>JARCFY010000013.1:7500-1207500 GCA_029233225.1 Lepidodactylus listeri
TAACCCTAACCCTAACCCTAACCCTAACCCTAACCCTAACCCTAACCCTAACCCTAACCCTAACCCTAACCCTAACCCTAACCCTAACCCTAACCCTAACCCTAACCCTAACCCTAACCCTAACCCTAACCCTAACCCTAACCCTAACCCTAACCCTAACCCTAACCCTAACCCTAACCCTAACCCTAACCCTAACCCTAACCCTAACCCTAACCCTAACCCTAACCCTAACCCTAACCCTAACCCTAACCCTAACCCTAACCCTAACCCTAACCCTAACCCTAACCCTAACCCTAACCCTAACCCTAACCCTAACCCTAACCCTAACCCTAACCCTAACCCTAACCCTAACCCTAACCCTAACCCTAACCCTAACCCTAACCCTAACCCTAACCCTAACCCTAACCCTAACCCTAACCCTAACCCTAACCCTAACCCTAACCCTAACCCTAACCCTAACCCTAACCCTAACCCTAACCCTAACCCTAACCCTAACCCTAACCCTAACCCTAACCCTAACCCTAACCCTAACCCTAACCCTAACCCTAACCCTAACCCTAACCCTAACCCTAACCCTAACCCTAACCCTAACCCTAACCCTAACCCTAACCCTAACCCTAACCCTAACCCTAACCCTAACCCTAACCCTAACCCTAACCCTAACCCTAACCCTAACCCTAACCCTAACCCTAACCCTAACCCTAACCCTAACCCTAACCCTAACCCTAACCCTAACCCTAACCCTAACCCTAACCCTAACCCTAACCCTAACCCTAACCCTAACCTAACCCTAACCCTAACCCTAACCCTAACCCTAACCCTAACCCTAACCCTAACCCTAACCCTAACCCTAACCCTAACCCTAACCCTAACCCTAACCCTAACCCTAACCCTAACCCTAACCCTAACCCTAACCCTAACCCTAACCCTAACCCTAACCCTAACCCTAACCCTAACCCTAACCCTAACCCTAACCCTAACCCTAACCCTAACCCTAACCCTAACCCTAACCCTAACCCTAACCCTAACCCTAACCCTAACCCTAACCCTAACCCTAACCCTAACCCTAACCCTAACCCTAACCCTAACCCTAACCCTAACCCTAACCCTAACCCTAACCCTAACCCTAACCCTAACCCTAACCCTAACCCTAACCCTAACCCTAACCCTAACCCTAACCCTAGCCCTAGCCCTAGCCCTAGCCCTAGCCCTAGCCCTAGCCCTAGCCCTAACCCTAACCCTAACCCTAACCCGAACCCGAACCCGAACCCGAACCCGAACCCGAACCCTAACCCTAACCCTAACCCTAACCCTAACCCTAACCCTAACCCTAACCCTAACCCTAACCCTAACCCTAACCCTAACCCTAACCCTAACCCTAACCCTAACCCGTACCCTAACCCTAACCCGTACCCTAACCCTAACCCTAACCCTAACCCTAACCCTAACCCTAACCCTAACCCTAACCCTAACCCTAACCCTAACCCTAACCCTAACCCTAACCCTAACCCTAACCCTAACCCTAACCAGTACCCGTACCCTAACCCTAACCCGTACCCTAACCCTAACCCTAACCAGTACCCGTACCCTAACCCTAACCCGTACCCTAACCCTAACCCTAACCCTAACCCTAACCCGTACCCTAACCCTAACCCTAACCCGTACCCTAACCCTAACCCTAACCCTAACCCTAACCCGTACCCTAACCCTAACCCGTACCCTAACCCTAACCCTAACCCGTACCCTAACCCTAACCCTAACCCTAACCCTAACCCTAACCCGTACCCTAACCCTAACCCTAACCCTAACCCTAACCCGTACCCTAACCCGTACCCTAACCCTAACCCTAACCCTAACCCTAACCCGTACCCTAACCCTAACCCTAACCCTAACCCTAACCCGTACCCTAACCCGTACCCTAACCCGTACCCTAACCCGTACCCGTACCCGTACCCTAACCCGTACCCGTACCCTAACCCTAACCCTAACCCTAACCCGTACCCTAACCCTAACCCTAACCCTAACCCGTACCCGTACCCGTACCCTAACCCGTACCCTAACCCGTACCCGTACCCGTACCCGTACCCGTACCCGTACCCGTACCCGTACCCTAACCCTAACCCTAACCCTAACCCTAACCCTAACCCGTACCCTAACCCGTACCCTAACCCGTACCCTAACCCGTACCCGTACCCTAACCCTAACCCGTACCCTAACCCTAACCCTAACCCTAACCCGTACCCTAACCCGTACCCTAACCCGTACCCTAACCCTAACCCGTACCCTAACCCGTACCCTAACCCGTACCCTAACCCGTACCCTAACCCTAACCCGTACCCTAACCCTAACCCGTACCCTAACCCGTACCCTAACCCTAACCCGTACCCGTACCCGTACCCGTACCCTAACCCGTACTCTAACCCGTACCCTAACCCGTACCCTAACCCGTACCCTAACCCGTACCCTAACCCGTACCCGTACCCTAACCCGTACCCGTACCCGTACCCGTACCCGTACCCGTACCCTAACCCTAACCCTAACCCTAACCCTAACCCGTACCCTAACCCGTACCCTAACCCTAACCCGTACCCTAACCCGTACCCTAACCCGTACCCTAACCCGTACCCGTACCCTAACCCGTACCCGTACCCTAACCCGGACCCTAACCCGTACCCTAACCCGGACCCTAACCCGGACCCTAACCCTAAGCCTAACCCTAGCCCTAGCCCTAACCCTAACCCTAGACTGGGTGGAGGACAGTCGTGCTTCATTTCAGCTCCTGGCTTTTCTCTAGTTTTCGGGTCCTTTGACCCATTTCTTCTTCTATTTTTGTGGAATTTTCGACAAGGGCTCTTCTTGGAAAGGCCCCCCCCCCCACTGAATTATCAAAAAACCCTAACCCGAACCCTAACCCGAACCCTAACCCGAACTCTAGCCCTAGCCCTAACCCTAGCCCTAACCCTAACCCTAGCCCTAGCCCTAACCCTTACCCTTACCCTTACCCTAGACTGGGTCGAGGACAGTCGTGCTTCATTTCAGATCCTGGCTTCTCTCTAGTTTTCGGGTCCTTTGACCTATTTCTTCTCCTATTTTTTTGGAATTTTCGACAAGGGCTCTTTTTGGAAAGGCCCCCACCCAATGAATTATCAAAAAATAGAGCCCCCCCCCCCAGCCAGGGGGGACCGAGAAAATCCAAAGGAACCCATTACCATTGGTTTCCATGGGAGTGTTTTGCTGACTCATTCTCCATTGGGAGAAATGGAGAAGTTACTTGAGGGAAGGCTTCAAAATCTCCCAGGCCTAGCCCTAGCCCTAGCCCTAGCCCTAACCCTAACTCTAACCCTAACCCTAACCCTAACCCTAACCCTAACCCTAACCCTAACCCTAACCCTAACCCTAGACTGGAGGGAGGACAGTCATGCTTCATTTCAGCTCCTGGCTTCTCTCTAGTTTTCGGGTCCTTTGACCCATTTCTTCTTCTATTTTTGTGGAATTTTCCACAAGGGCTCTTTTTGGAAAGGCCCCCCCACTGAATTATCGAAAAATGGAGGCCCCCCCGGCCGGGGGGGACCGAGAAAATACAAAGGAACCCACTCCCATTGTTTTCAATGGGAGTGTTTTGCTGACTCATTCTCCATTGGGAGAAATGGAGAAGTTACTCGAGGGAAGGCCTCAAAATCTGCAAGGCCTGCAAGGCCCATCTTCTATTCCTGGTGATCAGCAGCTGCTAGGAGGACATTCAGGCATGGCATTCGAACCTGGGCTTGGGAGCCACTCTTCTGGGACTCAGGACGAGGTAGGAATGGAGACCTTTACATTGGACACCACCCCTTTGGGCCCCTCTATTTCCCTTGAATTACCAGAAGACATTTTGGACTCTTCTGGAGAAGTCGTTTGTCTGGACCCCCCGGGGGTCTCAAAACCTGGGGAACCCCATTTTGAGCTTACTGAAGAAACTGAGGGACACACCCAGCTTGGGAAGGGGCAGGAAGTCCAAGCCCAAAGGGTGAAAAAGGAGGGGGGGTGCATACAGGCACAAGGAAAGAAAGAAATATGTGGGACACTTTTGCAAGAGGCTTTTCCAGCATTCACAGTGCTACACAGAGAGGCTAGTGGGTCGGGAGAGTGATAGGGCCTTGCTGTGAGGCTTCTGCCCTATGTAGTCAAGGATCAGACCTTTGTTGATGAAACAGAGTTCTTTATTCCCTATTACTACATTACAGGTCCTCGGATCATTGTTAGAGATAAAGTATACAATAGAAGCAGGATTAATATACCCTCCAGTACAATTTGAATTTCCCATAGGTAGCCAATCACAGAAAGGGAAAAACCGTGGGCTAAAGGTCCTTTGACCATTTGGCTTCCCACAGGAAAGAGGTGAAGTGTGAAGCTGTAAATTTCCCTTCTTAAACCAGGACTCTTCAGATGTGTCCATTTCGTGCATAACAAATAACTCGCCAAGGTCTTCGCATGCCGATAAGAAAAGTTCTGTGTCTCCGCCGGCAGGGAGGAAAGGAATGCGGAGGGGGAGAGGGGGGAGAGGCCGATTGTTCTCAGGTGCTGCAGTCGCCACCCTCCCGGACCAAATGGTTACACTGACCAGACCCATCGTTAGCCATAAACCGGGGGCAATAAACCAGAGTCACAGGGAACCCAATACATAGTAAATGAGATAGAAGAATGCTGCAGCTGAACTGCAAAAGGAGGTTACATATGCAGGGATTATACAAAGCATAAAAGCAAATTTTTGTTAGAATCCTTAGATTCTGACACTTGCTAGACACTCAATATGAGGCACGATATGAGGGCTATGAGAAGCATTTGGAACTTGCAATGGGCTTGGCTAAATCTCCAAGGGCTGGAGGGAGTTCTCCAAACAGTCATTGGGCCCACTCTTAGTATCGTGAAGTACGGGTGGTGAAGAAGATGAGGTTGCAATTTTCCCCTGACTGGGGTTCCGGCCAAGAACTTCAGGTCCACCAGGACAGTATAGTCCAGGTGCAATTGGCCAGCATTTCTGAGAAGGGACAAGAGAACGATGGGGAGGGGAAGCATAGTGAGGCTTTTAAGTTAGACACGGCTCCTCAGCAGCCTGCTTTGCAGGATAAGCTGCAGCTTGGCTCTGAGGCCCTTGGTCAGGCTATGGAGGAAGCTGCTGCTAATAAGATTAGTATTAGAGAGGTGGATGACCGGATGATGCTTTGTTCAGATCCTCTGGAGATGCAAGATTTGATTAAACAGAGAGCGACTTTGCTCAGCTCAGCTCAAGACATAGGACAGAAGGTGGCTGATTTGTCACAAAAGGTAGAAGCTGTGTCAGAGGAGATTAGGAACACAACTGGTGAACCCTGTAGTCCAGTTTTTCACCCACTCCAGCACCCAAAAGGGAAGGAGGAGGAAACGTCCTTGAGGGCTCAGCCGGGACGGCATGTTGATCGGAATGAGTGGGGGATGGACATGCCTTTTGCAAAAGAAGATGTGTTGGAAACAGACGCGGGCGCCCTTTCTCCTGAAGATCGCCCTCTGAAAAGACAGAGGAGAGAGTGCTTCAACTTATGGCACAGCGACAGGGTGAGTCTTTCACTTATCGTTATCGTTTACCATCTTCACAAGAAGGGATGGAGGACATACTTAGAGACATGTTACGGGAGGGGGAGGAGGACCCCTCTTCGGACCCCTCTCAAACTAGCCTTTGCAAAATGGATGGGACCCCACAAGCGAGTCCTGGGAAGATTTCCACTAAAGGGACACCAAAAGGAAAACGGGCACGTCGCGAGACTAGGCTAGTGGAAGAGTGGGTTACGATGAAGGCCAGCCCGATGCAGGTGGGTCTCAGGTTGCTGATTACTGATAACCTTAACCAATTAGACCTGGCTAAGTTCTGGGGCTTTATTCTGGTTCACATAGGCCTTCCAGCTGGATCTACCATGGCCCTTGACAAAAGGAGTAGAGACTCCTTACTGGATCTACTGAATACTTTTAAGCCCACTATTATGGATTTTCTGACAAAAAGGACGGAAAGACCCGCTCCGTCTATAACCAGAACTATTTGTGCCAGGTCTCTGTCAATTGATATCGTAGACAGGTTGGTAGTTGGTCGTAAGGTTCGCACCTCTGCGGGAACTTACCCAGCGTGGTTGTCGGAGCAAGGCCTTATAACTATTCTGAGAGCTATTTTACAGTCGTGGGAATCCAGGTCAGAGGGAGATGTCACTGACATTTATGAGGATCTCGGGGGACAACGCAGGGAGCTGACTCCAGAAGAATGGACCAGATGGTGCCAGGAGGTGATCCGACTTATTGAGCTACGAATTGAGATGCTGAAGGAACAGGAGGAGTGGCAGGAAAAGCTGAGGAAGGCTGCCCACGCCAATCCAACACCTGTCCATTCTAAGAGTGTTCGCCAGGTCCTTCCTGTTGTGGTGCCTGTTGTGGTGCCGGTGATTACTTCGCCTTATCGGGTGTCGGGGTCAGCTTCACAGAGGTGCAATCGTGATGACTGGGTGGCTGATCATCAGGAGCATAAGGTCGCGGATGAGACAAGGACGGAGACTCGGATGGGGATGGAGACACGATCGGTGGATGTGAGAGAGGCCTGTTGTACTCCTCAGGGGGATCCTGGCCTTCAGGGTCCCCCGCAAACCGGTGAGAGTCAGGAACAGAAGACATGTCAGGAGGGGGAAGGGGCTCAGAGAGGGGGAGGGGCACAGACTTCAATTGAGGTAGTGGGGTTTCCTGAGGGTGGGGGGTTTGGAGGTAGTTATAGAGAACCTTGTCACAGCGACCTTTCCGGTGTAGAGACTCTTAGCGCTAGTGAAGGGGACGCCACTGATATTAGTGATCCCGGTGATGCGGGGGAGATCTTAGGAGAGGAGATGAAGGAGAAGGAGGTGGTGGTGGAGGAAAGCATAAGGGAAATACAAGGGTGCACAAGGGGTATCTCCCCGGTATCAGTGGGTGATGGGGGTGTGGCTCCCACAGCTGAGCCAGAGCAAGTAGAGGGGTCTGGAGAGAAACTTAGGGGCATCCGGCTAGAGGGGAAGCAGGGGTCAACTGTTGTCACAATTGTGGAGATCCCTGCTCCGGCTGGCCTGCGCTCTCTTCTTTCAACAGCTGCCATTCCTGGACCTGTGCAAGTGTCCATGGGGACGCAACAGATGGCTGAGACTGTTGTTGAAGTACAAGAAATACAAGAAATACAGATGCTGTTTGAGATGGGAACGGGTCAGGGACCGGGACTGGGACTGCAACTGAAACGTTCCTCTTTTTGCGATCTGTTGCCGTCATCATCATCTTTGCCTCAGAGACAGTGTGTAAAGAGGAAGAAACCATCATCCACCTTGGAGGAGCATTGTCTGGGGAAGAGGACGTCTGGATCATTTCGAACAGAACTGGGAACTGTTTAT
Source organism: Lepidodactylus listeri (assembly GCA_029233225.1). Lineage (NCBI taxonomy): Eukaryota > Metazoa > Chordata > Lepidosauria > Squamata > Gekkonidae > Lepidodactylus > Lepidodactylus listeri. The sequence continues at coordinate 14,907 of JARCFY010000013.1, forward strand.
TTGCCAATGGGCGCTCAAGGAGGAGGAGGGACTGTGATTGATCAGGACGCCCCGGTTCTTTTCAGAGGTGATGGTGAAGTGAGTTCAATGCCGATGTCTGTATTGCCTGTGGGCCTTCCTTCGGGATGTCCAGTTCTGTGTGGGGGCCCGCTGGAAGAAATTGATGCATCTGGGTCATTGGGGTGGCCCTTTTCATGGGAGGATGAGGTGCCATTGTCGGTGGGAGGGATGAAAGGTAGGGAGGGACTAGGCTTGGGTACTCGGGTAGTTGTCAGTCGAGGTGATTCCCAGGACCTTGCTAGTCCTGATGTGGGTGCCCAGCAGTCTGGGGGGGAGGGGCTTAGACCTGTAGAAGGGGGTGAGGCTGGGACAGAGGGTTCAGAAGAACGAAAAATCTGTCAGCAGGTTGATCTCTCGGTACTGAAGGGTGGGTCAAGGGATCCGGGAGCACCACTGGAAGCAAAGGCTCCCCCATCCCGGGTTTTTTCACACCCCATTCTGACTCCTTTAGTTATACCAACCCCCCCTGGTGAGTCACTTGAAAACCCAATCTCTCTAGTAAAACCTACAGCCTCGCAGCCATGATCTTATTCCCAAATACTCCGTGGGGTGGACTCGGGCTCGGGAAGGCAGGGAGGGAGGGTTGCCCGTGAGGGAGCTGATAGGGAGACGATGGATCTGCCCCATCGGGCGATAGACTATGACATGGAGCGGCTGGAAGATGAGGCCTTTTTGGAGGAATTCTTTGAGGAGATGGGGGAGGAGGAGGAGGACCGGGATCCGCACCAGAGATACGTGGCCCGTTTTCGTTACAAGGGTTTTGATGCAGAGAGATTATCTGAGGACTACATGGTCGGGCATTTGCTTTTGGGGTCCCTGAACATAGCCAAAGATGACATTCTGGCTGTGATCATGCCCCCGGGTCTCAGGGAGACGGACGTTTGCTTGGTTTCAGAGAAGGCTTACCAGAGGTTCTGGGCGAAGGTCAGGGTAGCTCTTAGGTGGCAGCCTGGTCTTCTCGCAGATTATGACCTTATACCACTGTTTAGAGGGGAATCCAGGGTTCTTACGCTCTCATTCCGAAGCACGAATATTCCAGAGGATGATGTGGAACTGTGGCTCCAGAGACATTGTAAGGTTCTACTCCCCCCAAGGAAGAGATTGAACCATTATGGATTGTGGAGTGGGGAATATAAGGCAGTCATTTCTTTATGCAGAGACAGTAGGAGCAACCTTCGGCATCTCCCCATGTATTTTTTCTTGGGGAGTGACCGTGGGATTACCAGATACAGTGGTCAACCCCCTGCCTGTTTTCAGTGTGGAGGTTACGATCACATCAGGCAGCACTGCGCCACTCCCCTTTGTGCGGTCTGCGGGAAGCACGGTCACAGTTCCATGCATTGTAAGGTGGGTATTGTATGTAACCTGTGTCTGAAGCAGGGGCACACTTATATGCTCTGTCCTCAAGCATATTACAACAGGAGGAACCCAAGGGCATTTGAGAAACTTAAGGCTGCACATGATCAGCTGATGGAGGGGGATGTTACTGGAGAGAGAGGATCATCTGTTTCCATTGTCACCCTTGCCTCTGATGTGACAGAGGTCATTGTGCCAGAAAAAGGAAACGGTACCGTGGGCCGGCATCGCATTGAGAAGGCAGGGAGTGAGTACTCGGGCTGGACGTTGGTAGGGAAGTCTGGGAGGAACAATGCGAGGGGAAGGGTACTGAAGGGAGTGTATAGGCCGATGCAAGAGGGAAGTCAGAATGATTTCGAACTCTTACGGGTGGATGGGGATTCCGATGAGTCCATGGAGATGACGGAGCAGGGGGAAGGAAAGTCCTCTGAGACGCAGAAGAGGGGTGAGAAGGTGAGGGTTATGGCAGGAAAGAAGAAGAAGGGGGTAGATTCTCTCAAGCCACAGTACTCTACTGTGGAAACCATGCCAGTGGAGGAGTTGGAGCAGTTGATCCAGCGGACTAGGGAAGCCTTTGAGGAGACAAAACAGAAACGGGTGACGTTGGGAGACGATGCCGATGATTTTCGGGAGGAACCATTGGAGTATCTCGAGCAGTCTACTCGTGTGGAATGTAAACGCCTGAGAAAAAAGCAGAAGTTTTTGAGAGACAAGATGACCGTGTTGACCTGTGAGCGTGACAAACGAGAGGAGGGACGTCAGGAGTTACAGGAGATGGAGGAGATGGAGGAGGGGAGTGGGGAAGGGGAGTTGTCTTCTGGCAGGTCTCGAGCGGCAGAGGGCCTGATCACGTGTTCAGGGGGGAGCGAAGGGCTCCTGAACACCCCCACTAACCAAGAACAGTTCTTGAAGCAGCAGCAACATTCATACCCCCCACCTTACAAGCTTTCGGAGCCCCAGGATTCCGGAGCACCCTGCCCCAACTCCCCCATTAGTAAGGCCACACCTCCCGAGACTCGGGAGGGGGTGGAAACAATGCAAATCACTGAGTAAGCCCAATCATCTTGACTGCCCCATCAACCATATTAATTACCCTATTTATTTATTATTCATCACAATTTAGTTGACTCATTTTAACTTTCTATTTTTTTAATATTATGTTTATATGTTTTAACTTATGTTTAATAACATTTAATAACTTTTGAATATGTTTATAACTGCTTACAACTGTTTATTAATGTTTAAATGTGTTTGAAATGGTTTGAGATATTTTTCAAATGTTTTGAAATGTTTTGAAAAGTTTTGAAATGTTTTAGAGTGCTTTGGCATTTTTTGAGATGTTTTAAAGATGTTTTTAGGATGTTTTGAACCATTTTAAAAGGTTTTATTATGATTTTAAAGGGTCTTAAGATGCTTTAAAATATGTATCTAGTGTTAAAATTGGATTTTTGTAACCTTTTCTAACAGTGTTGAGTGCTTGTCAATTACTTCTTGAAAATTAGAAGATTTGAAAATGTAAAAACTTGAAATTGAAACTTTGAAACTTTGAAAAATTGTAAACATGACAATTTGAACTTCTTTGTATTATTGTGGAACAGTGTTTCTTATGTGTATGCTATTTGTTTGTATGTAGAATGGTTATTTCAAAATAAAAAATCTATTTTCCTAAAAAAAAAAAAAACTATTTTCCTAACCCTAACTTTAACCCGTACCCTAACCCTAACCCGTACCTGTACCCTAAGCCTAACCCGTACCTGTACCCGTACCCTAACCCATACCCTAACCCGTACCTTAACCTGTACCCTAACCCGTACCCTAACCCGTACCCTAACCCTAACCCATAACCTAACCCTAACCCGTACCCTAACCCTAACCCATACCCTAACCAGTACTCTAACCCTAACCCATACCCTAACCCGTACCCTAACCCATACCCTAACCCGTACCCTAACCCATACCCTAACCTGTACCCTAACCCATACCCTAACCCGTACTCTAACCCTAACCCATACCCTAACCCGTACCCTAACCATAACCCATACCCTAACCCATACCCTAACCTGTACCCTAACCCGTACCCTAACCCTCACCCTCACCCTCACCCTCACCCTGACACCAAACCCAGACTCTGACCCTGACCCAGACCCGGACCCTAACCCGAACCCTAGTAACCCTAACCCTAGTAACCCTAACCCTAGTAACCCTAACCCCCACCCCCAATCCCCACCCCCACCCCAACCCTCACCCTCACCTGGACCCTGATCCGAACCCGAACCCTAATCCTAACCCAAACCCGAACCCGAACCCTAATCCCAGGCCTCTGTTCGAGCCGGGGCGTGAAGGAGCGTCACTCTGGCAGTGAAGAGCGGTAGCCCAGGGGGCAGGTACATAAGCCCCGCCCCCTTCTCCCAGCCGCCCAGAATCAGAGCGCCCAGAGGAGCAAGAAGGAGGTAAGGGCTCTGCTGGCTGCTGCCTCGTGGGCTCCGGCGTGCCTCAGAGGAGGCCGAGAGGCTTTTTGTTTCTTCCCCCCTCCTTTTGTGCAGGGGGGGATAGTGAGTGTGGCCTCTGCTGGCTGCTGCCAACTCTCCTTCACTCCGGCGAGCCTAGGAGGAGGCTGAGAGGCTTTTGGTTTCTTCCCCCCAAGTTCTGTGCAAGGCGGGGGGGGGATAGCGAGTGTGGCCTCTGCTGGCTGTTGCCGCCTCTCCTGCGCTCCGGCGAGCCTAGGAGGAGGCTGAGAGGCTTTTGGTTTCTTCCCAAGTTCTGTGCAGGCGGGGGGGATGGTAAGTGTGGCCTCTGCTGGCTGCTGCCGCCTCTCCTGCGCTCCAGCGAGCCTAGGAGGAGGCTGAGAGGCTTTTGGTTTTTGTTTTTGTTTTGTAAGAAAGTTTTTATTTTTCAAAACATTAAAATTAATACATTTGTTTTATACAAATCCTTTTTTCCATATTATATAACATTTTGTTCTATTTGTATAGTCTTGCTTTTATCTTGTATTGGTGGTTTCCCACCACATCTGAAGCATAACACATTTTCCACTTTATCCAAAATAGTAATATTTATCTCTATGTTTACATTTCTGGTAACAGTTATATATCTTTAAAATACTTATATACCAATTCTTATTTTCTATATTCTTATATAATTCTAAAAAACAAGTTCATTATCTAATTATCCTTAGTACATTCATATACTCAATTTCTATTCCTTTATGCTATTATAACCATGTATAAATGTAGTTTTTCATGTCCCAATATTTTTCTTTTTTTTTTTTGTAAAGAAATTTTTATTTTTCAAAAAAAAAACATCGAAAATAATACATTTAACCTTATACAAATCCCTTTTTCCATATTAAATAAAATTTTGTTCTATTTGTACATTCTATTTTTATCTTGTTTTGGTGGTTTCCCACCACATCTGAAGCATAACACATTTTCCATTTTATTCAAAATAGTAATACTTATATCTATGTTTCGTTTCTGGTAACGGTTATATAGCTTTAAAATACTTATACTTATACACCAATTCTTATTTTCTATACTCTTATGTATTTCTAAATAAAAACAGTTTCATTGTCTAATTTTAACTAAAACATTCATATAATATATTTCTATTCCTTTATGCTATTATAACCATGTATAGATATAGTTTTTCATATCCCAATACTTTTCAACATATTCTTTCAAATCTTTCCAGTCTTCCAGAAAGGTCTCTGAGTAAAGATTATTCAATTTTCTAGTCCACTTATCCATTTCAGCCATATATAACAGTTTTTTCAACCATTCCCACACCTCTGGTATTTTTTCATTTTTCCAGTTTTGTGCATACACCATTCTTGCTGTTGTAATCATATACCATATTATTGTCCTTTTCTTTACATTTATCTCTTCTAGTTTAAGTCCTAGCAATAACATTTCAGGCAACTTCTTAAATGTACATTTCAAATTTTTTTCCATTTCTGCATGTATTATAGACCAATAAGTCTTCGCTTTATCACAAGTCCACCACATATGATAGAAAGAACCTGCTTTCTTTTTACACTTCCAACATTTGTTAGACATATTTTGATTAATATTTGCAATATGCATGCCACCCAAATCTACAATCATGACCTTCCAGGGACAATAACATTCTATCTTGTAACATAGTCCATGCCCCTACCCAGGTCAAACATATTGCATCATGGTATAACCTTAGATTTGGTAGTTGAAACCCTCCTCTTTCTTTGGCATCACACATTATTTTCATCTTAATTCTTGGTTTTTTCCCTCCCCACACAAATTTAGACAGCTCCTTCTGCCAACATTTGAATGTTTTTACATCTTTCACAATTGGAATAGTTTGAAACAAAAACATTAATCGTGGTAACACATTCATCTTGACCACCGCAATTCTACCCAGCAATGACAAATTCAATACATTCCACTTTTTAATATCCTGCATAATTTGCAACCATAATTTTTCATAATTATTTTTATAAAGATCAATATTTTTCATAGTTAGGTTTACACCCAGATATTTTGTCTTTTTCACCACCTCACATTCTGTAAGTTTTTGTAACTCGTTTTGTTTCTTATTTGACATATTTTTGCACATTACTTTCGATTTGTTTTTATTTACATAAAATCCTGCTAAGTCACCAAACTCTTTTACTCTCTGTAACAAATGTGGTAATGTGGATAAGGGGTCTTCCACTATAAACATCACATCATCTGCAAAGGCCCTATATTTGAAAGAAAAACCTTTAGTTGTTAAGCCTTTAATATCTTTGTCTTCCTTCACATTTAACAGTAGAACTTCTAAAATCCAAATAAATAGCAGCGGCGAAAGCGGGCATCCTTGTCTTGTTCCTTTTTCAACTTTAAAATCGTCTGTCTTTTCGGTATTAATTATTATTGAGGATTTCTGTTCTTTATATATTGCTTTAATGAAGTTAAGCATATATTCACCGATCTCAAGATGTTCTAAAACTTCAAACATAAAATCCCAGTTTAAATTATCAAACGCTTTCTCCGCATCTAAAAAGAAAAAGCCCACTTCCTTTTCAGGATGTTTATCATAGTATTCTATAGCGTCCACTACTACTCTTAGATTGTCCCTTATTTGTCGATTAGGTAAGAACCCTGCTTGTTCTGTTTGTATAGTCTCTTTAAGGTGCTCTTTTAGTCTATCCGCTATAATCTTAGCAAAAATCTTATAATCATTATTCAGTAAAGAGATCGGTCTATAATTCTTAACATTGGTCAAATCCTGATTTTCTTTCGGGATCAGTGAGATGGATGCATCTTTCCAGGTTTCTGGTACCTCTCCAGTAACTCTTATATCGTTCATCAATAGCAGTAACACCGGTGAAACTGACTCCTGTAACGTTTTGTAGAACTTCGCTGTAAATCCATCCGGTCCAGGTGCTTTACCTAATTTTGAGTCATTTATTGCATTTTTGATCTCTTGTAATGATACTGGATTATTAAATAGTTCTTTAATTTTCTCTGTTGGTTTTGGTAACTAATGTTTGCAGGTATTCTTTAATCTTTCTTCTGTCTTTGTTTTCCTTCTTAAAAAGTTTTGCGTAGTATTTAAAAAATTCTCTTTTTATTCCTTTGTTATCTATTATCTCAATATTATCTCTTATCACTTTAGTGATAAATTTATTTTCACGTTTTTTCTTTAATTGCCATGCTAAGTATTTTCCGGGTTTATTTGCACCTTCAAATGCTTTTTGTTGAAGTTTTTTTAAGTTCCAGTACATCTCCTGATTCAAAATGGCTTTTGCTTGGTCTTGTAGCATCCAAATTTCCTTTTGCAGTTTCTTTTTCCCTGGTTTCTTCTTCAGCTCTTCTTCCTTTGTTTTAATGGCTTGTAAAATATTTTCATATTGCTCTTTTTTCTTTTTATTATCTTTAGCATTTAACGATATCAATAGTCCTCTCATCACTGCTTTATATGCATCCCATACGGTTTGAATTTTAACTTCTTTCTGCATGTTTACTTGGAAGTATAGGTCTGTTTCTTCAAGTAATTTTTTAATTATTTCTTGATTATCTAATAAGTCCTCGTTTATTCTCCATCTCTTTTGTTTTTTAATCTGCCCAGCTGTCCATAAACACGGATTGTGATCTGAGATTATTCTGGGTAAAATTTCCACTTTTCTTGTCTTGAAGGTTAGGTTAGTAGTCATCCAAATCATGTCAATTCTTGAATGTGAGTCATGTCTGTTAGAGTAAAAGGTAAAGTCTTTTCCTTGTGGGTTAGCTTTCCTCCAAATATCTTCCAACTTTTCTTGTTTTATCAGTTCAAAAAAGTTTTTTGGAAGCTTCCCTAACGTCTCATCCTTTCTTTTAGAGCGCCTGTCTAGTTTATTATCTACAGTTCCGTTGAAGTCTCCTAACATCATAATTTGATCATAGTTTACATTGTCCAATTCCATTTGAAGTTCTTTAAAAAAAATTTCTTTAGCTCCATTCGGAGCATAAATGTTCACAATCAAAGTTTTCACTCCTTGCAGTAAAATTTCAATAGCTAAATATCTTCCATCTTTGTCTTTGAATATTACTTTGGGTTCCAAATCTTTTTTGACATATGTTACAACACCATTTTTTTTGTTACTTGCTAAAGAGTAAAATTCTTCTCCCAATTTTTTCCTTATTAAATATTTATGGTCTTGGTTTTTAAGATGAGCTTCTTGCAAGCAAATTATATTACATTTTTGTTTTTCCAACCAATGACCTACCATTCTACGTTTTTGGGGTGAATTTAGTCCATTTACATTCCATGTAAGTATTTTGTAATCCATTTTGATATATTCTTAAATATCTCCAAAATCATCTTTATTCTCTCCCAGGAATGCATACATTTCTTCTGTGCTTTTAATCACTACTCTGGAGTTGCCATAATAAAAACTTAGTCCTTGAGGTATTTCCCAACGAAATCTGATTTTTTTCTCCTTCAGTTTATCCGTCAGACGCTTGAATTTTTTCCTTTCTTGCAGTATTGCTCTAGGCAATTCTTTCATTACTATGATTTTCTTTCCATCTATTACAAAGGGGTCAGTAAAGCACTTCCTGTAGATTTGTTCTTTTGTTCTTTTCATTGTAAATTGGACAACCACGTCTCTTGGTATGTTTTTGTCTCTTGCATATGTAGAGTTAACTCTATAAACAAGATCCATGTGTTCTTTAACAACTTCTTCCTGTTCTTGTAAAAAATCTGCTATTGCTTCTTGCATTCTTGTAAAAATATCCTCATTCAATTTTTCCTCAATCCCTCGAAATCTCAAGTGGTTTTGCATATCTTTATAATGCATCATCTTTTCCATCCTCTCGTTCTCTCTCATTGTCTTATGGGTGTTTTCTTCCAGTTCTTTTACTTTAGTTTCTATATCTTGTGTTCTTGTGGATAATTTTTGAAATTCTGCTTTTAATTCCATGCAATTTTTATCTGCTTGAGCCGCTATATTATTCATTTTAACATTTACCTCTCCTATAGTGTCTAACATTTTCTTTTCCATTGCTTCCATAACGGCTAATAGCTCTTTTTCTTTTTTTGCTGCCATTGTAGGAGAGGACCATGTGGCTGCTCTCGATCTTAGTCCGCGGTCCGTTTTGCCTCTTTAAAAAGATCGATTTTATCTTGTCTTCCAAATCAAACACCAATTAGTGCATTCAAACAAGCTAATCTTGCCAAGTCAAATTATGTTGGTTTCAGCCTTCTACGTTATATAATCTTTGAGATATTGCAGTTTAAAAATTTTATAAATCCAAAATGGCGGGCGCGACTTCTCTATGGTTAATGTCAAAGGTTATAGTCTTTTTACCTTGCTTCTGGCTTGCCGTAGTTTCCTTTTGTCCCTTCCTTTTCTTTACTTGTCTGCTCTCTGCACGTCACTTCCTGTTATGGTCTTTCTGGTCCGGCAGTATTTAGAGTCCCCTTTCTGGTCCGGCAGTATTTAGAGTCCCCTTTACCTTCTTCCGGTTCTTCTCCTTTTTCCTTCTTGTCTACTCTTCTAGCCGTCACTTCCTGATTCAGTCCTCACGTCTTAATCTCGCGATGCTTGGTTCCCTTCTCCCTCTTTGTCTCGCGATGCTTGGCTTCCCCTCCCGACTCCTCTTAACCGCAGGAATGTTAAACAACTTGTTTTTTTGGCTTTTTAAGTTCAAATTCGGTTTTTTAGCACTTCAAAACTGCTCTCATCCAATCAACATCAGTCTATTGCTTCACCCAATCTGTTTTTCATCTTTCAAAACGCGGCAATGGTAAGGCAAAAAACTTTTTTCCGTTACCTTTTGTTGTTACTTTGCTTCAGATGTGGTCCCAACGTTTAAACTTTGTCTTCTTTGTTAAGGAATCAGGGGAATTGGAGGTTTTATGCTGAATTTTTCAGCTCAGCTCGGCTCCTTAGAGATACTCGCAAGAATCCTCTTTGGCTGCAGTGCTCAAGGTGTCGGAAAAGTCTCCTCCGAGACTTTCCCTTCACCGAGGTTGCTCATACCTGGATTATATTGCTTGCTGGTCCTCACACTACCTGTGTGAGGTTGCGTCGGGTGGATTAACCCACCCAAGCTGTCAGGAAGAGCCGCTGTCCGCCTTGCGCATTTGCAAAGCGTGTCAGACCTCCATTCTCCCAACCGGAAACTCTCATGTCCCAATATTTTTCAACATATTCTTTCAAATCCTCCCAATCTTCTAAAAAAGTCTCTGAGTACAGATTATTCAACTTTCTAGTCCATTTATCCATTTCAGCCATATATAACAATTTTTTCAACCATTCCCACACTTCTGGTATTTTTTCATTTTTCCAATTTTGTGCATACACCATTCTTGCTGTTGTAATCATATACCCTATTATTGTCCTTTTCTTTACATTTATCTCTTCTAGTTTAAGTCCAAGCAGTAACATTTCAGGCAACTTCTTAAATGTACATTTCAAATTTTTTTCCATTTCTGCATGTATTATAGACCAATAAGTCTTCGCTTTATCACAAGTCCACCACATATGATAGAAAGAACCTGCTTTCTTTTTACACTTCCAACATTTGTTAGACATATTTTGATTAATATTTGCAATTTTTTTTGGTGTCATATACCATCTGTACATCATTTTAAAACAGTTCTCTTTTAGATTATAACATGTAGAAATACTCATTGCATTTTTCCATAAAAATTCCCAAGATTCCATTTCAATGTCTTTGTTTAGGTTTATCGCCCATTTTATCATTTGTTCCTTTACCATTTCATCAGCATTAAACCATTTTAACAATACTTTATACATTTTAGAAATCATTTTTTCCCATCTTCCTCCCAAATTTGTTCTATTTCATTGCTTTTTTCTCTAAAACCAGATTTTTAATCACTTCTGTACATATCATATATTTGTCTGTACCTTAACCAGCCATAATCAAAGTCCATCTGCTGCTGCTCCTTCAATTTAAAGTCTTTACCATGTCTTGTTAACAGGTCTCTATATTTCAACCAGTCTTGTCCTTTGTAGTGAGATGATGGATTTAAAACTTCTGCAGGTACAATCCACATAGGTATTTCTTCTGGAAAAAAGTTTTTATATCTTGTCCACGTATCGATTAATGTTCTTCTCAAATAATGATGCTTAAACATATTGTCCATTTTTGTTTTACCATAATACAGATATGCGTGCCACCCAAACCTACAGTCATGACCTTCCAGGGACAATAACTTTCTGTCTTGTAACATAGTCCATGTCCCTATCCAAGTCAAACATACTGCATCATGATATAGCCTTAAGTTTGGTAACTGAAACCCACCTCTCTCTTTAGCATCACACATTATTTTCATCTTAATTCTTGGTTTTTTCCCTCCCCACACAAACTTAGTCAATTCCTTCTGCCAGCATTTGAATGTTTTTACATCTTTCACAATTGGAATAGTTTGAAACAGAAACATTATTCTTGGTAATACATTCATTTTAACCACTGCAATTCTACCCAGCAGTGACAAATTTAATACATTCCACCTTTTAATATCTTGCATAACTTGCTGCCATAATTTCTCATAATTATTCTTATACAAATCAGTGTTTTTCATTGTTAGGTTTACACCTAGATATTTTGTCTTTTTCACCACTTCACATTCTATAAGATTTTGTAATTCAATTTGCTTATTATTTGGCATATTTTTACACATCACTTTCGATTTGTTCTTATTTACATAAAACCCAGCCAAATCACCAAACTCTCTTACTTTCTGCAACAAATATGGTAGTGTAGTCATAGGGTCTTCAGCCATAAACATCACGTCGTCTGCAAAGGCTCTATATTTAAAAGAGAAACCTTTTATTGTTAAGCCTTTAATATCTTTATCTTCTTTCAAATTTAGTAACAAGACTTCCAAAATCCAAATAAATAACAACAGCGAGAATGGGCATCCTTGTCGTGTTCCTTTTTCCACTTTAAAGTAATCCGTTTTTTCAGTATTAATTATTAAAGAGGATTTCTGTTCTCTATATATTGACTTAATAAGATTAAGTATATAGTCTCCAATTTCAAGATGTTCCAACACTTCAAACATAAAATCCCAATTTAAATTGTCAAATGCTTTTTCCGCGTCTAAAAAAAGAAAGCCCACTTCCTTCTCCGGATGTTTATCATAGTACTCTATAGCATCCACTACTACTCTTATATTGTCTCTTATTTGGCGATTAGGTAAAAATCCTGCTTGTTCTGTCTGTATAGTCTCTTTAAGATGTTCCTTAAGCCTATCAGCTATAATCTTGGCAAAAATCTTATAGTCATTGTTTAACAAAGAAATTGGTCTATAATTTTTAACATTGGTTAAATCTTGACCTTCTTTCGGAATGAGTGAAATGGTTGCTTCTTTCCAAGTCTCCGGGACCTCACCTGTCACTCCTATGTCATTCATTAATAGCAATAACACTGGTGAGATCGAATCCTGTAGTGATTTATAAAACTTAGCTGTAAATCCATCTGATCCAGGTGCTTTCCCTAATTTTGAATCATTTATTGCATTTTTAATCTCTTGTAGTGACATTGGGCAGTTAAGTAGTTCTTTGATTTTCTCCGTTGGTTTTGGTAATTTTAATGACTGTAGGTATTCTTTAATCCTTCTTCTGTCTTTATTTTCCTTCTTAAAAAGCTTTGCATAATATTTAAAAAATTCTCTTTTTATTCCCTTATTGTCTATTATCTCAATATTGTCCCGTATCACTTTAGTAATAAATTTATTTTCACGTTTTTTCTTTAATTGCCATGCTAAGTACTTTCCAGGTTTATTTGCACCTTCAAATGCTTTTTGTTGCAATTTTTTCAGGTTCCAGTAAGTCTCTTGATTCAGAATAGCTTTTGCTTGGTCTTGTAACATCCAAATTTCCTTTTGCAGTTTCTTTTTTCCTGGTCTGTTCTTCAGTTCCTTTTCTTTTATTTTAATGGCTTGTACAATGTTTTCATATTGTTCTCTTTTCTTTTTATTGTCTTTAGCGTTCAATGATATCAATAATCCTCTCATAACTGCTTTGTACGCATCCCACACAGTTTGAATTTTTACTTCTTTTTGTATGTTCGCTTGAAAATATAAATCTGTCTCTTCATGTAATTTTTTAACTATTTCTTGGTTGTCTAATAAGTCCTCATTTATTCTCCATCTCCCTTGCCTTTTTATTTGCCCAGAAGTCCATAGACAAGGATTGTGGTCTGAGATTATTCTAGGTAGAATTTCAACTTTTTTTGTCTTAAATGTTAGATTAATAGACATCCAGATCATATCAATTTTTGAATGTGAATCATGTCTGTTAGAGTAAAAAGTATAGTCTTTCCCTTGTGGGTTAACCTTCCTCCAAATATCCTCCAGCTTTTCCTGTTTTATCAGTTCAAAAAAAATTTTTGGAAGTTTCCCTAGTGTGTCGTCTTTTCTCTTTGAGCGCCTATCTATTTTATTATTCACAGTCCCATTAAAGTCTCCCAACATTATGATTTGTTCATAGTTTACACTGTCCAGTTCCATTTGTAGTTCTTTAAAAAAGATTTCTTTAGCTCCGTTGGGGGCGTAAATATTTACAATCAAAGTCTTCTGTCCGTGTAACAGAATTTCAATAGCTAAGTATCTTCCTTCTTTATCTTTAAATATTAGTTTAGGTTCCAAGTCTTTTTTGGTATATGTTACCACTCCATTCTTTTTATTACTTGCCAATGAAAAAAATTCTTCTCCCAACTTTTTTCTTATTAAATATTTGTAGTCTTGTTTCTTAAGATGGGCCTCTTGTATACAAACTATACTACATTTTGTTTCTCCAGCCAGTGTCCTACCATTCTACGTTTTTGGGGTGAATTAAGTCCATTTACATTCCATGAGAGTACTTTGTAATCCATCTTGTTGTAGTCTTAAATATCACCAAATTCTTCCTTGTTCTCACCAACAAAGGCGTACATTTCTGCTGAATTTTTAATCACCATTCTGTTGTTACCATAATAAAAACTCAGTCCTTGTGGTATTTCCCAACGAAATCTTATTTTTTTCTCTTTCAGTTTGTCTGTCAGACGCTTGAATTTTTTCCTGTCTTGCAAAATTGCTCTGGGCAATTCTTTCATTACGATAACCTTTTTTCCACCTATTTCAAAAGAGTCTGTAAAACATTTCTTGTAGATTTGTTCTTTTGTTCTCTTCATTGTAAATTGAACTACCACGTCCCTTGGTATATTTTTGTCTCTCGCGTATGTAGAATTGACTCTGTAAACAAGATCCATATGTTCTTTAACAACTTCCTCTTCCTCTTGTAAAAAATCTGCTAATGCTTCTTGCATTCTTGTAAAAATGTCTTCACCTAATTTTTCCTCTATACCTCTAAATCTCAGATGGTTTTGCATGTCTCTATAGTGCATCATCTTTTCCATTCTGTCATTTTCCTTCATTGTTTTTTGAGTATTTTCTTCCAGTTCTTTTACTTTAATTTCTATGTCTTGTGTTCTAGTGGTTAACTTTTGTAATTCAGCTTTTAAATCTATAAAATTTTTGTCTGCTTGTGCAGCTATACCATTCATTTTAACATTTATCTCTCCTATAGCGTCTAACATTTTTTTCCCCATTGCTTCCATAACAGCTAGTAATTCTTTTTCTTTTTTTGCTGCCATTGTAGGAGAGGACCATGTAGCTGCTCTCGATCTTAGCCCGCGATCCGTCTTGTCTCTTTAAAAAAGATCGATTTTATTTTATTTTCCAAATCAAACACCGTTTAGTGTAATCACACAAGCTAGTCTTGACAAGTCAAATTTCGTTCGTTTCAGCCTTCTAAGTTATATAGTTTATGAGATATTACTGTTTAAAAATTTTATAAATCCAAAATGGCGGGCGCAACTTCTCTATGGTTTGTGTCAAAGGTTATAGTCTTTTTACCTTGCTTCTGGCTTGCCGTAGTTTCCTTTTGACCCTTTTTCTTGCTTACTTGTCTGTTCTCCGCACGTCACTTCCTGTTGTAGTCCTTTTGGTCCGGCAGTTTTTACAGTCCCCTTTGCTCTCTTCCGGTTCTTCTCCGCTTCCCTTCTTGTCTGCTCCTCAAGCCGTCACTTCCTGTCTCAGTCCTCACAGCTTGGTCTCGCGATGCTTGGTTCCCTCCTCCCCTCTTTGTCTCGCGATGCTTGGCTCCCCCTCCCGACTCTTCTTAACCGCAGGAATGTTAAACAACTGGTTTTTTTGGCTTTTTAAGTTCAAATTCAGCTTTTTAACGTTTCAAAACTGCACTCATCCAATCTGCAACAGTCTATTGCTTCACCAGATCTGCTTTTCATCTTTCAAAACACGGTAATGGTAAGGCAAAAAGTTTTTTTCCGTTACCTTATGTTGTTACTTCTCTTCAGATGTGGTCCCAACGTTTAAACTTTGTCTTCTTTGTTAAGGAATCAGGGGAATTGGAGATTTTATGCTGATTAATCAGCCCAGCTCGGCTCCTTAGAGATACTTGCAAAAATCTTCTTCGGCTGCAGTGCTCAAGGTGTTGTAAAAGTCTCCTCTGAGGCTTTTCCTTCACTGAGCTTGCTCAAACCTGGATTATATTGCTTGCTGGTCCTCACACTACCTGTGTGAGGTTGCGTCAGGTGGATTTATCCACCCAAGCTGTCAAGAAGAGCCACTGTCCACCCTACGCATTTGCAAAGCATGTCAGACCTCCATTCCTCTGACCGGAAAACGCTCGAGAGGCTTTTGGTTTCTTCCCCCCAAGTTCTGTGCAGGCGGTGGGGGGGGATGGCGAGTGTGGCCTCTGCTGGCTGCTGCCGCCTCTCCTGCGCTCCGGTGAGCCTAGGAGGAGGCTGAGAGGCTTTTGGTTTCTTCCCCCCAAGTTCTGTGCAGGCAGCGGGGGGGGATGCCGAGTGTGGACTCTGCTGGCTGCTGCCTCTCCTGCACTTTGGGGAGCCTCGGAGGAGGCTGAGAAGTTTTTTGTGCTTTCCCCCCCTCGTTCTGTGCAGGTGGGGGGGTGTGGCGAGAGTGGCCTCTGCTGGCTGCTGCCTCTTGTGGGCTCCGGCGTACCTCGGAGGACGCCAAGAAGCTTTTTGTTTCTTCCCCCCTCCTTTTGTGCAGGCGGGGGGGATGGCGAGTGTGGCCTCTGCTGGCTGCTGCCGCCTCTCCTGCGCTCTGGCAAGCTTAGGAGGAGGCTGAGAGGCTTTTGGTTTCTTCCCCCCAAGTTCTGTGCAGGCGGCAGGGGGGATGGCGAGTGTGGCCTCTGCTGGCTGCTGCTGCCTCTCCTGAGCTCCGGCGAGCCTCGGAGGAGGCTGAGAGGCTTTTTGTGATTTTCCCCCAAAGTTCTGTGCAGGCGGGGGGGGGGGATGCCGAGTGTGGACTCTGCTGGCTGCTGCCTCTCCTGCACTTTGGGGAGCCTTGGAGGAGGCTGAGAAGTTTTTTGTGCTTTCCCCCCCTCGTTCTGTGCAGGCGGGGGTGTGTGTGGCGAGTGGCCTCTGCTGGCTGCTGCCTCTCATGGGCTCCGGCGTGCCTCGGAGGAGGCTGAGAAGCTTTTTGTTTCTTCCCCCCTCCTTTTGTGCAGGCAGGGGGGGATGGCGAGTGTGGCCTCTGCTGGCTGCTGCCTCTCGTGGGCTCCAGCGAGCCTTGGAGGAGGCTGAGAGGCTTTTTGTGCTTTTCCCCCCTCGTTTTGTGCAGGCGGGGGTGGGGTGGGGTGGCGAGTGTGGCCTCTGCTGGCTGCTGCCTCTCTTGGGCTCCAGTGAGCCTCGGAGGAGGCTGAGAAGCTTTTTGTGCTTTCCCCCCTCCTTCTGTGCAGGCGGGGGGGGGATGGCGAGTGTGGCCTCTGCTGGCTGCTGCTGCCTCTCCTGCATGCCGGCGAGCCTCAGAGGAGGTTGAGAAGCTTTTTGTTTCTTCCCCCCTCGTTCGTGCAGGGTGTGTGTGTGGCAAGTGTGGCCTCTGCTGCCTGCTGCCTCTCCTGGGCTCCAGCGAGCCTCGGAGGAGGTTGAGAAGCTTTTTGTTTCTTCCCCCCTCTCGTTTGTGCAGATCAAGAGAGAGAACTTAGGCAGATCATGAGAGGGAGGGCAGGAAGGGTTGCCTCAGTGCTCGGTTCTCATGGTCCTTTCTTACATGCCCAGGGAAATGCTGATCTCTACTTTGGAGTCAGGAAACAATTTTTCTCCAGGCCAGTTTGGCTGGAGATCCTAGAAGTTTTTTGTCATCTTCTGGGCATGGAACAGGCTGGCTTGGGGCTCTGGTTCCAAAGCCGGCTGCCCACTCTCCTCTCCCTCCCCATTCACTCGCTTGCTCCGCCCACTCACCCTGGCTTGGGACTCTCACAAAGTTACAAAAATGACCCTGTGATTCTGGGAGGAGAAGGCTCCCCTCTCTCTCTCTCTTTTTATATCTCTCCTTCTTTGGAGGTTTTCAAACACAGGCTGGATGGCCATTTGACAGCAATGCTGATCCTGTGAACTCAGGGAGATCATGAGAGGGAGGGCAGGAAGGGTTGTATCAGTACTTAGTTCTTGTGGCCCTTTCTTACACCCCCAAGGAAATGCTGGTTGCCACTTTGGGGGTCAAGAAGCAATTTTTTCCCCAGGCCAGTTTGGCTGGAGATCTTGGAGGTTTTTTGTCACCTCCTGGGCATGGAACAGGGATCATTGGGGTATGTGGAGGGGGAGGTATTTGTGAATTTCCTGTGAAAGGGGTTGGACTAGATGAGGTTACTTCTATGATATTCTCCCCCCCCCCACTCAGCCATACATGGAGTGGCTAGCAGGGGACTGATGTGAGTGAAGCACCGTCTCCAAAGGGGAAATGTGAAGTGTTTACACATTTATTCTGGCCATGAGCTGTACAAAAAAAAAAAAACACAGCTCCCAGGAAGGGCAACTGGACTATAGGCTGTCTGAACCATTTGAGTGCAATTTTATCCGATCTCTGAAGCTTAGCAAGGCCAGCCCTTGTTAGATCTTGGATGGGATCACCAGCAACACAGTCAGGGCAGGCTCATCTGAAGCCAGGACTGTCCCTGCAAGAATTTCTTTGTTCCCACTAATTTTGTTTTCCCCGTTTCTTCCAGAGGGAGGTGACCCTGCCCCCAACTTCCTGCTGCTTCAGCTATTTGTCAAAGAAAATCCCATTCAGGTTACTGGCTAGTACTATATAACTAGCAAAAGGTGTCGTATCTCCATCATCGTGTAAGTAAAATCATAACTATTTATTTTAAGTAAAGGAGAAAGGGGGGAGTCATATATGCTGAGGGTGCCCCCTCTGGTTTAGTTAAAACTCCCCCCCCCCATTTAGACCCTAACCTGGATGGCCCAGATGAGTGTGATCTCAGAAACCTACCTGGCAAGACCAGCCCTGGTTAATACTTGGATGGGAGACCACCAACATAGTCCAAGGTTGTGATACAGAGGCAGACAATGGCAAACCATCTCCATTTGCCTGTTGCCTCAAGAACCCTGAGGGGTCACTGTAAGTCAGTTGCAACTTGACAGCACTTTGCACAGACACAAACACACCTTTTTGGATGCAACTGCAAGTCCTTATGTGTCTTGACACATTGAAACTGTTTGTTCTTGGAAAACCTCTTTGGATGTATTGATGCATCTAGCTGTTGTAGTAGAGACAGAAATGTTTGCATATCAGATATGAGTGGGTGGTGTTCCTTTAACCTTGGCTGCGTCCATGTGTTAGCCAGCAAGGCACTTTTTGTGCTCTTATGGATTTTCATATCCATAAGCTTGAACCGCGTGTCACCAACAGTGGTAGGGTCTTGCGCTTTCTTCTTGAAATAGGAGCCAGCTCCAGCCCAAGCCAGGAGGCTGACACCCTAAACAGTTCACCCAAGACAAAGATAAGGGATTCCTCTTGCCATGAGGTTTCCTTCTGTCAGACATCCACTGGCTAACCCCCACTCCTCCACTATACATCTGGATAGTTATGCTAACTAGACTGCCTAGCAACTAATGTGCCAACCATCAGATACTTGGCTAAAACCATCAACTAACAATAGGTATGGCCAGGTGAGTCATCGGACCCCAGACTCAGTGTCTGTTTCCTGGTGAAGTCATACTCTTGCAACACTGACCAAACCCCTGGACCTCCTCCCTTTGTTCACCTTTCACCTATAGCAAGGTCCAACAGGGACGGACCGCCTAGTAGGAGTGTTAGTGGGTTGTGGTCTGCAAAGCCCACCCCAAGACCCCCAATAAAAGCCCAAACCGAGAGTCACTCGGCCTCTTGAGCCGACGCCCTCTATCTTACCTATTGACCCTTCAGTCCAGCTCTCTGTCCCCAATCCTTGCCTCCATCTTTGAACCCCTTTTTCTCTCTCTGGACTCGCGATCCAGGAGAACCACGTGGTCTTGCCGGTTCAAGCCTTGTGGCCCCATAGCTTTTATACCTTTCTTCCCCCATCCAATTCATCTTGACATCGGACAACGCATCTAAGGTAACGTGCTTTCCCCACCAACGAAACCTGCTCATGCAAAAGTGCTATTTTCTCTCTTTATTTTATTAGGCCTGTAAGATTGTGTGTGTGATTACGATTTTTGTATGCTTGATTACATGATCCAGTAAACAACATTGAACTTGAAAGCTGCCTCACGTGCCTCTTTCCTTGAGATCTCCCGGGAGGGGTGGGACCCTGGTATAGTTGGCAAGAACCCATGTATTTTGCTGATTGCTAAACATAAATTAAAGCAAGTCGGCTAACAGAATTGGGGGCTCATCCAGGATTGCCCTGAGGGTTAAATTTCACGCCATAGTCGACAGGCATGTCTTTGACCCACAGACGTAAGGGAAAAACCACTTCCGGAGTTCTCGGAGAGGCTGTATGATCGGTTTCTGTCTGCGTGCCTGGCTCTAGTGAGCAACCTATTGTGGGTGGCTTCCCCCTTTCTCTCTCTTTGAACCCCAGGTCAAACTGTGTGACCGTCCGCGCATCTATCTTGTGGGAAGGGACCCAAAGAAGACCAGAGTAGGGCGCTAGGCCAGTTGCATCAACACTACATACACGACATACACGACATACACCCGCGGAGTCCGGAAAAAGAACCTTTTGTCTTTTCCCCTTTTGAGCGCACCCTCGCTCCCCCTCCTTGCTTCACTTCGCTCAACGAAGTGAAATCAATTGATTTTGGTTAGGGGTCAGCCTGCTGGAACATATTGTTTCGAAACCCCGCTGGTTAATAGGTTATCCAGTGAGAGCTTGCGAGCCCAAAACCTTCATTTGGTTGTGTGGTTATCCTTAGGATGAGAGGTTTGGCCAACCCGTTCTTGAAACCCTCATATAAAGAGACTGGGTGTCTCTGAGACTGGGTGTCTCCTCTTTGGGTTACGAGTAATCCCTGGGTATTGTGTGGGTGTGAGTCCCCGGCTCTAAAACCGAATTAAGGCCGAGAGTGCCGAATTTAGGGTTAACAGTAATCCCCGAGTGTCGAGAGAGGTGTGAGTCCCCGGCTCCAAAAACTAATTAAGAGCTGGGATAGCCTGTTCTGTGGTGCATTGGCCACCTTGAGCCAACAACTGTAACTTAAGAAGCCGATTAAGGCAGGGAGAAAAATTCCAGTTCCCTTTTC
The DNA here is from genome assembly GCA_029233225.1 of Lepidodactylus listeri. Taxonomy (NCBI): domain Eukaryota; kingdom Metazoa; phylum Chordata; class Lepidosauria; order Squamata; family Gekkonidae; genus Lepidodactylus; species Lepidodactylus listeri. The sequence continues at coordinate 35,333 of JARCFY010000013.1, forward strand.
GTGTGCCCCTGTTGTAAGTGAAAACAGGAGAATCCCTACAAAGATGTTTTGTACCAAGGAGGACGAACCTAAGCTAGAAAAATGGCTGGTGAAAAAGGGTAAGTCTCCTTGGAAGGAAGGATCTTTCAAGGGTCCCAATCCATTAGAAATAGCCCAGAGTGCTTTCCAGGACTATTGTACAGCCCAAAAACCTAGTTCCACTGCCAAGGACATAGCCGCTAGTTGGGCTTTATACATGGCTTTGCAGGACGCTGCTGCCATCATTAAATGCCTACAAGCGGATGTGGACCAACAGGAGGAACTCGTAAGAGATAGGGACCAAAAATTGGAGGAACTTGTGAGAGAAAGCAACCAAAAATTAGAAGAACTCGTACGGGAAAGCAACCGAAAACTCGAGTCACTAGTCCAAGAGACTAACCAGAAATTGGAAGAAACCAATAAGGAGGGTAATCAGAAACAAGAGGCCCTAGTCAAAGAGTATCAGCAAAGGTTGGAAGAACTAAACGTTCAAAATAAGGCAGCAGTGGATAGAGAGGTGGCCAGATTCGACAAATTAGAATCCAAGTTTGAAGCCACCAAGGAGGAATTAAGAGAAATTAGAAACAAACATGAAAAAGATATGGAGGACCTGAGACAAAACTATGAGGAACTGCTAGAGGAGAGTCAAAAAGAGAATGAAGTTGCAGGCCATCAATTACAAGCCGATAAATTGACCTTGACCCTAGAGAATCAAGGAATGGCCCTCAGTGTTCAAAAGGCTGAACAAAAAGCCGCAAAGGCTACAGCCAGGGCTGAAGAGGCTGAGAAAGCATTAGAGAAAGCTAATACAGCTCTGCTATCGGCGCAGCAAGGAGCTAAGTATTTGGCGCAGGAAAACCTCATTAAAAGAGAGCAGGCGAACCATGACGCCTGCCGCAGGGAAATAGAACTCCTGCAACGGCAATTGGAGGCCCAAAGAGTGGTGGTGTCGGCAATCCACCCGGAGAGTTTAATTGACCTCTCCCACACCGAAGAAAGCCCCGAAGCCGCCACAGAGGAGAATACCGAGAACCATGCCCCCGTCCACCCTGTTAGCACCAAACAAATGGTCACTAGGACCGGCAATAGAACCACCACCCAAACTGTAACAGAAACTCAACTATGGAAGCCCGACGAGGTTAAGGCCATCGCCGAGCAGGTAGGCTCTCTCTCCAAGGATACTGCTATACAATGGATGACACATATCCACACTATGTATGGCGGTGTCAATGGAGAGGATCTCTGCCAGCTCGCCAGGCACTGTGCTTCCGGCACGGATCTAACAGCCATTAATTCAGCCATAGCTACCAAGGGTATCGCCGCCGGTACTCGGATCCAATGGATGCAGAAGGTTTTGGAATATCTCCATCCAAACCGCAGCTTATCTGCTTTGTTCATCCTAGAAAAGCAAAGGCACGGGGAAGACCCTGAGGCCTATATGGCCAGGAAACAGCTATTAGCCCAATTGGCAGACACACTATACATTGACCCCGCAACTAATGAGCCCGAATTCGATGACAATGCGTTTAGGCGAGCACTCATGCACGGCTTCAATGCCCAAACACAGCTGGCTCTTAATATTCCAGATCCCACTAGGGGAACCTGGCCCAATATGGAACTCAAAATAAGACGGGTGGCTACCTTACTACGAAGCACAGGAGTCACAAAGGCGGGAAAAGGATCTAAGAAACACAAAGACAAGGAGGAGGAAGAACCCATTCAAGCCATAACGTACGCCAATCACGGCCCCCACTCTCAGTACCAACCTTCAGGTAGATATGATAACCGGAACGATAGGAACCACGATAGGAACTATAAGAATGAAATCAATGCAGTCCATCGGTGTGCCACCCTAAAGGCTCCTCTTCCCCTGGCCCCGCTGGAACCTAGTGACCCTTGGATCCAAGATTTCCCTGAAGTCTGGATCCAAGACAAGGCAGAGTGCGGCACCGTCCGTGATGCCTGTGTGTTAATAGAAGGGAAGGATCCACCTCCACAAAAACAATACAAATATCCCACCGAAGCTGAAGCGGGAATAGCCAAAACCATTGAGGGGCTCCTCCAATGGGACGTCATCCTCCCAATGCAGTCCATCTGCAACGCTCCCCTCTGGCCCGTCCTTAAAGCAGACAGAGTGACCTGGAGAATGACAGTGGATTTCAGAGCGCTAAACGCAGTGACTCCTCCAGTGGCCCCTGTGGTAGCAAAGTACCACGAGATCCTTGCAGCCATTGCAGCAGGATCGCGCTACTACAGTGTGATTGATTTGGCCAATGCGTTTCATTCCATCAAATTGCACGAGTCCTGCTGGTATAAATTTGCTTTTACATTCCGTGGCCAGCAATATGCCTTCAAGCGCACACCTCAAGGTTTTCACTCCAGTCCTAGCATCTGTCATGCACACGTTGTGCGCATGTGGGAACACCTTAGAGCTACCTCTAAAGATCACGTGCTCTCTTACGTGGATGACATTCTTGTCCACGCCCCCACGGAAGAAGAGGTCACTGACGTAACCAGGGAAGTCTTAAATCTTCACAGGGAAGCAGGGTTCAAGGCTAGTAGGGACAAGGCCCAGCTAGTTCAAACGCGGGTCAAGTACCTTGGCCTGGCCCTGGGTCCCAACGGCAGGACTCCCGATGCCCAGTGCATGGAAGTCATTGCCAAGCTCCCTGCGCGTACAGATGTGCCCTCCTTAAGAGCTTTGCTAGGAACATTCAACTTCTCAAGGGATTTCGTGGAAGGCTTTGCTGACAAAGTGCGCCCCCTGTACTCTCTCTTAAAGAGCAACACACCTTGGTTCTGGGGACCTGAGCAACAATACGCCTTTGCCAGCCTTAAACAAAGTCTTGCCTCTGCTCCCGCTTTAGCGCACCCGGACCCTAACAAGCCCTTCTACATCCAACTGGCACATTCTGAGAAAAGCATCGGCGCCACCCTTATACAGCATCATGCTGGCGCCCCAAGAGTGGTAGCATATGCCTCCCGCAATCTTTCCTCTGTAGAAATAAAGTTTACCCCATGTGAGAAAGTCTGTCTAGCCCTTGTCTGGAGCCTTACTCACTGGGAATTTATCATCGGAGGTGCGAAGGTCATAGTGCAAACCACTCACACGCCCCTGAAGTACATTCTCTCAGGGAAGATCCAGGATGGCCAAGTGTCTAATGCCCGCATTGCCCAGTGGACGCTTGCACTGGTCAATAAGGGAATAGACTACAGGAAGGAGCAGAAGGAGCCCCCTGCCCCATACGGCCTCATCATAACTGGGGAAGAGCATGAGTGTCCTCTACCAGTGGTAAACCACGTACCTTGGCCGGCCACATGGGGAGTGCCATTCGAAGAAGCCAAGCAGCTCGGTTTTCATTGCTGGTTCTGCGATGGCTCATCCTTCCATGTGACAGGGACCCCCTATACCGGTTATGGTGCCATTCGTACCCACAATGGTCACACTTTGCAGGAGTCTGTCTGCCCCCATTCCAGCCAAGCCGCAGAGGTCGCAGCCCTGTGAGCTGTTCTAGCCTTCGAGCCTCCAGACATTCCGGTCGCTGTTTTCACCGACTCGGACTGGACGGCCAAAGCCGCTACGGTGTGGCTCCCCCACTGGGAGAAACAGGAATGGGTAAATGCAGAAGGCAAGCCAGTAGCCCACGTAACACTATGGAGAGATGTTGTACGACTCCTCCATAGTCGTTCGGCGGAGACTCAAATCTCCCATGTCCAAGGCCACCAAAAGAACAACTCTGAAATCGCCTACTGGAACGACCAGGCAGATCTTTTGGCCAAAGCCGCTGCACAAATACCCCTTCCCCAAGAACAGCCGGATCAACCTCTGCAGGCAGTCACTACACGCAGCCAACACAATAGGCCGTCTATCCCACCAGTCTTTGTAGACCTTGGGGAACTCCAGGCCAATGACGCAAATGTGCAGGATCTCCTTTCCAAGGGCAAGGACCCTACAGGGAAATACTCCATAGAAGAACGTGACGGAGTAATCTGGGCGGTGGACCACACGGGGGCACGCCACTGGGTAGTTCCTGTAGAAGTACAGGCAGACCTGATCCAATTCATTCATGAGCAGGGACATAGGGGAAAAGACCTTACTTTGGAGCGGGTGCGCGATGCAGGCTGGTGGCCAGGCATGAGACAAGAGGTCGCCCAGTGGGTAGATAACTGTCTAGCCTGTGCCATGGTCAATGCAGACTCATCCGGTCCCAAAGCCCCTATCCAGCATCAATGCATAGAGGGACCCTGGGCGCGAGTTCAGATAGATTTCATTGGTCCCCTTCCAAAAACTAGCCATGGCAACAAGCACTGCCTTACCGTGATCGATCCTTTTTCCAAGTGGATCGAAGCCTTCCCCTGCCGGGACAACTCAGCCAGCACGGCCGCCAAACTTCTTTTTAATAACTTGTTTTCACGCTGGGGTATCCCCCGAGTCTTGGACTCCAACCGCGGGCCTCATTTCATCGGAGAGGTCACTCAGGAGCTCTGCAAGGCTCTGGGAATCACCCAAAGATTCCACATTGCAGCCCACCCCCAATCTTCTGGCTCTATTGAACGGGCTAACCGTACCCTTAAGGAGGCTCTCATGAAAATGGTCAATTCCACGGGCAGGACTTGGGATGAAAAACTGCCCATCATTCTTATGGCTATTAGGGGAACCATGGCCTCACACGGCTATTCCCCACATATGGTCATGACTGGCAGGAAAATGCGCATGCCAGAAGCTTTTTGGCTACAGAGCGATGTTCCCTCGGACTTCGAGCCTAAAGTGGCGAATGACAAGTGGGTCAGATCCCTCCTCACTGACATCCTGATTATACACCTCCAAGTAGCTAACATGCTAGGGGAAAGCCAGCTTGCGATAGACAAGAAATTGGGATGGGTTCGAAATCCCCAGGTTTGGGATCCAGGGCAGCAAGTGCTTTACCGCAAGTTTAGCCGGAAACAGCATGCTCTCATGGCCAAATGGGCTGGTTCGGTCCCCATCATTGATAGGGTCAGCCCTGCAGTGTACAAACTGGCAATCCCAAGGAAGCACGGCCAAACGTGGCACAAGTTTTTCCACTTCTCACAGCTCAAACTGTGGAAGGGCGCGCCGGTTCCGGTCCCACCTGATCTTCCTCCGGACCCCGGCGGCGATGAGAGCCCACTTGCTGCAGTTAAACATGGTCCTTTACTTCCTACGGACATGTCCGAACTCTTTCCCTCTTTCTCCCTTGGAGACACTTGCCTGTTCCACTAAGTGCTTCCCAATGGCTCAAGCCGCCATTTAGGAAGCAAGGAGGGGAGGGAATAGCAGAATTCTAATTCCAATGCCTCATTCTAAGAACAAAAAGCCACGGTAGCGTGCAGCAGTAACCGCACCGGGCTTGCATAAGTGCCAAACGCACATTAATGAACGAAGAATCCGAAAGCACATTTAGATAAAGGGGAACCATACTGTGACTACTTGGGTTTGTCGACTGCAGTATGGAGAGCAGGGATCTCACTCACACACCCCTCAAACATTATATTACAGAATGCATCCAGGACGCTTCACCCCAGCAACAGACAAATGGGTAAGAACATTAAACATTTTATTTCTCGGATTGTCACTGTTTTATTTTACATCAGCAACACAAATAGCCAACCATACGGTAGTCTTGACCAGATGGAGATGTGTGGGAATCAACATGCCTTTTAGGATCTTTACCTGTGTAACAGGACGGCATGACAAAGCAGTCACACTCACACCCATAGATCAATGCCCACCACAGCAGCTCACACATTGCATTCACAGCCGCACCGGAGAAAAGGTGACTCTATGCACCTCCGGGAAATATGCTATGGATGAAATGGAAGTGACCCTGTGCAAACAGCCACAAGACAGAATCAATACATCCACCATTGAATATACTGCTCCTACCCCCATCTCCCTCTATACTGACATAGCTGTAATATCAGCTGCCGTATGGGACATTGGCGACCCTTTAAAATTAATCATTTCCATTGGCTCCCAACACTTCCACAATGACACAGAGATCCCGATAACGCTCACGGACCCATTCGGCGAAGACATAGACCTAGAGCCACTGGCATGGGGCAAGCTCAATTGGCATTTTAACTGCTCCGCGTTAAAGCAGCAAGGTCCCCCAGACTGGACCCTCCTTCTAAACACCTCTGTCTGCCTCAATGCCACCGATACTGTAAACCTTACAGCTATCGGAACAACAACTCTGCAGCTCACCCACCAGGAAGGAAATTCACTTTAATAATTGGTGATGCAAATCACACACTCGATTTGGACCCACTCATCCAAAATGTAGACGCACTAGCCTCACTGACCTACCCGGTAGTGGGAGCACACACTTTAAAATTAAATCATCAGGAAACAGTCTTGATGCAGCCGCAAATCTCAGTAAAAAGGGTCAATGTCAGCTTAAATGGGCTTGGCACCTCTTTCAGCCATGCCCTCTGTGACTCTTACTTACACACAACTCAGCAAGGTTGGGACAATTGGATCCTAATGTGGCGTAAAGGAGAGCTCTCTAGAAGAACTAAACGCGATCTTTCTGATTGGGTCGCACCCGTAGGAGCGGGCATGGCAGCCATAGATGCTGCAAACATAGAGGTGATAGCAAATAAAGCCTCCAAGGTTTCATTTGATATCTCTCAAATGAGCCTCCCCCTTACGCAATCATTGGATTCCCTTGCCCACGTGGAACGCTCCACCAACCCCCTGCTGGTTACTTGGGAACAAATCATGGAGAAAGATTTTAACAATCTCCTTGGTGGCATTCAGTCTTTACAAAACAATATTTCATTGGCTCTTGCTTGCACTCAAGCACAAACTCTTAACGTGGTCACTGCCATGACTATAATCAAACAAGCTATGGCTGGAGTTATACCCTTAGAAATAAGGGAATTGATTAAAGGAAATTTAACCGCCAGTGAAGTCTCTCTCGAACACTGGTGGTCGTTGGCAAACGCCTCTTTTGACGCTGTAACCCAGACCTTGCAATTGATTATAACCACAGTGACCGCTAAAGAAATTTTCCACATCTATCCAGTGGTTCCGCTGGGTATTCAAGTTAACTCGGACACAGTATTATATGCCAGGAACAGTGACCGATGGGCTAAAGTGAGCTCATCCAGCTGGCATATGATCAATTTAGATGGATGTACCCATAAGGAAAACCTAGGCTTCATCTGCGATGATGAAGCCCTAGAGAAACATCACCCATGCCTAGTTCCCAAGAAACACGCTATATCTCACTGCCAATTTGACATGGTCAGCGAGACCGGGTCCACCATTATATATATAGGCAGAGCTTGTGTCTGTCTCAGAACAACCTGCGAACACATTCACATCAACACACTATGCTACCAACAAATGCTGCCTGGAATAAACAGATGCTTCTGTAACATTACCTCCATCAGAGGGTGTGACTTTTATTTTGAAACCCCCATTTGGACACAACAAGAAATGACCATATCCCCAGAATTGTATGACTCCATTGCTCCAGTGCCTTTGGGGTTAGGACTGGAAGCCTTACGGAAATTGCTCTCTCACCCAGACCTCCAAGAACGCCTGGCTCAGCTAAAGAAAGCTGGAGACAAAGCCGCCTTGAACGTTTCCCATAATGGCGCCAGGATCAAAGAACTGGCCGTGGAAATTAAGGAGGCGGGAGCTCACAGCTGGTAGGAATCGCTTCTTGGTTGGAGCCCGACAACAACGGGATATTTAAATTTAATGCTCCACCCCATAGTCGTCATTTTGGCTTTCCAAATTATTTTAATCGTGGCGCTACTTACACTGACGTGTTGGGTGAGAAGACAAATCCACAAATTAGAAGCTCAATCTAAAGCCACCGATTTCCAAGCCTTGATGCACGTTGCATCCAAGGTTTTGAATTCCTAACCCCACCTTCCCGAACTTTGGTATACCTTGACTGTTGCCCTTTTTCTATGTTTTGTCTGTCTTCGTCCGTTTCAGCTCTTTATGTGTGTTTATGTTCGTGTCTCTATTCTTTAACCATTATTGGGTGGGCCTTTTTAGAAAAAGACCCATGAGGTAGAAAAATTGGCCTTTAGCAGCAGTTTATCGAACCCAAGGGAGCATCAGCGAGGCTACAAATGCAACCGAAGGAAAGCAGGTTCTGTTGCGCAGCGCGTCTGCAACACCCCTTCAGAAGTTCCAGCCACTCCAGCCCCTTGCAGCCACTCCAGCCACTTTCAGCACCCCAGCTTTCCCAATTCTCACCAGCATTCACTCTGCTGCAACTCCTTATAGCAACCACACTTACACAGTCCTGTGGTAAACTATATACAGGATTTATTATTTACAGGATCAAAATGCTTCGCCAGAACCGTGGTACAAGAGAATGGACATACATCAGTACTGTACAATTCCATATATACATGTAGTGACCAATCAGCTTCATGCTGAGTCATTATGACTGACCTTACTTCAGTGCCAGCCATAACCAGTTTAGACCTGCACTACACAGCTACCAATTTGACAGATAGCTGTCAAATAGATCTTGCTGATCTTAGTGCTGGAGCTTAACACTGTCAACACTCCCCCTTAAGATTCAGCACACAAGATCATGTTAAGACTCCCCCTAAGAGTTAAGAACTTTGTTTCATCCAAACTCTTAGTGAACATGTCTGCAATATTTTCCTTAGATACACAATGTTGTAGAGTAACTAATTTCCTCTGAATAGTGTCTCTTACATTTTGGTATCTAATGTTGATGTGTCTGGATCTAGGCCGGATACCTTGGGAGTCTGCTAATAATTCAGCTGCTGTGTTATCACATTTTACAATCATAGGCATGCTACATTTCACATCAAAATCTGTTAGCAACTGTTGTAACCATTCTAGCTGAATAACACATTCATTGATGGCTGCAAATTCAGATTCACAGGTACTTGTTGACACAAAACATTGTTTTACAGACTTCCATATCACCAAAGATCCATTTACAAATATCACATAACCAGTTGTTGACTTGGCATCCTGATTAGTGCCCCAACTGGAATCACTGTAAGCTAGAACCTGTTGAGTATTGTTCCCTTTCAACACTAACTTACACTTCAAGGTTCCTTTTAGGTATCTTAGAACTCTTTTAGCAGCATTCCAGTCACACTTACAAGGTTTGGCACTCTTTTGACAAAGAATATGAACTGCATGACTAATATCAGGGCGAGACCATGTTGCCAAATATGTTAAAGATCCTAACAGTGATTGATACAATCCCTTTTGGTCAAAACTTTCATCTTCTGGCTCCCTAGCATAACCAGTAGACATTGGAGTAGACACAGAGTTAGCATTGACCATGTTATATTTTTCCAACAACTGTATAATTTTGTTTTCTTGGCTTATCTCAAAATAACCATCAGTGTTTCTACTGATATCCATCCCAAGATAATGACTGATAGTACCTAGGTTTTTCATTTTGAAATATTGCTTTGTTGTTTGTTCAAACCATTGTAACTGTTCCACCTGTTTGTACATGAAACACAAATCATCAACAAAAACCATAAGGTAGCATTTGTTTCCACTGATTACCTTGCTGAACATACAGGGATCTGCAACACTCTGTTTAAACCCCATGTTTGTTAGAGTTGTAGTAAGGCATAAGTTCCAGAGATGACCACTCTGCTTAAGACCATATAAACCCTTCTTCAATTTCAATACAAGGTTAGTATTCTTATCCACAAAACCTGGAATTTGTTGCATGTATAGTTGCTCATCCAAATCAGCATTCAGATAGGCGGATGTGAAGTCAAAGTGTTGAACAAGCATCCCCTCTATTCCTGCCTTTGTCAGAGCCACATTCAAAGTATTGCTTTTTACAGTTGGTGCAAATGTCTCATCAAAATCTTCCCCAAACACTTGAGAAAATCCCTGAGCCACTAGTCTGGCTTTCCTTTGAGGCATCCCACCCTGCACAGGTTTCAGCTTATATAACCACCTGCACCCAATAAGCTTTTTCCCTTCTGGCAATTCAGACAATTCAAACACGTTATTTTCACACAAAGAATCATATTCAGTTTGCATAGCTTGCAACCAAGCTTGTTTTTCACCTTCAGGCAATTGAGTAACATCATCATAACATGAAGGTTCTTTTGCACAGACAAAGTTAGCCACTTGTGTCTCAAAACCATATATTTGTGGAGGAATCCCTTTGTTACTTCTCTCAGACCTTCTAGGTGTACTAGGTTCAGACTTAATACCACCTGAAGCAATGGGTTGAGAAGAAACACTAGGTTCAGGACTAGAAACATTTTGTGAATCACCTGTTATTGGCAACACTGCCTGGTCTGGTAATGAGTTAGCATGTATTCTGTGCCAATTCCTGCCTTCAGTGAAATTGGCAGACCTGCTAAAACTGACTTGGTGATGATCATTTGAGAACCTATATGCTTTCATACCAGATTGACATCCTAAGAAAGTCATTTGTTTTGATCTAGTACCACCTTTCCTGCGCTGATTCAAAGGTATGTTCACCCACGCTTTGGAACCAAACACACGCAGATAATTTAGCTTTGGCATTTTCCCATAGAGCAATGCAAATGGAATATTGTCTATCACCCTTGACCAGGTTCTATTAGACACATACACAGCATATTTTAAACTTTCAGCCCAAAACTGTTTAGGTAACTGAGCATCAGCAAGCATTGCATACATGATGGTTTGTAAAGTAGCATTTTTTCTTTCTGCCACACCATTTTCCTGTGGAGTGGCCACATTTGCTACACGGTGCTTTACCCCTAACTTGAGTAACCATTGTTTCATTTTGTTTGACATGAACTCTGCTCCCATGTCAGACTGCAGTGATTTTAAATCACCTAATTGATTTTTGACCTTTTTGTACCAATATTTCAGAGTTTCAAATGTGTCAGATTTGTTTTTCAGAATATATGCCCAAGAATATTTTGAAAAATCATCAGTGATCACCAGTGCATACCTGTTGTCAGATATACTGGGTGGAAAGGGTCCCAAAAGATCTACATGCACCAATTCTAAAGCATGAGTAGACTCCCTCTCACTGCTGCGAGCTACAGGGAAAGCCTGTGATTTGACCTGCTTGCAAACCTGACAGTCTAGGAACATATTACAGTCATTTATCCCTTCTCTACCTGTCAAAGCAAGAGTTTTGTTAATAGCATGAAAAGAGGCGTGTCCAAGCCGGCGATGTAACAAGTGTAAGCATGAGTTATGAGGAATTTTGTTACCCGGCACACTAGCTGTTGCTGCCGTAACAGAGTTATCTAATACATACACTCCATTTCTCAAACTTGCTTTTGCCACTTCCCTCCCACCTTTCTTAATAACACACAGTTCCTTTCCAAAAGTTACTTCAAACTTAGCACGGTCCAGTGCCAAGACACTAAGCAGATTGCTCTCGAGTGTGGGTACACAGAGCGCATTTTGAAAGGTGTGATTAAGAACTGATAAAGTTAGTTCACCTCTGGAAGTCACATCTGCTGTATGACCATCAGCCAGACTTACATGACGTTGCTGAGCCTCCTGTAGATTCCTTAACATTTCAGGGCTTTTGCAGATTATATGGCTAGCCCCACTGTCAAGAATCCATGCCTGGTTTTCTGTGTCACCTGTAACAACAAGAGATGCATTGGGACGGCCCGACAACATGTCTGAGCGCCCAATGTTTTTTATCTTCTTTTGCTGTGATGGACAGGATTTCTTTAGATGGGAAGTTGAACCACAGACGAAACATTTCCTTACACGCAGAGCCTTGACCGGTTCCTCACGTTCAATCCTCACATCCCTCCTGCTGCTGCCAGCTGACTCCACCGTCTGGGCTCGCTGCACGGCTACTGAGGAATGTTGAGACGTTAGTTTCGCTTCATAGTCTAAAGCACGACCTATGATCAACTGCAGAGTTAACTGATCAGGCTGCAGTCCTTCGAGTGAAGTAATTAAAGTGTCAAACGCAGGAGATAAGGAACTCAAAAGCAAATAACATCTGTCTTCAGCAGAAATCACCTTGCCGCGTTGTTCCAACTGCTGATAAAGCTGAGTCAAAGCATTTACATGCTCCCTAATTGATTCATTAGGCCCTTGGATTTTTCTGTACAAGCGACGAGTCAGAGACATTATTGTGCCAGCAGATTTTTGCACATAAACTTGTTTAAGTGAGTCCCATGCTTCTTTAGCGTTGACAGAGGATGAAATATGAATTAATTGGTCGTCACTTACTGCCAAAACGATGCTTGCCAGCGCCCGCTCGACCTTCGGCACGTCTCCCACTGGAACTGGATCCGGAGGGTCATTAACATACAGCCAGAGGCCCTCTCTGATAAGATAGTGTTTCATCCGAAACGCCCACGTATCATAGTTTGTGGAAGTCAGCTTGTCCACCACCTGGGTAGTTGGCACAAGAGCCATAATTTCTCTCCGCTCCCTCGACACTCACAAGCTGGATCTGTTATCTCCACTCTCGGCGTGTCACACCGCTGCCAAGGCTTCTCCGGGCAAGTCACACTCCCCCACTCCTGGAAGAAGTCAGCAACCGTCCTCCCGCAGCTACACAGCTGGACACACACTCTAAGCACGGCTCACCGGCGTTTGCAGAATGCAGAGCTGGTTCTCCACCGAACTGGGTCTCCTTCAGGCTGGGCTGAATCTCCAGCAGGCTGGGCAGGCTAGGCTCTCCGTCAGGCTGGGCTCCGTCAGGCTGGGCCCATAACCCTGTTGCGCAGCGCGTCTGCAACACCCCTTCAGAAGTTCCAGCCACTCCAGCCCCTTGCAGCCACTCCAGCCACTTTCAGCACCCCAGCTTTCCCAATTCTCACCAGCATTCACTCTGCTGCAACTCCTTATAGCAACCACACTTACACAGTCCTGTGGTAAACTATATACAGGATTTATTATTTACAGGATCAAAATGCTTCGCCAGAACCGTGGTACAAGAGAATGGACATACATCAGTACTGTACAATTCCATATATACATGTAGTGACCAATCAGCTTCATGCTGAGTCATTATGACTGACCTTACTTCAGTGCCAGCCATAACCAGTTTAGACCTGCACTACACAGCTACCAATTTGACAGATAGCTGTCAAATAGATCTTGCTGATCTTAGTGCTGGAGCTTAACACTGTCAACAGGTTCAGCCTCCTGCACATATTCGGAAAACCTCAATCGTGCTGCCTTTTTAACTCCTATGTAGCATCGCTGAAACCAAAAAACCATATTGTCAAATTGCGAAGAAGCCAGCGGAGCTTTCTCAGGATGACTGAGACCCGTTGTGGCAGTATAGTCATGCTTTGAGTTCAGCAAGACGGAGCAGGCCAAGAAAGGAAGTGCAAGTGTGCAGGTCCTACTGGAAAGCCAGTTGGAAAATGCAATCCTTTCAAAAGGTTAAGGCGAACCACGGTCTTTTTGCGTGTTCTCCCCCTGCAATGGCTTTTCAGCTCATAGGAAATAAAATTTTCGTATTATCTTTTTTCCTTTGGGTTCCCAGTTTGAAACCTCCTAAAGTATTATTAATTTTAACATTGGCATTTTTCAAATAACAACTTATAGAACAAAGATTTGGTCTTAAGAAATTAAGATCCAGCGTGCTCTGCGGCATCTCCACTTTGCATACGCCCCAGCACGTGGATATTAAAAACTATTTTCCCCAAAACTTGTGATACTTTTCTTTTGCATTTTTCGATCGTTCTAATCTTTTGAAGCAACCCACGCCCCAGACTTCCTTATTTTAGTTTCACTTTTGCAAAAATCTCCCACCAAAGTTTTCCAAAGATGTTCAGCTAGCAAACACCTCCTTTTTGTTTGCTGCCATCTCCCCTCTGCTTTTAGCAGAACCTTGGGATTACAACAAGCCTCTGCTTGTTCCTTAGATGTTCCCTTTTTCTATTCTTTGACCAGCATTGGGCGGGCCGAAGCCCTAACGAACCATGGGGAGTAATGAGAGAAAGAAAAGGGAGATAGGGGGTGGGAGGACCGAAAGCATTTCTTCATGGGAGATCAGAAGGGCCGAGGGCGCATCCAAAGATGCCGTCGACAAAAGCTCCGTAGTTGCATTTGTGGCTAGCACGAATGTCAAGCTTAGTAGGCGGCTCCCCTGGTGGTGCGTGTAGAAGTTGGGTTCGGAAGTTACTCCGATCCCCACCTCTCTCGCCCCATCTCCACCAGGTGTGCAATCCTATCGCCACTCGAGGCAGCGACGGGTGCCTGGAGAAAGGCCCCAAGGTTAGCCCGCTCCAGCCGAAAGCTCTCCAGCCACATGTTACAGCATCTCTCTATATTAGTGTGACCTCTTCCCCGACTATCTGCCCAGGCAGCCTATAGCCCAAAACACACAGCCGCCTCACAGTACTGGCCTCTTATTCGGTCTTTTTGCTTTTTAACAAATTTATTTCACTCATAATGTTTTCTTCTCCCAGCATGCCCTCATAGACACACAATTTGCATAAGCCTATCAATCATCGTTTAACTTAAAGTCAGTTAATATTATTCAGTTTTTTTCTTTTATGGCCGTAAAGCCTCATCACCTCTACAAAAAAAAAAAAAGTTTTTCATTGTACACGGTTTTGTTTTTGTCTCAGTCTCTTTGTTTGTGCACTCTACGGGCAAAAGACAAGCCGTTTGTTTGCAAACCAAGTCTCCTGTTTGCAAAGCAAACCGCTTGCTTGCCAAAACATTTTTGTTTTTGTTTTTGCTTTTCTATTCTTTAACCAGTGTTGGGAGGGCCGAAGCCCAGACGAACCGTGGGGAGTCATTAGTGAGCAGGACAACAAGGGCGAGGGGGACATGGAAGCTCAAGAAACAGCTCAGGAGGAAGATATGGGACAAACGAATCCTTTGTCTCCCTCTGCTATGCAGCTCCTCCAAGCCATACCGCTTCGGAGGACATGCAGAAGTTGGGTTCGGAATTTAAATCCGGCCCATGCTCCCCTTTCACCAGGCGTGCAAGCTCTCCCTGCACGAAGCAGTGGAGAGTGCCTGGGAAGGACTCCCGGTTAGCTCGAGGCCCCTGCCAAAACCTCTTGCCCCCTTTTTCCAACATCTTTCTATGTTAAAGGGAGATTTTCGCCAGCGCTCTCCCTGAAGCGCCTGTAATCTAAAACGTATCCTCGCCCCAACACTGGTGTCCAATTCGACTGTTTTGATTTTTAATACATTTGTTTTTCTTGAAATGTTTATGTATCCCAGAATGCCTAAACAGTTTACTCATTTACATATGCAACAGCCTCTAGCCCTAACAGATACAGCCCAATCAACAGCATGCGACCTTTGGGGTTCTGCCTAGTAACTAGCTGCCCAGTCCATTCCTTATTAGGTATGGGGTGATACCACTGGGCTTGGGTTTAGAGGGGAAAATTGTTCTATTTTTGTACTGTATTGGGGGAGGGCCCCCCGAAGGGAGCCCTCCAGGTTAAAACAGGTACGACTCGACATCGTCCCCGCGGAGCCACCCGGCTCCAGATAAAAAGGCCGGAGTCAGCCGGACGCAACTCCCGAACCCAGCTTTTACATGCCCTGTTTGCGAGTGTGTGTGCGTCTCTCTCTGTCAGCCGCGCATCTCGCAAATACTCCCCAGGGTTCGGGAGGCGTGCCCGGAGACTCCGCCAACCCCGAAGGGTGAATAGCTTGCCTGTGATTATTCCAGCCAGGACCCCAAGCTGATGTGTCTTTTATAATACAATGATTCCAGATGTATGACCTGTTTTGACCTTTCCCGTATTTCTTGGATACCTTCAGATATTCTGCTTGCAAATTCACTAAGCTATGTCTTATTTTAATATCCTTTTTTCTCAACTTAAGTAGGTACCCATGATGCTTTTAGATAACAAGGGGGGAGCGACTCCTCAATATGCAAACCGGTCTCCTCCTTCTCTGCCGAACTGACTCGTGTCCGTGCCGAGGAGTGATGAGCTTAGCCGAGAGCTTCATGAGCTATTGATCAAGACCCGAGTGGCTTCCGAAAAGCCGAAGATATACGAGTCCTGGTGCTCCATTAGATACAATGTAAAGCGCGCCTCTCTCCTGTATAGAGGCACCAGTAGCCCGGTTCCAGCAGAAAAGCCTTGCCGCTCAGGAGAGATGGACGAAGAATTGCTTGTAACCATTTTTATTTCCTTGTGCATTCCTTGTGGATTATTTTTATTGATACAAATGTGTGTACTTCCGCTATAAGCATTGATGTTTTATTTATGTACAGATACTACTCTTATGAGGAATTTATAATGCTTTTACAATGAATTTAAGATACGGAATTTTCAGAATTACTTTTAATATTTCAGTTAAGGATGTTTTTGCTATTTAGAGACTTAAATATTTATACATAGGCTCCCTTGGTGGTCAAATGCACCAGCCTTGTTTTTTTTATGTCCATCCCAGCAACAATTTGGTATTTTTATTGCGGTAGATTTTTGTCATCTTTTGCGTCTGTCCCTTGCAACCAATTTCTTCCAGGATCACCATCATGCAGTCTGCCCCAATCTTGTCATCGTATCGTCCAATTCGGAGACCTTCACCTGACGCCTTCAGGTCTCCGAGGGGGGGAAATGTTAGCCAGCAAGGCACTTTTTGTGCTCTTATGGATTTTCATATCCATAAGCTTGAACCGCGTGTCACCAACAGTGGTAGGGTCTTGCACTTTCTTCTTGAAATAGGAGCCAGCTCCAGCCCAAGCCAGGAGGCTGACACCCTAAACAGTTCACCCAAGACAAAGATAAGGGATTCCTCTTGCCATGAGGTTTCCTTCTGTCAGACATCCACTGGCTAACCCCCACTCCCCCACTATACATCTGGATAGTTATGCTAACTAGACTGCCTAGCAACTAATGTGCCAACCATCAGATACTTGGCTAAAACCATCAACTAACAATAGGTATGGCCAGGTGAGTCATCGGACCCCAGACTCAGTGTCTGTTTCCTGGTGAAGTCATACTCTTGCAACACTGACCAAACCCCTGGACCTCCTCCCTTTGTTCACCTTTCACCTATAGCAAGGTCCAACAGGGACGGACCGCCTAGTAGGAGTGTTAGTGGGTTGTGGTCTGCAAAGCCCGCCCCAAGACCCCCAATAAAAGCCCAAACCGAGAGTCACTCGGCCTCTTGAGCCATCGCCCTCTATCTTACCTATTGACCCTTCAGTCCAGCTCTCTGTCCCCAATCCTTGCCTCCATCTTTGAACCACTTTTTCTCTCTCTGG
Source organism: Lepidodactylus listeri (assembly GCA_029233225.1). NCBI lineage: Eukaryota > Metazoa > Chordata > Lepidosauria > Squamata > Gekkonidae > Lepidodactylus > Lepidodactylus listeri. The sequence goes on from JARCFY010000013.1 coordinate 52,534, forward strand.
ACTCGCGATCCAGGAGAACCACGTGGTCTTGCCGGTTCAAGCCTTGTGGCCCCATAGCTTTTATACCTTTCTTCCCCCATCCAATTCATCTTGACATCGGACAACACATCTAAGGTAACGTGCTTTCCCCACCAACGAGACCTGCTCATGCAACAGTGCTATTTTCTCTCTTTATTTTATTAGGCCTGTAAGATTGTGTGTGTGATTACGATTTTTGTATGCTTGATTACATGATCCAGTAAACAACATTGAACTTGGAAGCTGCCTCACTTGCCTCTTTCCTTGAGATCTCCCGGGAGGGGTGGGACCCTGGTATAGTTGGCAAGAACCCGTGTATTTTGCTGATTGCTAAACATAAATTAAAGCAAGTCAGCTAACACATGCAAGGGGTCCCTTGGCACTGTACTGAGGAAGAGACTCTCCCATGGCCCTCCAATTCCTCCCTATTCTTCTGCTTCTCAGAGAGCTGGCTGAAATGGGAAGAGCCTCCTCTCTCCTTACAGTCCCTGCCAACGATTTATATGTAGCAACTGGGCCAGCCTCTGGCCTACAGCAACTGGCTTGAGGCACACCTCACTCACCGTGTGGACAAAAGGGGTCTTAAGGTTTGGGGCTTCCGGCCGCAGCGCGAGCGACCACAGAATCTCCCCTTTCAGAACTTGGTTGACAGGGTCTATGTGGTGGAAGTGGGGCCCTTCGGTCAGGAGCAGCCATTGCCGGTGAGCAAACAGACCCTGAGAGAGAGAGACGGACAGACAGAATCAGCCGTTTACATTCAACAGTACCCCACCTGCCCCCACTCGGGACCCTACCTCCAAGTTACACTCCTCACAAGAGCTTCGGAGCAGCCTTTCTGCTCCTGCAATTCATATGAGATAGAAGCAAAGCAGTCGCTCAACCCCAAATGAGTAATGAGAAGAGAGATCTTCATATCTGAAGGGATGGCAGGGGATCTCCAACTACAGAGTCATCAGGACAGCAGTTCCCTTTCAGAGGCAGCAGGGCTTATAAATGCTACAATCACTAAAGATGCTTGTTGAAGATGAAGTTGGCTGCAGCTCTCTTTTCCCCATCTGCACCCCTGCCCTGGGACATCCCCAAATCCCCCCTCCCCCAATTTCACCTCTTGGTGAGAACAGCTAAGGTCTCTTCCCGACCCAGCCCCGGCAGGAGGGGAGCCCCCGCAGCAGCAGCACGGCTCTGCTGCATGTCCATGGGGGAGGGGGTGTGCCAGGCGGGAGGCTCAGGGATGGTGGGAGGAGCTCACATTCCACTCCTGCCCCCAATGAGAAAAACCCTTGGGAGGGATTCAGTGGGGTTCCTCCCACCTGGTCCAGGGCTTCTGGCATGACCCTGGCAACAACCTGGGAGTGCCCTCTGCCACAGCAGTTCCCATGCCACCAGGACCACAGGAGGAGGAGGGTCTCTGGGCTGACCCAGGTGGGAGAATGCTGCTCTCCCTCAAGCTCTGCTCCTCCTCCTCTCCCTGGAATCGGGCCGGGGGGGTGGCAGCTGGCAAGGGGGTCCGGGCTCTTTCTACCCAGCCTTGCTGCACTGCGTCAGACTCCCTGAGGGAAGCAGATGAAATGGCAGCAGAGAAAACAAGGCGTCCCCAGCCCGTGCACTCTGGAAGTGTGGCGGGATAAAAAGGGAAGGGGACGGATGGAAGGACAGAACTGCTGTGTCGGCAGAGGCCGGATGTGCTCCTTCTGCTGCATCCAGCACAGAGGAGCAGAGATCAGGGAGCAGATGGGGAGGCCAGCTGAGTGGGGGGGTGGGACGCAGAGAGAAGGAGTCGTGCAGACTTCTTGACACGTTCAAAATGTGGCCCAGGGAGTGCCACGGATTCTGGGTCCCGCACAAACTGCCTCTGTACCACACCAGAAGAAAACGGCAAGAGAAACAGGAGAGAGATCCAAGAAGACCCACTCTGTTCCCCAGTCACTATTAACCGTCTCAAAATGCCAGGCTGTCATGGGGGGGAGGGGGGCACACACACACACCTTCAGCGCGCACTCGTGAAAGCTGAAAAGGAACAGCGCAAGTTCTCGGGAAGAACGTCACCCATTCCACGCACGAATCTGCACTGCTGCTGAGGGGGACGATCAGCGGCTGGACAGTGAAGTCTTCACAAGCACCGGAATGTCCGTTTCCGCTTTATCTAGATGTTCCAGGAACATATTTAATAGAAAGCTTTCAGGTATTAAAGATAATTCTAACCCTAAAATTTCCTGTATCATTATTGATATATTTTTCCAATATTCTTGGACTCTTGGGCATTTCCACCACATATGAAAAAACATTCCTTTGTTTTTTTCACACTTCCAACAAGTGTTTGATGCATTTGCATAACATTTGGCCAACCTGTCCGGAGTCCAGTGCCATCTGTAAAACATCTTATATAAGTTTTCTTTATATGGAACAGCACTAGTATATTTCAATGTTTTCCACATTTTTAGCCATTCGTCCAGATCTATAGTATGACCAAGGTCCTTCATCCAGGCTACCATTACATGTTTAACTGTTTCTTCATGCATCTCTTCCATTAAAAGAAGCCCATATATTTTTTTAATATTTTTCATATGTGTAGATAGCCACACCTTATCTAATTGATCATTTTTCTTCTCTAGAAATCCAATTTTCCTATCTTGTTCATAAACTGAATGTAACTGAATCTTTTCCCACCATGAGAGTTCTATTTTATCCAAGATTTTCAAAGTTATTTCATCTTTTAACTTATTATCCTTATTTAGGAGAATTTCGTAACTAATTTTATTATGGGAACTAATTAATGTAGGTTTTACAAATGCTTCAAGTGGGGATACCCATTTTGGAGTTTTTAGATAATATATTTCTTTGATATGTGACCAGATTTTTATTAAGGCACCTCTAAGAATATGTTGGTGGAAGTTGGAGTGAACCTTATCTTTTTGATACCATATGTAAGCATGCCATCCCATGTATAGATCATGACCTTCCAGTGCTAAACACCTCATATTTTCTAAATTAATCCAGTCCTTGATCCACACCATGGATGCTGCTTGATAATACAATTTCCAGTCCGGCATATCAAATCCTCCTCTATCCTTTCTGTCTTTTAATAATTTCCATTTTATTCTTGATTTCGAAGGGTGCTAAATAAAGGGCCTTATTATTGCATCTAATTTTTTTAAGAAGTCTGAATTTTTGAGAATCGGAATATTCTGAGCCAAGAATAAAAATCTAGGTAGGATATTCATTTTGACTACTGCGATTTTACCCATCAAAGAAAGTTGTAAGCCTTTCCATCTTTCGATATCTTTTTTTATTTCTTCTAGGAGTTTGTGGTAATTATTTTCTATAAGGGCTGTATTTTTATTGGTTACCCATATTCCTAAGTAGCGTACTTTCTTGACCACTTCTAATTTTGTAAGTTCTTGTATTCTCCAATTTAATTCCTTTGTTCAATTTTTTGTCAATAATTTTGTTTTTCTATAGTTAATACGAAATCCTGCCAACAGTCCATATTCTTCAATTGATGTCAGGAGTTGTGGAAGTGATATAAGTGGATCCTCTATCATGTAAACTAGGTCATCAGCGAACGCTCGTAATTTATATTCATAGCCTTTAACTTTAAGGCCTTTTATATTGATGTTCTCCCTAATCTGTTCATCTAAGGTCTCTAAGGCAAAAATAAACAAAAGAGGGGACAAGGGACAACCCTGTCTGGTACCTTTTTGAATCTCAATGCTTTCCGTTAAATCTCCATTTACTACAATTTTAGCTTGTTGTTTTGTGTAGATTGCTTTAATTAGAGTTTGGAATAGTGTACCTGCGTCTGACTGTTCCAGTTTACATAAAAGAAATTTCCACGAGATGTTATCGAATGCCTTCTCAGCGTCTAAAAAAACCATTGCTACTTGTTTATCTGGGTACGCCTCGTAATATTCCAAGGCGTCAATAAGAGTTCTTATATTATCTCTCATATGCCTGTTTGGAAGAAAGCCTGCCTGGTCTGAATGTATACTATCTACTAAGGCCTTTTTTAATCTTTCCGCTAAGATAGATGCGAATATCTTATAGTCAACATTTAATAGCGATATTGGTCTATAAGAGCTTATATTTTTCTTATCACTGTCTGGTTTTGGTATTAATGTTATAGTTGCTTGGTTCCAGGTGTCCGGAACCTTCCCTTTATCTCCTATTTCATCCACTAAAGTTTTAAATGGTAAACTTATCTGATCTTCAAACATCTTATAGATTTCTGCTGGAATACCATCTGTACCAGGAGATTTCTTATTTTTTTGTTTTTTTATTGCTTCTATTATTTCATACATAGATATTGATTTGTTTAGCATCCGTTTTTTTGCTTGTGTGAACCTCATCTTATCCTTATTCCTCAAATAAAGATTAATTTGAGTCTCATTTTCCGTGTCCTGTTTATATAATTCCCGATAGTAGTTTTCAGCAATCCTTTTTAAATCTTGAATTAAACAGTATTCTTTGCCCTTCTCATTTAAAGCTAAAATTATTTTTTTCTCTTGTTCTTTCTTTAATCTATAAGATAACCATCTAGTGGGTTTATTTGCGTTTTCAAATCTATATTGTTTCGCATATTCTATTTTTTTGCTATTTCTTGTGTTAACAACATGTTCATTCTGCGTTGCAACATTTTTAATTTCATTCTACTTGATTCATATTTATTATCTATCTTCATATTTTCTTGCTCTCTTTTTATCTGATCACATAAGTTCTGATATTTTTGCTTTTTTTGTTTCGTTTTCCAAGCATGCTGACTAATAAAAATACCTCTCAGAAAGGCTTTAAAGGCATCCCAAACAACACTCATAGCTATTCCTGGTTGAATGTTCCGTTTAAAGAATTCTTTAATTTCACTTTTAACTCTTTCCACAAATTCCTGGTCTTTCAGAATATTAAGGTTCATTGTCCATCTGGTGTTTTTCTTTCTCTCTCTAAAAGTAGTCAATAGTGGACTATGGTCTGAAAACGGAATGTCCGTTTCCGTGGAAGCTTGAGTCCCCAGGAGCACCATCCGCACTGGAGCACAACACACTGCAAGAGTCACAGCAACATGCAGCAGAAATGGCAAGAATTTGAATTCATAACCTTATCTGTGAATAATTCCCTTCCCAAGCAACTACTCTTAATGCAGACCCAATTGCAGCAGTATAAAACCTGGTACAAGTCTCATCAAAGGAGCCAATCCTGCAGATATATTTTAAGAGCTCTCCATTTTTGGCATAGCTAAGGCCAAACTCTGAAGCCAGCGTTAAGGAGTCTTGGCAAACCTGCAGCTTCCCAGTCAGTGAAAATGGACAGGCCCTCAAACTGGAGTGCAGTGCAGCAGATGTTATGTGCCAAAGCGCTACGCCAAGAAAGCTTTTGATAAAAGTTCTATAGACTTCCAGAAAGCCTTTGATAAAGCTCCTCATCAAAGCCTCCTCAACAGTAGTCATGGGATAGGAGGACAACCCTACCCCTCCACCCCCCCGTGGTCTAACAACTGGCTAATGAACAGGAATCAGAGATTAGAACTGGGCAGTTTTCACAGCGGAGGGCGGTAAGCAGTGGGGCACCGCAGGGCTCAGTGCTAGGTCTGGCCTTTTTTACCTCAGTCATTAATGATTTGGAGTGGGGACTAAGCAGGGAAGTGGCTAAATCAGTGGATGTAGGGTTGCCAGCCTCCAGCTGACAGAGACCAGCTGCCCTGCAGAAAATGGCTGCTTTGAAGGGTGGACTCTATGGCATTGCACCAGGCTGAGGCCCCTCCCCTCCTCTCCTCTCCCCAAACCCCACCCTCTCCTGGATCCACCCCCAAAGTCTCCGGGTATTTTCCAAGAGAGACTTGGCAACCCTATGTGGATGACACGAAGTTGTTCAGGGGGGTGAGAAGCAGGGAGGTTTGTCGAGGACGGGCGAATGAGCATCAACGTGGCAAACAAGGTTCAATGTGGGCACAAGGAGGCGGAGGCAGAAGGGAACAAAAACGGTCCGGCCCGCACGCCCACGGAAAGCGACAGGCTCTGCCTCAGCCCCGCACCTCTGAGCTTTGTCGCCCCGTACGGTCACTTGGGAACCGGAAGTATCCGGCTGCCAACAGCGGCGGAATGTCCCCCGTCCCCCAGGATTGCTCTTCCGCCAGAATTTCACCTCACCCGAGCACCAGTCCTGCAGTCTTTCCCCCACCGCCCCGTATTCGGAGGTATCCCGTCCAACAAAGGGCTCCTTGACCTCGCTCTGCCGTCTTGCACCCCTGCGACAGCCGGCGGTGATGTCCCCCAGGCAACCAGTTCCGCCTGCTTCATTGACCGGAAGTGTCGCGGCCAAACAGTTCCCCCAAGCTTCACTGACTGAGGTGTCGCAGCCAAAAGGTCCCCCCACTTCACTGACCGGAAGTGTCTCATCCAAACACTTCCCCCATGCCCCTGTTGACCAAAAGTGTTACAGCCAAAAAATCCCCCTGAGCCTCACAGACCGAAAGTGTCACAGCCAAACACTTCCCCCGTGCCCCAGTGACCAGAAGTGTCGCAGCCAAACAGTTCTGCCTGCTGCATTGACCAGAAGTGTTGCAGCTAATGACTTCCCCGTGCTTTACTGACTGGAAGTGTTGTAGCCAAACAGTTCCCCCGTGCCCCAGTGACCGGAAGTGTCACACCCAAACAGTTCCACCCGCTGCAGTGACCGGAAGTGTCGCAGCTAGTGACTTCCCTGTGCTTTACTGACAGGAAGTGTCTCAGCCAAACAGTTCCCCCGTGGCCCAGTGACCGGAAGTGTCTCACCCAATAACTTCCCCATGCTTCGTTGACCGGACGGATCGCGGCCAATGAGTCCGCCTCGGGACTCGTGTGTTCTTTAGGGCATTTCTTAGGGCATTGTTGGAAGCCGCTGTTTGCCTGCCTCTCAGCTCCCCATCCAGGAGGTGGAGATCACAAAGGCGAGAAGAGTCCGGCCAAGATTCCAGTCCAAAGCCCTGCAGGTTGACGAGGAAATGCTGCGGTACTCGATGTGTCCACAGGAGGGCAGCAGAGGACTAGGAAAGGATCCCACTTGGAGGGTTCATCAGGGAGAAATTGGAGTGAAATGAGTTACGCGGCAGCACTATGGGTTGCCATTTGCATTCCAGGCAGCAGGCGAACACGGACAGATATTATGTAACGTCTGCACTTCCACCTTGACTGGCAGTGGAGATGGGGACAATGTGCTGGCACCCAATGCTCCCTCTAAGCTGTGGAGTCGTGTGAGCAAAAATTCTCCTTTATGAGCTATTCGTATGGCATTAAAGTGGTGAGCGAGCGATTTGGCTGCTGCATAAGTTAGTCTGCTCTGGAGCCATCCTTCCTGCGCTAAGGCAAAAACGTGTGGGCTAAAAAAACTGTGAGCTAGCTCACACTAAGGGTGATTTTACATCTGACTTTCCTGCCGGAATCATTCCAGTTTGAATAAAAATCGCCCACATCTGTTTGTGGTGTGAAGCTGGGTTTCTACCCAAATGCTCACACTTCACTAATTGCCTTCTGGCATTCAGTCTGCATTCATTCTTGTTTAAACAATTGCTGTTGTTTACCGGACTTCAACTGGAATAGTCAACTGCCGAAGAATTCCAGCAGGTGGCGCTATCTGTGCTATCTGCACAACGTCACGTGTCAGGCGCTGCCAGTGAAGGCGGGGTGATGCACTGAAGGGGAGGAAGCCTTCCTCTATTCACACAGAAAGGCGGAAAGAGTTCTGAGAGAATCCTCAGCTGAAGTTACAGACTGCAACTGGAGGGGGGAAATCCCTTCAGCTGGATCCCTTGCAGGTTTACTGGCAAGTAAGTAATGGGGGGGGGGGGGGAGATAAGCCTTCAGTCCCTCCCTCCAATGCTGCTGTGAAATGATAGTTTTTGAAGGGGGGGGGATTTACAGTGTATTGAAGTCAGTGCTCTGGAACTGAAATGCCCTCTGTGTTGTGATAGCTCTCTAGTCTCTGCTTAAAAACCTCCAAAGAAGGAGAGTCCACCACCTCCCAAGGAAGCCTGTTCCACTGAGGATCAAACTGTCTGGTAGTTCTGGGTTCATATATAGTTAGGTCAATGATGTAGTGCAGCCAATCATAACTGCTCTGTCTGTCCCATCACCAGCAGAATTGGGTTGAGGGATTAAGCTCTGAAAGGGGCTCCTAAACCCACCACTTTTACTGATGCCTGATCTGCATCCAGTCCGTTGACTCAACAAATGTGCTGAAGAATCACCACGCTGCTGAGAAAGCTTGGGGGGGGAGTCTTTCTTGGGTGGGGAAGGGATACGGTGGAATATGCTAAACTTGGATTGGAGGAGATCCTGAATACACAAAATTTGCTTTGTTTTTCAGGCCTGTTGAAAAAGGAGTAAATTCACAATCAAATTTGGGCCAATATTTCAATTGGATCTGCTGCGCCCTACCAGAAACCCAACATTCTGCTTGCACCAACGGTTGCGTTGAGGAAATATTCCTTGTTGCCTTTTCTGCTCAGAGAAGGAAGACATTAGTGAGCCATCCCAGAAATCTGAGCTCTGTTTTCTGAAGATTAGCTGCCATCCCAAGAGATCTCCAGCGACCACACCTGGAGGCTGGCAACCCTAGTGCAGCTCATTTCATGCTCCAAGAGTGGATGGGGGGGGGGGGTGTGGGCTTGTCCAATTGTTTATTTTAAAAACTGTTTCATGCTGTGTACTTTTAAAGCCACGGTGAGTCCCCGGCACAAGAGAAAAGATTTAAATAAAAACCAATGAGTATGTGAAGGCTGACCTACAAAGTGTTCATGGATTACAAAGGGATTAGTTTGGAAACTTGTGCATATGAACTCTTGAAATGTGCAAGGACCTCCTTCTTTTAACACATGCACATCCAAACATGCTGTAACTTTTCAAGTCCATTACAGTTACGGCACTGAGTGAATGGCACTTACTTCTGACATAAGTCATCCTCATGTGATCTTTCTAACATTATCACTACGAACTTAAATGAGAAAGAGGTCTATCCCCTCCCACACACTACTGTGTCCAGACTACTTTGTGTAATTCTGGTGGATGGATACTAAAGAAAGTTGTGGATTTCAGCAAGAAATCATTTAAAAATGGTGACATGACAAAACATGATAAATGACACTGTGCACTGACGGAAAACGAAAGCCACAAAGGAAGTAATTTTCAAATTACCAAGATTCAAGTTTGGTGTAGTGTTTAACAGCATGGACTATATTCTGGGAGAAGCAGGTTTGATTCCCTCACTCCTCCTCCACAGGCAGCAGCTGCTGTGACCTTGGGTCAGTCATAAGTTCTTTCAAAGCTGTTCTTGCAAGAGCAGTCCTTGAAGGAGCTCTCTCAGCCCCGCATACCTCACAGGGAGTCTGTTGTGGGGAGGGGAAGGGACAGGAGATTGTAAGCCGCTCTGATATTCCTTTGGGTAGTGAATGGTGGGGTACAAATCCAATCTCTTCTTCTTCCTTTCCTGGCTTCTCCCAAAAAACCCAGGTGATTGGGATTTTGGGGGTATGGGGGACAAAATGCCAATGGATTGGCATTGCTGTATTTTCAACACCACGGTTTTTTTCCTCCGTGAGCTATTTGTTTCTGCCCCTGGAGAAAAGGGCCATTTTGAAAGACAGATTCTGTGGATTGTGCCTGGCCGAGTTCCCTTTGAGTTCCCTCAAACCTCTCCCTTCCCAGGCTCCACCCCCAAATCTCCAGGAATTGCCCAACCTGGAGTTGGTAACCTTAAGCTGCGATGTTGTCTCTTGCTGCTGGTTCTGCTGCGATGTTGTCTCTTGCTGCTGGTTCTGCCGCTGAGACTCACGCTTGGCCACGGCTGCAGGCCCTGGCCCATGAATTGTTTGGCTGGAGCCCCTGGCTGTGGAAAGGGGGGAGTTGTTAAGCTGTGGGTCTCTTGTCCCACTGCCGAAATGTTGGTGGAGCAAGGTAAGGGGAGTGGCAGGACCACAGTGGGCTATAATGCCGTAGAGCCCACCTTCCAAAGCAGCCATTTCCTCCAGGGGAAATGATCCCTGTTCTCTGGAGAACAATTCCAGGAGATCTCCAGGCCCCACCTGGAGGTTGTCAAACCTATGTCCCCTGCTGCCAGGCACCACCCTTCCCCTCCCCCCCTCACAGTCTGGATCTAGCATACCTCAAGCAAAGGGATATGGGATGTTATATTGCAACATATAAGTATTCTGACCATGCACAACTTTGTGATTGTCTTAAGAAGTTGGGGGGGGGGCAATCTCCTTAGAAATAGAGGCCTCTTGGAGGTGTTCAGAATAGAGGGTTGTGTCCTGGTGACATAAAATGAATGTTTTCCAATGGGCCTCCAAGCGTTTCCAATTTTTCCAACGGGCAATTCTGCCCTTTCCATTTAGTACTTCCCCCCCCCAGAGGGTCTGCAGTCGAGGGAGGAGGGCGGTGTGTGTTTGTGTATTGGGGAGGGGGAGGGGTGGGAGTTTCCTTCCTGTTTTCTCCTCTGCCTCTGTCCCTTTGAAACTCTTGCTGCATCCATAAATCAGCCTGCACCGTGCTCTGAAGCCCCATGTCACATTGGCGGTCAAAGTGGGGGCATCTCTGCAGGGTATAAAGACACAGAGACCACAGTTTTCTACAGGGGAATTGATCTATGCAATCTGGAGAGGACTTTTATTTCTGAGTGATCTCCAGCTGTTGCCTGGAGATTGGCAAACAAAGTTCACCTGGAGAAGAAGTTGTCTTTCTCTGCCATAGGGAACCAAAGCAGCTGTCAGCATTCTCCTCTCCCCCTTTTGACTTGCTCAACAACCCTGTGAGGTAGGTTAGGCTTAAAGTCTGTGACTGGCCCGAAATCACCCATTCAGCAAGAACTATTCAGAAGAACATTCAGCAAGTCTAGCAGATCCTGCTCTGAAGCGCTGATCACCACGCCTAGTGTAGCCAACCTCCAGGTGGAGCCTGAAGATTGTTAGGTATCCTAACTTAATTCCAGACAACATACCCCTGCCACCCATCTGTCATCTGGAGAGCAATTGTAAAAGCGGAAAATCTCCAGGTCCCACCTGGAGTTTGCAACCCTGTCTCCTTCCCAGCCAGTTGTCAAAATAACTGTATCCCCCCCCCAAACTTCAGCTTTCCAAATCCCCCCCACCTGCAGCCTCCAGCACGCTATGAAGCCCTGACTGATATGTCACATATGGTGTCATAGAGGGGGGTAATCTCATCAGAGTATACCCTCCAAAGCAGCCACTTTCTCCAGACTGATCTCTGTCATGTGGAGATGAATTGTAACAGCAGTAGATCTCCATGTTCCACCTGGAGACTGGCAACCCTTGGGGGAAAGTCAGCCACACAGCAGGGGGTCACAGGGAATGGTTTGATGGTCGCTGGCTCATTAGAGAGCAGTTTTCACAGTGCATTTTGACAGGAAAGTCAGTGGGTGGGGGAGGGGGTTATGCAGAAAGTCAAAACTATTTTTACTGACAGGAGTAATCCTGTCCTTTCTTTTTCATTCCTCCCCACCTTGAGGGTCTGCTGTCGAGAGACGAGGGCAGTGTGTGTGTGTGTATTTGGGGAGGGGGAGGGGTGGAGACGGTGTTTCCTTCCTGTTCATCCCTCTGCTCAGTCCCTTTGAAGCTCACAGAAGGGGGAGATGAGAGATTCTGATAAGAGAGCTGCTCTCTAAAGAGACAGCCAAATGGGCTCACACATTTCAGAAAGAGTTTGAGGACTGTTCATCCTGAATATGCCCCTATTTTTGGTTCCCCCTATTTCCACCATCTCCAGTTGTAGACATCCCCCCTTCTTTTGCACTTGGACAGGCAGGAAGCTCTCAACCAGCTGTTTGACAGCGAGCTCCTCCATCCTGGAATCCTCCGCCCGCGGCTCCTTCCCCGAGTGGGGAGGATGAAAAAAAGGAGGGCTTGTGGAGTGGGGGGGGGGGGAGATGATGCCCCTGGAGGAGAATTTAACTCCAGGCAACAGACACCCCCCCCCATCCATTTTCTCCAGGGGAATTGATCTCTGTCATCTCCAGACTTTTCCCTGGAGGATGGACTCTAGGGCACTGCCTCACTGAGGCCTCACTGTGCCTCACTGAGGCCCCTGTCCTCTCCGGCCCCACCCACAAATCTCTATTAGTTTCCCAAAGTTCTTCTGGGAACCCCGCCCCCTAACCCTGTCGGTGGAATTAGCCTTCTGGATCACATGATGATGATGCGAAGGAGAGCACTGGTCAAGAAATGTACGTTGGAGACGCCATCTAGTGATGAATAACATAAACAGCAATTTAAAAAAAGAGAGAGAGAACTACTTTGGAACTACTTTGTAAGCAGCAACATAGGGCACCATGGTCAAACTGCTTCTGAAAGTCAGATGTAAAATGGCCCTAAGTCAGCTTAGAGGCGACACTGGCTGGCACCCAAGACCCGCGATGACAAAACCCTGGCTTTCTCCACTGTCTCCTACCAGCTGTTTAGCCGATCCCTCCCACCCCGAGGAAAAGTGAGGGCCAAAGTTAGGAGGGCGCACCAAAGTCCAAAGCACTGCAGCTTGACGGCCAAACGCTGCAGTACTCAATGTGTCCACACGAGATCAGCAGAGGGCTAGGAAAGAATCAGGCTTGGTCGGTTTATTGAGGAGAAACTGTACTGAGATTAACGTGAAGACAGTATCGGTTCCAGTTTCTGTTCCAACCTGCAGGGGTCATTTCATAGAAAAAGAGGTGCAGGAGCTCATTAGCATAACTCATTAGCATCTTATTTGCATATGTCACACCCCCTGACATCACCAGAAGTATGTCAGAAGGCAAGAAAGAAAGGAGAGAGAGAGAGAGAGAAAGAAAGAAAGAAAGAAGCTGGCAGAGAGGGGACAGCTACTAATCCAAGCCTCAGAAATACCTCTATTCTGGGAGGATAGCTTCAGTGGTGGCTGAAGCCTTCAGAAGGCTGGTTGGAGGAACAAGGACCTTTCCAGGGGATGGGACGGGATCATTTTGCTGCAGCCATGACACAAGCAGGCATTCCCCCGTGGGGGGGGGGCTGGCACCGACTCCCGGAGCTGTGCTCCCCCGAGCTCCTGCTCCACCCCTGCCAACCTGTAAACATAGGAAATTACGGCTTACACTGACCAATATCTGTATTCCATTTATACCTCTCTTTGGGGGTGTGGATAGAGACCACATGCCGCTACCCAACCACAGCACTGATAAAATCCTGCCTTTCTCCACTCTCCCCCATGAGCTGTTTCACCATCAATGAGTAAGAGAACGTTACAGGGAAGCCGTATTCCAGACAGAAGTGGCTGGAGCAGGACTTTTACAAGTCTATACTTTGGAGAAGGGAAGCAGTCTACATGGTTTAGCGACTAAAACATGCGGCCCTGAATCACTGTTGTTGATGATCACGATGAAGCATGCACCTAGAAAGTGAGCCTACGGGACATGTAGGGCTGTGGCTTTCTTTGAGAGGGCCAAGGATGGACATTTCACATCAGGCATCGTATCTGGGAACCCGGATGGACGACTTCTCAACAAACTGATCAGGAATCCTTAAATCCACGTGGACTTTTACAAACTGCTATGCCAAATATGTCCACAAGAGGGCAGCAGAGGAGCAGGAAAGAGCCAAGCAAATTCAGTCTGGGTCCAGAGGGGTACTGTATGGAATCTGGTGGAGGTGCAGTCACTGATAGATCAGCCTGTGTGTGTTTCTGCTGAGGCTCGCACTGCCTTGCTTCCTGCCTGAGCCAAAGGACATTGCCAACCTCTAGGGGGGACCTGGAGATCTGGACTTACAACTCATCTCCAGACTAAAGCGACCCTTTGGCCAGAAGCTGCCCGGTTAATTTGTATTTATTTACCGAATTCCTTTCTCCCCAAGTGAGACCTAAAGTGACTTTGCTTGTTCTCCTCGAGCTCTCTAACCCAGAGAACTTCACAGGACATACAAATTTGGAAATGTTTCGAACAGACTTGGACAGAGACAGGATGGGGTTGAGAGTGATGGGATTAAAATGCCTCTCCCCCCCACCCCCCCCCCCCGTGACCCAGCCTCTGTCATCCTTTTTGTTAGTAGTGGTTAAGGCTATAAAAACATGGACTGGAGTCTTCTTAGGTAAAGAGGATATGCTTTGGAAGAAGGAGCCAAATAGAACAACTGTGTTGGCTGACGCTGGAACAATGTAAACTAAGACCTTATGACCATCAACGGAGTCTAAAACAGAACTTGTTGACCTACCTTAAATGCCAAACTTTCTCCATAGCTACTTTTAATGACAACACTTTCACAGGAAGAAGGTAAATGGCACAAATAATCATTACCTGCAAGGTGTTCTCCAGGGACAGCAGTAGTTCAGACACACTTGCAATGGCAGTCCCTACCTGGTTTAGGGACTGGAATACCTTTTTGCCCCAGAAGAACACAAGAGAAGCCATGTAGGATCAGGCCAATGGACCATCCAGTCCAACACTCCGTATCACACAGTGGCCAAAAACCAGGTGCCACCAGGAAGCACTTGTGTCCTTGAGTGCTTAGAAAGTAGAAGTTCTTAGAGCCCTCATTCTCTTTGCATCTCAACTGTCATGTTTTGGGGATAGGATGGCAGAGGTCTCCTGGACATCAGCTCTTTCCGCTTCCCCACACACACACACACTCAGCTGCTTCTTCTGTCAGCAGAGGATCCTGATAGAACCAGAGCCTCTCCTCACCCACAGAGAGAGGAAGATCAATCATGCCTCTGTGGGGCAGGCAAAGGACACCCAAGTGGGTGCACATGTCACTAATCAGACATACGCAGGCTCCTGCAGCCAACAGCAGGGAGGGTTTGCCTAGCAGGAGCCTGGGAGGCAGATCTATCTATACGCAAAAGACTAAGCCCTGGTTCTGGTGCTTGACAGTAAATTTTTGCCTGCTCATTTCCCTCACAATTCCATTTTCATGTTTGTTGGTGAAAGAGGAAGCATGCTTTTTCATGTACTTATTTTCCATTCCATGCTATAAACCAGACAAGCTGTGATTAAAGCCTGTTATCAGATTGCATGTTGCTCTGCTGGAATCAGTAGGCTTAGGCCAGAGGAATCTGAATAGATCATCACACTATTGAAGGTTTTCAGCTTGTTTAAAACCCAAACTTTTTGCTTGAATGCTCTATGGAAGGCAATTTCCCGATTCAGTTGGTATTAACATCACCAGGTGAAACAGATAGGAACTGGATATGGAAGGTCTGCGGCAAGTGATGCTCTGTATTCTGGATGCATGGGGTGAGGGGCAAGAGTGGGAGGGCTTCTAGTGTCCTGGCCCCACTGATGGACCTCCTGGTTGCACCTGGTATTTTTGGCCACTGTATGACAGGAGTGTTGGACTGGAGGGGCCATGGGCCTGATCCAACATTGGCTTCTCTTATGTTCTTGTGTTTTCATCCCCGCTGCCTTCAAAGAAGAGCTCAGAACCAACCAAAAGCATGTACACACAGACTCTGGGGATTGTTCCCTACAAGGAGATGGACACTCCTTCCCAGTCCAAAGCCTGGTTCTGCCACCCAAAATCCACAGGCACCCTTTGATTGTGTATATCTACTACATGTATACACCACCTTTCTACCCAATGGGGAACAAAGCAACTTACATCATTCTCCTGTTATCTTCACAACAAACCTGTGAGGTAGGCTAGGCAGTTGGGAGTGTGTGACTGGCCCCAACGCGATCATCAAGCTTCCATGGCATTGGAAGGAGGGCGGGATATAAAGGAGGGTTGGGGGCGGGGGACCAGCTAGCCAGGATAATGGGACTAAGGGCCAGGAACTTGTTAAATATGGTAGTTCTAGTTAGTTAGGTAAGCGTTAGTTGTCCTTGTTTCCCCCACCCTTAATTAGATAGAGATAGTAGTGTTAGGTCTGTAGGGACTACAGACTAAGAGGTTAGGTTGGGGAATTAGTTAGTTAGGTATTTTAGTTAGGTAGGGTAGGGAACTCTGACCTAAATTGGATCTTAGGACTCTAACAGAGGCAGGGAGAGCCGACATCGGCCTATTCGGATCTGAGACCAACAGGTAAAAGATCCTGGCATGGCCGGGTCGCAAATTCCGGTGCTCCTGGGGAGGAGAAAGAGCGGTGGGTCCAGGCCTTTGAAAGAGGGAAGGACGTGGAGAAACAGGAAAGCTCGACGCCCTTCCAGCCTGCGACCCATCCCGACGGTTGTTGGCAGTGGGGCTAGGAATAACCCCTCTCCGTCATTGGTGTTGTGCAATGCCAGGTCAATTAACAACAAGACTGCGGTCCTCCGGGATTTCCTGGGGGACCAACAGGCTGACCTGGCTTGCGTGACCGAGACCTGGGTCCGGGAGGGAGAGAACGTAGCGCTCTCCCAAATGGCCCCGCCAGGGTTTGCGGTCCTTCACCAATCACGGACTATGGGGCGGGGGGGTGGGGTCGCGATTTTCATTCGGGAGGCTTACTCCTTCAGGGCGCTTCCACCGGTGGAGATCACGGGCATTCAATGTGTTGGCCTGGTGTGGGAGGCTGAAGAGAGTTTGGCTGTGTGGCTGGTGTACCGACCGCCTAATGCACCAGCCAGCAGCCTGCCATCCCTGCTGGAGGCCGTATCGGGCTGGGCGTTGGAGTACCCTAACCTTTTGGTTCTGGGTGACTTCAACGTCCACGCTGATGATGCGGCCTCTGGTCAGGGGGTGGATCTGGTGTCATCCATGGCGGCACTAGGACTCTCTCAGTACATCTCGGCCCCTACACACCGGGCAGGACACATGCTCGATCTGATCTTTGCTGTGGGGGTTGCAGTGGACCGAATTACCACTTCGGTAGTGCCTTGGTCGGACCACTTTGCCCTGGGGGCCCGTCTGAACTTCCTGCCCCAGCCCCGAGGCGGTGAGCCGATTTTGGCTCGCCTGCGGAGCCAAATGGACCTGGAGCGGTTCCAGATGGCCCTGCGGGAACCGAAGCCCCCTGGCGGCTCGTTGGATGAGCTGGTTGAAGATTGGCACAACCGGCTCGCTACAGCTATCGACGAGATCGCTCCCAGGCGCCCTCTCCGCCCCTGCAATAGACTGGCCCCTTGGTATACCCAGGAATTGCGCCAGGCGAAGCGGGAGCTGAGACGGCTAGAGAGACGGTGGCGTCGCACTCACGACGAAGCAACAAGAGCATCTTATAGGACGCTTATGAAAGCCTATGAGATGGCAACTAAGGCAGCAAAGAAGGATTTCTTTGCCGCCGAGATTGCCTCCGCGAGCTCACGCCCAGCCCAATTATTTAGGACAATTCGGTCGCTAACAGTACTGCCACATGGCAGAGTAAATGTTAGGGAATTGGAAATTGGCTGCGAGGCATTTGCGAGCTATTTTGCGGAGAAAGTCCTGTTGCTCCGCCGAGACCTCCCCGCCACAAATGATACAGTGAGTGAACTCGAGGCCCCTTGCATGTCTTCGTTTCCGGGCTTAGATGGGTTCGACCAGCTGGATCTTGAGGAAGTTGACAGACTGCTCTTGACTGTTCGCCCAACCACATGCAGCCTTGATCCGTGCCCGTCCTGGCTTATAAGATCTGGCCACGAGGGGTTGCGAGGTACCGCCCGGGAAATAATTAACACCTCCCTTGTTGAAGGGAAATTCCCGGGGGCTCTCAAGGAAGCGATGGTCCGCCCACTCCTAAAAAAGTCACATCTGGACCCGGCAGAATTGGCTAATTATAGGCCGGTGTCCAATTTGCCCTATTTGGGCAAATTAATAGAGAGGGCGGTGGCGTTACAGTTACAGAGGTATCTGGATGACGCTTCGGTTCTTGACCCCTTTCAGTCCAGCTTTCGCCCGGGTTATGGGACGGAGACCGCTCTGGTCGCTCTAACGAACGACCTCCGACGACATCTGGATCAGGGCGGTGGGGCGGTACTGCTGTTGCTCGACTTGTCGGCAGCGTTCGACACAGTGGATCATCGGCTGCTGTCCCACCGCCTTGCCGACGTGGGAATCGGGGGGCGGGCCTTACAATGGCTCATCTCATTTCTCCAGGGTCGGGGACAAAGGGTGGTGCTAGGGGAGCAGCAGTCCTCGAGGCACCCGCTTGAATGCGGTGTGCCGCAAGGGGCAGTGCTCTCCCCGATGCTCTTTAATATCTATATGCGCCCCCTTGCCCAGATTGTCCGGAGGTTTGGGCTGGGATGTCATCAGTATGCGGATGACACCCAGCTCTATCTGATGTTGGGCGGCCGGTCCGACTCCGACCCGGACGATCTTGACCGAGCACTGCACGCCGTGGCTGACTGGCTCAGATCTAGCAGGTTGAAATTGAACCCGGCGAAGACAGAGGTCCTGTGCCTGGGTCGCTGCGGTCCGGAGTGGGGGGTCCCGCTCCCGACCTTCGACGGGGCGCCGTTGGTGCCAGCGCCGAGGGCGAGGAGTCTGGGAGTGCTCCTGGAGCCTTCCTTGTCAATGGAGGCCCAGGTAGCAGCCACTGCCAAGTCAGCCTTTTATCATCTACGGCTGGCGAGGCAGCTGGTTCCCTACCTGGACCGCGATGGCCTCGCCACAGTGATCCATGCAACGGTCACCTCGAGGTTAGACTACTGTAACGCTCTCTACATGGGGCTGCCTTTAGTGCAAACCCGGAAGCTGCAGCTGGTGCAGAATGCCGCGGCCAGGCTACTGATGGGTCTCGCAAGGCGGGACCACATCGGGCCTGTGCTGGCGGTGCTGCACTGGCTGCCTATAGCATACCGAGTTCGCTTCAAAGTGCTGGTTCTTACCTATAAAGCCCTATATGGCCAGGGTCCAACATACCTTAGGGACCGCCTTTCTCCATACCAACCCCAGAGAGCACTACGGTCGGGGTCTGAACACAGGCTACGTGTTCCTGGCCCCAGAGACGCCAGGCTGGCCAGAACGAGGACCAGGGCTTTCTCGGTGGCGGCTCCTATCTGGTGGAACGAGCTCCCGGAGGAGATCAGGGCCCTGCGGGACCTGATGCAGTTCCGCAGGGCCTGCAAGATGGAGCTCTTCCGCCAGGCTTTTGAATAGGAGCCGCCACCGATGATACTAGGATACCAGCTGACATCGCAACCATCTCGATGTGCCCTGGTCCAACACGGTCCAACACGGTCTCAGCGGTGGCCGAGGGGGGGAGGTAGATCTGCCACTTGGTCGCCATCGAACGCTGTTTTAAGGAAGCTTTTAGGAGTATTTATTGTTGTATGTTATTTATTGTTTTTATTGTAATGTTTTAATCGATTTTACAGGTCAATGTACCTAACAGGCCTTTGGCCCATGTAAGCCGCCCTGAGCCCGCTTGCGGGGAGGGCGGGATATAAATACGAAAAATAAATAAATAAATATAAAATAAATAAATCTCACGGAATAAATAAATAAATAAATGGCAGAGAAGGGATTTAGACCAGGGTCTCCCAGATCCTTATCTGATTCTCTAACAAAACTGGGGGAGTGGCTTCCCTTCTGTGCCCTGGCTGCCCCAAACCCTACATTCTCAGACTCTGAGCCCTGCAAAGGGGCAGATGCGGTTAAAATGCCTCCCCAATGCCCTGTAGAGAATGAGGGGTTTGCTTTGCTGGCTGTGTTCCCCCCCCTCCCTCCTTCCCCCCCAGCTTACCCACTCAGCCTCTCACACATGGGTTTACTCCCTACTGCCACTATCCTGTTAAAAATAGAATTGCAGCCCAGCAACTGGAATCCAGCCTCTTCTCAGGAGTACCAGAATTCTCACTCAAGGAGCAACTTGGAAATATCATTTGTTAGAGATACTTCCAACTATGCAAGCTCTCTTTTACCTTAGTGAGCATGAGCCAAGGCATGAGGCTTTTCATGAATGAAGAGACCTAATGATTCACATTTCAGGGGAAATTTTCTTTTGGTAAGCCATACATACAAAAAAAAAAAAAAGGTACAGTTCAACAGCAAAATACTACAGCATTTGAGCAAAGGAAGAAATCAAATAGTATAAGCACAGTCCACTTTCCCTAGACCCACAACTAACCTCTGTGATGTTAAAGAGGTAGACCAAAAATATCTTAGAATCTTCAGGTTTGTTCATATCCAATTACCTTCTCTGCAGCTGGTTAATGTAACCTCTCTCTAGGTCCTGTGCCAGTTTGTTAACCCTACCAGCCACTCTAAAGCCCATCTGTCTCCAAGAATGGCTTCTGCATATCATTCCTCTAATGGAATAGGATTTGAGATCATGCAATGATTATTGTAGGTATTATTCACAAACCTGCACTTCTAGCAAGTGTTGCTTACTTCAAGGAAGTGAAAAGCAAGAGAGCAAGAGAGAACTGCCAGGGAGGAGGTTCATGCCCCTCAAGAGAGTCTTCTCCAAAACACTTTCTGAGACATCTACTACCACGCCGAGATTAAATTACTCTCCCTAAAATCCTGCTGCTTAGGTTCACCAAGAAGAGAGCTATGTGTGGCTTTTAAGCAAAGGAGTTTAATGTGCATTCTATTCAAAACATAACAGTGAGGATCCGCCCCACTAGCCGTGCTCTCTATGCCCCGGCCTTGAGGTGAGGTGGGTGGCAAACAGGGACAGACTTTTTCAGTAGTGGCACCTTGAGGCTCACCTGGCCTATAGATTGCTTTCTTTTAAGATATCAAGCCAAAACATTTCTGTTCACCCAGGCTTTTAATTAAGGGGTTGATCTTTTAATGCTATTTTAGTCTGGAAACCATTATTTGAGACTGTTGGTGATCTTGTCTGTCCATTGTTCCAAACTTAAGTACTGACAAACTTCATCATGGAAACTAAATATACTGACAAGCGGAGACCAGTGAGACTTGTGGAGGTGGGGTGGCGAATCCCATCCTCCCCCCTGCCCAGCTCACCCACTCATTCACCAGCTCCTGGGGCAGAATTGGCATTTCCTTCCTCCCCTGCATTGCCTCCCCTCCAAAGGGCACAGGATGGTGGGGAGGGGGAATCGGCAGCTCTCTTTCCTCCCCTGCCTGCTTGTCCTCCCCTCTGCTGCTTGGCAGTGAGCAGGGGTGGGGGAGCAGCTCCTGGCTCCCCTTCACCACTGTTAGCCGAATTGCTTTAATTTAAGATGAGCAATTGGCAATTTACCGGTTCACAGCCAACTATAAGTCAGATTCTGCTCTGTGTGCACAATGATTTCTCTATTGCTGAATGTTTCATTCTCTCTTTGAATCTGACATAGATATATGTTACTAAGGAATGCTCTAGTGTCTCCTTTCGTTTTCTTTGTAGTTGTTATCTACCATAAGTTTTACTGCCTCCTTTGTGTCAATGGTTTGTCTGCTTAATGTTACTTTCAGGCAGGAGGTGGGTTCAGGTACTCCATCACGTCATGTAAACACCGAGTATCTTGTTCCTGTGCCCTCCCCCTTTGTTCGCTCCAGGCTCCCAGGACATTATCTGCAGGCTCCTAGCCTTGAAGGTTATTTTATTGTCATGGATGGAATGTTATGCCTAGGACTTAGCACATCTGGGTCACACAGGCCAAAAGGAGAAATGTTTATGCCTTTCACACCTACGGTGGGAACAAACGGGCCCTTAAGTCTTCCCGCACTTTTCCTTGTATGCTGATTGGTGGTATAAGTTTGAACCTGCATGCTGGCAGGTATATTAACCCCCAGCCTCCTTTGTATGGTATCTCTAACAAACATCAAGACCTGTTCCAGTATCTGAATAAAGGACTATGTTTTAATCAACAAAGGCCTGATCATTTGCTGTTAGTACAGAAGCCTCACACTATACCAGGGTCCCACCCCTCCTGGGAGTTCTCCAGGAAAGAGGCACTGAGGCAGGAATCCTTTTAAATGATGTTTACTATAAAATGTTGTTCAAGCATACACAAAACAGAATCTCACACACACACACACAGGTCTAAGGAAATTTAGATAGAAAATAGCACTGTTGGATTAGCAGGAGTTTCATTGATGGGTGATACTTTACCTATCCTGGAGATGGGTCCTTGTTCCAACAGGAGATTAGAGGGGTTAAAAAGGAAAATGGGGTGTGTGTGCTCTGAACCTGCAGAAACACACCTTTTCTCTGTCTGCGCAGACCAGAGATTAAAGATGGAGGGAGGGTACTGAGATAGCAAGTGGGACCTGAGAGGTATAAAAAAAAGTAGATAGGGGTTGTGGAAGCTCAAGAGACCAATTGCCTGCTGTGCAAGGTCTTTTATTAGGTGGTCTTGGGGGGGCGGACTGCGCTAACCACATCCCCTTGACACACCTTTCAGGTGGTCTGTCCCTACAAACCCTACCATTGGTCAAAGTAAAAAGAGGAGGGGATGCAGAGGGGTGGCCAATATTGCAACACTAAAGTCTAAACAGGAACTGACACCTGGGCAAAGTCCGATGATTCACTGGGGCCATTCTATTGTCTCTTTAATGGCCCTAGCTGGCCACTTGATGGGCTGAAGATTAGTTGCCAGGTAACCTCACTTAGCATAATCCGTGCAGGTATGTTGGAGGGGGCAGGGGTTGACCAGCGCGATGTAACAGAAAGAACCCTTATTGCAAGGGGTCCTTGCTTCTGTCTTAGTGAACCATAGAGGTTGCCAGCCTCCTGGAGTGGACTGGAGCTTCTCCTAGCAATGGAGAATGCCTGTAGTCCTTAAAGCACAGCAATCAAGTTCAAACTTATGAATATTAAAATCCATAAGAGCACTTTGCAGTGCCTTGCTGGCCAACACCACCCAGCCATGCACTGCTTCCCCGGGGGTGGTGGGGGTCAGCAGTGGCTCCTGTTCCCCACCAACCCACCAGGCTGGCTGGTGAAAATGAGTATGTGGGTTAGAAAAACTGCTCTGGAGTTTATATTTTGTAGGAAGCTCCTCTTTATTCCCTCAGACTGCTACAACTGCAGGAGAAACTCCAGGACCTCTCCCTTTGGTGTAATGAGTGGACCAACTTTCTGGCTTTGGGAACATCCTTCAGGCAGCAGGATACATGCAGCACTTTCCCCCAATTATATTTTGTATGGTGACTTCTACAAACAAACAAACCCTATTACTAGCTCCCAGTTGTAAATGTACTCTCTCTCAGATTTAGGACTATAAAACCCTCTTACTTTAAAATGCTAATACGACTCCTGTTTTTAATGGACAGAATGGTCAAAAGTTTAGTCCAGTTAGGCATGCCGCAAACTTCACCACTAGCATGCTCACCTAGCCAACTTACCGTGCTCTGCTCCCGTGTGCATTCAAAGTAAGCTCAGGAAACTGGGTCACTTCAAAGGCCATGGCCAAAGTCGCCCTTGAGCAGCTCTGGGCCTGGGCGGAAGGTGCTTCCTCTGCAGGCCAGGGAGACGGCTGCTTGGCACTGCTTTTGCCTCTCTGAGGACTCAGTTTCTTACACGACTATTACCTGCTGACACTTGAAGTGGTCCACCCTTTCCCCTCTCCCGAACCCAAAAAGGATGACAGTTGCCAAATTAGACAATAAAACTGTATTTGTTTTTTAAACAGACATTTGTACACTTTGTTACAAAACTGTAGAGAGCTACAACTTATTTTAAAAATCACTTTTTGGTCGGCAAACATTGTAAAATCTTTGTGTGCAATTACTGTGTATTTACAGGGCTTTCTGTTAGTGATTTTCAATTATTATTTAGACAATATCACACGGTCAACATAGGACATGGCTTAAGATAAATATATTAGTAAATAAATATTCTGAGAACATCTTTCCATAAATGAAATGTGCTGCTATACATATACAGAATATACATCAAGTTGTTTTCTAGCCTTAGAAACGTTAAAAAGGGTAATGGAGAAAGAGCCCTTTAGCCATATTACAAGTCTTTACAGTAAACTTTATACAAAATGGTTTAAGTGCTACAGAATAGTTTCATTGTATAAAAAAAAAATCTTTTAAAGTAGTGCCTCATGAGCCCAACAAAATGGCAATTGTTACTTTAATAGAAAGGCCTTCGGGAGTAGAAATGGCTAATCTACTGTACTGACCGTTACAGACACCTTTGCCCTGAAGAAGCGGCAGACATGGAAACACCAGACACACCAAGGCTGGGAAGGCAAAGAAGGTACAGCGCAAGAAATTACAATGGAGGATGAAGGAAAACAAAAGGAAGAGAAGTGACAGACAGAGAGAGATTCTGCTATTGAGCTGTTCAAGCGCACAGCCCTCCCAAGCCTCCCAGGCAGCCAATTTCTGTTTTCTGATGCAAGGGGCTCAGCTGAACAGGTGCTCCCACTCCCACCCACTCCCCAGCTTTCTTTCGCGGAGCCAGCAGTGGCAAGGTAGCCTTCTGTCTTGGAGTGACTCCTCTGCTGAGAAAGCAAGATGTAGGAAATGACAAGTCTTCTCATTCTGCCTCACCCTAACCTCTGTCCCTCTCAGAGAGAAAAGAGACTAACGGGTCCCACATCTTGTAAATATTGCCTTCTCTATATGTAGTTAAGTAAATACAGAATGAGGTGAACACAATGGGGTCTTTTCAATTTAATCACTGAAACTCTCAATTTCCCCCATTAGCTGGGTACAAAATCAAGTAAATGCTGTAAACAGCCGTACTGGCCCATGCAAAACCCAGAAGTCTAAGACCACCTTTTACTGAGGGCCCATCCCAATGACGCAAAACACTGTGCAAGCTTTTGGGTCCTACCGAACCCTCTGTTCCAGGCTGCTGCTCAAATTTCACCCAGTAAATGCATCACAAGGCCACAGTTCTACTACATTAATACGGAGGTGGTGGTGGTGGTGGGGGGAACGGGACGACAGATTCCAGGCACATTCCATTTAGAATAGACTTTTCCCACCATGTGTACACTTCAGCAGTCCTGCGGAACACTAATGACACATGAGAAGAAGTCTAGAAGCACAGACTGTGTATGTGCAGCCACACACGGCAAACAGCGCCATTTGTCAGAGTCCTGGCCATACAGAATGGGTGCCATCTGGAATCACATGGCAATGGCCTGTGCGAGTCAGAAGCCATTGTTTCCATAGGAAACGCTTAACAGCTGGCAGTCAGTGATAACAGGCATGAAAGTGATAATGCTCAGCCAGGGAGGAAAGGGGAGGGGAGGAAGCCCCCCCCCCCGGGCCCAAATGCAGGCCAGCAGGCACAGGGCAAAGGCCTCTTGGAGCCATGGGCACCAAGTGTTCCAGCAGCAGACCAAGGGCAGTAAGCACAGGTCCCTACACACACACACACACACACACACACACACACACACACACACACACAGGAAACATCCAGCACACTTCCCATCCGATCCTACACCTTGTTTTCCTCTCAGCAGAATCGCTCCCACAGAAGCAGGCCGTTGCCTTTAAGCTAGCTGCATCCAGTGACCGGAGCCCTGGCCTGGGGACGAGGAATCTGGCCCATCCCTCCACTGGCAGCAGGCGGACCGATCTCCCCCCCCCCCCCCCCCCCCGGCTTCAGAAGAGCAGCTATTTCCCCAGTCCCCACCACCGGGGCTGGGTTTGTTGCAAGGATGGAAGAGCAGACACTAAGGACTCGGCCAACTCGTACCCTTTGGGCAAATCCTGCTTCAAAGTGCTCTTTGTTTCTAAGGCAGTCCAGATTCCCTCCCCCCATCCCCCCCCCCCCCCAAACAGGAGAGCAATCTCGCTACATGGCGTGGCTGAGTTACCCTGGGTGCCAGGGGTTCTGTCCTGCAGCCACAGGCGGAGCAGTGGTCTGTCTCTAAAGAACACTTTGCATCAAACAGCCATGTGGCACCAAGTCTGCCCTGGGCAAGCTCACGCCCAGTACCCCGACTTCCGCTGGGGAGATGGCACACAGCCTTCTCCATTGACAACTGCTGTGAGTTAGCCAAAGCTAAGAACAGTCTGGAAGTCCAGCAGGAATGGAGAATCCTCCAAACTGGTGGTTCCTCTTCAGGTTAGTCCCCAGCCGGACATCTCTCTATGGAAGAGCAATCTGAAATGACAAAATGGGGTCAGAAGAAGACAGGCCAACATAGCCATCCTGCTGAAGCCAACAAGTAACAAGCAGCCAACAAAACCAATCTGCTGATAGGCCATTACAATCCATGCTAAAACCCGCCTCCATTCTCTGCTCAATAAACTTAACCGTACAGGGAGGTGACATGCAGTCCAATTTTCAAAGCAAATGCCTACATCAATCGATGGATGGTTTTTCATCATGGGATGTACAGTGCTGAAAAGACACTGCTGTACACTTCTGCTTGGGTCGTGGAGACCAGAACAGCCTTGGGAAGCCAGGCAGGACCCCCATCACCAGGGCTGGGACCTCCACTTGCCTCCCGCTCCTTTGGCTGCTGTGCCGTGTGTTTCTTCACCTCTGCCACCCCCATATATTCTGCATTTGCACAGGGACAAATTTTTTAAAAAATTATGCCCAACCCACCACCGCCACCACCACATATATGGCACTCTCAGGGATACCCAAATGACAGCAATGTTAACATTCAGAGCAGTCAGTTCTGGATGTCTGAAAGGTCCACCTTTCTGAGCTCCCCATCAGCCCACCCGAAACTCCCCAGTGCCTCATCTGTCCCTCCCCCAGCAGTGCCTGTCATGGCCAGAACAGATGCAGGATAGGTCACTCACTCTCTCACAGACTCCTCCCCTTCCCCCCAACCACATGCTGGGTCTGCCCTGCTTACCTGACATCTGGGTGCCTACTACCAACACTGTGGCCTCCGAACAACTCCGGGCAGGGCTCGCAAAGAGCCCCCGGGCCTCCTTCTGCAGAAAGTCCATTGGCTGGAAGCACAACTCCTCTTCCTGCTCGCTGTGCACCTCCCCAGGAGCTAGCCGAAGCCCGAAAGTGTCCCTCTCACACGGCCCCTCCCAAGGGTTGCTGCCTCCTTGGCCCTCCACGGGCACAGCTGGCTCACAGTCTCTGTCTTCGGGAATGATGGTGATCCGCTGGCCCAGGTCACACACCCTGCCTGTGTAGCAGCTCGGCAAGGAGTCCTCAGCATATACATACTGAACATTGACGGAGTAGTCCTCTGCGTAGCAGGCAGCTTGGCTAGGGCTGCTGCTGCTGGCCACCTGCTTCTCTTCATAGAAGCAACAAGGCAAGGCCTCACATTCCCCCCCTTCTGTCCGAATACTGTACAAGCCCTGGTTTCTCCCTGCTGGAGGCTCTTGCCCAGGGCCACATCCTGTCCAAAATGACGGCCCCAGGAGAAGCGTGCTGCACTCAGCCAGCCTGCCTGTGGACTCCTGGCGGCAGGCACAGGCTTGCTCCTGAGCCCCTTCTCCTCTGCAGGTCTGGCTCGGCTCCCCAGCTGCCCCAGAGAGGGCTTCAAGGCCACCCTCCGAGACTGTGCCGGGTGGCTCCCTGTGTTCCAGTGAGGAGCTGCTGCTATAATTCATCTCTAGGCTGCAGTCCGAAAGCTGGTCCCCTGCAGAGACAGCCGGCACAGGGAAGCCCTCACCCCCGGCCAGGCGGGATGAATGGAGGCCTTCGACAAGAACCACGGTCCCCCTGCTCACCCCACCCCCATCACTTCCTCGGCAGGGGCTTTTGCTGCGGTAGATGTATGGGTCATAGTCACTGCTCAGAGAGCTGCGAAAGGTGGAGCAGCTCCCGTAGACGCCCTGGTTGCTCACCTCCGTGCAGTCTACCACGGAGTCACTGGAGGAGCAGCGGCACTGGGCAGAGCTGCTGCTGCTGCTGTCACTGCCTGGACAATCAGCCAGGTAGCCACTGCACACGGAACGGTGGCCATGGTAACAGCTGAAGCTAGAAGCGGTGCTACTCTCTAGGTGGGATGAGGGGGCCACATGGACCACCGGAGGGAAAAGCCTGCTGCTCGCAGGCTGGAAGGCACGAGCAGGGCCCTTGGCAGCCACGCCCAGGGGAAGCTGTCCATTCTGCTCTGGGTAGCTCAGGCCTTGGAAATAGTAGTGCTGGAACATGGTTCCATACTGCGAGAAACAAGCAGGTTTGGAAAAGTTATGGCCACTGAACTTGGGCTTCCGGAAGGGGTGTGCTGCGGGGTACGCCCTGTGCTCCACTCCACAAGGATGGGTGCTCAAAGCGTGATCCAAGTGGATGGGCTGGTAGCTTCGGATGAAGGCGGGGGCCTCCCCATGCCGGTCCACCGTCAGGACTGTGATAGGGTTCCCGTGGTGATCCATGCTAGTCCGGGTTGGGTAGGCAGTGACTTGACTGGTTCTGTGAACTCGGCCAGGGTAATGGACCGGAAGGATCATAGGCCGCTGCTGCTGCTGCCGACTGCGGATCTGGTCAGCAAACTCCTCACACATCTGTCCTGGGGATCCTTTCTTTTGCTCTGTACAGAAAGACATTGTTGAGTTCAAAATGTCAGAAAGAAAACACAGACTCTAGAATAATTGCTTTCCACAGGACCCCCAGCCCCACCCCGCAGCCCACGGGGCAGACATTGTCCTGCTGGCAAAGAATGTCCAAGAAGCCACACAGCCTCCGTGAAGAATTCTCCCAATGTTCATGTTTTTTGGTTTTGATATATCTGTTGGTTTTGTTTTTTGAAAGCCATACTGAACATTTATTTAATTTCACTGTAGGGTACAAGCTAGACTACACAATCTGCTTTTAGAAGCATTTCCAAGACTTTGAACAAGTCCTCTCCCTCTTGGGAGCTGCAATTGCCCCTCCTACCTACCCAGCTTTGCAAGTGCGCGCACACACACTCGCGCACACACTTTGCAGAGGCGGAAGAAGGAGCAGTTTCCCTATGCCAATGAATGGCCTGCTCCCCCATTTCCCTAGGAACACGGACAGCGTGAGCACAGCTGCAGCATCTTACCATTAAGTTACCAAAGATTTCCCAGAGAGCCATTCAAAGCTGTGGCCTCACCTATGATGTTGTGACGACAATGCGGGCACGTGTGATGCTGGAGAAGCCACGGGTCCACGCACTTCCTGTGGAACCGGTGAGCACAAGGAATCACTCGCAGCTCCTGTCAAGGCAAAAGGGGACATCAGCAGAAGGAACCGTCAAAGGACGCTACTCTCAGCCTTCTCCAGTGTTGTTCTCCCACCAACCCCAGTCACCACTGGGCATCCCCAGAGAGAGAAGCAGGGCCTGTGCCTGACCAGGCAGCGCTGCGGTCTAGCTGGCTGACAGCTTCATCTCTGACCAGTTCAGCCATATGCTAGCTATGATTCCAGTCTGACATGCCGGTGAGCTTTGCAGCTGTTCATGTCACAGGCTCAGCAAAGAGCTCCCTGGAGAGCTGAAAATGGGATGGAGAAGGCTGACACATCTCCCCCTGCCAGGGAAACCAAAGCAGCAAAAAGACAACCCGCCCTCTCCAAAACAGACCTTCACTTCGGCTGCCAGGGAAAGACTGTCTCTACACCCACCAGAGGAGAGGGGCAACAGCACACTCCTCATGCTGTGCTAGACAGAACACCAGCTCTTCCTGCCAGCAAAATGCACGACCCACCCTCTGCCCCTCTGTATCCAAGAGGACCCTCAAGATGGCCCTGGAGGAGGCGCTCCTTCCTCCAACAACGAGAACAACAACAAAACAGCCCTCGCACCTCCCCGTCAACGTATTTCTCCAGGCAAATGGCACAGTCAGAGGTGGAGCTGCTGCTGAGTGTATCCAGAGCTCCGCAGCTCTCTTCAGAGTGCCCTTTCAGCTTGGATTTGAACTTCCGTGTCTCCATCTTTTCCAGCACCTGCACAGCCAGCCTGTTCATGGAACTCTGCGATAGACAAAACAAGGAATTTACTCAAAGGCAGCAGAATGACTACATGCCATCTTCTTAGTCCAGCATCAACACTCAAGTGGCAGAGGCTCAAGGACAACAGATGTGACTACTAGTGACAGTCATGTCCACTGCCAGGGGTGGGGAGGGGGACGGGAGAGATGAACCGATGCAAAATGCAGCAACTGAAGCAGCCCTGCTGTAGGAAAGACAGGTTGCTTACCTGTAACTGATGATCTTCGAGTGGTCATCTGTGCATTCACACCCATGGGTTTCTGCGCCTGTGCCGAAATCGATTGGTATCTGGAAAGCTAAATGGATTTTCCTGCCCAGGGCCTCCGGGCATGTGCGAGGCCCCACCGCGCATGCCCAGAGGAGCCCGGGTGTGGACATCCCGCCAGTTCCTTCTGGCCGCCACCATCAGGAAAGGGAGATGGCCCGGCAGCAGCGGGGAAGGTTGGGAGGGCAGTGTGAATCCACAGATGACCACTCGAAGATCATCAGTTACAGGTAAGCAACCTGTCTATCTGCGACGTGGTCTCTGTGCTTCACACCCATGGAGATTAGCGAGCAGTGACTCACTGGAGGAGGGTGCAGCCGGGCTGTCAGCGAGATGTGGTGGTCAGGATAGCTCTGCCCATCTCCATCTGGGTCGATGCCCGAGTGTCTATGGCATAATGTCTTATGAAGGTGTTAGGCGTGATCCACGTGGCTGCTCTGCAGATGTCCACGAGCGCAGCGCTTTTGAGGAACGCCGCAGAGGTGGCAATTGCTCTGGTAGAATGTGCTCGGAGGGGCCCCGGAAGCGGGGTGTGAGCTAGTTGATAACATAACTTTATGATTTTCACAATCCAGCGTGAAAGTCTCTGAGATGTTATAGGTAACCCTAGACGGGCAGGTGCGTAATAGACGTTCTTCATCCCAAGAATAATTAGGGAAAAAATCAGGTAGGAAGAGTTCTGCTTGTAAATGGAAGTCCGATAACACCTTGGGGAGGAATGAAATGTCCGGGACTAAACGAACTCCGTTGGGGAGAAAGGCAAGGTAAGGAGGATCATGTCTAAATGCTTGGATCTCTCCCACCCTCCTCATCGATGTGACGGCCACAAGGAAGGCCGTCTTCCAGGAGAGAAGATGAAGGCTGCAGGTTGAAAGTGGTTCGAAGGGCTTTCTGGTCAATTGCCACAGGACCAACGGGAGATCCCATAGGGGGACCAGTTTCTTTCGTGGGGGGTAGAGATGGAGGAGTCCCTTAAGAAATTGTCGGGAGAGAGGGTGTGCGAACACCGAAAAGGCATCTATCCGGTTGTGGAACGCCAATATAGCCGCAAGGTAGACCCGCAAAGAGGAGTGGGAGAGGCCGGAATCGGCTAGTGAGAGTAAGAACTGGAAGATAGCTGGGAGGCCCGCAGAGGTCGGTGATACTGTAGTTCCTTCCAGGGAGGCCGAAAAGTGAGTCGATTCGTAAGCATAAGAGCGTCTGGTAGATAACTTGCGGGAGTTCAGAAGGACATTCAGCACTCTGTTGGAGAAGGTTTCAGGGAAAGCTTCCACGCCGTTAATTTGAGGTGCGGCACATCGTGATGACGTAGCGGAGATCTGGCAATGTATAGGATCCGGGTCCGCTGGAAGATGTAGGTAATGGCTCCGCGCCAGGGAGAGAAGCACTGGGAACCACGGCTGCCTCGGCCACCAGGGGGCGATGAGGATACAATTCGCTTCGTCTTGCAGAATTTTTCTCACCACCTTGGGTAGCAGTGGCAGAGGGGGAAAAGGATATAGGAATCCTTGTGTCCAAGGAAATAGGCCGTCGCCCAACGAGGATGGGTCTCTCCCTCCCTGAGAGCAGAACCGTGCACATTTTGTGTTGAACCGGTCTGCGAAGACGTCTATCTCCGGAGTCCCCCAACGGTCGAAAAGTGGTTGGAGGTATTGGGGGGAGAGTCCCCAATCGTGGGGACAGGACTTTCCTCTGCTGAGGAGGTCTGCCTTGGTATTCTGGACTCCTGGAATATGAGTTGCCCAAAGAAAGATGTTTTTGGTGATGCAGAAGTTCCACAGCTGCAGGGTCAATTTGCACAGGGAGCGGGAGACCGTCCCACCCAGTTTGTTGATATATGCCACTACGGTGGTGTTGTCTGTGAGAACTGCAATGCACCTGGACTCTATAATAGGGAGGAACACCTGGAGGGCGAAGGCCACTGCCATCATTTCTAGGAAGTTGATATGTTTCCTGCAGAGGGACTCGTCCCAAGGACCTCCTGTGGTGTGGCCCAATAGATGCGCTCCCCAACCCCAGTGAGAGGCATCTGTGGTCAGTGTCAGTGAGGGGGATGGGAGGTGGAAGGGAGCACCGAGATAACGTGTCCACCAAACAAGGGATAACATGTCCACCAAACAAGGGATAACAAGGAATAACGTGTCCACCAAACAAGGGATAATGTGTCCACCAAACAAGGGAAGTCCTGACCGGCAGGGGAGGGCACAGGGGGGTGGACTGTGAGTCCGTCTGTGGGTGGAAGGAAGCCACAAACCAGATTTGGAGGGGCCTCATTCGCAACTTTGCGAATCGGAGGGTGGAAGTGGTCGCTGCTATCAAACCCAGAAGACGCTGAATGGTGAGTGCCGATGATGCGGGCTGGGTCCTGACCTGTTATGCAAGGGAGACAATGGGGGAGACCCTGTAGTTTGGGAGGAAGGCTTGTAGTGACCTGGAGTCTAGGATCACTCCAATGAACTGGATTGACTGAGTAGGGTCGAGATGCGATTTCTCCTGGTTTATTTGGAGGCTGAGGTCCGAAAGGAGGGTGAGGGTAAGAGTTATGTGCTCCCTGAGAAGGTCCTGAGAATCCGCCACTAGAAGCCAGTCGTCTATGTACGGGAAGACTTTCACACCCTGGAGACGCAGATAGGCGGCTATTACTATCATGGTCTTTGTGAAGACTCGTGTTGCAGTGGCTAGGCCGAACGGGAGGACCCTGTATTGGTACTGGTCTGTCCCTATGGCGAATCTCAGGAATCTCCTGTGTGCAGGAGTGATGGTGAGATGGAAATATGTGTCTTGTAGATCTAGGGTCGCCATCCACGAGTTTCTGCAAAAGAGGGGCAGAATGGAATGAAGGGTGACCATACGGAAACACTTGTAGGTGACGTACTGGTTGAGGTCGCGCAAGTCCAGAATGGGCCGTGTGCCCCCATCGCGTTTGGGAATAGTGAAGTACCAGGAGAAGAAACCGGTCCCCATCTGGTGGGAGGGTATTGGTTCTATGGCACCCTTCGCTAAAAGAGTATCCACCTCCTGAAGCAGTGACGGGGAGGGTGGTGTGCAGGTGAACATCGGGGGGGGGGGGGTCTGAATCAGTTCGATGAAGTAGCCCTCGCGAATGATGGACAGGACCCAGGCATCTGACGTGATCCTCGTCCAAGCCGGAAAGAAGGGGGCCAGGCGGGTGGACTGGGAGGGCGCAGGTAAGGAGTCAAAGGCCTGCTTAGGCGGGCACGAAAATTTCTGACGTCCCTGTTGCTGAGGGGAGCTGAATTTCTTTTTGGAAGAATACGCTGGTCTCTGGTGTGTGGGAGAAGACCGTGGGCGCCAAGATCTTTCAGGCGAGGGTCTCGCAGATGGCCTTCTGGACCATGGACGCGACCACTGGCGTTGCTTGTACTGCTGAAGAGGCTGGGCGGAGACCCCAAGCATGTGGGAGGCCTTGATGCTTTTATCAAGGTCTTGTAACACAGCATCTGTAGTGGAACAGGCCCTGTCCGTCAAATGGAAGGTCTTCGATGAGAGACCTTGTGTCAGGTTGTAGAGTGGTGGTACGCAGCCAGGAGTGATGCCTGAGAGCCACTGCAGAGAACATGGTTTTGGACGCTGCGTCAAGAGCATGCTTGGCCGAGTTGACCTGCTGCTTGGCTAGGACAAGACCCTCCTTCTGTACTTGCCAGAACGCTAGTTTCTTTTCCTCTGGGAGGTAGTTCAAACATTCGGAGATCTGTTCCCAGAAAGCATACTGGTAACGGCCCATGCATGCCAGGTAATTGGTTGTTTTCAAACCAAGGACCCCTGTGGAGTAAAATCTCCTTCCGAAGGTATCAGGTTTTTTACTCTCTCTATCCAGAGGGGTAGAGTGCGTTCGCTTCAACCTGAAAGCTGAGGAAACCACCATGGAGTTAGGCTTGGGATGGTCAAGGAGAAACTCCACTCCAGATTCCTGCAGACGGTACATGTGGTCAAGTCTGCGGGATGATATCGGTGCCGATGATGGTTTATCCCATTGGGATTTAGTGGCTTGGAGCAATACCGAAAACATCGGGAGCGCAACCGATGTCGATGTATCTCGTTGGACGATGTCGAAGGCTGGGTCGGACACCACCGGCATTGGCTGTACTACCGGAATTCCCAGGGAATGGGCCATACGCTTGATAAGTTCTCCATATGAGGTGACATCTTCCAATGGGGAAATCGGCAAGTTGTCTGACAAGTCGGGTTTTGGCGAGGGTATCCGTGGAGAACTGTGCACAGATGAAGTTTCTGCATCAAAGTCACCGTCCGTTGACTCTGAGTCCAAGGGAGGCGAGGCCAGGAGATCGACATCAGGACGATGCGAAGGTGTCGCCGCCGGGATCAGTGGAGGCGGGGCCACCTGTTGGTAAGAGTGTCCCGCTCGTGGCTGCCATGGAGGTGAAGGCGATCGAGGTCGAGGGAAGTCCTGCTGTCGATGATCTTCCTGTGGAGGTCTAGATAAGGTCTCAGCAGTTCGAGAGTAGACTGGGGATCGAGATCGATGCGATGTTGGAGGGAGCCATGGGGCGCCGGAGGACATCGCGGGAGCCCCATACTGATACACCGGGCATTGGTCCCAATGCGCCGGGGAGTAGGAGGCCAGGTGGTAGTGTGCATAGTATTCCCCCGTTCTGTAATCGGTGTGCGGTCGACGTGGAGACCTGACCTCTCGTGGCCGACGGCTGTCTTGCTGCAGCTGAACAGGTTCTCTCCCTGATGAGATGGACCGGGAAGGAGACGGAGAGGAGCCTGTTGGGACCGGTTGCGATCGAGCGGGTCCACTAGATAGCCGGAGTCAGGAAACTTTTGGGTATCTAGGATCTGTTCTAGAAGGTCAACATTGATCTCATGGATCGGGGAGTCCAGGAGATGGATAATCCCAGGCTGGGTGGAGGCCTGGTCAGCCGGTCCCTTCGGTGTCGGTGCTGAGGCCTCGGGTGGCGGACGTGTCGATTCTGAGCCCTTAGCGTGTGTCTTACCGGAGGTGGCTTTCTTAAGCCGTTTGTCCACTTTATCTTTCTTTTTCTTCTTCGTCGGAGTGGACGAAGAAGAGGGACCGGGCGCAGGGCGCTTGGTGGAGGCGCCAAAGTCCGAGGCCGCCTTCGGTACCGGAGGTTTCGA
This sequence comes from Lepidodactylus listeri, assembly GCA_029233225.1. Lineage (NCBI taxonomy): Eukaryota > Metazoa > Chordata > Lepidosauria > Squamata > Gekkonidae > Lepidodactylus > Lepidodactylus listeri. The sequence continues at coordinate 87,568 of JARCFY010000013.1, forward strand.
GGTAACCATCGATACGGGCTTCGACACCGACGTCGGTTTCCATGTCGAGGTGGAGGGCAAGTCAGAAGACTCCATCTCGGCGGCAGTGTGCGGTCGGGGATGGAGAGCTGCTTCTAACAGTGCCATTTTGAGGCGAGCTGCCATGTTCTTTCTCGTTTGATTAGACAACTTAGAACAGTGGAGGCAGGATTCGGGCCGGTGTGTCTCTCCGAGGCAGAAGATACAGAGAGAGTGGCCGTCTGGGGCTGCAAGTTTGCTGCCGCAGGATTTACAACGTTTGAAGCACCCCCAATGCTGCGCCATGCAGGATAGGCAGTATCCTGGGAAGACTGGGGGGGGGGGGTGCCGGTGGAAGGGGACAAGCCCCGAAAGGCCATCCCCGCTCCTGCGCAAGAGGCTAAGGTCCGAAAGAGGTACCAGTCCACAATCCGAAAGGCAAAGTCAAGTCCAGTCCGTAAAGTTCAAAGAAACGAGAAGGCTTTCCAAAGTACTGTTCCGAACGACGAGATAGTTGCTAGCTGCGCGGCGGTCAGAAAAGAACTGGCAGGATGTCCACATCCGGGCTCCTCTGGGCATGCGCGGTGGGGCCTCGCGCATGCCCAGAGGCCCTGGGTGGGAAAATCCATTTAGCTTTCCAGATACTGATCGATTTCGGCGCAGGTGCAGAAACCCATGGATGTGAAGCACAGAGACCACGTCGAAGACTGCATGCTCCCGGAAGGGCAGCCTGCATTGCTGAGAGACTCCCAATCTGCGTCACCACACGGGGCAGGTGAGGTCAAGAGCCTCCCTCCACCACTTGCTCAGCCGACACAGTAGAAGCAACATGGATGCAGACTCACTCAACAAACAGGTGCCATTGCCTGGGGCCCCGCAGTTTACAAGATACAACATTGACCCTGTCAAATGGGGATGGGCATAACTTGGGTGCTCCCCCCACTGGTCAGGCTAAGATTCCATCGGTACACTGGAAACTAGTTATACTGCTCACTGGTGAAGGGAATGAAGAAGCTAGGGGCTCCTCTCTTCCCCTTTCCTCACCAACACCAAGTTGGCTAGTATTAGACATCTGAGATTCTGCAGACTGTATATAGACCCAGGACCCACCTCAGAAGGCCAAGAACAGCTGTCGGCCAGGCTCTCTTGGAAGAGATCTCAACCCATGAACATCAACTGCAGGCTTGCTGAACTTTGCCTTCAGTTGCCAAGATCACAGGGCAGTCTGCTCTTCCTGTTTGCAGAAGAGCTTCACAAAGGTTGAAGTCTCGCAGAGCATACCTTCCCAAAGCTTCCCACTCTTAAGAGGAAGGGCCCCCTGAGCGCTCTTGACATGATAACACCTCCCAAGTTCTAACACAACTCTTACCTGGCTGCGGCGCTGCTTCAATTTGATCTTGACAAGAAGAACAAGGCAAACAAGGGACACCACCACAAAAAAGGCCAGGAAAATCCCCATATCGAAGTATTCCGTAGGTTGCTTTGAATGGAAAGGGATTGGGTGGGAGAGAGGGTGAGAGGCAGGTGTTAGCTCCTTTCTGTTCTCAGCAAGATACACTCACACAAGCAGAGAGTGTTAAGGTGGCAGGATGTCACAAGTAACTGGAACAAAAACTGAAAGATGCAGCAAGATGGCTGTGGTATAGGAATGTCACACCTGCAGGCATGCTGCAACTACTCCTATAACAATCACTGGGTTTCCATATGCACAGGGCCCCCCCTTTCCTCTGGCCAGTACTGAAACAGCACAAGGAGGCTAGCTACTGGTATTTAGTCCCACGTTCCTCTGGCGAGAAGAGCCCCATTAAAACTGAACGTAGAGTGAGATTCAGCATCAGCAGCATGGCCATAATGACAGCTAGTGCAGGGGTCCATAATGCAGAGCCTGTGGGAACCAGGGTGCCCACCAACACCTTTCCTGGCGCCTGCCACGTGGTTTAGGAAAACTGACAGGACCAGGTGTGGAATTTGCCAAGCAAGGCTTCTGACTGGCCACTGGAGACTCGACTGACTGCAGATTACAAAAAAACGTTGCTTTGGCAGCCGCCGCCACAACAGCACAAGGATCTTCGTAGTGTTACTGAAGGCCAGCTGCAGCAGCCACTCTGGACCGGGCTCTGCCTCTTGAGGCCGCCGTTTTGTGCCTGCACCCACCACACTGTCAGAATTCTACAGGTGCCCACAGGCTCAAAACGGTTGGGGAGCAATGAGCCAGTGTCTTCACTGTGTCTTCCAGTGTTGCTGCAGATGTAAGGGAATTCCGTATCCTGGAAATCTTCCTCTGATGGCAAAGAAGGAAATCTTCCTCTGATTTCCACTGTGTCCAACTTCTTTGCACTTACAACATACATCACAAGATGGTGCACTGTCTATAGGTGCCTAATCCCTGGAACTGCCCACCAGACTTTGCCCGGATTGATTCTATAGTCTGCTTCACTGGGGACTGTCCCACTTCAGCTAAGCAAGGGGGTTTCATCTTTGAAAATTCACCTTATACCCCCCCCAAAGTATAATTTGCATCATATCATATCATCTGTATATCTAACAGTCAAGGTGCCCCCTGCATGTGGATATCTAAATCCACACATCAGGGGCACCTAGGGGGAAAAAGAGATTTTCCTGCACACTTGGGGAACTCCCCAGGTGTGCAGAAAAATCCAAAAAGTTAAAAAAATTATTCAGGGGATATTTAAATCCCCCCCAAAGGTAAAAGAGTGTTCCCTGCACAAGCTCAGAGAACGCTCTGGGATCTGTCCATTCCCACCACCGCCGGGGGTGGGGGGAGAGAAGGGTGGGCTGGCTGGCTGGCTGGCAGCTGTGAGCTGCTCAGGCCTCGCTGTGGCCGCCGCTGTGGGAGGGGGAGAAAGCTTGGTGGGCCAGCCTCGCTGCCACCGCCGCTGGGGGGGAAAGGGAGAAGGGCTTGGCGGCCTGGCCTTGCTGCCGCTCAAGGGAGAAGGGCTCACCTGCTGCCACTTCCTCCTCCAGCTTCAGCAGGTCCTGAGCTGTGGGGAATACTCCCCCCCCCCACGAGTATCGCAGGTCCCACTTCTTGTCTATATATCTAATAGCCAAGACGCTCCCTCTGCGCAGATATCTAAATCCACACATCAGGGGCACATCGGGGGCCAAAAGATTTTCCTGCACACTTGGGGCAATCCCCAGGTGTGCATAAAAATCTGAAAAGCTGAAAAAACTATATGGGGGATACTTAAATTCCCCCAAAAGTAAAAGAGTGCTCCCTGTGCATGCAAAGAGAACACACTTGGAACTGCCTCGCCGCTGTAGGGATGGGGGGAGGCTCAGCAGGCCCGGTAGCTGGGAGCTGCTCGGGCCTCACCACCGGTGCCGGGGGAGACTTGGTAGGCCTGGCAGCTGGGAGGCGGGGTGGGAGAAGGCTTACCTGCGGCCGCTTCCTCCTCCTGAATGCGGAGCTGCTTCTGGAGGCCAGAAGCCTTTGAGAATACTCCCCCCCCCCCAGTATCGTGGATCCTGCTTCTTGTAATCCAATTCAATAGCCAAACTCTGTTCTCTGTGTGGATACTTATTTCTGCCAACAGGGGGCTCACTCTCCCCCAACAGCTTTTTCTACAGACTCAGGGAACTTCCTGGGTCTGCAGAAAAATCCAAAAAACTTAAAAAAAAATGTTTGGGGAGGGTTGAATTCCCCCCAATACCTTTTGAAATGGTCTCTGCAGGAATCTAACTCCAGGCATCAATGGTGAGAGATTAGAATGGAGGGGGATGGGGAGTCTTCTGTCAGTAAAAGGCAGGGGAGGGAGCAGGGCCCTTTCCAAGCCTATTTTGGCCTTTCAGGGAGGGATCATTGGGGCCAGGCTTGCCAGAGTCAGGCTGGGAAATTCCTAGAGGTTTTGTGGTGGACTCTAAGGAGGAAGGCTGGGTTTGGGGAAGGGATAGGCCTCAGCTGAGTATAATGCCACCGAGTCCAGCCTCCAAAGCAGACATTTTCTGCAGAGAGACCGATGTCTGCTGTCTAGAGTTCAGTTGTAATTCTGGGGGGGGGTCTCCAGGTCCCACTTGGCTGCTGGCAACCCCAGGCTTGGCAGCAACTTGATGTCATCTCACTTTCATGACTCATTGTTCATCAGCAGGCACCCTATGAAAGCCAGTGTGAAGTAACAGTAAGAGCTTCAGATTAGGGTCTGTGAGACCCAGGTTCAGATCCCCATCTTGCAGTGGAAGCTGACTTGGTGATTTTGGACCAGTTGCACACTTTCAGCCTAACCAACCTCACAGGTTTGTTGTGCAGATAAAAAGGAGGAGAGAATAATGTAAGCTGCTTTGGTCCCCACTGTGGAGAAAGACTGTAATTTTTGTAAGTAGAGGCTGCGGGGGAGGGGGATGGAGACGGAAAGCTGAAGACAGAGAGGCAGATAAAGGTAGGTTGGTTGTTGGGTAGGAAGGAAATAGGGTTGCCAACTCCAAGTTAGAAAATTCCTGGACATTTGAGGGATGGAGCCTGGGGAGGGTGGGCTTTGAGGGGGGAAGAACTTCAGACTGGTATAATGCCATAGACTCCACCCTCCAAACCAGCCATTGCCTCCATGAGAAATACCATTGTCAGCCTCCAGGTATGGGCTGGAGATCACCCAGAATCGCAACTGCTGTCCAGGTGATAGAGATCACTTCCCCTGGATAAAATGGCTGCTTTGGAGAGTTGACTCTATGCATTATACCCTGCTGAGGCTGCTTGCCTCCCCCAGCCTCACTGTCCAAAGGCTCCACCCCCAAATCTCCAGGAATTTCCCAACATGGAGATGACAGCCCTAAGGTGAATTGATCTCTGTAGCTGAGAGATCCGTTGTGGTTCCCAGACAGCTGCCACTGTTGCTATGGGGGGAGAGGAAGCTGGTGGGTGACTGGGAGTTCCGCCACCGCTGCTGCTGCTGCTGTGCGGGTTGAGGGAGGAAGCAGACAGGAGGCTGGGAGAGTGATGGGGGCAGAAAGAGAGAGAAAGAGTGATGAGGCAGAAAAACAAAGAGAATGATGATGGGTCAGACAGACAGAGGAAGTATCATGCATGGAGAAGAGGTAAAGAGTAAGAAAAGGGAGGCAGAAGGGAGAGACTATGAGAGAAGTAGGGGGAGAGGAGAGAAAGTAAAGGTGTAAAGAATGGGATAACCATCCCACAAGTTTCTTGCAGGTCTCCACTTGTTTATATTCTAATAGCCACCCATGGCTCCATCTGCAAATCTCCATCTGTGGCTCGGGGCCACATAGAAGCTAAAAAGATTTATCAGCAAACTTGAGGCACTCCCAGGTTTGCAGAAAAATCTGAAAAATACAAAAAAAAATACATGGGGGATTTTTACCCCAAAGTAAAGCAACATTCTTTGAGCAAGCACAGAGAATGCTCTTTCCTTACCTCTGTGGTACAGCCCGGGAGCTGAGGCAGGCTGGCCTACGGACTCTTAACTGGGAATTCTGGCACTCACTCCACAGACCTGTGCCAGAATGTGCAGCAGTTCTACTGATCCATCAAACCCACTGAAAATCTTGCCTGCTCCTCCCACTACAGCCTTGTTTTTAGGGCTTTGCAACTAGTCACAGTCTCTTTGTTTATAACTATCTAGAGGCCTCAAAGATGTAAGGAAAATGGCTTATTCCCATCCACTGCCAGAGGGAGCGATGTTGAACCCTTCCACAGCATTCTACTGTGAAACAATCGGTTTGATTTTATTAAGTTCTTACGACCTGGCAAAATCCCACCATCTCCTCCAGACCACATAACACTGGCAAGAGGCCATCCCTTGAAAATTGCTGTCAAACTCAGCAAGACTTCAGGTGTGTGGGGGGAAACCCAGATTTTACAACCGTGGCATCCACAAGACCACTGATAGTGCCATCCAATAGGCATGTATGATGATGGGAGCTTAACCCCAAACCCTGCTAAAGATTCAGCAAATGACATGGACAAAGTGCTCAACTTCCAGTCCCATTCGGAAAGAAGGAGCTGGGACCAACGACCTATCTGCTAAAAGAAACTGCATGCTTCAAAGCCAGCACTGCCCTAATTCCTTACCGGTGGAGGCCGGTGCTGAATCCTGGCCCGGGCGACCTTCTGTTTGTTAACAATATTCATCAGTTTGATAGCATCAGCTCCCTTCACATAAACAACTGGTCTCTTCAGAGGGTCTTCCAAGCCTTGGTTCAACTAAAAGAAAATTAGCAGAGTTCAGTCCCACTCAAATAATTCCACCCAAATTGGCCTCATTTCTTCCAGCGAAGATAGCAGAACAAAGTTTGAGTCCAGGGGAACCTTTAAGAACAACAAAGTTTTAATTCAAGGTATAAGCTTTTGTGTGCAAGCACTGTATCTATATCTGAAGAAGCGTGCATGCACATGAAAGCTTATAACTTGGATAAAACTTTGTTGGTCCTGAAAAGGCCACTGGATTCAAACTTTGTTCTGCTTCTTCCAGGTAAAAATTCAAGGGCATAACATAAAAGGAGCCTTGCTGGGTCAGACAAACAAATTTACCTATTGCAAGATCCCGTTTCATACAGTGGCCAACTGGCCACTCCTGGAAAGTCTACAAGCAAGGCATTAAGGCCAAAGCCTCTGCCTGTTTTGGACTCCCACTAATTGCCTCTGAATACAATAAGGTTCCATTTAGCCACCATTAGTAAAACAGTGTTGCACTTACCTATAACTTCAGTTTCTTGAGGTCTTTTGTGCAGGTATATGTTGGGACTGCAATTGTGCAGGCCAGCTGCTGGAGGGAGGTTCTCTTACAGCTATTCTGGAATTATTATTTTTTTAACCTTTTAAGGGGATCCCCTCCCCTGCAGAGCTCCCTAGAGGATGATCATGTGCTCTTCAGGGAGGAGCTCCCCCTTTCCCTTAGTCCTCCTGAGCCACCGCAAGAGTCATGAATGAAAGTTGGGGTAGGTGGGAAGAAATGCCTGCCTGCACAGAAGACACCTTGATGAACAACAGTTACGGGTAAGCACAACGTTGTTTTCATCTTCAGTCTTCTGTGCAATCCCACACTGGGAGACTACAGAGCTCCTTACTACCTTGAAGGTGGGGTGAGTTTCAGTGAAAACAGGAGTTTAGCCACAGGCTTCTTGTCTTCAGGCAGAAGCTCTATATAAGCAGCCATCTTTCCCCAGAGGAACAACTGGTATCCTGCCATAATTGCACTACAGTTGGCAATACGCAGGTTGATAGCAGAGAATAATAGACTTTTCTACTAAACGTGTCAATCTTTTGCTCCTCTCTATCAGCTGGTGAGGAATGCTCACCTATACGCTGCTTTGCCTGCATCTATTTGGCTATGAGGGATGAAGCTGGAGGGTGGCAAAATAAATAGGAATGACCTTTGTGTTGCACTCTGTATAAATTCTCTGCTCTTCTGGATGTGGCAGCCGTGCTAGCTGGTTTCTGCCAAAGGGCCTTGGGGATGTTGGCAATACACCCTCCAGAATACTGGAAGTGATCATGCCCAGTGACTCAGCGTAAAGCTTGCCTAAACTCTTGCCTTGAGGTCTCCAACCATTTGGCCATTCACATCACTTGCTCTGAGTCAAGCTTCAAACCTTCATTGGGTGACACTGGATCAGGGTCCCCTTCAGTGTCATCAGGGGACGGGTCCGATGGTTGGTCAGTCTGAACCCAGACCAGAAGGAAGAGTCAGCCCTCTAAGCTTGCTCTTCCTCAAAAATTGAATGCCCCATAAGGGGGTGAGGAGAAATTGCAGCCGGGTACCAAACTGGTAGTCCACGGTGTCACGACTCCATGAAGAGGGGTGGCTCGGTTCTAGAGGTGCCTTTTGCAGCTGCCAGTCATCCCATTCCTGAGATCCAGGAGATGGAAAATAATAAGGGTAGCATTGCCAAGGAGGCAAAGGCACAGCTGGCTGGAACTACCAAAGCACCCTGGCCGGGTTCCAATTCCCCTTCGGAGAATGAATGAGCCGGGAAGGCGTTCGTGGTGGGGAGATTCAAACAGGTTGCTTACCTGTAACTGATGATCTTCGAGTGGTCATCTGTGTATTCATACCATTGGGTTTCTGCGCCTGTGCTGAAGCTCATCGGTATCTAAAAAGCTAACAGATTTTCGCACCCAGCCGCTCCGCGCATGCGCGGGCACCCGCACGCATGCCCAGAGGAGCCGGGCACGGACATCCCGCCAGTTCCTTCTGACTGCTGCAACTAGTAGAAGCAGGTTCCGCCTGGCCGCAGAGGGGAAGGTGGGCGGGAGGTGTGAATACACAGATGACCACTCGAAGATCATCAGTTACAGGTAAGCAACCTGTTTATCTTCGACGTGGTCTCTGTGATTCACACCACTGGGAGATTAATGAGCAAGTCCTACCTGGAGGTGGGTGCAGGCCGGCGGTCAGCGAGATGCAGTTGACAGGATCAGTCTGCCCATGGCCGTCCGGTCCGATGCTCTGGTATCAAGGGCGTAGTGCCGAATAAAGGTGTTAGGAGACGCCCAAGTAGCGGCTTTGCAGATGTCCGACAGGGCAACACCTTTGAGGAAGGCCGTGGACGTGGAAACGGCCCGAGTGGAATGCGCCTTTACTGGACCCGGTACAGGCGGGTACAGGCGAGTTTGTAACATAACGAGATGAGTTCGACTATCCATCATGAGTGTCTGCAGGAGGTTATCTGGGTTCCCAGTCTCCCCGAGGCATAGGATACGAACAGACGCGGTGATCGCCTCATTGCTTTCGTGCGTTGGAGGTAGAAGAGGATGGCACGTTTTACATCTAGAATGTGGAGCAAGCGCTCTTCCTCAGAGGAGTAGTTGGGAAAGAAGTCCGGTAAGAAGACTTCGGAGTGTAAATGGAACTCTGAGAGTATTTTCGGTAAAAACGTGATGTCCGGGAGCAGACGTACTCCGTTCGGAGGAAAAGAGAGATAGGGTGGATCGTGCCGGAAGGCGAGGATTTCACCCACTCGTCGAGCCGACGTGATGGCTACCAAGAACGCAGTTTTCCACGTCAGGAGTCTAAGATCACAGGACGATAGGGGCTCGAATGGTTTCCTGGTGAGCTGACGCAGTACCAGGGGAAGATCCCAGAGGGGTGCCGGTGGTTTAGACAGCGGGTAGAGGTGGAGTAGTACCCGTAAAAAGCGTTTGGAGAGGGGGTGTGCAAACACCATGAAATTATCTACCCGGTTGTGGAATGCTGAGATGGCTGCCATGTAGACTCTGATTGAGGAGTGTGACAAGCCTGAGTCAGCTAGCGAGAGGAGGAAGTCAAAGATGCGGGACAAACCCACCGAGGTGGGAGAGGTGTTGTCCTCGTGGAGAAAGCGAGTGAATCTGGACCACTTGTATGCATAGGATGTCCTGGTTGATGGCTTCCAAGAGTTGAGGAGGACATTGGCTACCCTGGAGGAGAAGTCCGTGGGAAAAGCCTCCACGCCGTCAGTTTCAAGTGGGGGATGTCATGGTGTTGAAGTGGCGAGTTGGAGATGCCTAGGAGATGTGGGTCGGGGGGAAAGTGGATGAACTGACCTTGAGCGAGCAACAGTAGGGGTGAGAACGACGGCTGGCGTGGCCACCGGGGTGCTATGAGGATGCAGTTTGCTTGCTCGGCTCGAATCTTTGAGATGACTCGCGTGAGAAGCGGGAGCGGGGGAAAGAGGTATAAGAAGTTGTCCATCCAAGGGAAGAGAAGGCCGTCTCCCAAGGAGTAGGGGTGCATGCCCCGCGAGAGCAGAAGTTGTGGCATTTGGCATTGGTCTTGTTGGCAAACACGTCTATGTCTGGTGTGCCCCAGTGCTGAAAGACTGGGAGGAGGTGCTCATCTGAGAGTTCCCATTAATGGGGGGAAACCAGTCCCCTGCTCAGCCGATTTGCTTTGGTGTTCTGGCAACCTGGGATGTGTGTGGCTCTGAGATGAATGTCGTTGAGCAGACACCAGTTCCACAAACGGAGGGAGAGGCAGCAGAGCGATTGGGACACGGTGCCCCCTTGCCGATTGATATAGGCGACCGCTGTCGTATTGTCGGAAAGGATCGCTACGGAGTGGCCTCAAAGGAGGTCGCAGAACGTGTGTAGAGCATGGAAGACCGCTAGGAGTTCCAGGTAGTTGATATGTCTGGAACGATGGAGCATGTCCCATGGGCCTCCTGTGATGTGACCTTCTAGATGAGCCCCCCAGCCCCAGCGGGAGGCATCCGTAGTGAGCATCCGGGTGGGGGAAGGGAGGTGGAAGGGCGCACCTTGGAGGAGGTTGCTGTCGTGCGTCCACCATAGTAGCGAATTCCGGACTCCGGGTAGTGGGGTGAGCAGAGTAGACTGGGCATCCCGGTTGGGGCGGAAGACGCTGAGGAACCAGAGCTGTAGGGGCCTCATGCATAGTTTGACTACTGGGATGACTGCTGTCGTGGCTGCCATGAGGCCTAACAGGCGCTGGAGGAGGAGGGCGGAAGTGGCCAGGTGGGTGCTGACTGGTTTGCCAGGGCTGCCAGGACGGATGCTCTGTCTTCCGGGAGGAAGGCTGTCAAGGAAGTTGAATCTAGAATGGCCCCGATGAATTGCACTCGTTGCGAAGGGCAGAGGTGTGATTTTTCCTCGTTGACCTTGAGGCCCAGACGTACTAGGAGGGCTCGGGTGCAAGCGATGTGTTGACTTAGGAGCTCTGGCGAGTCCGCCACCAGAAGCCAGTCGTCCAAGTAGGGGAAGATGGTGATTCCCTGGAGACGGAGGCGCGCCACCACTACGACCATGGTTTTGGTGAAAACTCAGGGTGCGGTGGAGAGACCAAAGGGGAGGGCTTTGTATTGAAAGTGGTCGTCTCCCACAGTGAAGCGGAGAAACCTTCTGTGTTGGGGGGCTATGGTGATGTGGAAGTAGGCGTCCTGAAGGTCGACGGTTGCCATCCAGGAGCCCCGGCGAAGGAGGGGAAGGAAGGAGCGGAGGGTGACCATACGGAAGCGTCTGTATTGGACGAAAGTGTTGAGATTCTGAAGGTCGAGGATGGGTCTCGTGCCCCCGTCGCGTTTTGGGATCTGAAAGTAGCGGGAGAAGAAGCCTTTTCCACGGTGATATGGTGGAACTGGTTCTATAGCATCTTTGCCCAGTAAGGTGGTGACTTCGGCTTGGAGGGCCGGGGTGGACCTGGTGGTTGCCAGTGTGTGGCCTGTGGGAAGGTGTGTGAATTCGAAACGATAGCCTGTGGCTATAATCGACAGGACCCACTCGTCCGAAGTGATTTCGCACCATGCCTCGAGGAAGGGGGCTAGGCGCGTAGGTGGGGTAGAGGAAGGGGAAGAGTCAAAGGCCCTGTTTGGGGCCCCTTGTAAATTTCTGGCGGCCGGATGGTTGGGTTGTCATCTGGCACTGCTTAGCCTGGTATGGCTGCCGCTGCTGAGCGGGAGAGGGTCTCGGGTGCCAGGAGCGGTCCGGGGAGCTTCTCGTGGATGAGCGGCGGGACCAAGGCCTTGACCAAGTACGTGTCTTGAACGGCCGGGAGCTAGAAGGAGATACTCCAAGGGTCCTGGATGCATTGATGCTTTTATCCAGGTCTTGGAGGACCGTGTCAGTGGCGGAGTGGAAGAGACCTTGACCGTCAAAGGGGAGGTCCTCGATCAGGGTTCTGGTGTCTGGCAGGAGTGAGGTGTTGCGGAGCCAGGAGTGCCTTCTGAGGGCGATGGCTGTGGACATGGTTTTAGAGGAGGCATTCAGCGTGTGTTTTGCAGAGTTGACTTGCTGCTTGGCCAAGAGCAAGCCTTCTTTTTGGATCTTGCGCAGCACTTGCCGCTTGTCGTCAGGCAGGGCTTGGGTGAGGTCTGAGACTTGTTCCCAAAGAGCATATTGATATCTGCCCATGCAGGCTAAGTAGTTGGCTGCCTTAATGCCCAGGGCTCCTGCCGAGTAGAACTTTCTGCCGAACGCATCAAGGCGATGGCTCTCTTTGTCCGGTGGGGTGGAATGGGTCCTCTTAGATCTGGTGGAGGAGTTTACCACCATGGAGTTCGGTTTGGGATGAGTAACGAGGAATTCAATGCCATCCTCTTGGAGCTTATACATATGATCCAGGCGTCGAGACGAAACTGGAGCCAAGGCCGGTTTGTCCCATTGGGACTTTGTGGCTTGGAGGAGCACCGAGGAGAGCGACAGGGCTATGGATGGTGAAGTGTCCATTTGGACGATGTCGAATACAGGGTCCGACACCGACTGAGGCGGTTGGGCGATGGGGATGCCCAAAGACATAGCCATGCGCTTGATGAGGTCCCCGTAGGAAGAGACATCTTCGGAGGGGGAGATCGGCAGATTATCAGAAGTATCTGGCTTAGGAGATGGTCGTGGCGAGCTATGGGTGGAAGAGGCATCCAGGTCGGAGTCGGCCTTGGAGGAACCCGATACCGATAGCGGGGTCGGAGGAGGTGGTTGCGGAGGCTGGGCTGGGGCCACCGAGGTCGACGGTCGAGGTGGGACCGGTGTGGATGCTGGAGGCTGTTGTGGAGCCTGGATCGGTCTCCAGATCGGCAACGGGGGAGATCAGGATCGATGACGATCTCTGTGTCGAGTGTTGTAATCTGTGGGAGGGTGCCGTGGAGCCGGGTCTTGGTAGTAACATCGAGGAGCCCTGGATCTGTATCGAGGCTGGTGCTCCCACGCCGAGCGGGTAGGGGAGAGCCATGGCATCGTGGTCGATAACGGGTATGCTCCATATGGGTAATACCCACGAGGTTCCCATTGCTGGTAGTCGTACCTTGGTGGAGACCAAGGGGGGTCTCGGGGGGTGGGGCGGTTCTCGCGGGCGGTCTGGACGTCGAGGTGGGGGGCTGACGTCTGGGTCTCGCGGAGGGGTGTCGTACTCTGGATGGTGAGAACCCTCTGTATCTATCGGCGAAGGCGAGCGTTGAGATCCCGATCTTGAAGAGCCCGGTTGTGAACGGTGTCCTTGAGGGTATTGGTATTCCATCGCGGCGAAGTCCTGGGTTTGCAGGATCGTCGCGGGCAAGTCGGGGCCGGTGGGCCTGAGAGGGGAGTCCAGCAACTGGATGATCTCCGGCGGTGGTGGTGGGCAGGAGTCATTGGGAAGGGCTCCTTGGCTGGGCGCAGCTGTGCTCAAGGTTCTGGAGCTCTGATCTGCAGTGCCACGGGCCTCGCCTTTATCGCGGGACTTACTGGTCGGGCATTGCTTGCGTTTCTCCAGCTTGTCCTTTTTCTTCTTTTTTGTAGGAGTCGAAGAGGAGGAGTGTGGGACCTTCGATCTCTTGGGTGGACGTCGGTCGACGTCGGAGGCCGCTTTCGTTAGCGGTGGTTTCGATGTAGTCGACATCGGGATCGCCGTCGAGGGCGTAGCTGAGTCCATCGGTCTCGCGGAGGCAGTGGACGGGCGAAGAGCCGATTCTAGAAGCGCGACCTTGAGTCTAGCTGCTCTGTTTTTCCTTGTTTGATTTGAGAACTTGGAGCAGTGTGCACAGGACTCTTGTCGATGGGACTCTCCTAGGCAAAGTATACACAGCGAGTGACCGTCGGGGGCAGCGAGTTTGCTCCCACACGAGGTGCAACGCTTGAAGCAGCCCCACCGTTGAGCCATGCAGTGAGGGCTGAAGAACGGAGGGGTGGGTGGGGGGGAGAAAAGCTCGGAGCCCGAAGGGCACAGGAGCCGAAGTTGGTGGTGCCGACATCCAGTAAGAAGAAGAATGGTCAAAAACAGTCCAAGTGTTCAAAGAAACGATTAATCCGATGCTTTAAAGAAGTAGTCTACGAACCGACGAGAAAGGCTGTTAGCCGAGCGGCGGTCAGAAGAGAACTGGCGGGATGTCCGCGCCCGGCTCCTCTGGGCATGCGCGCAGATGCCCGCTTATGCGCGGAGTGGCTGGGCGTGAAAATCCGTTAGCTTTGTAGATACTGATGAGTTTCAGCGCAGGCGCAGAAACCCAATGGTGTGAATCACAGAGACCACGTCGAAGATCTTCCCGTTCTGTCGGAACTGACACTGACTTAACTGGAACCAAAGAGTCACTAAATTCCGGGAGCATCTTGGAACTGGAACATTGTTTCTCCTTATGTTTGGACTTGGAACAAGCCTTCTTTGGTGGGGGTTCCGACACACAGCGTTCAGATGAACAAACAGATGATCGGACTCAATGCTTCAGTTCTGTCCCCGGAACTGAGATGTTCGAGGGTGGACTCGCAAGTTGGTCGGTTCTAACTGCTGATTTCTTAGGCAGCGTTCTGTGGGGGTGGAAGTTTTTGCAGCTCGGCTACTGGAGCAAGAGAGCGCTTTCTCCCATGAACAAGCCTTCAAGGGCACTGCTCAATCTCAGCAAGCTTTCGGAGTAAACTGGAGGCAGATCTTCACGTGGCTGTATTATGGGCCTTAGTCCAAGCAGAGAAGGCACAGAAGGTGTCCCTCTGAGCATGTCAATTCTGTACCGCACTGGGTACATTTTTAAAACAAAGCCTTCCGTGACATCTCTCAAGCAAGGAGAGCGCCCAGAAGAGAAACTTTGAGGAAAAACTCGGTAGCGGCAGCAAAGAAAGGGCTTAGGGAAAGGGGGAGCTCCTCCCTGCAGAGCACATTAGGCGGGAAAACAGCCTCTTGCGGGCTCTGCTGGGGAGGGGATCCCCTTGGGAGGTAAAAAAATTGCAGAATAGCTTTAAGAGAGCCTCCAGTAGCAGGCCTGCGCAAGCGCAGACCCAACGTGGGACTGCACAGAAAGCCGAACAGCCACTGATGGGCCTATTCTCCATTAATCTGTTTACTGCCCTATAAAAGGGGTCTGAGCTGGTGGCCACCACAATATCTGGTGGCAGGGAGTTCCACAAGTTAATTATGTGTTGTGTGAAGAGCTAAGGGTTTTTTCTGTGCCCTGAATCTACTACCCATCAACTTCACTGGGTATCCCCCATGTTTTTGTATAATGGGAGGGAGGGAATTCTTTCTCCACACCATGCATAGTCGTATAAACCTCCACCCCGTCCCCCTTTAGTTGTTTTCTTCGCTAAACTGAAGAAGACAGGTTGGCAAAGGACTAACCCCACAGCTTTCTTTATTAATATTCCCTCCCTCCTCCCCCATGATGCAGCGCTCACTCGATCTCTTGTTCCACTGCCACCAGGAAAAGAACAGCTGTACAAACATCATGGTCCACATCCACAATCTAGGGATCATACCTGATCGATGGCATCTGGATTTTCAGACACGTCAAATATGACAGCTGTGGCCCCTCTTTGCACTGCCCGCTTGGCCTACAAGAAGAGGGGAGAGGAAGGCATCACCTTGTTGCCGGCCTACACTCCTAGCCTGCTTGTGCAACCCAGACAGGAGTGGGCTCCAGCAGGCTCCTTCAAGAACTGGAGGAAGAACAGCAGGGAGGCTAGTGGAGCAAGCACTGGGGTGGGGGCGGGGAGGTGGCCCTGGGAGAAGGGTAAGACATATGTGGCATGTGCCAGTTCACTTCAGACCTAAGCTTGCATTTGCTCTTCTTCTGCTCAGCGGCAGCTGCAGCCAAACATGGAGGAAAGCCCTCACATCGGTTCCTCAGGATGCTTCTGGGGTGGCCACCAGAGGTCAGCCTTGGTCCAAATGAGAGCAGAAGAGACCCGTTTTTCACACAAGACCCTCCTTGGACTTTGGCGCCAAATTTTGTTATCTGTCCTCCTATGTCAAAGACCAGTAACTGCCAGCCACACTCTGCCAAGGAAAATGGGCAGCCTTCAGTGTCTGTACAGCATCCCTCGCCCCCATGCCCATGCTTACCCCAGTGCAGCCAAGCCATTTTCACACAAAAAATTATAGATTCAGGTGGGTAGAACTAAAAATGCCACTGGACTCAAACTTTGTTCCAAACAGATATTATGGCCTTCTCCAGAAAACATCACAGTCACAGCCAATCCCCCCCCCCAAAAAAAAACATGCACAGGGCTGACACACCTGAATACTGGCTGGGGAAGAAAGTTAAGAAACCTTAACGCTCATACTGACCCCCACCCCATACACACTACACAGGTAGGTGAAAAATATTTTAAAGAAATACATTCCAGATTGGGGGTGAGTGGGGAGATCAAGCAGGCTAGAATCACTGGCAGCCCAATTCTCCCTCACAGCAACTGCTTTTTTGACCCTTTTGCTCCAGCACAAGCTCCTTGACACAGGGCCACAAATGGTGGTGCAGACACCCCCCCTCCTTCCAGTGCCGAGCAAGATCAAAGAAATGCAGCGCCCCCCCCCCCCCCCTTCGGAAGCAGCACCGTCTGCTGGTGGCCCAGAGAAGCCGAAGTCAGACGCATGAGGCGGCAGCTCCGCTCCTGCATTCCATAGCACTCTGCTCTCCGTAGCTTAGCTGCAACTTGGCCTGACCTTCCAGGTTTCCTTGGCAGGAGATCAAAGCGAAGAAGCCACAAACACGCCACAGAATGCAGAGTCCCCAGCTGCCCCCCCCTTTCTGTTCCATTTCCTCCTCCCTCCTCCACCCTCCTCTCAGACAAGCTTTGAAGCGGCAGCTCTCTACTGAGCAGGCTGGGACCTGAGCCCGGAGGCAGGCGGGCGGCAGGCACCCCCCCCCCCCCTTCTTTCTTGTGCAACTGGCAGGCAGGCAGGAATCTCCAACCACTCGGCAACAGCAGGGGAGGGGGGCTGCGCAGGTGGCGCCTGTCCGCCCCACCATAAGAGCAGCAGAGGGAAGCCCCCTCATCTCCTCCAGCCCTCTTCACAGGAAAATGAAACTTGTTCAACACTCCAAAGTTTATTTCCCACTGCTGGCTCATCATAGCCTTGCTGAAGATGCTCCAGCTCAGGTCGTGCCAGAAAGCGAACACGCGTGTGGAGTAAGCAGTGAAACCTCACACTCTTGTGGGCAGTGTGCGCGCGCGCGCACACACACACACACACACACACACACACACACACACACACACACACACACACAGAGCTAAGGCTACATGAGAGCGTGGTTTCCAGGAGACAGCCACTCTGGGCAGGCTGGGAGATGCTCAGAAGAAAGGCAGATCAATCCATTTTTTTCGAACTATTGAACTACACCAGTCCTCTGGCTTAGAGTTTCCTCTCCTAGATTTCACTAAAGGCTCTTCTCCCAGATTTCAGAGGAGAGGGGGCTCCGTGGTGATGAATGTGTGAAGAGGGAAAAGTTTCTGGCACTCCCTTCATCGGTCTTTTTCCACACTAAAATAAAGCGGGGCATTGCACTGTTCCTCGGAAGGGCGGAATGGGCAGGCTGAGCTGGGACGGAACGAAGCTGTGCGTGATGAGGCCTGCCTCAAACCCAGCACACGGCAGAGCTGCCAAGAAGCAGCATGAGGCAACCTGTTTCCCGTGGCCCCCAGCCACAGTGGCCCCACTCTCCGGGTTCCACATCTCTTCTCTGTGAGGCCTTCAAACAACAACAACAACAACAGTGTTCTTCTATAATGTGGGGAAGCGGCACCCCTTTGACTTTTTGCTTCAGCTTAAAATGTTTAAATACTGAGGGCAATGTGGAACCATGTCTCCTGGCTGACCAACACCTTCCACTGGGCAGGGAAGCTCTCTTCATTCCTGGACACTTCCCTCTCGAAGGCAGAATAGAGTCTCTCTGTGTTTGAGCAGCCAGAGGGAGGGAGGGAGGAGACAGCCATTCATTCCCCCTCCCCGCCACCTGAGCAGCTTTACTTCTACGGAAAGCAACGGGTGCCTCCCTCAGCAGCGAGTGCCAGACATCACTGCCTGAGAGGCAGGTGCCTCCCTCACAGGTGTGAATGACACAAGACGGTCCAGATGGCAACCTCACCTCTCTTCACTTGTGTTGTTCTTTTACCTGAGGGAAGTAAGTGGGCAACTTGGCCATGCATTTGTTGGTCATCTGCCACTCATCTCCCAGCAAACAGTGCAACACTTAAAGAGGGTACAGAGCGGCAACACATGAAAAGGTCCTCTCTCCTTAAAAAGTCACCCTCTTCACAGCACTCTTGTTTATCAGCCCACGGGGAGACGCAGGTCACCAGCACAGCTCTCTGTCCATGGCAAAACCTTGGGACTACTTCCATGATGCCCTCCAGTACAAGAGACTGCCCCTTCAGTGACACCCTGAAGTGACCACTTTGTGCAGATTTAGTCTTGACCATGTGGCTTTTGCTTCATCTTGCTCATGCATGCTTATGCTCTCTCTCTCTCACACACACACACACACACACACCCTGACAGTGAGAACAGAAGTTGCCAGCACCACCCTCCAGCAAGACACACACACACACACACACACACACACACACACACACACACACACACACACACACACACACACAGGACCGATTGCCCCATATCCATGCATCCAATGAGCCAGACTTTGTTTATTTGTTTACAAAATCTGTATGCCACAGCTTCAAACCTGCTCAAGGTGACTCACAACAATGAAACAGAACCAAACCCACAGTAAGACAATAAACACAAATAATACGAATAAAAAACATATCAATAAAGTCAGTACAAAAACATGCAAATAAAAGAAGCCAGGGCATAAAAACACACAAAACAGCAGTCTAAAATGATATTGATGAAACAGGCTAGGAGCAGACGGTAAAATACCTAAAAAAGATAAAACCGCTTAGCTAAAAGCCTGGGTAAAGATAAATGCTTTGGCCTGGTGTCTAAAAGAAAAGAAACAAAAGCAGGCACCAGGTGAGCCTCAAAGGGGGGGGGGCATTCCAATGGTGAGGTGCTACCACCTGCCTCTGGTTATCTCCCTCCCCCCCCCCCCCCCCGGCTGCCGTACATGATGGGGAAGACAGACAGCAGGGTTTAAAACAACCTCAATTTGTGGGCTGGACAATGTGGGAAGAGGTGGACCTTCAAGTCCCTGGCCCCAAGGCATTTATGGACTTAGAGGTAAGAACCAGCACTTCAGGTTGTGCCCTGGAAGAAGCCAGAAGCCAGTGCAGATCTTTCAGCACTGGGGTGACACAGTCCCTGCATCTAGCTGCTGGCAAGCATCTGGCCACCACACTCTGCACCAGCTGAAGCTCCGGAGTGGTTCTCAAAGGCACCCCCACACAGAGCCCATTGTAGTAACCTGACATGGATGGGATCAGAGCACGGATCCCTGTGGCCAGATCAGGCTTGGCTCCATTAATGAGACTGATTTCTAAGGTTCTCAAAGGGAAGTCCTGTACCAGGGGGTGACATAAATAAAAACACCACCAATCCGTAGATGTTATTCTGGCAGGCAGACGCACAGCCCAGCGTTTGATTCCCCACTCCTCCTCCACATGAAGCCTGCTGGGCAACCTTGGGCCAGTCACACTTCTCTTGGAGCTCTCTCAGACTCACCTGCCTCACCGTCTGCTGTGGGGAGAGGAGGGGAAGACCACTGTTAGCCACTCTGACTCCTTAGGGTAGACACAAGCAGGGTATAAAAACCAACTCTTCTTCTTGCCTTCTGCAAGTCCTACCCAGGTGACCAGCTAGACCAACTCCAGCTGGATTTCTGGTTTCTTCTTCTCTCTGATTCAGTTTTTTACACTTGTGCCTCTCCTTTAGGAAGCTAACCCTCTCACAATTCCATCAAACGGGAAGGAGGGGGAAAAAGTCATTTTGCTCACTGTGATTCTCCAAGCAACGTACACCAATCCGCCCCCCGACCCTTCCAACTTGGTAACTTTGCAAGAGTGGCACACATGTGCACCAGGCATTTAATTTAGGGTGAGAAGACTGGCATTTTCACGCAGCACCAATGTACCAAATTAGCTTCCTCAGCCTCAAGTCCACCTCACCTAGAGCATCTGTTCTTCAGTTGCATCCCCTCGGCAACAAACTGTGCCCACAGAGGGCAGGCAGCTCAACTTGGATTCCTGGGAAATGGTCCTGCAAGGCCAGCCTTTGCTTTTTTGCTGCATGCTCTGCAGATTGCAAGGCTCTGGGGAACCCTTAGAGGGATTCTTGAAAAACTGCAGCTGCCTTGATGACCTAGTGGCCAATCAAGCCAGCCGACAACTCACCCAAGTTCTAGTGACCTCTACTGCTAACTTGTTGATTCATTCCAAAGGAGTTCTTATTACAAAGCAAAACTGGAAAATTCTCTTTCCACACAAGCAGAGACAGAGCTGTGTTGCAGAGGCCTCAGGGTAAGGATGAAAGAAAAACAAAACCAGAAACTCTTCCATCTATAATTAGGGGTCTCTGTTTGCCAAAGAGCCATTCCCCAGCAGGAGGACTTAGACTCAAGCCGTTGCTTGGAGAACGACTCCCAGCAGGTCGGCTCCCCTGGGCCAAAAATTTCTGGTTACCAAGAGGCAAACTGCCTGAGGATTGTTTTCACTGGCCCAGCTTTGCAGCCAGCCTGAGGAACAGTGAGATAACAAGCGGTGTTGGACTGAGGAGGCTTCAGCTCGAGGTCTTTTTCTGCCTCTGGGAGGTGCCCATTTCCTGCAGGGCTTTTGGCTCGGGCTGCAAGGAACCAGGACCCTTCCGCAGCCCCAGCTCTTCACCAGCAGTACCGGAGCTGGTGGATGCAGCCCACTGCTGCCAACGGAAGTTCTAACTTGTATGAGGTTAACCACCACCATCCAACAGGCAAGCAGGCAAGGACCCGGAGGGACTGCAGCTTCACTCTCAAACCTCAGAGCCAGTTTCCCATCCAAGCCTTTTCTTCCCTCTTCTCCCACAGTAAGGACTGGTGACTCCAGGACAGCCAGCATCTGCTGGAGGGCATTTTTCTAGACTGTGTATGGGAGATCAACCTCCACATGCAAACTAGGCAGCTCATCCAGGAACCCCTCCCAAACAACCACGGACCTTCCCAAGTTGCAATTCAAAACTGGTCATGTTTACCTCCATGCCTGAACATCCTGGCAAAAAAAGAAAATGGCCACTCAAAGCAAACACTTCTAAAGCAGGATCTGCTTTCTCCTGCCACCTGGTTCTGTTTGTTCAAGAGGTAACAAAGAACCAAGCGGGAAGGAAAAAGGCCTGTTCCCTTCCTTGGAATTGCATTCAGTGTTGCCCCAAAGTGCAAGACCACAAGGTTCCAGATTCTCCATCTCTGGAAGGAAGGAAGAAGTGCTTCTGGCAGGCTAGTCAATAGCTCAACAGCTCCTTATCTTATTTATGAGCCTGCTTTTCATTGCCTCACACTTCCCTATAATCCTGCCTCCGTGCCCAAGTTCACATCATGGACCCCAGAATAGGTACATCTCTGAAGCTGTCAGAAAATGACAACACTGGTGGGCAATGGCCTAAGACTGGACAAAAACACACACAAAACTTCTTTGCACAATGCGGTTATTTGAAACGCACCGCTGTGCAATATTATGATGGTTCCCAGAAATATCGAGCAAGGAAAAGGGAGGCTGATTGGACTGGAACCAATTTACAGACACAGATTTAGGGAATAATATGTTTTGCTTATTTCAGGATCTCCCCTGGTACCAATACCGGCTCCAGTGTCAAACTAACTAGTCCAGTTTCAAATTCTTCCCAGCAAATATGCTCCAGAAATTAAACACATTTACACAATATGCTGGCAAACACTTCCAGTTTCCAAGCAGCCTTGTTCAACCAGCCACTGGATTTTTTTTCTTCTGAGATCATTTGTGGATCTCCTGACAAAAATATGTAATCTTTCATTAAAATCTCCCTCCAGTCCTAAAGACTGAAAGATAGCGAATGTCACTCCCATCTTCAAAAAGGGTTCCGGAGGAGATCCGGGAAATTACAGGCTAGTCAGTCTGGCATCGATACCGGGTAAGTTGGTGGAAAACTGTTATTAAGGAAAGAATTAGTAGGCACACTGATGGAACAAAATCTATTGAGGAAGACTCAACATGGGTTCTGTAAGGGAAAATCTTGTTAGTGTTCTTTGAGGGGATGAACAAACATGGACAAGAGGGACCCAGCAGATGTTGTTTACCTTAACTTCCAGAAAGCTTTTGATAAAGTCCCTCATCAAAGGCTCCTAAGTAAGCTCAATAGTCACGGGATAAAAGAACAAGTCCTTTTGTGAATCAAAAACTGGCTAATAAATAGGAAACAGAGAATGAATATAAATGGGCAATTTTCTCAGAGGAGGGTGGTAACCAGTGGGGTACCGCAGGGATCAATACTTGGTCTGATGCTTTTTAACTTGTATATTAATGATTTGGAGTTGGGAGTAAGCAGTGACGTAGCTAAATTTGCAGGTGACATGAAGTTGTTCTAGGTGGTGAGAACCAGGGAGGATTGGAGCCAAAAATCCTAACTATAAATACATGATGATGGTCATAGGTGTCAACTTCAGGGGAGCTGGAGCCCCCCCCCCGAACTTTTCCAGGAGGTGCTGAGCCTCCACCAGAGACAATGGACTGTGATGTCTCTGGCCCAGCCCCAGCCCCCCCACCCAGGAAACTGAAAAGTCTACGTCCTTGTTGATGGGGTCTGAACTGGCAGAGACTGACTTGGTGATCTCGGCTTCAGGGATGGTGAGTATGGGATCATCGTTTTCAGAGTCAGAATGATTGGTTCCCATGAGAGACGGTTCCAAGGAGGAAGAACAGGGCATCTCCAATACCGGCGGGAGAGTGGAAGGGCCAGATGGTCTGACAGTTGTTCCCGACACTGCATGTGATGTCAGTTGGGCATTAGTACTCAAGTCAGGATCGAATGGTCAAGTGGGCCTTCAGTGTGATGGAAACTCATCAGTGCCAAGGGATGTAGGGACCAACCTATGTGAGGCAATCTCAATGGTAATGGATGGTACTCTGGCGGATAAGACGCAGAATGTCAGCGTCGGTACAGGAAGTCATTATGCAAATTACCATAAGAGAGGCTTGGAAACTTGGAGTACGAATGAGTCCTGGTGTGGTAGGATTGATCGGTACGATATCGGGACCGACAGTTATGTGTGGAGGGTGACCTTAAAGCTGAAGGGCAGCATTCCTGGCCAGACTCGTGGTGGAGCTGGTGTCAAGAAGACAAGGGTGACCAAGAATAGCAATGGTATAATCCACGTGAAGGACTTTTGTGACTTATGGTGAATGCATCGGTCAGCAGACGTTTCTGTATAGGACGAATGCAACTCTCCCGAGTCCAAGCAATGGGTTCAGTTCTGATGGGAATCCCCTGATGGTGAGCAACTGGACATGGATGGAGACTGAGAAGAGATGGTGATCATCTGTTGGCCGGGGGCGGCAGTGGTGGTAAGTGTTGCTCTGAAGAAGAGTTAATTGGAGCCAGAGTGGCAGAAGTCCTTGGAGCCAAGGACATTTGCTTCATCAAGTGATAATCAGTGGATGGAGCATTGGCTGGTCAAGCTACTGGAGTGGATGTCAATATTTCGGATATGACCAGGGGTTCTACTGTCAAAGTCAAAGCCAGTGGTTGTCTAGGTTTTTAAGGTTTTGGAGCCGACGGAGTTGAGCTCGATGACCATTTTGAAGGCTGGTCTTTCAGGAGCTTCTTAACAGTTGACAGAGGACCCCCCTGAGACAACCGAATCTCCCCTCAGTGGTGGGGGAGGTGATGTCGAGTTAGGGCAGAAGCCACAGCCGGGGGCAGAGATGCCTCCAACAAGAGGGAGCGAAGTCAGGCCACCCTGTTTTTTCTTGTTTGCTTAGTAAACTTAGAGCAATGAGGGCATGCTTCTACCCAATGTTCCTCACCACAAGGGGAAGGAGACGACCAACATGGGGATTTAAATGAAGGAGAGCAAACAACAGAGGCCCACTTGGGAGGGCCGGGTCTAATGGAGCCAAAGGTACAGGGCTTCAGGTGTCTCTATACCAATGCCCAAAGCTTGGGCAATAAGAAGGAAGAGCTGGAGCTTCTAATGCAGATGGAGGGGTGTGATTTAGTAGGCATTACAGAGACTTGGTGGGATGATTCCCAGGACTGGAATGTAGAAGTGGATGGATATGAGTTGTTCAAGAAAAACTGAAAGGGTCAAAGAGGAGGTGGAGTGGCACTGTATGTGTGGAGAGGGTTTGTTTGTCAGGAAATACGGCAGGAGGAGGGCAACAACAGCTCAGTGGAAAGTAAGCCACCCTGAGCCAGCTTTGGCTGGGAGGGCTGGGTAGAAATTTAATAAATAATAATAATAATATCTGGGTGAGGATAAGGGAAGGAAGGACAAACAGTATTGTGGGCGGACTCTGCTACAGACCTCCTGACCAGGATGAGGAGGTGGATGCTGCCCTCCTTGAACAGCTTGATGGGGTATCCAAATAACATGACCTGGTAGTTAAGGGTAACTTCAGCTTCCCTGACGTGTGCTGGGAGACAAACTCTGCAAAGTGTCCACAGTCACACAACTTCCTGACTGGTCTGGACAACTTCCTTCATCAAATGGTGGAGGCAGCTGCAAGGGGCTGGTCGTACTCGACTTAATATTGACCAACAGGCAAGAGATGGTAGATGGGGTGAAGGTGGTGGGGATCTTAGGGGGAAGCGACCATGTCCTGCTTGAATTTCTTTTGCTGTGGGAGGCCAAAGAAGTTCATAGCCACATGTGTATGTTAGATTTCAGTAAGGCAGACTTTAATAAACACAGAGGCAAGAAGAAGAGGAGGAGGTTGGATTTATACCCGACCCCTCACTACCTGAAGGAGCCTCAGAGGCTTACAATCTCCCTTCCCCTCCCCCTCCCCTCCCCACAACAAACACCCTGTGAGGTAGGTGGGGCTGAGAGAGATCTTTCAAGAACTGCTTGTGAGAGAACAGCTGAGAGAGCCAAAACTGACCCAAGGTCACGCCAGCAGCTGCATGTGGAAGAGTGGGGAATCAAACCCAGTTTTCCCAGATTAGAGTCCGCTCTCCTAACCACTACACCAAACTGCCTCTCATACCAAACTGGCTCTCATGGTGAGAATCATTCCATGGGCAAGATTGCTGGAAGAGAAAGGAGCAAGTGAAGGGCAGGATCTCCTAAAACAGGAGCTCTTGCAAGCTCAAGCCATCGCTGTTCAAACAAGAAAGAAACATGGCAGGGGATCCAAGAAGCCAATGTGGTTGAACAGAGAACTCCATGATGTGCTAAGGGAGAAAAAGGAAATGTTAAAGAAATGGAGGCAAGGGGACTTCTGGAAGACTTGCGATTAATGGCGGACGCTTCTCACCGCACCAGCAGGGGAAGCGATCCGTGCCCGATGGGAAGAAGGGGCTCCGGACTGGTGCCGAGCCCCCAGAGACCCCAGTGAGGGGGCTCTGCCTAGGGTGGCACGAGAGGGGATCTCTCCCTGCAGTGGCGACTGCGGGATCGAGATCCCCCTCATCACCCCCATAGGTTCCCCCATCGTGGAAGCCGCAATGGCTGCAGCGCAATCCGTGAGGCAGCAGAGAATATGAAGCGATGAAGCATAAGCTCCCTGATACGCAAGGTGAAAATGTGAGTCTCAAAGTAAAAATAAGCAGAACTTAGCGGGGAATGCGGCAGGCGGAGTGAACCCCCCCCCTTCCATTATCAGCGTACTTACGAGGCTCTTTTTCACGGCGTTACTGAAAGAAGAAAAGCTTGTATGAATTGCTAGATGGCGGTATCGCGTACTTGAAGATCTAACATTCAAAACGATACGAGTGCCGTTAAGAAAATCGCTTCTTTTGTCCACCTTATCTAACTGTAAACAATAGCGCAGTCTCAACAATGGCGGCGAAACCGAAACCTTCCCCAAAACTAGGAAGTACAGCCCCGAGTTCAAAGGTTGATACCACAGAGATGAGCGCTATGTTCTCCTCGTTATTGCGACCTCTAGTGGATCAAATGACGTCTCTCAACACGAAGATGGATAAAATGCAGCTGGAGTTGAAGGAGTCAAATAAAACTACGGAAAAGCTGCAGCGGGACCTTATGGAGGTCAAAATGTCAGTCAAAAATCAGGACTCAAGGCTACAAAAAGCAGAAAAAGAAAAGGCTCTTCATCATGATTCAATTTTGAAATTGCAGATGGAACGCTCAAATTTCTTCCTACGACTTCAGAACATACCAGAAAAAAACGGAGAAGACCTTAAAAAACTGATAAGTGAAGCATTGGAGCCATTAACAGGCTTGAAAGCAGAAGAATTAAAAAGCGACATGGATATGGTCTACAGCAGGGGTGGGCAAATGGCGGCCCGTGGGCCACATGCGGCCCGCCACAGAGTTTTTTGCGGCCCGCCAAGACATGAAGATTAACAAGGGTAAATATAGATGCTCTTTGACAGACATTAACTTGCAGGCTGTGATAACAATCTCAACAAGCAATCTCACTCCTGATTTCAAAAAAATTGTAGAAAAGTGTGATAGGGTACATTTGTCTCATTAAACTGATTCTAAAATTAAATGTGCTTGCAGCTATAGATAATATGAAATTAGCACAATAAATAAATGGAATAAAACGACCACTATTTTATTTAATTTATATTTATTGATTTTTATGATACAATTTATATCTTTTCTGAAATGCAAAGTTAAGTAATGAATGCAATCATTTTAAAAGGTGCGGCCCTCTGCTAACCTCCACTCCCACAAAGTGGCCCCCGAGCCAAAACAATTGCCCACCCCTGGTCTACAGGACCTATCCAGAGTACATTAAAAAGAAAAGCCTGCCGGGTGAAATCATGATAAGGTTCTCCAAAAAATCTACAAGAGATGTGGTGTTAAAAGCCACAAATAAAGCGGTTCTGAAGATACAAGAAGAGGTTAAAGTTTTGAAGGACATACCATTTGAAATACGGAAAAGAAGAAAAGCCTACAGGAAGTTAACGACATGGCTCCAGTCTGAGTCAATTATATATCGTTGGAATACTCCAGAGGGACTAAGCTTCAGCATTAGACAAGAAATATAAGATTGACTCTGTTGATCAAGCGAAAAGATTCCTTGAAAAAGGCAAAGAAAAAAAAGCAGAGAGAGACTCAGATGACTCACTGGCCTCGCAAGAAAGCATGTATGGTTTTGATAGCTCTAAGAGCGAAGAAGAGATATCAGACTCGGAAAAAGGAGCAGCAGCTCCAAAAGCACAAGTTGAGACTAGAAAGACAAGAAGAGGACAAAAGAAGAAATGATTGTTAAACCGCTATATTAAGCATATGCACTAATATGATTTATAAGATGTATTATTAAGTGTTTTCTTCAAGGTTATGCATACTTGCCAAATAGCTTCTTGATTGGAAACAGTAACAAAGTAATTGGGTTTTTTACCATGGTTCTATTAAATGCTCTATAATTTTTTGTAACCTGATATAAGTAAGTATTTTACACAGTATTCTCTGTATAAGGTAAATTTAGCATAGTGAGTAGCGTGTAATGGTAGAAAATAGATAAAATCAATAAAATCTTTAAAAAAAAGAAAGAAATGGAGGCAAGGGCTTGCCTCTGAAGAAAACGCAAGATAGAAGAGGCAATGGGCCCACTGTTGGGTGAAAATGGAGACCCCCTGACAAAAGGCAGAGAGAAAGCAGAATCACAAAATTTGAAGGGGCCATAAAGTCCATCTAGTCCAATCCCCTGTTCAATGCAGGATCAGCCTAGAGCATCCCTAACAGTGTTTGTCCAGCCGCTGCTTCAAGACTGCCAGAAAGGCTCAATGCCTATTTTGCTTCAGTTTTTCCCCTGAAGAAAAAAACAGGCCCATTTAGAGATGGTAGTAGGCAAGGCACGGCATCCGGGCTGCTGGCAGACATGGACAGAGAGGCAGTTGAGAAACACCTGGCTGCACTGAATGAGTACAAATCCCCAGGGTCAGATGGTATGCACCCAAGAGTGCTCTAAGAACTTTCTAGACAGCTTGGCAGAGCCTTTGTCCATCATCTTCCAGACCTCTTGGTTCCACAAGACTGAAGGGTGACCCAGGAAACTGCAGGCCAGTCAGTCTGACCACTGTCCCAGGCAAAATACTGGAGCAGATTTTAAAGGGATCAGTCTGCAAGCATCTAAACAACAACATGGTCAGCACGGATTCATCCCCAACAGGTCCTGCCCCACCAATCTCATTTCCTTCCCCGATCAAGTGATAAGCTTCCTGGATCGAGGGAATGCTGTTGATGTTGTTTCCCTGGCCTTCAGTAAAGCTCAGGGTTCCCCATGATGTTCTGATGGGTAAACTAGAGGACTGTGGACTGGACTCTAGGATAGTTAGGGGTGCAGGGGACTGGTTGGAGAACCACACGCAAAAGAGTAGTTGTCCAGTGGGGTGCAACAGGGCTCAGTTCTGGGCCCAGTACTTTTCAATAGTGTTATAAATGATCTGGATGAGGGTGTGGAAGGGCTTATTCATTAAATTTGCAGATAACACCAAATTGGGAGGAGCAGCGAACACACCAGCAGATAAAGAGAGAATTCAATGAGATCTGAACACATTGGAAAAGAGGGTGGATGTGAACTAGATGCAGTTTAACAAGGGTAAGTGCCAAGTTCTACATCTGGGTAACAAAAAAATGAGGAACATGCATACTGGATGGGGTTTTGGGGTAGCAGTGTGTCCGAACAAGATCTTGGGGTATGGGTGGACTGAAAGTTAAATATGAGCAGCCAGTGTGATGCGGTGACAAAAAAAGGCTCGTATGATCTTGGGGAGGGGGCTGCAGTGGTTCAAGTGGTTAAGACACTCAACTGAAGGCCGGTAGTTCAGCAGTTCGAGACCCGAGTGCTGCATGACCGAGTGAGCTCCTGTCTCTGGTCCCAGCTCCTGCCAACCTAGCAATTCAAAAGCAAGACATTGCAAGTAGATATATAGGTACCGCTTCAGTGGAAAGGTAACAGCGTTCCGTGTGCCTTGGTGTCTAGTCATGCCAGCCACATGACCATGGAAACGTCTTCGGATAGTGCTGGCTCTTCGGCTTGGAAACAGAGATGAGCACCCCATCCCTAGAGTTGTATTCGACAGGCTTTCGAGCAAGGGAAACCTTTATCTTTACTATGATCTTGGGGGTATATCAACAAAGGAATAACATCCAAATTGCAAGATGTCATAGTCCCGCTGTACACTGCATTGGTTAGGCTGCACCTGGAGTACTGTGTCCAGTTTTGAAGGCTGCACTTCAAAACGGATATGGACAGAATGGAGCAGGTGCAGAGGAGAGCCACGAGGATGATCAGGGGTCTTGAGACCAAGCCCTATGAGGAAAGGCTGAGGGACTAAGGAATGTTTAGTCTGGAGGTTGAGAGGGGACATGATTGCTCTCTTGAAGAATTTGAAGGGCTGTCACTTAGAGGAGGGCAGGGAGCTGTTCCTGTTGGCGGCAGAGGACAGGACTCGTAATAATGGGCTTAAATTAAGGGTGGGAAGGTACTGGCTGGATATCAGGAGAAACCTTTTTGACAGGGAGACTTGTGCAACAGTGGCATCAACTGTCTAGGGAGGTGGTGAGCTCCCCCTCCCTAGCCGTCTTTAGGCAGCATCTGGAAAAACACTTGTCAGGGATGCTCTAGGCTGATCCTGCATTGAGCAGGGGATTAGACTAGATGGGCAGTGGTCTGTATAAATTTGCTGCGCATATTACCCTGATGTTGCTGCACAGTTTTCTACTTTTGTATCATTTCTCTTTATGATATCAGAACTCTGATATGCTGTCCTAGCATACTGCTTATTAGATGCCCCTTCATGTAGATTGTATCAATTTACACTGCGTAAATTTACACTGTGCTGTAAATTTTAGCTGGAGGCACAGATTATAAACATAGTAAATAAATAAATAAATAAATTTAATAACATTCTGGTGATTTAACTGGAACAGATGTTAGCTAACTGGTCTATTATTTCCCTTGATCCCCTCTGGACCCCTTTATAAAAAGTTGGTTGACGTTTGCCACTTAACAGTCACCTGGCACAGAAGCCAATTTCAGTGAGTTACACGCACTGGTTAGCAGATCAACAGTTTCACCTTTTGAGTTCCTTAAGAATCTTTGGGTGTATGTTATCTCAACCTGGAGATGTATTTGTTTGCCTGGTAGTCCTAGCCTGAACTCGCCCTAGAAGCTAAAATGACTAAACTGAGACTATCATACTTGTCCTATTATGAGAAGACAAAGAGTCGCTGGAAGCGACGGGAAGACCCAACATGAGGTGGACTGATGTCATCAAGGAAGCCACAAAGGCCCTCCGCTGTTTGTCAGACCTGAGCAAGGCTGTGAATGACAGGGCCTTCTGGAGGTCATTCCTTCCTTCCTTCCTTCCTTCCTTCCTTCCTTCCTTCCTTCCTTCATTCATAGGGTCACCATAGGCTGGAAGCAACTGGACTGCACTTAACAACCACACAAGTCCTCTGGCAAGGAGGCCAATGTTAGAGAGAAGCACCATCAATTATGTCCAATTTGACTTTTTAAAAAAAGTCTCAGATGTATGCCATCCAGGACCGCTGACCTTGTGGAGTGTATGTTGATTACATGGCAGTGGAAGGGGGAAAGCCTGACTGGGGGAGGTGGGGACACACAAACTGAAAAGAGCAACGAACTGGCTTCTTTCTATATTGGTCTGAATAGTCTGGAAACCAAAAAATGGGAACACAATGCCTTTGCTGCTTCCCAAACAAGACTGAAATTAGGACCCCTAAAATTTTTGGAGAAAACTGGATAGGAAGAATTCCCTGTCACAGAAGAACAATGTTCCTCCTGTTAACCTATGGAGAAGTTTTGGTACGCTATCAGTAGTTTAAATCTACAGAGGGTGGCTCGATGCAGACCCGCATGGGTGAGCACAGAGAAACTCACTCCTACAGAAGCTGCCCAATGGAAAATGAAAGCACCCACCTCCCCACCCCCACTCCTGCCACTAGGGCAGCTAGTGTTTCAAGAGGAGGAGGGGATGGAAGTTCTCTTTGAAGCAGCTGGCTGCAAGTGCTTCCCAGTGGCCATGGAAACAGTCTCAGTAGGTTCCCAGCCTGAGAACCAAACTGCAGCTACCTCCGCTGCCATGTCTCTCAACTTCCTCTATTTCACACACTCCCCTGCCCACCCCCCCAAAATAAGAGAGGGCTCTTGTAGACAACTCCAGCCAGCCCAGTTGACCAGGTTCAGACAGCTCTCTTTTCCTTGCTAAAGCACATTTTTCTTTCCATGACTTCCTCCTTCCAGCCCTACTCTCAGGAGATCATCAGATCAGTAAAGCACGACCCTGGTGAAGCTTGCCTAAGGCCAGACCTCTCACACAGTCATCAAGCCAATGCTGACACACAAGCCCCTCCACCCCACTTCTCACAAGGGGCAGGGCTGGCATGAGCAGGTGGGGGGCTGCAGCAAACCACCAACTGGTCTTCCTAGACAAAAGCCAGGAGGGGCTCTTGCCTCCACTGGCAGGCTGACAAGCGTAACAGAACCGTCTCCAGTAGCCTTTTCTTCCAGGACTGCATTTGGCTTCTGCAGGGTATTAATGCAACATTAAGAAGAATAAAACAGCTCCTGCCTTCTGTCCCCCCCGAGGATAAAGGGAGACTACTCAGCTCAGCACGCAGCCCTGACTTGCAAGTTGCAGAGGCTGACAGCTGGTCCCGACCCTTTGCTTGTTGAGATGCAGGCGCTAAATGAAGTGGAAGCCCAGGGGCACCTGAAAGCCTAGCACGACATATATTCCAGCACGAGCTTTCTTAGTCAACGCTCACTCCCTTCGATGCTTATGAGAAGGCAATCGTTTCAGAGATATTTTTAAGCAGCTCACAGAAGGGGGTGGGGAGAAGCTGCCTTATCTTGTCATAAATCTTTCCAAGACAATTCCTTATGTGAGGGACTGAAACAGATTTCACTGCTAATCATAATGGGTGACCCAAGATGTCAGAGGTTCCAGGTTCTCATGAGGTACAGACAAAAGTGTGACGAAGCAGGACAAATGTATTTATTTATAAAATCCATGTCCTGCCTTTTTGTCTAGCCAGGGGCACCACAAAGTTCATGAAGGAAGAAGCAGACTGAAGCCTATGGAAATCGACTGCCGCCTGTGTAGAGCTCCCACTGGGGTGCAGCAATTAAAACACCTAGGAAGGGGATTCGGGCAACACAGGCTGAGGCTCTTGCTTTCTGGATGACTTAGGGAAATGGAAGCAGCAGCTGCTGCCCAGCAACAGCTCCTTACCATACCAAGAGATGGGAAGGACCTGAAATTTCTGAAGTGGGGGGGGATGACAAGGTTCCCCTCCCCTAGAAAGTGGGTGGGGGGTGGGTTAAACTATGTGCAATCATTACTCTCTTGTAAAACTTAAAACTTATTTTACTGCTTTAACAGCACAAATACATAATCTATAACATATTCTAACATATAACATTTGTCATATTAGTGGAATTTAAAAGTATAACTGTCTTTGTTTTCTATAAGCAAAACTGCAAATATGTGCAAGAGAGGGAGTGCTGTAAGAAAAGACCGCCTGTTCCCATAGGAACCTGCCTAATCACTCTGGTCACCTGTGGAGGCCTTGCTTTGGGTACCCTATGCCATCTGAGGCCAGACGTGTGGTAACCAAGAAAGGGCCTTCTTGGTCACGGCAATAAAACATTGGAACTCCCTCTCCAAGGAGATTCATCTGTCTCCCCCTGCCACTGTCTTTGGCCAGGGCATGAAGACTTTTTTACTTTGTGTGGCGCTCCCTCACCCTTATTAGCCACACTCCCTGGGTGTGTGTTTTTGTGTGTTTACATGTTGTATGTATTAGTGCTATGTTTTTTTACTGTCCAAAATGTTTTACTATTTTAATGTTCGTCACTTTGAGGACATTAAGTGGAAAGGCAGCATAGAAATGTTTTAAATAAATAAAATGCTACACTTTATGCTACCTGAGCACCTCTTGAGTTTTTGCTGAGAGATATCAGATACCAATGGACGGTGTCAGAAAATTTTCTAAACAGTTCAAAGTTTTCAGGAAACCCCCTTGCTGTGAACTACTGCTCAGGCTCTGATACCCAGGATAGATATCATATCAGGTCCCCTGACTGACTGACAATTGACTGCTCCAGGGCTGTCACAACACCACCTTTAACAAGCCACTGCAGATGTGTTTAGACAATGGCAGGCAGACAGATTAATTCCTTCTCCAATTGTCTTCTCAACATCACAACCTCACCCCCCTGGCAAAAAATGAAGGGAAACACTGGCTCAGTGCTGGCTGACGCCACCTGCAGCTAGATCCCCAACAAGAGAGAAAAACTGAAGATCAGTCAACCTCCCAGGCAAGCAGAAGGCTTAAGCACTTCCAGAGCAATACAGATATACTTCTTGGCCCAACTGAAAGCTCCCAGAAGTGTCTGGTTGACCACGGGTTGCTGGCCGAGAGGGTTATTGGTCTGATCCTGCTGACAGGGTGGTTTGGGAGGGATATCAAAATGGCCTAGGCCTAGGTTGGCCCCAGTGAGCAGCGATGACAGGCATAGGTCCACCCAATTGCCTCCTCCTCCCATACTGCTCTCTGGATAAGAGCCAAGGAGCCCCTGGAGGACCTGGCTTAATCGTGGCCAGACAGCAGTGCTCCAGGATAAGAGCCAACTGGGAACCTTCCATAAGTAGGTCAGTTCTCCCTGAAGGCAGTCCTTATGCAGAGGCTGACGGCGCTCTCTGCTGCTGACAGGAAGGAGTGAAGGAAGGTGAAAAGGGATAGGCACCACAGATACCGTAAACGTGTGCCACTCGCCTTCTCATGGACCTCAGCAGTTCACAACAGGCCTGGAAGCGCCACCCAAGAGAGGCACTTCTAGGTTCTCGTGACGTCACAGAGAATACCAATGTATGTCTCAACAGGTGAGACTACTGTAATGCAGTGTGTGTGTTGGGGGGGGGGGCTGCCCTTGAAGACTGTCTGGAAACTACGACTGGCACAGAATGAAGTGGCCAGAATGCCGAACAGAGTGGAACCATATCACCCCCATTTTATTCCACCCATGCTGGCTCCCAGTTTGCTCCTGGGCCTAATTCAAAGTCCTGGTGCTGACCTTTAAAACCTACGGCTTGGGCCCAACATATGAATGTGCACCTGATCACTAGGGTCATCGTCAGGTAGTCCCTGCATCGTGTGCCCCCACCATCTGTGGTGAGACAGGTGGCAACCAGAAAAAGGCCTTCTTGACTGTGGCACCAAAACTCTGTGACTCCCTCCTCAGGGAACACCGTCAGTCTCCCCCTCTGTCAGCAGGTGAAGACTTGTGTTGTTTGGTATTCCCTCACCAGCTCTCACCGGCCCTCCTTCCAGTTTGTGTGTCTGTCTCTCTACATTTACATGTTTTCTTAAACGGTCGCATACATTTCATATATGTTCATTAGTATCTTAAAGCTTGTTTGTAGACTGACTGTTCGCTGCCTTCGGGACCCGATACTGGGGGGGAGTTTTAAATGACTAAAGTCATGTGCTACCCCAGGGGTACTCCCCAGCATCACCTGCAACCCAGCGCAGGAGTCTGGGCTTTCTGAGTCCTTTCAGCAGTCTGAGTCCTTTTAGGAGTCTGAGTCCTTTCAGCAGGGCTCATTTCGTAGCAGGAGCTCCTCTGCATATTAGGCCACACACCCCTAATGTAGCCAATCCTCCAAGAGCTTACAGAGCTCTTCTTACAGGAGCTACTGTAAGCTCTTGGAGGATTGGCTACACACATTAGGAGTGCGTGGCCTAATGTGCAGAGGAGCTCCTGCTACGAAATGAGCCCTGCCTTTCAGACCACCAAGCTGTCCTTCAAAATACTTGTGCTCCAACTGGCTGCCTGAGCTGCTGATGTGGCCGCCAAAAGCAAGAAGACTTCAGCTCTCTGGATTGCCAGCCCTCCCTTGGAGCCTTTCGCGTGGCATCAGGGGTGCCTCCAAGATATTCTGGGACAGTCAAGTATCCAGAAAGGAACAAGTACCTGCTCATGCCATGACTGGAGCCAGCAGTGACTGGACCCAAAAGCTCAGCAGCAGAGCTCCTGCTTTGCATGCCGAAGGTCCCGGGATCAACGCCCGCCGTCTCCAGCGGCACAGTCTCAGCCAGCAGGTGCTACAAAAGTCCTCTCTGCCTGGGACCCCGGACAGCCATGGTCAGCCTCTGAGCAGACAATACAGAAGCAGAGGGACCAACAGTCTGATCCAGTGTGAGGCCACTTTGCAGACTTCCCAGAACAGGGTTCCTCCTTTCCCAGGGTTGCTGCCAGACCCAGGAGTCACTTTATGGCTGAGAAAAGGATTGGATGAAACATACCACAGCCCTCCCCCTTTGCAAGAGCTCCCATGGCACTACTGCACAGATTAAGGAATTTCTTCACTCCATGGCCATTCATGCTTATTTGTGCCAAGCTCTTCTCTTTGTAAAACAACTTTCCAAACAAGGTGACTGTGACAGACAACACTTTAAGAGGCTCAACTGAGACTCCCATCCAGGCCAAGGAAGGGAGAAAACTTCTAGGGAGAGAAGGAGACCCCCTGCCCAGTTCTCTGAAGGGTCTCTGAAGGGTGCAGAGACCCCTGGTCCGCCATGGTTAGAAACTGCATGGAGACACCTAAAGGCTCAGTCAAAAACTGGTGTCCCCAAGAGAAGGGGGAAGGATACTGAGAAGAGGGTACCAGCCTTCTGGGCACCAAAAGAGTCTGCTGATATTATGCAAATAAAGTGAGCTGGAGTGGTTTGGGGAAATCCCAGGAACCAAAGCCTCTCAAAATAAAGGACTATAGTAACTGTAAATAATTCAAGAAACACTCACTAGGCTGATATATAACAAAGAGTTTGTGCATATACTATTTTACCTCAGTATTTTCAACCCCTGACTTCACCTAACCTTTTCCCCTTGATGTAAAATAAAACACTCTATTATTTTTGAATTTTAAAAGCGCCTCAAGTACCATTTTGTATCATTTAAGTTAAAGGGAGACCCCAACTCTTCCCTCAGGTCCTGGGCTGAGAAAATAGCCATTACATACTACTGTCATAGGGTAGGACTGTTAAAGCTACTCTGAAGAGAAGAATGCATGCTACCACAGCTGCTCAGTCAGTGGAGGGACACAAAAGAAAAACACAGGGGAAATCTTGCCTGAAAGGGAGAGAAGTGGACGGGGTCTGTCCTAGTGACATAATCTCCTTGCTCATTAACTTGAGGGGGGCCACAGTGGGATGCCTTCCCCATGGTTGTTGGCTCCGCTGGCACTCTGAAAACCACCCAAAAGCAGAAGTCTTGATTCAGTCGTCCCCGCAGGCAATCCACCCACCCATTCAGATTACCCTGAAGGATGGAGGGTGCCCCCCCACTGACTGTGAAATTGGTCTCTGTGACCAAAACCCAGCAGCAGCAATGCAGCTCCACTCTAGCGAAGCCTCAGCTAGCAGCCTCTCTGAGCCCGCAGCCTGCAAGGACTGGGCCCGAAAGAGAGAGTGGCACACATGGAAGGAAACAAGAGGGCAGCAAAGGGGGGCAGCAGGCCTCATGGTCAGCAAGGAAACAAAGAGCTGCAAAATGACTTTGGCACGCAGGCCTCAAGGAGTCCACGATTAGGAAAAGGTTCTAAGCTAGGAGGAATCGGCATCACAGCACATTCACTGAGGTGAGCTGCAGGCTGCCAGCTGGGACTGGTTCCCCACCACCACACAATCAAGTCCCTGCCTGGCTTGCAGGCTCCACGTGTCCCCAAAACTTCGTCCAGAAGCTACCTGGGACTACAGAAGGATACCCAGGAGTAAGCCCCAAAGCCAAAATAAGGGACAGCCCCTGTCTCTGTCACAGAAGACCGCCCTGGCATCGACTTGGTCACACTATTTCGGCAGCTGCTCATTTAAATCCACAGGTGCCAGAGAATGCCAACAGAGAGCCTCCCCCTCACAGTGCCTCCCCCCCCAGCAGGGAGACACCCAGAATGACTGTCCGGGTTCCTTACCTTGCCCAGAACGGTGAGGCAGGGCTTGGGCTCCAGCTCTGGCTGCTCTAGTTTCACGACGCCGACCCAGCCGTATTCATACAGGTCCTCTTCGTCATTGCTGTTGCAGAGGCCCAGCGGGTGCATCTGGATTCAACAGAGGGGAAGATGAACCAGACAAGGCAAACAACCCCCATCCCCAGCAACTGCTCTCCTTCCCATCACAGCAGCTGCCCACCAAGTGACGTTTGTTTCGTTATTTGTTTATTTAGGAAATGGCCACAAAATGCGGAACGAAATGTGCATATGGAAACAGCCTGCACTACAGATCAGGGAGCTTGTCCAGTAGTGAAGTCTTTTTGAAACTCATGCTGCTCAGCAGGTACCCGTTTCTGCCTCTCTGCTCACTAGAATATACCTTAAAAGCAGATCCAATAAGAATTTTTTGCCTTCCTTATGGTCAAGCACCAGAGGACTTCTGTTTCATCATTATAACCAGGGCTATTTTGGGGCAGAAACGCATAGGAATGAAGTTCCAGCTGGCTTCTGAGTTGGCCACGCCTACAGCCTCCTTCCCCCAGGTGCCCCAGGTGCCCTGCAGCTGGGAAAGCCAATCCAGAAACTGCCTTCCTTCCCTCGGGTTCCCCATGTGCCCCGCAAGCCACGAGGCACCTGGGGAAGCCGATCCTGGGAGGGAGCTGTGCTGTCAGGGGTGTGGCCTATTATGCTAATGAGTTTTTTCTGTTGGGTGCGGCCTATTATGCTAATGAGTTCCTGCTGGGCTTTTCCTACAAAAAAAGCCCTGGTTATAACCAAATATTATGCATAGGAATGTGCCTCTTCAGTCATTGTTCTGAGCTTCTATACAGAAGACAACTCCAGAGAAGGGAACCTCCTGCCCTCTTCCTCCCCCATGCAATGCCTGCATTCCCCCACCCCCCCACCCCCCGTACTTCCCTCACTAGCAAGCCTCCCTCACCCACCCCCTTTCCAGGGGCTCCCACTTCCTCCCTAAAGCAGAGAGCTGATGGTGATGCACAGACAACTGGCACCGGCTTCTTTGGTTTTTCCTTTACTAACCATTTATTCACAGTCTTGCCTATACATTACAAAACATAGAAATAACATCGCTATTGTGTATTGACTGACGTGTACACTCTATACAGGACTATCAATCGGGGGGGGGGATATTATGGAGCCAGATCCTCAACTTTTTTTTTTTTTTTTAAGGCAGTCAATCTGAGAACCATATACGTTTCTTTATACTTCCTATCCCATTCTACTGTACTGGGAATAGCATTCTTTTTCCAGTGTTTTGCGTATACAATTGTTGTTGCTGTTATCAAAAACAAGATTATATTATGCATTTTTTTTAGAAGCACAGACACACAGCTTAACAGAGTAATGTCTGGCAAGTAAGGAAAGTCCACATTCAAAGCATTTTCCATACACTCTGTCACTGACAACCTATATTCTTTTGCCTTTGGACAAGGCCACCACAGATGCAGGAAGTCAGCTTTCACAGACCAGCAATACCAACAAGCATCTTTGGGGCAGTGTCCATAGCATTATTAATGGTGAAACACAGTTTTTTCTCAGCCCTTTCCCCAATATGTTTCAAAGGATATATTTTGGAGGGTTTCTTTCAAGAAAAAGCCAAGCACTCACCTATACTACTGAATAAATGTGTAAGTTTTTTTAAAGCAATAATCTTGTTTAAAACTGAAGGGCTGCCATTCTCTCCCTGGGGACATGTGCTCTTCATAGTAAGAAAGTATATTTTCTTTTTAAAAGGAGAATACATGTTGTCACACCCCACCCACTGCAAGGCCCCCTCCATTAATTGTGTGCATGTATCACACTACCAATGTAGGAGGCAGGCTCAAGCCTCCATAGTATTGAAGGCAAAACTGTAGCTCCAGAAATGATTATCTGTAGGATCATATCTCTGTACAAATAGTGAAGTTGACCAAATATGAGGATATTTAAATCCAGTTATTAGACCTGTGAACAGGCAACACAGCTCTTTCTACAAACCTGAAATAAACCCCAAGTTTGCATAAAAATCTGAAATCTATAAAAAATACACCTGGGGGTTTAAAAAACCCAAAATGATAAAAGGACCACCTGTAGCTTTAACAAATGGTGGCTGTTGCTTGGCAACCACAGCATCTCAATGCTTGGCTTCTCTGAGTAAAAGGCAGGGAGAGGGGGGGCAGGGTTTTTTCCTGAGCTGTTTTGACCTTTGAAGAAGGATTCATCAGAGCCAGGCCTGGCTAGGGTTGCCAGCTTCTGGATGGGAAGTTGCTGGAGATTTCATGGTGGAATCTGGAAAATGTGATATTTGAGGAGGGGAGGGGCCTCAGCCAAGATATAATGCCATAGAATCTACCCTCCAACACAACCATTTTTGTGGTGCAGTGGGGGAGATCACTATTGTCTGGAGAGCCACTGTAATCTGGAAGATCTCCAGGTCTTACTTAGAGGCTGGCAACCCTAAAACTACAGCAGAATTCATAACATTTTGTTGTGGGTCCCCACTTACATATGTAAGCTGCTTTGGACCCCACTGTGGAGAAAGGTAGGGTATAAATGAAGTAAGTAATAAATATAGCAGAACATAGGGAGTAGATAAAAGGTAGGTTTGTGAATGGCTGAGAAGGAGAGAATGAGGCACAGAAAGAGGAAAGGGTATGGGAGTTGCTAAGAGGAGGGAAAGAGGAAATAGGATGGGGAGGAAGATAAAGGGGAAAGTGAGGTCTTCCCCAACATGTCCTAGAGGGTTCCCTACTATGCAAGGGAGCCACAGTTTTCCTAGGTAGAGGCTGCTGGAGAAAGAGAGGGAAAGCTGAAGTCAGAGGGACAGATAAGTGTAGGTTAGCTGATTGGTGGGAAGGAGAGAAGGAAGGCCCCTCCTCATCAGAGGCAGAATTGAGTCAGCTGGGCTGGGAGAAGGAGCTGGGACAGAACTGCTGGTGAGTTTCAGGGTACACCAACACACGAAGGTATTTCTAGGTGAAAGAATCCACTTGGGGGGAAGTGATGATGGATGCTCACGGACCATTCCCAGTCACCTGCAGGGAGTGTGCCATGTTGGTCTTCCTCCCTGAGGACAAGACAGACTACACTAGTCAGAAGCGTAAGTTGATAGGACTATTGGAGAAGAAGGTTCAGAGCCTGGAGGAAAGAATGACTACTCTCCACGAGATCAAGGAAGGGGAGGAGTTTATTAACAGAAGCCTTGATGTCCTGCATAGGGAAGGAGAGACCAGTCACAGTGCGGTTGGCTGCCCTAACGAGACTCCCCAGAGCACTATACAAGGACCCCCCCCAAGGTGTCGAGTGAGACAACACTCAGTGCCATTAGAACTGAGGAATCTATTCCAGGCCCTTGCAGTGGAGGCAGAGATGGAAACACTGGCAGCAGAAGTATCACAAACACAAGGGAGACCGAGGGAGGAAGACAGGGTGATACCAAGAAATGGCACTGGAAGAAAAAGGCAAGTGTTGGTCACAGGTGACTCCCTGCTGCAGGGGTATGGAATGTCACGTGTCCAGGCCTGACCCCCTCTGGCCTGAGAGGTGTGTTACGTGCCAGGGGCGAAAATTAAAGATATTACAGACAGGATCCCTAAGCTCATCAAACCTACGAAGCATTACCCATTCATGATGGTCCATGTGAGAACCAATGACATGACCATGAACAACACTGAAAGCATTAAGGCTGACTATGAAGCTCTCGGGAGGAAGCTGAAGAGAGATCCTTCCTACCATTGGTAAGGGAATATGACGGGAACAAATTATAATGGAGGTGAACCACTGCATTGGTGGTGCTGGCAGGAGTGATTTCGATTCTGGGGCCAAGGGGCTACATTTTCTCGATGACAGCCTACTAGCATGCGATGGACTTTACCTGTCAAGGTCAGAGAAAAATGTGTTTGGCAGAAACCTGGGGAGATTCATCAAGAGGGCTTTAATCTGACACCAGAAGGGGAAGGAGATCATCAACATGGGGATTTAAATGAAGGAGAGCAAACAACAGAGGCCCACTTGGGAGGACCAGGTCTAACGGAGCCAAAGGTGCAGGGTTCCAGATGTCTATGTACCAATGCTCAAAGCTTGGGTAATAAGAAGGAAGAACTATAGGAGGAAGGGATATAACTTAGCAGGCATTACAGAGACTTGGTGGGGTGATTCCTAGGACTGGAATCTAGTAGTGGATGGATACAAGTTGTTCAAGAACCCCCGAAAGGGTCGAAGAGGAGGCAGAGTGGTGATGTATGTGAAGAAAGCATTTGTTTGTCAGGAAATACGGCAGGAGGAGGGCAACATCCCAGTGGAAAGCACCTGGGTGAGGATAAGGGAAGGCAGGACAAAGAGTATTGCAGTTGGAATCTGCTACAGACCTCCTGGCTGGGATGAGGAGGTGGGTGCTGCCCTCCTGGAACACAGCACCACAGAAAAATTGCTTCCTGACCCCAACGTGGCAACCAGCATTTTCCTGGGCGTACAAGAAGTAAGCACTTAGGCAACCTTTCCCACCCTCCCTTCTCGTGATCTGCCTGAGTTAACAGAATCTGCATTGCTGCCAGATGGCCATCCAGCCTCTGTCTGAAAACCTCCAAAGAAGGAGAGCCCACCACCACCTCCCAAAGAAGCCTGTCCCACTGAGGAACTACTCTGTCAGGAAGTTCTTCCTAGTGTTTGGTCGAAAACTCTTCTGATTTAATTTCAACCTGCTATTTGTGGTCCGACCATCTGGGGCAACAGAAAACAACTCTGCACCACCCTCTACATGACAGTCCTTCAAGTACTTGATGATGGTGATCATATCACCTCTCAGTTGTCTTGTCTCCAAGCGAAACCTACCCAGCTCCTTCAACCTTTCCTCACAGGACTTGGTCTCCAGCTTGACAGGGTATCCAAACAACATGACCTGGTAGTTATAGGTGACTTCAATTTCCCTGAGGTGTGCTAGAAGCCAAACTCTGCAAAGCATCCACAGTCACACAACTTCCTGACCTGTCTGAACGACAACTTCCTTCATCAAATAGTGGAGGAAGCTACAAGGGGCTCAGCCATACTCGACTTAATATTGACCAACAGGCAAGTGATGGTAGATGGGGTGAAGGTGGTGGAGACCTTAGGGGGAAGTGGCAGTGTGGCTGAACAGAGAAAAACAGGTTGCCTACCTGTAACTGATGACCTTCACGTGGTCATCTGTGCATTCACATTGATGGGTTTCTGCGCCTGCACAGGAATTCTTCGGTATAGTAGAAAGCTCTTTTCAAGGATTTTCGCGCCCAGCGCCTCTGGGCATGCGCGGAGCCCTCACCGCGCATGCCCAGAGGGGCAGGCGCAGACATCCCACCAGTTTCTTCTGACCGCTGCAACCAAGCATAAATTAGGAAGAAAGCCTGGCGGCAGAGGGGAAGGATGGGCGGGTAGTGTGAATGCACAGATGACCACTCAAAGATCATCAGTTACAGATAGGCAACCAGTTTATCTTCGACGTGATCTCTGTGCTTCACACTGATGGGAGAGTAGCGAGCAGTGTCTCACCCGGAGGAGGGAGCAGGCAGGCTGTCACTGAGAAGCAGCGGATAGGATAAGGCGACCCATCGCAGAGCGGGCAGCTACTCTAGTGTCCAGTGCATAGTGTCTGATGAAAGGGTTCAGAGTAGCCCAAGTCGCAGCTGTGCAAATGTCAGTCAGGGAGGCACCCTTAAGGAATGCCGTAGAGGCGGCTATAGACCTGGTGGAATGTGCCCGGATGGGCCCTGGAAGTGGGGTCTTGGCAATTTCATAGGTAAGTTTGATGAGCCCCACAATCCATCTGGAGAGTCTCTGGGCAGTGATGGGTTTGCCCATTCAGTGTGATGCGTAGGAAACGAAAAGCCTGGGTGTTTTCCTGGTAGGCTTAGTACGAGCAAGGTAGAATAGAATTGCTTATTTTATGTCAAGGGTGTGTAGGAGACGTTCTTGCTCAGATGTGTAGGATGGGTAAAAATCAGGCAAGATGATCTCAGACTGCAGGTGGAAGTCGGAGACGACCTTCGGGAGGAAGGAAATGTCTGGGACCATGCGAACTGCATTCAGTAGGAAGCAGAGGAACAGAGGGTCATGTCTGAGGGCTAGGAGTTCTCCAACTCGATGGGCCGAAGTGATGGCTAGTAGGAAGGCTGTTTTCCAAGCCAAAAGAAAGCTCACAGGAAGCCAATGGTTCAAATGGCTTCCGAGTGAGAGTACATAGAACTAACTGTAGATCCCAAGGTTGGGGTGGGACTCTGGTGGGTGGATGGAGATGGAGAAGGCCCTTCAGAAACCGTTTCGAGAGGGGGTGGGCGAATACAGAAAAATTGTCAATTCTGTTGTGGAATGCCGAGATAGCAAATAGGTATACTCTTAGAGAAGAGTGTGAGAGTCCAGCATCCGCTAGGGACAGGATGAAGTCGAAGACACGGGAAAGGCCTGCAGAGCAGGGTTCAATATTGAACAAGTCCAGATATTTACAGAAACTAGTCCATTTGTAGGCATATGACTGGCGAGTGGATGCCTTGCAGGAGTTAAGTAGGATGTTATTCACTCTGTCAGAAAATACGGAGGGGAGAGTCTCCCAAGCCGTAAGTTTGAGACGGGGAATGTCGTGGTGGAGGATGGGAGAGCCGGGAAGTATCAGGAGATCTGGTAGTAGAGGAAAATGATGGAAGTTCCCCCTGGCCAGTGAGAGGAGGACTGGAAACCAGGCTTGTCTGGGCCACCAAGAAGTGATCAGTATGCACTCCGCTATCTCGTGCAGTATCTTGTGTACCAGTCATGTGAGAAGTAGTAGAGGTGGAAAGGCGTAAATGAAATCGTGGCTCCACGGGTAGAGTAGGCCATCTCCCAGTGAGAGGGGATTGAATCTGCCCTGTGTGCAGAATGCCCTGCACTTCGTGGTTTGACAGGTGGCGAAGACATCCACATCTGGGGTTCTCCAATGAAGGAATACCTGACGAAGGTAGGTTGGGCTCAGCTCCCACTCGTGATGTCCCGCATGTCCCCTGCTGAGGAGATCGGCATGGCTGTTTAAAGAGCCCGGGATGTGGGTGGCCCTCAGGAAAATGTCGTTGGACGTACTCCAATCGCAAAGTTAGATCGCCAGGTGGCAAAGGCTGCAAGAAATCGTGCCGCCCTGATGGTTGATGTAACAGGCCGCAGTGGTATTGTCTGTTAGGATGGCTACGCAGCGTCCCCTCACTAGGGGCAGAAAGGTCCAAAGCGCGAAGAAGATTGCCAGGAGTTCAAGGTAATTGATGTGGTGGGACCTCAGGTCTTGTTCCCAGCGTGCGCCAATGCTTTGGCCGCTGAGGTGTGCTTCCCATTCCCATGTCAACGCATCAGTAGTTAGGGTGAGTTGCGGTGAGGGAAGATGAAAGGGGGATCTCTGGAGGAGATCTGACGGCAGGATCCACCAGAGGAGGGAGTCTTGAACATCTTGGGGGGGGGGGAGATGAAGGTTCTGCGGGGTCCCTGTTTGAGCGAAAGGAATGGACGAACCACAGTTGAAGAGGGCGCATTTTGAGCTTTGCGAAGAGCAGTACCGCTGTGGTGGCAGCCATATGCCCCAGTAATCGTTGAATTAGGAGAGCTGAGGAGTCAGGATCGGAGCAGATGTGTGAGGCCAAGGCGACTATTGGTGACACCCTGTCTTCCGGGAGGTATGCCCGAAGGGCAATGGAGTCCAGTTCTGCCATGATGAACTGTACTCTCTGCGTGGGAATGAGATGGGATTTCTCCTCATTGATCCTGAGACTGAGACGCTCGAGGACAGCTCGAGTGACGGAAATGTTGGCCAGCAAGGTCTGGGGGGAAATTGACACTAGAAGCCAATCGTATGTAAGGGAAAATGGTAATCCCTTGGAGGCGGAGGAAAGCTGCAATGACAACCATTGTCTTCATGAAAACGCAAGGAGCCATGGAAAGGCCAAACGGAAGGGCTTTGTATTGGTAGTGCTGATGCCCAATGGTGAAACGGAGGTGTTTCTGGTGGGGGGGAAGATATTGTGATATGGAAGTAGGGGTCCTGCAAATTGAGGGTGGCCAGCCACGCTCGTCTGCACAGTAGGGGAAGAATGGAGCGTAGTGTCACCATATGGAACCGACGGTATTGTATGTAGAGGTTGAGGC
The DNA here is from genome assembly GCA_029233225.1 of Lepidodactylus listeri. NCBI lineage: Eukaryota > Metazoa > Chordata > Lepidosauria > Squamata > Gekkonidae > Lepidodactylus > Lepidodactylus listeri. The sequence goes on from JARCFY010000013.1 coordinate 132,390, forward strand.
CACGAAGGTCCAAGATGGGTCTTGTGCCCCCGTCCCTTTTGGGAACTGCAAAGTACCTTGAATAGAAACCCATGCCCTGGTGGTGAGTGGGGACAGGTTCTATGGCACCCTTGTCAAGGAGGACGTTGACTTCTCGAAGGAGGACAGGAGAGGGGATGGTAGCGACAAAGGTTGGGGTCGGTGGGGGTTGGAATAATTTGACAAGGTACCCTCTGGAGACAACGGCGAGGACCCAAGAGTCTGAGGTTACCCTGTTCCACATTGGAAGAAAGGGTGCGAGACGAGTAAGAGAAGAACCAGGGCGGATAGAGTCAAAGGCCCTGTTTGGCCTGCTGGGACTGCTTGGAGCGGCCAGGCTGTTGGGCTGGGGAGAACTTCTGTCTCGGAGTGTAGGGTTGCTTTTGCACTCCCTGGGAATTACGTGGGTGCCAGGACCTCTCAGGGGAATTCCGGTTCGAGGATCTGTGGGACCAAGGCCTGGACCAGCCTCATGGTTTGGATTGACGGGGAGCTGAGGACACTCCTAGCGTGCGGGAAGCCTTGATACTCTTGTCAAGGTCCTGTAGGACAGTATCAGTGGTGGCATGGAAGAGGCTCACTCCATCAAAGGGGAGGTCTTCAACCAAGGATTTTGTGCCTTGCTGCAAAGTGGTGAAACGCAGCCAGGAGTGGCGTCTCAGGGCTATGGCGGACATCATCATTTTGGAGAAAGTGTCCAAGGCGTGCTTGGAGGTGTTCACCTGCTGCTTGGCAAGGGTGAGGCCCTCTTTCTGTATCCTCCGGGCAGCCAGTCTCTGGTCCTCGGGAAGCGAATTGATGGCTTCCGAAAGCTGTTCCCACAGGGCATAGCGGTATCTTACCATGCAGGCAGCGTAATTGGTGACTTTGAGGCCTAGGACTCCTGCCGAGTAAAATCTGCATCCAAAGGCGTCAAGTTTCCACCCTTCTCTATCTGCGGGGGTGGAATGTGTCCTTCTAGACCTACAAGCTGAAGTGACGACCATGGAGTTGGGGCGTGGATGATTCGCCAGGAACTCAGCATCTGCCTCTTGGACCCTGTACATATGGTCCAGGCATCTAGTGGAGACCGGTGTCAATGAGGGCTTGTCCCATACCGATTTGGAGGATTGAAGGAGAACCACAGATATCGGGAGTGCAATCGAGGTGGAAGTGTCCATCTGTATGATATCGAAAACCGGATAGGTGATAGTAGGTTTCGGTTGTACAATGGGGAAGCCAAGGGAGAGGGCCATTCGTTTGATAAGATCTCCATAGGAAGTGAGGTCTTCCGACGGGGAAATTGTAAGGTTGTCTGTGACGTCGGGTTTTGAGGAGGGATTGATGGGAGCTACGATCAGACTGATCGGCATCAGAATCTCGTTCGGACGAAGAGGAAGCAGGCGCAGCTTCAGTATGGATAGACTGAGCCGGAGGCGGAGTCAACTGTATCGGTCGCGGGTCCCGCGCCGAGAGTTTTGATGCCGTAGCCATTGATGGTTCAGTGGCGCTCGGTGCCGATGGCAGAGATGGACGTTGGTGGACTGTGGTTCGGGCCGGGGACCTCGCCTGCATCGCCGATGGCGATGGACGTGGCCGCACTGGCGATCTGGATCGAGCCCAATAAGAGTGCCTGTCCCAGTCAGAGTGGGTAGCCAGGGGGATCCAGGGCATTGATGTGGACGACGGGTAACCTCCATGTGGGTAGGGATGGTGTCGATCCCAGGGTGCCATTGAAGGAGCACAGGCCCAGCGTGTCGAAGTAGGAGATCGATCTCTGGGTGACCCATAATGCGGAGACCGTCTTGGAGAGCGGTATCAAGGCGGCGGTGGACGGTAATCACCCCTGTCCGGGTGAGGAAGGTCAGTCTCAACATAGGAGAGAGACTCAGAGGGTGATTGAGACTGGGAACGAGAGCTCGGGCGTCTCAGTGACGGAGCATATAACTGTTCGTGGTCGGTCTCTAGGAACTCCTGTGCCTCTAAAATGTGGTCCTGCAGAGCATCATGCGGTTGCTGAATAGGAGAGTTTAAGAGCGTGATGGTAGTCAGCTCAGGAGGCAGTGGAGGCACAGCCAAAGGAGTTTTCAGTACCGAGGGAACATCAGGATGTGTTACCTGCTTGGAGACCGAAGTCGGAGTCTTACTAGGAAGCTTGCCAGAGGCCGCTGATGGAGCCTTGTGGCGTTTTTCCGACTTGTCCTTTTTCTTCTTTTTGATTGGCGTCAAAGCCGTAGACTGCATTGGTGCATGATGCTTCGATACGGGTTGAGTTATGTCAGACGACGGGCCTTGATGTCCAAGGGCCAGCGAAGTCAGCTGTCAATACCATCGATGCCGACGGGAAGGAGGTCATCGCTGTCGACATCGATGCCGGAAGCAACGCCGACTCAAGTAACACTACCTTGAGACGAGCCGCTCTGCTTTTGCGCGTTTGGTTGCTAAATTTAGTGCAGTGAGGGCAAGATTCAGGCCAGTGACCCTCTCTGAGGCAGAGAATGCACAAGGAGTGGCCGTCAGGAGCCGCTATTTTGCTGCCGCAAGATAAGCAATGCTTAAAGCAAGTCCCACCTCATAGCTATAAGCCAAAAAACAAGAGATGAAATATACAGGGGGAGGGGGGGAAGCCCGAAAGCAGAAGGGAAGAACCCCACCACCCGAGGAGAAAGATTTTTTTTTATAACTTTAAGAAAGATAAAGCGTTGAAGGAAGGCGAAAGAGTAAAGATAAGGCAAAAGGAAGAGGTAAAGAGCTTTTCCTCGAAGGACTCAGCTGAACAGAAGAGCTGCTAGCAGAGCGGCGGTCAGAAGAGAACTGGCAGGATGTCCGCACCTGCCCCTCTGGGCATTCGCAGTGGGGACTCCCCGCATGCCCAGAGGTGCTGGGCGTGAAAATCCTTGAAAAGAGCTTTCTACTATACCGAAGGATTCCTGCGCAGAAACCCATCAGTGTGAAGCACAGAGACCACGTCGAAGATCTGTGTGATGTGCTAAGGGAGAAAAAGGAAATATTTAAAAAATGGAGGCAAGGACATACCTCTGAAGAAGAGTACCTGCGGGTTGCTAGGCACTGTAGGTCAGCCATCAGAGAGGCAAAAGCTCACAGTGAGCTACAGCTGGACAGGGAGGCTCGCTACAACAAGAAACTCTTCTTCAGATATGTGAGGGGAAAATGCAAGATTAAAGAGGCGATGGGCCCACTGTTGGGTGAAAATGGAGAAACTCTAGAGGACAGAGAGAAAGCAGAAAGACTCAATGCCTATTTTGCCTCAGTTTTTCCCCTGAAGAAGAGAACAGGCTCTTCTAGAGATGGTAGGAGGCAAGGCACTGTGTCCGGGCTGCTGGTTGACATGGACAGAGAGGTAGTTGAGAAGCACCTGGCTGCTTTGAATGAGTACAGATCCCCCGGGCCAGATGGTATGCATCCAAGAGTGCTCAAAGAACTTTCTAGAGCTTGCAGAGCCTTTGTCCATCCTCTTCAAGACCTCTTGGAGGACGGAAGTTGTGCCACCAGACTGGAGGAGGGCAGGTGTGATCCCAGATTTCAGACACAATGAAATGGAAGTTACCAGTCCATGCATATGGGTAGAAAGTGAGCAGTAAATGAGCATGAAGCTTCAGACCAGCATGGCTACGCACCTGAATCTATAAACAATAACAGTAACCCTTAAGCTTAGCTTCTGCCTCAAATGCTGAACAGGATGTCTTTTGATCCACACAGCCAATCAGAATGCCTGCTGGGCAAAAGCCCCACCCACTTTCTAAAAACACCTGGCAGGCACCAGGAAAAGTGTTGGTGGGCACCGTGGCACCATACTGGGGACGCCTGATCTAGGAAAGATATATTTGGCCAACACTGAAAGCAGAACCAGAATATGGATGAGAAAGCTATGTCATAAACTGTGCATGCACAGTTGCTTAGTTTCAAAGGAACCCATGGAGCACAGACCCATTCCCAGCAGGAGAACCTCACCTGCAGAATTTCCTCAGCCTCACCTTCTGCTCCAGAACCACCTGTGCTGCTCATATGGCCAGACAACCCTCCCCACTGTGCCTGCCCGTGCACAGGGACTCTTCCCTACAAGGACTCTGCTTTTCCTAAACAACACTTGCAAATGGCTTCTAATTCCTTCCCACTGGCCACAATGGCCGCTTGATAAAGTCTGAACAGCCACACAGAATGGGAGAAGCACCTTCTGAACAGATAAAGTCAGTTGCTGGAACCATCCTTGAGGAAGCTTCCCCTATAAAATCTCTTGAAGAAATAAACGGAAGAACGTTGGCGTTTTTTATCCAAGGTCACAATATCTGTACACACTCCCAAGGGTTTAAAATAACTTCAAAGAAGCCCACACAACTGTAAGTGGGCTACTGTTACACATCAGCCAAATGCTGAATCAAAGAGCAGGGTATAAAAGTCACACAGTGTAACCACATCTCCTAAAAGAAACAAGCCTGGCAATTAAAAGGGTGAAAGCTTCTTTTCCTTTGTCCTTTTCTCATCTGCAGCGCAAAATAAGAAGCCCAAGCCCACTCCTAAAGACACAGTTACTAGTTCTATAACTTTTTTTTTTGTCTCCAAACAGATTCATCTAGCTTTTCTGCTGCAGCACACAAGGCAAATTATCTGGAGAGTCTGTAAACTAGGGCTTAAGTTCCTAGACCACAGATACTTTCCCAAGTGTAACAGATATACCCTGACACAGATTCAGACATGCATGCCTGCAGCAAGGCCCTCTTTCCACGCGATGCCACTCCCACAATTCAGCCAGCTGAGAGCAGCCTTAGAGGGCTTCTATCGACTACGAGGACACAGCCTCCCTTATCGTACTGACAAAAGGGGAGACCACAGCATGGCCCTTGAGAGAGGTAAGGCTCTCCCCCCAACCAAAGCAGACATGCCAGCCAGCCATTGAGGCAACGGAGCCCAGCCAGGGGACAGTCTGAATGCCAATACGCTCTGAGCTGGATACGACCTGGCTCTTAGCTGTGATAACAGCAGATCACTCACTGTGTGTCTGAGATAAACTTGAGAGAAAGAAGTATCAATATTGGGTAGTTTCCACTTTTCAGTTGAAATATTTTATCAGTACTAAAGTGGAACAAAAATTTCTTAAAATCCTGACGTTGACCGGATTCTGGGTGCTGTTGACCACTTGCCTCTTAGGCCCGTGTCTGTCGTGGCTCGTGAAGGCCAGTGGTGAATTTCCCAGTGGGCATCTAAAAAGGTTAAGGGGAGAGAACCTGTCCAAGGCTGGAGTGGTAACTGAGGTAAACTGACAGGCACAAGATGTTGTCAAAAGCTTTCACAGCCAGAGTTCATTAGTAGCTGTATATTTTCCAGGCTATACAGCCGTGGCCTTGGCATTGCAGTACCTGATGTTTCACCAGCAGCTGTGACTGGCATCCTCATAGGTATAACACAGAAAGATGGAGTACTCTCTGAGTCAATGTGAGAAGAAAAATGGTCGGCAGGTAATTTGTATCTACTCAGGAGGGTAGGGTAGGGGTAAGTCATTATCTTGTAGGAGTTTCCCAGGCTGTGGTATGCTAATGGAGGAGGTTCTTTTGCATATGGATTGGCTGTTGAAATTCTAATCTTATCTGTAGTGCTGTTATAAGTTGTAGAGCATTTTGTGTTTTTCGGGACTGGAAACCATGCCCTATTTTTAAATTTTGAATTTTAGATGAACTAAATCATCTAAACCACGCACTTCAAGCAAATGGCTACTCCAAGAATGAAATCAGAAGAGAAATTAAACCAAAGATAAAACAAACAACCAAGGAAAAACAGTCTCCCACAGGAAAAGCGTTTTTGCCATATATCAAAGGAATCACTGATCGGAAAGGAAAAATTATGAAAAAAAACAACCTGCAAACAGTATTCAGACCCACCAGAAAAATTCAACAGATGCTACGATCAGCAAAAGACAGAAGATACTCCCTCAGTTCTGCAGGAGTATACCGCATACCCTGCAGTTGTGGACAGGTTTACATCAGGAGCACACAACGTAGCATCCAGACAAGAATAAAAGAACATGAAAGACACTGCAGCCTTGGCCAACCTGAAACATCAGCAGTGGCTGAACATAGCCTAACTCAAACAGGACACAGTATCATATTCCAAGAAACTGAAATGCTGGACAACACACCCAATTAACATGTCAGATTACACAGGGAAGCCATTGAAATTCATAAACATAAACACAATTTCAACAGGAAAGAAGAGAGTTTAAAAATAAATAGGGCATGGTTTCCAGTCCTGAAAAACACAAAATGCTCTACAACTCACAACAGCACTACAGATAAGATTAGAATTTCAACAGCCAATCCATATGCAAAAGAACCTCCTCAGGAAAGCTCCTCCATTAGCATGTCACAGCCTGGGAAACTCCTAAAAGATAATGTCTCAGCCCTACCCCACCTTCCTGAGTAGATACAAATTACCTGCCTACCATTTTTCTTCTCACAAAGACATAGAGAGTACTCCACCTTTCGGTGTTATACCTCTGAGGATGCCAATCACAGCTGCTGGAGAAACGTCAGGTACTACAATGCCAAGACCACGGCTAAACAGTCTGGAAAATCTACAGTGTGCACGTCTCAATTCAAGGCAACATGCTCCTGCTATTTTGCGATGAAGCAATTCAAAACATAGAGTAGTGAAGCACTGAAAAATGCCTTACAAGAACATAACATGTGTTCATGAATATCCCCAACTAAGGCGAAACATTTGCCTGCTACAGTGAAAAATCCCAAAATCCATTTGGGAACTGTGGAGGAACAGATTCACAAGCCTTTCCTCATTCCTCCCAGGAGGTTAGAAGAACCATGAGGCTGTCTCAAGTCTCTGCATAGCAGCAGCAGCCACCTTTGCCAGTTTGGAGAGCCAGTTTAGTGTAATGGTTTGGAGAGCATACTCTAATCTGGGAGAACCAAGTTTTATTCCCCATTCCTCCACTTGCAGCTGCTGGCGTGACCTTAGGTCAGTCACAAGTTCTCTCAGAGATGTTTTCTCAGGAGCAGTTCTCAAAAGAGCTCTCTCAGCCCCACCTACCTCACAGGGTGTCTGTTGTGGGGAGGGGAAGGGAAAGGAGGTTGTAAACCACTCTGAGACTCCCTTGGGGAGTGAAGGGCGGGGTATAAATCCAATCTCTTCTTCATCTTCCCTTGCTCCCCAGGGATGCCAAAAACAAACTGGGTAGCCACCGACTGCCACCAATGATTCTCAGGAACATTCCATGACAGAGTCGTGCACTTAACACTCAGTCCCCCCGCATTGCTGTCTAGAGGCGCCACGAAGCTGCTGCACCTCAAGCCAGCACGGAGCAATCTGTCACGGCTTGCACTTTACAGCCATCTTGCGCCAGGGATGGCAAAGTGCCCTACTGCTGCTCCTCAGGGGCACCACATTCCAAACAAGTTCCAGAGGCCGGGCTTAGACTAGAGGACTCAAAATATGAGAACGTGGAACAAGTGAGTAAAAGAATACACGTGTTCCTTCCAAGAAATTCGGGCTTAGCAAGCGAGCAAAGAAAACGGGGAAACACACAGCTGCCTGCTCTTTAGCTGCACCAGCATCTTTGTAAACTTGTTCATGTTCTTTCGTATTTGTGCTATTTTCTGGAAACCTTTTAATACAGTGTTTTGAAGGGATTCTACACTAAACTAAGATTTGTATTGTTCTTTGAAGAGTTCCAGGCAGTTCACACACATTTATCCTGCTCCAGTCCGTACAACAGCGCTGCAAGGTGCATCGGTCAGTGGGTGGGTCTGATCCAGGGAGGACAACTTCCTCAGCTCTGCCAAGTGAGCCCAAGGCAGCTGCAAGATCCAAAATGTGGACCTCCTGGCTGAACTGCAGTTACCTCAGCCACCTCATTAGAGCCCAGGTTGGTGGGAAAAATCAACGGCTTTTTTTTTTAAATTAAAAATCAGATTTTAAAAACTTAAATTTGAGGTTTTTAAAATTTAAATTGGATTTTTAACAAAATGCTTTTTGAGAAAAATTTTATCTAAAGATAGTTTTCTATTTCAGATACATTATAGTCTAAAGGTTATTCATCATGAAATATAGGTTCGTTTTAAATTAATTAATTATTTAATTTATATCCTAACCTCCCCACCAAAGCAGGCGCAGGGGGAGCTCACATAAAATTCCATGAAACAAATAACACAAAACATTATATAAATATAAAAACACTACATAAAGTGCTAGTGCATGTCATGTGGCGATGGCGAGGCGTCAGTAGCATAAAAGTACACTTGGCAGGCAACTCAGTCTGGGTCATATCGGCGTGTGTGGGCTGTCGATGGTGCTATTCGTGTTGAGGCCAGGGCCTCAGCTGGTTAAGTACAGCTTGGTAATCAAAGGCCTGGTGGAAGAGCTCCATCTTGCAGGCCCTGCAGAACTGTAAAAGGTCCTGCAGGGCCCTGATGTTCCACAAGTATGGAGCCGCCACTGAGAAGGCCCTGGCCCTCATTGAAACCAGCCTGGCTTCTCAGGGGCCCAGAAGGGCCAAACGATTTTGGGACCCTGATCATAGTGCTCTCTGGGGAACATGTGGGGAAAGGCGGGCTCTAAAGGTAAGAACCAGCACCTTGAATTAGATTCGGTATGCTATAGGCAGCCAGTGCAGTGCTTTTAGTGCAGGCTGGATGTGCTCCCGCATGGGAAGACCCAACAGCAGCCTGGCCGCTGCATTCTGCATCAGCTGCAGCTTCCAGATTTGAGACAAGGGTAGCCCCATGTAGAGAGCATTACAGTAATCCAATGTCGAGGTGACCATCGTGTGGATCACTGTAGCCAAGTCATTGCATTCGAGGAAGGGAACCAACTGCTTAATCAGCCGTAGATGATAAAAGGCCAATTTTGCAGTGACTGCTACCTGGTCCTCCATCATTAGGGAGGCATCCAAGAGCACTCCCGAACTCCTGACCTCTGACGCTGACACCAACGGCACCCCATCGAAGGTTGGGAGTGGGATCCCTACCCGCAGACCACTCCGACTCATGCACAGGACCTTCGTCTTCGTCTGATTAAATTTCAGTCGGCTCAGTCTAAGCCAAACAGCCACAGCTTGCAACGCCAGGTCCAGATCTTCCGGGCTAGAATCATACTGGCCACCCAACAGCAGACAGAGCTGGGTGTCATCCACGCACTGGTGACAGCCCAGCCCATGCCTCTGGGCAATCTGGGCAAGAGGACACATGTAGATATTAAATATCATTGGGGAAAGTACTGCTCCTTGGGGCACTCTGCAAATTAGCAAGTACTTTTGGGACAACTGTTCCCCTAATGCCACCCTTTGCCCTCGACTCTGAAGGACCAAGGAAAGCCACTGCAAGGCAGACCCCTGAATCCCAGTGTCGGTGAGGCACTGGATCAATAACTGGTGGTCGACCATGTCGACCGCCGCCGACAGGTCCAACAACAGTAACATTGCCGAACCACCTTGATCCAGATGCCTTCGAAGGTCGCCCGTCAGACCAACCAGTGTCATCTCCATCCCATGGCCTGATCAGAAACCGGACTGGAAGTGATCTAATGTGGAAATGTCATCCAAAAAACCCTGCAACTGAATTGACACCGCCCTCTCAATTATGTAGCATGAGGCTGTATATTCATGCAATGTTTACATTTTTTGTTTACATTTCCATTAATCCATTCACAATATCATGCTCTCCCAGATTCAGGTGGGGTAGCCATTCACAGATCTTTCTTACATCCAATCTCAGCTATAATCACCCAGGACTAATGCATCTTGACTCTAAATGGCCCTTCCTGACAACAAACCCCACCCCCTATAAGAAATGGCTGAGCAGGTTCTGTTCCACTGTATCTGATGAAGTGTGCTTGCACATGAAAGCTTATACCATGAATAAAACTTTTTTGGTCTTAAAGGTGCCACTGGACTCCAACTTTGTTCTGATGTTCTTCCACGGGTTTCTGTAAGATTATTTTGGGCATTTTTTCTATCTAAAAGATATCACAGATGCTTCATTTTGCAGTTCTCAAAACTGTGAATTTGTATCTGCAGAGATAACATCTCTCTTCTTCACAGCAAAAATATTATAAAATAAATATACAGAGTTAAGAGACTTCAGTCCTATTGGTCCTCTGTAAATCTGTGCACACAGAATCAAGCCCTTATCTCTTAGATGCTAAATTTCAAGAAGTTCAGTGAATATAAGATTTTGGGGGGTAAAATAGGTCTGGATAAGGAGATGTTAAGAGCTAAGTGTGAGGAGGGAAGGGCAAGCAGTACAAATGAAAATGAAACTTTTTGAGCAGAATACTCCAGAAATTTTGAGATATACATATGCTGCATAATGTTATTGTTTTAATTAAATAAAACAATTTAAATGGTTATGTTAATGATTATTTTTCTCCTTTCAGTGAAGTACAGCAGAAAAGTTGTTCAAATATAAATGATTAATAGGGTTGCCAAGTCCTTTCCAGATGCCGGCAGGGGGATGGGGGAGATGCTCTGGGAGCTGGTGCTGATGTCACCAGAAGTGTCACTTCCAGGTGATGTAGGCACGCTGGAGGTGACACTCTGGTTTTAGGGCAAAATTCTATGGTAAAATTGGCCTATAGTAAAACTGGTACTGCCCAAAAACCAGAGCGTCATACACCCAATGTCACTCATGTGCTGTTGGGGGTGGGGGAAGATGGGCAGCAGCCCTCAAAAGTGGGGGGTCCTCCCCCCCCTCTGAACTGGGGACTGGAGACCCTAACGATTAACCTATTAAACCAGAGATAGTTTAACCTGGAATTATTTCATAATTATCTATTTCAAGTAGTACATAACTAATCATTATTTTTTCTGATATAACTAAAACTAACCTGAAAAGTTGTTATACTAAAACGAAACCTTCACCTGGGTTGTAAATATTAGGGCCAGCAAGAATAAGCCTTTATGAAGAAAACCATGATTTAAATCAAGTTTTACTGACTAGTAATTCAAATCAGTTTGATTTAAATCAAATCCACCCTATTACGAGCTGCTCACCACCTGGCCACCCCACCCTTTCTTCACTAATCCCCATGGCCCCCATAGCACACACAACCCCCCCCCCCCCGCCAAGCAGAAAGCAACCCACGCTAGCAGCCCATCCATGCTTCTAGAAAGGCCACAATGTCTGCAAAGGAAGTACTGCAGCTACGGATGCAGGAGACATGTCGTATGGGTTTTCCAGGAACTTGAATTAGAAATTTCTCCAGTGCAAATTTTAATAAATAATTTAAATATTTCTACAATGTTAGCAAAAGAAAGCAAATGCTACCATGGACAAGTAGTGGGGGTTTGTCCAGACTTTTTACCCCACATTTAGCCCATCTAATGTGATGGATTTGTGTCACAACAGCCCTGAAAACTATAGACAGACTATTTATAAATATGGGACAAAACTTTTTCCACAGAAACATATAGCACTGGAAAAATGTCTGTTCTAGAAAACTTTCCAGGCCAATCGCTGTGTGGATGCCAGCTCCAACAGGACATTCATATTGTCCCCTAAAAAGATTTCTCATCAGCTTCACTGAAGTTACTTTCTTCTCCCAGCTTTACAGATCAGATACCAAACATCTCTCCATTCCTACTCCCCTAACAAAGGGAGCTTTGACTCTGGAGAGGTGATTACAGCCCCCCCCCCCCCCCCCGGTACTCCTGGTCTCAAACCTAGCAAATCTCTTTTCACTGCAACAGATGCAGGGGGTGTGCTTTTAGCATCAGCAAAGGTTTATCTTGCCTGCCCCTTTCATCACTGACAGTGATGTGGGGTATCACAGAATCACTGAGCTGGAGGGACCCTCCAGGGTCATCTAGTCCAGCCCCCTGCACAATGCAGAAAATTTATAAATACCTCCCCCCCCCCCACACACACACCCAGTGACCCTTGCTCCATGCAAGACAGAAAATGTCCCAATTCAAAATTTTCCAGAAAACCCACATCACTGGTCACTAATGGCCCCATTTCTAAGATAGGTGTTCATCTTATACTGGGTGGGTTCATCTTGTACTCCCCTTGAAGGAGCAAACTCACAGTTTAGGAATGCTCTTGGATACCTCATAATTTATTTACAAAATCTATACCCCGCCTTTCTGCCCTCATCAGAACCACCAAAGCAGCTAACAGATTAAAAGCATACATAATAAAAACACATCTTAAAAACCAATAAAACTAAAGCAAATCCTGTCATTAAAACAATTAAAGCCAAGCTACACACACACACCCCAACTGAAATATAAGGCAGAAAGACTGCCTGGATAAATGGAAGAGCAGTTTTTCAACTCAGATTGGTTCACCAGCTGCAGCTCTTTCTACCTTGCTTTCATCCAGGCTGGACTACGCTAACGTACTGTGAATGAGGCTGTCTTTGAAGACTGTTCAGAATACAGCGGCCGAGATGCTTACAAGTACTGGCCACAGCAAGCACATGGCTGCCAACTTGTGCCAATCACACTGGCTGCCAGAGTGCTCTTGGACCAACACAAGGATTTTCCTACTTACTTGCACCTGCATGGTTCCAGCACCATTGCAAGCTGCCTGACAGATGTTTAGTTAGACCAATACAGTTGCATCCATCCATCATGAGCATGTGGAGCCGGCATCCGCTCTACCTGGGATCTGCCAGCAGTCAGTGCAACTTCCAAAGGCACGCTAGCCTTGCTAGGCCAAGAGAGCTCACATCCTACTCACATTTGGGACTCCATTCCTGATGCTATTCAATACATGTGAGCATCATTTCACAGCTGTGTCTGTTATAATTGGGTTTGGTACAGATCGATGTCCACTCCCTGTTCAATGATAACTTCAGCTTTCAGCAAGTCTCATACTGAAAGGGGACTGAGAGAATCCTGCACAGTTATGCTTTAGCAAGCTGGAAGGGCATTCTTCACTTGGTACACAATTCTCTCATCACTGATAGTGTGTGATAAGCCATGCAGTCTAGATAATGAAGAAGGGACGCAGAGGAAAACTTTTGCTGGGACGGTAAGCAACAGTAGTAACCCTTGCCAGTGCAGCAGCAGAAAGATAGCCACATGGGGGAGTGCAAAGCAAAATGACTCGGGTCTAGGGAGGGGTCCCCAGTGTGGCATCCACCCAGTGCTTTCAGGAAGCGCGCAGGGCCAGGTGGAGCTTCTGTCCGGCAAGTTCTCCGATTGACTTTGCAGATCTATAAAGATGTTGCTTTTGCAGCAGCTGCCAGGACAGCACAGGGATCTTTACGGTGAAACCGAAGATAAGCCACAGCAGCCATTTTGTGGTTGGCTCCGCCTCCCGTGCCAGCTGTTTTGTGACTATGCCTATCATGTTGTGCCAGAATTCCAAAGGTGCCTGCAGGATCGTAACGGCCAGGGATCCCTGCCTAGGGCAGCTGAGTGGCCGATCCCAAGTCACCGAGTCTTATGGTGCAACATCCCAGCTGCACCTGGCAGTCCTTCCAATGCTGCCTGACAGCCAGCCCCGTGCAGAACTTGGGCCAGGCACCTCAGGCATGCCGAGCCTTCGCTCTTCCACAGAGCTAAACCTATCTCTGCAGTCTGTCCTGCCCTGGCATACAGGACCGGTTCGGACACCAGAGCTAGGGAAGGATTCTACATGCCCATGAGTTATCTTTTCCCAATATGGCCAGGTTGGGTATGCTGTTCTGGATGAGATATAGATTATGGCCCCCCCCTTTTTTTTTTTTTTGCTGCTACTGCTGGTCAGCTTGTTGCTGTTGAAAAGTTGAGTCTTGAGTTTTGCCTTATTCCCAGCTTCATCTTGGGTGGGACTGCAACACCCTCACTCCAGTTTTTCACACAAGTGTTCTTTTCCCTAATGTGCAATTATGGGGAAGACAGAAATGTCTTTTGTGAACGTCTTCTGTTATATGTTCACTTGTTGCTGTCCATGCATCTGTGCTCCTCTTGCCTCACAAAATGATATTCCTCATGGCATTCTTCTCCCTTGGAAACTGACCCTTCCAAATTTGGACTTAAATCTCATGGAGAAAAGAATGGTATCAGGCCTTGGTTGGGAGGCAGGGAGGAATCTGGATATTTCACTTTCAAATTATGTAGTCCTGCTTAGTGTCCTTGCATGTGTTCAGAGGGAACAAAGCAAAAATTCTTAATTTCACAATTTCTCCTTCTCAAACCAGATATAAACACTTTGTAAACCACCCCCAAACACACATGTGCTCAGATTATGTTCCTGGGCAGCATGAAAGTTTTATTTAGTGGCACACCATAACAACAACTAGCACACACATTGGTCTCTTCAATGTGTGTGTGCGTGTGCGTATGTAATTACAAAAACAGCCTGACTTAAGTCATATATTTCAAGTGGTCATTTTTCTCAGTAATTTAAACAATTTAAAACAATATCCTCTGACCTCAATTCATATTAAACACAAAGAGAATATGGCATTAGTCCCCCTGACTTGATACTTCAAGCATTCATGCCCCGCCCAGTTAGAGGAACCACCGCGGCCCAGCCAGGAGCTCAGCAGCTACACATCCAACACAGGTACTCCCCCCCCCCCACAAACACACACACAAACCAGAGCCACTTCACCTCGCTGAGTAAACAAGGGGTGCCTTTGTCTCAGTCTCTCTTTCAAAGCAGCTTAGAAACCCGTCTCCCAAGCTCCCATTACATCAGCAAGAGTCTTCTGGTTTTCTGTATCAATTCTGCCTTCCCGAAGCTTTGAAGAGCCTGTGTGCACGGCTGTGGCTGTATGCTTTGATCTTTCCATTTCACTGCCGGAGGGCAAGAGCTGATGATATCTGCTTTGCCTGCACAGTTCAGGGCAATAAAGCAGCACCCATTCCTGCCCAGCAACAGCTTTGCTAAAAACTGAAGCAGCAACCACGTCCCTTGGGCAGCAGCAGACTCACACGTACCTACATTCAGAACCCCGCCTGCACACAGGAAGGCCATGTCAACACAGCTGACACCGCACCAGAAGCACATACCCCTCACAACTCCCTCTGAAAACACATGGAACCTCCTTCCCCAAGAAGGGCACAACAGCAGCTTCTGCTCACACAGTGTGATGACAACCAGTAACAGCCAAGAGTTACTAGTCCTCATGGGCACTCAGCTATCAGGTGAGCCTCTGGCATTGCCAGCTCATGTACAGATTTCCTCTAAACTGTTCAGACACACACACACATACACACACACACCGCTGGTCTTTCCCTCAAGCTCTTCCAACAGAGTTCTCCAAAATGGACAGGGCTCTCTTTTCGCAAGACCAGAACTTCTGCCTTTCCACTTCCAAACCAACCAGATGTTAAAGCTTAACATAATTCCAGTCTCTCTCCTGGGGAAAAGAGTCCAGGGAGCATGTTGGAGCCTCCCTCACAAAGGATGGGAGGCCACCTCATGATGATGCTTGAGCACTGCATACAGAGAAAGAACATTCCCATCCAATCCCAACAATATACTGCATCATCTATAGTATCAGAAGTTATAAATAATGCACTGGAGAGCAAACACATGTTTGGACAATTGTAAGAACTGCTTGGGGTGGTTTATAGCAAATGTAACACCCAGAGGAGAAAAAATAAAAACACCACCACAATCAATAACAGTTTTAAAATAACCCTAGGAGGATCAACAGCCAGGAAACCAGCATGAGGGGAACCAAAAATGAATGCAACCAAAGTACACCCCAAATCCACAAGGCAGAGCAACCAGCCACACAACACACAATGAATACTACTCGATGGTCAGTAGAGTGGGTGGCCACATGGTCTGCAAGGGAAGCCCGATCTCGGAAGCTAAGCAGAGCCGCACCTGGCAAGTATTTGGATGGGAGACCTCCAGAGGATACCAGGGCCAGGAGGCAGAGGCAGGCGATCAAGCCACTTCTCTGAATGTCCTCCGTGCCCCAGGAGGAGTCGCCAGAGGTCGCCATGACTTCCAAGCATGGGCCCATGCACGCACACACATATAAAAATGCAAAACAAAAAAAGAATTATTAGTGAAAGAACTCAGGTGGCCGTAAACATACTGGAAAGGCAATTATGTACTGTTCCAATGCACCAAAGAGGACTCCTCACACACACCCTACACCCTACAGCTCAGACTCTGGGATACTAAGAATCAGGAAGTCCCCAGTTCAAATCTTACCTCTACCATGAACACTTTAGTCAAGCCCCTCTCAGCAGCAACCCACCTGTGTGTCACATGGGCCTGGTCCGCTGACCAGGTGTAATCAGGTGCAATCTGAGGGCCTTAACATTCACCCATGCACGAGCATTTCTTTGGGATACTGGCGGCCAATCTATTTCACAATGAGTGGCCAACACAGTGAGCAGTCAATGGCCAAGAGAACTGAAAAATTCAGCTAAGCATCTGTTGGAAACAGCTGATTCCTTAAGACCTGCTGAACTTGTGCCAACAGCGAGCAAAGGGCAGAACTGCTCCCCGGACGAAGGCCCTCTAAATAGAGAGGCCTGCTCTGCATGCTGCTGGAAATAATCTAGACTTAGGAGGACCAAACAAGACAGATGTTACTGCAAACTCCCCTGCTCAACCTGCGGGAAACGGGAATGCATGTAACGAGGGTGGCAGTCCCACATGCAGCTTCAGACTAGGTGACACACACCGCTGGTCCCAAAATTAGGGCGTCAAACAGGGGTCATGCTTACCGGTTTGTCTGGTGCCCCCGTCTGGAACTCTGCAGTAGGGGTTGAGAGAGATTTCCTCCTCAGGGAAAGGAGGGGAGGTGCTCTGGGAATCCCAGTGTCCAGCCACTGCCCACAGCTAGGAAGGTATTAAGACCCCAGGGAGAGCCCCAGGCACACCGGAACCTGAAGTGGTGAGTCCCCCTCAAGCTGCCTCCGGTCTGAATGCAGCAAGGAATGTGCTTTATCGACTATTAGTGACCATGTCAACTATCAGTCACGTTAAGATATGAAAATGGACTTGGTCATACCGGCTCTTAGTTGATCTCTGGTTCTGAACTGTGATGCAGTCGTAGCTCTTTAATTAGAAATGGTGGCTGACATATGTTATGAGCCAACTGCTTTATCTTTAGACCTGACAGGCCTTGGATAGTAAAAGGTGTTCCACCTTGCAATTCTTGGGTCAACAGAAAAATAACTAAATGAGAGAATATTCAGCATACAAGAACTCGTTGCTACTGGCTGGCCTCATTTCTCCTCTCCTGACCATCACCAGCCCCAGATGTGTGAACAGCAGCTGGAACTTGGAGGTAACCCTAACAAGCTTCTGGCAACAGCAGCCCCCGACTATGGATACAGGCAGGATACCTAGCAAGGAAGCTGCTGCCAGCAAAGGCATTCAAGTAGCCTGCACATGACCAAGTGCGCTCACTGCCCACAGCCAAGGGCCATCAGCACCCTTTGCAAACTGACTCCACCCTGGCCTTAGGAGCCCTCTCCCTGAAGCAGCAGCAGCAAGAGTACGGCCCACCCGATCACTGCCAATGTTTCCACGTTGCATTGAAAGCAAGTGTGCTGTAGTGGATAAGAGTGTCGGACTAGTGTCTGGGGGACCTGGGTTCCTGTTCCCACTTGTGCCATAGAGGCTTGGTGGGTGGCCTTCAGCCAATCACTCTCTCAGCCTAACCTACTTCAAAGGGCTGTTGTGAGAATAAAATGGAGGAGAGAATGCCATAAGCCACGTTGGTGTTCCCACCGGGGAGAAAGGCACGGTACAAATGAACTGAATAAAAAGACTGTAGGAATTTTGTGCCACAGTTACATAGCGGACCTTCTCTGCTAGCTTGTTATTAAGTTTTTCAAAACCCTGGACAGAATGAAAAAAAAAGCAAACATTTCAGCAGCAAACTGGCTGCATGCTCCACGATTTTCTGAACTTCAGGTAACTCAGCAAGGGGTGGCGGTCAGACTAGATCAGAAAGACCCATGTTCCTGGCACCAAACTCAGTGTTAGATCAACTGCTTGGCCTGCAGAAGGTCCCAGGGTCAACCCCCAGCACCTCCCCTTGAGCGGATCGGGTAATAGGTGATGTGAAAGACCCTGAGACCCTGGAAAGCTGCTACCAGTCAGTGTAGACAATAGTGCCCTAGCTGCAGGAACCCCTGGAAACCCAATGGTAAAACCAGAAGTTCTTACCATAGTTGTCAGCGATTCCTAGAACCACTCTTTATCACTTCTGGGTAGCTCTAGGAATTGCTGGAAACCCTATGGTAAGAATTTTCTGTAAGCAGGTGAATTCTAAGGACCTGGTGGTGTGGCATCCCCTGCCCCCAACTAGGGGCTTGGCAGGCCCACAGTACTCCCATGGAAATGCTGGGTGACCTAGACACAGTCATGCGCTCAGCCTAGCCCGCCTCCTGGTGGCACCTGGGGTGTTTCCGGCCACTGTGTGCCACAGAGTGTTCGACTGGAGGGGCCACTGGCCTGACCCAACGTTGGCCTCTCTCATGTTCTTATACAATGGGAGGACGGGAGGGCAGTGTTGCAGGCAGCTTTGGATCCCTATTGAGGAGAAAAGTGGGGTATAAATATCTGAACAAGTATCATCCATCGATGAGCCTCTCAGTTAAAAAGTCATGCTCCTCTTTCTAAGCTTTTCTCAGCTGCCAAATATTTTTACAAGCAGCCCTTAAACAATACTGTGTCAGCTTTCGGAATAAGACTTTCTATTCCTCCATGTCGTTTTGGAGCACCCAGTGCCCTGCGGAGACTGCAGCACGGGAACTCACTAGAGAGACAGACAGACAGAGACAAAGAGAGAGAGAGAGAGATGGGCAGCAGGCGAGGACATTCTTCCTTCCTCTTTCAGCTGCAGTCCATGAAAAGGAAAATTTGGAAGGACGCATCACTAGTCTCCCCACCCCATTCTATAGATGTGTGTTATTGTACTGACTGGTTTTAACTGTTTTTGTGATCCATCTTGAGTATTCTCGAGAGAGGCAGACCTTAAATGCTGCTAAATAAGATCCCACAAGCCAAACCAGATTTCCCTCCCCCCCCACCCGCCCACACACACCTCCCATACAGCCCCCTCACCTTCCATCTCTTGGAGTACACAGAGGCCACGAACACACTACTCTGGCCTCTGCACTGCTCTGGAGGGAGGGAGGATGATACGGCCCCTGCCTCCAGACACACCACATTGCCAGTGACACCACATTAGCCAAACATTTGGCAGGACAGAAACGCAGCCGGCAGTTGCAGCAAGCAGCCCAATCCAGCCCATCTTGGTCCCCACACCAGGTTTTCCCCTCAGCCACTACTTGCTCCACTTCAAAAGGAAAGTATTTTTGTACAGCCCAGCAAGGAGCGTCAACTGGCCAGCTGCTTGCAAAGCAAAAGGAATTAACCCTTGCACACTCAGCACCTTCTGCCCCCAGCCAGGATGCCTTGGGCGGTGGGGAGGAGTCTTCTTTGATGTGAGTAACCAACCTGCAAAGAGCTGCCAGAAGTGCAGGGCACGCAGGCCACTCTCCCTGCCTGTGCTTCAGACACCCAGCTCCACAGCGAAGGAGAGGCTGGCTTTGAATCAGCCAGTGATACCAGCACACATCCATCTATAAATATCCTCCCCTCCCCAGCTGGAGGTTCAAAAGGATCTCAGCTATTCATCACTTCAATGGAAACTGCAGCCTCCAAAATGCCCCTTACATCCTTCCCAAACCTGGACTGTCCTCAGGCAGGCAAAGACCCAGTTCAGCTCCCAGGGCAGCGAGCATGCACCGGCCCTTCCACACCAGCAAGGCAACCGGGAAGAAGCTTCAGTATGATTCAAACTCCACACGCATGTGCACACCCCCCCCCCCATGGCCATTCCCCTCCACCAGCTCAGTCACCTGTGTTACCTCTCCTCACATTCTCTGGGAAGTGACAGCACCTGCTGAACACTCTGGTGCTCTGGGTCGGTTCACACCGAAATTCCTACCAAAGCCTTAAACCAGGAACCTGTTCCTTCCTCAGTGGGAGAGAGGACCTAGAAGAACCCCAAAACACTGCAGCACAAAGGGGGGCATTTGCCCATTAGTCTCCTTTCTTTGCCTGTTACCAGAAGGCCGGGCAGGGCACGCCAAAGCCAAGCCAGTGGGGGAGATGCCAGGACGGTATGGCTTCCTGGCACTGGGCTCAGCTCTGCTGAGCTAAAAGCATGGCATGAAAACCAAAGCACAAAGGAATCTAAACAGGCAGGTGGCGGGAGGGGTGAGAATGTGTGCGGGGGGAGCAGGATGAGGGGGGAAACTGATTCTTTCTTCCATGGACCTGGACCCCCCCCCCCCCCGCCCCGTTTTCTTGGTGGGAAAAATGAGAAGTTTGCGGAGAGCTGGGGGGAGGGAATCCTGTGAGATATTTAATCATTTAGAACGAGTAAAATGCTTCTTCAGGCAAGGTTTTACCCACTGAAAATGTACAGAATGAAAAGGTTTGAGACTTTTCTATTTTTCCACTGAAACATTAGAAAATTTAGGGATGCAGTAAAAAAAAACCCTGTGATACTGCTGACATAGTAAATATCTTAATTTTCTATACAAAAAATTGCAAGTATACCCCATATTGAGAAAAAAGCTGCAGACTGCTGTACCCCATGCTACCACAGCACACGTCTGGATATAAGCTAAACTTAGAAACACTGAATGCTTTAACAATATGTTATCATTAAAACACATTATAGCATATTAATTGTTGCCAAAATTATTTACAATTGAACAAAAACAATCCTTGAAAATGTTGTTACTTTTAAATTGCATAAATATGTCAAATAGTACATCTTCACATGCTAACTAAGTTATAAGTAATACACTGTAATGCACTGTAGGTTAATAAATCAGTAAGCAAAGTTTAGGGTTGAAAAGAAAGTAAGTACTGCTTATATTTCAATTTCCCCCCAAATTTATATTTCTTCCAAAAAATGTGTGTGGGAGAATGGGTAGTTTCACTTGTGGCTCCAAAACTTCTGGAAATTGCTCATCTCCAGGTGTCATCTCCTCAATGGGAAAGACAGCAACTGGGCCTCAAGCCCCAAAACCATTTGAACGTGGCATTTTCAAACAAGGGCTGCAGAATCTCACAAGCTGGCCATATATGGAGAGAGGAACCATTCGTGTCTCAAAGTCAATACTGTCCATCTCCCCTGATGGACAGAGTCTCTCTCCACCATCTCAGGTCTTTCACATCCCCCACTATGGGGCCCTCCTAACTGAGGACACTAGGGACTGAACCTGGCATCGTCCGCATGCCGAGCAGATGCCCTGCCAGAGCCTGTAGCCACACCCACTTGGCCTGTCCAGAAGTTCCTCTTGTGAAAGCCAAAAAAAGTCCATGTTCATGTTAGTTTTACGTTTGCTGCATTTGACCAAAGAGAAGGTCTCAGTCTTGGCTCTGAAAAGGACGCCTGTCCAGAATAAGAACACGAGAACCAGGTTGCGGTAACAGACCTCTTCTACATATAGTTTTTCTTCTACATATGGGACCCAGCATTGCAAAGAATTTGTTCGGGGACCGGGGAACACCTGAAGTGCTTGTCACAGGATGAATGTACCACTGGCCCTTTTACAAGAGATGGAAGAACACAAAGCTGAGGGATGGCAGGAGACCCAGAAAGCAAGAGGATTCCCCAATCCCTTCTCTTATCAGAGCTGTTCCAGAAGGGTACGGGGGGGGGGGGGGGGGGGACGTGGTGCAGGGAAAGAGAAGTGAACTCCATCATACGTGAAGCAAAAAACACACATTTAACTTTATGAAATAGGAACACACAAAGTGTGCATGTAGTACATAAGAGAACATAAGAGAAGCCAATGTTGGATCAGGCCAGTGGCCCATCCAGTCCACCACTCTGTCACACAGTGGCCAAAAACACCAGGTGCCCTCAGGAGGTCCAGCAGTGGGGCCAGGACACTAGAAGCCCCTCCCACTGTTGCCCCCCCCCCCCCGCCTCGAGCACCAAGAGTACAGAGCATCACTGGCCCCAGACTGAGAGTCCCTATCTATACTTTGTGGCTAATAGCCACTGATAGACCTCTGCTCCATATGTTTATCCAGTTCCCTCTTGAAGCCGTCCATGCTTGTAGCCACCACCACCTCCTGTGGCAGTGAATTCCATGTGTTAATCACTCTTTGGGTGAAGAAGTACTTCCTTTTATCTGTTCTAACCCGACTGCTCAGCAATTTCATGGAGTGCCCACGTGTTCTTGACTTGTGAGAAAGGGAGAAAAGTACTTCTTTCTCTACCTGCTGTATCCCATGCATAATCTTATAAACCTCTATCATGTCACCCCTCAGCCATTGTTTCTCCAAGCTAAAGAGCCCCAAGCACTTCAACCTTTCTTCATAGGGAAAGTGTTCCAACCCTTTTATCATTCTAGTTGCCCTTTTCTCCACTTTTTCCAGTGCCATAATATCCTTTTTGAGGTGTGGCGACCAGAACTGCACACAGTACTCCAAATGAGGTCACACCATCGATTTAAACAGGGGCATTATGATACTGGCCGATTTGTTTTCAATTCCCTTCCTAATAACCCCCAGCATAGCGTTGGCCTTTTTCATTGCAGTTGCACACAGTCTCGACATTTTCATTGAGTTATTTACTACGACTCCAAGATCTCTCTCTTAGTCAGTCTCCGTCAGTAAAACTGACCCACAAGACAAAGCATGTGATTCCTTTCTGTATACACAGGAGCATCTCTGGAAGAAAAATGTGGCACACAGGAAAGGCTCTTTTACCAGAAGGGGGGTGGAAGGTCATAAGCCAGCTGTATGCTCCTGAGGAGCAGAGCGCTTTGTGCTTTTGGAACAGCACCAGCAGGGGCAGTTCTCAGACCCTGATTGACCAGCACCTCTGCAGCTCCACAGGGGGAGGTCTGCTGCTGCTGCTGCCTTAGTCAAGCATAACCCAGATTCTTTCATAGGCATTGGCTGCTTTCTGCCTCATAGCTCCGTTCCAGTCCCCAGCAGCAGCAGCACCAGCAGCAGGAAATGAATGCTATCCAACACTGCCCAGCAGATAAGCCACCTCCTAGGAATACCCCCCCCCCCCAAATAGGTGGATTAGGAGGTCTGTCTTTTTAGGAGACGCCTGACACACATCCAAAGCTCTGCAATGGCAAGCCGAGTCTGTTCTTCCGCTGCAGGGTTCATTTCTTTCTGGACTCAGCTTACAACGATCAAATTCCAAAATGTATCATCAGAGCAGTAACAAAACTCAGCTACAAAGGATGTTTCAGCTTCCGAAGCTATGCAACTCAACACTGGCCAAGCTGGGAGCCAAGGATCTGTTCACTAGAGGGCTGCCCTCTCTCCAGGCGGCAGCAGCCATTTATGAGGAGAGCAAATGTTTCCTTAGCATCACAAATCTTCTTCTCAGGTTCAGAGTAGAGTAAGGCTTGAACGCCCTGGCAAGCCCATCAACAGAATTCTGAACAGCATTCTAAGTGCACATTTCAAATTAAGCTATCATTGCTCCTGGTTCACATATTTACAAAGAGTCTTCTGCAGGCTCCAGCATCCTAGCACACCTGCCAGCCCTACAGAGCCGGTGCCCACCCTGCCCTGTGAGGTTCGTTCATAATGGTTTTATTTACAGCCCACCTTTGTCGTGTTACAGACCGCCTTTCCACATATATACCCCAGAGAGCACTGCGGTTGGGGTCAAAGAATCGGTTGACCCTCATGGGCCCCAAGGATGCCAGGCTCGCCACGACGAGGGCTAGGGCTTTTTCAGTGGCAGCTCCTTACTGGCGGAACGACCAGTGGTTACTTACCGTGAGGGGTCCTTCTCCTCTGAGGGTTGGAGGACATCTTGTGTGGGTGATTCCCACCTATCTTCAGGGAGGCAGGACTAAGCTTTGCTTCGTCCTGTTTCCTGCGGTGGGAGTCACCCCTACTCAGTTTGGGAACTCCAAAAGCTGCAATAACATTAACTCAGAAATAGAGACAACGAAATTGCAAGTAAGTGCAAAAGGAAGAACAAGATAACGGAAAAAACTTTTTCAATCAATAACATGAGGTTAATCGCTGGTGTCATGAGGCAAGCCTCAAACTCTCTCTCTCTCTCTCTCTCTCTCTCTCTCTGTCCCCATGTAAAACTCTGTGTCATACCTGATGATGATGGTGATCCGGGAGGGCCAAAATGTCTTCCAACCCTCAGAGGAGAAGGACCCCTCACGGTAAGTAACCACTGGTCGTTCTCCCTCTGAGGTGGAGGCCATCTTGTGTGGGACCTCCCAGAGCAATGGTCCTAGATTCCGGGTGGGGGATCGTCATCCTCATTCAGAATATGTTGAAGGACCCGCCGACCGAAGGCTGCGTTCGCAGAGGCATATGAGTTGATTTTATAATGTCTTATAAAGGTATTCAAGGAAGACCAGGAGGCCGCCCTGCATACCTCCTCTACTGACAGCCTGTTGACAAAGGCAGCATTGGTAGCCGTACTGTGCACGGAATGCCCTCAGGAACGGACAGGTGCATACTTCTATATGCCTCAGCAATGCAAGTTCGAACTGTGTAGCTGATCGCTGCTGTGGACATTTTCTTCCCCGTGTGAGGTGGGGAAATGTTAATAAACAGTGATTCCGTCTTTCAGATGGATGCAGTCTGAAGAATGTAGCACTTTAGAGAGCGTTGGACGTCCAGTGAGTGCCATGTTTTCTCTGTTGGATGAGATGGGTTTGGGACGAAAGATGGTAGGTAGATTTCTGGGTTCCTATGAAAAGACGCATTAATTTTTGGACAGAAGCAGGGGTCTGTACGAAGCACCACCATATCTTTGTGAAAAACACACAAGTCAGATCGTACTGAGAGAGCACCTAACTCTGAAACTCGTCGTGCTGATGTAACGGCGACTAGGAACAAGGTTTTCATCCTCAAAAACTTTAAAGAAATGGAAGAAATTGGTTCGAATGGGGATTTAGTCAACGCCCTAAGCACCGTGTTGAGTCTCCAAGTGGGAAACCTGTGACGAGCTGGAGTGTCCTTTAGCGAAGCTCCCCTGAGGAACCGCTGAATGTGTGGATGTTGGGGTATTGGTAATCCTCTATAAAGGGGAAGTACCGAAGTTAAGGCCATTACCTGTCTTCTAAGTGTGGATGCTTTTAAGCCCGTGCATTTCCCGTCCTGGAGGAAGGCTAACACCGACCGTACTCTGGGATGAAGGGGGTCAATCTTCTTCCTCATGGACCACCGGACAAAGGCTTTCCACGTGACGTTGTAAATTCTAGTTGTGGATGGTTTTCTGGAGTCCAAAATGGTGTCTATAACTGCCTTGTCATATCCTAGCCTTGCTATCCTCAGAAGGGTGTCCGTCTTCTCCGCCAACGGATGGAAAAATCTGGTGTAAAATCTGTCCAGCTGAGCGTTGGTCGGAGATGCAAAAGATCTACAATCGGTGTTCCCAAGGATGAGATGATCAGCTGAAAGATCTCTGGATGTAGAGACCACTCCCCCTCCTGAATGACCTGGCAGCTGAGCCAATCTGCCTGGGTATTGATCGTACCTTGTATGTGTTCCGCTTGGAGTGACGAAAGATTGATTTCTGCCCAGTTCAGGAGTAGAGTTGCTTCTCTGGCTAACGCTGGGGACCGCATCCCCCCCTGCTTGCAAAGGTATGCCTTGGCAGAAATATTGTCTGTCCTGATCAGAACGTGTTTGTTTTGTATCCTTGGAGAGAAATGTAGTAGCGCAAGGCGAATGACCCGAAGTTCCAAGAGGTTGATCGGAAGGGACCTTTCTGCTTTGGACCACTGGCCCTGTGTTGGAAAATACAGAAGGGTCGCTCCCCAGCCGGAAAGACTGGCATCCGTGAAGATCTGGACCTGTTCTGAGATCCAAAAGGACTTCCTCTGTGTCAGGTTGGATAATTTTGTCCACCAACGGAGACTGGCTTTCACTTGCAACGGCACCCTCAAGGACATATCCGTCTTCAGGGTGATGTGGTTTTGAAAGGGACGAAGGAACTTCTGAAGAGGTCTGGAGTGAAACCTTTCCCACTGAAGCAAGTCAATTGTCGAAATCATGAGTCCCATCATCTTGGCCAGAAGAGACAAGGACGATGTGCGAGCCGTGACGATTTGTGTGGCTATCCCTTTGATCTTTTGCGCTTTGCTCAAGGGTAGAAATAGCTTGGAGGAACGTGTATCGATCAACACCCCTAGATGTTCTAGATGCTGAATAGGTTGTAGGTGGCTCTTCTCTCTGTTGACTACGAACCCGAAGTCTTCCAGAAGTCTTATGGTCTCGCCAATGTCCTTGTGTGATTGGTCCCGTGATGGAGAGCGAATCAAGAGGTCGTCGAGGTACGGGTGAATGTGGATGCCAAGCTTTCTGAGGTGAGCTACCAGATGAACTAAAATCTTGGTGAAGACGCGGGGTGCTGAGGACAGGCCGAATGGAAGGGCACGGAATTGGAGGTGAGTGTTCTCTACACAGAAGCACAGGGATCTCCTGTGTGGATGGTAGATTGGTATATGGAGGTACGCCTCTGTCAGATCCACCGAGGTGAGGAACTCTCCCGGTTGGAGAGATTCCGCGATGGACCTTAAGGTCTCAATGCGAAAATGCCTTAATTCGACAAACTTGTTTACGAACTTCAAATCGAGGATTGCCCTCCAATCCCCATTTCTTTTTGGCACCGTGAAGAAAATCGAGTACACCCTGGATCGAAGTTCTTCTGGGGGCACTGGTTCCACTGCACAAACAAATATGAAGGAGATGATTCATTGCCGCCAGGGTTCTGTGTCGTTTTTCTGGGTTTTTGTGGACTGGTGAAGGTAAGAATCGGGCGGGAGGAAGGGACTTGAATTCTATTCTGTAGCCTGAGGAAATGACGTCTGCAGTCCATAAATCGGGATCTGAAGTCATCCATTTTGGGGAGAAGAGTAGAAGACGACCGCCCACCGGGATGTCTGCATAGTCATGCCTTGGTAGACTTGGAGTCTCCACCCTTGTCAGCTCTGTTTCCGAAGTTCTTGAATCTGTTAGAGGAGCCAAATCCGCCTCGACGAAAGGGCTGCTTGTTGGGGGTCCATGTAGGATGCCTGTTATCCTGTCGAGATCTGAAGGACGAGTTGTAGGGACGAAAGGAAGATGAGGATCCCAGTCTCTTGTCACTGGTCCGAACTGATCTAGGAAGGGTTTTCTTTTTGTCTCGGGTTTCCATGAGGATTTTCTCTAAGGAGTCTCCAAGTAATTTGTCCCCTTGGAATGGGTACGCAGACACCATGGCCTTAGATTGATAGTCAGCTAGCCAGGCTCTCAACCAAAGGGTGCGACGCGCTGCAGCCGCTGTGGACATTGCTCTTGCTGAGAACACCATCGAGTCCAGGGTGGCGTCCGCCAAAAACGAAATTGCTTTTAGTAACCGTTTTGCTCCCTCCAGCAAACCACGGTTGCTTTCGGGTAACATTTGTATGAGCCTGCGCATCCAGACTATGGCTGCCCTGGAAACAGTAGACGTGCAGATGAGGCCTGAATGGCTAGAGTGTTAGCTTCATGGGCCTTGCAAAGGGCAAACTCCGCCCTCTTATCCAGACTATCTCTCAATGAACCATGGCCATCTTCAGAGACTACTCCTGGAGACTGCAGTGCTGCCACTGGTGCATCCACCACAGGAACCTGCAATAACTCTAAAGCAGAGGAGTGAAGTGGGTAAAGCCTCTTAGTAACCCCAGGGAAAGGTTTGGAAGACAGTGGTCTTTCCCATTCAGCCTTGGCCTTTCTCACATAAAACCCTGGAAAAGGTAAGGCAATTTCAGAAGGGTCCACTGGAGGGAAAAACTCATCAAAAATATCTAATCCATCTGGCTGTTCTTGCGGTGGGGGAACAGGCTTGGTCATCTTTTGATTGCCCTGGACTTGGAGGGCAGCTAATGTCTTAGAAAGTAGATAGTGAAGATCCTCAGGTTTAAAAAACCGAAAGGATTGTTCCTTTGCAGATAGCGATTTTGGTACAGGTTTCCCTTCGTCCTCTGGGCCAGAGGAAAATTCCCCTTCCTCTCTTTCACTAGAATAGTGAAAGAGGTCATCTTCCCCAGGGTACTGGGGGTTCTGGAGATGGTGAAGCTTGGCTGTGCTCTTTTGAGCCGCCTTGGCGGGCCACTTTCCTAAGGCCTCGGGCTGCCTGGGGGGGTGGGCAGGAGAGTGAGACCTGGAAGAACCACCTCCCCCTGCACTGCAAAAATGGGTAAGGACATTAAACATTTCCCTGCGGAAAAAATCCATGGCTTCAGGGGAAAAGGGAGGGGTTTCTGGAACATTACCCACTCCCTGCTCGTCAACCTCCTCTGCCTCCTCCTCCGCATCTTCGTCGGCGAAGCTGCCCTGGATCCGCCGAATTTGCTCCTCCCCGGATCGGCACTCGGCCCCGGGATCACAGAAAGTGGGGTGTGGGCGCATCAGGCCATCCCCGTAGCAAACATTGTGGCCCACATCATCCAAGATGGCCACCGCCGTCTCTTTCGCGCCGTCGGGTGTCCGTTTGAGGCCTGTTTTGGCGCGCTTTCTGGGGGCTGCGCTGCCTGTGCGGCTCTCTGCGCGCCGTTCTCCGGACGCAGGGCGCTTCAGCGGAGCTCCTCGGATGGCCCCGCCGCTTCCATTGCGGCTGAAAAAGGGGGGGGGGGGGCGGCGAAGAGTCCTGGCTTCTGAGATGGCAGCCAAAGAGAGAGAAAAAATGGAGCACAGATCCCCAAATATGGGGGGGGGGGGGGGGCGGAGATAGGAGGAGGCGAAAGACCTTTTGTTGTTGTTGTTGTTTAGATAGAGGGAGACTGAGCAAAGAAGAGAAGACAGAGAAAGTAGCAGATAAAATCCTAAAAGAGAAGGGGGTGCTGCAGAGAGTCAACACCCAGCTGCTCTCCCTACAGAGGCAGGAAGCAAACTGAGTAGGGGTGACTCCCACCACAGGAAACAGGAAGAAGCAAAGCCTAGTCCTGCCTCCCTGAAGATAGGTGGGAATCACCCACACAAGACGGCTTCCACCTCAGAGGGAGAATGAGCTCCCGGAAGAGATCAGGGCCCTGTAGGACCTTCTGCAGTTCCGCAGGGCCTGCAAGATGGAGCTCTTCCACCAGGCTTTCAACTAGGAGCCGCCCCACGAGTACCATCAACAAGCCCGGCCCTCAGTTTTAACATCTGGCTCACTACACCGAGTGACTCAGGACGACACTGAGCTGGAACTCAGCAGCTGGAGACATATTTAGCACACCATCGTTACATTAATAGCATGTAGTTTAATAGCACGTACATTAACATAGTTACATTAATAGCACACATTGTTACATTAATAGCACACATTTTTATGATGTTACAACTTATTTGTACTGTAATGTTTTATAATGTTTAAATGCTCTATTTGGTTTTATCGGCACTTGGTGCCAATGTTGTAAGCCGCCCTGAGCCCGTTCCCGGGGAGGGCGGGGTACGAATGGAATGTATTACGATGATGAGGATGATGAGGAGGATGATGAGGAGGATGTGACGGAGTTCGGGAGGGCAACCCCCCCACCCCCACCCCAGTCCCCAGGAGCTCTCCTGGCCAAGCTCTGGCAAGGCCCAGACACCCTTCTGTCCGCCAAGGCAACCGTCTCGGGGAGGGCGCAGGCCGCTTGGGCCACCACTGCCACTTCACAGCTGGACTGGCTCCACTTAAGACTGCCGCAAGGGCCTGGTCCTAATCTGGCCCACAGCATGACAGGAGGAGGCATTCTTGTCCCCCACCTCTTTCAAAGTGTCAAAACAGGGTATTTCGGCACGTGGGGTGGGTGAATGAGTGCCTGGCCACGCCGCACTGCGGACCTGATCAGGATCAGGCCCGCACAGTATTTTCACATGGCCCAAATTCAGCTGTAAAATGGCAGCGCTGGCATCCACAGGTGAGACCCACAGATGCCGTAATGCCAAGCTGTGTGTCCTGGGATGCCTTCCAGTTGTACCACGGCTGCCTGTGCCCACGAAGCCCCAGCACAAGCCCACTGCAGCTTCCCCGATCTTTGGAATGGGATCCAGGGAAAGAAAGGGAACAGTTAGTGTCACAGGCAAGTAGGTCACAAGAGTTTGGAAGAAAGATGCCCATGTAACGACTCATTCTGCTGGGCGCACCCTGGTGCCCAGCACCACCTCTCAGAGGGGCTGTCACAGGTGAGGGGAAGATGCCCACCCAGGCACGGTTGCCACCCCTTTGCCTTCCGTGGTGATGAACCTGGCAGCCCTTGCCCAGGTTTCTACAGGAAGGAGAACACACTGGCTTTCCTTCTTCAGTGTGTTTTGTGCAAGAGAGATCCCAGCTTCTCCAGCTGCCAGAGAGACAAACACCCCGCCCCCAAGCCTCTCCCTCTCAGACTACTCCTCACAGAAACTGTGAGAGGAAAAACAGGAATTTATTGACAGATACAAAGAAACAGGAATCAGGACCAGTTTGTATAAATAAATCCCCACGAGGCTGGGCAACTTAGGGCACCAACTAAATTTAATACCACACAAGGTCTCTCCTGCGGAGCTGGTCACCTTCCTTCCTCTCCTGAAGAGGAGGGGATCCCGAAAGCCACCCTGATTGCTCCTGATGCACAAATCCGTGCCCTGTGTGACCCCTTGACCGAACTGGAATCACACAGTCTGAGTCCAACAAGTTAGATGAATAACTGTTTAATGCATTCAAAAACAGGGAATACAGGGCTGATGAGCACCTGAGCACTTCCAACAATTCCAAGGCTGTTTTCTGCCATAACCAGAAAGGGCAGAAGGTCTCATACCCCAAGTGACATATAGTTTGCACAATAAAGGGTCTCTAATTGGTACCAAGCAGTTAACATCATACAAGCATAATTTGACTCAGTGCATCTCTCAGTGGTGTCAGTAATTTCACTTGTTTATCTTGTCTTCAGGTCACTGGGTTCCTTTCTGACCTGCATAAGGAGAGCTAGCTGATAAGGGGTATGACTCACATTTAACTTGCTCTGGCATCCTTGCAGCTTACACATTCCATTTCTATTGCATCCTAATTCCATCTGCAGAGGCTTTTAATAATACTTTTGCTGGATATGGCTACTTCTAGAAAAAAATGCAATTACAAAATATATGTGTTCTGCTATAAGTTTCTCTACTTAGAAGCTTCTAGGGCACATACCAAGATCTGGATCTATTATGATTAAACTTTTAAAGGCACAGCGACACACACACACACATATATATCAAGGAGAAAATATCAGAAATCATATTCTTTTTCCCTTGTCCTACACTCCCCTTAAGCCTCCAGCAACCAAACCAAACCAGCCACTTTCCCCCCAACTGTCACCAGAGTTCTGGGAGAAGATGGTTCACTGGCACAGAACCGGTCCCCAACAGCCAATTTGGAGCATGGCAGCAGAGTGACACAGGCCACCGGCCGCTGGCCAGAGTAGAGGCCCGCTGGGAACCCAGAAGAGCCTTCTGCTCCATAAAGCAGCCCACCAAGGCCTCCTCCTAGAGGCACTCATCCTCACAGTCAGCTTTCGCCTTTGTGTGCTGATCTGCGGCCATTCACTGATCTTGCCGGTAGCCTTGATACAATCTCAGCCTGACTTCTCCATCATGGCTCTGACTGCACCCCACCCCATCTTTCGGTATGGGCCTGAAGAAATTCTGTTTCAGTCTATATCTGAGGAAGTGTGCCTGGCACACGGAAGCTCATACCTTGAATAAAGCTCTGTTGGTCTTAAAGGTGCCTGACTGGGCTCAAGCTTTGTTCTACGAGAGGCACTGCTTTCAAACCTCCAAAGGGGGGTTTGGCCTTCACAGCCAGAGCCACAGGCTCAGGCGGTGGCCTGAAGTAGCCCGCCTGGTGAACTCCCACTTGTGCTAGTGGAACAGCAAGGGACAGAGCAGATGACCTCTCCCCTGTCCCCACCCCACCATCCTAGTATGGAAAGCAGCAGCAACTGCTACCAACACGACGCAGATGCATTAGAACAACTGAAGGTTAAAGTGTAACCTGGGGACCTGACCTTCAGAGGGCAGGAAGTAGAATTTTCTCATCTTCACTCCTCTCCATGTAAAAAAAACCCTCAGGAGATTCTCCGTGCCCCAGAGTTGCCTGCAGGGTATTTGCTTTGCGCCTGATTTCCACACACAGCTGTGGTGTAATGTTCTGCTCCGACATTCCACACACAAAGCTAATGTTGCCCTCAGTGCCTCTCTGCAGTCCCCATTCGCCTTTCCACTCCTAACACCTCCAAGAGTTCCACTGCATGGTACAAGACCTCTGGACAGGCCTTTCCCACAGGCCTCTGCTTGCAGCACCAAGACAGGTCACTGGAATACCATCTTCAGGTTCTTTTCTGCTCAACAAATGCACAGCACAGTAATTGCAGGGGCACCCACTGGCATTCATTGTTAGTTTTCTGCTTTCAAACAGTGGGAACCTGGGAAGACCTCCTGTATGGTTTGGTTGAGGCAGTGGACGTCCCCCTCCCCTGCGTTTCTGGCCAGTTGTCCACCAGTGGCCTGATCC
This sequence comes from Lepidodactylus listeri, assembly GCA_029233225.1. Taxonomy (NCBI): domain Eukaryota; kingdom Metazoa; phylum Chordata; class Lepidosauria; order Squamata; family Gekkonidae; genus Lepidodactylus; species Lepidodactylus listeri. Next base: position 164,820 of record JARCFY010000013.1, read on the forward strand.
TGATTAGTCTTCTAATTAGATACTGAATTGCTTTAACATCTGACCCCTTTGTTCACATGGTATTTTATGATATATTTTATGCATACATTGTTATTTTAATACTATTTTAATTGTATTATTTTGATTGCTGTATACCCCATTTGGGGAGGGCAGTATATAAATCTAATCAAATCAAATCAAGCAAGCAAGACATGTGTGGGCTGTGGCTCATTCCCGGCACATTTATCCCTCAGCTAGTTCTCAAACACGCTCGCGTGCTCACTCCGCCATGGCTCAGTCTTGCCCACCCTCACCCTTGTCCAGGTTGTTCAAAGTGCTGAATTATCCTAGCAATTGAAGCACAGGCCCTTGCTGTGTGACTTAGCAAGAGCGATACCCTCACCTGGCACAAAGGACTGATCAGTTGACAGATGTAACTGAACGTTTCGCATAACAGAACTTCACACCACCACCACCCTTCCCCTTCCCTCCACTCCCCAGTGAAACAAAGAGGGCAAAGGGGAACACCCCCTCCCCTCCGCCTGCCTCGCTGCTACCTTACAACACTGAAGCTTAATCCTGACAAGTGCTACTAGTGAGTGGAAGGTCTGCCCTCAGCCGTTCTGGATGGGGTTGCAGTCTCCTTGACGGGACAGGCTTGTAGTCTGGGGGTGTTCTCGGACAGCTGGGGTGGCAGGACCACTTTTTACCAGCTTTTACCAAGTTAGCCAGCTGTGGCCTTTCCTGGACAGGAGAGATCTGGCCGCTATGGTGGTTACATCTAGACTGGATTACTGCAATGCACACTGCTTGAAAAGTGTTTGGAAACATCAGTTGGTGCAGAACGCTACAGCCAGGATGTTGATTGGAGTGGGTTGTAGGCACCACATCACTCCAGTCTTGGCTCATCTAAACTGGTTTCCAGTTTATTTCCAAGCACAATTTAAGGTGCTGGTGCTAACCGTTAAGGCCCTATATAGTTTGGGACCTCCTACTCCCTTATAAACCTGCTGGACCCCTGTGGTTATCTTTGGTGGCCCTGCGTTGGGTGACCCCGCCTTCTGAAGTTAGGCGGGTGATGGCCTGGGAAAGGGTCCTCTCAGCAGAGGCACCAAAGCTCTGAGACTCTCTTGCCCCTCCCCTTCTGTTGCGGTCTTCCTCCAGCAGGTGAAAACTTACTTTGTTCGGCATTGCCTCAGTGGTCCCTCCTTCCTCCCCAATGCTTTAGTTGCAGCTTTTATCTTTTGTACTTATTTTAAGCACTGGTTTTAAATTGTTGTAGTGATGTATTTCCATGCTGGTTTTAATGGCTTTTAAGACAAGATTTCAATCTGTATGTTTTAATTTGTTAGCCGCCTTGGTGGCCCTTATGAAGGCAGAAAGGCAGGGTAAAAATCTTGTTAATAATTAATAATGAATAACTTTTTAAAATTACAATTATCACTGAACAATCCACCACTCCCCCAAGTATCTACCCTTTAGGGGGGAAATTCCCTCTCTGAATGTCAGCAGCTACAATAGCCAGTGGGGGGATGCATAGCATGGAGGAAAAAGGAGCCCCTGTGCCCCCCCCCACAGCCCTCCACCAGGGACTTGCCCAGAGCTCCGTTCCCTTCCCTGCCACAGCCGACTGGCCGGCCTCCAGCAGCCAAATGGCCAGCAAGTAACCTGTGGCTGGCCCAGGGAGGGAGGGTGGGCAGGGAGCCAGGCAGTCTGGCAAGGAGGGATGAGGGATGGACAGGGGTGGGTGAGCCTCACATCAGCTGAGCACCACAAGCACCCAGGAAATTTGCCGGCCATCCCCACCAGGGCTGCAGACCAAAGCCATTGTGGCACAGCGTGCTGAAGGGACTATGAGGAGCTGGGTTCAAACCCTGACTCAGTCATAAAACTCCCCGGCTCAGTCACTGATCTCAGAGAGTCGTAAGGATAACTTGGGACAAACTCCCAAGCGGGAGGATGGAACCCAGAAACAAGACACAATGGTAAACACAGCTACATACAAACACTCACACAAGATCCACAAACCACCACTCCTCGGGAACGGAGCCCCTAAAGAGCTGCATCTGGTGGGCATGATTTGGGGCTGCAGCAGAAGGGGTTAGGGTTGGAGAGCCAGTTTGGTGTAGTGGTTAAGTGCGCGGACTCTAATCTGGGAGAACTGGGTTCGATTTCCCACTCCTCCACTTGCACCTGCCTGGATGACCTTGGGCAAGCCATAGCTCTGTACCAGCTGTTCTCTCAAGGACAGTTTGGGAAAGAACTCTCTCAGCCCCACCCACCTCACAGGGGGTCTGCTGTGGGGAGGGGAGGGGAAAAGGAGTTTGTAAGCCGCTCTGAGACTCCCTTGGGGAGTGGAGGGCAGGGTATAAATCCAATCTCTTCTTCTTCTTCTTCTTCTTCTCCCCTGGCACTCGTGGAACTGCCTGTGTGTGTCTCTTGAGGTTCCCTTATCCGGGTCGCCTCACACCAAGACTGATGGGCATTCCCCCCTCCCAAGCCTCCACACCTGCCTTGCCCCCGTGAGCCTTCCCAGCAAGGCACAGACATGAAGCAGCCCACAACCTGAGCCAAGCTGCGTCCACCTAGCCCATTTCAGCAAGGCAGCTCTCAGAGGGAGGCGTTCTACTGTCTGGTACCACTGCTAGCAAGAGGAGGCACTTGTACACAGCCAAAAGCATGACCAGAGGCCTTCCTGGCTCCATTCATGCAGCTGTTGCACCATGAAGACCCTCCCCGGGAGCAGCTCCAAAGCTCTAGGAGCTACACGTGGCTGTCAACCATCACATGGGCACCTTCCATACTGAAGGGCTTGTCTCTGGTGTGGACATTTCAGGGTGAGACAGGCCCCCTACCCCCACACATGGCCAGTGCAGCACCAGAGGCAATTGGAGAGGGGGCAATGTATCTAAGGCTTAGTGCAACAGCTAGGAGATCCACTTCTCAGCCAAGCCAAGCCCCTCTGAATTCAAGGCAAAAGCTCCAAGCAAAATGCCAGACCGGATTCAAGAAGAACTGCTGCTGCAACTCTGACCAGAGGAAGCCATGCAGTCTTCTTCAGACTGTGCTGCTTCAGTCCCTCTTGGGTCTGGAGGGGGTCTCAGGCTTCCAAGGGGCCTCTTGCCTTCTTTTATTTCCCCCGCCTTTTCATTTTCCACAATGCCCAAAATAAACAGCACGTCCACAAGAGATACAAGATGAAAGGGAGAACCTTCGGTTTCAGTATAAAGAAGTGCAAGCTGGAGTGATCTGAAGCTGCCTAGAAATATGCGAGATCAAAGCAGGTCTTGTTAAATTAAAAATGCTGTCACACAGATAGGAACTAGCCGCTAGCGGTGCCGGCTTCAACATGCGGGTCTCTGATCTGAGGCAGAAGGAGGCTCAGCAACACAAGAAGCTGCATTCACCACAAGGAAAGGCGAAAATAATAAGTTCACCAGCATCAGATGAGTTTTAATAAGGATATTAAATACCTTATAAGCAAGCTATTAGAATTTAACTCTTTCAAGGCAACCTCAAGGCTGCTTTTTAGAGGAGCCATGTGTGAGGCCTTCTTTGATTTCCCCTAAGTTAGAGCATGAGACAGCCACCTAAAAGCGTACAGAACTCAATATAAAAAACAGACAGAAGATGTTGTCATCTTAAGGGCCCGACCTTCCAAAATGCACAGATGGGGATTCACTGTAACTGGTAGGCCAGCTATTCTGTATGAACCAGCCTCGTGGGATACCATCTTTCCACGCTTCTAAAGGAAACAGCTTGTGTGTGCTAATTCATTTGGGGAGAGGGGATGGGCTCAATGGCAAAGCATCTGCTTGGCATGCTGAAGGTTCCAGATTCCACACTGGCATCTCTGGTTAAAAGAATCAGGTAGTGGGTGACACGAAAAACCTCTTCCTGAAGCCCTTGAGAGCTGCTGCTGCCGGTCAAGGTAGACGACACTGACCTGGATAAACCAAGGGTCTGACTCAGTATGAGGCAGCTCATTATGTGTGCTCGTTTGATCAGCACTGAGTCTGAATTTGAGAACACCATCCCGAAGGCCAGGTGGAGCCCCAGAAGCTGGCTTCGGTATTTCCTCCTATGGAAATGGCTCACAGCACCCTCTCTGCTTTGCACAGCATCTTTCCCCAGACAAGGCACGCTTTCCTTAGCCCCTAGCAAAGGGCCTTGACAAGACACACAAACGACTACCACCAGCCTTCCCTGGGATGGTTACAAGCCCCTTTCAATGAATGCCTTGCCCACACAACCACAATCAGACTATTCCAGCAGCAGAAGAGTCTACCTTTTCCATCCACATAAAACCAAGTCTGAAATTCAGCTGTCCACAACTATGACTGGGGAGCTTTAAAAATGCACAATCCCTGACAGAGGTCAGATTTTCCAAATGTTGCCCTTTGAGATCATATTAAATAAAAGTTTTAATCCAGTATGTGCCAAGCAAAAACCCACCGTGAGTCTGAGAAGACAGTCTAGGCCAGGGAATGGAGCCTAATCTGGGGGCATTTAGAGTGTTACTTCCAGTATTTGTTAGACTTTCAGTAGAACTGCTCCTCCAGTCTAGATTACCACATGTGCATGACTTTTGACAAAGTGGGATGTCTGAATATTTCAATATGTGTCCTGGTTCCATCTACTTTTCAAAGAGTTTCAGCACATGGTAAATCATAATTTGAACGCCTGCTGCAGCGTTCACAAGGCACCCTTCAGTAAATCCCTGTGTCAATATCAGCGATGAAAAGGCCACAGAGGGGACAGAAAAAATGAGGGGGATTCCAATTCCCCAAATTCTACCACTCCACAACCCCTTTCCAAGTCAAATTTTCAGGAGCATTTGAATAAAAGCGCCTATGGAATAGTTTCTCTTTCAGAATGAGTGAAAACCCACAAAATACGAGGTTTTACTCACTCAAAATGTAAGAACATGAGAAGAGCCCTGCTGGGTCAGACCAGGGAGGGTCCCTCCAGTCCAGCATCCCCTCTCACACAGGGGCCTCAACCAGTTCCTCTGGAGGGCCAGCAACAGGGCAGAGAGAGGCCAAGGCCTTTTCCTAATGTTGCCCCCTGTGGATACTTAAAACCAGACTGGCACCGTGGATAAACAAGGCAGATTTTCCTACAACTACTACAGATTTTTTTTTAAAAAACCAAATAATAGAAACAGCACCTGTAACATTTTCAGAAATGGAACGCCCTTCAGTCGCTGTTGACAGGGAACCACAACTGCACTGCCAGCCTTCAGCCCTTGGGTTCTGCCAGTAAAAAGGGGGCAGAGGGGACAAGGCCCGTCACAGCTTATGTTGGCCTTTGAGAGAGGACTGACCAGGGCCAAGACCACCAGCAACCCCCCCCCACCCCCACCCCGGTGACTTGATCCCATGCAACCTGCCTGACTCATCCGTGCCCAGCTGCTTGCGACTGTTCAGCAGGAGCCACCCTACGGAAGGCAGTGTGCTACAGGGGTCCCTGTTCCAGACTAGGACCAAGATCAAGATGGGCGGAGCCATGTCAGTCTGCACGTAGCACAGGAAAGAGCGAAAGCCCAGCAGCACCTTAAAAACTAACAAAATCTGTACCATGGGGATGAGCTTCCATTGAGTCACTGTTCACATGAAAGCTCGCACCCAGCCACAAATTCCGTCAGTCTTTAAGGTGCTACCAGACTACGATCTGGGAGACTCGGGTTCCAGTCCCTAACATGCCATGAAAGCTCATGGGGTGACTCTGGGTCAGTTACGCACTCTCAGCCTACCCTACCTCAAAGGGAAGAGAGGAGAATGACATGAGCTGCTTTGGGTCCCCATCCCCACTATGAATGGAATAAATAAATTACACAGCTGAAGATGGGGGGGGGGGGGGGCAGATAAAAGGCCAGATGGCTGGTGGGTGGGAAGGGGGACAGGTGAAGATATCGGGGTTGCCAGAAAAATGACTACAGGAAATAGTGTGGGGAGGAGGGTACAAGGAGAAGTGAGGTGCCCCCCCCCTTGAAAGTCCTTGCTGCTGTGCAACTGTGCCCAGTCTGGCAGCTGCCACCACTCACTTTCCGCAGGGAGAGGCTGCCAGGGGGAAGGAAAAGGGAACGCTGAAGACAGGGAGGGCAAATAAAGAAAGGTTGGCTGGTGGGCAGCAAGGAAAGAAGGAAGCAGGAAAGGGAAGGATGCTACAGAAGTTTTCAGGGAAGAGAGAGGGAGGGAGGGAAAATGAGATGCCTTGTGGGCCCTCCACTAGAATACTATAATACGTTAATTTATCAAACAGTCAACAATAAAATTTCTCTTGTTCGCTACAAAATTTGCTTTCTAATTAAACTTGACTTTTTCCAGCCAAAAACGGATGCATGTACTAAAGTAATTTACAGGTCGCTTGCCATCTCCCAAGCAAGGAGTATATTCACAATTCTGCTGGTAGAAAACTATGGCTGCAATCCTAAGAGCACTTTCCTGGGAGTAAGCCCCTCTGGAGAGCAACTGTGGAGTAGTGGTAGGGAGGGTCGGACCAGGACCTGAAAAAACCCGGTTCAGTCCTGCATTCTACCATGGAAGCTGGCTAGGGGACCCTGGGCCAGTCAGATATTCTCAGTCTAACCTACTTCACAGTACTGTTATAAGGAGAAAAACGTAAGCTGAGTGGGTCAGTTTGTCGGGGAGGCTAGAGAGGAGCCACCACATGACCACCGGGGAGGAAGTTGCATTATAAATGAAGGGAGAAAAGTGATTAACATTGGACTTTTCCAAGCAGATCTCCTTAGGATTGCTCTCTGTGGCCCTTATACTGCTAAATTCCTTAAAAACGCCAAATAATAAGCAGTAAAATAAGTTTAGGTGGACAAGAAAATATTTCAATGTTTTCCAAAATGCTAATTTCCCCCAAAATTTTCATGGCTTTAGAATTTTTAGAAACATTACATCTCTAGTTAACATACAAATATATATAAGTCAATCCTTAGTATTTCCAAAGGGATACATAATGGTATGGTATTGCTCGATCTCATAAACTAAGGTCAGTAATTGGATGGGGGGAGCACCAAGGAAGACTCTGCAGAGGACAGCAGTGGCAAACCACCCCGGCTTCTCACTTGCCTTGGGAGCCCTTCGCTGGGCTAGCCGTAAGCCAGCCGCAACTCAGTGGCACATGCACGCATCCACACACAGTGTGCCCCAGAAATCTTGCATGAAGCTGCCTGAGAGGGCAAAGATATCCTCCCTCCCAGCACGGTGAAGAGGATGGTCAGAGGTCCATGTTTAAAATCCCAGTTGGTTGTAGAGTTCCCTGGCCAGCTCCTTGTATATGTCTCCTCTTTCTAGGTACTGCAAAGGCTGCAAGGAGGTGGGACAAAGACTCTTCAGCAAGGCTGCACACATGTCCTCCACCCCTGGAAGCTAATAATCCTCCAGCAGCAGCTGAAGTGGGCGCCACAGGAGCTGAGGCACACAACAGATGAAAGCATGCAGAGCAAGAGACTTCTGCCACAGTAGCCACCCTTGAAGACCTATTCCAACGAAGGAACAACGCCATGGTTTTCGTTCCTGGACACAAAGCACATTTCCTACAGTTTGGGGGAGGCAGAGCCTGGCGCAGCGATCCTGGTGGAGGGGAAACCCAGCACGCTCCCAGCAGTCTGGGTTATCTGACACACAGAACACCCCAGAGACAGTCTACCGGCCCATCTCCACTATGAAGAAACTGTGCACAGGAACTCAGACCCTGGAAGACAAATCAGCTGCCATACATCAACTCAGCCAACAACTCTTATTGTCTTTCAAGACCTACTTGCAACCACCGGTCTCAAGAAAATGACATCACACACAAATGAGATTATACCAGAGAGCCAGACCGCCCCTCCCCCCCCCCCAGATCACCCACCCAAAGTGGAGTGCCTGGCTATGTAACCCACCTCTCTGAATAAATGCACTGGAAACAGCTCCCCCCCCCCCCATGTATTGCTTGCTTCTAAGACTGCTGGAGTATTTCAGCCTGGGCCCTTTCTTCCTGGTTCACACACTCCTACCCCCTAGAATCAAGCCTGATGACACACAGAAGCAATACACACACAGTTTCCCTGCCTCGCAATTGGGGAAAGAAGTAATAACCACACATACACACACTGGAGCACAAGTAGTTTGCAAAAGTAGGTAACACATTTAGCACCATTTGTAACCAGCTTTTTGCACATACTGTGACAAGCAAAACACGGTGAGCCAAACCCCAGGGATTCGACCCTGGCTTCACTAGCCATTTCCACAGTAACTCTGAGCACGGAAGGAAAGCATCAACCGGAATATAACCTCTGCCCACAGCTGGACACCACCACCCACCCCACCGCCGGCCTGGGGAGATCCACCACATCCATGCCTCCGGGGGCAGTAGCGCAGCCTGAGTGGCAGGTCCCCCCTGCGCACTCCCCCGTGGGGGTGTCTAATGACACATCGGCTGGCGCAGCACCGGCCGGGGCCCCCCCTCGGGGAGGGGGAGAGCGGGGGGGGGAGGGGGAGAGCGGGGGGGGGGAGGCAGAGCCCAGCGCGGCCGATCCCGGAGGAGGGGAAGCCCAGCGCGCTCCCAGCAGTCGGCAATGGTTCTCCAGCTGCCCCGTCCCGCCCCGAGGGGCTGACTCGCAGGCCGCTCTCGGAGGAGGAGGGAGGGGGTCGTCGGAAGGGAAGCGTCCTCGTTCCCCGTCCCCCCGCGCGCACCAGAGCCGCCTCTCGAGTCAAAGCGCCGCGCGGGAGAGGAGACATCTCTCTCCCCGCCCCGGCCGCCCGGGACCCGAGCCCCCCCCCCCCCCCACGCCTCCCGGAGCAGAAGCCCTCCCCTCCCCAGCAGCCACGCGTGGAGCTCCGCCAGCCAGCCAGCCAGCCAGGCCGCGAGTCCAGCGAGAGCTCGTGCGCCCTCCCCGCCTTCTCTCTCCCCACTCCCTCCCGCTTTCTCCCCACCCCCCCAGGCCGCCGCCGCCGCCCCCCCCCCCCCCGGGCTCACCTGGACGATCTCCCCCTCGGCGCTGAGCGTGGCGCCGGCGCGGGAGAAGCGGCCCTGCAGGCCGGTGGTGTAGGTGGTGTAGTCGCCGCCCGGGCTGGACTCGAAGAGGACCACCTCCACGAAGGCCGTCTCCTTGGCCAGCGCCCCCGCCGCCGCCGCCCCCGCCAGCAGCACCGCCAGCCCGGCCAGCACCGGCGGCAGCAGCAGCGGGCCCCCCCGCGAGGAGGGGGAGAGGAGGGGCGAGGACGAGGGGGACGAGGGGGGGGGAGGAGGGCGCCGCCGCCACCGCCCCCCCCCGCCGGGCCGCCCCCCGCCGCCGCCGCCAGCACCGCCAGCAGACGCCTCATCGCGCGGCCCCCGACGCCGCCGCCCCCGGGCCCCGCGCGCCTCTCTCGGCGGCCGCCCGGCCCAGGCCGCGCATCTCGCTCCCCAGCCCCGCCGCCGCCGCCGCCCCTCTCCTCCCTCTCCCTCCGGGCACTCGGGGGGGCGCGCACTCCTCCCGCTGCTCCCGCGGGCCGGGCCGCCTCGCCTCTCCTCTCCTCTCCTGGCTGGCGGGCTGCCTCGGCTGCTCCCCGCTCCGGCCGCAGCTCCTCTCCGCCCTGCCGTGCCGCTTCCCTTTCATCCGCGCCACGTGACGGGGACCGCGGGGTTATCCCCGCCTCCCGCCCGGCCCGGCCCTGCCCGAGCGCCGCCTGCCTGGGCCTGGGCCTGGGCGCCCCGGGGCAGGCGGACCGACCCCCTTCCCCTCCTCCTCCTCCTCCTCTTGGCCTGGCCTGGCCTGGCCCGGTCTGCAGAAGGGGGCGCCCGCCGGGCGGGCTGGGCTCCTCTCGGGGACGGCGGTTCGGTGGCCCCAGGGTGGCGGCGGCGGCGGCAGGCCTCCCTCCCTCCGGGAACGGCGCCCGGGCCCGGCCGGGGGTGAGGGGGGTGGGGGTGTCAGTGCGGCCTCTTCCCTCCTCGGACCCCGCAGTGGCGGCCCCCTCTCCACCACCACCTCCCCGCGGGACGGAAAGGAGGCGGGGGCGAGGACACGGGGGACGGCAGCCGGACGCAACCGGGAAGGGGGGGGGGGGGAGAGGCCCAGGCCGGCCGGCCGGCTGGGCTCCCCCAGCCCAGCGCAGAGCCCCCCCCCCTTCCACGCCCAGCCGCCGGCCTGCAGCCCCCCTTAGCAGCCCCGACGGTCGGGGGTCCCCTCAGCCGCTCCGGCCGGCAATCGCCGCCGCCCCCCCCCCTCTCGAGGGGGCCCCCTCGCCCACGGCCTGTGCTGGTGGGGCGGCAGGCAGGCAGGCCTCTGCCGCAGGCACCCTCCGTCCCTTTCCGCCGTTTTGCTGGGGTGATTCGCACACAACACCCCCCCCTTCGCCCCCCCCCCCAGGTCCAGGGAAAGTGCGCCCCGTCCCCCCCCCCCCCCGCGCGGCCCTCCCCTCCGGCCCTCCTGGTTCCCTTCTGGCACTCACTCAGGCACACACCCACCCTCCCTGCCGGACCGCATCCTCCTGTGCCGCATCCTGAGGGAGCCCGGCCTGGACACAGGGACTGCCATGTAGGGTGAGGTCCGGCACTCTCCCGAGACGCCTGCTCTGCCTGAGGGGGGCCACTGTCGCTGGTCCAAAAGATACTCTCCCCTTCCCCGTTTTGCCCCAAAGGGCTACAGAGGACTGCCCGGACCGGGGGGGGGGGGGGTGACAATGTCTGGGTCCTCCTCTGAAATGATCCGGCTCCAATTCATATTTTACTGCTTTGTCTGTGGAAAGACTGCCATAGACTTCTGCTGCCAGCTCCCCCCCCCCCCCCCCCCATCCTCCGCCGCTTCCACCCCCTTTTTATGGCTCTGGGTAGATATTTAACAGACCCTGGAATATTTCAGTTTGAGGCAACTTTCTCAGAAGTAGCCAAGAAGATCTGGGTACCTTCCCCTACCACATACAAAGTAAAAGGCGTTACTGTTAGAGGGTATGGACCTTCTGCTTTGATTCCCTTTCTCATGTTCTAGCTGTTTTTTAGACCACATATCCTCGTATTTCAGCTTATCCACCTCTAATTCTTATTTCTTCAAGTCTAAGTTTCTCTGTCCGCTGCTCTTCCCTTCTGATTCTTATTTCCTCAGTCTAGGTTGCTTTGCTTCCATGTTAATGTTTTCTGCTTCTGTTTTCTCTCTTAACTCCAGAGCTCTTAATCTATTCTGCTCTTTCAGAACGCCTGTATACTCCAGGGTTGTAGAAGATACATCAGAACTTGCTAAAGCTCACTCTTTAGGGATCCCCAGTGTCTGGTGCTCTGTTAGAGACACCCTCAGGATCTCGATAGATTTCCCTTCATGAGTGATTCCCAGGTCTCTATGATCTTCAATTAGAGAGTAATTCCTTTGTATTAGCACTCTTTTCAACTGTAAGTAAATTATCTTTTTCTTTTCTCAGATGTATATTCCATTCTTCTGGATTTAAGAACATAAGAAAAGCCAATGTTGAATCAGGCCAATGGCCCATCCAGTCCAACCCTCTGTCACACAGTGCCCAAAAACACCAGGTGCCATCAGGAGGTCCACCAGTGGAGCCAGGACACTAGAAGCTCTCCCACTGCTGCCCCCCCCCCAAATACCAAGAATACAGAGCATCACTGGCCCCAGACCGAGAGATCCTATCTATACCTTGTGGCTAATAGCCACTGATGGACCTCTGCTCCATATGTTTATCCAGTTCCCTCTTGAAGCCGTCCATGCTTGTAGCCGCCACCACCTCCTGTGGCAGTGAATTCCATGTGTTAATCATTCTTTGGGTGAAGAAGGACTTCATTTTATCCGTTCTAACCCGACTGCTCAGCAATTTCATGGAGTGCCCATGAGTTCTTGTCTTGTGAAAAAGGGAGAAGAGGACTTCTTTGTCTACCTGCTCTATCCCATGCATAATCTTGTAAACCTCTATCATGTCACCCCTCAGTCATTGTCTCCAAGCTAAAGAGCCCCAAGCGCTTCAGCCAGTTTGGTGTAGTGGATAAGTACGCGGACTCTAATCTGGGAGAACTGGGTTTGATTCCCCACTCCTCCACTTGCACCTGGCTGGATGACCTTGGGCAAGCCATAGCTCTGTACCAGCTGTTCCCTCAAGGACAGCTTGGGAAAAAGCTCTCCCGGCCTCACCTACCTCACAGGGTGTCTGTTGTGGGGAGGGGAGGGGAGGGGAAGGGAAGGGAAGGGAAAGGAGTTTATAAGCCGCTCTGAGACTCTTAAGTGAGTGAAAGGCGGGATATAAATCCAATCTCTTCTTCGTCTTCTTCTTCTTCTTTCTTCATAGGGAAAGTGCTCCAACCCTTTTATCAATCTAGTTGCCCTTTTCTGCACTTTTTCCAATGCTATAATATCTTTTTTGAGGTGTGGTGACCAGAACTGTACACAGTTCTCCAAATGAGGTCACACCATCAATTTATGCAGGGGCATTATGATACTGGCTGATTTGTTTTCAATTCCATTCCTAATAACCCCCGGCATAGCGTTGGCCTTTTTTTAATTGCAGTTGCACACAGTCTCGACATTTTCAGTGAGTTACCTACTACAACTCCAAGATCTCTCTCTTGGTCAATCTCCGCCAGTTCGGACCCCATCACTGTGTATTTATAGTTACAATTTTTGGCCCCAATATGCATCACTTTGCACTTGGCCACACTGAACCTCATTTGCCACCTTGACACCCACTCGCCCATCCTCGACAGATTCCTTTGGAGTTCTTCACAATCCTCCCTGGTTTTCACCACCCTGAACAATTTCATGTCATCCACAGATTTAGCCACTTCACTGCTTACTCCCAACTCCAAATCATTAATGAACAAGTTAAAAAGCATTGGACCCAGTACTGATCCCTGCGGTACCCCGCTGCTTACCACCCTCCACCATGAAAATTGCCCATTTATATTCACTCTCTGTTTCCTAATAATTAGCCAATTTTTGATCCACAAGAGGACTTGTCCTTTTATCCCATGACTATTGAGCTTACTTAGCCTTTGATATGGAACTTTATTAAAAGCTTTCTGGAAGTCAAGGTAAACAACATCCACATGTTTGTTCACTCCCTCAAAGAACCCTAACAGGTTAGTGAGACAAGATCTTCCCTTACAGAACCCATGCTGAGTCTTCCTCAAGAGATTTTGTTCATCAATGTGCCTACTAATTTTTTCCTTAATAACAGGTTCCACCAACTTACCCGGTATCGACATCAGACTGACTGGCCTGTAATTTCCCGGATCTCCTCTGAAACCCTTTTAAAGATGGGGGTGACATTCGCTACCTTCCAGTCCTCAGGAATGGAGGCAGAGTTTAATGAAAGATTACATATTTTTGTCAGGAGATCCACATGTTCACCTTTGAGTTCTTTCAGAACTCTTGGATGTATGTATGTTTGTTCTTCACATAACAATTTCCCCTCAACTCAATATTCTCTCAACTCAATATCCCACTCCTAAAGCCAACACTTGTAACATTTTTGCTCTTTAAGTCACCTCTCTGAAGCATTCTGAGGTTTATTTTATTTATTTTATTTTATTATTTCATTAGACTTATAGCCTGCCCTCCCCACACTGTAGGCTCGGGGCAGGTTACAACATATATGTATCTGAAATTAATGCAGATTTACAATATTAAAAACATGTTACAATAATCACTTTAAATCCATAAAATCATCGTCCTTATTTCATTAAAACATCAGCGCACTTCAACAGCAGATAATGTGGTCCCAGTCTGGCTTCCGGGATCTGCAGTCACTTGGGAGGTGGGGGGGGAGGCCTAATCAAATGAATACCCACTGCCTCAACTAAAAGCCTGGCGGAAGAGCTCTGTTTCGTAGGCCCTGCAGAACTATAATAGGTTCCGCAGGGCCCTGATTTCATATGGTAGCTAATTCCACCAGGCAGGTGATGTGTGTTATGCCACTCCTTGCCTTCATTAGCATTTCCTACTTATTTTCACTGCCATCAAAGGATCTTTCCTTAGAATTCTTAGTTGGACCCAAAGAACAGGCTGGCTTTCTTATGTTTCATAGAATGACAATATGGTCAACACATTGGGGTGGCTCTGAGGTAAACTGGGTTCTAATAACTCTAAATAGAACAGTTGTTTTCTCTTAAATATAAAGTTTATTTAGATGCATAACATCCTAACAGTTGCAGTGAAGTTCGTAAGCATAATGGTTTCAGATAGGTACAGTTCTTTTTCTTTCTCTAAAGGTCCTTAAACAGACCTAGCCACAAAGGCTTCTGTTCCTCACTTGTCACTTAGGCTAATAACTTCCCCAAAGCACACAGATTTCTCTTACACTCTATAGCACCTCACTCAGTCTCCTTCCTCCTACCCACTCTGAACAAACTTTCTGTTCTCCCTTACAATCCAGTCAATTCTGCCCCCTTGGGTACAGCTACCATCTAATCGTAACACACATCAATCACCCATTCAGCCCCCCCTTTCTTACTGTAGAGGCCTGGCTTTATAAACCACCACAACATATATATATATATATAAAACCCCACATTATAATATAGAAATAACACACACACACACTGTTTACATATGAAAACACCACAGGGGGAAAGTGGCAGGGATCCAACTAGCTGCTGCATGGATGGATCCTGGAGTTCTTCCAGCATAGTGCCCTGGAGCACTACTGCTCCAACTAGTCGATAGTGCAGCTATGCCACAGGGCCACTGGTGTGGAAGAGGTGTTCCGGGGGGGGCTGCTTAGGAGGCTCCTTCAGCCACCCCAGCAGCATGGTTTGTACCACTGACACCAAGATGTTATGCCAACAACAAAATCTGTCACAGGCACCCCCCTCCCAAGTAGGCACCACACCCCTGAGGCCAGGAGGACGGCAAGTGGCTCAGTCCACAGCCATTGGCCCCCAAACCCCACCCCTGATGCCCCAGCCAATGCTGGCCTGCAGCACGCAATACAAACCCAGGCTGGGCATAGCCACCCTGAATGCTGAAACATCCTGCTCCCTAACATGGCCTCCTGGCAGCTGCAGCAGGCTTACCATGGGGCAGAAGGCCAGTGGGCCTGCCGGTCATCACGGTTAGCCTGCACCAGCTGCCCCTTACAATGGTCCCCGCCCCAGCTCCTGGGAGGGCTGCATGGGGGTGGCCAGTGGCCATGGCAAAGCTGCACAATTACCAGAATGCATAGTTCAGTGTTAGGTTGTTCTGAGCCCCAGGATCTGATTTTATGTATTTATTTGCTAAATTTGTATCCTGCCCTTCCCAAAACGGGCTCAGGGTGGGTAACAACAAAGTGCATGAACAATTAAAACCAGGTAATAAATTCTTAAAACAGCTAAAACCATTAAACAATTAAAGATGGCAAATCAAATATAACCAAGCTCATACAATACCAGGACTCCGCATAGGGCAGATAGTCAGGGCAGCTTCTATGCAGGGAGTCCAACTAATTGGGTGTCCACCACCTCAACTGAAAGCCTGGTGGAACAGCTCCGTTTTATAGGCCCTGCAGAACTGTAGTAGACCTCACAAGGCCCTGATCTCAAGTGGGTGCATGTTCCACCAGGTAGGGGCCAGGACAGAAAAAGCCCTGGCCCTGGAAGAGACGAAGTGGACACCTTGTGGGCCAGGGTTAACCAATCGATGTTGATCAGTGGAGTGCAACGCTCTCGGCGGGGGGGGGGGGGGTAGATGTTAGATTATAGCAATGCAGTCTGTATGAGGCTGCCTTTTAAAACTGTCCACAGACTTCCGCTGGTCTAAATGTGGCAGCCCAGGCAACTGCTGGAGCTAGATACAAGGATCCTGTCACCCCTGTGCTGAAAGAACTTCACTGGCTGCACAGTTGTTTCTGGACACAATCGAGAGTGCTGGATCTTACCTTTAAAGCCCTAAGTGGTTCAGGGCCAGCCACCTTCCCCATGCTGTCCAGACCACCCGTCAAGTTCCTCCTCCTGAGCCCTGCTCTCTGCGCTAGGTTTCTGTTGTTGAATCTTTATGGCTTGTTTTAATTTTATATGGTTTTTACCATGAGTTTACCTCATTTTACTTTGTGAGCCAGGTCTCTGAAGAGGGGTCATATAAATGTTGCAAAAAAAGAAACTGAATCCAAGTTTTCCCAGCCCCACACAGGCTTTCAGTCATCCTATCTAAAAATAAAATAAGGAAAGATGTAGAAAAGGGCAGGCTACATGAATGGGATTGGAGAGGCTACAGGATTTGGGACTTTTACAAGCAGGGCAAGGAAGGGGAAGACATAATAAAGGGTTATACAATTAAGCATGCCATAGAGAGAGTGCTGAAAGAACTCCACTGGCTGCCCCTTTGCTTCCATGCACAATCCTAAAAGCTCTGGTTCTTACCTTTAAGTCAAATCCTCAGAGGTGTGGGGACAAAGACTGTTTCTTCTTGTATTTGACAGCAGGTTCCAGGCAGATAACAGAAAATACTTCCTGCAATACATCGTCAGCTTATGGAATTCCCTGCCACAAGCGACAGAAGGGAACCAGGTAGACTAAGGGAGGAGACAGGTTTTCTGTTAATGTTCATTAGTCATAATGGCAACATGGTCCCCATATGAGCAGGGCGTGGGGGGGGGGGAAGAAGCTTGGAGGAATCAGCAGGGGAGGACTGCCTTTGTGCCATGCCTGTTTGGTGTAGTGGTTAAGTGTGCGGACTCTAATCGGAGAGGACTGGGTTTGATTCCCTACTTCTCCTCCACTTGCACCTACTGGATGACCTTGGGCAAGCCGTAGTTCTGGCACAGCTGTTCTTGAAAAAGAGCAGTTTCTCTAAGAGCTCTCTCAGCCCCACCTACCTCCCAGGGGGTCTGTCTGTTGTGGGGAGGGGGAGGGAAAGGAGACTGTAAGCCGCTCTGAGACTCCCTTGGGTAGTGAAGGGCGGGGTATGAATCCAATTTCTTCTCTTCTAGTGGGCATCCCAGCAGCATCCAGATGGCCACTGTGGGAAGCATGATGACGGACTAAATGGGCTGGTTGCTGTCATCCTACGAGGCTCTTTTTTATGTGGCTGCGTTCTTGTCCCTTAACTAGCCGACACACCACATCACCGCCAGGAGCAGCCCGACCCTTTGAATTACTGGGGCAGTTCTCAACAGGCCACTGCCCTGGAGGGCCCCTACTGGCCAGCTGAGTTGGGCACTTTGTAGGGTCTGCTTGGCCTGAAGATTTCATTTCTCTGCTTTACAACTGGTGTAGTCTCACCTGGGCCTGAGTGGAGTGGCCCCTGTGGTGCTGCCTTGGCTCCGCTTGCTCCAGCACTGCCTGACCTCTCAGCCTGCCTCTGATAACAGCTTACATATTTCTGCCAACTTTCAAGTCCTGCCGGGCCAGCTATAAACATGCCAAGGTCACTGAAGTAATGAGAATGGCAACAGTTTGAAGAGCAGCCTCTGGAAATGGCATGTTTGTTCTACACCTCATGACAGCCCCAAAACCAAACAAGGCCAGAGATGCAAAAGACATTGCCAAGCCTCAGTCTGCTTTGCAAGATGGGATGGTTCTGCCTTCTGGTGCTAGCACTTGCTGTTTCAGCTTTGACCACCAGAGGGCCTCATAATAAAGCCAGGTTGCCCAGGCAGAAACCGCACACCGGCTGCCTATGGGTGTGCAATAGTGAACGAAAGGCATTCCGCATATGTTCAAAGGTGTGTTAAAAACTCATTGCAGTCCACACTGAGGACCATCTTAGGCCAACTTTTAAAATCTAATTCACACTGCAGTGATCTCACACCCAGGGCCTTTCTTCAGCTCTAAATCTGACAGGCTCGACTCTAAATCTACCCTGTTTTTAAAAACATGTGCAGCAGGGATAGGCATCTCTTACAATGCCATTCTAAGAACTCTGTCCTAGAAGTAAGCCCAACTGAGCAGATTTGAGTAGGATTTTGAGCAGACCTCTTCAGGAGTGCACAGCTAGAGACCAATCTTATAGATGTCAACATTTTCCAGCCTGGAAGAGCTTGGCCTTTGGAGCCAGCTCCTGGAGCACTCCATGCAGAGTGGCGCAGGCAGAGTACCAGATACTGAGCATCCTTCTTGCCTTGCTGGTGGGCCTCCCAGGGCCCTCTGCCTGCCCAGGACTGGAACCAGAGTGCTGAGCTGTGGTCCTTTGGATCTCACAATCCCAGAGGGCCAGCAATGCTAGTCTATTTGCAGCAACAATTAAGAGGCCTACTGTGGCATCAGCAGCATTTTATTCCAGCATGAGCCTCTGTGGGCTAGGGCATGCTTCTTCAGAGACAGTCTGTGGAAACTCATGCTGCAGACAGTTTTTTTATTTAAGTAGGAAGTATGAAAAGAAGCAGCAGATTCAAGGGGCCATAAAATGCAGGCAGTCTGCTGTTTGTTTCTTTTCATACATCCTACATAAAACACAAGGTTAGGGTTGAACTCCTGTTTCTCTGTCCCGCAAGGCAATTTCTTTGGTCATATAGCTCAAATGCAATAGGGGCCCGGACAGAGTTTCCTGAGAGGCTTGGCACTGGGCCCGCTGCCGGCGCCCAACAGCCTCATCTCTCCTGTGGCACCAGCTCTTAACTCGTAGGGTCTGCTGTTCCCTCAGCCTGAGTGCAAGAGGTGCACAGTCTGCCCTGTAGGATATGACTTCTCAGCAAAGGACAGGCACGTCTGCCCCATTGCCAGGAAAAGGGGAAGACATAATTGCATAGCTGCTGCTGGGAACACAAGCAACCAGCAAAGCCACCCCCACAGAATGCCAGGGGCAGGGAAGAAAGACCCAGTGACAGCGCACCTCCAAAAGAGGCCTGTGGCATGAGCAGCAGGAACCCTGGGATCAACACACTCCAGTGCACCCCACATATGGGCGTGTGAGACCCAGCCTGTCACTGATTTGCCATCTGCCAGGCAGGGGGGACAGCAGACAAAGATGCACCAAGAGAACAGCCCTAGTGAAGTCTCTTGCATCCCCCATAGCCCACCGGGGAATGGGGCCTAAGTGGCAGATGTAACACATGGCTCCCTGCCACAGGAGGCCAAGGACAGCAGACACAAGACAAAGCACACCTGTCCTGGCAATGATCCAGCAGGCAGCAAAACTTGAAACTGTGTCCTCACCCCCAAGACTACCACCCCAACCAGTGTTCCCCCTAAGCTGAGTTAGTGTGAGCTAGCTCACAGTTTTTTAGCCTCTGGCTCACACATTTTTGTCTTGGCTCAGGAAGGATGGCTCCAGAGCAAACTAATTTATGCAGTAGCCAAATCGCTCCCTCACAACTTTAATGTACCGCAGGTTAGGAAAGGCACAAATAGGTATAGAAAAAGGTCTGCATGGTTAACAAACAAAGTAATGGAAGCTGTAAAAGGTAAGAAGGATTCCTTTAAGCAGTGGAAAGCTAGTCTCCGTGAGGCTGAAAAAAGGGAACACAGACTGTGGCAAATAAAATGCAAGTCTATGATCAGGCAGGCAAAAAGGGAATATGAGCAGCAATAAATCTTTTTTCAAGTACATTAGAAGTAGGAAACCAGCCATGGAGGCAGTGGGGTCCTTGGATGACCAAGGGGTAAAAGGAGTACTGAAGGATGATAGAGAAATGGCTTAGAAGCTGAATGCATTTTTTGCCTGTCTTCACTGTGGAAGATGAGAAGTGCTTGTCCAAAACCGCTGATTTTGGGAGGAGTGTTAAAAGACCTGAGTCAGATTGAGAAGATGAGACAGGGGGTCCTACAACTGATAGACAACTTAAAACTGATGAATCACCAGGCCCATATGGCATACATCCAAGAGTTCTGAAAGAACTCAAAGGTGAACTTGTGGATCTCCTGACAAAAATATGTAATCTTTCATTAAAATCTGCCTCCATTCCTGAGGACTGGAAGGTAGGGAATGTCACTCCCATCTTTTAAAAGGGTTCCAGAGAAGATCCGAGAAATTACAGGCCAGTTAGTCTGACATCGATACCGAGTAAGTTGGTGGAAATGGCTATTAAGGAAAAAATAAGTAGGCACATTGATGAACAACTATTAAGGCAGACTCAGCACGGGTTCTGTAAGGGAAGATCTTGTCTCACTAACCTGTTAGTGATCTTTGAGGGAGTGAACAAACATGGATGTTGTTTACCTTGACTTCCAGAAAGTTCCATATCAAAGGCTCCTAAGTAAGCTCAATAGTAATGGGATAAAAGGACAAGTCCTCTTCTGGATCAAAAACTGGCTAATTAATAGGAAATGGAGTAAGTATAAATGGGCAATTTTCATGGTGGCGGGTAGTAAGCAGCGGGGTACCACAGGGATCAGTACTGGGTCCGATGCTTTTTAACTTGTTCATTAATGATTTGGAGTTGGGGGTAAGGAGTGAAGTGGCTAAATCTGTGGATGACACAAAGTTGTTCAGGGTGGTGAGAACCAGGGAGGATTGTGAGGAACTCCAAAGGAATCTGTCGAGGATGGGCGAGTGGGCGTCAACGTGGCAAATGAGGTTCAGTGTGGCCAAGTGCAAAGTGATACATATTGGGGCCCAAAATTGTAACTATAAATACACGGTGATGGGGTCCGAACTGGCGGAGATTGACCAAGAGAGAGATCTTGGATCTGTAGTAGGTAACTCACTGAAAATGTCAAGACAGTGTGCGACTGCAATAAAAAAAGGCCAACGCTATGCTGGGGGTTATTAGGAATGGAATTGAAAACAAATCAGCCAGTATCATAATGCCCCTGTATCAATCGATGGTGTGACGTCATTTGGAATATGGTGTACAGTTCTGGTCACCACACCTCAGAAAGGATATTACAGCATTGGGAAAAGTGCAGAAAAGGGCAACTAGATTGATAAAAGGGTTGGAGCACTTTCCCTATGAAGAATGGTTAAAGCGCTTGGGGCTCTTTAGCTTGGAGAGATGACGGCTGAGAGGTGACATGATAGAGGTTTATAAGATTATGTATGGGATAGAGCAGGTAGAGAAAGAAGTCCTCTTCTCCCTTTCTCACAAGAACTCGTGGGCACTCCATGAAATTGCTGAGCAGTCGGGTCAGAACAGATAAAAGGAAGTACTTCTTCACCCAAAGAGTGATTAACACGTGGAATTCACTGCCACAGGAGGTGGTAGTGGCTACAAGCATGGATAACTTCAAGAGGGAATTGGATAAACATATGGAGCAGAGGTCCATCAGTGGCTATTAGCCACAAGGTATAGATAGGATCTCTCACTATAGATAGAGCCAGTTTGGTATAGTGGTTAAGCGTGTGGACTCTAATCTGGGAGAACTGGACTTGATTCCCCACTCCTCCACTTGCACCTGCTGGATGACCTTGGGCAAGCTATAGCTCTGGCACAGCTGTTCTTGAAAAAAAGCAGTTTCTGTCAGAGCTCTCTCAGCCCCACCCACCTCACAGGGTGTCTGTTGTGGGGAGGGGGAAGGGAAAGGAGTTTGTAAGTCGCTCTGAGACTCCTTTGGGTAGTGAAGGGTGGGGTATAAATCCAGTCTCTTCTTCTTCAGTCTGGGGCCAGTGATGCTCTGTATTCTTGGTGCTTGGGGGGGGGGGCACCAGTGGGATGGCTTCTAGTGTCTTGCCCCACTGCTGGACCTCCTGAGGGCACCTGGTGTTTTTGGCCACTGTATGACACACAGTGTTGGACTGAATGGGCCACTGGCCTGATCCAACATTGGCTTCTCTTATGTTCTTATGCTAGTAGCTCAGAAAGTAGAATTTTTCCTCACAGGACTCCACCACTTAGAAGGAGCACTGACCCTAACCAGTGAACCAAGTGAGCAACGCAAAGGAAGAACATCACTGACCATTAGCTGATTGGCCACTTCAGCCCTGGCATCACC
This sequence comes from Lepidodactylus listeri, assembly GCA_029233225.1. Lineage (NCBI taxonomy): Eukaryota > Metazoa > Chordata > Lepidosauria > Squamata > Gekkonidae > Lepidodactylus > Lepidodactylus listeri. The sequence goes on from JARCFY010000013.1 coordinate 186,558, forward strand.
GTCCACCCTATAGGGAAATTAGAGAAGGCAAGTAGGAGAAATTGGCACAGGAGGTGGGGTTTGGGAGAGGGTGTGGAGCAAGCTTTATCTACCCAACATCAAACTGATAGGAACACAGCTGTAGGCCTCTCCAGACTATATTGAACAGTGGCAGCAAAGAAAGAGTAATGAGATTTGATGAATGGGGTTGCACACACTCTCTCCAGCACAGGCCCTGTACCTTCGCAAGCTGCTCCCAGAAGCCAGAGGAGATGAAGTGAGCCCTCCCTATGACAGCATGTCTGTAAACAGGGTGGGTGTGCCAGGCTGTGCACTGCCTGGGTCATGCTGGAACTGGTGAGATGGCAGCCCTATGGCAGAGTGGCAGGATCCACATGGAGATAGATTCAAGTGGGTAGCCGTGCTGGCCTGAAGCAGCAGAACAAAGTTGAAATCCAGTGGCACCTTTAAGAACAGTGACATTTTATTCAAGGTATAAGCTTTCATGTGCATGCACACTTATTCGCGCATGCACACTTCCACAGCATGGTGTAGTGTTTAAGAGTGATGAATTCTAATCTGGAGAACTGGGTTCAATTCTGCATTCCTCCACATGAAGCCAGCTGGGTCACCTTGGGTTAGTCACAACTCTTTCAGAGCTCTGCCCCCCCATAAGTCTAGCTCACCACCTAGTGGTGCATGACGCTAATGAGCTAGAATTTAAGGCTGCCAGACAATCGTCAGATCTCCTGGCTATACGACACACAATGCCACACAACAATTATTATTACTTCCACATGGCTCACTGCAGCTAGCCCATACTGAACTAGGAATGTCGGCCTTCCTGGTCTCCCTGTTGAATCACTACCTGTCTAGACACCTGAGACACAGGCAGAAGGGCCTACGGTCCCCCCCATCACCACAGAGAGGGCCCCATTTGACAGGCTACTTCCGCAAGGCACATACCCTACCCATCCAAACAACACTTACTCATCCCATGTGGAGCAGCACTTCAACTACATCTGTCGCTGCTGCATAGGGTTCCAGTCCTGCAAGACAGCAGGCACCCTGAGTGTCTGGCCTGGAGTCACATACAGCACAGCTGGCAGTCACTGCACACCCCAGCTGTGCCCCCTTGAGGGGCGGGCACCTTGTGCTTACAACCCAGTATGGGCCTGCTGGCGTCCCTGCCATGGGGTGTGCTGCCAGATGGAGTTGGCCTGGGTTGCCCCCATAGACACATCCTGATTTCCTAAGCTGTGGGAGTCTGCACTGTTGAGGTGGCATCTGGGCTAGGTACCAAGGGGAAGGGAGAAGCAGTGGCAGACTCCGGGCTAAGGTTGATGGATCCCTGCCCCACTCATCTGTCAGAGTTGCAGAGCTCTGTACCCCTGAGGATTATCTGGTCACTTCTTCAGGGTATGTCTCCAGAGATGGGATACCCATAGTGGATATGACAGGAGACATTTTAGTCACATAGCAAAGACATTTGCTCTCCCCCTTGGGTGTTAGCACTAAGTGCCCACTCTGTGTACTTCCCACCTTCGAACTACACCACTACACACTTGATAAGTGTGCATATGAGACCTCAGTCAGACTCCCATGCCACATGGCTGAAGTTCATATAGTGCTGGGGGGGCTGGGATTGGGTGTGGCCTGTACCCAAGTGGGGAGGCTGGCTGCTCCTCTGGTTGGCATTCTGAGTTGTACCAGGGTCATGGGCAGGACCGTGTTGGAGGGGGATGTCACATATGTCTTAAATCATGCTGTTCATGTATGTTCTTAGGTAGTTCTTATGACCTCTGTAGAACTCACGTGCTGGTCAGGATGAAAACACAGGATTTTCTTTATCCCTGACAGTTAATTTTAAAAGCTACAGAAATAGATTTATTGTGCTTTTAATTGCAAATAAGAGCCAAAATTTAGCCTTTTTATTTTATTTTTTTATTTTTTCAATGTATACCCCACCCTTCCCGCGAACGGGCTTTTAATCTTGCTTGAGAAATTAATGGGCACTATCAAGATGTATTCTGTAATGCACTTGCTGTTTATCTAGAAAATCATTTGGGGACTAACCATATTATCTAGAGTACAATCACATGTTAAAGTTAGAAAGGTTTACCTCTGTTTTTAACTGTTACTTTCTCTATAAAAACTGTTCTAAAATGGGTAAATCAAGTTTTCTGTGGTGGCTTGTTCTAAGGTGACTTTATGTTTTTTCAGTAACGACTGTATCAATTTGCATTTGTATTTATCTGTTAAACACTTGCCTAATTAAAAGAGTTCTGTCTTATTTAAACAAGTCATTAACTCGCAGAAAGATTTCCACTGGTTATGTTGGCAATGATCGAATGCTTAGACTCACCCCATCTCAAGGTACTTTAAAAGATAAATGTCTCTTAGCAGGTTTTATCTTGCAAAAATCCAGTGAGATCTCTGTTGCCGCTAAGCTAATGAGAACAATTCTCACAAAGTTAGAGTGGTGCCGTCACTTAACTGGATTCAAATTAGCTAGTTTGTTACAGGGGAGACTTTGACTTTCTCTTTGTATGGACACCTGTGGGCTACACCCTGCTTATTGCTGACAAAACAGTGCACCAGTTGCGAGGGGCACTACCAGGCTGGAGAAGCTTGGGAAACTGACTGGCACCTGCCAAGTCCCCCAGTCCGCTCTCTTCTGCACCAGCAGAGCAGGTACCACTGGAGTATGTCCTGTGGCTGGCTGCAACAGGGGGGCATTAGTGACCGGCTGCTGTGGCACTGCTGCAGGGCACTACAGCATCCTAACTCTGGCATACGCTGGTGTAATGCCTACTAAGTTCCCCAAGCACTCCCCTACCCCCTCAAATCAAGTGACGGTCAATGCGTTTCAAGCTGATAGGGAAACAGTAAATTCATTCATCATTTTTTATCTTAGTAAATCGCCCAGAGCCTTGTGTACTCGGGGACTAGGCGATCCAGAAATAATAATAACAACATTCTTCCCTTCACTCTGCATTTTTTTTCTCAGCTGAGAAAGTCAAATAATTTTAACGCTGTATGTATCCCTGGCTTGTGCCTTTCCAAAAGATAAGTAAAGAATGGAGGAAACCAATTGCCCAGCATGCATGACTTCATATTGTCCAGCATTCCTTGCCAAGTCTGAACTCAGAGGCCCTGTCCATGGCAGACATCCGCTCTCTTGCCAGACACCCGTCTGTCCATTCCCAATGCATCTCTTGAGGGGACAGATTTGAGGCACGGGACACTTCCCTGATGATCTCTGCATCCCTCCTCTGTGTGGCCATGCCCTTTTAGAAGCAAGACATCAAGAAGGCCAGGCCGGTGGGGAGGGCAGGGTGGCAAGGAGGGTTGTGACACTGCTTCAGAGGGGCTGAAGGCATGCTGCTTACCTAACAAGAGCAACTAGACAGAAGGGAAGTGTTAATCACCTGGTTTTTTCCTGCTTGCCTCATTTAAGTGTCTGTTTAGTCCCCACTTGTGGAGAGCTACAATTCCCTACTCTAGAACTCAGGGTTGCTTGAAAGTGTGCTAGGGGCAATCTTGGCCTTTTGTTGCTTAACCCTCTTTTAAGCTACAAATAACTATGAAAAACCAGTCTTGAGCACAAAGACTGGAGTTATATGGTCCCTACGACCCACACCAAACAGCATTCAGGCTGCAGCATTTTGCAGCTATTGAAGCCTCCAAACACTTCTCAAGGGCAGCACCACATAAGCATACTGCAGTACTCTAATAACAAGGGCACGCACCAGTGGCCAGATCTTTGCTGCCCAGGAAAGGCCACAGCTGGCTACCCAGTCAATGCTGGCAACAAAGCACTTTTGGCCACAGCTGCCACCTGCTTATCCAGCCATAGGCCTGGGTGCAAGAGAACCATCCCCCCGAATTTAGGTAGGATTTCTGAAAAGAAGTGGTCTTGCAAGGCAGCAACTCCTGTGCTTATTCGCCATTCAGCACCAGGGAGTTTCTGCCAAGTATCCGTGGGTACATTTACTCCTGCTGCTTGCAGGAAGGGATTCCTATTCCAAACCAGGATATGCAAACAAGCAGCAGCATATTGCAAAGAGATTACAGCAGGATGCTTGCGAGTGAACTGGTTCAGCCGGCTGCCCCTGGAGCACAGCCAGGCTACCAGGCAGGGAGCACCTATCATATCAGGAGCTGCAGTAGCAGCTCTCAAGAGAAGGCCAGATTTCAAAGCCCCCACCCCACTCCCACCACCAAAGGCTGCAGTCCGACACCCAGCCCTGAGAATTCTCCTCCACCAACACCTGGTGAGCAGGCTTCCTCCAGCCCATCTCCTACCAGGCACCTGCTGCTCTCAGCAGTCCCGACCTGATACTAAGAAGAAGGTGCCGCCTTGCGCGTCACCGCCAGTGTGCCAGTGGCACCCCACACACAAATCCCCGGAAACCTTGTACGGTGGGTTCACCTGCCTGGTGAGCAGGGCCCATGGGCAAGCATGCGGCACCACATCGCGGGCATGCAGCCCAGCCGCCTCCAGACAGTAATCACGGGGCGCCCGCAATCCAGAAGGGAAGCCCTGGAGAGGTGGTGCCCAAGATGCTGCATTCAGAACAGGGGCGCAGTCGGCCCAGGGACCAAGGCATTAGCCCGGGGTGGGTTCAGGACCCAAAGGAAGACGGCTCGGAAACGGCGGCGGCAGCCACTCGACGGGAAGTGGCCCTCCCAGCCACGACGGCAGGAGATGCGGAGGGCGCGGCTAAGACCCAGGGGCAGAGAGTTCCGCGAGACCGTCGGCAGCCCCGGCGAGGACCGACCGACCGACCCCCCCCCCCCCCCTCGGGCCAAGGGCGCGACCGACTCGGCGGCTTCCGCGGCTGCGCAGAAGCACCTGGCGAGCCCGGGCCTGGGAGGACGACGTGGCGCAGAGGGCGGGGCGCAGCAGGGTCGCCTGACGCAACCGTGGGTGCCTGCCCCTCCTCCCGCGCCTTGACCAATCAGCGGTCCTGCCCGGAGCCCCGTCGACGCGCGGCGGCCAATAGCAGCCAGCCACGGTGTTAGATAGGCGAAGGGACGGCAGCCCCCGGCCGCAGTGGGCGAAGCGGCGGCGCCGGCGCGGGAAGGAAAAAGAAGGGAAAGGGAAGGGGCGGCGGCGAAGGGGAGCGCGGAGCTCGGAGCGGCGCAGCTCAGCACGGAGGACCCCCCCCCCCGCCGCCATGGCGCCCCTGCCGGGACCCCCCGCCGCCGCTCCCCCCCCCAGGCTCCTGCTCCTCCCGGCCGCGGCGGCACCCCGGCACCCCCCCGGCGGCAGCAGCAGCAGCAGCATCAATGGCGGCGCCCCCGCCCCGCCGCCCGCGCCTCACCCGCCCCGCAAGAGGCAGCGCCTGGCCCACCTGAGCGCCGAGGAGAAGGCCCTGCGACGGTGAGCCACCCCACCCCACCCCGTCGGGCGGCGGAGGGAGGGAGAGAGAGGTCGGGGGGGGGCGTGGGCGGGCGTGCGGGGAAGGGGCGGCGGGGGAAGGCGACTCCCGGCCCTGCCCTGACGGCTCCGCCGCGTCTCCCCCCTCTCTCCCCCCCCCCCCCGGGGTCCAGGAAGCTGAAGAACCGCGTGGCGGCGCAGAGCGCGCGGGATAGGAAGAAGGCGCGCATGGGCGAGCTGGAGCGGCAGGCCGTCGAGCTGGAGGCCGAGGTGAGCGGGGCCGGGCCGGGCCGGGCCGGGCGGGGCGGGCCTTTCCCTCACAGCCGCCGCCGCTCCACTCTCTGACCGTCTCCTCCCGCCCCCCCCCCTTCCTTCTTTGCTCGGTAGAACCAGAAGCTGCTGGCCGAGAACCAGGCGCTGCGGGAGAGGGCGCGCAGCCTGGCCTCGGAGAACCGGGAGCTCCGCCTGCGCCTCGGACTGCCCGCGCCGGAGCCCAAGGTGAGCGAGTGGGGGAGAGAGAGAGAGAGATGGGGGGGGGGCTCTCCCCGGGCCCCCCTCACGGCCCCGTGCCCCTACTCTCTTCCTCCCGGCCAGGTGGAGGCCTCGGCGGAGCCGCTGTGGGATGGCGTCCGGGGAACAGACGAGGAGGACGACGGCAGCAGCAGCGACGGAGAGGAGGTGGAGGTGGAGCTCGGCCTGGGGCCGGCGACCGGGTCCGCTAAGTCTGCAGCACTTAGACTACGTGTTCCTCTGCAGCAGGGACAGGCCCAGCAGTCGCCCCCCCTCTCGGCTGCCTCCGCCTGGATGCTGAGGGCAGCACGGGCTCTGAGGTGAGCCTTTCTCTCCCTCCCCCTGGGGTGGGGCGGGCAGAGGGGGGGGGGCTCGCTGGTCTCCAGGGCCCAGGCAGGAGTGCTGGTGGGTTCCTCCGCTGACAGGGTCCTGTCTCTTGCAGTCTGATCTCCTCCTGGGCATTCTGGACAGTTTGGACCCAGACATGTTTCTGCACTACGGAAGCCCCCAGCCAGCATCCTTGGATCAAGCCCAGCAGCACGAGGAGGAGTGTGCAGGAAAAACGGGTCCCCTACCAACCTCTGCTGGTTTCCCTCTGGGGCCCTCACTGCCCAAGCTGGAAGCCATTAATGAACTGATCCGTTTTGACCACGAGTATACCAAGCCCTTCATCTTGCAGGTTTCGTCAGAGGGGGTCAGGCCGGCTAGTGTGCTGCTAGGGAGAGTGGAGTGTGAGAAGGAGACTGTCCTCCTCGGGCCCCCTATGTCCGTGAAAGAAGAGCCTGCAGCCATCCTTTTACCTGAGCTGGGGATCTCACACCTCCTCTCCTCAGACCAGAAGCCGTCCCTGATGGATACCTCCAGCGATTCAGGTTACGAGGGCTCCCCTTCCCCCTTCAGTGACCTGGCCTCTCCCTTGGGCACAGACTATGTGTGGGATGAGGCCTTTGCCAACGAACTCTTTCCTCAGCTCATCAGTGTCTGAATGCCTACGGGCCCTTACCTGCCAAAAGCACAAGGTTACTTTCCCGGCGCATTCTTCTTCAAAGTGTTTCAGCATAACTTCTTATAAGTATTGGTCCCTTTTGTACCTGCCCGGTTTGTGCCTAAGTAACGTTTTGAGGATCCCCTTTGTAAGAAATGGAGATGGGGTTAGATGTGGAAATCTTCACTAAGTGATAGCCTGTGCTCCCAAGGGATCTTTTTCAGTTATGTAAATAAACATGAAATTTGTCTGAGATGTTTTGTAAAAGAAAAAAAAAGTAGTAGCTTGTTTTTCTGCTGTAAAGTTACACATTTCTACCATTAAATGCAATGCCCAACACTTCTTTTCCATTTTGTGCGGGGGGGGGGGGTTGCTTACTTTCAAAGGGGAAGGGTATTTGTTTAAAACATATTAACTGCCCTTCTCCCTTGTGGAACTGAAGGTGGCTTATGATAAGTGATAAGTGTTTGATTTTTTTCCGGCTGGGTTTAATGGTTTTATGTGGGGTTTTGACATTCAAAGGAAGTTCCAACTTCTGGGAAGGTGATGCAAGCAGGACGAAACATGAGGAGTGATGCCAGATCAGGCCAATGGTCCATCCAGTCCAGCACTCTCAGACACTGGCCAAAACCCAGGTGCCCTCAGGAAAGGAAGATGGTGCACCTTGTGCAGTGGCTGTGCAGGCGGGAGGGAGTGTAGCCCTGTAACAAACCCAGAGAGGAAGCAAGAGCCAGAAGCGCTATGCAAAGCAACAGCTGGAGAAACACCCATCCAGGATGATCTACCCAGTTGTCAGGAAAGAGCTGTGGGCAGCAGAAAGAAACCTCATTTTTATCCTCACACCAACCCTGTGGTATAGATTAGGCTGGGAAAATGCCTAGCCCAAAGTCATGCAGTAGTTTCACAATAAGCATATAAAATGCATTTTCTATTCATGCACTGAATAACGAGTGAGTTTCCTGAGGTTTAGTAGCTTATGTAAAACTAGCCAGCCTTCACCAGCCTTCACCACTGCATCAGATAATATCTGCTGCAAACCAAATTTGTGCCAGCAGCTTAAGCAATGGCACTTTAAAGCAGTCAAAATGTTGGACGCTCTTGCTTTAGCGCCTGAAACCATGACCTACCACCGAAGAACGCACCAGGCCAGTCTGCTTGCATGTGTTCCCAGCCTCTGCCAACGTCTAAGTCCTCTCCCCTTCAATCGTCCGTGATCTCCCCTTCAATCGTCCGTGAACAGTAACAAATGACACCCTGCCGCCTGGCATCTGGACAGCAAACACGAAAACGGCGTCCCTTGCTCTACCCATCCAGACACTACAGGGACAGTGGTAGCCCAAGGCTTGGCTTCAAGAGCTAATGGTATCCGGTGATCATGTTCCCGATAGCATCTCATTTTGTTGGGTTGCAGTTACACTCCCATCTGAGAAATGCATCTTACAGGAGGTACCTCTTTTGGCCTCGAGGTTCTACAACAGTGACAAGGCGGCAAAACACACCATAGCCTCCTGCACTGGAAGCTGTCCTTCCTGAGTGAGCCAGGCAGGGAGAAGCTCTGCTCAACACAACTGAGCTTCACCGGCAGAATGGCGTCATCAGCTGAAGCAGTTGTCTCTTGAACATGTGAGAGGTGCATTCCTGTGCAGCCTGAAAGCTCAGCACCACAGTGGCAAACTGGTATTTGTGCTCCTCCCCTCCCCCACCCCACTTTGCACAACCAACACACAGCACTCTAGAAACATTACAAAAATGTATTGAGAATAAGATGTACAAGTCACAATTTGGTCCAACACAAGACAGACCAGAATCAGATGTGTCTTGGTTCAGAGCAACAAACCCAGAACCCCCACCCCCACCTTCCTTGCATGGCACACAGAACAGAATTCAGCCTCTGGCTAGAGAAAACTAGGGAAATTATTCCGCAGGCCACAACTCAAAAGAATCCATTCTAGGAAGATTTAGACAAGCTTATAAAAATACATCAACCTTCAACATTTCTTGTGAACTCGTGTCCAGCCAAGCCAGTCACCTAGCTGCGGCTGTGCAGTGGCAAAAACGGGTGGTAGGTTCGTCAGGAAGCAGCGCTTTCTGTGTGCCCCCCCCCCCCCCCCCAGCAATCGGGATTCAGAGGGCTGTGAGCTAACCCTAAAACAGGACTTCGGCAAGGTAGTCCCTGACTGGATACATTCACAGTGGTCGGGGGACATGGGGCCAGGGCGGTTAAATCCCTTTTCTGCCAAGAGAGGATCTCTTTCTCTCACACATCAGCCCTGATGCACCTCTGGGGAGAACAAGAAACTTTCTTCTACTTGCCTGAGGATAACGGAGCCAGTCACATTTCCAGCCGAAGTGCCATACGGCACCCTTCCCCACAACGAGCGACTTGGCCTCTCCCAACAGAGCTCTTCTGCCAGGACTCGGTCAAGCCTCTTCAGCTGACAGGGATGCAACACAGACTGTGACAGACAAAACTCCCTATTTAAAAGCAAGACAGCTGTGCACAGAAATCAAGGCCGAACAAATAAATGTTACATGATAAGCTTATTTCAGACATATGCAAAGTGTTAATATTTAATCCACCAGCAAAATAGAAACGCTGTTTGCATATTAGCCGTAGAGGCTCATGTGTGCTGATAATAGAATTTTAAAAAATTGCAAATGGGGCAACAGAACACAAAGGTAAATGAAGCAGAAGACTCTTGACATCTCACTCAAGGAAGTGACCAAGTGGCTGCTTTCATACAGCCACTGTCTGGATCGCTGCCATTGAGTAAAGTCACCTCTGTGGTTTTCTGGCATGCGAGGAAATTTGTTTCCCGATCTAGAAGAAAGCATTTCTGTGCTCTCATGAGTGAAATCTGGCATTTGTGACAGTGCCTTAAGTAGCCTGACAATGCTAGTCATGAATCAAACACAGAGGATAGAAACTAAATCAGATTGGCTGTTTTAGGTACCTCAATGGAGATGGCTTTAAGCCAGTGATCACGTCTGGGTCTGTATAGCCAAAATCTGCAGGAGGCTCAATGACATGACAGGCTGAACCGGCACTTGGAGAAAGTTCTTTTTCCAAGTTGCTCATTCGCATACTTATCAGAATCCAAGGAGACCTCAGCCCTCTGGAGGAAAGGAAGCAGAAGTTCTGTGGACCAAAAATAAGTTTCAGTCGATCAAGCCCCTTCCTACCTAACCACACTTGAAGGGTCACTTTTTTTATTCCTCACAATAGGACTCAAGCACTGTCCCAGCTGCAGGGCTGGCAAAAAATATGCACACAGACATTACCTGTCCAAAGGCAACTTAATCTCACAATCTTGTATCCCCTTCTAGATCAGCTGGCAACCCTTCCTTGGGGATTAACACCAACGATGCTCACAGCTCAGGAGGCACACAGGAGGGCCTGAACCTCTGGATTTTACTGTACAAATTAGCAATAAGCCAGACAAACCAACATTTCTGACTTTCTTATTTAAAACCAAGCTTGTTTTCTTGGACTATAAAATGACTTTTCCTCATTTCCTAGGCCCGAAGCCATCTCATACTTCTGACCATCCCCTTTAAAAATACATGTCCCTCTCCTCTACCATCTAATACCCACACATTCAAAGGGTGAAGAAATATCAGCAAGCTACCATCTGGTTTTGCCCCAGGTTCTACAACTCCATCTCCTCTTCTGAGCACCCAGCAGGTTCCACAGCACTGTAGAAAGGTGAAGGCATCTCTGTTTGCTGCAACTCACAGAACTTTCCTGTCTGGAGGCTGAAAGCAGCTTCAAGGGTTGCTGATTTTGCGGAGCACCCTTCTGTCATTGGCTTGTAGTTTTTAACAGAAACAGGCTTTGCTTTTTTGGTGAGGAATTCAGGGAGAGGCTTCCAGACTACTAGCTCCATGGAGGGACGACTCCTGGGTGGAAAGGAGCATGTTCAGCTGTGGGGAGGGGCTTGAGGCTTCACCAAGGCAATTCCAAGGGCTGATATGTCACAGCCCTCCCCCCTCCCCACACTGGCAGGAAGCACAACTCCCCTTGTTTTAGTTCTACCACTTTGCAAGGCAGTCAAAAGTCTTCATCATCCCCAGTGCCTCAACCTGGGCGCATGCTCCCTGTCCACCAAAGCAGTCAGAATCAACAGTCCCATTTTGCCTCCTCAGGACCACTCCTCAGTGGCCCAAGTCCTGCCCTAGCCCCTTCTCAGCAGGCCCCTCTGATCACATCTGATAAGTGGTCACTGAAACTCACATGGACTCTATTATCTTCTTTGTCAGGTCTCCAGTGTAATCCCTCTTCAGCCCTGTCTTAAGTGTGTCAGACAGGACGAGGGTGGGCAGGCTGCCAGGAGGCCCCGCCACCAGCCCATCTTCATCTTCCTCCTCTTCTTCCTCGGTTATTCTGCAAGGGCAGGGAGACAACAGGCTTGCAGCCACGACACTCACACACACACACCACCTTTGGACACCTGATCAAGGGCTGCTTCCCCCACCCCAGCAGCAAAGTCTGAAAGCATTTTGCAGTTTCTCAAGATGGTCTCTGGGAGAAGCGGAAAGAAGTCACGCAAATACATGCACACAGGATGGAACTTATCCTTTCTTGCAACCTCTGTGATCTCAGAATCCACTGCATGCTCTGCTCACAGCCATGCAACAAGGAGTACAAGAACCTGCCTTCCCTCTCTTCCCCCCTCCCGCCCCCCCAGCCATGGTTCCAGAGGGAGCTCCTCAGCCTCTGAGCCCTGGCAGCGACTCCTGAGGAAGTGCCCTCAGCATACCTGTCCTCGATCTCCTGCAGCTTCCTGCGTGCGGCCTCGCACTGCTGCTGCTGCTGCTGCTGCTGCTGTTGCTGCTCCCCCATGGCGGCTTGCTCCATCTCCTCGCAGGGGCCTCCCAGCCCGCTAGGTGTGCCAGGTAGGCTGTGGAGAGAGGGGTCTGGGGGGCCCAGCCTCCACTGCGGGGCAGGGGGAGTCGCGGGGGAGTGCCCTCTTCCGGCCAGTCGCTTCTTGGTCGCGGGACAGCTGGGGAGGGAACAACATCCAACACCGCAGGGCTGCGGCTAGACCGGCCGGCCGAGGGGGCAGGGGCAGTCCTCGGGGGGGGGGGGGAGGAGGGGGAGGAGGAGGGGGGGGGGGGAGCAGCCGCCGGGGTCAGGCAGCGGGCCCTGCAGAGGGTGGTCCTGGCTGGGGAAAGGCCCTCTCTCGTCCACGGAGGCCTGGCCCTTCTCCCCCCACAGCCGCCGCCCCCACCCCCAAAACACACACACACACACACACGGCCGCCTCCCCCCCCCCGCCACTTACCCGTCGGGCTCCTCCTCCTCCTCCTCCTCCTCCTCCATCTTGTGCTTCCTCCTGCCGGGGGGGGGCGGGCGGGGAGAACAAGCAGACAGGCGGAGCCCCGTCAGGACCCGGCGGGGAAGGGAAGCCCGGCCCGGCCCTCCTCTTTCCCCCCCCCCCGCGCCCCAGGCAGGGACTCACCGGGGGCCGCCCCGGACGGGCACCAAAGGCTCCTCCATGCCGCCGCCGCCGCCGCCGGGCCCCGCCCAGCCCCGTCCCGCCCCAGGGGAAGGGTGGGGGTGGCCGGGGGTGCGCGGGGGTTGGAGCGCCCAGAGCCCAGGCCCCCCCCGCCCCGAGGCGCCCGCCAGGCCCGGACCCCGCCGCTCCAGCGCCGCCATCAAGCACCTCACGCCTCACCCCCACCCCACACACACACACCAACAAACCCCCGCCGCCGCCGCCGCCGGACCCCAGGCCCGCCCGCCCCGGCCCAGGAGGGAGGAGGAGAGGGGAGGCCGGGGAGGGACTGCGGCGGCGCCGACCGACTGACTGACTGCCTGGTCCGCCCCGCCCCGCCCCGCCCCCCCCCCCCCGGGCCACAGCAGCGCCGCCGCCGCGCAAGGCAGGCCGGGAAGCGCCCCGCGAGCCTCCGGGGGGGGGGAGGGGGCAGAGCGCGACGGGAGCGGTAGTCCAGCCCCTCGGCTTCCGGCCCCCTCCCCCCGCGGGCCACCGAGGCGCGGGAGCTAGAGCGCCGCCTCCCCAGGCCCCGCCAGGCAGAGGGGGCGGGGCGGGAGAAGCCGCCGAGGGGCGGGGAGGGGCGGGGCCCGGCTGTGGGTCTTTCGCGGCGGCCTCTCCCCGGGCCCAGAGGAGGCGACCTCCCGGGACATCCCGCCCAGACCCCCCCCTCCTCCCGGCATCAGGCGGGGAACCCACGAGATGCCCGCCCCCTCCCTCCCTCCCTCCCTCCCCCCGCTGACCCCTGACCCCAGAGGGGCGACCAGCGCTCAGCCCCGAGGCACAACCCCCCCCCCCCCCCGCCCTCCCTCCTTGCGGCCGGCCGGCCCCAGGTCACAGGGTCCGCAGTGCTGCCAGAGGGCCGCCCAGCCTCTGTCCGGAAGGGAGAGCCCATCACCACCACCACCTCCCACCGAGGGGCCGCCCGGACTGCCGGGAAGTTCATCCCAGCGTTTAGCCAAAAAATTCTTCCGATTTCGACCCGCTGGTCCTGGTGTCCGACCTTCTGGGGGCAACAGAGAAAACAACTCCGCACCACCCTCCCCGGATGACAGCCCTTCGAGGACTTGAAGACGGTGATCACATCACCTCTCTCAGTCGCCCCCTCCCCAGGCTGAACAGACCCCCAGGGCTCCTTCAGCCCTTCCTCGCACGACTGGCTCTCCAGACCCCTCACCATCTTCGTTGCCCTCCTCTGGACACGTCCCAGTTTGTCCATAGCCTTCTTGAATTGCGGTGCCCAGAACTGAACACAATACTCTAGGTGAGATCTAACCAGAGCAAAGCAGCACCATCACTTCATGTGACCTGGACACTATAATTCTGTGGATACACCCCAAAATGGCATCTGCCTTTTTAGCTACGGCATCACACTGCTGACTCATGTTCCATGTGTTGTCTACTAAGACCCCTGGATACTTTTCATGCCATTGGCTACTGCCAAGACAAGTCTCCCCCAACCTAAAAGCTCTTCCGCCAGGCTTTGAAGTAGGAGCTGCCTCCTCCTCACAGCTCTGGCCCAACCACTGAAAACCGCCAATGGACCAGCAGCACTCATCAGAATGCCCAGAAGAAGTTTGGTGATGCCCACCTGGGCAAGGATGCTGAATTTTGCCATCATGGACTGTATTGTATTTTTATATTACGGCTGTTTCATGGAATTTTATAAGAACTATGTTGTTAGCCACCCTGAGCCTGCCAAGAGGTGGGGAGGGCGAGATAAAAATTTAAATAATAAATAAATAAATAAAAGTATGCATTTGCTTTTTCCTACCAAAGTGCAGAACTTTACATTTATCTCCATTGAACTTCATTTTGTTTTAGTCCAGTTTTCTGGCCTGTCAAGATCATCCTGTATCCTGATTCTGTCTTCTTCCATATTTGCTACCCCTCTCAATTTAGTATCAGCTGCAGATTTAATAAGCATTCCCTTTATCCCTTCATCCAAATCATTTGACAAAACAGGTCCCAGGACAGATCCCTGAGGCACTCCACTTGACACTCCTCTGCAAAAAGATAAGGAACCATTCACAAGCACTCTTTGGGTGCGATCTGTCAACCAGTTACAAATCCTGGAGGTCTCTTCTAACTCTATGATTATGTGATTCTAAAACGAGGGCAACGTTGAATCAGATTATTGACAGAGGGTTGATATTTAGCATGGCCCTTGTGCAAGGATCATAGCAAATATGTTCTGTCAAAACCCATTTGCTTTTTTCGTGGGTACAGAAAATACTCAGAATTCTTATTTCAAAGGCTTCCTCAGGAGGTGGTGGGCTCTCCTTCTTTGGAGGTTTTCAAGCAGAGGCTAGATGGCCCTCTGACAGCAATGCTGATGCTGTGAACTTAGGCAGATCATGAGAAGGGAGGGCAGGAAGGGTTGCCTCAATGTTTAGTTGTGGCCCTTTCTTACATGCCCAGGGAAATGCTGATTGCCACTTTGGGGTCAGGAAGCAATTTTTCTCCAGGCTGGTTTGGCTGGGGATCCTGGAGGTTTGTTGTCATCTTCTGGGCGTGGAACAGTGGTCACTCTGGGTATGAACGGGGAGGTATATGTGAATTTCCTGTATTGTACAGGGGGTTGGACTAGATGACTCTGGAGATCCCTTCCAACTCTATGATTCTAAAAACTCTCTGCTTTGACAGCACCAGTTTCCTAGCCAGTCCAGCTTCCATTGTTGCATCATTTCAGAAAACTGAGCCTAAACAGCTATTAAAGTTCCATCTGGCTCTTCAATTCCTCCTTCCATCTCTGTCACACTCTGCACTGACATTTCCCTGTAAAGATCAGGTTTCTACCTGTTCACATGAACATCCTTTGTCACTTTCCTTAACCTTTCCATGAAGACAGTACACCTGACACTGCCCATCCAGTCCAAAAGCACAAGCCGCTTGCCAGTGCATGAAGGCCAAAAAACTATTACCTGGTCACCAAGCTCAGAAGTCAGAGACCTGGCTGTATTATGCCAGCTGCTCTGATTCACTTTGGCCTTAGCCTGATCCTCTCCAACACTCACCATTTTCAGCCACTCTCTAAAGTGTAAGACACAATCAATCACTGACTCCTTAGCCTCAGAAAACTTTTCTTTCCACTTGTTCCCTTCCAAAGTCTAGCAGCCCCCGCTCATCTCCCCAAAGACAGGAGACTGCGCAGGCACTCTGACCTTGCCCACCCTCTGGCAAGACACAGCAGACTCACACCAGTCTCTCACACCCTGTGCTAACCTGGGCCTGTAAGAACCTAACTGAAGCCTAGCCTAGCCCTGCACCCAGCTGCCTCCCTGAGCCAACTTCCTGGCACTTCCCCAGCTTCCCGACAGCCTGCTCTGAGAGAGCCTCAGAGAATCCCACTTCCTGATCCACAGCTACTTGGTGAACTGGTTCCAACCTAAGGTTGCTCCGGACCTCCTCCAGTGCCCACTCCTGTTCCCCCAAGCACTCAGCTCTTTGCTCCTCTGAACCCCCACTAGCCTTGCTACTCTCAGAAATTCCTGTGAAATCTCCAGCATGCATGCCTCTGAAGCTAGAGATATGCTTCCTCATTTGGAACATCCATGGCTTCTTGCTGCATTTGGGGAAAACTACACCCCTCCCCCTCTTGGGACCTCCCTCCCGGTTTGAGGTGGGTTGGCATCCCCCCCCCCGGGCGACATGCCCCCCCCTTCTCCTGCAGTATCTTATGCCATTTCCCCCCCACCCCCGGCTGGTGAAAAGCTGGTCTCCCCAGAGACCCTTTCTCCCTCCCCCCCCCTCCTTGGGTTTGGCTGCACAGGCATGCCGTCTTGAGGTCGTGTTGTCCTTGCTTCCCCTCCCTCTGGAACCTCCGCTTCTTCACCATCTGGAACTCCCATCTCCAGCACCAGTAAATGCTTTCTTCTCTCTCCCTACAGACGAATCTGCTCCAGTTCTATCTGCTTGAGCTGGATCTCCTTCTGCTGGGTTTGGCGTTCAGCTGCCCTTATGGACTTGCCAGCATCTAGGAGGAGGACCTTCATCTCCTCCACACTCCTGTTACCATCATAATCTATATTCTGCTTCTTGCATTCATCCTGCAGCTCTTTGCTTTGTCATCTGAATTATTCTCAACACCTCTGCAAACTCCATCCTATCTGTCCCTACTTGTCAACCCGAAAATAAAACAAAGCTCCTGTCGCTCTCTCTGTGTGAGTATCGAAGTCAAACTACCTGGCCAATCGGTCGTTGGCTTGTTCCAATTCCTGGAGGGTGCTATTTCACTAAATAACAACAAAAAACCAATCAATGACCATTCCAAATTCCCTTAATAAACAAGATGGCATTCCAAAAACTTGTGGTGTCCTGCATAGAAGAAATAAACTTCATCCTTCTCTTGAGTTTTGTTTGTCCCAGCGAGATAGGACTGGAGCCTTTGGAAGTGCTCCGTTTCTGGTCACCACGTTCCTTGGAAGTCCGATAAAATTATCAATCCTGAAATGCCTTCATACAAGTACCTGGTGCACCGTGACTGGAATACTATGTAGAGTTCTGGTTGCTTCATCTCAGAAAGGACACTGAGGCTGTTGCCAACAGGCCTTGTTCGTGTCCTTCCCTATGAGCATCTGACCACTGTTTCAAACAGCACTGGACTAGATGGACCGCTGTTCTAATCCAGTGTGGCTCCTATTCTCCCTACTGTACAACTGCAGCTGTTGCTTATTATATTCAGCCCCCTGGTCTGCTGCAGGACTCTTGTTCTCACTAGAGAAGCAAGTTAATTCAGCAGCAGGAAAATGCTTCATTCTAGCTTCACTTAGCTCAGAGAGCGGCTCCCTGCTCTGACCCAGCCAATCTGGCCATGTGGAACTAAGGCACACTGAGCTCAAGGCTAAACTATTGTTTTAATGTCCACCCTCCCCAAAAGATGAAAGCCCTGGAACCTCTCAGAAATTACACCCTAACCCCTCCAGCCAACTGCAAGAACACAGATGTTTTGTTTCCCAGTCCTCTTCCATCTCCAGCCACACTGCAAAATATTCTTCAACACAACACACACACCCTTTCTTGTCACAGATAAATTCTCCTTGCATGTTCTGCCCCTCCCCCCGGGATCCATCCAGGCCAGGAATAGAAGGGAGAAAGGACGCAGAATCCCTCCCCTTGCAGTCTCCTGCCTAAGTCCAGACACATCTCAAATTCAGGAGCCAGTTGCTGCTAGGGGCAACCCAGGCAGGGCTTTTGGGCACAAGGTCTGAGCCTACAATCCCTTCAAACGGCAAAATATCATCCCGCTCTTAGCCTCTTCTTAATTTTCCTCCCTCTTGCCAGCACCCAAGAGGTTTTCTCAAAAGACAACATACAGTGGAAGGAGACGTTGCAATGCTTGATCAGCAAAGGGTATTAGTGTGTGGGATTTAAAGAAGACTCTTTCATTGTCCCTGGGCTGGGAGAAGGAAGTTGCCAACAGTACAAGTATTTAATTTACAATTAACTCCAGTACTTTGGTAAGGAAAGTTCAAAGGTGTGTGGGGTGTGTTTGGAAATCAGCAAATGCACTTTACACCAATTTATTTCTCTCTGTGAGAAAGTATGTAATTGGGAGCTCAATAATGATCATTTTTTGGTATCCCTTAAGAACAAGTCAGGTGCGTAGCCTTGGGGAACTTGAGCCAGTACTGGTACCCAGGAAAGAGGAAAGGGCACTGGAGGCGAAGGTACTCATCAGAGTAGGAATCTCTTGTAAAAATGGGATAGTTGGAATGTTTGTATTTGAACATCTGTGGATACTGAATGCAGATATGAAACCAAAAGCAGAACAGAACTCCAGAACAAAAGCCGGGAACATCAGGGATCTTCCACAGTTCACCACATCTCTGCATTCTTAGCAAGCAGTTCTTTATTTATCAGTGGGTGATGTGAAAAAACTTAATACATTTCAAAGTTCTAGAAAAATTTACAGCAGCTGTTAAAGACGTTGCTCCTCTTTTTCAGCTTGGAGTCTGAGTGGCACGTTTAGGAGGATTTGGTGTGTCTTCCTTTTCATGATGCCGTTTTCTGCTTGTGGATGGCTGGAAGAGCAAGGGAGAATGAAATCTTTCCCCTGTACCTTCTGCAGCAAGCAAAAGACATCGCCTGCAGCAGCACTCAGGACCACACAACTGTGATATGTCCATCATTTGCAGGACATACTCGGAACACTCATCAACATGAGATGCCGGCCTGTCATCTGCACCTCTTTATGCTTAGTGCTCTTGACCTGCTTTTGGAAAGCCATCATTTGCTTTCAGTGCTCCACCAAAACACCCTTCCAGTAACATCTGAACAAGCCACAGGTCAACAATGGCATGATCGCAAGCATAAAAACCTGAACTTTCACTGGGTTTCTGTAGAAGCCTCCATATGAAGCAATTTGTCGTGAAGTTCTTAAATTCCCCATGATTATGGTGCTTGAAATTTTTCAGGATGAAAATCAGTTAATTGCAAATCAACATGACCCATTTTCAAACTCAATTCTACCTGTCACAAGTCTACCTGTCCACAAGATACACTGAGTGTACGTACAATTGATGGACAATGTGTATACTTGATTGTTCTTTTTCTGCATGATGAGTAACTCTGATGTACAACTGAACGTGTGGCACAAACCCAACATTTATCCAGGTTATCTCTGATTTCATTCGTAAAATGAATCAGTGTTGACTCTTCTTACAAACAGATGTAAATACGCACAGGCAGGATATATGTGTGTTCACCGTAATGTGTGAACAGGACTACTTTTTCCACATTATAAGACCATATAAGAAATATATACAAATATATATATAGCCCCTTAAGTCATAGCACAAAAAACACAAAACCCGAAAGATGTAAAGATTAGTATTAGTATGGAAGAATGAGGATCGATCTGGGAGAATGTAAGTCCAAGATCAGAATCAACTGACCTTAAAGAAAACACATACAAGATTTTTTTTCAGTGGTACTGAACTCCGCATAAAATTGCACTCATAAAGTTTGATACAAGATAAAATGTTGGAGACATGTTTATTTATTTATTTGTTTAATTTATACCCCTCCCTCCCGCAAGCAGGCTCAGAGCCTCACCTGCAGACACAGTTCTTATCTTTTGGCTCTGTCCTAATATATTTATTTATTTATTCATTTAAAACACTTCAATGCTGCTTTTCAACCCAAATAGGGACCCCAAGGTGGTAAACATAAAAACATTTGAATATTAAAACAGCATTCAAAATAATACATAAAATAATTCAATAAAAACACATAAACACCACACTGCAACGAGGGAGGGGGGCCAGTGACTGTTGTTGGAGGCTTGCCAGACGGAACAAAAAAGTCTGCACCTGCAGGCGATAAAGAGGGAGACAGACAAACTTCCCTGGGGCAAGAGCTCCGCAGTTTTGGTCCCACGACCAAGGCCCTTTTCCAGGCCACCACCCTCAGACTGTCAGCCGCTCTGAGACTCCAAGTGAAGGGCGGGGTATAAATCTAACTCTTCTTTATGAATCTTTATAGATCATTCATTTGCGATCCTTCCCCCAATAAGTGTTTTTCTTTTTGTGCGTAAGTATTAGAAAAGAATAACGTAAATAAAAGAAAAGAAATATCTACCAAAGTTGGAGCTTCTGGTGTAAGCGCCGAGTCATTCATTTGTGTCAGCAGCTTTTGAAATCTCTGCTTCATACTATTATCCTATGAAGAATAATCACCAAAACACTTTTCACACTAGTTTTCAGCTATGGGGATCACAATGCAGTTTACAGGCAACAAAGCACAATCTAAAATAATGTGATGCTTGCTTCCATGCTTAAAATGCCCGAACAGACCTAAGGACTTCCATGTAATAAGACACATGCTCATGAAATGTGGGCAAGTTACAAGGAAGGAAGGGAGGGAGGGAGGGAGGGAGGGGTGCGGCTGGGCAGAAGGGCCCTGGCAGCATGTACAAAGCAGCATGTACAATGGTCCTTGGTATGCCACCTGCAGTTAAATTACATCAAGGAGCTGGGGCATGGCCCTCTTGACAGAAAACCTCAGTTAATGCAACAAGCTGAATGGAGCACTGGTCTAACTTTGCATATTTGGGAAAGGAGGCACAGCTCACTGGGAGGAGGAGTGTCTGCTCTGCGTGCAGAAGGGTCCAGGTCTAGTAAAAAGCTGAGATCCTGCAGAACAATCACCAGTTAGCACAGAGAATATGGTGCTAGGCAGGTCGTTGCTCTGGCTAGATAAGGCAACCTTACATGTTCCAATGTAGAAGGGAAAACACAGGCAAGAGGAGGAGAAATGAACAGGAGGTGCAGAAGGTGGCAGACAACAACAAAAAGCTTGACTGGAAATCGAATACTTCAAAAACAGGGCCAAGCCGACTACGAGGGAGGGCAAGGTAGCCACCCTCAGAAGCAGATTTTGAGATCCCACTACTACAGTTACACAGGCCGTTGTTTCTGTTAGTTTAGTTTTATACTGGGGTGAAGGGGGATATTACTTGCATTTCCCCCCTCACGGGCCCAGGCCTCTTGGGCAGGTGGTAAACAGACAATACAAGAATCTCCACCAGAAGCAACAATGGAGAGTTTACACTGCCTCCCTTTGTCGAAAGCCGAAGGTCAGTCCTGCAGAGCCAAAATCCTGTCTTCACCCAGTTCTGTAAGTTACCAATCTCAGCTCATAATCATTTCACCATGATAGGAGAGAAGCAGAGTATATAAATACCAGAAATAAATAACAACATGGCATGCCATCGTGTGTTCCCTTAGTGATGATACGGTGCCCAACCTTTCGTCTTCTCCCAGGCTCTGTTGTCAGAAGACCACTCCCCACACCATGTTTCTGTACTTCTTTGCCCTTCGCCCACTGCAAAATCTCCAGTGAGGACACAAGTGTATTAGCATTTCAGCTCAAGTTTCTCTCATCACTCAAAGGTTTCCTTACAAGAAGCAGAGACATCTATTCACATGAGCACGTACCTGAAGCCAGGGGTGCTCCAAGGCTTGTACTATTTTGAATCGGTTGTCAACATCCACTGTTAGCAACTTCTGTACCAGGTCAAAGGCTGCAATAAAATACAAGAGCTGGTCAACAACTCATCACTATTTGCTCTCCTCGCAGAGGCAAGCAGCAGTCATGAGTGCTCAGCACCACCCAAGAACACCTACTGCAAGCAGAGGTCCTTATTCTGTTGCAATTCATAGCTTGCTCCATCCCAGATTGTAACATAGGCATAGACTGCCATCAGAACAGTTTAGCCCGTGACACTCAGGGCCCAGGCAATTTCCTGCATCCACAAGGGAAATGCCACTGGCATGGCTAAGCATGTGGTCCATTTGCTGCTAGAGGCCCTGCATGCAGAAATCTGCTGCCACAGGAATGTCACTGAATACAGAACAGCCACAAACAATTCTCATATACATTAAGTCATGATCACCTATACTTTTATACAGGCCACAAAATACTACCATTACATTTATGTACAAAATGACTCCAGTTGAACAATCTAACAAAAAGCCTTCCCATTTATCCCTGCAGAATCACAACACCATACCCTCTCTGGATACATGTTTCCATTTATCTGCGGAGAAGAAGAATTTGCCGCAGGTGATCTGTTCTCTCATAGATTGCTGAGCATTTTGATCCGAAAAGGGTGGATAACCAGAGAGGCTGTTCAACAAACACAAGAAGGAAAAACACGGTTTGTTTCAGCAAATAAGACTCCTGGCAGTTCCCCAAAAAATCTCGTCTAACTTTCATTATACTGAACAGCCCATGAGAAAGACACCATAAGTAAAGCATACCTGATGGAATCCCAGGTTCAAACCACACCTTGAGCCACTTTCTCTCTGAGCCACAATGATTTCATAGGGCTGTTATGTCACTAAAATGAATCAACTTAATCCTAAGTAAAGAGAAATGGCTTGCATGGGATCCAAGAAACTGACACTCAAACCAGACGAGGTGGTCTGGTGGACCATGAGGCAAGAACAAGAACTCAGCCTGTTCTGGCTGAGGGATGGCGCCACTGGGAAGAGCTGCTGACACCCTGCAGACAGAGACACAAGTCTCCTGGATGGATTCTGGCACCTTTGGCCAACTTCAGGTGGTTTGCCAGCCACAGCTCTACTCTGGCATGTATGACCTGGCCTCAGTTACCAGTACTCAGTAAAAGGAGGCCACCAGGGAATACACTGGATCCCAGTGTACCTGTTTTCCTTGCATATTATTCATTGGTCTAACAAGCCACATCTGGTGTAACCAGACTGTCAAGTCTGGCAAGCTTCGGTGTTCCCAGTTTTGTGCCAAGAGCATTCTGCCTGCCCCTTCTAACTGCCATGCTAGCCGCCACAGCTTCTTAGACAATACATCTATATTGTAACCTCACAGATACGTGGAAGATAAGTGGGGCCAAGGCAATCCTATATCTGCTGCGCAACACATCCCTTTATGAGTGTTTCCTTCATATTCTTTAACAATACAGCAGTAAAAATGTGCCAATTTGATTCTCACATCTCCAACTCAGAGAAGTTTACAAATCTTCTTGATAAACTGCTGTATTATTATCCCTTCTTGCTCATCCATGTGGAAACAAACAATACAGCCCAGATCGTATTAAAAGAGACTATGTGGCTCTGGGTCAAAAGGTTGAAGGACCTGGGAACATAGGTTGTCTTTTTGTCAGTTCTTCCTGTCAAAGGCCCTGGTTTAGAAAGGGAAAGAAGAATACTGCAGATCAGCAACTGGCTATGTAGATGGTGTCATCAGGGAAGGTTTGGATTTTTGGACCATGGCTTATGCTTTCAAGATGAATCTGTTCTATCGGGAGATGGTTTGCACCTCATGAGGGTAGGAAAAAACATGTTTGGTTAAATCCTATGAGTGAATGAAACAAAAATGCAAAGCCTAATATGATGCCAATAACTGGAGATAAGAATGCTAAAGTTTTGTGGGGAGTGGCCCGTATGCGAGGTAACATTAACTGAAAGATAAGTACAGAGACAAAAACCTCAGGATGCATAAAACATGGGTTCCAATATCTTTATACTCATGTGCAAAGTATGGGAAACAACCAGGAGGAACTTGAAATCCTAATAAAGGAAGGGGACTATGACCTAATAGGTTATATGGTGGGGGGTCTGCTATAGACCACCCAGCCAGGCAGAGGACTTGGATGAGACATCCCTAGAACAGATGACAAAGATCTCAAAGAGACGGGACACGATGGTCACGGGAGATTTCAATCACCTGGGTATCTTTTGGATGTCTAACTCTGTTAAAAATGAAAGGTCCAATAAATTCCTGACTTCCCCTCCCCACAACAGACACCCTGTGAGGCAGGTGCGGCTGAGAGAGCTCTTTCCCAAGCTGTCCTTGAGGGAACAGCTGGTACAGAACTATGGCTTGCCCAAGGTCATCCAGCAGGTGCAAGCGGAGGAGTGGGGAATCAAACCCGGTTCTCCCAGATTAGAGTCTGCGCTCCTAATCACTACACCAACTGGAGAAAAAGTGCAGGAGGAACAACCAGCAACAAAGCTCTTACCACATGAAGAGGATCACTCCTAAGCTCCAGCAATCCACAGATCACCCATAGCCAGCTGTCCCAGCAGAATTGAGGACTTCAGGAGCAAGGTAATTGGGGGTACCACACAAGGTCTGCATGAGAGATGTTTCCCCAAGAATTTTGGACAGTCCAAAATCTGTAATCTTGCATGAAGAAAGTTGAGAAGAACAGATGAAACAGCCAGAAGTTGCTGCATCATACTCTGGAAGCTGTTTGCAGAAGGAGTGACACTCCTGTGTCACTATGCAGAAAAAACTTGATACAGCAGTTTTGCGATAAAAAGCAACACTTAATCTACATTGCAAATCCAATGAAATCTACACGACTGGGGTGGAAGGGAGGTGGATTCTAGAACACAAATGTCTGCAAGCTAAACAGACTGCTCCTCCACCCATCCCTGATGCTGCAGGCTAGGCCAGACCCTCTTCCCAAGCTCTCTTGTCCTGTGCCCCGCTGCAGACACAAGGCAGCTGGGTATGACAACTCGAGGACTCCTCTATGAAGATTATTTTCTTTTTAGAAGTATTTTTAGAAGCTGCTTGGAATCCCACTGATCAGGAGGAAGCTAGATATAAATAAATAAACATGATTTCTGTCTTATTTCATTGATCATAATTTCTTATGCTATTGTTTCCATTGTGTGGTTTTTATTTTGTGAGCCACCCCAAGCAGGTCTCTGGAAAAGCACAGTACACATTCCCCATGTAAGTAAGATCCAGAACAATCCCAAAAGTTTTGCATGAAAAAACTCTCTACCTTAAATATTTCATTACTTGTTAAAACAATAGCATCCCTTGGAAAGCAGCCAACGTGTACAGTCAAAACTCACGCAAAGCAGCTCCCTTTGAAGCAAAATAAAAAGGGTGGGGCGGGTGGGATCTCCTACACACCTTTATAAGGCAGTTTTCCTCAGGAGATGATAAAAGCACATTCTCCAGCTTCAAATCCCGATGAATAATGCCATGTTCATGAAGGTACTTGGCAGAGTGTCAAATACAGAAAAATGATTGTGCCGTTATCAGACTGGTATAGGCCCGTGGATTGCAGCTCTTTGCATAGACAATCAAACATTCTTTAAAACAAGCATTTATTTCATCCTGCATCACTTAGCTAATTGTCTGGTGGGTTTTATTGACAACCCTAGTATTTATACTTATGACGTATTTTAATTACTCCCCTAAGAAGATATTATAACAACCCATTATAATAACTCTAAACTGCAAGTGGAAGACAAAAGACCTGATCTAGAAGGACGCTGCGTGTCTATATACAGGTACGCACATCTGTCTGCCTCCCAGGGCTTGCCAGTTCCCAGGACACCTTGGAAAGCCACTGTGGCACCTACTGTTTTCAGCAATGATCATATTGTAGCACCTCCAGACCATTCTCAACTGATATACTAAGGGTTGGACACAAGTTTTCCCACTGCCAAAAAAAGGAAGGAGCCCCCCCTCCCCCCTCCACTGAAAATGGTATGCTCAGGCTCATAAGATCTGCATGGACAAATGCCACATAGAATGGCGGCTGTAGTAAGGAGGGGAATTGTTGTCTAAGTGTGCATGAAGTTCTTATCATTGCTTACGTT
Organism: Lepidodactylus listeri; assembly: GCA_029233225.1. Taxonomy (NCBI): domain Eukaryota; kingdom Metazoa; phylum Chordata; class Lepidosauria; order Squamata; family Gekkonidae; genus Lepidodactylus; species Lepidodactylus listeri. The sequence goes on from JARCFY010000013.1 coordinate 212,022, forward strand.
GTTCGTTGTTCAGTTGCACAGTCGGGTCCATTTAACTGTATGTCATTCAATTGGGGGGGGGGGGATGAATTTATTTCCTAACCAGTTGCTTTCTATATTGGCTCCAATATTTAATTAAATTAAGCTTTTAAAAGCAATAATAGAGAGATTATGGAGAACTTGGGCTCGGGTTAGAGGTTAGGTTTGTGTTGTGGTGATGACAACTAGGGCTACCCCCGTATTTATTTATATCCTACACACTTTTTTTATAGCTTTAATAAAATTCCAAGGAACTTTGAAGAGGCTGGGGTTAGGTTTTGCAGTAGAAATAATTAGAAAACATGATATTTAAAAATCCTGAATACTGAAAGATTTGTCAAGTCTATACATATTTTACACACGGACGCATGCTGCATAGAACCAAAAACTGTTCTGACGGCTCCACATTGGGAACTCATGTTTCAAAAAATCACCACCACCCTGCTCATGACAATGACAAAACTTCCAAGAGAGATCTTCCAATGCAAGACCTCCAGATGTCGCCTCTGGAACACAAGAAACATGGATGAGGTGGGAAAAGAAAAAGGCCTCTCCTACCAAGAAGCAACTAGACAAAAGACTGGGCTGCTGTACACCCTTTCAGCTTGAACCAGAGCCTTGGGTGGCAGCAGGCGTTTAATATCCTTCTCTGTATTCTACAGGAGCCGGAGAACAGCATTTGCTTTAAAGACTCCATGACCTGCAGGGGGGATTTTTTTTTTTTGGTACACTGTATCTTGAAGCAGGAAAGGTATGAAGAACTCCATATAGACACCCTTGTCCATTCCCAGGTTCACCGGAAGGGACAACAAAAGCCACTACCTTGAAAGTAGCACAACAGCCCAAAGCAGGCTCCCATGGTACTGATCAGCATGAGCAGAGAACGTTAACAGGAAGGACAGTGGTCAAGGCCAGGCCACCCACCCAAGCTTGTTTTGGGGCACTGAGAATTACCTGCACAGCCAACAGCATTTGATAGAAATAAAACTTGCAGGTCGCCTCGCTCAGTCTTGCTGGGGGCAGAACCCTGTCAAAGAGCTCCCCTCCCTCCATCCTGAAAGGCAAGTGCAGAGGAAGACCCATTTCTCAACAGCTCGTATTCAGGAGCAATTCAGAGAACTGACTCCTCCCAGGTGGGTCTTGGGCAGTCTGGGACTGTCTGCAGCCAAAGCAACTGACAAGACCTTTCCCAGAGGCCTGGCGAGGAGTGCCTCCCCTCTCCATTCAGGGGGGCGGCAGATGACTACCAGGGGCAAGGCCTGTGTGATGGCAGCCCCTCATTTGTGGAACTCCCCCCCCCCCCCCCCGCCGCATCTGTTTTCAGCTTTTCCTTCATTGATGGCATGCAGGTGAAAGGTTCCCTCAGTGGGTCACCATCTTCAATGTATTAATTTTACTGCTGGTTTTATTTGTTGGTATTTTATTATTTTATCATTTTAAATGTATGTTAAAATTTTCTGCAACCCAATTATAAACCAGGCCTTAGAAGTGAGGTACCACTATTTATGAATAAATAATAAAACACATTTGTGTAGGTGAACAAATACAGGAATGGGGGGAGGGTTTCCCCTCAGACTTGAAAGAATGCCTTGCCCATGTCTCATCTGTTTTACCCTTAGGCAGCACGTAAAGATCCAGAACTGGCCTTGGATGTCAGATCAAATACTGCTCTGAGCAGGGATGCTTTGCCCACAATGTGCAGAGTAAATGCTTCACTACAGCAGGAGCTTTTACTGTCAACAGCATCCACCAGGAGGAGGAGGAGGAGGGGGAGGAGATTGGATTTATACCCTGCCCTTCACTACCCGAAGGAGACTCAGAGAGGCTTACATTCTCCTTTCCTTTCCCCTCCCCACAACAGGCACCCTGTGAGGGAGGTGAGGCTGAGAGAGCTCTTTCAAGAACTGCTCTTTAGAGAACAGCTCTGAGAGAACTGTGACTGACCCAAGGTCACCCAGCAGCTGCATGTGGAGGAGTGAGGAATCAAATCCTGTTCTCCCAGATTAGAGTCCGCACACTTAACCACTACACCAAACTGGCTCTCCATACCAAACTGGAGCATAACCCTTTTAGTTTTTCCATGATTGAATTATTACAGCTGAATCAAGGCTGTTTCTGCCAGGGACCAATCCAGAAGTACTTCCTGCTCCAGATCCACCTTTTGCAAAACCTGCTCCAGATTATTTATCAATTCCCTTTTTTTAAATGGACTCCCCAATCATCTAGGGATTGTGGCCATGGCTCACTGGTACAGAATCTACTTTACATGTGAAAGATCCCGAGCTAAATCCCTGAAATCTCTAGTTAAAAGGATCAAGGAGTAGTTCATGTGAAAAGCCCCGTATTTCAGACCTGTGAGAATCCCAGCCAGGAGAAGGAGACAAGGCTGAGACCAACGGTCTGACTCAGGCCGCTCCTCCAGGAGGATGGTGGCGGGGCGGGAAGGGGGGGGTTAACTGCAGAAGGAGGGGTCAGTAATTCCAAAAACCCATCCTTATTCATTTCCATTTAAATTGCTGCACTTGAGTACCCTCCCAGGAGCAAAACACATATACAGAAACACAAATTCAAAGAGGTTACTTACAGTTCCAACACAATGTAAAAATTTTCCCCTTCAAAGAGGTCAATAATCTTCATCAGGCAGGGCTGCAGCAAGTGAGGAAGACAGGAAGAGATTCAGGCCACCCTCGGGAAATCAGAGGAAAAATTAAGAAGTGGTGGTGGGAGGGGGGACCGCTATAAATATCAGGCAGCAAATGCATTTTGTTTTTGTAGCTTCTCTTCAGAAAACACTGCAGAAATCTGTGGAAGACCGGGGGGGGGGGGGGGGGGGGGTTGTTGTGCATACTGACACCGTAGCTGCTGTTTGGGGAATAGATGTCTGAAGAACTGAGTCAAACTGAGGTGATGAAAGATGAAGTTCTGCGATTACTAGGCAAACTGAAAACTAACAAGTCTGCAGGTCCAGAAGAGATACTACACTCACAGGCTCTTAAGGAACTCAGATGTGAAACTGCTGATCTGCTAACAAGAATATAGTAATTCAATATAGTAACAAGAATAGTGTAGTTCGCCATCTCGATCCCTGTTCTCTGTTTTGTATAGTCAGTATTTTAGCTTTGTTTAGCTGTGTTTTATGATTGGGGTTTTTATGATATGTATGTATTTATTGCATTGTCTTAACTGGTTGGTAGCCACCCTGAGCCCGCCGTAAATGGCGAGGAAGGCGGGATAAAAATCTCAATAATAAATAAATGAATAAATAAATAATATGTAACTTGTTGGTAAACTTGGCCTCCATGCCAGATGGCTTTATTAAATTTAATAAATAAAAAGACTGAAAAGTAGCAAATGTCACCCCAATTTTTTTTAAAAGGGCTCCAGAGTGGATCTAGGGATTTAGAGGCCAACTAGCCTAACATCGTTCCAGGTAAATTAGTAGGAACTCCTATTAAAAAGAGAATTGCTAAGCACACCGAGGAACAACGCCCACTCAGGGAAAATCAGCATGGCTTCTGCAATTAATATGACTTACTCCAAATATGTAACTGCCACTGACACAAGGCCAGATACAGTTGTGGCCTCACAGATCTTTTTGCATCATTCAACTCAAAATTGGGGCATTCCTGTTTGGGTCCTTTATCAATTGTTTACTGCCTTACAAGTGTAACAGGGGCTTTGTGGTGTGTTGCATTCTGTACTATTTGACCTCTGAAGAAGGCTCTTTTGGGCCGAAACATGTCACGTCATAGATGGTTCCTTTCGTGCATTTGTCACTTGGACTACATCATGAGGCTTTACTTGGGCCCCTACAAGGTTTTTAACTGTTTCTGAAACAAACACATGTACTTTTGTCTGTAATTACTCATGTTTTTAACTTTTGGCCCTTACTAGTTTTCCAAACTTCCTTTGGAGATTTTGGCTATTGCTTGGTTGGTTTAGTTTCTCTTCTCCTTTTTTCGTGGGTGTGAACTATAAAGAGCAACATGAGGGTCTCTCTATAAATTAGGCGAGTGGCAAATGAAGTTCAAAGTGAGTTAAATTTAAAGTGATGCATATAGGAATAAAAAAATCCTAGTCTTAAATATATTCTGATGTGGTCTGAACTGGCTGAGCCTGAAATTAAAAGAGAACTTGGGGTTGTAGTGGAAAGCTTGACAAAAATTTCAACCAGATGTGTGGCAGCAGTAAAAAAGTCAAACTCTAGGCTAGAAATTATTAGGAAAGGGGCTGAAAATAAAATAGACAATATTGTAATGCCCTTGTATAGGTCTATAGTGCATATGGGAAAGCCTTGGCCTCTGTGTCCTTTTTGTTTGGCCCTCTGTGGCAGCTGATTGGTTGCTGTGTGAAACAGGATGCTGGACTAGATGGACCATGGGTCTGATCCAATAGGGCTCTTCTTATGTTCTTAACCTCAATATGAATGAAAATATTAGAAATGCAAGAACAAGGGACATATGCCCTGTAATCCTAACATCCCCCTTCAATTACATATACAGAAGAAAATCAAAATAGTATTTCTCGGAACCATAACCAAAGCTTTACAGACAACAAGGAGGAAGAGGAGCAAAGTTCAAGTAACAAGATAGGCACATTTTTACAGGTACACTCACATGGTCAACTTTCTTCAAAATCTCCACTTCTGTTGACACGTTAAAAGGCTGTTCCTGCTTTTAAACAGTGGAACATCATGTCACTTGCATAGCATTTGCATAAGCCTATCCACTTCATCTGAGGTGCAGTGTAACTTAAAACAGCACTATGAAGCTCACACCTGCACCATGTGAAGATTTCAACACCCTTCCCTATGGAGTCGGAGCAGGAGGCAACCTGGTCTGATGTACATTTCAAAGCAAGAAACCCAGAAGACTCAAATACTTGCATCTTCACATACCACCCAAACAAGGACACATATTCATAGAGAGAGCTTCAAATCTGAATACCTAAGTAGATGGAACATTTACACCCTGTCTCTCCAAGACCTGCTGGACCTAGAGCAGGAGACAGGGACTAGACACTCAGAAACTCAGGCTGGGAGCTACAAACTGCTCAAGGTAAACCCTTTCCTCAAATTAAGGAACTGATGTGCCCTTCCCCCCGCCCCCAATTCAATTCACTCCTGAGGTTTACAACCATGGGTTCAGTAGCTAGACTGGGACATTCAAAGGAGGCAGCTTGTTGAAAGCCTGTGCCAGTTCTAGACCTTGAAGGATTGTGAACTGAGCCCTCCAACAGCACAGAAGTCAGGCATGTCTGGTCTTGACACAGGGCACACACACTGGGCATGGGGGTAAGAGTGGACTGAAGCTTTCAAACTGCATTCAGCTTCCTAAGAGGCAGTTTTCACTTTAATCTACAACCACTCACACAAAGTCCCGCCAACGCCACAAACTTAAGCATACAGGAAGTTCAGTGTTTTACACAGAAAATATTTTCATACAATGTATTTAGGATTGAGATGCATTTATTAAATTATCTATACCCCGACTTTCTGCTCAGCTGCCCCTTAACTACCAAATATTCGGCACAAACAAGCATCTCCCAGAATTATAACTGATCTACAGACTACAGAGATCCATCCCCCTGGAGCAAACGGCCACTTTGGAGAGTGGACTCTATGGTATTATTCCCTACTGAGGTCCCCATCCCACCCACCCCCGACTCCATCCTGCCAGACTCCAGGAATTCTTCAGTATGGAGTTGGCAACCCTATGTGGTTTGTTGGGAGGGGGGTGTCCTCTTTTCTGAGCTGCTTTTGTTTTAGTGTCCGGTTTAATTTCTTACAGGACTGTTTATAGGTTTTATAAAGAGTAATTCTTGTATTTTATCATTTACTAATCTAATCGGATGAGAAACAGAGATTATTTTCTTAAATTGTTTCCAGGTGTGGTGGCTGGAGGACAAAGGGAGCCCTGAGAGAGGGAAGGCAGTCAAGCTTGGAGCCATTTTGACAAAAAATGGTCCCCACTACTTGAATTTTTATCTCGTCAACAATCCATCCCACCTGCATGGGGTCTCCACTACAGCAATGGATATAACACTCATGGAATCATTATGAGAACGAGAGTTTTCTCCTTTACTGTGGCCTGCTCCTGTCTGCTTCCCTTGGGCACGCTGGGGCGGGATCACAGTTGCTGTGTTTAAGGGAGGGGAGGAATAAGAGGGTTGGAGTCTGCCTCACTTGCTGCTGCAGCCAGAGGATTTGGAGCGACCTTGTGAGGACTTTTACCAGCAAAGTTATTTTTGGTGGCTATTTTGCCCTCGGGCAGCTGCAGACAGCATGCTCTCCTTTTAGCTGCCACCAGCAAATTCAGCTGCTTAAAGGTCCCTGGCAGCATCAGTGCCAGAGGCTCAGAGTCAAGCATGGTTTGCCAGCCACTGCAGTGCTCCAGCTGTGTACCACTGCATTTAGCTGATGTCTGAGATTCTCCGCCCCCCCCCCCCCCCCCACACACACACACACAAGTGTCTGTATGTCCCGGAGTTGCTGGGCAGCTCTGGAAAAGGCAGCGTGTGAGAGAAGTAGGAGGTCTGCACGGGCTTTGTATTTTCAATTCAGGGGAGGTCTCTTCCCCTCCACTTTCCTGAGCTTCGCCACAACACTTCTGCTCCTCCCTCTTCCTCCCCCCAGTGGGGGTGGGGGTGAGCTGTGACTCCTCTTCCCTACCTGCTTGCACCTTTGCTGTGGGGTGGGGGCAGCATTGACTTCTGCCACAGTCACCTCCCCTCCACTCAGCAAGTTAATGGAGGAGCACTGGCCTGTGCTTACAGACACCCCCACACACACGCACACACACTTTGTTTTCAGGTCTTTCTGTAAACCTGGGGGGCCTCCAAGTTTGTAGGAAAATGTTTTCTTCCTCTATGGCCCCAATATATGGATTTAAGTATCCACAGATGGGGCCACAGTTGACTTTGAATATATAGGATATACATAAGTGTATACTTACAATCTCTGGCAAAGCATCGGTCATAAACCTTGACTTGTTTATTATTTTTATAGCAACTTTTTGACACGTGGTCTTTTCAAAAGCCAGCTTCACCTCTCCACAGGCACCACTAGCAGAAAAATTAAGGTTTTTTAGAGGGTAAATCTTTGGAAGGAAATACATACTAAGTTCCACATTACTGGGGTGCCTGAGCTGACCAAAGAATGCTACCTGGCTGCTCCCATGCCCACCATGCATGGCTGGGAAAGGCAAATGGTTAGCTACATTCAGACCTAACACACCGGAAGAAGCCCTGAAAGTCACACATCCAACCTTTTCTGCTTCTTCACACATGACTCTAATATTGAAGATTCCTGTATTCCTCATCAAACATTATTGGGCATATCATCCAGTTTGGGGGTATCATGAATGAGAGCAGGAGGGGATAACATTCAAAGAGATTTATCCGTGTTTGTAGAGACACTGGGGCTGGGAAGTTGTCCAGACAGGCATGATTGTCACCGCCAGGAGTGAAAACACTGGATCTTTTTGATAAGCTGGCATCTGACCTGAGTAGGTGCTGGCAGGCTGCTGCTGCTAGAACCCAAGACCCAGACTAGCTAAAACCCTTTCACACTAGGGTGTGTGTGTGAAAAGTAACTGTCTTTTGTGCAAGTGTGTGACCATGGGGAGAGCGTGACCATGCGAAGGATTGCATCCTCATTACACATGCCCCCAATTTGAACCTTCCAGAGGGGAGAGGAGATCAGATGCTCAGCATATGTGAGTTCCAAGTTAGGATAGCAACCTTTCTCTGCTTCAATTCTTTTGTAAGTCTGTAAATTAGTTGTGAAGCCTGCTTTTTTATCTAGAGTTCTGCCAGCCAAATGAAGCTTGAATTGTTTCAGGAAAAGGTGACTGCCTTGATTCCTACCTAGGCACCTCACTGTGGCTAATGTTATCAAAGCAGCCCTGGTTTGGATGCTCCTTACGGCAAGGGGGCAGGAGGTGTTGGTGGCGGTCTACCAAAGGGAAAGGTACTAAAAGCCATTTAAGAGGGGATCAGAGAGCAGTGAGGGGTTTGTGCTGGGACAAGAGGGCTCCGGGAAGGGCTTCCCCCTAGCTTCTGAGCAGGGCTGGGCCTCGCTTACTTGCTTGAGGGATGTTTGCCTGAGCAAGGAGCCAGAGTGGCCTGCAGGGCACTGGGACAGAAGTGTTACAAGAGAAAACAAAAATAATAGTTAATTGGATATGCAGAAATCTTCAATGACTTAGGTGAGGGAGAGATCACAGGAGCCTCAGGGTATGCACTGCTTGCTCCTACCTGAACCTGGCCATAATCTCAGCATCACCATGGCCCATTGTCTCATGGCTTATAGGTACCCCATCTCCACAGACACACATCAAAGTAGCAATCAGGAGACCTTGAGGGGGGCAGATCCAGGTGAACAGGAGCACAGATCCAGTAGCCTTGGCCCAGGACTCTGCTACTGTCGCACCCTCATACCTAGCCTGGGTGCCTTATCTACAGTGCAAACCCCCACAGCCAAAAATTCCAGAGTGTGCGCGTACACGTGGGTGCAACTCCAGCCAGCTGCACCCCATAGCTCCCTCTACCTCCCCTGACTTCTGGGAGCAGCTGAGAGGCATGATGGGGCTGTACTAGACAGAAGGAGTCTGTAAGAGCCTTCGCTGGACCTCACTACTGTCCCCTGCTGCTGACCAGTGAAGTCCCAGGTGGTCTACAGCAGCATCCCTGGCTGGCTGGCACTGGGTAGATGAGGCTTGCCCCAAATCCTCCCCCAAACCCTACTCTCTCGTGCCAATGACTACTCCCTGCCTTCTGTAATTCCCCCATAGGGCTTTCTGGAATGATTCCCTTTTCACATACCTGAGGGGGAGAGCTGATTCAAAGAGGCTCATGCTGGAATAAAAATCAAGTCTGCACGGTGCTGCTGGACATCCACTTCATTTTGCTATGGCAGACTGACATGGCTACCGCTCTGCAATCCCCACGCCCTTCCCACTCACACTCTCTGGTAGCTGGTGTGAACAGCTCACATGGGTCATCTGGTTTTCTTTCACCACCATGAAAGAAAACCAGATGACCTTTGGAACTGCTTTGCTACATGCTACACACCCTCAAGAGCAGCATTACACAGGAAACGTAGTAAGAAAAAAAATTCTCCCCAAACTACATCCTGCACCGTAAATACTACTCTAACTTACCTTCCCAAAGTTTTTGAGATGATGTATTTCTCTCTGAGCTCTTTAGGATATTCTAACTGACAATCCACCATGAGATCAGAAAACACAAACACTGGAAAAGCAAGTGAAGAATGCAGCTTTGCTGTTACTAACATCCTGACTCCCAGTTTACTCATCCAATAGCCACTACTACAAAGCACACGCATGTGTGTATAGGTGTAAATAATTTCAGGAACATAGCACCTACAGATCAGTTTGGATCTGAACACTTAAATAACTCCTAAGAATCATCAACCATGGTTACATACAATCATTTGTAACTGTTTCCCAGAGAGAGACAGACAGACAGACACCCGCAGAGCCAAAGAAATTCTGCCACATGCTCCGGAGCAGGACCTTAGACAACTGTTATTTCTGAAATGTTCATCATTATTTATTTATTCAGTTTGTGGCTCTCCTTTGTAGCTCAATACAGTCTAATAAGTAACGTAGGATGATGAGGATTAAAGAAATCTGAACAAGCTTGATAGACAGGACATAAGACACAGTGCAAATATCATGCTGAAAAACAGTATTAGATCAGCAGGAAAACAGTGCAGCCACAACAGTGTAATATGCGCAGCCAACAAATATCACATTTTACAAGTCGTCAGTGGGGTATAGTCCGCAGTCCCTTTCCCTTCATAAAGCACCATCCTGGCACAGCGCTGTCACCCTTACAGAACCCCCCCCCCCCGAACAACTCCATTTTACAGTTTGAGAAATGACAGAGGCACAGAAGGCCTTCTGACCCCCTCAGGCACTCCCATCGCCCCAACGGGCTAGAGAGTCAGTCTACAAACGAAGTGACTGGTGTCCTCAGCACTTTTCTCCAAGGCAAATTATCCAGGAAAAGGTTTTCAAACCTTTTTCATAAAACTGGGTGGCAGAACAGGTGTGAAGATTGGTGGAGAAGCCCCCCCCCCCCAGTACCCTCCCTTTCACATTGTTAATAGACCTCACATTATCCCAGGGAACACATCCAGTTCAAACAAACAAGAAAAGCCATGCATGAATCTCATTTATAAAGGCAGTTACTCAATTACAACTCAGTCACCGTCGATGGAATCGACTGAAAGGGGACTGAACACCAGGCAGGCACCCATCTTACCTTTGTTACGATGCAGAGCAAGAGCGATTTCAGCATCATGAGTCAAGGGGAGCTTGTTCCCCTTCCCAAGGCACTGACCATTGACGTATGTGCCATTTGCACTGTGGTCTTCAATATAAGCCACGTGGGAGTTTCTGGGTCCTGGCTCCTTGGAGAAAGGACAATTAACCACAGTGCCAGAAGGCAAGGTGCCAGCCACAGTTGAGCCACACACCAAACATCACAGCCTATCTTCAGCCCCACAGCACTTTTTTCCACACACAACACACTTGAATACAGCCAGGCAGTTGCTTTATCTGAGCCCTCAAGAGAACAAAAAGATGAGCGTGTGAATAAGCCTGAGATGGTGCAGTTGATGTTGTTAGGTTCAGTGATTGTGTTGTCTGGGTGTATGTGGCAGGAAAGTTGCAGGCAAAAATTACAAGGGTTTGAGGCTGTGCAGCATCAGCCTCCGACTGTATTGGTTCTTGTGGACAGCCAAACACAACCCAGTAACTGTTTTATTAGACCACTGATACATTCTCTCTCCCTGAAGAAAGGAGCACCAAGGCATGGCACAATCAAATCAGTAAGCAGTTTAAATTGAGAAACTCTCATAAGACTGCAATATAAGGCACCAGCTGCCAGCTACCCTACAGCCCTCCTAAAAATAACAGCCTCCCAGGCCTTCCTAAAGGACACCAATGTGGCCAAGCTCCTGACCCCTTACAGAAGGCTGCTCCATACAGTTGGGGCCACTGCTGAGAAACCCTGAGAGCAAACAGAGGCTATGCTACCTAGAAGCTGCTCATCAGTGGAGCACGGCTGGGAGACATGGTTTGCAAGATAAACACCATGCATCTGGGTTGTCTTTGGAAGCCCCGCTTCAGATGCCCCTGGCATGATATACGTACAAAATGTGTGTGTTCTTATGCACTTGACATAAACTTTGTAGAAAGTTCACCAGTCAGTCAGAAACAGGTACAGGAGTCTGCCTTGGCTGGGAGGGCAGGGTATAAAATAATTAAATAAATGTAAGGACTGAATGAGTTTAGCATATGTAGTAAGATAAGAAACCAATATTCCTGTTAAGTCCTCGGGGGTTATTCTGAGTGTTATGAAGACTTGCAGTTCAGCAATTTCCCTTTCTAACCCACCTTATACTGGAAACCGACTGACCGACAAACATACCTACATACCGTCAGCTACCATCCTAAACATACCAAACGATCCATTGTATACAGCCAGGCTCTACGCTACAGCTGCATCAGCTCCAATCTTACAGACAGAGATTCTCACCTGAGGAAATTTTCTGGAACTAAAGTATTCACCTGGTGAAGTCAAGAAACAGATTAACAAAGCCAGAATGGTACCGAGAGAAAACCTGCACAAAACAGACAATAACAGAACACCACTAGCAGTCACATACAGCTCTCAGCTCAAAACAGTTCATCAGCAACTTACAACCTCTACTGGATAATGACAATTCACTTTCACAAGTACTGGGGGGGGCAAACCTTTTCTGGCACAGAGTCAGCCCCTCAATCTCAAACAACTCCTCACCGCACTAATGCAACATCTAATTTGAATATGGACACTGGTACCAGAGCTTGCAAGAAACCGATACCAATTTGCTGCCACATACAACCAGACAACACAATCACTGGACCTAACAACATCAACTGCACCATCCCAGGCTTATTCACATGCTCATCTTCTAACATTGTGTATGTCATTAAGTACCAACAATCCCTTCGGTTCTCTATATAAGGCAAACAGGGTCAAACACTATGCCAAAAGATAAATGGACACAAATCTGACATTAAGAATTACAAGAGTGTGAAACTTGTAGGAGAACACGTCAGCCTTCCAGGACATTCAATGGGTGACCTCAGCATAGTTGTTTTATTGCAAAGGAACTTCAGGAATAGACTGAAAAAGGAAATTGCTGAATTACAAGTCATTACAATACTTGGAACAATCCCCCAGGATTTAGCAGGAATACTGATTTCTTATCTCACTACATATGCTAAACTCATTCAGTCCTTACATCCATATTCTCACCAAGAAGGGCTATACAGCTCCTTTATTTTAGTGTATTTCTTATTTGGAACAGTAGCTTGGAATAGTGATTGTAATGTAATGCAATGGATATTAGAATGTAATATCATTTAGAATGGAATGTGTTTCTCTGGTCTGGTGACACAGAGGAGACCTAACACGGCACAATCAGTCACCCCACCACAAAGAAAAGGATGCTGTTGGTTACCTCAATGCTTGAGAGAAGATGGGCAGAGCATAACAACAGGATCTCAGTTAATTACTCACAGCTTCCCACAATTAAGAAGGATAAATTTACACACCAATTTCCAATTTTGATAGATTTATTTGCTTCACCATGTCTCTCCCCCCCCCCCCCCTGCTTCCAGCATATAAACTTAGCTTGTTATTCTTGTTTGGTCCTTGCATCTGTTAACACATCTTCATTCTGTTGTAAGCTAGTTTGCTGCGCACCGTCTAGCTATATGTTTGGACTGGTAACTTCCATTTCACTGTATCTGAAGAACTGTGCATGCACATGAAAGCTCATACTTTGAATAAAACTTTGTTGGTCTTAAAGGTGCCACCAGACTGAAACTTTGTTCTACTGCTTCAGACTAACATAACTACCCACCTGAATCTATCTTAATGTAGCTGAAGAAAGAGTAGAATTATTGCTTTGTAATTACCAGTAAAGTGCTAAACACAACGATGGGGGGGGACTTCCAAAGCATTCTAAGATAGTTATTTGAAATGTGATTTGCTTTAAAGCTCATATATTTAATTATGCTTGAGAAATGCTAGGAGATCTGATTTCTTTGCATGTGGCTTTTCAGTACTCGTAAATTTAATTAGCATGGGTATCTAATCTTTAATTAAAGAGTTGTGTCTTTTTTTCAATAGATCATTAGCTCTCTGAAATTTGTCTTTGGTTTTTCTGGCACAAGGTTAAACACAGAGCTCACTTATAATTATTGTACCATACAAATAAGTTGCCCCCTCAGTAGGCATTATCTATATTAGTAAAGGTTTCCCTTGCTCGAAAGCCAGTCAAATACTACTCTAGGGATGCAGTGCTCATCCCCATTTCCAAGCCAGAGCCAGCACTGTCCAAAGATGTTTCCATGGTCATGTGGCTGGCATGACTAGACGCCGAGGAGCACGGAACACTGTTACCTTTCCACCAAAGTGGTACCTATTTATTACTTGCAATTTCTTGCTTTTGAACTGCTAGGTTGACAGGAGCTGGGACCAGAGATGGGAGCTCATTCCGTCATGCAGCACTTGGGTCTCGAACTACTGAACAACCAACCTTCTGGTCTGCAGTTAAGCGTCGTAACTACAGTATTTTTCAGGTTCGGGTATATTAACCCTGGAAAATATCGGTATTCCCCAAATCCCAATGTTGGCATGGTATTCGGTAAATATTCGGGATTCCCAATTTCCCCCCGGCTCCATTATACTCAATGGTCCCCATAGTGCATAATGGAGAATTGATCCAGGGGTATCTTAGGCTTAGGGGGGCTGACTTTTGAGAAAGAGGTACCAAACCTACAGCATAGCTGCTGATGCCTCTCCTCAAAAAACTCCCTAAGTTTCAAAAAGAGTGGACCAGGGGTTCAATTCTATGAGCCTCCAAAGAAGGTGCTCCCATTCTCCATTGATTTCAATGGAGGAGGGAAAAAATGTTTAAAGGGATTGTGGTCCCTTTAAATGCCTTCTCAAGCCATGACTCTGAGTGAACTCCAGTTCGTTTAAACACCTTCTCCAAGTGGCAAATTCACCGGGAAGGCATTTAAAGGGACTGCAATGCCTTTAAACACCATTTTAACTCTGGCTATCTGGCAGTCCCAAAAATCCCAACTATTTTCAGGGCCTGGCTGTTTCGGATAGCCAAACAATAGCCCAAGCTATATCCAGCTGAATTAATATCTGGAAAATACTGTTAAGGTATTTTTTGCATATTTTTTCCACTGGGATTCAGCCACATGCACACCCCTAACCCATATAGACCTTTTTGAAGTCTCTATGGCCAGTTAGAAAATATTTTTTGTACAGACTAATTGGTACGGGCTTCTTAATAGGAAAAAGAATTATTATCTTATTGCACGCCCCCCAATCATTTGAGGCAAGACCAGTGACAACCCAAAGAAGAGCCCTCTTAGTCATGAAACCGAAATGTTGGAAACCCTCCCCAGAGATTCATCTGTCTCCCTATATGGTCTTTCATTGACAGGTGAAAACTTCTTTGTTTTGCCTGGTGTTCCGTCACTAAGTCTCATGATTAGTCCTCCACCCTGGCTGTGTGTTTTTAAGTTTATATACATTAGTTGTTCACTATACTTTTGTATATCGGTGTTTGAAATGCTTTCCATGTTTGTCGCCTAGGAGACCGTGAACTGGGTAAAGGCAGTATAGAAATGCTTTGAACAAATAAACAATATTTTATTTTATTATTATTATTTTATATCGTTTTCTAAACGATAAGGAAAGGCCACAGGAAAATTTACATCAAATGGAAATTGCTCTTTACAAGACAAAGAAAGAACTGATCTGACTCAAACTTACTCTGAAGATGCGGAAGTGCTTCTTGCTGTACTGTTTGTACAGCTCTGTGTGGGCCACATTCAGCCTGGTAAAACTGTATTCACAACCTGGGTCTCTACCAAACCAGTATTCATTCCTCAAGCAGTCTGGGGTGGGAGCAAAGATTTCAACATACAGCTAAGTTCCCAACTAGTGAAGACTGCTCCTCATGGTGTCTCCCCCCGCCCCCGCCCCCCTAGGGGAAGAGCCGGAGAGTGACCGAGGCCGGGGCCTGAGGCGAGACTGGAGCCCTCCTTCATCAGCCAGGCCGCCAGCAGCGTCCCCCAGCCCCTGCCGCTACCTCACGGCGTCCGTCCCGCGCCCTCCTGCCCGTCCGAAGGACACGCCCCGCCCCCCGCCTCTCCTGTCGCGGCCCCGCCCTGCCTTGCCCGGCTGCGGGGGTGTGTGTGTGTGTGGGGGGGGGGTGTACCGCAGCCGGCGAACCCGGGGGCGAGGGCGAAGAGGCGGCCCCAGGGCTGCGGGCGCTCCTCGGGCTCCTCCTCGGCGATGGGCGGCAGCGTGTCCTGGGCCGGCAGCGTCTCCAGCGAGCTCAGCGTCCCCGACGACGACGACGAGGAGGAGGAGGCCGCCACCTGGCTGCCGCCGCCGCCGCCGCCGCCCTGAGAGGATGGGGAGGAGGAGGAGGGGACCGCGGCGGCCATGGCGGGACCCTTTTCCCGCGCTTTCCGCCGAAGCAAAGCCGCTGACGAGGAGGGGCGGGGCGCCGGAAGGAGGGGCGCCGCGGGGCCCGCCGGGAGTTGTGGTCTCCTGCCGGGATGTGGCGGCGGTGGTGGCGGCGGCGGCAGTGGGGGCCGGGCCTGGTCGGTGGGGGTGGCGGTGGCGGCCGGTCCCCGTGGCGGGCGCTGAGCGCGGGGGCCTGCTGGAGCTGCGGCCGGGCCCTCCCTCCCGCGCCCCACTTCTGCCCAGCCTGCCGCGCCTTGCAGCCCCCCCCGGACTCCGACAGCGCCGACCTCTTCCGCCTGATGGGATGGTGGGTGGGTGGGGGAACAGGGGGCGCGGGGGGGAGGGGAGGGGAGGGGAGGGGGAGGGGGACCCCCCCTCCGCCGGCTGACCACCACCCCCTGTCGTCCCCCCCCCCCCCGCAGCGAGCGGACCTTCCGGCTGGACCCGGCCGAGCTGCAGCGGCGCTTCCGGAGCCTCCAGCGCCGCCTCCACCCGGACGCCTTCAGCCGCAGGCCCCAGGTCAGGTCAGGTCAGGCCAGGCCAGGCCAGGGGGAGCACCCCCCCCCCCCACACACACACACACCACACACCCCGGAGGGACGGAGCGGGAAAGGGGTGGGGGGAGCCCCTCAACCCCTCCTCTCTCTCTCTCTCTCTCTCCCTCTCTCCCTCCCCCGGGCAGGCGGAGCGGGACTTCTCGGCGCGGCACTCGGCGCTGGTCAACCAGGCCTACGGCACCCTCCGCAGCCCCCTCAGCCGCGGCCTCTACCTGGTGAGCGCACCCACCCTCCCTCCCTCCCTCCCTCCCGGGCGGCGGGTGAGTGGGTGGGGGCGAGGCGAGGCGAGTCGGCGTCCTCCAACGGGGCTGTCGCGGTGCTGCTCTTCTTCCTGACCAGCTGGAGCTGCGTGGGGTGGAGCTGGAGGCCGGGACGGACAGTGAGGCGGATCCCGACTTCCTCGCAGAGATCGTGGAGATGAATGAGAAGCTGGCAGAGACCGACGGCGAAGATACCGCGGAGGAGATGGAGAACTACATTGCAGGTGGGAGATAGGCAGGCTCCTGCCTGGAGACCCTTCTGCACAGATGCTCCAGGGGGGCCGTTTACAGTAGTGGAAAGTCAAAGCTGGTCCTGCATTGGCGGATTTTGACCACTAGCCTGCAGCAGTAGGACCCCATGACATGGCTCAGCAGTCGGTTTAGAACAGATAAAAGGAAGTCCTTCTTCACCCAAAGAGTGATTAACACGTGGAATTCACTGCTGCAGGAGATGGCGGCAGCTGCAGGCATGGAGGGCTTCAAGAGGGGACTGGATAAACATATGAAGCAGAGGTCCATCCAGTGGCTATTAGCCACAAGGTATAGATAGGAACTCTCAAGCTGGGGCAAGTGATGCTCTGTACTCTTGGTGCTTTTGGGGGGGAGAGGGCCAACAGTGGGAAAGGTTCTAGTGTCCCGGCCCCACTGCTGGACCTTCTGAAGGCACCTGGTGTTTTTGGCCACTGTGTGACACAGAGAGTGTTGGACTGGATGGGCCACTGGCCTGATCCAACATTGGTTTCTTTTATGTTCTTATGACTGTTATGTGCAACTATGGATACAAATTGAAACTTATAAGACCCTTATTAACCTGTAAACATTAGACTAGTGTCACATTTGTGTAGGAAACAGTGCCAGCTGTACTGAAGCAGGAAACCCCCAGTGCATCCATCAAGTTCTATGCAGACATTGTGTGAAGACATGTCTTAAAAAGTGGTTTCTGTGCTGTTTCAAAACTATTTACAGAAGTTCAACCAAAACTAACATGTGCTGCCCATGTGGTGGTGGACTCTTTTGCCAGTCCACCCCCCGCCCCAGTGGATGGGAGGAAATGTGGGGTGGGTGGGTGGGGTGACTGAGGCAGATAATGTTCAGATACTGGGTGCCTTGGACTGCATGCACATTGACTAGGTAAATGTGCTTGAGTCATGCTGTAGAAATGAGGCTCCTAGACATAAGTGACTGTGCACTGGAACAGTGGTTGGCAGAACAAAGTGGAGCTACTCTGGTTGTGTTTCTGAGCAGGGCTGAAGACCTGGGGTACGATGTAAACGTTTTTGCCCCAGTTGGGAATAGTGACCACCACAATGCTATTAACTTCAGTAGTCTTGTGAATGTAAAGTTAGCCACAGAGTCCAAAACAGTAACCGTTGATTTCAAAAGAGAGAACTTTACAGACACGAGAATGCTTCAAAGGAAGCCGAAAGGGGAACTCAAAGGGAGTCGGATCCCTAGAGGTGCTTGGAAGCTATTTAAAACCACACTAACGGAAGCCCAGGCAGAATGAATTTCCCAGGGTAGGAAAGGTTCTGCCAAAGGATGCCTGCATGGTGAACAAACCAAGTCCAGAGGGGAATCAGGAAATTACAGGCCAGTTGCCCTATCATCTGTTCTAGGCAAATTAGTAGAAACTAATTAAAGACAAAATTATTAGGAGCACAGAGGAAAAAAGCCTGCTGAAGGGAAACCACCATGGCTTCGGCAAAGGGAAGCCCGGCCTCACCAACCTTTTGGAGTTCTTTGACAAAGTGAACAATAGTTCTGCCAGCTCTGGGCTGGGAAATGCCTGGGGAGGGCAGGGTTGGGGAGGGGCCTCAGCAGAATGCGTTGCCATAGAATCTATCCTCCAATGGAGCCATTTTTTCTGGGGGAACTGATTTCTATTGCCTAGAGCTGTGCTGTAACCCTGGGAGATCTCCATGTCCCACCTGGAGGCTGGCAACCCTAGTGAACCAACATGTTCACAAACTGGATGAGTGGGCAGCAATGTGGTTAAATGAAGTCCAATGGAAGCAGGAGTTGATGCACATTGGAACAAAAAAGTATGTGCTAATGGAGTCTAAACTTGTTGAGACTTTGGGATCATAGTGGATAATTGAATAAAAATGTTGACCCAGTGTACTGCAGCAGTGAAAAACACAAACTCCATGCTGGGGATTATTTGGAAAGAAATTGAAAATAAACAGTCAATATAATAACGCCCCTGTACAGAGCTATGGTGTGCAGTTCTGATCACTGTATCTCAAAAAAGACATTGCAGACCTAGAAAAAGTACAGAAGAGGGCCACCAAGATAACTGAGGTTGGAGCACCTTCCTCATGAGGAAAGGCCAGAGTCTGACTGTTCAGTTTAGAAGAGAGACGACTAAGGGGGGACATAAGAGAAGTTTATAAAAGTGTGCACAGGCTACAGAGAGTAGACAGAGGACTTTTTCTCCCTCTCCCAAATTACTAGAACTCGAGCGACTTCTTTACTCAAGGAGCCATTAAAATGTGGAATACACTGCTGGAGGATGTAGTAATGGCCAAAGGCATAGATTACTTTAAAAGGGGATTCAACGGATCCATGCAGGAGAGGCCTATCAATGGCTACTAGCCATGGTGACTAAATGGAACCTCCATCTTCAGAGGCGGTAAATCTCTGTAGACCAGTGTCAGCAACATCAGGGGAAGGCCTCAGCCTTTACGCATTGTTGGCCCTCCAGAGGAAATAGCTGCCCACTGTGAGACAGGATGCTGGACTACATGGACCCTCACTGGTCTGATCCAGCAGGGCTCTTCTTATGGGATAAAGTGAGAAAGAATTCCAGGTGAGCTGATGCCACTGTAGTGTGTGTGTGTGTGTGTACCTGCCATAATGTCAGATGATCAGAGAATGTTCTTATTTCTAAATAAGCTGAGACATTCTTTGTGAAAGCAACAACGTTAATGCTCAGCTGCTTCCTTAGTCTTCAAAGCATATGTTTCTCTCTGTTTTAGCCTTCTTTAAAGCTCCCCACAATGCTCTCCCAAAATACCTTTCTCAGCATTGTTGAGGCTGAAAGCACAAGTGAGTTCAAGCTTTTTGTCGCCTGAACTCCATTCTTGTCTCTTTCCCTCACAGCCAAGCAAGAGGAGCTGGCCAAAGAGGTGGGCCAGGCCTTTGACCAAGGTAGGTCACTCCCATCTTTGCCCCATGTTTGCCTGCGGGCGGCCTGTCGCCTGGCCCTGGGTTGGACCGCGCTGTGCCAGGCAAGCCCTTGCCAGATGCGCTCTCGCCTACCGCTGTGCCGCCTTCACTGGGCTTGGGGGGCTGGGTGCTCCCTGGAGGCCAGTCTGGACTGTATGTCGCAGTTTCTTAGGAGCTTCTGAGATCATCTTACTTGGGAGTCTTAAATCTAACCCTTTTGTGATTTTGCTGGGTGTTTCGTGCTTTCCTTGTGTGAATATATGTAACAGGACACATATTAGGTAGCCCTATTAGATGTAGGAGTAAGTTTTTCCAGAAATATCTTCTGGCAAGAGCAGCCTGGTTCACGGAAGTAATCAAATTGCTACACTGGAGTCTCTTGAGAGATAAGACACATTTTAAACTTTGTTTTAGTGTTTAGACTGTTCTTTGCCCTGAAGACCATGAACGCTGTAGAAAAGCAGCATAAAAATGTTTAAAATAAATAAATAAAAGTTCAGCGTGCACCTGCCTTTTCTTTCTTTGGATTGCAGATGATCTTCAGAAAGCAAAAAAAGTTTTGATCAAAATGAAATATTTTGCCAGCCTGGAAGAAAAGGTGAAGAAGAAAAAGGTCCCCTCTTGACATCAGGTTGCTGTGATGAATTTTTTGCCATTTTATATTTCCCTCGTAACTGGAAGCAGTCAATCCGCCGCTGTCTTGGTTTCTCTGCTCCTGAGAAAATGCAGAGAGCCCCACTGCTGGGTAAGGCCACAGGTTCAGTGTTCTGCTTCTCACCAGCAGCGGCCTCCAAGCAAGGCAGTCATTCCTCTGACGACTGGGATGTAGGGCTGGCTGTTGTGGAACCTGGAGGGTCCAGGGAGACATTGTCGCTAAGAGGAGCAGGAATCTGGAGCAGGGGAAACAGGCTGTAGCTCACTAAGGTGTGTGCTGGAATAAAAATGTCTTAAAGGTGCTGCAAGAGTCTTCTCTTCTTTTTGCTGCTGTTGACTACCACTTGACAGCCACTTCAGTCAGCGGCTGCGGTCACCTTTTGTGGCAGTCCTCTTCGCTTCTGACTCCTCTAAGTTTACTCAGGAATTTTTGGAAAGCATATTTTTTAAAACATACTATTACTTACTGTGACGTGCTAGCTATTGGGGAGCTTGTTTCTCCTTTACACACAATCTGTATACATGTACTTGGTAGATTTCTGCCATCACCAGGAATTAAAAATTTCAAGTCTCTCTATTTTGGTAGAATGACCCAGTGTCTGGGTGCTTCAGAGGGCTATGTGGCCCTGAGGAAGGACTGTGTCACACAGACTGAACTCTCTTTTCTTACATAGCCACACAGGCTGAACTGTTTGTCTTAGCTACACAAGCTAGATTCAAACTGTTTCTTCTGTCATAAAGACTCTCACAAAAAACTCTCCACACTCATCTCTTCCTAAATCACCTCAGAGACATCTCTGCCCCCACACTCTGTCATCAACCAATCACATCACACTTGTCTCACATTTAAAGAAACACACACACCAAAACATGAAATCATTACACTTTTATCCATATATCTAATTCCCAAGGCGCCCCTTGCATGCGGATATCTAAATCTATGCGGGGGGGGGGGGCACCTGGGGGGCAGGGAGATTGTTCTGCATGCTTCGGGGGGCTCCCCACGTGTGCAGAAAAATCCTAAAAGTTAGAAAACTTTTGGGGGGATATTTAAATTCCCCCCAAAGTAAAAGCATTCCATGCACACGCACAGAGAACACTTTGGCCGATGGGGAGGGGAGGGGGAGAAGAGGCTCAGTGTGCAGCGGGACTCTCCGCCGCTGTTGTCGGGGAGGGAGGGGAAGAGGCTCGGCACGCGCGATTACGCATGATTAGATACACTTCATCACCAATGCATCCAACAAAGTTCACACTGAATTGCAACCAGAATGGCAGCCCTGACCCCCCCCCCCCCCCAAATAATTTTGTTGCCGTTTCTTTCCTTGCCTAGACAGATCAGCTGTTAACTCAAACCTCCCCATGTCTTTCATGCAGTTGTCCAAAATCTTAGCACGGACTGTGGATCCTCCCAGAAGCCCTAAGGGCTCAGTGATGTCTGCCGAGTTGGTGACTTTTCCTTTGTCCTCCTCATCTGCTGCAGGCTCCGCTGCAGTCAAGTATTGTGGCCGAGGCTTAGAAAGCCGGACCTCCCCTGCCTGTGGCTCAGAAAGGGCCGTTTTCTTTATGAAACAACAGCAGTCGGTTTTGAGGAAGAGGTTTTTTTTATTATGATTTAACTGGGACCTTGTGCAGGCCTCCAGGCATGTGCAGAGGAAAGCCAAGCATATACAACTGTGTGGCTTCCAAGCCCCCTGGAGTCAGTTCCATGCAGGTGGCCGTCCTTTGCCAGCAGACACTCTGAGCACTCCGTTTCCTGGCTGGCTTGAAAGCCCGTGTGCCACCCCTCTAGAACTCACAGCTAGGGTGCCGTCTCTCGCACAGTTCTCCCTTGTGCTCTGGGATTGTTTTGCCAAAGTTGAGCTTGTGAAATTCTCTCTTAATTTCTAGAAAGGTTTTATTTTTTGTCTCAGGAATAACAAAGAAGATGAAAATGGCAACCAAGAAGCATTCCACCAAAAACACAAGGAAGCAATACTGTTTGAGACCTTTCTGGAAAACAAAATTGAAAATTTGAGAATGGTTATTAATTCAGAATGAATCTTACCTATGTGTAGCTTGAATTTTCTGGCACAGACGTTGCTCTTCATATCAATCAGTGCTCCCCCCCAACACATTAGAGGATGAAAATGCTGGCTGTTTGTCTTGCTACGTGTATACACTTTTACCACCCTTTACAATTTTTTCCCACATGTAGATTCCTTTGAAATGTGGTGCTGGAGGAGATTTTTACAGATAAGGTGGACCCCCCCCCCCCCCAAAATAAGTGGGTTCTAGATCAAATCAAGCCTGAACTTTCCCTAGAAACTAAAATGACTAAACTGAGGCTATCATACTTTGGTCACGTTATGAGAAGATACGACTCACTAGAAAAGACAATAATGCTAGGAAAAGTGGAAGGCAGCAGGAAAAGAGGAAGGCCCAACAGGAGATGGGTGAACTGTACCAAAGAAGCCACAAAGGCCCCCACCGTTCGCAAGACCTGAGAATGGCTGTTCATGAGAGGATGTTTTGGACAACATTAATTCATATGGTCACTATAAGTCTGAAGCGACTTGACAGCACTTCTCACACACACATACACACACACTTTTCCCAGATGGGGACCCTCAACAAAGAAGAAGAAGAGTACCCCGCCCTTCACTCGGAGACTCAGCAGCTTACAGACTCCTTTCCCTTCCCCTTCCCACAACAGACACCATGTGAGGTAGGTGGGGCTGAGAGAGCTCTTTTGAAGACTGTTCTTTCAAGGACAGCTCTGAGAGAACTATGGCTTGCCCAAGGTCATCCAGCAGCTGCAGGTGGAGGCTTGGGGAATCAAACTCGGTTCTTCCAGATTCAAGTCTGCACACTTAACCACTACACCAAACTGGCTCAAAGTCTACCCACTCTCCATGGCCTCTCATAGCATAGCTACATATATTCCACCTTTCCACATGTATCAGATCAAGGCATCGCTGGCTCATGAAAGTTTCTTACAGAATCTATGTAGTCTTTCACGTGCCTCTGGACTCTTGCTTTCTTTTGGTGCTACAGACTTAACTAATGTTCTCCGATTGTGAAGCATTCTTGATCCAATGAAGATAACAGCAAATGTTGCTAACTGCTGCAGGGGAAAGGCAGCAGAGGCCGTCCTTGCCCTGCCGACTCCCGGTTGAGCTGGACCAGGTACCTGCTGCGTCTGGCTTCAGAACCAGGCTTGTGGCACCCACCTGCTTCCAAGCAGGAGGAACCACTTCAGACAAGTTGCTGTGAAGCACTGAAGGCATCCGGTGCGGATGGGTCATTTGATGGCTGGCTCTAATACGCCAGTGCTGCACAGCAGGGTTGTCGCTCTTCAGAATTTTCTGGCTCGCCCGTGTCTCAAGAGAAAGCAAGCAGGGTTGAACCTGGCTCTTTACTAGTCCCCACTTGGTTCCCTTTCTGCTTGCTACCTTGAAACCAGTTCTCATTTAACAACTAAGGAATTCTAGGTATTTTAATTAGTTTTATTGGTGTGTCAGTGAGTGAGAGATGTGTGAAGAATTCCTCAAAGTCCAGGGGCACCTTAAAGACTAACAACACTTCTTTCAGGATGAGCCTTTGTGAGCCCCAACTCAGTTCTTTGGATACGTAAAAGGAAGATCACCCTCTCCCCCATCTGCCTGAACTTTTATTATGCGCAAAGGCAGACCAGCATGGCTGCTCCTCTGCAATTCTGAAAAATCCCTAATCTGGGTGGGACGTTTTCTGCAACCGGAGACCAATGCTCCCTCTAAGCTGTGGAGTCTTGTGAGCAAAAATTCTACTTTGTGAGCTACTGGCATTCAAGTTGTGAATGAGCGATCTGGCTACTGCATAAATTAGTTTGCTCTGGAGCCAAATCCTTCCCTGAGCTAAGGCAAAAAGGTGTGAGTCGGCGGCTAAAAAACAGTGGGCCAGCTCACACTAAACCCGGCTTAGAGGGAACACCGCCGGAGGCCGTGGTGGGTTGCCTGGGCAGCTGCCCGTACCTCTTGCATCAGTTTGGAAGGGGTCCGGGCGAAAAGAGACTGTTGCTTGCTGGGGCTTCTTTTGAGAGGCGGTGTGCCAAAACAAACCTGGGGAACCAGCATCTCTGGCAGGAGGTGGCCAAAAGCAGGACTACGCAGAGGTCCACCTACCACAATGAAGGGGAAGAGCATCCCAACGGTGAAGAAGCTCAGCCAGCTCATGGACCCTGCGATCATGTAGGCAGCGGGGCGTGAAGACTGCGTGAACAGCTCTGCCGTCAAAATGTTTGTCACGCCACCTGGGGTCAAGTTCAGGAAGAGCCGGTTAGGGCAAGAGCAGCAGGCATGGATCTCCCCGGGGCCATTTGGAGGAGCAAGAAGAAAACGGCTTGCAAAGGTTAGTCATTCCTCTGTGTCTGCGCGCGGGGGGGGGGGGGGGGGGGGAGGTTAGTGGAAACCAGCCACAGACCACCCAGATAGGTGCAAAAGGATGCTTGCAGCCTGTTTTGATTCTAGAACCAGAAGCACCTTCTCTTGAGTAGGGCTTCAGTGCAATAGTGATGGGAAAGAGCAACCAAGGTAGGACCATCTCTTGAGCTGTGCAGATATGGATCTGACCAGGAGGATGGTGGGGAACTCCCCCCCCCCCCAGGGAAGCTAATAACTATGTATGACAGGAATAATTAAGTGCATGTGGTAGGCAAATCCAGGCATATTTCTTCTTTTGGCAGTTTTAGCCTGTTTTTATCTCTTTAACAGACACCTGGAGACTAAGGAGGTGAGGTGGGATGTGAATATTTCAAACAAGTAAGAGATTTAAAGAGCTAGCGCTCCTGCTGGCTTACTCTGGAGGAGCACCTTCGCATTGCCTAGAGCCTGGGGGCATAGCTCCCCCCCCCCTTGGTTACATCCATTGCATCCATCCTGTAAACTGCTTGAGTGCTTTATAGAAGGGTGGGATGTAAGCAAACACAAGCCAGGGCCCTGAAGATACCCCACTGGGCAGCAGTGAAAAGCCATCTGCAGTGCCAACCCAAAGCCAAAGACAGGAAAGAGGTACCTGGTCCGAGGCCAAAGCTTAGGATGAAAGCAAATATCGAAGCCATGCTCAGATACGGTGCCCAGGGGTGTGTCTGGAAGAGGAACAAAGACATGGCTAGCCCCTGCAGCTGCTGCTGTATTCCTGTGGCCAAGGGCTTACAGCTTCCTGGAATCCCCCCAGCACTGAGCAAGGATGTGAGGACAAGAGTCTCTAGGAACTGAGCCATCCTGGAATTCAGCGCTGTTTCTCCCCGTGGTTCTCCCCCCCCCCCATTCCAAAAACTGCCCTTGGCCACTTGCTGCCCCCCACACAAGACACAGGAGTCTGCCCGGCTGTTCCTGGCATGATGGCCAGGTGTTCTCCTGTCCTCTGGCGTGTCCAGAGCCATCAAGAAGCACAGCAGGGAAACAGCTTTCTGGGGGGGGGGGGGGCGGCGGCAGGGAGCAGATCCCTCAGCACCCCTCAGTCCAGAGTATTCCTCGGCCTACCTTGTACGTCAGGGAGCAGGTCAGCACCACACACCAGACAGTCATCAGGGAGTAGCCCCCCAGGATAAGACGCTTCCTCCCCATCGACTCAATCAGCAGGCCCTGCAGGGAAGACACCCCCTTTGCCCTCAGCACCAAAGACTCTTCCTTCCACCTCAGAAAAATCCAGGTTTTAAGGTGTGTCACTTACGCAGGTGAGGGCAGTGAGACACTCACAAGCCCCGGTCCCCAGGGTCACATAGGGGATCTCTGCCAGGGGGATTCCAGCTTCCGCAAAAACATAACTTGCGTAGAAGTAAATCTGTGGGAGGGAACCGAAAGCGGAGGGCATGGCCAGTGATCAGGCAGCCAGCATCCTGGCCACGCTGCCCTCGCCTGTGGAACAGGGCGCTGCTGGCCTTGAACGAACAGCTCACCCCTGGGCGACAGGCCAGCAGCATCAAGAGCAACTGCCACACGCTGCTGCTCAGGACGAGGAGCCATCGCAAATAAGGAGGGCTTCAGGTCTAGCGGGGGGGGGGGGGGGGCCCTGCCTGGTGGCAAGAGGGTATGATGGGTGAGCATCGGTGGCAGCTGGTTCTGTTTGCTGATGAAACAAAAAGGTGGGATTGACCATGGAAAGGACAGCTGAGAAACCCAACTGGTTTCCTGACACTCATTTTCGAACAAGGAAGATGGTGGTGGTTTGGCCCATGTCTGCAGTGTTTCAGGTGCAAGGATCTGACACCCCCCCACCCCGATTCTTAAAAAGCGGGCCTTTCAGCTTCTGAGTGCTGCCAGTGCAAACCCTTCATCTCAACTGATTCATTTAATTATTTAGAGATCCCCCCCCCCGCCCTCCCTGGAAGTGGGCTCAGGGCAGGTCACATCACACAAGATACTGAAAAAGGAATAAAACTGTTAAAAAAACCCTAGAAACAACTATTCCAAATTCCGACTCAACCACAAGACGGCCCTTTCCAAACTTATGGTGTCCCCAGTAGGCAGAGCCCTGGGGTGGTTCCTTAGGCCTTGTCTGCACTGCTCTAGGCGAGTTTCAAACCATTCTTAAGGCCAAAGTTTCCAGGCTTCTTGGGAGAAGGCCTTGATAATTCAGTCTGTTCCAAGTAGGTGTGCATTTAAGGTGTAGCTAAACAAGGAGGCGGTTGGTGCTTGCTGGGCACTGTGGCTGAGGGAGGGGTCCTTGGGGGAAAGCTGGGCCTCATTCTCACCGCGTTTATCCCGCTCAGCTGCTGGCCCATGGGCATGAGGAAGACGGTGATGAGCTGCCACCGGACACTGCGGTCAGTGAAGAGTTCCCAGGGCTTCTTGGGCTTCTCACCCCCGAGGGCTGCACGCTCCCTCTGAATGTCCTCCATTTCCATCTTGTATTGCAGAGGGCCATGAAACCGCTTCAAAGCTGGGTGGGGACAAGACAAGACACAGGTCCCAGGTGGGACTCCAAGCACAGAACCCTTGGCCCCTACGAGGGTCCAGAAAGCTGCAGCCGCTTCCCCATCTGGATCGCGCTCAGCCACCCAAAAGCCCTATTCCATGGCCAGTAAGGCACAATTATTCAGATTGCTTCACCCTTCGCAGGCAGGATAGTGTGGTGGTGGAGTGGGGATGGCATGGGTGGCTAAGGCCACACAAGGAATCCGTGGCAGAGGGGCCGTCTTGCAAACAGAAGGCTTGGGAAGCTCTTCCTTCTGGCTGGGTCCCACTCCTCCCCTCGGGCTGGGTGCTTCTGGGAAAGAGGATGCGCTGTGGTGTAGTCAGGAGAAGGGCCTGGCTGGCTGGGGGGGGGGGGGGGGGAATGACCAGCAGCCACCAAGTGTCACTTTGTGGACAGGAAGACAGTCTGGGTGGTGAGAGACACTCAGGTGCATTTAGGGCAGGGGTGGGCAAACTGTGGCTCAGGAGCCGCATGCGGCTCTTTCACATATATTATGTGGCTCCCAGCAGGGCGGCTGGGGAAGCTAAATATCATTAGCAAACAAATATCATTGGACAAATTAATATCATTATCAATATCTGCTTTTACTCCTTTTGTTATTATTTTTGGCAGTCTCATTTAATGTTAATAAAAAGCAATTTTGCTTATTTTCCAATAAAAGCAGGTAATATTTGTTCATGTCTTGTAGCTCTCAAACATCTGATGTTTATCCTCTTACGTTAAGCAAGTTTGGCCACCCCTGTTCTAGGTGGCTCTTACGCTGAGCCAGTTTGCCCACCCCTGGGTTAGGGCACCAGGGCTGGTGCTGAGCGGGGGGGGGGGGGGGGCTCCTCCTGTTCCGACGAAGGGGGCGTGTCATGGACACGCGTGTCACGTGTGACTTACCTTGGGTACATTTCACCTCATCCCCTTTGTCGATGAAGAGGTACCGGGGACTTTCTGGGAACCAGGGAAGGGCCAAGAGTTGGAAAAAGGCTGGGAAGCAGCAGCTTGAGAGCAGGAGAGGCCAGTACTTTTCTCCACCAAGTAACTCCCTGTGAGGAGGGAGCTGTTATTACAGCCAGAAGTGTGAAGCAGGCAGAAGAGCCGGCTTCTATCTCAGCCCCTCTCAACACCTGACTTCTGTGGCAAGGGGAAGTTCTGCCTCATCAGCTTCTTGGAATTCTTTGGAAGAGTCAGCCAGGGCCAGGACGGGGCAATCTGGTAGCCATTACAAGCTGGGGGGAAATTCTCCCGAGTTAACTTGGAATGCAAAGGCCGCATCACTCGGCCACAGCAAAAACACGAGGTCTGTCAAAAGGGATGATCCACACCGGACAAAGTCCTTGAGCCACCTGCTCCGTGGCCCTTCGGCCCCATGTGCAGAGGGAGAGTTCTGCCCCACTGGGGACTCAGTTCCCAGGCGTGCAGGGTATGGCTTGTGCTGGGATCACTGACATGGGAAGGAGGGGGTTTAAGCTTCTCCCCCAGCACTGTTTTCCCTGCCTGAATCAGTGCTATGGAGCCAATATCTGCCACCCTGCGGAAACAGACCTGTGCACACATTTTTCCAGTGGGCAAACAGTGCTCTGTGCGGCTTTTTCAGGTCAGAAGGAGGAGGAGGAGGAGACTGGATTTATACCCCGCCCTTCACTACCCGAAGGAGTCTCTGAGCAGCTTGCTATCTCCTTTCCCTCCCCCTCCCCACAACAGACACCCTGTGAGGGAGGTGGGGCTGAGAGAGCTCTTTCAAGAACTGCCCTTGAGAGAACAGCTCTGAGAGAACTTGTGACTGACCCGAGGTCACACTAGCAGCTGCATGTGAGTGGGGGGAGTGGGGAATCAAACCCGGTTCTCCCAGATTAGAGTCCACGCTCCTAACCACGACACTACAGTGTAGTGTACACTACAGGAAAACGGCATGCAGGGAGAGGAAAGATTCAAGTGCTGCACGTCATATGCTCCATCCAAATTGGGCCCCTGCTCTCCTCCCAGAATATGTCACGAGTCCACATGGGGCGGGGGGGACACTTTATAATATGTAAATCAGGCCAAACTGATTTATAACTGCAGGAGATTTTGCAGGCTAGAGCTCACTTAAGCTGCAAAAAATATTGTATTTATTCATTTTATTTACAACACTTTAAATCTTGCCTTTAGGTCCCTCAAGGTGGCAATCAACTAAGAAGGCATTAAAATCAACTTTAAAAACAATACACATGTATTGACATATTTATACCTATCTGTCTATAAACAATTAAAAACATGAACAGGAATGAAGGTGAGTAAAGAAACACCAAATGAAACTTTTCTTTAAAAAAAACCCCACTTTCACCAGCAGCACCAGAGGGAACAGGCGAGTTTCCTGGCTGGGCCGAAACCATGCCAAGCTTTAACAGTCGATCGCAGCACCTTGAATTCGGCCTGGACACAAATCAGGGGCCCGTCTGGGCAGGCGGTGTGATCTGGTCTGAACGGCCCATTCCAGTCAGCGTTAATTCCTTGGCTTTCTGTACTAGCTGCAGTTTCTGGACACTCTTCAAGGGCAGCCCAAAATAGAGTGCACTACAGTAGTCTAAGCTAGACGTTACCAGGACGTGCACCATAGTGGCAGGAAGGGCCGCAGCTGGCTCACCACCCAAAGCTGCTGAAAGGCACCCCTGGCTCCCGCTGCTACCTGCTTGATCTACAGGAGGCCTGGGTCCAGAAGCCATCATCCCCCCACCCCACAGCTGTGAACCTGCCCCTTTAGGGGGAGGGCAACCCCATCCAGAACAGGAGAGGACCCATTTCCCAGATCAGACTTTCCCCTCACCAGTAGCACCTCCATTCTGTCAGGATTAAGTCTCGTCTTGTTAGCCCTCACCCATTCCAACACTGCCTTCAGGGCAGGCGCCTGTTTGTGGTTTCCATGGCCACCCTGGGATCTGCTGGCAGCCAAAGACAGAGCTGTCACGAGCACAGGTGTGACAGCTCAGCCCAAATCTCTGGCCAACCTCTCCCAGCAGCTTTACACAGATGCTGAAAAGCAGGGAGGAGAAGATGGAGCCTTTGGGAACCCTGCAGGAAGAAGGCCAACGGGCAGAGCAGAAGTCCCCCAGCACCTACCCTAGTCTCTCAGGGAGTTGTTTACTGCCTCACAGACCCAGTGCACCAGCTCGTCCCCCCCCCCCCCCGGCAGATTTAAGCCCCCAGGAGGGCCAAGGGTTGTACAAGCAGATGGTAGGTCTCAAACTCCCAAGAATCCTGCCCACATCCTCAGACTGCACAAGCTTGTAAGGTATCCCACACAACTGGATGCATCAGCACCCTGGGATCATCCAATCCTGTTGCTGCTATGAATTAGGAGAGATTTTATCTGCAAAGTGTTTGGCAAATGGATCACAGTGGGCTGCAGAGCGGTCTACCTCCCCCCATTGGCCAGAAAAACCCAATAGACTCCTGGCCGTCTAGAAAAATTCTGCAGGTCTGCACTGTGCGGATGCAGTGGTGGCATAACAATATTGCTCTTCTGCTGCCTTCACGGCCACTAAGTAGACTGTCAAATGAGCGCTAGCCCATAGGTTGTCAAGTTTTCCCCAAGTCTTTCTCCGCCACCCCTTCACAGCTGCCTCCCCTGTCTTTTCATCACTCACAGCCCCTGAGCAAACCAAGGTGCTGTGCAGCCCGCTTGACCTGAGGGAGAGTGCCTACTGCAATTGCGTCAGCTGTTCAGGCCATTTCACCATTCCAGAGGTCAACCAGGGCATCGACAGAGATGGAAAAGGTGCAGAAAAGATCACCCAATTGACTGAAGGTTCAGGTGGGTAGCTGTCTTGGTGTGATACGGCAGAACAAGGTTTGAGTCCAGTGGCACCTTTAAGACCAACAGTTTCATTCTGGATGTAAGCTTTTGTGTGCATGCACACGTCTTCAGATACAATTGACTTAAAGAATTAAGATGCCGTCCTCATTAGGAAAGACTAACTCATTTGGGGCAATTTACTTTAAAAAGGGTGAGCTATAATTAAGGTTCATAACATTATGCATGGTGCTAGGAAAGTGGATAGAAGAACTTTCTCCCTCTCACAATACAAAACTTCTGGGTCACCCACTTAAACTAATTGGCAGCGAATTCAGGACAGGTGGATGAGAAGGATTCTTGGAGGGCCAACAATGGGACATGGAGGCCGAGGCCTTCCTCTGATGCTGCCTCCTGGCTCTGGGATTCAGAGTGTCTCTGAGTGCAGTGGTTCCCCTCAGTCACCATGGCTAATAGCCATTGATAGATTTATCTTCCACGAATCTAGTCCCCTTTTAAAGTAATCAATGCCTTAGGCCATCACAACATCCTCTGGCAGCAGACTCCACATTTTAATCACTCTCTGTGTAAAGCAGTATTTCCTTTTGAATCTACTGCCCATTGGCTTCATTGGATGCCCTCAAGTTCTAGTATTTTGGAAGTGGGATTTGCTCTTCATCAACTCTCTCCACCCCATACCCAGTTTGGTGTAAAGGTTAAGTGCGCAGACTCTAATCTGGGAGAACCGGGTTTGATTCCCCACTCCTCCACTTGCAGCAGCTGGATGACCTTGGGCAGGTCATAGTTCTGGCACAGCTGTTCTTGAAAAAGAGCCATTTCTGTCAGAGCTCTCTCAGTCCCACCTACCTCACAGGGTGTCTGTTGTGGGGAGGGGAAGGGAGAGGAGTTTGTAAGCTGCTCTGAGACTCCAAGTGAGTGAAGGGTGGGATATAAATCCAATCTCCTCTTCTTCTACATAATTTTATAAACGTCTATCATGTCCCCCCTTAGATGTTTCTTTTCTGAACTGAAAATTCCCAGACTCTTCAGCCTTTCCTCATAGGAAAGGTGCTCCAACCCCCTAATCATCTCGGTTGCCCTCCTCTGTACTTTTTCCAGCTCTGCAGTGTCCTTTTTGGGATAGGGTGACCAGAACGGTACACAGTATTCCGAATGAGGCCGCACCATTTATCTAGACAGGGGCATTAGAATAAGACAGCCATCTTATTCTTGATCCCTTTCCTAATAATCCCTAACATAGAGTTGGCCTTTTTTCTCTGCTGCACCACACTTGGGTTGACACTTTCATTGAGCTATCCACTAGGACCCAAGATCTAAAGAATGTGAAGAAGTGTGCATCCACGTGAAAGCTTATACCTAGAATTAAACTTTGTTGGTTTTAAAGGTGCCTCTGGACTCAAACTTTGTTCTAATCCTATCTTTGATTACAGTTCCTACTAATTTGCCTGGGACAGACATTAGGCTGACTGGCCCGTAATTTTCTGGGTCCCCTCTGGGTCCTTTTTAAAAATTGGTGTAATATTTGCTACTCTCCAATCTTATGGTACAGCAGCTGAATCTAGTGATAGATTACATATACGGGTTAGTAGATCAACTATCTCAGAGTTTCTTAAGAACTCTCAGGTATAGGCCATCAGGACGGAGACTTGTCAGTTTTTAATTTCTACAATAGGTCTAGATCTTCATCTCTGGTCACCTCAATTTGGCTCAGTTCTTCGGACGCCCTTCCTGAAAATAGGGCTGTGGTACTGGGAGGATCCATCTAGTCCAGCTTCCTGTCTCACACAGTGGCCAACCAGTTCCTCTGGAGATCCAACAACAGGGCACAGAGGCTGAGGCCTTCCCCTGATGTTGCCTCTTGGCACTGAGATTCAGAGGATTAGTGCCTCTGAATGTGGAGGTTCCCCTCAGTCACCATGGCTAGCAGCCACTGATAAGACTTATCCTCCATGAATCTGTCTAATATCCTCTTAAAGCTATCCATGCTTACCCACAGAACTATACAGGGGCATTATAATTCAGCCATTTTATTTTCAGCTCCATTCCTGATAACCCCCAACACAGACCTTGCCTTCTTTACTGCTGCTGCAGCATGCTGGGCTGACACTTTCACTCAGCTGCCCACCACATTCCCAAGATCTTTGCCCCTCTCAGACTCCCTAAGTTCAGACCCCATTAGCCTATACGTGGAAGTTGGGATTTTTTTGTCACCTGACACTTACCAACATTGAACTTCATTTGCCCCATTGCTGCCCATTTACCCAATTTGTGGAGGACCTCCTGGAGCTCTGCACAGTCATCTTTGGTTTTCAAAATCCTCAATAATTTGGGGTCATCTGCAAACTTGGCCACTACACGACTCACCCACGTTCCAGATCATTGATGAATAAACTAAACAGTCTAGGGCCCTGTACCAATCCTCGTGGGACCCCGCTGCTGACTTCCCTCCTCCGGAGAACTGTCCTCTGATTCCCACACTTTGCTTCCGGTCATTTTTTCCCTGTCAATTTCCAGTCCGCAGGAGAAGAGGACCCACCCACTGAGCCCAAGTTCAGCCAGGAGACTTTGGTGAGGTGCCAGGCCAGACCCCACCTGGAGGGGGACAGCTTTAGAAATAATACACTGTGAGTTATAGAACTCACTGCCATAGGATCTGGTGGGGTCCGCACGGCTTTAAAGGGTGATCAGAGAGGGAAGAAAGGCCTCTCAGCAGCCATTAGCCAGGCTAGGCAACTGGGGCCTCCGTCGCCAAAGGCAGGAATACCCCTTGCCTGTTTGGCTTCCCATTCTGCTTGGGCCTTCCCATTCTGACCCATCAAGGGAAACCAGGTGCTGACCTAGATGGACCCAACTGGGTCTGATCCCACAGGGCTCTGCATGGGAGCAGAATCAGCCCTGCCCGGGTAACCCTGCCACTGGAATCAAGTGCCACTCCCTACCTGTTCCTGGCGCCACAGGCCCGGAGCCAAGAGGATGCTGGCAGGACTGCCCAGATCTGAGCAGCCTCCTCAGCCACTGCAAAGGGGCTTTGGCACTTACCTTAAGCCAACAACTTGTCCTGTCAGAATCCCCCCCGTCAGAAATATGGAGCTGCCCATAGTCATCATCCCTCGAAGGTGCTTTGGGGCAGCTTCTCCTATATAAAGGGGCTGCAGGCAGAGGCCAATACCTGGAAAGGAAAGAGCAGGTCATGCCCAGAGGGGCCCTTCAGCCTAGCCACACATTAGCCATTCAGTTATCCCCCCAAGTCCCCCACCCACTGGCAAATGCCCTTCTATTTTATTACCTAAAACACGGACACTCCTCCAATGCTCCCTCTAAGCTGTGGAGTCTTGTGAGCAAAAATTCTCCTTTGTGAGCTCCTGGCATTAAAGCTGTGAGCGAACGATTTGGCTTCTGCATCAATTAGTTTGCTCAGGAGCCATCCTTCCTGAGCCAAGACAAAAATGTGTGAGCCGGAGACTAAAAAAACTGTGAGCTAGCTCACACTAACTCAGCTTAGAGGGAACACTGTACCCCTCCTTTCTAGCTCTTGATGTAACATACCCCACACAGGAAGCCTTGCTCTTATTTGCCACCTCAAAAAAACATTGCTAGGTGCATGACAGTGGAGCACACAACCTTCCGACAGCTAAGGTCTTTGAGGTGCCACAAGATCCCTGTTTATTTGTGATGCAACAGAGGGGACACGGCTACCTCTCTGGAACTGAAATCCGTGTCCCTAAAAAGCTTCCCAAAAGCCTCTGTGCTCAAAGAATGGAATAGCGTTCCAAAGGCAGGAAGAGCAGGGTTGTTTCCCTGGGACACCCCCACCCCACCCCCGTCACAGGCTCTGCACAGTGGGGGGGGCGGGCTGCACAAGACAGAGTCCCCATTCAGGTTGCCAAGGCAACCTGGTGCTTTGGGTGCCCAGGAGAGGCAGTGTTCCGCCATAACAGCACCACCTTGTGGATCAGGAAGGAAATGGCATGCTGCACCTCAAAAGCAAATACCGCTTCTCATGCACAAAAGAGCCAAGGGTGGGAGGGGCGGTGCCCCATTTCCTGGCCAGACCTGAGTGCCTTCTCCTTAGCTGAGTGTGCGCCTACCAAGGCCTTGCCTTCCCTTGCAGCGAGCGGCACTCAGCTCACAGGGACCCGATTCATAACAAGCCTCATCCAAATGGGTTGCTGGGACACACCGTGGCAGCCCCGACCAGCTTCTCCCTGAAGTTGGCAGCTCAGCTGTCCTTTCTGGCACCGGCGGCGTGTCTTTGTGGGCCTGGTAATCACAGTGGCCTAAGACGCATTCAGAGTCTCCCCAGGAGCTCTAGCAGGAGCACACTCTTGCATTCAGCCCTGTCACAGTTCCCCAGAGGAAGCCCAGCACAGCAAAATGATCCAGCTCATCAGCATCCCTGATAAAAATGTTCTGCTTGACGTTCACAATTATGAAATGCTTTTACCTGTGTTCAGGCCAATCAAAAATCTTCCAATGATTAGCAGTTCAAAGAGCCCCGTTGGGGAGCTGATGCCCATCAGGACAGCGGCAAGGATCGCAATGGAGTTGTTTGTCAAAAGACCTCCTTTCCTGTGAGGAGACCAGGCGTGGAGAGAATGAGAGCCAGCAAATTCCTTTTGTCAGAGCTCACAGGGAAATGCTGGCATGGCACGGTGGGTACACATTGGTTGTCCTTTGGCAACCTCTTGGAAGTACAGAAACACGGCACTGGAACAGACCTCAAGGATCATCTAGTCCAACCCCCTGTGCTCCCACTCCCCCGGGGACTCCTGCTCTGTGCCCACAGGAAGTCTGGCCTGGAGGAAATTCCTTCCTGACCTCAGAGTGGCATTTCTTTTGGGTGTGGTATAGCTGGAAGCATCTCCACTCAGGCTTTGTCTGTGCCGTCTGGCTAGCCTGCGTTCAGTGCAAGAGAAACTTAAAACTGGAGAGTCTCCATGATTAGCATTCAAGTGCTTTTCTTTCCACTAAACCATACCATGGACATTCTTGCAGAGGGACCCCTGCATTTCTCCCAACAGCAGTGACCTGGAGCCATGGGACCTGGGTTCAAACGTCCACTTGGCTGCGAAGCTCGCTGGATGATCTCAGGCTGGTGGTGCATCTGACTCTAGCCTGCCCCACAAAGTTGTGCAAATGTTCTGTTTCACCAAGTTCCATGGGGCAGGTTGTGTGAGTGTGACTGGAAAACGAGCGACATGGCCCTGATTTTCCCAAGAGTAAGAAGGTTTCCCTCATAATTAGTGCTCTCTCTCTCTCTCTGCGCTCCACTGAAGTAATAATAAATTCTCCCCTTCCGGGGTGGAACTCACCTCCCAAGCCGGATGGCCAAGCTGCCTCCCAAGTGTGCCCCAAACAGGCCTCCAAGTGAAAAGATGGATGCCACGGTGGACCAGAGCAGGGTCAGCATCTTGGGACTCAGGGCCACTTGATGGCGCTCCCGCCAGCTCTCGTTCAAGAACTTGTGGATGTGCTGGAAGGGCAAAGAGGATGCCTGCAGCGGGCCTTTGTTTGTCCCCAAAGGAGAGGTTCTTTGCTCGGTGCAGAATACGACTCTGACACCCAAAGCCATTCCCCCCCACTCCTAGTGACCCAGATCACATGATGACGGGTTAGGCTTCCGCGTGGCTTTCCCCCCACCCTGCCCTGCCCTGGATTACAGCTACAAAGCAGTGGTGTCGGCCTGGGCTGAATCAGGCCCTCGGGGGCCCCTCCCACAGCCAGGCATGTTCACATTGACCTGCAGGAATGCTCCAGCCCAGTCTGTGGCAGAAGCCGACCCCCACCCTGCCACTGGCCCTCCTGTGGGCCCATGATGGAAGTCAGACAGCTGGGGGCCTCGTGCTTGCCAAGCGGCCGCTCCAGTCATCTCCAGCTGCTGGCTGGTCCCAGGCAAGAGGCCCATGGTGGACCCCCCCATGCCCCCCCCATCTCCTCAGATGCCCAAACCCAAGGCTGGCTGCTACAGAGCTCCCCCCCTCCCACCAGCTTCTGCTTTCATGTGCTTTGATCTTGCCATGCTTATTTGGTTTTTAACCATCTTAACAAGCATGAAATGTTACAGTAAACTTACACTGCACAGTTTAATCAGAAAAGTCATCAGCTGACAGGCCTGCCTGCCCCACATTAACCACGGAGAGGCCAGGCAAACACTCCTGACCCGTGGCAGCCACTTGACAGCCTCCAGGTTTCTTCGGGCGCTGGTAGCCCTTTGGACTTAGCCAGTATGAAGGGCAGACTCCTTTGGGCTAGCCTTCATCCCCTGAATCCTGCCCATCCTAGGGGAAGCGGGAGATGGGAAGCTGGGCCGAAGTGCAGAGCCCAGGTGTCTTGGACCTATGAGTGGCAGACAAGGAATGGAACACAGATCTGGGGCATCCACTTTAGGTAAAAGAGACCAGGAGAGCAAAAGCAGCCAGCCAGCCAGCCAGCCCCTCCTGTGAAATGGAGCTGGAGAGGAGGCCGAGTCCTGCAGAGTTCCACACAAATCAGGAGCACCAGATCCTACCCAAGGTCCAAAGCACCAGAGAAGGAGGGAAACAGTCCCACTGCCTGCTGCTCCCACAACAGCAAAGAGATGCTTACCTCAGTCGGCGCATTGATCACGGAAACGTTGTACCCGTACTGGAAGGTCCCTCCGATGCCGGCAGCACACATGGCCAGGAAGAGAGTGCAAGTGGGAAGCTGCAGAAAGAGGCAAGGCAGCTCAGCCATCAGGACAGCCAGGTCCGTCACTGGAGCCGTTCTCCAGGAGGCGAAACGAAACACGCCATCCCATGCGTGCTCTTTCGGTCAGGCCTCTCCCGCTCTTGCCAGGCAGGGTCTGAAGGCAAGCCAGAGCATGCAAATGCCTGGCGCTTGGTGGTTCCGAGAGCTGGCACCTGGCAGGCCTTCCCACAGGCTCCCCCGGAGAGGAGAGAGGGCCCTCATTCCTTGCCTGCAGCTTTGTCTGGGGAGCAGCAGGTGCAGGCATCCCAGGAGGGAGCAAGCGGGAGTGAAACCTCCAGCACATCCATGGCGTGCTGAGACCCAGCCGCTTGCTCCCCTTCCGCCATGAAGCCCCGGAAGCGTGTCTGCTGCTGCCTGGCGTCATGGGGGGGGGGGGGGAGAGCCTGGGGGAGCCAAAGGAGAGGCCAGCTCACCAGGAAGCCAGTGGCCATGTCCGGGGGGAGGCAGCTGGATTGCCCCCAAGGACTGGGGGCCAGGAGGGATGGGTCTTGGGCTGATCCAGGCAGGCAAAGACTTCTCTTCCTAAACAAGGCCCCGGGAGCAGGGGAGGGAAGGTTCATGGTCACCGGACCCAGATGAGTCATGTCTGGCTAAGAGGTCCTTCCTTCCTTCCTTCCTTCCTTCCTTCCTTCCTTCCTTCCTTCCTTACTCCCTCCCTCCCTTCCTCCCTCCTTCCTTTCCTTCCTTCCCTTCCTTCCCTCCTTCCTACCCTCCTTCCTTCCTTCCTTCCTTCCTTCCTTCCTCCCTCCCTCCCTCCCTCCCTCCTTTCCTTCCTTTCCTTCCTTCCCTCCTTCCTTCCTTCCTTCCCTCCCTCCCTCCCTCCTTCCTTCCTTCCTTCCTTCCTTCCTTCCTTCCTTCCTTCCTTCCTTCCTTCGGCAGCCTTGTGTTGCTCTGAAAAGCCAGCCCACATTCTGGCCCAGAAGGAGCTGGGTGACAATAAAAAGGTTGTGTGTGCAGCCTGGACGTCAGCCACGGGGCTTGGGCCAGAGGGGTGCATGACTCATTCCAGATCTGCCAGCTGGAGCCTCTCAGCCCCTGAGGTCAGAGAACTGTGGAGTGGCAGCAAGGCTCTTGGAGGGTCCTCACCCCATTTCCCTCAAGGGTCCAAAAGACAGCCTCGGGGGACCCGGGGGGGGGGCAAATGGCTTGAAGGGAAAGGGCTGCAGTTCCCCTTAAATCTCACATGCAGCACTCTGGCTGTTCCAGTTGTCCCTCACCGCTGCTGCCCGACTGGATGGAGGATCCCAAGTTGGCCCCTGCCATGCAGGAGGGCCTTGCAAGGCAGCGCCAGGATGATGTCTGCCTGCCTGCCCGGCCCTTGCAGCGGCTCTTGGGGAGGAGGCTGGCTGGGCCTCTTTGCCTGAGACAGGATCCCACTGCACGACTGCAGGGAGGGGGGAGCCCTTGAGCACACAGAAGAGACCCACATGGACTGCAGGCCTTGAAGGAAGTGTCTTCACATGAAGGACATCCCGTGGGGTCCCAAGGCGGAGGCCACAACCCCCAAGTCATCCCTTGGGTCTGGCAGACCAGCCTGTGCTCTGGGCAGCTGCCTGGCTCTGCTCTGCCCCCCTCCCCTCCACAGGGCAACCAACCGCTGTGCCTGCAGGGCCGGTATGCACCTCAGATGACTGAGCCGTGACTGCTGATGAGAGCGCATGACTGTCTGCCTGCCTTGTGATGGGGGTACAGAGAGATTGGTGTGGGGAGGGAGCTCATCCGTGAGCAGGATGAGCTCACGTCGACTCTGCCCTTCCTGCCCTGCTGGTTATCTAACTGCATGCCAAACACCCATCACCCCAGAACACGGAACCTCCCCCCTCCCAGGACAAGAAGTAGGGGCTGGGGGCGTACATTTTCCAGGCCACACACCATTCCCAGGTGGTCAGTTATGGATATATGGTATTGGGTTTTTGTTAGCCGCCTTAAGCCGATCCGCTGGCTAGGCGGGATATAAATAGAACAAACAAACAAACAAACAAATAATATAATGGAAGCACAGGAAAATGGGGTGACCAATTACCCCTCAAAGCCCCGGGCCCAGCTCTCTTGCCAGCCGCCAGAATGACAAAACTTTGTCAAAACTGCAGCGCGGCTAAAGTGCGCGAGAGGGGAGGTCACTGCAAGAAGCTGCCAGGCTGACCGAGGGCAGGATTCAGGGGTCCCACTGGATCTACCCCAGAGCCAAACTACCCAATACGTTTCTTCACTTGTGCATATCCATTTTCCCATGTTCCCTGCAGCCCAGAGGCTGCTGTGCGGATGTGCTTCTAAACAAGAGAGAGAGAGAGACCAAATGGGCATGGTTTCCTTGCGCAAAAACCATGCTGGGGGACTTACTGCACTGATCTGGCTGTTCCAAATGTGAAGTTATCTGTGCATGCAAAGTAGCAAGATCTGCTGGGGGCAAGGGCGGGAGGCAGGACCCCTCCCTCCTTCCCCAGTGCTCTCCTCGTTTGGAAAAAGAAGCCATTCCCTGCTGCTCTGGTGCTGCTGCTGGGAACACACACAAAGGAGTGCAAGAAGCGCAGCTTGGCTCACAGAACCCATTCAGCATCTTCACCTCACCTTCGTGAAGAATTGCTTCTTTCCCTCTACCCACAGTGGTGTCCCAGTCACTTTGTGACTCAGTGACTCCAATGCAAAACCTCTGAACAACAGGCCACAACCCTCTGCTCCCGCTACTGTTGCAAAGAAAAGTCCTTACTGCCCCGAGAGTAAAAATCCATCCACTTCCCTAATGGACAGGAGAACTAAAGTGTGATGTTCAAAGTACAGTTGGAACAAATGTTCACTTGCATACAGACATCTTCAGTACACTGAACGAGAACCCATGTATGAATGCCAACAACCTGTTAACTGGTGCTGGTTTTTTAAACCCAGAGGAGAAATCTCCTTTGAAAATGTTGTGTCCTCCCCACCGGTTCTGCTGCCACTCCACACATACCCACCCACACACCCCGCTCACGGGCAGGGCCAGGCAGACACCCGCCCTGCATCTCCTGTCACAATTCCTGCCTGTGAGCGACTCATCAGATGTTCATGTAGCCGGACGATTAAGGACAAAGCAAAACCTGTCACTAGCCCAGCAACAAAGGAGCAGCAGCAGTAATGGCACTCGTTATCATCCAAAGAGGTTCCGTTTGACTTCCACTGGGGAAGGGAGGCTGTTTCAGGGAAGCTGGTGGCACTTACTCAGTCCAGCCAGGCACAATTGGACTGCCGGGTGACAATTGTCATCCTGAACTTATGGAAGGGGATAGCAGTATTCTTTAATAAATACATAAAAAGTTTTGTAAAGTTCAGGGGAAATGGTTTCAGGGATTTAAAAAAAAAATCGTGCATCCTGCAGCTGGGGCCTATGCATGCTTACTCACAAGTAAGTTCCATTGAACTCCATGAGTTGCTTCTAATGAAACACACAGAGGACTGTGCGGTCGGGTCCTCTGGTGCTGCACAGGACTGCTTGACATCTGTCCCCCTTCCCTCTCCACTCTGCAAACCACAGCCGAAAACATGCCTTGGCCTCTCCAGCAAGGGCTGCTTACCTTGCTGGGGCGTCCAGCACCTCTCAGCAGCGGTTGGTACTCCATCTTCAGCACCAGGCTGGTTGCCTTCCCTGCAAAGGGAGCTGAGCTACAGCCGGAGACCACAAGAGATGCCCAGCAGGGGCAGGGATGACCAGAGGCTCTTCCGTCTCCACCTCCTCCTGCTGGTGCCCCCAGAGCCTCTCAGCCCTGCCAGGCCACTCTAGCACCAGGGAAGCCCAACCAGCCGCAAAGCCCCACAGCCTCCCAGGAAGTCACGGCTTTTGGGGAGCCACTTCTCACAAAGAGCTTTCTCATGGGAGCTCACAGCTAAGGGGTGACTAATGGGCACATTCCCTGAGCAACTGAAACAAATGAACCAGGGAGAAACGCATTAAAGAAAAAGCTCTTTATCAGAAATTTCTCCCCAAATCCTGCATGCACAATCTGGAGGGCGGGGGGGGGGGGGGGGAAGGGGAAGAGGAGACAATTACCTTGTGACTGGCCCTCGGCCCTCCCTCGGCCCCTGAGCCGGTCGCAGGGTGCTGCTTACAGCATTCCATAGATTGCGAAGAAGTTAGGAGTGTAGCTAATGAAATCCGCAAGTGTGAAATCCGTGTAGAGACCTGCCTTCTGATCTAAGCCTTTCAAGCACCAACAAGAAAGGGACTGGGCACCTCATCTGACTCTGGTTTGGCCGCAGGCCAGAAAAGACTGTGCTGCAGCTAAATCATAAACCCCAGCCCCGGGGGAGGATGCAGAATGGCTCCTGGGCACACTTTCAACTTCAAGAAAGGCAAGAAAAGAACTGGGAACCATTTAGAATGGTGCCTGGCCCCTTTAAAAAACAGAGTGAGGACCCAAAGCGGCTCATGTTGTTCTCGCCTCTCCTTGGTGGTACCTCTTCACCACAACGCATTTGCGAAGTAGGCCAGCCGGAGTGTGTGTGGGGCTGGTGATTCCAGACCTCTCCCGGGTGGGGAGGGGGCCCTGTCTAGCAGATGGAATCCTAGCCGGAAGAGAAGGCAGGCGGTGGACAGCAAAACAGGACACCCCCCCAACATGTGCTTTGCTTTGCCTCCCTTTGTTCTTGCCTCCTTCATGCTCAAATCCCAGGCTGGCTCTCCCTCTTTCGGGCTGGAGACTGGCAAGTGCTCTCTCTCTCTCTCTGTGCTGGCTGCAGTGAGAAGGGGGGGATGAGCCAAAAGGAAGGACAAGAAAACCCATTGGGAAGGAAAAAAATGCTTGAAACCCCACTGGGTATAACAGGAGCCAGGAATGCCAGTTGTCTTGCATGGGTCCACTGAATACACTACAGGACACAAAAGCTGCAAGCCCCCAGAGTGGAAAGACGGTCCCCGGGACCAGATAAAGTGCTCTGGGGCTGGAATGGCAGCTTGCAGGCTGGAATGGGTTAGACTGGAGTCCAGCAGCTCCTTAACAGATCAATGAGAATTAGGGCACATAAGATTCAAAAGGTCAAAGCTCCTTTTGCCCAAGTGGAGTGATGGTCCCTGGAACAAGTAATCTGGAACAGGAGCAACAACCTCCAGAGGGGACCAACAGCCCCTGGGCATAGAATCCTTTTTCTCTGGGCCTGGAATGACAGCCCCTACCCCCCCCCCCCCGGAGTGGAATGAGGGTCCCTGGGACCAGATAAATGCTGGGGTGGGGTCTCATTCTAGGCCCAGAACACTTCTACTACTCCATTCTGGGGGGTTACTATCAGGCAGTGTTCACTCTAAGCTGAGTCAGTGTGAGCTAGCTCAGTTTTTTTAGCCTCCGCCTCAGACATCTTTGCCTTAGCTCAGGAAGGATCTGGCTCCAGAGCAACCTAATTTATGCAGCAGCCAAACCGCTCACTCACAACTGTAATGCCAGGAGCTCACAAAGTAGGATTTTTGCTCTCAAGACTCCACAGCTTAGACCAGGGGTGGCCAAATTGCGGCTCAGGAGCCACCTGTGGCTCTTTCATACATATTGTGGGGCTCCCAGCAGGGCAGCTGGGGAAGTGAAGGGGAGGCATGCACCCCCAATCGGTCCCCCCCCACACACAGGGGTGTCAATTTTTCAAAATCGGGGGGGGGGAGCTCTTTTGTGTGCCGGGGGCCCGCCGGGACCATGTTCCTGCCGCCTCTGCCTCCGCCTCCCCCCCCCCCCCCCCCCGCCTGACCTCTCCCGCTTCCTTCCCT
The DNA here is from genome assembly GCA_029233225.1 of Lepidodactylus listeri. Classification (NCBI taxonomy): domain Eukaryota; kingdom Metazoa; phylum Chordata; class Lepidosauria; order Squamata; family Gekkonidae; genus Lepidodactylus; species Lepidodactylus listeri. The sequence goes on from JARCFY010000013.1 coordinate 255,420, forward strand.
CCCTCCGTCTGTCCAGGGGCCAGCTGGGCATTTGCTTAGCTGGCCCCTGGACGGATGGAGGGAGGGACGGAGTGGTCAGGCCCAGGAGGGGGAGAGAGACGGGAGGGCCCGGGGAGGCCTGGCGGAGGGCGCGCTGTTTTCCCGGGGGGGGGGGGGGGGGCGGGGGCTCAGCCCCCCCCCGGGAAATTTCGGGGGTGGCTCGAGCCCTCGAGCCCCCCCAATAGTTGACACCTATGCCCCCACACACATACACACTGGCAGGCTTGGAGAAGGCATTTGTCTCTTTAATTTAACATGCGAATTTGCATATTTCTCAATAAAAAGGTGTGTGTTCATGTCTTGCGGCTCTCAGACATCTGATGTTTATTCTATGCGGCTCTTAGGTTAAGCGAGCGTGGCCACCTTTGGCTCAGAGGGAGCACTGCTCTCCCAGGGACAGGCCTTCCAATGGGGGGGGGGGGGTCGGGGGCGGCAGCCTCCCGTGGGAGAGTAGTGCCCCCGGTTCCAGGGACCGTCACTCCGGCCCCCGAGTAGGGGTTCTGTTCCCAGAATCCTAGGAGCCGCCATTCCACTTGGGGGGGGGGGCGCGCAGAGTTCTCCTCCTCCGTCCAAAGCCCGTCCCCGCGCCCGACCCTGGCCCACGGCGCGCGCTGGAGTGCGGTGGCCATTGTCCCAACGGAGCCCAGGCCAGTCGGCTGCCTTTTCTGGCGCCCGCCGGGCGAGTCCGCCCTTCCGATCGAGCGCCTCCTGCCCACACAGGTGCGGGAGGCCAGCCGCCTCCGGCTGAGTCGGGGGGGGGGGACGGGGGAAGGCGACGACTCGTGCCCCCGGAGGAGGCCGGCGCTCGCTTGCCTTGCAGCGCCAGCCCGGCTCCTGCTCGCCCGCCCGCGCCTTCGGACCGGCCAGGACGACGCGAGGCGCAACGCTCGGGGGAAGAAGCGCCACCAGAGAGCCCCCCCCCCCCCGGCTGGCCTGCGGGCGGGCGGGGTGGACGGGACGGGGCGTGCTCCTGTGGCTGGCGGAGGCCCGTTTCGGGGGCGGCCGGGGAGAAGTTGGCGCGCCTCAACTTTGCCAACTCCCCCGCCTGAAGTGGCCGCAGGGCGGAGGGACTGACGAGCTGCTCCGGGGCGCCCTCCCGTGACCGTCCCGTCCGCCGGGCCCAGGAAGGCAGGCCGGGCAGAGGGGGCGCCGCCCGCCCTCTCCCTTCTCCCCCTCTGGGGCGGGGCGGCGGCGGAGCGTCTCTGCTCCCTCCCTCCCTCCCTCGGCACGGTGGCCGGAGCCCGAAGATGGCGCCGGGCGGGGAGTGGGCCCGGGACTCGCTCGGAAGAGCCCAGGAGGCGGGGGAGGCGTGAGGCCGGGCGGGCCAAGCTCCCTTCCCCGCCCGCCCGTCGGGGCCGCCATGGAGCAACAGGCGCCTCCGCGGAGGCTGAGGCGGGGGTCGCGCAGGGGCAGCGCGGAGAACGGCGAGCAGCCCCAGGCGCCGCCGCTTCTGGCCCGGGTGAGTCGGGGAGCGGCGTCGAGGGGCGCCTGCTGCGGCCGGCGGGGGGGGGGGGCGGGCCTCGGCATGCGGGGGGGGGGGGGGGGCTGCTGCTGCTGCTAGGCCAGAGGACCCCGGGCGCCGTCGCCAAGCCGTCCTTCCGCTAGGCAACGGGCTGCGTACGGCTGCTTCTGAAGGCGCCGCCTCCGGCGAGGCGCTCCAGGCGGGGTGCAGGAACGGCCTGTCCGGGCAGGAGGCGGCCTGTCCGGAGGCGAGGGCAGGCGAAAAGAGGCTCTGCCAGGCGCCAGCGGGCCTCCCTGTCTGCGTCGAAGGGGTGGGCCTCAGACCTCGAGGGCCGAGAAGCCAAGACGCAGCGGGCCGCGCGCGCCTTCGAGGTTCCAGGACGGAGCGCCGGCTCCAGCGTTCGTTCCCGGCGTGGGGCTCAGGCGCGCGACTCCGTCCGGTCCCTCTGCTCCAGAGGCCCCCGGCCCGGCCCGGCTGCCAGCGAGGCGGAGGAGAGCGGTAAGAGAGAGTCGTCGTCGACCCGTCCCCCCGTTCCCCGGGCGTGGGGGAAGAGCCGCCCCACTTGAGCTCCGCTTCTGGCTCTGCCGGGCGGCGTCGCTTTCCCGTCCAGCCACGGCGCGGTGCTCGGGGGGCCGATCTCCTCAGCGCCTCCTCCTCCTCCGGCCACGCCGGGCCAGCCCCTCCGCTTCTGGAAGGAGGCCTTCCGGAGAAGAGCCGCTGCTGCTCCCGTCCCCGGGCCTTATGCCTGCGTCGGCGTGGGTGGAGGAGGAGGGTTTTCTGGGGGCAGTAACCCCGGGGTCCTCCGGAACCCTTTCAGCCAATCAGTCAGTCAGTGGGCCTGTAAAGGAGAAGAGCTTGCGGGACCCAACAGGTGATGGATGGTCCAGCTGACCCAGCATCCTGTTTCACACAGTGGCCCGGCGGTGCCCCCCCCCCCCCCCCCCCCCAAATCAGGGCTTTTGGAAGAGGGCGATAGAGGCTGAGGCTTTCTCCCAGTGTTGCCTTCCAGCCCCTTGCATCTCTCCAACTCCTTTTTAAAGTCCTTCTTGCTTGTCGCCTTCACCACCTCCGCTATTCAACAGTTTTAACTACTCATTGAATAAAGGCCTATTTTCTTTGCTGTGTCCAGAACCTGTTTCCCAGCAATTTCTTGTGTCCCCTGGAGACCTAGTATTATGGGAGAGGGAGAAAAAGTTCCTTCTATCCGCTCTCTCCACCCCATGCATAGGTTTATAAACCTCTATCGTGTCTCCCCTTAACTGGCTTCTCCCCAGCAGAATGGCAAGTCCCACATTTTCCAGCCTTTCCTCATAGGGAAGGGGCTCCATCCCCCTAATCATCTTGGTTGCCTGTTACATTTTTTCCAGCTCTGCGGAATCCTTTGAGATATGACAGTCAGAAACTTCACACATTATTCTAAATGAGGCTACCCCATAGCTTTATACACGGGCATAACAGTGTTCGCCGTTTCATTTCTAGCAGGGGGTTTGTTTTCTACTGCACTGAACACGGGGTCGACATTTTCGTGGAGCTTTCCGCAAGAGTCCCAGGATCTCTTTCAGACTGAAATCTCAGCCAGTTCAGGCCCCATCAGCACATATTTAAAATTAGGATGTTATGTTCCAGTGTGCATTACCATACATTGAATTTCATTTGCCCTTTTGTTGGCTCACTTACCTAATTTAGACAGATCCTCCAGCAGCTCTTCACAACTGCCATGGTTTTTACCATCTGGAATAGTCAGGTATTATATGCAAACTTGGCCACTACACTACTCACCCCCAATTTCAAATCATTTATGGACAAATTAAATAGCACCGGTCCCCATTTCAATCCTTGTGGGGCCCCAGTCTCACTTCCCTCGGTTGCAAGAACTGCCCGTTGATTCCTGCTTTCTGTTTGCTGCCACTTAACCAACTTTTAAGCCGTCAGAAAACCTGTCCTCTTATCCCATGACTGCTAACCTTATTCAGGAGTTTTTGGTGATGCACCTTATCTAAGACCTTTTGGAAGTCCAAAACATGACACCTGTAGGCTTGCCCTCTCCCACATGCTCGTTAACGTGCTCAGAGAACTCCATGAGATCGGAGAGGCAGGATTAACCTTTGCAGAAGCCATGCTGATTTTCCCTCAGCAGGCTTTGCTCCTCAACTGCTTAATAATTCTCTCTTTAAGAACTGTTTCTGCTAAGTTACCTGCAATATATGTTAGGCTTCCTGGCTTGGAATTTTGTAGGTTCCCACCACAAAGAATGGGCGTGAACTGGCAGTTGCCCTTCTCACCCACTTGCAGGGCAGCACCTTCAGAAGGCTTTGCTGAGTTGAGCACATCTGTCACAGTGAAGCACAGTGAAGCAATTTTATTTTTATAAAATGGCTTGTAAATTGTGAGCCTGTGTTGGATTGACCCCCCCCCCCAAAACCTGTTCTTTGACCTGCTGATCACTAAGCAGCCTTACCTCAGGCAAGGGTCCGGGCTGTCCTTGTCTCCTGTGAAATATGTGTGGAGGGTATGTTTTCTTGTTCTCCCTAGAAGGAATGTCCTATGTTTAAGGACAGAACTGGTGAACTTTCTTTTCAAATTCTAGATTCCAACTACAGCCACTGAGGGCTTTGCAGGGGATGACTGCTGCCTTCAACTGAACCTGGCACCTCATCAGTAACCAGTGGGGTGGCTGCAGGATGGGTGAGACACACGAGTTCCATCTGACGCCTGTTTGGGCAGAACCTGTGCTGCTCTCTGTTCACCTTGACTTACAAGAAGCCCTTTTGTCTTTGATGGCTTCTTTAACTTGAGTAGTTAACCATGTGGGCATCCTTTTAGACTTGGTGACACCTTTCTTGATTTGAGGTATGCGTTCTATCTGGGTCTCAGAACAAAGTTTGAGTCCAGGGGCACCTTTAGGACCAACGAAGTTTTATTCAAGGTATAAGCTTCATTGAATCTGAAGAAGTGTGCCTTGCACACGAAAGCTTATACCTTGAATAAAACTTTGTTGGTCCTAAAGGTGCCCCTGGACTCAAACTTTGTTCTGCTGTTTCAGACCAACTTGGTGACCCCACCTGAATCTATCTGGTCCTCAGTTAGGGTAGTTTTAAATCATTTCCAGGCATCCGGGGGGGGATTTGAGTATTAATTTTCCCTTTTAACATTCTTCTGACTATTCCCCTCATTTTAACAAAGTTCCATCTTTTGAAATAGAAAGTGATTGTTTTGGGCTCAGGGGGTCACTTTCTGTTGACATGAATACTGAGCTTAATAGCATTAGGGTCAGGGCTCTTTTTGGGCCGGAATGCACCAGAACAGCGTTCCGGCTGGCGTCCAAGCCCACCCCCCCTCCCCTCCCCTCTGGCAGGAAAGGGCCCCACACTGCGGATCTCCGCACGGAGATCTGGCGGGAGGTCTGGCCTCCCGGCTCTTTGACCTCAAAGGGAGCATTCCCTTTAAAGGCAAAGAGCAGCCAGGAAGGGAGATCCAGTGGAGATCCGGCGCAAGGTCAAGCCTTCCGGGCTCTTTGCCCTCAAAGGGAGCGTTCCCTTTAAAGGCAAAGAGCAGCTGGGAAGGGGCCCCGTGCTGCAGATCTCTGGCACAAGGTCCACAGCTCCCACTCCAGCAGGCTTGTCGCTGTGTGTAGGCTATCCCTGCACCCAGTAAGTGCCCCCCCATCTTCTCTCTCTCTCTCTCTCTTTCGCCCTCCCCTCCCTCTTCCTTCTCTCTCTCTCTTTTTTTCTTCCCTCCCTTCCACCCACCCCACCCACCCTTCCTCTCTCTCTCTCTCCCTCCCCCTCTTTCTTTCTCTTCCTTCCTTTCTTTCTTTCTCTTCCTTTCTTTCTTTCTCTTTCTTTCTTTCTTTCTTTCTTTCTTTCTTTCTTTCTTTCTCTCTCTCTCTCTCTCTCTCTCTCTCCCCTCCCCCCTCTTTCTTCTCTCTCTTTGTTTTTCTTCCTTCCTTCCTTCCGCTCTCTCTCTCTCTTTCTTTCTCTCTTTCTCCCTCCCCCTTCTTCTCTCTCTTTTCCTTCCTTCCTTTCTCTCAATTTTCTTCCCTCCCTCCCTCCCACCCACCCTTCCTCTCTCTTTCCCTCCCCCTCTTTTCTTTCTTTCTTTCTTTCTCTTTCTTTCTTTCTTTCTTTTTCTTTCTTTCTTTTGCTCTCTCATTCTCTCTCTTTCTCCCTCTCTCTCCCCCTCTCCCCCCTTCCCTCCTTCCTTCCTTCCTTCCTTTCTCTCTCTCCCCTCACCTACCTACCTACCTTTCTCCCCCCCTCCTTCCTTCCTTCCTTCCTTCCTTCCTTCCTTCCTTCCTTCCTTCCTTCCTTCCTTCCTTCCTTCCTTCCTTCCTTCCTTCCTTCCTTCCTCTCTCTTTCTCTTCATTGTGTGTTGGCAGAACACTTGACTGTTGCTTGGGGGTCTTTGGGGGACATCTGCAGAGAAACAGAGTTGTAACTAAAAATGAGCATGATCATTTGGAGATTGCCTGTTTTGTAAAATTTAAAAAGTGGGCAGAGTTTCTGAAGAAGATGATTATCTCCTGCCACTGGGCTGACATCTGCCTTTACTGGGCCAGCAAAGTTGATGTTCTTAAACCTCCTAATAGGAAAGATTGACTTCCAACGATTGGTGATCTTGTGATGGTAGTGATACTTTGATGTGGTAAAGCCCACTTTTTCACAGGATCATTTTACATGTGGGACAGACTCTCCATGGTAACCACTCCACTGGTACATAATTGCTTGTAAAAAATATTATAGCGAAATAATTCAGGTGGGTAGCCGTGTTGGTCTGAAGCAGCAGCATAAAATTGGAGTCCAAAGTTTCATCCAAGGTATAAGCTTTTGTGTGCATGCACATCTGAAGAAGTGTGGGTGGCACATGAAATCTTATACCTTGAATAAAATGTTGTACCTTCAATAAAATAGTCCATAAACTACTCCTGTCCAGTGCATCCACAAACCTAGAAGAAGAGATTGGATTTATACCTTGCCCTTCACGACTCAAGGGAGTCTCAGAGCGGCTTACAAACTCCTTTCCCTTCCCCTCCCCACAACAGACACCCTGTGAGGTAGGTGGGGCTGAGATAGCTCTGAGACAACTGTCCTTGAGAGAACAGCTGGTACAGAGCTATGGCTTGCCCAAGGTCATCCAGCAGCTGCAAGGAGGAGGAGTGGGGAATCAAACCCGGTTCTCCCATATTAGAGTTCGCACACTTAACCACTACACCAAACTGGCTCCTAGGGTTGTTTTGCCAGTGAACTAGGGTTGCCAACTCCAGGTTGAGGAAATCCCTGGAGATTTGGGAGTGGAGCCTGAGGAGGGTGGGTTTTGGGGGAAGGAGGGACCTAAGCAAGGCATAATGCCATGGACTCCACTTTCCAAAGCAGCCACTGACCTGATCTCTGTAGTTTGGAGTTCAGTTGTAATTCCAGGAGATCTCCAGACCTCACCTGTAGGTTGGCAACCCTAAAAAAAATCATATTCAGTGCACTAGTTCTACAGGAAGGCAAGCTGATTTCCGTGGGTACCTAACCTTTAGGAATTGATTCCAATCCAGTGTGGGAATAATTGATGGACATAAGATATTGGTTCACGCAAGGTATAGATGGGACAGAAAATAATGTTTTTATTGTTTTTGTCAGAACTGTTTTGACAACAAGGTAAACAGAATAAGAAGCAAAAGGTGGATGTGGCTGGATGACCACACTTCTGGTAACATTGGGTGTGGCCTAATACGTTAATGTGCTGCGCTATCCGGGGTGTGGCCTAATATGCTAATGAGTTCCTGCTGGGCTTTTTCTACAAAAAGAGCCCTGATTAGGGTCATTGTTCCCGGTTGATGCAAGAACATCTACCTCTCGCACCAGGTCTTAATTTCTGCTCAGAACGAAGTCCAGAGTTGCTACACCTCTAGTTGGCCCCGTGACCAAGTGTTCCAGTGCACTGTCATTTATGATGTCTATGAATCTTGTTTTTATCGTATGACTCAAGCACATATGTGCCCACTTAATGTGACGTTAGTTGAAGTCACTCAGAATTACAATATTTTCCACTTTGTCACCACCCATATTTCCCTCTCTGTCTTGAGGCCTGCTTCCTGGTTTTGGTCAAGGGGGTGATAGTACAGTGTCTCCATGCATAGTGATTCCATGGGCGGGGGGTTCTTTCATGAATGTTTTTAGCTTATTTGATTTCACTGGACCACTGTCTGGAAACAGTCTACATTCCAGTTCTGAAAAGAGATGTCAAAGACTATAGCAACAATTGGACTATCACATTAATTTCTCGTGTGAGTAAAGTGATGCACAAAATCTTACAACAGACTGTTACCAGACATAGAATAAGAAATGCCAGATGTTCAAGTTGAATTCAGAAGAGCCCCTAGAGATCATATTGCAAATTTACATTGTTCACTGGGACATATCAGAGAATTTCAGAAGAAAATCAGCTTGTATTTCATAGATTACAGCAAAGTTTTTGACTGTGGATCATGAAAAGCTATGGTTTTTAAAAGATGGGTGTGCCACAATGTCTGATTGTTTTGATACCTGTTGGAAGTTGAACTCCACTGAATGAAATGAAAGGATGGCCATGTAATCAAGGGTGAATGTAAACAAATTGCCAGTGCTTGTAGGGTGTGTGTTAGAAAAGCTGAAGCTCATATGAAGCTAAACACAACAAAAAGGGGGTTATGTTTGGAGCAAGAAAAAGAACAAGGAAGCGGTAGGGGCACTGAGCTGAGAGGAAAGTGCACTTTAACAGGTGATGAAGAGAGGGCAGAACTGCTCAATTCCTGCTTTGCCTCAGTCTTCTCTTGGGAGGGAAATGGTGCTCAACCTGGGAAAAAGAGAACACGTGATGAGAGACGGGAGTTGCCGCCTAGGATCGGCATAGGGGTGGTGTGTGAACACCTAGTTCCTTCAAATGAAAGCAGGTCCTCGGGGCCAGATGAATTTCATTTGCGGGTACTAAAGGAATCTGCTGATGTAATTTCGAAGTCTCTGTCCATCATTTTTGAGAATTCTTGGAGAACAGGTGAGGAGCCAGAAGATTGGAGGCGGGCAAGTGTTGTGCCCATCTTCAAGAAGGGGAAGAAGAAAGATGTAGGTAACTACCAGCCTGTCAGCTTGACATCCATACCTGGAACGGTTTCAGAACAAGTAATCAAATAGTCCTTGAGCATTTAGCAAAGATGGCTGTGATTACAAAAAGCCAGCATGGCTTCCTCAAGAACAAGTCATGTCTCTTTTTTTTAATTTTTATTTTTATGTGTTTTTGTTGTATATTACATACTGTCTCTTAACCTGTACATTTCATAGACATTTATAACCCTTCTCCCTCCCTCCCCCCTCCTCAACTGTTCCCATGCGTTAGTCCTTTATTCCCAGCCACGGGCACAAAGTCCGAATCTTGCACTGAATATCTTTCTTTCCTTCTGTTGGTATCCACTCTAGGTAGGTCTTCCATTTCATCCTAATTTCTGTGGTCTTGTCTGCCCATGTTGTCTTCCGGAGAACAAGTTATGTCAGACTAACTGTACCTGCTTTTTTAAGAGTTACTACCTTGTTGGATCAGGGGAATGCTGTGGAAATAAGTTAATTTCAATGAGGCTTTTGATACGGTTTCACATCTTGTTGACAAGTTGGTTAAATGTGGTTTGATCCTACTTCTGTTATGTGGATTTATAACTGGCTGACAGATTACATCAAAGAGTGCTTTTTAATGGTTCCTCATCCGCCTGGTGAGTGATCTGTTAGTTTCAGGGATCTGTCCTGGGCCCTGCATTGCTTAACATCTTTATAAATGGCTCAGATGAAGGAACAGAGGGGAGGCTCATCAGATTTGCAGATGACACTAAATTGGGAGGGGTAGCAAATACAGGAGAAGACAGAATCAAGATTCAGGATGATCCTGACAGGTTGGAAATCTGGGGTAAAACGAACAAAATGAATTTTAACAGATAAATGTAAAGTTCTGCATTTAGGTGGGAAAAATCTAGTAATTGTAGGATGGGGGAGACTTGTCTTGGCAGTAGTACATATAAAAAGGATATAGGACAGGTGTGTCAAAACTCGTTATGAGAGCCGGATCTGACACAAGTGTTGCCTCATCAGGCTGGGCCATGTATGCCATAGAATCTAGGCACTGGAGATATAAACTTTATAAAGGAGACAGGCAAACCCAAGTAATGGTATTATTTTATACACAAAATACAAACAAAAGCAATTGATTCCTAGCAGTGAATGCAGTTGATTTACTGAGGAATGCAAAAAAGCCCCAATAAATGTATTTAGTCATATGCAAGATGAGTGTTCCCCCCAAGGGTTACCATAAAGGGGGGGGTACTTTACACTTCCAGACAAATTAGCTACTATTTATTTATTCATTTATTCACATTTTTACCCCGGCCTCCCCGCTAACGGGCTCAGGGCAGCTTACAAATGGCACACATAGTGCCTAGACAAAATAACAATTTAAAACAGTTTAAAATACATTTCAAATTACAGCAGCAATGAAACATCTACAAATGACTGCTTGTAATGTTGATGATAATCAGCATTCTGATGGCGTCTGGTGATTTCCCTTTGAACCAGTATCAGGATCAGAGTCCAGCCTTCTGTGGCCTCCCAGCCCAGGCTGTATTCAGGGCCACTCACATCGCAGATGTTACGGGCAATGGTAATGATGGTAAGCGTTGATAGTGGGCGATGATAGTGGGCGGTGGCGGCTCCTAATTGAAGGCCTGGTGGAAGAGCTCCGTCTTGCAGGCCCTGTGGAACTGCATGAGATCTCGCAGGGCCCTGATCTCCTCCGGGAGCTCATTCCACCAGAAAGGAGCCGCCACTGAAAACGCCCTGGCCCTGGTTCCGGCTAGCCTGGCTTCCCTGGAGCCCGGGAGGACCTGAAGTCGATGTTGCGGCCCTGACTGAAGTGCTTGCTGGGGCATGTATGGGGAAAGGCGGTCCCTCAGGTATGTTGGACCCTGGCCATATAGGGCTTTAAAGGTAAGTACCAGCACCTTGAAGTGAATTCGGTACGCTATAGCCAGCAGTGCCGCCAGCACAGGCTGGATGTGGTCCCACTTTGAGACACCTATCAATAGCCTGGCCACGGCATTCTGCACCAGCTGCAGCTTCTGAATATGCACCAAGGGCAGCCCCACGTAGAGAGCATTACAGTAGTCCAGCCTCAAGGTGACCGTTGTGTGGATCACTGTGGCCAGGTCATCGCGGTCAAGGAAGGGGACCAGCTGCCGAGCCAGCCCAAGACGGTAGAAGTCTGACTTGGCAGTGGCTGCTACCTGAGCCTCCGTTGTTTTTGTTGTATATCACTTTTAGGAGATGAGTCGTCATCCTTGCAAGTAAATAAGGCTGATTTTCAGCACCTCCCCATACGCCCAGCCTCAGCAGCCCCGGGCGACCCAGATGACGGGGTCCTCGTTCAGGCGGCAAGGGGGGGAGTTCAGGCTCTTCCAGATCCCCCCATCCCCAGCAGTTCTCATCCCTCCTGCATTTCCCACAGAAGCAGTGGGGCTGAGGGAAGGCCTAACAGAGAGGCTGCTTCTGAAACCTCCAGGAGGTGATTTTTGTCCTCCAATGACCCCTTTCCCCTCCCGGGCTGAGAACAGGTGTGGGGGGGGGGGGGAGAAGGGAGGTTGCCATCCCCCTCCCGCCTGGACAGTCACTCTGCCTCCCGGCTCTGCAACTGTTCGGACATGCAGCAGCGACATCAGCGCCCCTGTTTCCCTGTGCTCCTCCACTCACTTCTGCGGCTGGGAGATCGTTTCCCCCTCAGAGCGGCATAAGAACACCCAGCTGTAATGGCTTCTCCAGTCCTTGCTGAGCTGTAATTGGAGGAGGCGGGAGGGGAAAAAACATCCCCCCCTTTCTCTGCCTTTGCTTCCACCCCCCCATTTTACCTCAGCCTCATAGTCCTGCCCCCAGCCATTTCCTTTCCATTTCTTGACAGCTCCGATCACAGGCACACCTCACCACCTGCTCCGGCTCACACCCCCAAGCCACCTCCTGCCGCCCCTCCCTCCCTCCTACCAGTTGCTTGCGCGCTGGGTCAGAGCCTTGGAGAGGCTGGATCCGGCCCCCGGGCCTTATGTTTTGATACCCCTGATCTAGGGGTCTTAGTAGACCATACACTGAACATAAGTCATCAGTGTGAAGCGGTAACTAAGGTGGTTGTGAATTTCCTGTATTGTGTAGTGGGGTTGGACTAGATGGCCCTGGAGGTCCCTTCCAGCTCTATGATTCTGTGTTAAATCAAGTCTGAACTCTCTCAAGATGCTAAAATTTGAAAGAGCCAGTTTGGTGTAGTGGTTAGGAGCGCGGGTTTGGGAGAACTGGATTTGATTCCCGACTCCTTCACATGCAGCTGCTGGTGTGACCTTGGGTCAGTCACAGGTTCCCTCAGAGCTGTTCTCGCAAGAACTGTCTTCAAAAGAGCTCTCTCAGCCCCACCTACCTCACAGGGTGTCTGTTGTGGGCAGGGGAAGAAGACTGTAAGCCACTCTGAGACTCCGAGGGAAGGGTGGGGTATAAATCCAATCTCTTCTTTTTCTAAAATAACTCAACTGAGGCTATTGTACTTTGTTCACCTTATGAGAAGACAAGAGTCCCTGGAAAAGACAATCAGGCTGGGAAAAGTGGAAGGCAGCAGGAAAAGAGGAAGGCCCACCACGAGGGCAGCCACATCCCCCAGTTTGCAAGTCCTGAGCCAGGCTGTTAATGATGGGATGTTTTTGAGGTCATGAATGCATTGGGTCACCTCAGGTCAGAAGTGACTTGACGGCCCTTGACACAAGCACACCTGGTAGTCTCATGGATATCAACACCCAGGCAGGGACTGACTGGCATTGCGATTCTGGACAAAATGATCCGTGCGAAACCTCTCTTATGTCACTTAAACAATGGATAATATACCCTTGAGAATGCAGCTTTCTATATTTATTTAATTTGAAATATTCATACGCAGCCTTCTCTTTGCAAACTCAAGGTGGCTATCAAGTTTCTTTTCCTAATTAGGGTCAGTTACAGAAAGACCTCGTTTTTGGGGCTCCTGATTTTACCTCTAGGGATGATGCCAGGGAACAGAACTGGCTTGTGTGGCCAGGAGCCGAATTCCACCGAGGAGTCAGAGGGGGCTAGCCAGGGGGCGTCTGTAGTGGGGCCTGGGGAAGACTGTTCAGATTGCTTTGCATGGCCCTCTGGAGGCATTGCGAGGGAAGAAGCAGGAGCCACACGAACCATTTACTAGCTTACCTTAAAAAGAACTGCAGTCATTCCAAAATAAAGCATTGAAGGCATCCCTCCATTTGTCTCCCTCCTGCCTCCCCTTCTTCCTTTCAAATTTGGCTTTGAATGGCTTCCTTAGAGCAGCAGCATCCCTCTCCGACAGGGAGGGAGCAGGCAACTGACCTAGACCTGCAGGGGGGGGGGGGGAGGCCTCCTAGCAACTGGCGCTTGACAAGAAAGTGGCTCTGAGAGGGGCCCTCACCTTGGGAGCTGTTTACACCTGTTCTGTGGTTGGCTGCTCCGTTGATGGTTGATTGCCAATCAGTTTCCAGTGTTGGTTGTTAGCAGGTGCTGGGTATTGCCCACACAGCCCTTCTGGGCCTTGTCAGGAGGCTTCACTGCGGCAGCTCCTCTCTTTGGAGCAAAGTCTTCTGAAGGGAAGGTGCTGCCCTGAAAATGGGCAGGGTCAGCTGCCGCCTGGAGCTGGGGTCTTCCATCTGCTTCCCTTCCCTGGCAGAGTGGCCTGTCTTGAGGAGGTGAGGAAGGCTCTCCCTCTCTTCTCGCATTTCACCGAATGTCTAGGAGACGGTGGTTGAGGGCCTCTCGAGAAGGGAGTAGAATGTTTTGTAGTGGAATTGTGGGAGCTGACTTCTTTGTGGATAGGGAGGGGGGTTGTAGTTGTAATTGTTGGCAAAATTGTTGGTTTTCTTTTTCCCCTCCCCTTGCTGCTGCTGGCTTTTTTCTTCCCCTTACCGTGCTCTCCTTTTGAGGCATTATACTGTTTTTATTTCACTGTATTGGAAAGGTGTAGCCCAGTTTTATTGTACGGTTTATATTTTATTTGTCTTCATTGTATTGTTTTATAACTTTGTAATCCAACTTCTCAGCAAGAGAAATGAAAAATAAAGGAAATAAATAAAAAGAAAAGTGAAGGAACTAAGTCTGGTGGAAGCTGATTAGTGGTGCCATCTGCAGACCAGGTGATTGTCAGCTACGCTGTCATCTCCTGCCCGGGGGTTGGGACTTGACCAGTAACCCCACCCGTTGGAATGTGCTCATGTTGTCTGGCTTCCTTATCATGCCCCGCTTTGGTCTGCTATGTTCCCAGCTTGTCTGCTTTGCTCCCAGCTTGCTCAAGGTCTGGGACAAATCCTCCCCTACCATGTTATTCTTTTTGCAGCTGCTCTTGAAAACATTTAGTAGAAGTTCCTTGGGAACAAAAAGCACAATAACCTGTTTGCCGCCATCTCTGTGTGAAACCTGTTCAGGGGCTGGAACAACTTTTTACGTTTTATGATTGGTTGCAGGGAGGGGGGTTCCAGTTGCTTAATATAATACTAACTGTTTGTTTACAATAAAGCCATTACTAACAGAAAAAGTGCAACTGTACCTTTAAGAACCTCTTTGCAAATGACTTTCTGGTTCAGGAGACCTGTTGCAGACTGCCTCTTTTGGGACAATCTCACAGTGATGTGAGATTTTGGGGCCTGATTGGGCACCCTTTTGGCCATCTGGGGCCCCTGTTCATATCCCGGGGGAGGGAGATAATTTTTAGTTCTCTCTGTTTTGCTTGTGCTGAAGCTGCCAGGACGATTTTGTTCAAGAATCAAAGCCCAGAATTGCTTGGTGATGCTCTGGTCACCGGCTGTCTCCAGCATCTGCAAGTGAAGTTGCTGTTCTGCTGGGCTTTCCATGGGGAAGTGACCTCCTCAGTCTGCTCTGTGAGCTTCATATTCAGAGCGGGGGGGGGGGGGGGGCTGAGTGAGGGGGAAAGGAACATTGGCCCTTCTATTTACTACACTTGAGGAATTTATTTATTTATTTGTTTAGTTTATTTATACCCCGCCCTCCCCGTGGGCAGGCTCAGGGCAGGCTCAGGGCAGGAAGGACTGCAAGAGAACCAGGTTGTTTTCTAGGAGCACTATGGTACTGCTGAACTTTCTCATCAAGAGGTTCAAGTTATGTGGGGGCAGCCAGAGGCCTAGCTTATTTTGGGGGGGGGGGGTACCAAGCTGCAGCTGACTTACGGTGACTGCTAATGGGGTATTCAAGGCAAGAGACTGATGGTGGTGTTTGGCCGTTGATTGCCTCTGTGTAGCCATCCTGGAATTCCTTGGTGGTCTCCCATCCAAGTACTAACCTGGGCCAACCCTGCTTATCTTCTGAGGTCAGGCGAGGTTGGGCTAGCCTGGGCCATCTCCGCCCGGCCAGGGGGCCTTGCCAGTCAGTGTTTGTGGGAGCAAATGGAAACCAGTCGTGTAGAGGGCAAGGGCGAAAAAGCATGCCTGTCTTTCCAAAGTGTTATTTCTTTGTGTGGCGAGGGGTGGCTCCCAGGGCCAGACAGCTGCCTGAGCCATCAGTGGCCTGGCTGGATGTAAACACGGCTGGACCAAAATTGTCCGAGGCTCTCTGGTTGTCCAGGTGACGAGGTCTTCTTGCCTCGGAAAGGCTCTCCCTGCATTTTCCACAGAAGTGGCTGGGGGGAGGGCTGAAGGGAAGGCCTGGCGGAGGGGCTGTTCCCAAAACCTCCAGGGGGCGCTTTTTGTCCTCCCGTGTCCCCCTGATAATGGGGGGAGAAGGGAGGTCGCCGCTCTTTGGCTCTGTGGCTGTTCAGAGGTGGGTTCAGCAGCACCCTTCCCTCCCCCTTTTGCTCCTCCACTTGCTCCCAGGGCCGGGAGGCCTTTCCCCTCAGAGTAGCACGCACAAGACAGCCCAGTTGCCTCCGGATCCACACCCAGCCCTCCTCCCCTCCTGGCCCTGGCCCTTCCTCTGCTAACTGCTGCTCCGCATGCCAGCTGTCACCGCCGCCACCCCCCCCCCCCCAACGGTCGCCACTTGCAAAAATGTGAGGCCGGCTGGTGCAGTGGTGGGAGTGCTGGCCTTTCAGCTCGGCCCCCCCCCCCCCCGTAGTGGTCTCACCCATCTTCACTGAGCTGCAGTGGGGCTGCCTCCCTTTCTCTGCCTCTGCTGCCCCTCCCCTGCCCCCCCCCCAGTTTCCCCTTGGCCTCTTAGCCCCACCACGCCCCAGCCATTTCCTTTCCGGCTGCTTCGGCCACTCACACCTCACTGCCTGCGCTCCCTCCCCCTCCCCAAGCAGTCCCTGCCTCAGGTGCTTCCGGGCTGGATAAGAGCCCCGGACGGGCTGGTTCTGGCCCCCAGGCTGCATGTTGGACACCCCCGCCTTAGAGACCTCACCCCTAAATCTGGGACCTGAGATGCAGCACCCTGCTTGGCAAATTTAATGAGTGGAAGAGAGACGTGATTTGCTGAGTTTTGGCTTTTAGTGGAACTTCAGTTCCAGCCATATTTGTGGAGAGAGTAGGCGGACTTGCCTGCAGCACCCTTAAGTTTGCTCCGCTGTGTGTGACTGATTTTTTCTGGAGTGGGATGGCTGTGGAGGTGCTGGTGTCAACGCTGTCCTTGAAGGGGCAGCACTGCTTCATACGAGGGAAGGACAGGCGATGCGTGTGGGAAATGGTGAGGCCCAGGGGAGGGCTGCCGTTCTTTGAGTGAGCTGTCCTGGCTGTTCAGTACGAGAGAGCTGAGGTCTCTGGATGCCAAACGGTCAGCCTGTGTTTTGTTCAGAGAAGGTACATGGGGGCCAGTCCTGCATGTCCGGCACTCTGAGTCTGATCTGTTTGAGCGGTCTGTCGTGGCTCCCAGTGAGGTGTCCGAGAGGCCCCTCCGCACTGCTGCTTCTCGTGTTTGTGACATGGGGGAAGCAGAACCACCGGGGTCAGTGGTTCTGTTATGGCTCCATTGCTTCACTGCAGCCTAGATTAACTTTCAGAAGGGATGCAGATGAGTTAACAAACCACATCATCCCCTACTGCCACATGCTTTTGTTGGGGTGGTGTGTTGGCCAGCAGTGGTTGTGAGCACCCCTAAAAGAAGTGAAATTAATACTGCCTTGAAGTTAATAGTTCTTTTTCGCTTGCAGATTTCATTGTTTCGCTCCAAAAACTATGATGGAAGCAGCCCTGAGGCTCCCCTGCTGAGTAAATCGGAGTTTGTGGAGAAGGTTCGCCAGAGCAACCAGGCCTGCCGGGAGGGTGACTTCCACAAGGCTGTGGCCCTTTATAGCGAGACTCTGGTAGTTGATCCCCAGAACTGCATCTTGTACAGCAATCGCTCCACAGCCTACATGAAGACTCAGCAGTATGACAAAGCTCTGGATGATGCCATCAAGGCCCGTCTCCTGAATCCCAAGTGGCCAAAGGTAGGGAAAGTCCAGCTTTTTCCCCAGGGTGTGGCCGTTGGTGCAAAGCTGCCCGAGCTTGAATCCCTTACAAGGACGGGTCCTCTTTGCTCTGTTTGTGGGGAATGAGGCATGTGGCATTGTGCCTGGAAGGCCTCTGTAGGTGTGGGGGAGTCGTGTTGTGCACAAATGCGTGAGCACTTGGGAGGTCTGTCTGTCTAGGATGTTTCCCTAATGGAAATGTGCCTGCGAGAAGTTGCCTGGACTCTGCAGGTTATGGTTGTGGCACCAGTTGAGCTATAAGAGGAGGCTGAACAACTCTTTCCACCCTGTTTGTGTGTGACGGGCTCGTGGCTCTTGCGTGTGTCATGTCTCGTTCACGTGGGCCCTGGAAGGAGTCCTCAAGAGCTCTGCCTGGGCACAGCAAGCACTCTTGCTTTGAGCCGTCTTTGGGTCTACCCTTCAGGGGAGGCCCATCACAGTAATTCACACGTCAGAGCCAGCATGGAGTGGTGGTTAAGAGCGGCAGGTCTCTTAATCTGGAGAACCAGGTTTACTGCCTCACTCTTCCTCCCCATGAAGCCAGCTGGGTGACCTTGGGCCTGTCACAAGTTCTCTCAGAACTCTCTCACCCCCACCTACCTCACAGGGGGTCTGTTGTGGGGAGAGGAAGGGAAGGAGATTGTAAGCTGCTCCAAGACTTCTTTGGGCAGTGAACAGTGGGGTATAAAAACCAGCTCTTCTTTTTCATAATGGGCTTTGCCCCGGGAGTTCTTACACACTAGGGAAGTTGTCAGCCAAACAGCAAAGCTGCCGCCGGTATCCATGTCTGCTTTGCCTCTGTAGCTGTCCACGGGGTTCAGCCTTGCGTTGGCTCTGATGTGCCCCTCAACTGGTGGGATGAGCCCTTGACAAAGAGTGCATGGGGAGGGGGGGCTGGACTGAGATTGACAGGGGTGCAAGAGAAATCCAGGAAAATTAGTCTGTTTGTAAGACTGGTTGTTTCCACGTGGATGTTGGGGTCCGCCTTGGCTGTTTTCAGGAGTGTCTTTTCTGGCTGCCCTGCCTCACTTGTTCCCAGGGCTAAGGTTTTTTTGTGGCCCAATCTGTGTTCTTGCTGGTGACACTGACTCAAGTGGCAGTGTTTGCTTAAAACGTTGCACAAAGAAACACCCAGTTGCGGTGGTGGTGGTGCTGGGGCTGTGATGGAGCGAGCTGAATGCAGGGGAGCGAACTCTGGAGCTTGGGTGTCCTTGATGGTGAAGCAGACCGGTGCCTGGCGATTCTCGTGGCTCAGCATGCCCTCTGGTGTTCCTTGCTGGGACTGCAGAGTCGCCAGAGCAAGCAGCCAGCCAGCCAGCCAGCCTTGGAGCTGTGCAGTGCACTGTGTTCTTGGGTGGGGGGTGAAGAGGGAGAGGCTCCCCGGGCATTCCTTCTCATACGGAAGTCGGCCCTTGGGGCTTCCAGGCACCGTTGTCGGCTGTGTGAAGTCCGGCTGCTCTCCAGACCTTTGGCAATTTGTACAGAGGCCAGTTTGTTTGTCCTGCCACAGTCAGGGGGTGCTTTTCATGTGGCTGGGGGAGAAGGGACATTTCAGTTGGCTCTTAGAGTCCTCGAATGCCTGTATCCTGAAGAACTCTTGAACGGATGTCCCCACAGTCAGCTCTCCAAACGTCTTTGGAGACAGAGAAGCGTTCTGGCATGCTGGGGTGAGGCAGGGCCTGAAGTGGACCTTGCCAAAGGCGATAAGCCTGTGGGGTGCTGAGTGTGAAAGATGACAACACCTCCTTGGACAGCATTTGGCCCTTTGGCTTCTGTGACCTGGGTGCACGTAACTGGACATTGTCCTGGATCTGGATCTGGCGACTGCCTGCTGCTTTCTTTGCTGATTCAGTGCACTGATAGCTCAAACCTGCCTAGCTCAGGTATTACACCTAGTCTGTATTTAGCTGACCAGTAGAGTGCCCAGTGGAGGGAATTCAGCTGAGGTTGTGGTTCGGTGTGAGCCAGTTTGGTGGCGGCGGACTCTAATCTGGAGAACCAGGTTTGATTCCCCAATCCTCCACATAAAGCCAGCTGGATGACTTTGGGTCAGTCACAAGTTCTCTCAGAGCTGTTCTCTCAAGAGCAGTTCTCAAAAGAGCTCTCTCAGGCCCACCTACCTCACAGGGGAGAGGAAGGGAGAGGAGAGGAAGGGAGAGGAGTAAGCCATTCTGAGACTCCAAGCGAAGGGCGGGGTATAAATCCAATCTCCTCCTCCTCCATCTCCATCATAGAATCACACAGAGTTGGAAGGGGCCCTACAGGCCATCTAGTCCAACCCCCTGCTCAATGCAGGATCAGCCTAGAGCATCCCTGGCAAGTGTTTGTCCAGACGCTGCTTAAATACGGCTAGGGAGGGGGATCTCACCACCTCCCTAGTCAGCTGATGCCACTGTTGCACAATTCTTACTGTAAAAAAGTTTTTCCTATTATCCAGCCAGTACCTTCCCACCCCTAATTTAAGCCCATTATTGCAAGTCCTCTCCTCTGCTGCCAGCAGGAACAGCTCCCTGCCGTCCTGTAAGTAACACAGCCCTTCAGATACCCCAACAGAGCCATCCTGTCCCCCCTCAGCCCCCTCTTCTCCAGACTGAACATTCCCAAGTCCCTCAGCCTTTCCTCCTAGGGCTTCTTGGTCTCCAGCCCCCCCCCCCCATCATCTTCATCGCTCTCCTCTGCACCTGTTCCATTCTGTCCACATCCTTTTTGAAGCGTGGCCTCCAGAACCGCACACAGTACTTCAGGCTGATACTCTAGGCTGGTCCTGCATTGAGCAGGGGGTTGGGCTAGATAGCCCGTGTATGGCCCCTTCCAACTCTGTGATTCTCTGATTCTATGGGTCCTGCTCTTGACCCAGTCCCCTTGTCATGGGCAGATCACTACTTGCTGTGATTTAGACTTACAGGTATACCAAAACTCTGTTGAGTGGCGGTGGCGGGGTGTGTGTGTGTCAGTGAAGGTGATCTGCCCCTGGGGTCATGTGGCTGCAGGTGGTTTTCTGATGGCTCCTGAGAGAACTTTCCTGTTGACCTGTCTGGCAATTTCGTCAGTGTGGAAATGCCCCAGGTGGCTGGCAGAGTTGCTGCTAGGCTCCACCCCTGAGGTCTTGGAGCCCTGGCAGGCTCCTTGGTGCACGGAGGGGCTGCAGAATATGAGAAGAACAGGGGGGCAGCCCGAGTGACGCTGGAGGAAGACCGGCAGGGAATCCAGCTCCTTTGAAAGCTGTCTCCAGGGCAGTGATGGCAAAGAAGCCATGCAAACAACGGAGGGGATTCCCGTCAGGGATGGACTTGCACTCCCGCTAAAGGAGCAGGTTTCTAGCCCAGGGGTGCCACTGGACCTGGGCCTCCTGGTGGGTAAGGCTGGGGCAGCTTTTCCTGGGTAGGAAAAAAGATGGCACTTTGGTGCGTGCCCTCCTTCCACGTAGCTCATGTTTCTTCTTCCAGGGCGCTGCACAGGAGGCTGCCCTGGAAGAGCATCCGGAAACTACAGTCAGTGCTGCCGGGAGAGCATTGGCTGTGGTGGGCTGGAGGGAACTCACCAGGGCAGTCTTTCCCCACCTACGCCGGCCCCCATTTTGCTGCTGGGCCCAGTTCAAGGTGCTGGCATTGACCTTGGAGGCCGTGTATGCCTTGGGGAGCCCTGGCCTGGCTAGCCCCGTCTCATCACATCTGGGGAGCTGAGCAGGATCCGCCCTGGCCAGTATCTGGATGGGGGACCACCAAGGAATACCGGTGTCACTATGCAGAGGCAGGCAACGACTGACCGTCTCTGGCCTTGGAAGCCCCGTGCGGTCGCCATAAGTCAGCTGTGACATGACGGCAAAAAAAAAAAATTAATTTGGGGACTTTGAGGGGCTGCCTGGAGGACTGCTCTGTAGACAGCCAGAAATCGAAGCAGGGGAAAAAAGTGCCTGTTCTGAGGACCAGACAGGTAATGGAGGCTCCCGAGGTCCAGTCGGTCCAGTAGGATCCACCCACCCACGTGGAGGGCCTCGTGTGTCTGCAGAGGCAGCCCCCTTGTCAGATTTGCTTTCTGCAGCATTATTTCGATAGTGTCTTTGGGAGGCAGTGTTGCACTGGATGTGGGTGTATGCCAGAAGCAGTTTTTGTGAATCTGCCTATCATGGCCTGAACCCCCCCCCCCCCCTTTTGGCATGGGTCTTGAAGTTATGGTGCCACTTGCATTTTGACCTGCTGGGTGTCCAGACATAGGGTGACATCCCCCCCCCCCCCCCCCCCACAACCCTTCTTTGGCTTTTCAGGCTCCCTGTCCTGCCCAGCCCCCTTGCCAGGGAAATCCATTGATGCTTCCACTGTGCAGGAGGGATCACAAGAGGGTGCCCTGTGGTGGTGACACCCCCCCCCCCCCGGCCAGGCACCATTGTGCTCCCAGTGGAGCAGATCTGACTTCCCATGTCTCTGAGAATGTGGTGCAGTGCGCTTTGTTGTCACATTTCTCTGCATGGCGCTCTGTGGCGGCACTCCGGGTCCCTTGGCCCACGTTTAGAAGGTTCCGTCTGGTGCAGAGGCTGCGTCCTGGAGATTTTGGCAGAGCTGAGAGTGAAGTCTCCACGCCTGGGTGCACATTCAGTCTGCTCTGGATGGGGCTGTCCCCTCTACTCCACCCCTTCCTCTTTAAGACTGTGGAGACAGAGTGTCAAGAGGCTGTTTCTGTCAACTGACGCAGAAAGCCGTTTTCGACTGAAGTGGGGAAAAGTTTGAGTCCAGTTGTGCCTTTAAGGCCCACAAAGTTTTATTCAAGGTATAATCTTAACAACTGCCTTAATCCAACCTCAGCTGTAATCGCCCAGTCACTTAATGCATCTTGATCCTAACTAGCCCTTCCTGGCAACTACACCGCCCCCCCTTCCCTATATATAATGCTTGGGAAAATTCTGTTTCAGACTGTGTATCTGAGGAAGTGTGCCTGGCACACAGAAGCTCATACCCTGAGTAAAGCTCGGTTGGTCTTAAAGGTGCGTGCCTGCCCCTGGACTCAGGCTTTGTTCTGCTGCTTCTGACCAACACGGCTGCCCCTCCTGAATCTTTCTGCTGAAAGAGTTTTCTGACTTTGTTCTGTCTGACTGGATAGGCTGACTCCTTGGCTAGACCA
Organism: Lepidodactylus listeri; assembly: GCA_029233225.1. Classification (NCBI taxonomy): domain Eukaryota; kingdom Metazoa; phylum Chordata; class Lepidosauria; order Squamata; family Gekkonidae; genus Lepidodactylus; species Lepidodactylus listeri. The sequence continues at coordinate 277,504 of JARCFY010000013.1, forward strand.
CTCAGGAGCTGGCCAGGTATGCCTTGGCCCCTTCCACGCGTGCTGAACCACCAGTGGGGCCAGGCCTGGTTGGCTCTTACGGATCCTGGATGGACTGGGCAGACCTGTACAAATATGTCAGATTCTCGAAAACCCATGTCCGGGTTTTAAGAGCTTGGGTGCCCAGGGTTTTTTCACTCCCTAGAGTGGATTTTCTTCGACTTATCATTGTCAATATTTCAGCACAGGCCAAAGACTCGCGTGGAGTCGTTGTGTGTGTGGAGGGTGGATTGGGAGACCAGAGGAGTGCCAGGTGGTGGTTTGGACATTAGATGCTTTCTCAGTTATTGGGAAGAGTCTCAGGAGAATCACTTTGGGGTAAGCAGACACCTGGGATGTCCACTTTTAGGTTCCAGGGGAGCTCTTAGGTGCCAATGTTTGCAGTATTTCTTTGTCCCTTGATGTTTATTTTATTAATATTACTGTTATTATTTTTGCAACGTAGTCTTTGTCTCTCTAGTTCTGAAGCATAGTCTTTGTCCTCAGGAATTGGTGCAGGAATTATTTATTTATTAGGTTTATTAGATTTATATCAGATATCGTGAATTCTATGGCTTTTGAGGAGTGGTTTCTCTGAGCTGGTTTTAATCATATGGTGTTAGTTAAGGAGACTGTGCCTGTAGACCGTAGGAGCTGAACATGTGGCCCAGTATGGCCTGCCCATTCTGACGAGATCTTCAACGTGGTCTCTGTGCTTCACACTATGGGTTTACTGCACCTGCGCAGGAATCCATCGGTATCGTAGAAAGCTCTTAACAGATTTTTGCGCCCAGCACCACTGGGCATGTGCGGAGCCCCCACCGTGCATGCCCAGAGGAGCAGGCGCGAAGATCCCGCCAGTTCTTCTCTGGCCGCCGCACTGATAGCATCGTGCTAACCTCTCTCCATCGGTCTTAGTAGTTCTTTCGTGGATAGCTCTTCTCAAGACCTGTTCTCTACCTCTTTCTTTCTCTCTTCAAAAAAACCCCCAAAACCTCTGTCAATCTCTCTCTTTCCCCGGGTCCTTCGGGGCCTGGGGCCTCTCCCTTCACGAGTCCTCATCTACCATACTTCGTATGGCAACAACGTGGGGCTGTTTTAAACAGTGTACCTTGTGTGGGAGCAAGATAGCAACTCCGGATGGACACTCGCTCTGTCTACTTTGTCTCGGGGAAGGACATTGTCCAGACTCATGTCCCCACTGTGCAAGGTTATCCAGCCAGACCAGGAAAAACAGAGCTGCCAGTCTTCGAGTTGCCCTCCTCGAATCCGCCTTGCTCCCCTCCGCGATGGAACTGACTCCCTTGACATCGACTTTGGTGCCGAAAGCAGCTTCCGTTATCAGCGTCTCTGTACCGAAACGCCCCCCGTCGGCTTTGTTGACAGCATCCACACCGATAAAGAAGAGGAAGAAAGACAAAGCAGAAAAGAGACGCAAGGTTACAGGAGGTGTCACCAAGAAACCTCCTAAACCTCGCATGACTGCTTCGATACCGTCTACTGCGTCACTGGCGGTTGCCCCACTGTCTTCTCCTAAGGCCTCCGTACCGCCACCTCCACCTGGATCGGAGTTGCCTGTAATCCACCTGCTGGACTCACCTATCAGACAGATGACACCGTTGCCACCTGAGGAAATCTTGGAGACCCAGGACTTCCTGGAGCTGGAGGGGCGCTTCTGCCTGGTGCCGAGGCAGGACAGATCTCGATCCAGATCGATGTCGGGAGATGATTCACGCTCTCCTGAAGATACGGATCAGTTTCAACGTGGACCCATCCGACCAGATCCACCACCAGCATACCACCTCTCCTACGACAGGAACCCTGCCTCGACATACAGAGAGCGTTCACCTCGATATTGATCCCCTCGATGGTCTCCACATCGCTCTCCATTTCGGTCTCAATGGGGATATCCATCCTATTCCTCCATACCATGGGAATACCAGCATCGATATCCTCATGGAACCCAGTCATCGATACCGTGGCCTTCCTCATCACATGCTGACTGGGACGTGTACTCCTATCACCGATCCCGATCCCCGGGACCGAGTCGCCTACCACCATCAGCCTCTCTCTCTCATCCACCGGACGTTACTCATGGGGACTACGATAAGACTTTGCCGCCCTTAGCCAAGTCCACCCAACCATCGGTGTGGACCCTGAGGCGACCATTGCCGGGACTGAGGCACCCTCCGATACCACCTCAACCTCCATCGACACCGATGCCTCCAGGAGCAGCACCGGCAGAAATTCCCCACCTCCCCTCACGGCCCTCGGAATCGTCGGATGACGAGTCAGACGACAACAGGTCTGATACTCCTACCCCGCCAGATGCAACATTGCCTCAACCTGATGTTGCGGAGAACCTCCCCATATCGCCGTCGGAAGATCTCTCCTCCTATGGAGATCTCATCGAGAGAATGGCATTGTCCCTGGGTCTTTCAGTGTCTCAACCTAAGCCTGACATTTATTTATTTGAATTTATATCCTGCCTAGCCAGAACGACGCTGTCTTCAATGTCGTTCAGTCAGATATCTCCACATCGATTGCCTTACCAATGTCGACAGTACTGTTTCAAGCAGCAAGAAACCAGTGGGACAAGCCATCTTCCACGCCAGTGTCTTCTAGCCGTCTGGATCATATGTATCGGATACAGGAGACAGGAGCCGAATTCATGCTCAACCACCCATGCCCAAATTCCATGGTGGTTAACTCGGCATCCAAATCTAAACGCACCCATTCCACCCCAGCAGATAAAGAGGAAAAAAAGTTGGATGCGTTTGGCAGAAGATTTTATTCAGCAGGAGTATTAGAAACTAAGACGGCAAACTATCTGGCATGTATGGCGAGATACCAATATGCCTTATGGGAGCAACTCTCTCCACATCTTGTCCACCTTCTGGATGAACAACAGTTAGCTGCACGTAAGCTCCAAAAGGAAGGCCTTGTACTGGCCAAACAGCAAATAAACATGTCAAAGCATGTCCTGGATTCATGTACAAAAACAATGACATCGACTGTTGCTCTTCGCCGTCACTCCTGGCTCCGCTCTGCCTCTCTCCAAATGGATACCAGGGCCTTTATCGAAGACTTGCCCTTTGATGGATCTGGCCTCTTCCATTCGTCCACCGATACGGTCCTACAGGATATGGACAAAAGCATAAAAGCTTCCCGTACATTGGGAGTCTCCTCCATCCAACGCCCTTTCAAGCCCAGATCCTGGTCCTGCTCCTGGTCTCGGAGATCTTCTACCAGAAGTTCACCAGAACGGGCGTGGAGGCCCCGCAGCTCCTCCACCACCCAGAGGGTTCCATATGCACAGAAGCAACAGTTTTCACGGGCCCAACAATAGACCCGGTCGAAGCCTCCCAGGCAATCTAAACAGGGCCTTTGACTCCCCCTACCTATGCACTAGGCTAGGCCCGTTTCTTCATACCTGGACCTACAGTATGACAGACTCCTGGGTACTTTCTATCATCTATCATGGTTACTTAATAGAGTTCAACCAAACACCACCCTCGCAAATGGTCTGTACTCCCTCCTCTGATCTCCTCCTCCAGGAGATCTCTGCACTCCTTGCCAGAGATGCCATAGAACCGGTACCCACTCCACATCAACGAACCGGTTTTTATTTCCAGTACTTCACAATTCTGAAGAGAGACGGCAGCATCAGACCCATCTTAGACCTGCGAGGTCTAAACCACTTCATTCTCTGCCGCTGCTTCCGCATGGTGACCTTACACTCCATCCTCCCATTAATCCGCAGGCATGCATGGCTTGCCACCATAGACCTTCAGGATGCCTACTTCCATTTGACAATCTTCCCTGCGCACAGAAAGGACCTTCGTTTCAGCATAAGCCAACATCACTACCAATACAAGGCCCTTCCATTCGTCCTCTCCACAGCCCCCAGGGTCTTCACCAAAACCATGGTAGTAGTAGCAGCCTTCCTCCGCCTCCAAGGAGTGATGGTCTTTCCATACATTGACGACTGGCTCCTCGTCTCGAACAGCCACCACTCCCTACTCCAAGACCTGGCGTTGACCTGCTCCCTCCTAGAAAGCCTCGGTCTCAAGATCAACTGAGAGAAGTCGCACCTCACCCCTGCTCAATGGGTCCAGTACATAGGCGCTTGCCTGGACATGAACAACCTAAGGGCATTTCTCCCCCAAGACCGGGCTCTTCCCATCATCACCCTTGCCAAGGAGGTCCATTCATAGCCACTCTCAACATCCTTCAGTATTCAATGCCTGCTGGGACTCATGGCAGCAACGACCGCAGTGCTCACATTTGCAAAACTCAAAATGTGTCCCTTACAGTTATGGTTCCTAAGGACCTTCAATCCTCTATCACTCCCGCAGTCTACCCTTCTCTCACCACCTCCCGAGGTGCGAGAGTCCCTCACTTGGTGGATGCGGAAGAGAAATCTTCTTCAAGGGGCCCCCCTTCACTTACCTTCGCCCCAACTCACTCTGACTACCGATGCCTCCAGAACAGGTTGGGGGGCACACCTCGTCGGTTACAACGCAGGTGGTAGATGGGACCCCAACTACTGTTCCATCACATCAATTATCTAGAACTCTTAGCCATCTTTTATGCCCTAAGAGCCTTTCAGAGCCAGTTTGGTGGTGTGGTTAAGTGCGCGGACTCTAATCTGGGAGAACCGGGTTTGATTCCCCACTCCTCCACTTGCACCTGGCTGGATGACCTTGGGCAAGCCATAGCTCTGTATTTATTTATTTTCTTAAATTTATATCCCGCTCTCCCCACCAAAAGGCAGGCTCAGAGCGGCTCCCATCATTTAAAAATAGCATATCAACGTTTAAAATAATACATCCACATTAAAATATTATCCATACAAAATACAAAATTGGCGGCATTCTGATTCAACCCACAGGTGGGTCCGAGAAGCATTCCCATACATTTCTGTAGGTAGATGTCAGTGCCACAAACGGGCGGCAGATGGCAATGCCAATAGACGGGCTGGTCAGATGGAGCAAGAGCTGGGCCAGGGCTGAGATGTTTACCTTGGGCGGCCCCTACCCAAAGGCCTGGTGGAAGAGCTCCGTTTTGCAGGCCCTGCGGAACTGCATCAGATCCCGCAGGGCCCTGATGTTCTCCGGGAGCTCATTCCACCAGTACGGGGCCGCCACTGAGAAAGCCCTGGCCCGTGTTGTAACCAGCCGCGCCTCCTTCAATCCGGGGATAGTTAGGCGGTGTTGGGTCCCTGACCATAGTGCTCGCTGGGGTACGTATGGGGTGAGGTGGTCCTTCAGCTGTACCAGCTGTTCCCTCAAGGACAGCTTGGGAAAGAGCTCTCTTAGCCCCACCTACCTCACAGGGTGTCTGTTGTGGGGAGGGGAAGGGAAAAGGAGTTTGTAAGCCGCTCTGAGACTCCCTTGGGAAGTGGAGGGCGGGGTATAAATCCAATCTCTTCTTCTTCTTCTTCTTCTTCTTCTTCTTCTTCTTCCACTCCTGCAAGAACGATGTGTAGCGATCCTTTCAGACAACACCACAGCGGTCAGCTACATCAACCGACAGGGAGGAACAAAATCCCACCGCCTTTGTCTCCTAGCTCTTCAAATATGGGACTGGTGCATACAAGAACATGTGTTCCTCCGAGCTACCCATATTCCAGGGACATTAAACACCAGGGCAGATTCACTCAGCCGTCGCCATGCACACGCCCACGAGTGGGAGCTCCACTGGAAGTACTTTCATCCTGTTTTCGAATGATGGGGGCTACCAAAGATCGATATCTTTACCAATTGGGAAAACAGGAAGTGCCAACTCTTCTGCAGTCAAGGTGGGAAGGATCCTCTCTCCTTGGGGGACGGGCTCCTATACCCATGGTCCAGGAACTTCCTTTACCTATTCTCCCCTCTGCCGTTACTAGGCCGCGTGGCCCACAAATTGTCACTGGAACCAACGGAAGCCATCCTCATAGCGCCGTGGTGGCTCAGACAGACTTGGTTCTCTGTCATTCTCTCCCTGTCCCACGGTCGATACCTCCATTTTCTGCCCCACCCGGACCTCCTAGTAGTGTCGGGGTCTCCACTACTCCACCATGATGTGCCGTACCTCAAGCTCACGGCATGGAGAATCTCACCTCCCAATTTTCGGACAAGGTAGCTCATGTACTTCTCAATTCACGCAAACCCTCCACACGTAAATCCTACCATTACAAGTGGAAACGCTTCTGTGCCTTCCTGGCCCCCCGATCAGTTGCACCAACCTTGGCGGGCCTGCCACAGGTATTCGAATTCTTATTATCCTTGGCAGAGGCAGGCCTCTCCCACTCCTCCATCAGGGTTTACCTGGCAGCTATATCTGCCTTTCACAACAACCTAGACCATTTCTCTGTCTTCACCCACCCACTTTCGAAGAGGTTTATAAAGGGGCTTTTACACCTCTACCCTCCCGTCAAGACACCAGCTCATCCCTGGGATTTACCGTTAGTCCTCAGGATACTAACCAGGAAACCCTTTGAGCCATTAGCAACGTGTGCCCTGCATCTACTGTCTTGGAAGATGGTCTTCCTCATAGCTATTACGTCTGCCAGACTGGTGGGTGAGATACTGGCCTTCTGCCACGACCCCCCATTCCTTTCCTTCCTGCCAAATGCTGTCTGGCTCACACCAGACATCTCATTCCTCCCTAAGGTAATCTCAGCCTTTCATCTGCAATCTGAGGTGCTCCTACCAGACTTCCACCCAGAATATTCCTCTGAACATGAGCGCCTGCTCCACTCATTAGATGTGAAAAGGGCTCTTCTTTTCTACCTGAATCGTACCAAACCTCATAGACGGGACCCCCCCCCCCCCGTCTTTTCATCTCCTATGCTCCACACAAACTGGGATTGCCTATCACATCCCAGAGACTGTCCAAATGGCTAGTACAATTGATCCGCCTCGCCTACAACCTGGCAAGCGTCCCCCTTCCAGGGCCACCAAAGGCCCATTCCACCAGGGCTATAGCCACCTCTACTGCGTTTCTACAGGGAGCCACTCTCCTGGACATTTGCAAGGCAGCAACATGGATAACGCCGAATACGGTCATACAGCATTATGCGCTAGACGTCAGAGCTGCCCAGCACACAAATATGGCTCGCCTCATCCTGTCCACAGCGTCTCAATAAAGGCCTGCCAGCACCCTCCGCCAGGTAGGCTATTGCTTGCTACTCACCCATAGTGTGAAGCACAGAGACCACGTCAAAGATAAACAGGTTGCTTACCTGTAACTGATGATCTTCAAGTAGTCATCTGTGCATTCACACTACCCGCCCATCCTTCCCCTCTGCTGCCAGGCTGTCTTCCTTTCTTGCTTGGTTGCAGCGGTCAGAAGGAACTGGCAGGATCTCTGCACCTGCTCCTCTGGGCATGCGCAGTGGGGGCTCTGCGCATGCCCGGTGGTGCTGGGTGTGAAAATCCGTTAAGAGCTTTGTACAATACCGATGGATTCCTGCGCAGGCGCAGTAAACCCATAGTGTGAATGCACAGATGACCACTTGAAGATCATCAGTTACAGGTAAGCAACCTGTTTTTCCGCACCCTTACTTGGGCCATGTTTCAGGTGGGAAAGTGATGGGTTTTGTGGCCATGAGGAGGGGCTGCCTTGCCTGGAGCTGGTCCACCCGCTCCAGCACAAGTGCTTCCCTCCATTCCGTTGCAGTCCTGTGGCCAGGGGCGTGGCCTTTGCGGCCAGAGGGAAAGGGCATGGCGTCGGCACTGCTGCTGGTCAGTGGAGAAGAGTGTTTGGGAGGCAGGCCGGGGTGGGGGGAGGGGCAGCTGTTCTGGCAAGTGGCGGCACATGGGTTGATGGCTTTGCTGGTGAGCAGTGTCAAGCAACAGGTTGCTGCGGCTTTGGGAGGTGATTATGTGCAGTGTGGAAGAACTGGGGAAAGATTTTGGCCAGCAAGATGCAGAAGAGAGGTGCACCGAGGCTCTTGCACAGGGAGCTTTCTTCTGAAATTAACCACAAGTCCTGCTGCTCCTGGCATTCACCTTTCCCCATCAGAAGTGGTGAGGGGGGGACACGTGTGCATGAGTGTGAGAGAGAGAGAGCCGTGGCCGAGCATAGAGTTCAACACTCCTGGGCCTGCTCTTTTGCATGGGCAGCATGTTGGGACAACCCCCCCTCCCGGGCCACCCATTTGCAGTCTGTCTTTTTCTCTGGCTTAGAAATCTGGCTGTGTGGACTTGGGAATGTGGCCCTGAAGTGGGGGGGGGGCTTGTTCTCTGCCCACCCCCATGGCAACTGTGTTGACAGTCAGTTGTCATGTAATTGCAGGGCATGCAGCAGCATTCCTCGGATGATTTGCTCTCCTCCTCCTCTTGTGATCAAACCCAGGTGTTGGCTGTATGGCCAGTTTGGGGGACAGTGCGAGTCCAAGTATCTCACCTCCTCTGCCTCAGGGTGGCGCATGTTTCTGGAAGGGGCAGGGCTGAAACAATGCTCATTGCAAGTGGAATACTCTCCCCACATTGCACATAAAAACTGTGGAGTAAAGAATGCAACTCGACCAGTGAAGCCCGTTCTATGAATAGGGTTCTTGTTTTTAATTTGATGAACCGGGAACTTTCCAGCTCCGTCCGCCTGTTTGCAATCTGTCTTTAATTTGCAGGGAGATGCATTCCAGTTTTTCAGACATGAAACTGTTTAATGGGTTTTTTTTGGCTTTGCTAGAGCTCCAGTTGTGTTAGTTTATCCTGAGACTTAATATGTTCACTCCTTGCAAAGTGTAGCTAGGTACCCTTTTTGAGCTACTTTTATAGATTTTTCTTTGGCTCCCTTGGTATCCCATTCCATATTTTCCTGTGGGAAGTAGCTAGCAGGTTGACAGGTGACATTATTTCCAGTTTTGAGTTCTGCTAAAAGTACAGTGGAAATACACTGGGCATCGTGGACTGCTTTTGCCAGGGCACTCTGAATTTTTTGACTTGCTCATAAATGGGCCCAAATTACCCTAATAACTGCCCCTCCCCAGAGGCCAGCCTCCCATTCGTAGCCGAGGTGCTGGAGCAGGTGGTGGCTCTGCAGCTTCAGGCTGTCTTGTCTAAACCTGTCTCCATCTGGATTTGGACCTGGACTTTGGAAGGAAACTGTCTTTGGCAGCCCCGACTGATGACCTTTGCCAGGGAAGTGACAAAGTGGGGGAGGGGGTGTCCCTGTTGGTTCTCCTGGATCTCTGGGTGGATTTTGATACTGTTGAGCATGGTTTCCTTCTGGAATGGCTGGGTGGGTTGGAAATGGCAGGGGGTACGGTGCTTTGGTGGTTCCACACATACTTTAGCTGGCTGGTTCCTGCAGGCCATGCTGGAGAACTGCTGCTTGGCCCTGTGGCATTGATTCTGTCGGTCCCCCCTGCTGTCTTCTTGAAACTGTTGGGAGAGACCATGAAGGGATTTAGAGTGAGGTGCCACCTGTACGTAGATGACACCCAGCCAATAAACTGAAGCTCGGTCCAGCGACAGCAGAGGTGTTGCTGGGCCGTGAAGAAGCTGCTGGAGGACTGCATGGTCAGCCTGTCCCGTGGGGTGGGGGTGGGGCTCTCTCCCCTCGAAGGTGCAGGCTCATAGCTTGGTGGTGCTTCTGGATCCTGGTTGGGGGGCCAGGTCTCCCCTGTGGCCCATAGCTCCTTCTGTGCACTTTGGCTGACACACTAGCTGTGGCTGTTCCTCAGAAATCATGATCTGGTCACAGCAATCTGTGTTCTGATCACATCCAGATTGGATTACTGCAGTGAGCCCTATGGAGGCACCCTTTGAAACTGTCTGGAAAGTTCAGTTGGGCCAAATTGCAGCGACTGGGCGGTTATCAAGGGGCTGGTTACAGAAATTGTTTCCCCAGGTTCTGGAACTCCTGTACAGGCTTTCCACTTGCCTCCAGTTGTTAGCCGAATTGCTTTAATTTACGTTTAGCAATCAGCAAAATACACGGGTTCTTGCCAACTATACCAGGGTCCCACCCCTCCCGGGAGATCTCAAGGAAAGAGGCACGTGAGGCAGATTCCAAGTTCAATGTTGTTTACTGGATCATGTAGTCAAGCATACAAAAATCGTAATCACACACACAATCTTACAGGCCTAATAAAGTAAAGAGAGAAAATAGCACTTTTGCATGAGCAGGTCTCGTTGGTGGGGAAAGCACGTTACCTTAGATGCGTTGTCCGATGTCAAGATGACTTGGATGGGGGAAGAAAGGTATAAAAGCTATGGGGCCACGAGGCTTGAACCAGCAAGACCACGTGGTTCTCCTGGATCGCGAGTCCAGAGAGAGAAAAAGGGTTTCAAAGATGGAGGCAAGGGTTGGGGACAGAGAGCTGGACTGAAGGGTCAATAGGTAAGATAGAGGGCGACGGCTCAAGAGGCCGAGTGACTCTCGGTTTGGGCTTTTATTGGGGGTCTTGGGGCGGGCTTTGCAGACCACAACCCACTAACACTCCTACTAGGCGGTCCGTCCCTGTTGGACCTTGCTATAGGTTAAAGGTGAACAAAGGGAGGAGGTCCAGGGGCTTGGTCAGTGTTGCAAGAGTATGACCTCACCAGGAAACAGACACTGAGTCTGGGGTCCGATGACTCACCTGGCCATACCTATTGTTAGTTGATGGTTTTAGCCAAGTATCTGATGGCTGGCACATTAGTTGCTAGGCAGTCTAGTTAGCATAACTATCCAGATGTGTGGTGGGGGAGTGGGGGTTAGCCAGCGGATGTCTGACAGAAGGAAGCCTCATGGCAAGAGGAATCCCTTGTCTGTCTTGGGTGAACTGCTTAGGGTGTCAGCCTCCTGGCTTGGGCTGGAGCTGGCTCCTATTTCAAGAAGAAAGCGCAAGACCCTACCACTGTTGGTGACACAGAGTTCAAACTTATGGATATGAAAATCCATAAGAGCACAGAAAAGTGCCTTGCTGGCTAACATTTCCCCCCCTCGGAGACCTGAAGGCATCAGGTGAAGGTCTCCGAATTGGACGGTACGATGACAAGATTGGGGTGGACTGCATGATGGTGATCCTGGAAGAGGTTGTTAGCAAGGGACGGACACAAAAGATGACAAAAATCTACTGCAATAAAAATACCAAATCATTGCTGGGATGGACATAAAAGACAAGGCTTGTGCATTTGACCACCAAGGGAAGCCTATGTATAAACATTTAAGTCTCTAAATAAAAGCAACACTCTTAACTGGAATACTGAAGGCAATGCTAAAAATCCTTATCTGAAATTCATTGTAAAAGTAGTATCCGTTCATAAAATAAAAACATATCAATGAAGTACATACATTTGTAGCAATAAAAATAATCCACAAAGAATTCACAAGGAAATAAAATGGTTACAAACAATTCTTCGTCCATCTCTCCTGAGCGGCAAGGCTTTTCTGCTGGAACCGGGCTACTGGTGTCTCTACACAGGAGAGAGGCGTGCTTTACATTGTATCTAAGGGAGCACCAGGACTCGTATATCTTCGGCTTTTCGGGAGCCACTCGGGTCTTGATCAATAGCTCATGAAGCTCTCGGCTGCGCTTGTCACTTCTCGGCACGGACATGAGTCAGTTCGGCCAGGAAGGAGGAGACCGGTTTGCAGATTGAGGAGTCGCCCCCCCTTGTTATCTAAAAGCATCATGGGTACCTTCTTAAGTTGGGGGAAAAGGATATTAAAATAAGAATTAGTTCAGTGCATTTGCAGGTAGAATAGCTAAAGGCATCCAAGAAATGCGGAAAAGGTCAAAACAGGTCATACATCTGGAATCGTTGTATTATAAAAGACATCAGATTGGGGTCGTGGCTGGAATAATCACAGGCAGGCTGTTCACCCTTCGGGGTTGGCGAAGTCTCCGGACACGCCTCCCGAACCCTGGGGAGTATTAGCGAATACTCGCTCGATGGGGCGTGCAAAAGCTGGGTTCGGGAGTTGCGTCCGGCTGACTCCGGCCTTTTTATCTGGAGTCGGGTGGCTCCGCGGGGACGATGTCAAGTCGTACCCGTTTTAACCTGGAGGGTTCCCTTCAGGGGGCCCTCCCCCAATACAGTACAAAAATAGAACAATCTTCCCCTCTAAACCCAATCCCAGTGGTATCGTCCCATACCTAATAAGGAATGGACTGGGCAGCGAGTTACTAGGCAGAACCCCTAAAGGTCGCATGCTGTTGACTTGGCTGTATTTGTTAGGGCTAGAGGCTGTTGCATATGCAAATGAGTAAACTGTTTAGGCATTCTGGGATACATAAACATTTCAAGATAAATAAATTTATTAAAAATCAAAACAGTCAAATTGGACACCAGTGTTGGGGCGCGGGTGCGTTTTAGACCGCAGGCACTTCAGGGAGAGTGCTGGCGAAAATCTCCCTTTAACATAGAAAGATGTTGGAAAAAGGGGGCAGGAGGTTTTTGCAGGGGCCTCGAGCTAACCGGGAGTCCTTCCCAGGCACTCTCCACTGCTTCGTGCAGGGAGAGCTTGCACGCCTGGTGAAAGGGGAGCATGGGCCGGATTTAAATTCCGAACCCAACTTCTGCATGTCCTCCGAAGCGGTATGGCTTGGAGGAGCTGCATAGCAGAGGGAGACAAAGGATTCGTTTGTCCCATATCTTCCTCCTGAGCTGTCTCTCGAGCTTCCATGTCCCCCTCGCCCTTGTTGTCCTGCTCACTAATGACTCCCTACGGTTCGTCTGGGCTTCGGCCCTCCCAACACTGGTTAAAGAATAGAAAAGCAAAAAAAACAAAAATGTTTTGGCAAGCAAGCGGTTTGCTTTGCAAACTGGAGACTTGGTTTGCAAACAAACGGCCTGTCTTTTGCCCATAGAGTGCACAAAGAGACAGACAAAAACAAAACCGTGCACAACGAAAAACTTTTTGTAAAGGTAATGAGGCTTTACGGCCGCAAAAGAAATAAAGAAAAGTACTTAAGAAAACTGAATAATATTAACGGACTTAAGTTAACGATGATTGACAGGCTATGCAAATTGTCCGTCTATGAGGGCATGCTGGGAGAAGAAAATATTATGAGTGAAATAAATTTATTAAAAATCAAAAAGACCGACTAAGAGGCCAGTACTGAGGCAGCTGTGTGTTTTAGGCTGTAGGCTGCCTGGGCAGATGGTCGGGGAAGAGGTCACGCTAACAGAGAGATGCTGTAACAAGCAGCTGGAGAGCTTTCGGCTGGAGCGGGCTAACCTTGGGGCCTTTCCCCAGGCACCCGTCGCTGCCTCGAGTGGTGATAGGATTGCACGCCTGGTGGAGATGGGGCGAGAGGGGGGTCGGAGTAACTTCCGAACCCAACTTCTACACGCACCACCAGGGGAGCCGCCCACTAAGCTTGACATTCGTGCTAGCCACAAATGCAACTACTGAGCTTTTGTCGACGGCATCTTTGATGAGCCCTCGGCCCTTCGGATCTCCCATGAAGAAATGCTTTCTGGTCCTCCCACCCCCTATCTCCCTTTTCTTTCTCTCATTACTCCCCATGGTTCGTTAGGGCTTCGGCCTGCCCAATACTGGTAAAAGAATAGAAAAGAAAAATCCTTGGGAACAAGCAGGGCCTTGTTGTATGACCAAGGTACTGCCGAAGGCAGAGGGGAGATAACAGCAAACGAAAAAGGAGACGTTTGTTAACTGGATGTTTGAGAGTTTCTGCAAAAGTGAAACTAAAAATAAGGCTTGTATCATAAGTCTGGGGCGTGGGTTGCTTCAAAAAGATTAAACTAGGTTGTAGAATGAGCGAAAAATGCTAAAGAAAAGACGTGGCAAAAAGTTTTGGAAAAATAGTTTTTATGATCAACGTGCTGGGGCGTATGCAAAGTGGAGATGCCGCAGAGCACGCCGAATCTTAATTTCTTAAAATCAAATCTTTGTTCTATCAGTCATTATTTGAAAAATGCCAATGCTAAATTTAATGATACTTTAGGAGGTTTCAAATTGGGAACCCAAAGGAGAGAGATAATACAAAAATTTTACTTCCTATGAGCTAACAAGCCATTGCAGGGGAAGAACACGGAAAAAGACCGTGGCTCGCCTTAACCTTTTGAAAGGATTGCATTTTCCAACTGGCTTTCCAGTAGGACCTGCACACTTGCACTTCCTTTCTTGGCCTACTCCGTCTCGCTGAACTCAAAGCATGACTATACTGCCACTCGCCTCTCTGTCATCCTGAGAAAGCTCCGCTGGCTTCTTCGCGATTTGGCAGTATGGTTTTTTGGTTTCAGCGATGCTACATAGGAGTTAAAAAGGCAGCATGATTGAGGTTTTCCGAATATGTGCAGGAGGCGGAACCTGCTTTCCTTCGGTCGCCTTTGTAGCCTCGCTTGTGCTCCCTTGGGTTCGATAAACTGCTGCTAAAGGCCAATTTTTCTACCTCATGGGTCTTTTCTAAAAAGGCCCACCCAATAATGGTTAAAGAATAGAAACACAAACACACATAAGGAGCTGAAACGGACGGAGACAGACAAAACATAGAAAAAGGGCAACAGTCAAGGTATGCCAGAGTTTGGGGAGGTGGGGTTAGGAATTCGAAACCTTGGATGCAACGTGCATCAAGGCTTGGAAATCGGTGGCTTTAGATTGAGCTTCTAATTTGTGGATTTGTCTTCTCACCCAACACGTCAGTGTAAGTAGCGCCACGATTAAAATAATTTGGAAAGCCAAAATGACGACTATGGGGTGGAGCATTAAATTTTAATATCCCGTTGTTGTCGGGCTCCAACCAAGAAGCGATTCCCACCAGCTATGGGCTCCCGCCTCCTTAATTTCCACGGCCAGTTCTTTAATCCTGGCGCCATTATGGGAAACGTTCAAGGCGGCTTTGTCCCCAGCTTTCTTTAGCTGAGCCAGGCGTTCTTGGAGGTCTGGGTGAGAGAGCAATTTCCGTAAGGCTTCCAGTCCTAACCCCAAAGGCACTGGAACAATAGAGTCATACAATTCTGGGGATATGTCCATTTCTTGTTGCGTCCAAATGGGGGTTTCAAAATAAAAGTCACACCCTCTGATGGAGGTAATGTTACAGAAGCATCTGTTTATTCCAGGCAGCATTTGTTGGTAGTATAGTGTGTTGATGTGATGTTCTGAGACAGACATAAGCTCTGCCTATATATATAATGGTGGACCCGGTCTCGCTGACCGCGTCAAATTGGCAGTGAGATATGGCGTGTTTCTTGGGAACTAGGCATGGGTGATGTTTCTCTAGGGCTTCATCGTCGCAGATGAAGCCTAGGTTTTCCTTATGGGTACATCCGTCTAGATTGATCATATGCCAGCTGGATGAGCTCACTTTAGCCCATCGGTCACTGTTCCTGGCATATAATACTGTGTCTGAATTAACTTGAATACCCAGCGGAACCACTGGATAGATGTGGAAAATTTCTTTAGCGGTCACTGTGGTTATAATCAATTGCAAGGTCTGGGTTACAGCGTCAAAAGAGGCGTTTGCCAAAGACCACCAGTGCTCGAGAGAGATTTCACTGGCGGTTAAATTTCCTTTGATTAATTCCCTTATTTCTAAGGATATAACTCCTGCCATAGCTTGTTTGATTATAGTCATGCCAGTGACTACATTAAGAGTTTGTGCTTGAGTGCAAGCAAGAGCCAATGAAATATTGTTTTGTAAAGACTGAATGCCACCAAGGAGATTGTTAAAATCTTTTTCCATGATTTGTTCCCAAGTAACCAGCAAGGGGTTAGTGGAGCGTTCCATGTGGGCAAGGGAATCCAATGATTGCATAAAGGGGAGGCTCATTTGAGAGATATCAAATGAAACCTTGGAGGCTTTATTTGCTATCACCTCTATGTTTGCAGCATCTATGGCTGCCATGCCCGCTCCTACGGGTGCGACCCAATCAGAAAGATCACGTTTAGTTCTTTTAGAGAGCTCTCCTTTACGCCACATTAGGATCCAATTGTCCCAACCTTGCTGGGTTGTGTGTAAGTAAGAGTCACAGAGGGCATGGCTGAAAGATGTGCCAAGCCCGCTTAAGCTGACATTGACTCTTTTTACTGAAATTTGCGGCTGCATCAAGACTGTTTCCTGATGGTTAAATTTTAAAGTGTGCGCCCCTACTACCGGGTAGGTCAGTGAGGCTAGTGAGTCTACATTTTGGATGAGTGGGTCAAAATCGAGTGTGTGATTTACATCACCAATTATTAAAGTGTAATTTCCTTCCTGATGGGTGAGCTGCAGAGTTGTTGTGCCGATAGCTGTAAGGTTTACAGTATCGGTGGCATTGAGGCAGACAGAGGTGTTTAGAAGGAGGGTCCAGTCTGGGGGACCTTGCTGCTTTAACGCGGAGCAGTTAAAATGCCAATTGAGCTTGCCCCATGCCAGTGGCTCTAGGTCTATGTCTTCGCCGAATGGGTCCGTGAGCATTATCGGGACCTCTGTGTCATTGTGGAAGTTTCGGGAGCCAATGGAAATGATTAATTTTAAAGGGTCGCCAATGTCCCATACGGCAGCTGATATTACAGCTATGTCAGTGTAGAGGGAGATGGGGGTAAGAGCAGTATATTCAATGGTGGATGTATTGATTCTGTCTTGTGGCTGTTTGCACAGGGTCACTTCCATTTCATCCATAGCATATTTCCCGGAGGTGCATAGAGTCACCTTTTCTCCAGTGCGGCTGTGAATGCAATGTGTGAGCTGCTGTGGTGGACATTGATCTATGGGTGTGAGTGTGACTGCTCTGTCATGCCGTCCTGTTACACAGGTAAAGATCCTAAAAGGCATGTTGATTCCCACGCATCTCCATCTGGTCAAGACTACCGTATGGTTGGCTATTTGTGTTGCCGATGTAAAATGAATCAAGGACAATCCGAATAATAACAATAAAATTTTTAATGGTCTTACCCATTTGTCTGTTGCTGGGGTGAAACTTCCTGGATGCATTCTGTAATATAATGTTTGAGGGGTGTGTGAGTGAGATCCCTGTACTCCATACTGCAGTCGACATACCCAAGTAGTCACAGTATGGTTCCCCTTAGCTAAAGGTGCTTATTGGTTCTTTGTTCATTGGTGTGCGCTTGGCACTTATGCAAGCCCGGTGCGGTTACTGCTGCACGCTACCGTGGCTTTTGTTCTTAGAACGAGGCACTGGAATTAGAATTCTGCTATTCCCTCCCCCCCTTGCTTCCTAAATGGCGGCTCGAGCCATTAGGAAGCACTTAGTGGAACAGGCAAGTGTCTCCAAGGGAGAAAAAGGGAAAGAGTTCGAACATGTCTGTAGGAAGTAAAGGACCATGTTTAACTGCAGCAAGTGAGCTCTCGTCGCCGCTGGGGTCCGGAGGAAGATCAGGTGGGACCGGGACCGGCGCGCCCTTCCACAGTTTGAGCTGTGAGGAATGGAAAAACTTGTGCCACGTTTGGCCGTGCTTCCTTGGTATTGCCAGTTTGTACACTGCAGGGCTGACCCTATCAATGATGGGGACCGGACCAGCCCATTTGGCCATGAGAGCATGCTGCTTTCGGCTAAACTTGCCGTAAAGCACTTGCTGCCCTGGATCCCAAACCTGGGGATTTCGAACCCATCCCAATTTCTTGTCTATTGCAAGCTGGCTTTCCCCTAGCATGTTAGCGACTTGGAGGTGTATAGTCAGGATGTCGGTGAGGAGTGATCGGACCCACTCGTCGTTCGCCACCTTAGGCTCGAAGTCCGAGGGGACATCACTCTGTAGCCAAAAAGCTTCTGGCATGCGCATTTTCCTGCCAGTCATGACCATATGTGGGGAATAGCCGTGTGAGGCCGTGGTTCCCCTGATAGCCATAAGAATGATGGGCAGTTTTTCATCCCAAGTCCTGCCCGTGGAACTGACCACTTTCATGAGAGCCTCCTTAAGGGTACGGTTAGCCCGTTCAATAGAGCCAGAAGATTGAGGGTGGGCTGCAATGTGGAATCTTTGGGTGATTCCCAGAGCCTTGCAGAGCTCCTGAGTGACTTCCCCGATGAAATGGGGCCCGCGGTCGGAGTCCAAGACTCGGGGGATGCCCCAGCGTGAAAACAAGTTATTAAAAAGAAGTTTGGCGGCCGTGCTGGCTGAGTTGTCCCGGCAGGGGAAGGCTTCGATCCACTTGGAAAAGGGATCGATCACTGTGAGGCAGTGCTTGTTGCCGCGGCTAGTTTTTGGAAGGGGACCAATGAAATCTATCTGAACTCGCGCCCAGGGTCCCTCTATGCGTTGGTGCTGGATAGGGGCTTTGGGACCGGATGAGTCTGCATTGACCATGGCACAGGCTAGACAGTTATCTACCCATTGGGCGACCTCTTGTCTCATGCCTGGCCACCAGCCTGCATCGCGCACCCGCTCCAAAGTAAGGTCTTTTCCCCTATGTCCCTGCTCGTGAACGAATTGGATCAGGTCTGCCCGTACTTCTACGGGAACTACCCAGTGGCGTGCCCCAGTGTGATCCACAGCCCATATTACTCCTTCCCGTTCTTCTATGGAGTATTTCCCTGTAGGGTCCTTGCCTTTGGAAAGGAGATCCTGCACATCTGCGTCATTGGCCTGAAGTTCCCCAAGGTCTACAAAGACTGGTGGGATAGACGGCCTATTGTGTTGGCTGCGTGTAGTGACTGCCTGAAGAGGTTGATCTGGTTGTTCTTGGGGAAGGGGTATTTGTGCAGCGGCTTTGGCCAAAAGATCTGCCTGGTCGTTCCAGTAGGCGATTTCAGAGTTGTTCTTTTGGTGGCCTTTGACATGGGAGATTTGAGTCTCCGCTGAACGACTATGGAGGAGTCGTACAACATCTCTCCATAGTGTTACGTGTGCTACCGGCTTGCCTTCTGCATTTACCCATCCCTGTTTCTCCCAGTGGGGGAGCCACACCGTAGCGGCTTTGGCCGTCCAGTCCGAATCGGTAAAAACAGCGACCGGAATGTCTGGAGGCTCGAAGGCTAGAACAGCTCGCAGGGCTGCGATCTCCGCGGCTTGGCTGGAATGGGGGCGGACAGACTCCTGCAAAGTGTGACCATCGTGGGTACGGATGGCACCATAACCGGTATAAGGGGTCCCTGTCACATGGAAAGAAGAACCATCGCAGAACCAGCAGTGAAAACCGAGCTGCGTGGCTTCTTCGAACGGCACTCCCCATGTGGCCGGCCAGGGTACATGGTCCACCACTGGGAGGGGACACTCGTGCTCTTCCCCAGTTATGATGAGGCCATACGGGGCAGGGGGCTCCTTCTGTTCCTTCCTGTAGTCTACTCCCTTATTGACCAGTGCAAGCGTCCTCTGGGCAATGCGGGCATTAGACACTTGGCCATCCTGGATCTTCCCTGAGAGAATGTACTTCAGGGGCGTGTGAGTAGTTTGCACTATGACCTTTGCACCTCCGATGATAAATTCCCAGTGAGTAAGGCTCCAGACAAGGGCTAGACAGACTTTCTCGCATGGGGTAAACTTTATTTCTACAGAGGAAAGATTGCGGGAGGCATAGGCTACTACCCTCGGGGCGCCAGCATGATGCTGTATAAGGGTGGCGCCGATGCTTTTCTCAGAATGTGCCAGTTGGATGTAGAAGGGTTTGTTAGGGTCCGGGTGCGCTAAAGCGGGAGCAGAGGCAAGACTTTGTTTAAGGCTGGCAAAGGCGTATTGTTGTTCAGGTCCCCAGAACCAAGGTGTGTTGCTCTTTAAGAGAGAGTACAGAGGGCGCGCTTTGTCAGCAAAGCCTTCCACAAAATCCCTGGAGAAGTTGAATGTCCCTAGCAAAGCTCTTAAGGAGGGCACATCTGTAGGCGCAGGGAGCTTGGCAATGACTTCCATGCGCTGGGCATCGGGAGTCCTGCCGTTGGGACCCAGGGCCAGGCCGAGGTACTTGACCCGCGTTTGAACTAGCTGGGCCTTGTCCCTACTAGCCTTGAACCCTGCATCCCTGAGAAGATTTAAGACTTCCCTGGTTACATCAGTGACCTCTTCTTCCGTGGGGGTGTGGACAAGAATGTCATCCACGTAAGAGAGCACGTGATCTTTAGAGGTAGCTCTGAGGTGTTCCCACATACGCACAACGTGTGCATGACAGATGCTAGGACTGGAGTGAAAACCTTGAGGTGTGCGCTTGAAGGCATATTGCTGGCCACGGAATGTAAAAGCAAATTTATACCAGCAGGACTCGTGCAATTTGATGGAATGAAACGCATTGGCCAAATCAATCACACTGTAGTAGCGCGATCCTGCTGCAATGGCTGCAAGGATCTCGTGGTACTTTGCTACTACAGGGGCCACTGGAGGAGTTACTGCGTTTAGCGCTCTGAAATCCACTGTCATTCTCCAGGTTACTCCGTCTGCTTTAAGGACGGGCCAGAGGGGAGCGTTGCAGATGGACTGCATTGGGAGGATGACGTCCCATTGGAGAAGCCCCTCAATGGTTTTGGCTATTCCCGCTTCAGCTTCGGCGGGATATTTGTATTGTTTTTGTGGAGGTGGATCCTTCCCTTCTATTAACACACAGGCATCACGGACGGTGCCACACTCTGCCTTGTCTTGGATCCAGACTTCAGGGAAATCTTGGATCCAAGGGTCACTAGGTTCCAATGGGGCCAGGGGAAGAGGAGCCTTTAGGGCGGCACACCAATGGACTGCATTGATTTTGCTAGGGCCCCCCGGAATCTGCCAGAGGAAGCCATTAGCCAAATCAATTGTGAGCCCATGGTCTCGAAAAAATGGAGCCCCGAGAATGCCATCGTCTTCGCCCTGGTTGTCGCAGGCAGACACACGTGTGGAAAGCTTTCCCACTGTTAAGGGAATCGAATTCCAGATGGTGGCAGTGTGCTTGCCTCCGGCAAAACCTGAGAGAGAGAGGGTAGCTGAAGAGGGCTGGCCTGTTTGGGCCAATTGGGGTTTGAGAACATTTGTGGATGGTCCCGTATCTACAAGGAGTGTAGCAGGTTTCATGTTCCCTGGAGTCCCGACCCCTGCTTTCACAGTCGGTCTCCCCCATGTGTCGGGCTTCAAAGGAGCCACGATGCCATTGGGGAGATTGTGGGACTCCGGGCAGTCCTAGCTTTGGTTCCCTTTCTCCTCTTCAATACGAGTGAGGGTGGTCGTCACCGGGTTGAGAGGCCGTTCCTGCTGCTTGGCCGAGTCTGTCAGTGCCTGGAGGAGAACTGAGTCGGGTTGTAGATGGAAACGTTCCATCTCGAATCCCCGTTCCTTGAGTTCCATCCAAAGGTGCCATCTGAATGGACTTACTCCATTTGGAGGGGCATCCCTATTGACCTTTTGGTGATATGGTTGTGGACCGGGCATCAGCGGCTGGGCAGCCGGGTGTGAATTGCCTGAGCTAGGAGCGGGATTATACTGATTGTTGGGGCCGTTGTTATAGTCAGCCGGAAGTGGTGGAGCAGATGGATGCATGTATGCCTGCGCGGGGTTGGTTCTGTTGTTATTGTAGTCTCTTTTCCCTCTATAATTGTTATTACCGCCTCTCTGCCAAGATTTGTTACGGTCATAGCGATCGTTCTTATAGTTCCGATCGTAGTTCCGATCGTTGTTCCTATCATTGTTCCTATTGTTCCGGTTATCATATCTACCTGAAGGTTGGTACTGAGAGTGGGGACTGTGATTGGCATACGTTATGGCTTGGATGGGTTCTTCCTCTTCCTTGTCTTTATGCCTTTTAGAGCTTTTTCCTGGCTTTGTCACTCCTGTGCTCCTTAGTAAAGTAGCCACTCGTCTTATTTTGAGTTCCATACCGGGCCAAGTTCCTACAGTGGGATCCGGAATGTTAAGGGCGAGTTGTGTTTGGGCATTAAAGCCATGCACCAGTGCTCGCCTAAAAGCACCGTCATCAAAGTCGGGTTCATTCGTGGCGGGGTCAATGTACAATGTTTCGGCCAATTGGGCTAGGAGCTGTTTCCTGGACATATAAGCCTCAGGGTCTTCCCCGTGCCCTTGTTTTTCTAAGATGAACAAGGCAGATAAGCTGCGATTCGGGTGCAGATATTCTAGGACTTTCTGCATCCATTGGATTCGGGAGCCGGCTGCAAGACCGTTGGTAGCGATGGCGGAATTGATGGCAGTTAAATCTGTGCCTGAAGCACAGCGCCTGGCCAGCTGACAGAGATCCTCTCCGTTGATACCACCATACATAGTGTGGACGTGCGTCATCCATTGTATGGCGGTATCCTTAGAGAGCGTCCCAATCTGCTCGGCAATGGCCTTAACCTCATCAGGTTTCCACATTTGGGTCTCTGTTACTGTTTGGGTGGTGGTTTTATTGCCCATTTTGGTAACCATTTCTTTGGTGCTAACAGGGTGGACGGGGGCATGGTTCTCAGTAATCTCTTCTATGGGGGCTTCAGGGTTTTCCCCGGTGTGGGAGAGGTCAATTAAACTCTCCGGGTGGATTGCTGATACCACCGCTCTTTGGGCCTTTAGTTGCCGTTTTAGAAGTTCTACTTCCCTTCGGCAGGCATCATGATTTGCTTGCTCTCTCTTAATCAGATTTTCTTGGGCCAAATACTTTGCTCCTTGTTGTGCCGATACCAGGGCTACATTGGCCTTTTCTAGGGCCTTTTCTGCTTCTTCAGCCCTGGCTGTAGCCTTTGCGGTTTTTTGTTCAGCCTTCTGAATGCTGAGGGCTAGACCTTGATTCTCTAGGGTCAAAGTTAATTTATCGGCTTGTAACTGCTGGCCCTCAACCTCGATCTCTCTTAGTCTCTGTTCCATTAACTCCTCGTAATTTTCTCTCTGGTCTATGAGATCTTGTTCATGTTTGCTTTTTATTCCACTCAGTTCTTCTTTGGTCTCGAAATATCTAGCCTCTAATTTGTCAAATCGGGCCGCTAAATCCTCCTGCTTATCAATTTCATTTTGCATACGTTTAATGACGGCGGCAGCGTCCTGCAGAGCCGTGTACAAAGCCCAGCTAGCGGCTGTGTCTTTAGCCGTAGAACCAGGTTTTTGGGTCTTGCAATAGTTCTGGAAAGTGCTTTGGGCTATTTCTAATGGATTGGGGCCCTTAAAAGATCCTTCCTTCCAAGGAGACTTACCCTTTTTCACCAGCCATTTTTCTAGCTTAGGTTCGTCCTCCTTGGTACGAAACATCTTTGTAGGGATTCTCCTGTTTTCACTTACAACAGGGGCGCGAGAAAAGGGGACTGGAATTCCCTCCCTGCCTTAATCGGCTTCTTAAGTTACAGTTGTTGGCTCAAGGTGGCCAATGCACCACAGAACAGGCTATCCCAGCCCTAATTAGTTTTTGGAGCCGGGGACTCACACCTCTCTCAACACTCGGGGATTACTTTTAACCCTAAACTTGGCACTCTCAGCCTTAATTCGGTTTTTAGAGCCGGGGACTCACACCCACACGATACCCAGGGATTACTCGTAACCCAAAAAGGAGACACCCAGTCTCAGAGACACCCAGTCTCTTTATATGAGGGTTTCAAGAACGGGTTGGCCAAACCTCTCGTCCTAAGGATAACCACACAACCAAATGAAGGTTTTGGGCTCGCAAGCTCTCACTGGATAACCTATTAACCAGCGGGGTTTCGAAACAATATGTTCCAGCAGGCTTACCCCTAACCAAAAGCAATTGATTTCACTTCATTGAGCGAAGTGAAGCAAGGAGGGGGAAGAGCGCGGGTATGCTCAAAGAAAGAGGTTCTTTTCCGGACTCAGCGGGTGTATGTCGTGTATGTAGTGTTGGTGCAACCGGTCTAGTGCCCTACTCGGGTCTTCTTTGGATCCCTTCCCACAAGATAGACGCGCGGACGGTCACACAGTTTGACCTGGGGTTCAAAGAGAGAGAAAGGGGGAAGCCACCCACGATAGGTTGCTCGCTAGAGCCAGGCACGCAGACAGAAACCGATCATACAGCCTCTCTAAGAACTCCGGAAGTGGTTTTTCCCTTACGTCTGTGGGTCAAAGACACGCCTGTCGACTATGGCGCGAAATTTAACCCTCAGGGCTATCCCGGACGAGCCCCCAATTCTGTTAGCCACATTGCTTTAATTTACGTTTAGCAATCAGCAAAATACACGGGTTCTTGCCAACTATACCAGGGTCCCACCCCTCCCGGGAGATCTCAAGGAAAGAGGCACGTGAGACAGATTCCAAGTTCAATGTTGTTTACTGGATCATGTAGTCAAGCATACAAAAATCGTAATCACACACACAATCTTACAGGCCTAATAAAGTAAAGAGAGAAAATAGCACTTTTGCATGAGCAGGTCTCGTTGGTGGGGAAAGCACGTTACCTTAGATGCGTTGTCCGATGTCAAGATGACTTGGATGGGGGAAGAAAGGTATAAAAGCTATGGGGCCACGAGGCTTGAACCAGCAAGACCACGTGGTTCTCCTGGATCGCGAGTCCAGAGAGAGAAAAAGGGTTTCAAAGATGGAGGCAAGGGTTGGGGACAGAGAGCTGGACTGAAGGGTCAATAGGTAAGATAGAGGGCGACGGCTCAAGAGGCCGAGTGACTCTCGGTTTGGGCTTTTATTGGGGGTCTTGGGGCGGGCTTTGCAGACCACAACCCACTAACACTCCTACTAGGCGGTCCGTCCCTGTTGGACCTTGCTATAGGTTAAAGGTGAACAAAGGGAGGAGGTCCAGGGGCTTGGTCAGTGTTGCAAGAGTATGACCTCACCAGGAAACAGACACTGAGTCTGGGGTCCGATGACTCACCTGGCCATACCTATTGTTAGTTGATGGTTTTAGCCAAGTATCTGATGGCTGGCACATTAGTTGCTAGGCAGTCTAGTTAGCATAACTATCCAGATGTGTGGTGGGGGAGTGGGGGTTAGCCAGCGGATGTCTGACAGAAGGAAGCCTCATGGCAAGAGGAATCCCTTGTCTGTCTTGGGTGAACTGCTTAGGGTGTCAGCCTCCTGGCTTGGGCTGGAGCTGGCTCCTATTTCAAGAAGAAAGCGCAAGACCCTACCACTGTTGGTGACACAGAGTTCAAACTTATGGATATGAAAATCCATAAGAGCACAGAAAAGTGCCTTGCTGGCTAACACAGTCACCTTTAAGGCCCTAACCCATTTGGGCCCAGGTACCCACTGCCTTCAGGGGTTTTTGGCAGGGTGTAGGAGGGGCACGCAGCCTTCAGCAGGGATTCAGGGGACTGTTATGTCAGGCGCCTTAGGGGGTAATCCCTGTGATTTCCAATCCAGGTGGGTGACGAAAAGTAATGGAGAGGTGTTTAGGGGTTTCCCTGCTGCTGGTTTTTATCAGTGCATCAGACAAACTGTCTGTAATTGATGGTCGGGACTGTTGGGACCCGATCCCAGGATAAGTCTGTTGGTACAGCGAATGTCCCAAACTCCTTCTGGACCAGCTGGCAGCTGCACAGTAGCTTTTCCTTTCCTTTTTTTGCTCACCTTATTAGCAGATGGATCCAGCACCCTGGGTGAACCAGATTGTTCTAGATCTGGGAGGAGAGCATCGGAATGCCAGTAAAGGTGCAGTCTGATGCAGAAGTGGAGAAAAGCTTCAGGATGCAAAAAAACGGCAGCTGGGCAGGGGAGTGGGCTGCTTCTGTGCCACTCCCTCCGTTCTCATTGGTCACTGAGCAAGTGAAAGGGTGGTGGTTGCCAGGAAGGGCCATGCAGAGCCCTGTCCACTTGGGCATTCACAGCAAAGGTTGCCCCAGGGCCATCCTCCTATTCCCCATTCCACTTGCATGCTGTGCTGCCTTCAGACACAGCCAGGCTTTCTTCCTGGCCTTCCGCAGTATGTCTCTCCAGTTAGCTGCCTGGGCCCTGGGCTGTCAGAGGGAGGACAGGAGTCTCCTCCTTCTAGCAGGCAGGGGTCCTTTGGGGCCAGAGCGAAGCAGAGCGCCACTCCGCCAGCTCAGAAGTGGGCAGTAGGGCAGCCACGGCCGAATCAGATTTTCTGATCTGATTCTGCCCGCCGCCGAATTGCCGCCGAAATTCGGTGGCGACTTTAAAAACGGCTGGAGGGGAGGGAGTTTGAGGGAGAGGCTCCAAACTTGCAGGGTACCTTCTGGGATCTCTCCCCCAAATACCTACCAAGTTTTAAGAAGATTGGACCAGGGGGTCCAATTCTACGGGCCTCCAAACAGGTTGCCCCCATTCCCTCCATTGTTCTCTATGGTGGGAAAAAAGTAACATTTTTTCCCACCATAGAGAACAATGGAGGGGATGGGGCAACCTGTTTGAGGCCCCATAGAATTGGACCCCATTGTCCAATCTTCTTGAAACTTGGTGGGTATTTTGGGGAGAGGTCCCAGAAGGTACCCTGCAAGTTTGGAGCCTCTCCCTCAAACCTCCTCTCTTCCAGCCCCTCATATACCCTATGAGTTTTTGCCATTGACTTCAATGGCCCATAGGGCAGGGGTGGGCAAATTGTGGCCCGGGGGCCACATGCGGCCCACCAGAGTTTTTTGTGGCCCGCCAAGACATTCAGCCACGTGGTGTGATAGGGTACATTTGTCTCATTAAACTGATTCTAAAATTAAATGTGCTTGCAGCTATAGATGATATAAAATTAGCACAATAAATAAATTGAATAAAACTACCGCTATTTTATTTAATTTATATTTATTGATGTTTATGATACAATTTATACCTTTTCTGAAATGCAAAGTTAACTAATGAATGCAATCATTTTAAAAGGTGCGGCCCTCCGCTAACCTCTGCTCCCCACAAAGTGGCCCCCGAGCCAAAACAATTGCCCACCCCTGGCATAGGGTATAATAGGGCTGAAACTGACATTCGGCTGGTTATGCTAATGAGTTATGCTAATAGGTATGCTAATGAGCTCCTGCACCACTTTTTCTACGAAAGGACCCCTGCTAGCAGGTATGTAAAAAGTGGAAGGGTGGGGTGGGGCGGAAGGAAGGCAGGCAGGCAGGCAGGCAGGATGAATAATTCCAAACAACAATAAGCCAAGCTACAGCACTGGTAGTGCGGGGGGGCCCTGCCTAAAAGGCAGGGAGAAAATGTATCCATGCATCCCTGCTGAACACAAGAGTCTCGTGTGTAAGGAATGAATGAGTGTGTGAATTCAGTAACCAAACACTCACGTGTTCTTATTAATTTTTATTAAAATTACCCAGTGCCATCATGGTGAGCCAGAGGTATTATGAGTGACATGGGGTATGAGTGACCCCGGGGGGGGGGGTTTGCAAACAAATGCAAACTATTTACATGGGAAAAGCACAGTTCAAATGAAGCTGCCTTACACAGACTCAGACCCCCTTCTGTCCATCAAGGTCAGCCTTGTCTACTCAGACTGGCAGTGGCTGTCCAGGGTCTCAGGTGGAGGAGGTCTTTCACATCACCTCCTGCCAGATCCTTTTAATAGGAGATGCTGGGGATTGAATCTGGGACCTTCTTCCTCTGAGGTGGAGGCCATCTTGTGGGTGATTCCCACCTATCTCCAGGGAGGTAGGACTAAGAATAGCTTCTTCCTGCTACCTGTGGTGGGAGTCACCCCTGGCTCAGTTTGTTTCCTGCCTCAGTAGGGAGAGCAGCTAGGTGTTGACTCTGTCTAACACCCATTTTTTCCCTTTGATTCTACGCTGATTCTTTTCCTTTCTTTTATCCTTTATTCTTCTTATCTATTTCTCTCTCTCTCTCTCTCTCTCTCTCTCTCTCTCTCTCTCTCTCTCTCTCTCTCTCTTTAAAAAAGAAGCCCTCTCTTCCTCTCTCCCTTCTATCCCTGGCCTACTGGGGAGTGAGCTCCAACTCCTGCCGCCTGCCACTGAGGCCAGACCCTTTTCTAGCCGGATGGATGCGGCGGGGCCGTCATGCGAACGGCGTGATCGCGTGCCGAAGAAGCGCCCAGCTGCCGAGGATCTGCACAACGAGAGCCACGGCGGCAGTGGTCACAGAAAGCGCGCCAAAATGGGCAGCTCCCAAACACCTGAGCGCGCGAAAAAGACGGCAGTGGTGGCCATTTTGGAACACTCAGGCCGCGATGCTTCAGCCGGGGATGGCCTAATGTGCCCACACCCACACTCCCATGAACCCAGGGCCGAGAGCCGATCCGGGGAGGAGCAAATTCTGAGGATCCAAGAAAGTTTTGCTTGTGGAGCCACGGAGGAGGAGGAAGAGGAAGAAGTGGAGGATATGTTGAAGACGACCCCCCCCCTTCTCCCCTAGTGCCATGGCCTTTATTTGCAGGGCAATGTGGGATGAAATAGCCCGTTTTTGCAGGTCAGGTGAGCATAGTTCCTCCACTCCTAATTCCCACCATCCCCCTCCCCTTCACACAGACACCCCCACGGCAGCCTAATAGCAAGGGAAAATGGCCCACCAAGGCGGCTCAAAAGAGCACTGCCAAGCGTCACCAACTCCAGGAGCCCCAGTACCCGGGGGAGGATGACCTCACTCACTCATCCAGCGAGAGGGAAGAAGGGGAGTTCTCCTCTAACCCAGAGGATGAAGGGGAACCTATTCCAAAAACCCCTTCAGCTAAGGAACAGTCCTTTCGCTTCTTCAAGCCTGAGGACCTTTACTATTTGCTTTCCAAGACCCTGGCTGCTCTACAAGTCCAGGGCAATCAGAAAATGACTAAGCCTGTCCCCCCCGCCCCAAGAACAGGCCGAGGGAACGGAAATCTTTGATGAATTTTTTCCTCCAGTGGATCCTTCTAAAGTTCCCTTTCCTTTCCCAGGGTTTTATGTGAGGAAGGTCAAAGCAGAATGGGAATGACCTCTAACTTCCAGACCCTTCCCTGGGGCCACCAGGAGGCTTTACCCCTTACACTACTCTGCTTCAGAATTATTGCAGGTTCCCGAGGTGGATGCACCGGTTGCGGCATTACAATCATCTGGCGTGGTCTTGGAGGATGGCCACGGAACTCTAAGAGATAACTTGGATAAAAGAGCAGAGTTTGCCCTTCGCAAGGCTCATGAAGTCAATGCCTTAGCCATCCGGGCCTCCTCCGCAGCCTCTACAATGTCCAGGGCATCAATTGTATAGATGAGAAGACGCATACTGATGTTACCAGAGGGTGATCGCGGACTATTAGAAGGGGCCAACAGACTGATGAAGGCAATTTCCTTCTCGGCGGACGCCACCTTGGATTCCATGGTCTTCTCTGCGAGGGCAATGTCCACGGCAGCTGCCGTGCGTCGCACTCTCTGGTTAAGAGCCTGGCCAGCTGACTATCAATCAAAGGCCATGGTTTTGGCATACCCATTCCAAGGGAATAAACTTTTCGGAGACTCATTGGAAAAAATACTAGTGGAGACGCATGACAAAAAGAAGACCCTTCCTAGAACAATCCGGACTGGGGACAAGAGACCAGGCACTTCGTCTTCCTTTCGTCCTTACAACTCCTCTTACAGATTTCAACAAGACAACAGACGGTCTACGTGGACCTCCAATAAGCAGCCCTTTCGTCGGGGAGGATTTAACACCTCCAGTAGATTCACCAAGTACTTCGGGAACAGAGCTGACAAGAGCGGTGACTCCAAACCCTCCAAGGCATGACTATGCAGACATTCCTGTGGGCGGTCGTCTTCTTTTCTTCTCCCCGAAGTGGCTCTCCACAGACTTAGACTCATGGACTGCAGACGTAATCTCCACAGGCTACAAGATAGAATTCAAATGTCTTCCTCCTCCCCGACACAAGAACTCAATCAAACGAGACAGAACTCTTGCAGCAATGAACCATCTTATCCACATCCGTGCAATGGAACCAGTACCCCCAGAAGAACATCGTTCCGGAGTGTACTCAGTCTTCTTCACTGTGCCAAAGAGAAACGGGGATTGGAGGGCAATCCTCAATTTGAAATTCTTAAACAGATATGTAGATCTAAGGCACTTTTGCATGGAGACTCTAAGGTCCATCGCTGAGTCTCTCCAGCTGGGAGAGTTTCTGACCTCGGTGGATCT
Organism: Lepidodactylus listeri; assembly: GCA_029233225.1. Classification (NCBI taxonomy): domain Eukaryota; kingdom Metazoa; phylum Chordata; class Lepidosauria; order Squamata; family Gekkonidae; genus Lepidodactylus; species Lepidodactylus listeri. Next base: position 307,303 of record JARCFY010000013.1, read on the forward strand.
AACAGAAGTGTACTTCCATATTCCAATCTTCCAGCCACACAGAAAGTTCTTACGTTTTTGCGTGGGAAACACTCACCTTCAGTTCCGCGCCCTCCCCTTCGGTCTGTCTTCAGCACCCCGTGTATTTACCAAGATCCTAGTGCATCCCGTAGTACATCTCAGGAAACTAGGTACCCACATTCATCCGTACCTCGACGACCTCTTGATCCGCTCACCATCAGAGGAACAGGCACTCAGAGACGTCACCGAGACTATAAAATTCCTAGAGGAGTACGGGTTCCTGGTCAACAGAAAAAAGAGCCATCTACATCCAACTCAACGTCTGGAACACTTGGGCATACTGATCGACACACGTTCCTCCAGACTGTTTCTACCAGCAGCCAAAACACAGAAGATCAAGGCAATAGCGGCACAGATCATCGCGGCTCGCACGTCATCCTTATCCCTTCTGGCCAAGATGATGGGCCTAATGGTTTCAACCTTCGATGCTCTTCAGTGGGGAAGATTTCATTCCAGACCACTGCAGAAGTTTCTTTGCCCTTTTCAGAACCACATAACTCTAAAGATGGACATGTCCTTGAAGGTACCTCTACAGGTGAAGATGGGTTTACGTTGGTGGACCAGACCATCCAATTTGTCGCAGGGCAAGATGTACTGGATCCCGGAACAGATTCAGATCTTCACAGATGCCAGTCTCTCCGGCTGGGGAGTGACCCTTCTTCACTTACCAATTCAGGGAAAATGGTCCATGTCAGAAATGACTTTGCCGATCAACCTGCTGGAGCTCCGGGCCATTCGACTTGCCCTCCTGCATTTCTCTCCACAGATACAAGTCAAGCATGTGTTAATAAGAACAGACAACATTTCTGCCAAGGCGTACCTGAGCAAGCAAGGGGGAATGCGCTCCCCATCTCTAGCCAGGGAAGTGACTCAACTTCTGAATTGGGCAGAAAACAACCTATTATCCTTACAAGCAGAACATGTGCAAGGTACAATCAACACCCAGGCGGCCTGGCTGAGTCGCCAAGTCATTCAGGAAGGAGAATGGTCTCTCCACCCAGACATCTTCCAACTGATCATATCGGAACTGGGAACACCGATAGTAGACCTCTTTACCTCTCCGATCAATGCGCAGCTGAGCAGATTTTACACCAGGTTCTTTCATCCATTGGCAGAGCAGACGGACACCCTTCTTTCTCCGTGGCCTACGGGGCTTCTCTACGTATTTCCCCCACTTCCTGTCCTACCAAGACTGTTGCGCAGGATAAGAATCGTGAGGGCAGAGGTCATTGTGGCACCTTACTGGCTGCGTCGTCTGTGGTTCATGTCTCTGCAAGAACTGACGGTGTCTCCACCTCTTCACCTACCAATCTTAGAAAATACACTCGTCCAGGGACCAATCCAGCGCCCCGATCCAGGATGGTTACATTTAACCGCGTGGAGATTGAAAGGCAGAAGTTTGCAAAACTAGGGTATGAAGAGTTGGTCATCAACACCATCTTAGACTCCAGAAAACCATCCACGACTAGGATCTACAATGTAACGTGGAAAGCCTTCGTTAGGTGGTCTAGGAGAAAAAGGATTGACCCCCTTCATCCAAGAGTTTGATCAGTGTTAGCCTTTCTGCAAGACGGCAGGTCCGCCGGTCTTAAGGCTTCTACGCTTAGACGACAGACGGCAGCCTTGGCCTCAGTCCTCCCATTATACCGGGGACTACCAATCTCTCAACACCCACACATCTGTCAGTTTCTAAGGGGAGCCTCCCTCAACGACCCTCCAACATGTCAGAGATTTCCCACTTGGAGGCTCAATCCAGTCCTTAGAGCACTGACAAAAACTCCTTTTGAACCCCTGAGGGAAATTTCACTCAAGTTCCTGAGGATGAAAACCTTGTTTCTAGTCGCTGTCACTTCAGTAAGGCGTGTCTCAGAGTTAGAGGCCCTTTCAGTATGATCTGACTTGTGCATTTTCCATAAGGACATGGTGGTCCTTCGTACGGATCCATGCTTCCATCCAAAGATTAATTCATCTTTTCACAGGAACCAAGAAATTTACCTGCCATCCTTCGTTCCAAATCCTTCTCATCCAAAAGAAAAAATATGGCACATGCTAGATGTTAGGCGATCCCTAAAATGTTATGTCTTAAGGATGGCATCCATCAGAAAGACAGAGGCCATGTTCATTAACATCTCCCCTCCCCATATGGGGAAGAAGATGTCCACAGCTGCAATCAGTTACACTGTTAGGATTTGCATCGCGGAAGCTTATAAGAGCATGCACCTGGTGGTTCCGAATGGCATTACAGCCCATTCTATACGTAGTGCGGCCACCAATGCAGCTGTCTCCAATAGGGCCTCAATAGAAGAAGTGTGGAGGGCGGCCACTTGGTCTTCATTGACTACTTTCATCAGGCATTATAAAATCAACACGTATGCTTCTTCAAACACCTCCTTCGGTCATAGGATCCTCCAGCACGTCTTAAATGAGGATGACGATCTCCCACCCGACATCTAGGACCATTGCTCTGGGAGGTCCCACAAGATGGCCTCCACCTCAGAGGGAGAATGACCAGTGGTTACTTACCGTGAGGGGTCTTTCTCCTCTGAGGGCTGGAGGACATCTTGGCCCTCCCGGATCATCATTACCAGGTATGAGACAGAAATTATGAGAGAGAGAGAGAGAGAGAGTGGGCTACAGCCGAGCCTTGGCACCAGCGATTAACCTCATGTAATCGCATGTTCTTGATTAAGAGAGTTTTTTCCTATATCGTCTTCTTCCTGTTCTAGTTAATGTTCCTGTTTATTTTGAATATAGTTGTCTTTACATGTGTGTTTGAAGTTACTTCAGCTTTAGGAGCACCCAAACTGAGCCAGGGGTGACTCCCACTACAGGAAGCAGGAAGAAGCTATTCTTAGTCCTACCTCCCTGAAGATAGGTGGAAATCACCCACAAGATGTCCTCCAGCCCTCAGAGGAGAAGGACCCCTCACGGTAAGTAACCACTGGTCGTTCTGTATGCCAAGCAGAGGCTCTGCCACTGAGCCATGGCCCCTCCTCGCAATCAGTTCACATGGTCCTCTGGTAACAGGTGTTGACTTCCAAAAGTAGAAAGCCAGAATGTGCTTCAGGAGTTTATGGGAAATTGCATTGCTGAACAATGTCTTCTCATGCTTACTCCTCTGCTTTGCATAACTGAAAAGGTTTCTCTGCTAAATTAGGAAAGAGATGTCATGAGAACTAGTCTCATAGAGCAAAAGCAAAGAAGCCCAGCATAGCTGCTATTCTTTTTATTTAATCCGCTGCCTTCATTCCCCCGTCCCCTCTCTGAAATGTTTAATTTACCTCTGGAAGTTTAAATTGGCGAAACATTCCAGGAATTGATGAAGGGCTGTAATCACCAAAACACGAAAGACAGGATTTTGGAACCCTTGCAGATTTTTGTTTTAATCCTCTCTTGATAGGGTTTCTTGGAGTTGGTGGTGGCTTGCAGTCTTTTGTTCAAGAATGCTTGGCTAGGATCTGACTTGTGTGAGTGGTGGGTAGGGATGGGCATGAACCAGCTGATGAACTAAAGTTTGTCATGAATTTTGGCTGGTTCATGGTTCCCGAAGCAATGTCTGTGAACTGAAGAACCGCCACAAACTTCCACAAATTTTGATGCAGTTCATGGTGATTTGTGGCAGTTCATGAAGAGCAGAAAGTAGGGGTTACCCCTGCTTTCTGCTTTTCACGAAAAAAAGCTGAACAGTGGGGAGCTCCCTGCCGCTCAGCTGTTGGGTTTAAATGGCTTCAAGCAATTTAAACCACTGCTTTCTGCTCCCTGCGAAAAGCCACAGGAAGCAGAAAGCGGGGTTACCAAACAGCTGAATGGCAGTCACTCAGCAGGGTTTAAATGGCCCAGAGCCATTTAAACCAAACAGCTGAGCGGCAGTCCCCGCAGCTCAGCTGTCTGGAAACCCCTGCTTTCTGCTCCCCATGAAAAGCTGCAGGGAGCAGAAAGCAGTGGTTTAAATTCTAAATGGCTCATGAACTGACACAAATCAGTTCAGTTCGCAAACTGGCATATTGGTTTGTGGTTCAGTCACGAACTGAACCACAAAAATGTGGCTTGTGCCTATCCCTAGTGGATGTGATTGAAAGCACTTCTAATTAGAACTTGGAATCAAGGAATCTTCTTTGATAATATTCCACTAGTTCCTGCAGACGTTGGATTTCTTTGGCCCTCTGTTGCTCCACCAACAAATGCCGAGTTCTGAAAAGGATGGTCCTTTGGTAGACCAGAGAGGGCACAAAGCATACTTGCCTTTTCCATCTGCCTTTCGGAGTAAGCAGTTGAGGCTGGTAAGTATCAGGTACTGATTCTTATGGAACCCCAGCCATTATTGGGCTCCTGACCAGAGCTGCAATTTACTTCTCTCCTGAGGATCATCTTTGTGAAGAAATGCATTTTTTTCTTTGGAGAGGTTTGAAATGAGCAAAACCTTCACTCTGCATTTTAATTCCCTCCCCTCTCTGGACGGAGAACAGGCTGGGAGGGGGAAGTCAGTTCAGTTGCTTTCCAGACTTACATCTGCCCACCTTCATACAAATGCTAATAGGTCTAGACAATGGGATGGTCAAGACCCCCCCCCCCCCCCCAGCAGGGAACAGAGATTTGGAGGAATAAAATAGTAGAGAGATTTCAGAAAGGAAATTTCTGGAGATGTCAGGAAAAGCTTCCTTGACCTGGCCTGACTGGGTCAGTAGAGGTGAAAGGAAGAAGATAAAACTCCTGGAAGCAAGGAGGAAGTTCTCTTTTGTGCTGAGTCTATTAGAGCAGACAGAACTCTTAACTGATGTCTGAAGGAGGCAGCCATTTAACCGTGTGCGGTTCTGTAGAGCTGGAGGAAGCTTCAAGGTGATGGGAACTCTAGAAATCTGTAACTTCCTAAAGCTAAGTAGCCTGTCCCAATATTTTAACATCTGATAGGGCACGCATAGAGAGAGAGGGACAGAGGAATTGCGTTTTACCCATTTCTTTTTAATCCCTTGCTCAATCTGGTGCTGTGCTAAAAGTATGCTTGTGAACATTTTCTTTTTAATAAATACTTCATAACTATGGATGCTGGGAGTGGTTCTCTGTACTTCCAAGACTTCAGCTGTCTTGGACATGCTATTTCAAACGGGAGGGCCGGGGGAAGGCAGGCAGTTGGCAAATGGCTATTCCTTGGGGGGGGGCACAAGGAAGTGAACAGTCCCCATGGTGAGTAGGCACTGGGCAGCGGGAGACACAGAGGCAAGGCCTCAGGACTGGGAAGGGAAGGTGGGAGTCCTGACCCTTCCAGCAGGCAATTCCTACAAAGGTCAGGTGGTGGTGTTGGGCTACCCAAGAGAGAAAGAAAAGCCTTTTAGAAGGCAGGGCGGAAGAGGGGCATGCGGGCCGGAGCAGGGCTGTTCCACCACAATCTCAGAGGTTGTTTTTTTAGTTACTGTTTTTCTTTGAGAATGAGGAATTCACAAAGGGTTATTTTGTTTTATGTACGTCATGAATTTTTAGCATGATTTGAATTTCTTTGTCTTTAATTTTTCCTCATTGTATAAACTAGGTGAAATTAGACTTCAGGGATTCTGGATTTGTTCTAGTGCAGAGAGCTGTGAGCCAGAAGGGCTTCCACCTGGAATTTCCTTTTGGCCCCTCAGCTAGAAAGTGGGGGGGGGGGGGGGGAAGGGTCTCTAGGGCAAGTCTCTGGCCTCCAACTGCAGTATGAGGGGAGCTGTGCTAGTCTGGCTAAGGGGGCTGTGTGGAGATGTATGGGAAGGCCTTTGAACCTTCTCAGTCACAAAGGTCTGGAGGATGGGTAAGCTGTGAGTCAGTGATGGAAGTGAAAGGCCCAGCCTCTCCAACAGCCCCCCACACACACACACCTACCCTTTTTCACAGCCTCTGTACTCTCAGCTGGAGGGGAAGGGTCCCTGGCGTGGCCAGTGGGCTGTTTATTTTGGAGGGAAGGGCCCCTGAGTGTGATGCGCCCCTTGAGAAAGAGGCCTGAGAACTCCACTCATGCTTCAGCCCCCCCCCCCCCCAGACCCCAGACGAGATCTGTTGGTCTGTGCCGGACTGGGGCCCTGCTTCTCTGAAGCACCCACAGTGCACAGGGTTTAAGTTCTTTGTGTGCCCATCCCATGATTATTTTATGTTGATTTTTGCCTTCCTTTCCAAAATGCATTCAAGAAAATTGTATTTTTATCATGCATTCTTTGGATAAGAAATGTCTGCAACCGTATTTGAGGGCATAAATTTTTCATGACTAGCACATGGATACTAAATAAAAAATGACAGCTTCTTGGATGTGACTGCACTCTAAATATGTGCCTCGAAATAATGAAGTCTGTGACGATTTGGGAAAGGAGCCGCCAGGAGAGTAGCAGATGTATGTGCATGTTGGGCTCGTGCGCTTGGGCTCCAGGAAGCGTGAGTGGGCTGGGGAGAGCAGCCGTCGCTTTCCAGGCTGTGGGGGGAATGTGTTGGTGCTGAGTGCCAAGTTTCTTCTTCTGTCAGTTGGGAAGCAAAGCATCCAAGGCCATTTTATGCTGCTGAGCTGCACCAGCCGCCGTTTATTTTTGCTCTGGAGGGTGTCCAGCTTTACAAAACCTAGATTTGCAGTCACTGCACACAACAGTGAAGCTGGGTGGAGGGTGGGGATTTGGGCACGGGAGAGAGGCATGGAGAACGTGATTCTAGAGCCTGCCACGATTCCCACGATGCATTCCACACCTCATTGCGTGTTTCCATCAGTCCCTAATCTTTGAAGCAAAGGCAGAAAGGGAAGGGCTGGACCGGCGGAGTATCCTTTTCCATTCCATGTCCTGTGTCCAGACCTCGGGGTGGGCTCTGGTTCAGTGAATTGCTCTGATCCTTCAGCTCCTTTTCCTCCCGCAGGGAGGGACCCCAATGGAAGCTGCTGCAACACTGCCTGCCATTGGGGGGGGGGGGCGTGCAGACATGGATGTTCTCTGGAGGGTGGAGCTCAGAGCTCTCATGTGCCATTGCAACTTCAGTTGTGTCTCTGTGCCTGAAACAGAAGTAGGCACCATCTGTTATCATCCTGGCTGCTCAGACCAACGAAGCACAGGCACGGGGGGGGGGGGGGGACACACTTCTCCGAACAACAGCTCAAAGCTGGACCATCTGATGCTCTGTCAAGTTCAGGTCCGGGCCTCTCCCACTGAAAAAGAATTGGGCAGTAGGTAACTGGAAAGACCTTGGCCTGCCTGGGACCCTAGAGAGTGGCTGCCCGTCTGACTCAGCAGAAGACAGCAGCAAGGGGTTCATTTTAATTTATTTATTTATTTATTTATTTTTCGCATTTCTATCCCGCCTTTTTAGCGAACTGGCTCAAGGCGGCTCACAAGATGACATACCACCGAAGTGGTTTACAATTTAAAAGCATAAATAAACAACATTATAAAACGACTCACATAGCCGTACTGGCGGCATCTACGTTTAACACTACGTTTAACACGAAGCTAGAGGTGAAGGGGGGCGGGAGAAGGATTGGAGTGGGGGACTGAACACAAATATGTTCTTAGTACTTGGGGGGGGGGAGCAACAGCGGGAGGGGCTTCTATTTGTTCTTATTTACACCCAGATATTTTGTCTTTTTCACCACCTCACATTCTGTAAGTTTTTGTAACTCGTTTTGTTTCTTATTTGACATATTTTTGCACATTACTTTCGATTTGTTCTTATTTAGCGGGAGGGGCTTCTAGTGTCCTCCTGCCCCCACTGCTGGACCTCCTTCCTGAGGGCCCCTGGGGTGTCTTTGGCCACTGGGTGACACAGAGTGTGTTGGGCTGGAGGGGCCCCTGGCCTGACCTCCAGCACTGGCTTCTCTCTGATATGTTCTTGATGCCCCCAGCCAGAAGCAGCACCTGCTTATGCAGGCCTGCTGGGGGCAGAATTTCAACCCATAAAGATGGCACCGCAGGCGTGCATGTAGCAAACCCCCAAGACTAGGGCAGGGATTTGGAGAGGAGAAATGGGTGGGGCGCTTGACCCTTCATCCCCTCGCCCGTTCCCCCACTCCAGGGCATGTGGTTGGAGGGAGATGGGAGGAGTGGGTGCAGTTTCCTCAGAGTGGCTGCCCCTTCTGAAGAAGGTGATCCATTATGGCGGGGGGGGGGGGGGCTCCATATTGTGCAGCTGGCACCAAGTCTATTATTTGTTGAATCTGTTTAGGAGATTTATATGCTGCCTGTCCAAACACCTGCTTGAGGTGGCTCACGAGGTGGGAAGTACAGTGAATGCAGCGCTTGTGTTGCACTAGCAGAGCCATCCCTCTGGCTGCCGCCGTCTGTAAACTTCCTTTGTGCCTCATGTGGCTCTTCCCAGAGGGAGGAAATTGCCTCACTCTGCAGAGTCACGGGAGTGCAGGAAAAACCAACTTAAATAAGACAGGCAAAGGAGGGAAAATGTGCTGGTTTGAAACAAAGACACCGTGAAAAACCTGCCACCAGATATTTTATTTATTTATTTTTCAGATTTATATTCCGCCCTCTCTAGAAATGGGCTCAGGGCGGATCACAGAGCCAATCTGCATCACAATATAAAGGCATTAATAAAGAACAAGAATTTAACAGCAGATTGCACTACTGAACAGTAATTTAAAAACGCACCCTTTTCTTATTTCTAATAAATAAGAATTTAAACCAGCCATGCAAGGCTGCAGTTTGGCCCACTAATCTGGAAGCAAGCTGTACTAAGCACAGTGGAATTTACAAGTAAAAAATATTTACAAGCAAACACACATATTTACTGGGGAGGAAGTCCAGTTGAGCTCAGTGTGACCCTTACATTTGAAGAGTCACGTATAGGATCTGTCCACACACCACTGCAGATCTGCTCTAGCCTTTCCCTTTTTTAAACCAAGGAACTGGAATCTCCTTTAATGAACATACAAAAGTAAACCAAAAATGCCCCAAGTCATCATAACATATATAAACCTTTCCTCATTTCACAAAAGTAAATCAGGAGACCAGACCAGTTTTGATAAAAGTATGTTTGTAACAAATATGTTTGAACAATTTACAAGGATCCCATCAATTTAACAGACATGTCACGCAGTTTAATGTTCACAAATTCCCCACAGAATTAAAATAATAATTAACATAAAATAATTGTCATTGATTCATTAGATTGTGTGCATCCAGTTTGCCAGTAGAAGCTTGTTTGCAATAACCTAAAAATGTAAGTAGCAAATACATTAAAACCTTCCTCCATCTAAATCAATATAAAGGCTTGAGCCTTTTTTAAATTAAACTCTTATATATTTATATTACTCAATCTGATTAATAATATAGGAGCTTTAAAAGTTACCATTTGTAAAACTCTCAAGATATGGGGTAAGGTTATTTAAAAGCCAATACATTCCTGAAAGATAATTTGCTAGAACAGATGATCCAACAGGCAGCTACTAAGCAAGACGTGATCTGCACAAGACCTTGACTCTTGGCAGGGAGCTGAAATGTTTACAAGGTTCTGTTCAAGGAATACACCTCCAGGGTGGCATACTGGAAAGCCAAAAGTGGCTCTTGTATTTTGGCTGCAATCACATACACTAAATAATCCACTTTCAATCCACTTTCAGTGCACTTTTAAACTGGATTTTGTCAGTTCACACAGTAAAACCCAGCCTGAAAGTGCATTGCAAGTGAATTATTTAGTGCATGTGATCGCAGCCTTTGGCTGAGGACAAACTGGCAGTTTGCCGCACCTCCGCAGCACGGCAGACTAAGGCGGGGGGAATTTCCCCTGCGGCACGGCGTTCACACGCCGCCAGAAGGAAGCCGCCCGCAGCGTTCAGACTGCGGGCGGCTTCCTACGGCGGTGGGCAGACGCCGCGCGGCTCCCCCTGCCCGCGCGCGTTCACACCCGCTCCGGAGGGTGGAACGTGCGCCGCAGCAGCCGAGCACCACTTTGAAGTGGTGTTCGGCTGCTGCAGGAGGAGCGCGGCGCCGGACGCGATGCTTCCAGGCCACCACCTCAGGGCAGATGCGGCCGTCTGAACGGCCGAGACTGCCAATCTGTCCTCGGCCTTTGTCATGCATAGACACGCATTGAAAATTGCAGACACCAAATCCCACAATATATGCAGAGAATCAAACCAGTTACACATGAGCAGACTAAGAGGAAACAAAATCCTGCCTAATGGCAAATCCTAATGGAATATTAGAAACAAAGCAAGGGTATTTCAAAAGCCTCCCATCTGAGGCTTCATTCAAGGCCCATAGTGCCAACGTTTTTAAAGTGAAACCCAGAAAACGCTCTTCCTCAATATCCAACAATGATGGATCCTGATTTACCCTTGGAATGGATAACATCTCAGTTTAGGGAGCCTGCTTGGTGTCCCTGTGGAGTGGGACTGCTCCCCATCTGGCCTGTGAACCTGTGGGAAGAAAGTGCCACACCAGCAATGGGAGTTTCCCAGAAAAATCTGATCCACAAGTTTCTGGAAAAGGTCCTGGTATCCTATCTATAGTGTGGTCTGATGTGGCATACTTATTTCGACTGTGATTTAGTACAAAAAAATTTTTTAATTGCCCCATGGTGATTTTATGGCCTTCTAGCAGCAAATACTCTAAGTGGAATATTTGATTAGTTTTGCTGTCACTCTCCGCAGCATCACTTGTGCTGCTTATGGCTTCCACAGCAGACTGGCAGAGCCACAGACCCCCAGATGGATGGAACCACATTTGTCTGTCTGTAACAACAGGAAAGTGCCGGAGTCCAGCAGCACCTTAAGGAGCAACAACTTTTGTGGCAGGGGAGGAGGAGCTTTCCTGAGTCACTGCAGCCACTTCTTCTTCTGAAGTGAGCAGTGACTCACAAAAGCTCATACCCTGCCACAAATTTTGGCAACTATGGTATCTCTTCCGCCATGTGAGAGGAGGGCTGCGGTCACACACACTAAATAATCCACTTTCAATCCACTTTCAGTGCACTTTCAAACTGGATTTGCCAGTTCACACAGTAAAAATCCAGTTTGAAAGTGCATTGAAAGTGCACTGAAAGTGGATTATTTAGTGTGTGTGACCGCACCCGAGGTATATAAATAAGAATTTTAGCTTTGGTTTTGATTGGACCTGTATGATTAATCAGGTGAATTTGAAACTTGATTTTTAAAATTTGTATTAATGTATGCATTTGTGGTCTTATCCTCCTCCCTCCCATTTACGTGGAGGTACACGTGCGTGTGTTCCCTTTTGCTCAGTTACAAGGGATAATCACCTGAAAGACATCAATTACAACTTTGAAACTGCCCAGCTTGCCTCGTGTTTTATCGGCAATGGCATCTTTTCCTTGTTGCTAATGTTACAAAACAGTGACTCTTCTGAAATAGCAAATTCTCCACAGAAAAATAATCTGCCAGAAAATTTGCTGCCTGCCCCCATGACTTTGGGTATCAGAGGATGGGATAAATTCTGTAGCAGGTGGACTTCATTGCCCACAACCACTGTGGTGAGAATTAAACACAGTGCTATGGATGGGACAGGTATATGGTGAAGGAGCGGGTATCTGGGAGGAATGTGGGAGGCAGACACACTGCTGCCGAAAAGCTACTCTCATTGTCTCCTCTGTTTTATTGCAGTGAATTTTGTAGAGAAACCAGGAAGTAATTAGTCTGCAGCCTGGCACCTTTCTCCTGCATTCTATTTACACATTGTAATACTTCACTGCATTCTGTTAACCTCAGTCTGTTTCAGGTGCTCTGCCTACAGTCAGAAGTTAAAGGGGGCCCACCAGGAAATGAGAGACGAGAAGCCACGGGGGGGGGCAAGCAAACAGGAGGACTGTCATACAGAAGCTGCTTAGAAGTACACCCCCACTCCCCCACGTCTAAGCTCAGGCCGTGTCTCTCATGGCTGATAGGACCATGCCAGCTTGGGCAGGGGGGGAGGGGGGCTCAAGTGGTTCCAGAGGTATTAAAATGTCTCTTTGTAGGGAGGGTGTGTTTCCGACCGCTGTGCAGGGGATGGTCATGAAGAAGACATTCCTGGATCTGAATGACTTAGACAACCGTCTGGTGGCTGACATTCCACTTTGGGGCAAGGTGCCTGAGTGGATGGCGGCTCTGCAGCTTCAGGCGGTCTTGGGGAAGGTGGATTCTCTTGGAGTCATTACGATCTGGATCCAGGCCTGGGTCTGGGATGGAAACAGCAGATTTATTAGTTTTGAGTCCTTCTCACCCGAACCCTGCTTTTGTGGCCTTCCCGCCTCTTCCAGATATGGAATGTGGAGTGTCTTGGTCTGACCCAGTAGGATTGTTTCTTAGGTTCTTACAAGCCATATATGCCCCAGAGGGCACTGAGGTCAGGCACACAACATCGCCTGACTTTCCCTGGTCTGAAAGACGCTCGGCTGGCCTGTACGAGGGCCAGGGCTTTCTCGGTGGCGGCTCCATACTGGTGGAATGAGCTCCCGGATGACATCAAGGCCCTGCGGGACTTATTACAGTTCCGCAGGGCCTGCAAGACGGAGCTCTTCCGCCAGGCTTTCAGCTAGGAGCCGCCACCGGGGGGATAACATCAACCTGGTCCTTTCAGCCGAACGTGCGCTGCCTTCTGGTCACCATGGGATCTGGAAAACAGCTCTGTAAGAAGGCAAAGTTGGATCGACACATTCCCAGGAGAAGTTTCTTCAAAAATCTCTCCTTCCTCCATGCATGTTTGCTTAAGGAATTTAATTAGCATATTTGTGTCCCACCTGCCAACTTGGAGGTTTTCAATTTTTTAAAAAACTCTATTTTTTTTTAAAAAACCAAGTAGCTAACCGGCCTCTCCATAAAAGCCAACAGAAGCAGCCCCATCATCAAAGAACAGCTGGGGATGGTCTTGGAAGCTACCCAAGGCTGGGAAAATGAGGCAAGTGGAAGAAAGTTCCACTGAGAAGGTGCCGTAATGGAGACCGCCCTTGTCTCTGGTAGCCCCCCCCCCCCCCCCGGGGTCATGCGGACAGCAAGGCTTCCAAAGAGGCTCCTCACCAGGGGTCATTTCGAGCTCAGGGGAGCGCAGCTCCGGCAGTTGGTGCCAATCCCCCTCCCGTGGGGGAATGCCTGCTTGTGTCATGGCTGCAGCAAAATGACCCCATCCCCTGGAAAGGTACCTCCAACCAGCCTTCTAAAGGCTTCAGCCACCACTGAAGCTATCCTCCCAGAACAGTGGTATTTCTGAGGCTTGGATTAGTAGCTATCCCCTCTCTGCCAGCCCTTCCTTCCTTCCTTCCTTCCTTCCTTGCCTTCTGACATACTTCTACTGATGTCAGGTGGTGTAGCATATGCAAATAAGTTATGCTAATGAGCTCCTGCACCTCTTTTCCTACGAAATGACCCCTGCTCCTCACAATCCAGTACCTTTCCAAGGGAAGAGGCAGATCTTCAGTTGCCCTGTTCCCCCCAGGCTGGTGAGAGCTCTCAACAAGAAGACCAGCTCTTTGAACGGGGCCAGCAGGGCACTTCCTGCCAACTTGGTCCTGGGCCACAGCTTTTCCGAAAGGACACGAGGAAGGGAATGCGCACTGGACATGAGGCAGAGGGCTCAGCTGGCCCAGCCTTTAGTGAGTGTGAGTAAGGTGGCGGGACACAAAGGCAAGTTATGTGGAATGACCCTTCAGAAGCAAGAGTGTCCCAGCAGATTGCTTCTGACCTAGCAAGCCAGCATTCACAGGATTCTTTGCCAGAAAATAAACTCTTTTTGGTCCCCTATTGCCTGCTTCAAGTTATTCTCAAAATGCTGTTTCTCTGTTTGAATGGCTTTTCACTGTGGAATAGTTCAAAATGCTTCATATGGGCCTGAAAACTGGCAAATTTTTACTCCTTTTCTAGCCAGTTCTTTTAAAAATTTGAAATCCAAGTAGTTTACGAAAGTTAAAACAATATATACCAAACAGATTTTTAAAAATTGCAGAAATCCCTACTCAATATCCATAAGGGCGCTTGGCCATCACAGACTTGTGTTTGGTCAGGATACGGATACTCTTCCCGTCCCCACCCTCCCCCTGCTTTCTTTCCCACAGAATCTCTCAGCAGCGTGTGACAACAGTGGAGAAGAGGGCAGGCATCTTGTGAAGAGTGGCCTTCCAGTCCTGTCCAGAGAGTCCAGGTGTCTGGCCAGCTAGCTTCGGGGACAGAGCAGCAGGAATCACATCCTAGCCAGTTCCAGGGAGGCCTCAGAGAAGGTCCCCCTTGTGGACAATCCGGATGATGTTCAAGTAGGTTACAGAAAGTCAAAACAACACAACAAGTAGACCTGATGACTTGGTGCTAGCAGCCAAATGGCTCTTTGCAAGGAGAAAGCTGGGAAGCTCAGCAGCAATTGGGACAGGGGGAGGGTGTGCGGCAGAGCACAGGATGTACCAGTCGTAGCCACTGGAATGCGGCCTGTAAATTTGGAGAGTGGCACGTGTGCCCTCTTATGAGAAACAACAGGCCCAGCAGGGTAGCAGTGGCCGATTTTACCTCTAGCCTGAATTGAAATGGGCCAACTCTTCTGCCAGGCAAGACTCAGGACTTCCTCTTTTCCCATAGTTGGAAAGCTCATCAGGGACACTCTCCTCCCCCCCAGACAGGGTCTTCTTCCCTGGACAACTAGTGTTTATTTACTTTATTTATAGCTAGCTTTCCCACAGAGACTCAGGGTGGATTATGTGCTGTAAACGATTGCAATCAGTAGGTTGGAATAAGCAATGTAGTAGGGCTGAGATTACAGAAATCAGTTCCACCCTCTGGACTGTCATTCACAGAGATGATTGTAATCTTGAGGAGTTAAGGTGGCGCACAGCATTTTTCTCCATTTTGCACCCCCCCCCCCATTGTCAGCCAGGACTGGACACTCTATTCCTGCATTATCTCTTTGTCCTTGTTATGCTGCGTTGTTGTAAACAGAAGGGCAGCATCCCTGTCTATATTGGACCCTTGCCAATTCCAGTTAGTTAGTCTGGGAGAGTGTGAAATGTTTCGCTCTTGCCAACGCCAGTGTGACTGATCCCTGTTGTTAAATATATAAGCCTGAGGAATGGTTCAGAGATTCGAACCTGAGCCCAGACTGTGCTGTTTGCAGGGGGAGGAGCATCTGCTGTCATTCTTTGGGGTTCCTGGCAGCTGGAGGGAAATAAGCCTCTTGCTCTCTTGTGTTGACTCTTCTATAGATGTGATTTGCTCCTATAGATTGCTTTGAGACTCCTTAAATAAACCTTCTTTTCCTTCACAAGGGTGCTCATTGCTTCCCCATTCCTTAGAGGAAAAGAACCGTTCCATCTTAACGATATGCCCTCTGCCTGGTCTGGTGCCATAAGAAGAATGTGACGGACACCCTGCTGGATCCAAACGGAAGCCAGTGTGGTCCAGCATATCCCGTTCCCCACAGTGGCCAATCAGATGTCTCCTGGAAACTCACAAGCAGGCAGGACAGCAGCACCCCCCCCCCCCCGAATATGTTCCCAGCACATGGTGTTCTGAGATGTACTGGTTCCGAAGCTGGAGGGCCTGCTTCGCTCTACAAGAGCGTTATTTTTGGTCTTGCAAAGACTGTTCTTGGGTTGGCTGCAAAGAATAAATGAGCACCTCTGGAAATGAGAAAGAACAGTGAATTTCTTACTGGGACCTGATGGGGAGATGTCTGGAGGAAGCTTCCACACAAAAAAAGTCTTAATGAGTGCCTGAAGGCATCAGGGCTGCGGCTTGTACCTTGACAGAAGTGTGGCCTTGCAGAGAAAGGATTGTCAGACTTGTGTGGAATTTCTCATCCATTAATAGCTTTGTATCGGGATAAAATAAATCTGTGACATAAATCGAGTTGTAAAAGTCTGAAGCAAGCAATCTTTTCATCACGGCTTAGGCTGCCGCATGCAGCATAACTGGCTGGGAATGAGATGGTAAAATGCACTGAACCCCTTCAGATTTCAGGGGTCAGGATTTGGGGAGCTTTTTAAAAAAAACGTTGCGCTTATAGGAAACCGGTAGAGCAGACCAGGGGCTGGGCTAGAACTTCACTTCCTTACAAGCCTTTTAAATATGGGCCGGAAACAGCGCAGTCTGGTGCCCTCCCTTGCCTCTTCGCGTTGCACAGCTGGACCAGGCCTGACGCGGGGGGGGGGATGGGGATGCTGGTCGGTGGGGGCTTTGCTCGGAAGATTTAGTGTATTTAGATTAACAGTGCCAAAGAGGCTTCTGCTGAGTTTGGAGATGCTGCTTGGCTGCCAGTCTTATCCCTTCTGTTTCCAAGGCTGCCCAGGAATAAGAGCCCTGGAGGATCAGACCAGTGAGGGTCCCTGTAGTCCAGCCTCCCATCTCCCACAGTGGCCAGCCAGTTCCTCTGGCTTTCCCCAATGCTGCCTCCTGGCTCTGGGATTCAGAGGATTGGTGCCTTTCTGAATGTGGAGATTCCCCTCAGTCACCATGGCGAGTAGCCACTGATAGACTAACCTTCCGTGATGCTATCTAATCCCCTTTTCAAGCTGTTTATTCCTGTGCCCATTACTACGTCCTCTGGCAGCAAATGCCACATTTTAATCACTCTCTGCTGGGCATACTGTTCCAGGCTCTTGTTATGAAGTGCTGTGGTTCCACCTGACCCAGCAGCGGCTGATCATCTCCTAAGGATGTAGCTAGGATTCCCCCCTCCCCCCCCCCCCCCCCCCCCCCGTGCTGATCTGACTTTGTGGTTTGTCTTAAAGGCCTCCCAGTTGCCGAATCCTCTCCAGAGACCGCCTTCTCTGTTGAGGAATTGCTGGCGGACCCCACCCCCCCACCATCAGGTGACCCTTTGCGGGCAGTCGCTGCCCATGCACAAGCCCTCCTTGTGCAATAGGGGCGGGTGTGTGTGTGTGTGTGTGGAGGAAACAGGAGGCTCTCTTTGGCCCATTTCTTGATGTGAGGCCCTGGAAGAAAGCCAGAAACTGCTGGGGAAAAGTTTCCCCCTTTTTCCCCCCTGAAAAGCTTTCCCAGTTTTCCCAGCTGAAAAACTGGAAACATGGGGGATTTCTTTTTAACAGATCTGTGAAATATTTTCTCGTTTAGAATGAGTGAAATGCTTTTAAGACAATTTTAGATAATTCCTCTATTTATTGAAGATGTCATCAGTCTATCGAAACTGTGCACCCTCTGTGGGTACTTGAACAGACCAAACCGATCTTTCTGCAAACCTGAGAAAAGCTACAGGTCTGCAGAAAAATCTGAAATCTTACACACACACACCCACTCACCCACCCCCAAACAATGAAAGCAGCGCCTGTAACTTTAAGAAACAAATGCCCTCTGGGACCACAATAGTATCGCCAGCATTCAAGCCTTGGTTTCTGTCAGTAAAATTGGAGGCAGGGGTGAAAGCCCTTACCAGGTATGCTTTGGCCTTGGAGGGAGGGGTCATAGTGGCCAGGCCTAGCGGCAACCGCTAAACAACTTACTGCAGTGTGAATCCCATGTCTCATCCAGGCTTAACAGAGTTGGAGTCCAGTGGCACCTTTAAGACCCACAGAGTTTTATTTGTGGTATAAGTGTTCGTGGCCATGCACACTTCTTCAGATACAGTGAAGTGAAAGTTACCAGTCCATACATCTAGGCAGAGGGTGAGCAGTAAATTAGCATACAGCATAATGGAAATGTTTAACAGGTTCAAGTATCAAATAGAAATAACAAGCTTAGTTCATATGATTACCATTTGTTTGGGTTTAATGACGGGGGGGGGGGGGGAATCATAGTGAAGGAGGCCCAAACCTGCCAGTGCCTGCTATTGTTCAGCAACGGGCCCTGCTGCTGCCCCAGAGTCTGCTTGGTGCCGTGGCTACAGTTCCAGCCTAGGATCTGGGAGGCCCAGGCTCAGGTCCCCGCTTTGCTGTGGAAACTCACTGGGTCACCTGGGACAGGCAGACAGACAGACAGACACACACCCTCCCTCCCTCCCTCCCTCCCTCCCTCCCTCCAAGCTGAGTTAGTGAGCTAGCCCACAGTTTTTTAGCCTCCAGCACACACATTTCTGTCTTAGCTCAGGGAGGATGGCTCCAGAGCAAACTCATTTATGCAGCAGCCAAATCGCTCCAGCAGCTCACAAAGTAGAATTTTTGCCCACAAGGCCCCACAGCTTAGAGGGAGCATTGACACCACTCACCAGGGATGGGGAGGTAGAAACAGTGTGGGAGGGAGGGGGGAAATGAGGTGCCTGGCAAGTCCTTGCGGGTCCCCCACTCACGCACAACATATTTTCAATAATAAATGCATTTTAATGTGGCCTTTTTGTCTGCAGCTAATATGCAATAGTGAGTGTAGCCTGGAATGCCTCTCGCCTTCCTCCAAAGATGCCTTCAAGGGCAGCCCAGCATAGAGTGCATGGTAGTACTCCAGCCACAGAAAGGGCATCAGTTTGCTCCTCTGCCTCTCAACGATTGGTTATATTCCCAGTTTTGCTTGTAGGAAACTATGGTTCCCCCCCCCGAATTTCTTTTGGGGGTCAGGGAATGTAGGATGGAAGAAACGTCCCTTGTGGCTTCCAGGTTTTTGGAAATGTGGCATTTCCAGGCCCTCCGTTGTGCCACTTGGGCCTGGCGTGCTGGGATGTCGCCTCCGAGGAGCTGGAGGGGTCTTCTGGAGGGTGTCCTGTGGGACCCACCGGACTCTGACTGTACCTGCTCAGGCTTGCCCTGTGGGAGTCCTTGCCAAGTGGGCAGGGGACTGGGTCGGGCAGACCCTGCCCTGGGCTGATCTTGGGGCACCGGCTGCCAGGCAATGGTGCCTTGCTGCTCTAGCGAGCTCAGCGGCATGCCTCTGTCCCCTCATCTCCTCAGCATCAAGCCACGAAGCAAACTAGCCTTCTCTGTCTCCTGCTGAGTCCCCAGAACCCTGTGTGCCTGCTGGGGCAACAGACACCTTTGAGGAGGGGGAGGCAGGCAAACAGGGAGGGGGCAGTTAGTTCTCTGGAAGGGGAAGTGTTGATTCCCTCTGCCGAGAGAATTCGCTTTAAAGAATGAACACGGAGTGGGGTCATGGGATCACATTGCAGCCATTGCCTGTGCTTTCTCAGGCTGGATTTCTGCAGAAAGGGATTGCTTGTTCTTGGTGTTTTGTGTCCCCTCGCCCCCTTTTCAGGGCACTGAGTGCCAGAAGGGACCCTGGCTGTGGCTGCTCCTGCCAGAGGAGGTCGATGAAAGAGCCAGGCAAGCTGATGGCCTCTTCTCCCTGCCCTGGGCGGCCTGGGTCTTCTTCTGGTCCCTTGCTGGCCCCTCCAGGCAGGGAACTCTTCCAGTCGTGGCCCCTGTTGCAGAATCAGACTCTGGGCAGTAAGAACCCAGCTCAGGGGCGGGGTGGTGGCGGAAGTGTGTCGTGCAGGAAGGACAGCCTTGAGGATGGATGAGAAACAATCGCAGAAAGTTGGTGAGATAAGAAAACCCCCAAAGTGGAATATCAGAAGGGCTTTCAGTTGCCCTGTGGGAAGACAAACCCCTCGGAGGAGGGGGGGAAGTGTGAGCTGCTGGGGCAGGGGGCTGTCTGAGGAAGAGGAAACGGGGGAAGGAGTTGCAGAGAAGCTGCAGAAATTGGAAGTGTATGTTTAGGAGAGGAAAAGCAGACTGTTGCTGGGAGGGGAGTTTGGACCCAGATGCCAATCACTTGTGTGTGTGTGGGGGGGGGGGCTTGCTAGGCAGAGCAGTGACCTTTGTGCTGTCCCTCCCCCCACCTTCAGACACGGTTTTGGTGGTCTGGGCATGCAGCCGCTGAACTTTGGCACGCAGTTAGAGGCATGACGTCACTGAATGGAGAACATGAGCCCTCGGGGCTACTAAAGGCTGTTAGTTCGGCAGCGGCCAGATGTATGTGCTGGAATGGAGAAACCATCCTTGGGAAGGAACAAGGAAGGGAAATCGGAGTGCCTTCTTGAGAGCGAGGGGGAAAGTGCCAAGAACGAGCCTTTGCCACAAAGTCCTCCTGCCTGGTGCTCCAGCCTCTCGGAGCGAAGGGAGTGTGTGTGAGTGCGTGTGCGCTGGCTCCATGTTTGGGAGCATCCTGTCCAGAAGCCCTTACTCAGCGTGCTCTTCTCTTAAGCAGCTTGGAGACAGATACAGAGGAAAGCTCTCGTTTTGTTAAGATTGTTTGCCTGGGTGACATGCAGATCTTGGTGTGTCTGCCAGATTCTCTTTGCCTTCTGTTGGGAAAGCTCAGGGATCTGCAGCCTGCCAGCAGAATTCCTCATGCTGGTCCCAACACAACTTCAGCTTTGTGGCAGATCCTCCAGATGGCTGCGTTTGTTTTGTCCCAAGCATCTTGAACAAAGGCACTTTATTCTCCAGAAGAACAGTGGTGCCTGATCTGCCATGCCCCAAAGTGACATGGCACCCGAGAGACTGGCCGTGGCAGCTATGTCTGTGGACAACACCTGAGCCAGGAATGCTCTTGAGAGGACAGAGCCCCTCCTCTCTGGTAGCATGTACCAACCACAACTTAGCCCGCTGAAACGCGGATGAGGATGGAAGGCGAAGAAGATGAGGTCAGGAGACTCAGCACTGGGGCTGAGACGGGAGACAGGCTTACAGGGAAGCTGCATCCCAATGTGGCGCACGCTTGGCCATTCAGAAGGGCCACCCGGGGTGCTCTCTTGGCCGACGCCGACTTGTCCCCAGAAGGGCTGCTCCGAGGGGCTGAGCCCAGGCTTTCATAGCCGAGCCACTTCAGTCTGGGAGGAGTATCCAGAGATGCCTCGGGGTCGGTGAGGGCAGATGCCAGCCAGTGTGCCAGCCCTTGGCAGCACTGGTTTCTCTGTTGCCACCATCCAGTGGAGGACTCATGGGACGGAAGGCTACTTCTGCCTTAGTCAGTGATGCCATCTCTTTTCAGGCGGACCCATTGACACAACTTGGACCAGGTTATTCTCACTTCCAGAACTTGATGTCCCTCTGACAACAGATTCCTCTCTCTGGTGCTGGAGCACCCGCTGTGACCGAGATTCTCTTAGTCAACCCTGGTTAGCACAAGAGAGGACTTCTGCTTTTCTCCCAAGGCTCCATGGCAGAGGAGTGCAGGTGGCCACTGACAACACAACCACCATGTACTGCAACAGCAGGCCAGGTGGAACAGCATTGTGTCTGCTGCCGCCTGTGGGAGAGAGATGTGGAACTCAGCATCATGCCGGTCACCATCCATGCTGGCTACGCAAGACAACATCCTTCAGACATAGACTTGTTTCTGCCTCGTCCGAACTCAGTGTTGTCGGTTCTCCTCCTGAGCAGGGTAGGTCCACCAGTCCCCACGAGATTCCTTCCTTCGGGCAAGGTTGGGATGCCTTTCCTGTGCCACCTTCTCTCCTGTCCCACTTGCCACCAAAGGTGTTTGACAGACAGAGGGGAATGTCACGGACTGAATCTTGATCATCCCATTGGTCTGATCTAGCAGGGCTCTTCCGATGTTCTTAAGAAGAAACATTCACATGAAGGGATAGGCCCAGGGTGCTAGGATTCTCTGACAACCTGTGCTGCCTCAAACCCGTTAAGTGGGAAGGTATCTAAGCACCCTTACAGCTGTGAGCTGAAGGAGGAGGGATCTTGCCTGTTCTGCTGTCCAGTGTTTGCTTCAGAAGGCCTCTTCTGCTTTCCTTCTGTCTGCAAAGATTCTACATTTTCCTGATCTCCCTTCATTGTTGTGTCTAATAAATGTCATGCATGTCTCTTCAACAGCAATCTCTCTCTCTCAGAGAGCCAGTTTGGTGTAGTGGTTAAGTGCGTGGACTCTAATCTGGGAGAACCGAGTTTGATTCCCCACTCCTCCACTTGCACCTGGCTGGATGACCTTGGGCAAGCCATAGCTCTGTACCAGCTGTTCCCTCAAGGACAGCTTGGGAAAGAGTTCTCTCAGCCCCACCTACCTCACAGGGTGTCTGTTGTGGGGAGGGGAAGGGAAAAGGAGTTTGTAAGCCGCTCTGAGACTCCCTTGGGGAGTGGAGGGCGGGGTATAAATCCAATCTCTTCTTCTTCTTCTCTCTCTGCTCAGTGGTACACTAGCAGTATCAGGATTTCCTAAAGCAATAGATGAATTCCCTGGAACACATTTCTCTTAGAGAGTTTCATTGGATGCCATCAGCTCCCCAGCGAACCCGGGAGATTGCTTGGCTTTGCCCAAGGAGAGAGGACACTTAGAGGTGAGCTTGTCAACAGTCTGAGCTCTCTCCCTATTCCAGGGTGCGGTCAGAGCCTCAACACGATCATCAGCAAGTGAGGTGGGGAAATCCCCAGGCACTGACAGGAACCAGTCAGGATCCATCAAGCACCTGGGGTGGACCTTCATGGAGGAAAGAGGAAGCAGTTAGTCTGAACCTGGTCAGGTTATGATCTGGCCCTGGAGAGGGGTT
This sequence comes from Lepidodactylus listeri, assembly GCA_029233225.1. NCBI lineage: Eukaryota > Metazoa > Chordata > Lepidosauria > Squamata > Gekkonidae > Lepidodactylus > Lepidodactylus listeri. Next base: position 329,661 of record JARCFY010000013.1, read on the forward strand.
AGGCTTCAGCTCACCCTCCCCAGCAGTGTAATGGAGCAGATCTGCCAAATGTGTGGGGCCAGGAATCACTTGGGACAGGCCCATGGTTGTTACGGAAACCGTGAAATCCTGGGTGACTCCTGACAGCCTGGCCTCCGCATGGGTGTTAAAGTCACCCAGGACCATCAGGCAGGAGGGCAGACCATACTCCAGCAGAATCCTTGCCCTGTCCTGGTCACCCATCAGCAGGAGCACACACTCAGAACTGGCTGGCTCCTTCCCCGCAAGGTGGACTGGAGTGAACTGGGTGGGGCGGAAGTTGCTTGTAGCTTTGTCATCAGCGCAACGGAGTGCTTGGGTCTCTGCTGCTCCCCTTCTTGCCCAGGAGCAGGCGCCTTGTGCTGTGGCTCGGAAAGGAGGTAGTACCTCCGAATTGTCGCATTAGTCTGGCAGAATGTTTGGACAGACATGAGACCTTTCCCTTTCCCCTGCTTAGCCTTGTAAATCAGCTGGCGAAGACTTTGCCGAGGGCTACAAGAACTGTTGCTGACTGTTACAGGATCCTTTGCCAGCTCCCTTCAGGGACCACAGACAGAATGAATGCTGTAACATGCTTATGTTTCCAGAGTGCAGAGGAGAGTTTGGAATAGACAAAACAGATCTTTTCCAGGACAATAGTTTTATTGTGCAGCCCATTGGGGAGGGGAGAGCTTGCCTTTCAGCTGAGTGCACTGGCGTTACGGCTAAAGCGGCCGGGCAGGTCTGATCAAGGAGCCCGCAGATGGCTCCAGCGACCTCTGCCTGGGTTCCTCTGGCCAGCAGGCAACCCCCCCCCCGAGACCTCTCGCAGAGCTGCGCTTCTGAAGTGGGGAAGTCAGTGTGTTCAGGTGGGTGGGCTTTGGGGCGAGTGGAAAGCCATCCCTCCCAATCATAGTAGTCAAAGTGGAGATTTCTGCAAATGCTTAGCCAGAGAGAAGCTTTTGGAGTGGAGGATTAAAATGGCTGCCGGAGTGGTCATGATGCTGCCGTAGAGCCAACTGGCGCTTGGGGCATTTCCCGCTTTGGTCCCTGCTGCCCTTTGCTTGGAAGCAGCCAGTGCTGTGACACAGCAGTTCTGGAGAGGGCTGGACTTGTGCGGGATTTCTGTATACAGTTCTGTCAGGATTGGCTTTGGCAAGCTGGGGGAGTTGGTGTCCAGAGTCTTCTGGCAACTGTTGGATTTCACCACAGTTCAGAAACCAGAGCAGAGCTGCTGGCCCCTGCCCACCTGGCCGGCCTGTCGCTTCCTGGAGCATGTTTTGTCCGATAATGGCCTTGCAGGGGAGTTTTTGGTTGGGGGGGGGGGTAGAAAGCACCCCCTCCATGTCGGCTGGCGTTTTGTCCTGCAAGGTGCCCTGAAGACTGAGCAAGTGTCTTTGCTGTCCGCTAGGATGATGTTCAGTACTCCTTCTCTGAGGGCCCCAGTAAAACAGAAGAAAAGAAGACTGCTGGCCTTTGAATGTATAAAGATGTGATTCTCTGTTCTTCTGGACTTCCTGTGAATGGTTAAATTTGATGACGTGTTAATGAAGACTTATCAGATTGTTTGTTTTGTCTTTGCCCCTTGGGGCTCTCACATCCATCTCTCAATGCAGCCCACTCTTTTCGGAAATTAGTGAATGCAGTTTGTCTTCTCATCCATCTATCTGAACAGCTGGAGCTGGCCTGTACTGACCACTGGGCTGCCAAAGTCAGTCCTGTCTACTCGGACTGGAGGCATCTCGCTGGGATCTTGGGCTGCACCCGTTCACGTCCCCTCCTCCTACCTGGTGCTTTTAACTGGGGGATGCTGCCCTGGGGTTTGAGCCCTGGGCCTTACGCAGGCAAAACACTGAGCCCCAGCTGCTCCCCAGTCCTTGATTGTTTTCTGTGATTCCCGTTTCATGCTGGCACTTTTCTGAATGGGCTGGCTCCTCCCCACCTCCCGCCTCCCCTGTGTGCCTAAAGGTGGAGAGTTTTGTCACTGGTGTCACCTGAGTCCTGCCTGTGGTCTCCTGCCTCCGCCACGCTTGCCGGGCACCTGGGGTGAGGTGGCTGCCGGAGGAAGTGGTCTGCCGCTGGCTTGAAGGCCCTGGCCCATTCCTAGCCAAGGCTGCCTCCCTGCCCCCCACCTCTCTCCTCTGGTTTATCCTTTCCCTAGTGGGCTGGGCAGGCAGGCTTCAAGCTGATCGCAGGACAAAGCCCCCACCCCCGGGGAGCTTATCAGAAAAGGAAGCCTGAAGCTGGTGTGATCATAAGAGTGTATCGTCATGGAAGAAAGATGCGAGGAACTGGAAGATGCTTTGATCTAGCTGGGTGGGCAGGTGGAGCCTGAAGGTGGAAGAAGAAAACAGAACTGGGAGCCATAGTGGTCAGTAGAGGCTGTTGGCATCCCAGTTCACTGGTGGTGGTTTCTGTTAGAAGTGGAGGACTTGGCGCTGTCTCCTGCCTCGGACTGGAGAAGATGGCACCAGAGAGTTTAGACAGACAGAGAGGTCAGGACACACAGAGCATCCTTTCCTTCCTGCTATCTCACCCTTTCCTTTGAAGCAGAATGCGACTCTTGGGGGCAATTTCCTCTGCTTCCGTTTCCCTCTCTCCCGCTCTCTCTCTCTCCTCTCTCTTGCACACAAGAGGAAGGTGCTTGATCTCCATCTTGCACCATGGAGGCTGGACATGTGTCCAGCATCCAACACCATCTAGCTAGTTAGAATAGGTAATCTATATCTCTCTCACTCACTTGCATTCTCAAGCATGTATTTCCTTTAATAAAAGGTACTTATTAGTTTTTAGAACTGACCGCTGACTCCGTGTGACTTTGTAAGTCTGTTGCCACACCCAGCCCCCCCCCCCCCCCCCCCGGCTTTGCTGCGTTTCAGCCTTGAGCCCTCTGCTATTCTTTTCGTGGGTCCCTGGCAGTACCTAGTCCAGAGAATCCAACAGTTTCAAAATCAAGTCCCATTGACTTTTCAGTAGGGAGGATGGGAGGGAGGACCCTTGATGGATCTTACCCATTCATCCATGAAGGAAGGAATGGCACATTTAGACTTGGCTTGTGGGTGGACTTGGATGCTATGTGGATGGTGTTCAGTGTGGACAGTGGTGGCGGTGCTGTAAACGGGTGGGTCTTCCCGGCGGAGGGGAGGTCTGAAACGGTTGCCTTCCTTCAGTCTTTTCTGGCTGTTTCAGTCTTTCAGTCTTTGTTCTGTTGGCCACTAAGTTGTGAAATGGGCTTCCCCCTTGACCTGAGCCCCGCCCCCCATTCGCCTCTCTGCCACAGACACCTCTGCAACGCACACACCCCTCTGTCCTTGTTCCTAGTTTCTGTGTGCTGCTGCGTTCTCTTCATGTAATCCTGCTGCAGTGATACTTAGTCTATTGTGCATCTGCTGAACGATGCAGACATTGATTCCTGATGTGAAGGATTTTTCTGCTAAGCTGTTGTTTATGAGGTTAAGCAGAAATTCTGTCCCCTGGGCGGCTGCTGAGGCCCTGGTGGATGTTGGACAACTTGCTGGACGTCTCCCCTGGCCCCGCTCCATTCTTTACCATTTCTTCTTTATACATCTCTGCATGACCCAATGTGATCCTAACAGCAGGGGGCTGCAGGAGGGATGAGCCACATGCTGCTGAGAGGCTGCGGGGGGGTGGGGGGGGTGGAAGGAGGCCGGGAGAGACGCTTCCGCCCTCCCGGTCAAGGGGGCTCCTGGGGTTGCCGCCCTGGCTTTGGGGCTCCAGAAGGCAGGCTTGCGGGGGGGGGGGGGGAACGGGCACTCTCCCTCCTCTGCCCGACACAGCCCCTCCCAGTTCCAAACAATGGGAAAAGGCCGGGGGGGGGGGGGGTCCAGCCGAGCCCCTTTGACGGGCGAGTGAGGCGGGTCATGGCCTGGTCTCTCAGCAGACACTCTCTTGTGGGTGGTGTTGCCCCCAGTTCCAAGGAGCTGGGGCCAAAGGAGTTAGCTCCCTTTCCCAGCAGTCACGCGAGAGAAGGTGGCAGCTTCAGAGGGTGGGCGAGGAGAGACGGAGGTCCTCAAGTGGCTACCCGGGGGGGGGGGGGTGCTCCAGGTCGGCCATGTTTCCGATGGGACCGCAAAGGACAGGGGCTGGTTGGGAGGTGAGGGAGGGAGAGGGGGCTGCTGGCTCCAGCCTCGGGGTGGATTTTTCTCCTGAACGCCGGGAAAGACCTGCACACTCTTCTGAGAGTTTTCCCCCTGGGTTGAGTGGGACATGGCAGAATATCTGATTGCTCTCACATCGGATCACACATATGCCAATAAAGAAAACATTCTGCCCCCCCCATATTTTTGTCACCTCTTGACAGACATGTGCAGAAGGCATTGTTTTCATTTATATGATGTTTGTGAGAGGAGGGGAAAGGCCTCTTCTCGGGTGCTGATGGGCCGTCTGCAGCTGCAAAGGGTTGGGGTGAAGTGGTCACAGGTGGTCTGAATTCTGGTGGCAGGAAGTGACCTCACAGACAGGGGAAGAGTTTGACCAGCCGACCTATGACCTGGACCACTGTGTTCCCCCCCCCGCAGCTCCCTCCCCTCACCAAACTCCACCCTCCCTGGGCACCACCCCCAAAATCGCCAGCAATTTCCCAAGCTGGAGCTAGTGTCAGTGGGCAGCCATGTTGGTCTGTGGTGGAAGAGCTGGGTTCGAGACCCATAGCACCTGAGAGACCAGCAACATTTTCAGAGTATAAGCTCTCAAGGAGAGCGTTGAATCTCAAAAACGTATATCTCAAATAATCTTTTTGTTCTCTAAGGTGCTACTGGAATCCAGCTATTCCAGTTTAGAGCTGGCAAACGTTGGTCTCTGTTCCTGTTGAGGTCCGTCCCTCCTCTGGAGCCAGCTCTCCTCCTCAGGCTCCCCCCCCCTCCAAATCACCAAGGATTTCCCTGTCCTGAGCTGGCAGCCCTGGCAAAGGGTGGAATAATCTCCATAACTGGTTTAGATGTCAACAGAGATGTAAAAGTTCTAGAAGTTTTGAAACCGGGGGGGGGGGGGGGGGGGTTGGTTCCTGGGGGGAATGGAATTTTTTGGGGGGGAGGGGGTGAGGGGAAATATACACAATAGGTACATTCCTATCAAAACTCAAATCCATTTACTAATCTGTCAATCATAACTTAGTATATAAAGGCATACTACTTAGCATATTTAGGGAATTTAAAGTACATTTTTTTGGTTCTCTATAAGAAAAATCACAAGAATACCCAGTACTTGAGGAAAAAGTTGCAAACTGCTGCACCCAACAGTACCATAGCACATATCTTTAATATTTGTCCAGAGATGTGGAAGAAAAATTCAAAGGTAGGAAACAAATCCTGTAACAAACAAAAGGAAGGTATTATTTGGACGAACAGTCTCTCCTGCAGTAACTATGGGCAGGACAGCCAGCATGTTTGGATACGAAGCTAATAAAGTGAAAATAATGAAAAAACTTACCTCTTTAATAACATATTATTGTCAAACATATTGTTTCCAAAATTACTTATTTAAACAGGGAATGTATATTTCAACAGTTATGGGTTTTTTCGCAGTGTTCCTCAAAACTTCCCAAATGAAGAAAGTTCTCAAACCCTTTTCTGCTGTACATTTGGAAAAAGTGTGAATGAGTAGAATACTTTATAAGACAAGATTTTTTTCACTCAAAAAGATAAAATATTTTGTAAGGGGATTTTCAGTATGTTCCAATCCCCTGCCCCGGGAAAAAGAAATCCCCAGACTTCTTCATGATATGCATTTTGAGTGTGAAAAACCTTGCCCCAAGAAGCATTTTACTCATTCTGTAGGAGAAGTATTCTGTGGGGCGTTTTTCTAGTCCTTTCCCCTAAAAAAAACGTTCTCAGGGGAAAAGGTCCCCCCCCCCCCCAATTTTTCCCTGGGCTTTATCCTTTGGGCCTTCACATCTCTAGGGATCTAGCTTGTCAGCCAGGCTCTGGAATAGCTTGGAGCTGGGGGGGCCCTCCCAGGGACAGGAGCCGGACTTTGGGCCCTCCCAGGGACAGGAGCCGGACTTTGGGCTCCAGTGACGTCTTGTTGGCAGGTCAGGAGAGGACTTCAGGACCCTCTTGAGGAAGAGGAAGAGGGTGTTTCTGAAGGCAGATCTCGAAGGTGGCAGGTGGAGCAGGGCAGGTTTCCCCATGCAGGTGCTGAGAAGTGACAGCTGTCTGTTGTGTGAGCATGTGAAGGCCGGGAATCGTTGGGGACTTGCAGGCTAGATTCAAACGTCTCTTAATTTATGGTTTTATTTTGTTTCAATATTTATATTCTCCTTCTTCCCCTAGGTAGCTCAAGGCAGCTTAAAGCAGCAACGTAATTCAATTAAAAAGCCTTACTTAAGGCCCCGGTACTTTGCTTTCCAGGGCTTCCTAAAAGCTGACAAGCACGCCTCACCTCACAGAGCCTGTCCCACAAAGTGGGAGCTGTGGTTGAGACGATCTGGGCTGCAGTAGCTGGTGCAGTGGGCAGTCTTAAGCAATGGGGGTGATCAAAAGGGGGCAGTGATCGGTTTGTGATTGGCACACAGGGACTTACGGGGAGAGAGCACGCTCTTCTGATGTGGGGGTCCCAGGCTGTGGTGGGCTTTAACCGTCATCTAGAACCGTCAGCCAATGCACTTGCTTTAAAACAGGTTAGAGACATTCCTGATGTCTAGTAGCCCCTAATAGCAGCCAGGGAGCAGATTCTGAACCAGTTGAGATTCCTGGGTTGTCTTCAAGGGGGGAGCCCCACACAGGGTGTGTTAGATCAGTCCAAGTGTGAGGCTACAGACATATGGGTTTCATTCATTTAGAAATATTTCCACGGTGCGTTTTCTCCTTGCACTTAAGGTGGCTAACAATGCAACAGTGTTGTGCAAGGACAAGCAATGTAAGTTCATAAACCACACACAGTCAAAACCAGTTTACCTGCTAGCACACACCCCCTGAAATGAGACTGTCTGCTGCACTGTGCTAAACCCGGGCCTTGGAGATGCCCTCTGTACCCACAGTGGATTGGTAGTGAGAGAGCCCATCAGCTGAGAGTGTGGCCATATGGGCAGCATTAAGAGAAGGCTGCCGGGGGGAGGGGGAACACAGCAGCAGCAGCAAGGAGAAGAATAGGGGCAGACTGTCAAGGGCTTTCACCATGGTAGTGGCCAGCCCTCTGAACTGGGCCCAGAGGCAGGCAAGCAAGCAACCAGGGCCATTGATGCTGTGCTGGAGTTTCATTTATTTATTTCATGCATTTTTATCCCACTTTTCTCCCCAGTGGCAACCCAGCTTCCAAAAACACAATTTAAACAAACTGCAATACACCACAGTATAAACACACACACACACACACCCAAGTACACAAGACGTCCGAGGCTGCTGTCCACTGGCTTTTAGTGCATCAGGGGCCCAAGTGAGAGTCAGAGGCCAGGAGGCTGTTCGCTCCTGCCTGAGAGGCCCCCACACTCACAGGCTCTACTACATGTCTGCAGAATGAGAGAGAAAGCCTGGGTGTTACGAGCTGGTAGCCATCTTCCCACAATTTCCCCTAATGCTGAAACAGGTATGTGGTCTGAGCAGCTGGCCCCTAACAGGACTCTCGGTGGCTGCCTGTCAGAGACACGAATTCTCTGAATCCCAGAGCCTGGAGGCAACACCAGGGAAAGGCCTCGGCCTCTCTGTGCCCTGTTGCTGGCCCTCCAGAGGACCTGAGTGGCCACTGGGTGAGACAGGATGCTGGGCTAGATGGAGCCTCACTGGTCTGATCCAGCAGGGCTCTCCTGAGGTTCTTATGAAGGCCTTGGCTTCTGTGCCCTGTTGTTGGCCCTCCAGGGGAACTGGTTGGCTACTGAGTGAGATGGGATGCTGGACTAGATGGACCCTCACTGGTCTGCTCCAGCAGGGCTCTTCTGATGCACTTATGAAGGCCTTGGCCTCTCTGCTCTGTTGTTGGCCCTCCAGAGGACCTGGTTGGCTACTGAGTGAGATGGGATGCTGGACTAGATGGACCCTCACTGGTCTGCTCCAGCAGGGCTCTTCTGATGCACTTATGAAGGCCTTGGCCTCTCTGCCCTGTTGTTGGCCCTCCAGAGGACCTGGTTGGCCACTGGGTGAGACAGGATGCTGGATTAGATGGACCTTCACTGGTTTGATCCAACAGGGCTCTTCTGATATTCTTACAAGGGCCTCAGCCTCTCTGCCCTGTTGTTGGCCGTCCAGAGGAACTGGTTGACTACTGTGTGAGACGGGATGCTAGACTAGATGGACCACTGGGCTGAACCTGCAGGATTCTTCTGATGTCCTTCTCAGGGGAAGGCATCATCCTTTCTGCCCTGTTGTGGGCCCTCACTGGCCTGATTCTGCAGGGCTCTTCTGACGTGCTTACATTCTTACCAGATGACACTTTTGAGCCGCCTTAAAGGAAGCCCTGCATACAGCATGTATTCAGTAGTCCAATCTGGAAGTTGTGATGGCATAGATCAGATGGGCAGTTTGTAAATAAGCATCTTGGTGCATCCCTCCTGCTCTTGAAAAACGTGTTCCAAAGCGAGAAGAAGACCTACTATGTCCTCCAAAACACCAGCCTTCCTGAGCAGCGTCCCCCCCACGGGGTGTGTGTGTCTTGTCTGTATTCCACTTCAGCTGGTTCTTCCTTGGCCACCTGACCAGGGCCTCCAAACTCTGGTTCAGAACCAAGGCGCTCCCCACTGAATGCTCAGGGTCTGACATCTTGTCTGCCTCAGGGCAGGTCACGGGGTGCGTGGGAGGTTTCTTGTCCTAGTACAGCTCTGGGGGCGCAGCTTGATCAGATTAAATGTTTCCAAGGCTGGAGGCCTGGGGGGGGGGGCGGGGGTGTTGGTCTGGAAATGAGGCAGTTTCTATTCAGCTCCCTGAAAGCCTCCTTGAGGTTAGCAGAGCTTGTTCAATAACCAGGTCGCGGCTGAGGTCACCCGTTGCAGCCCTCTCCTTCTACCTGAAGGTGCCCCATTTAAGGCCTCCAATGAAAGCAGAGATGGCTGCGCGTTTCCTGTCCAGTGAACCACAGGAATGAACAAGGTGCCTGGAGAGATTCCTGTAAATAATTCATAGACTCAGCATCGCAGTAAAACTGCCTTGCTGCTGCTGCTGCGTTGGGGACACCAGACAACGACTCGCTGGGGAAATCGCTCCTGGAACTGCCCTGGCAGGCAGGCAGGCAGGCAGGCAGTGGGGCAGGGGGAGGGCTCCTTCAAAGGACCTGGAGGGACGCGGCTGGCCAGAAAGCCGTGTGCTGGGTGGCCTGGCCTTTAGCGTGAGTGCCCTTTCCGGGCCTGGCAGCAGTGCACTCCCACAGTTCTGCCCCCCAGTTGTCAAAGGGGCCCTGGAGAAAGGATGGTGTCAGTGGAAGCAGGGTCTACTGACGGATGTAGTAATTATGACAACCTGCCTTTCTGTTCATGAATCCACAAGGCAAGATTGATTGAAAACTACAACGCGAGTTACAAATAAGGGGGTGTTCCACGCAGAGGCATGAAACACCCCCCCCCCCGGAAGCAGGAGAAGCAGGCGTGGGAGTGTGCGTGGTGGTGGGGGGGGGGGAGTCGGCCCCAGCACAAACACTCGCTGCTGCCCCCTCCCCTGAGAGAGCCCCTGGTAATTCCGCACAGGGGTGCTTTGCAAATCCTTATAAGTTCTAATATATATTTAGCAAACGGGTTATGTGTCACATCTCCAGAGGCCTGCTCCAGGTGGCTTACAGTCAAAACAGTCAACACAAGAGCGTCAGAAGAGCCCTGCTGAATCAGACCAGTGAGGGTCCAACTAGTCCAGAGTCCTTCCTCCTGGCACTGGGATTCAGAGGGTGACTGCCTCTGAGCATGGAGGTTCCCTCTAGTCACCACGGCTAGTAGCCACTGATGGGCCTCTCCTCCACGAATCTTCCCTTTTCCAAGCCGTCCATGTTTGTGGCCATCACCATGTCCACTGGCAGTGAGTTCCACAGTTTAATTGCTCATTTAATAATGAAATCTTTCCTTTTGTCTGTGTTGAATCTGTTTCCCAACAACTTCACTGCATGTCCCCGAGGAGTTCTACTATTTTGGGACAGGGAGGAAAAGCTCACCCTGCCTACTTTCTCTGTGCATTATTTTATAACCTCTGTCATGTCTCTGCCCCCACCCTACCCCCTTGGTTCTCGCTTTTCTAAACTGAGCAGTCCCAGACTCTTTGGCCTTTCCTCCTCCGGAAGGTGCCCCAATCCCCTCATCATCTCGGTTGCCCTCCTCTGTACTTTTTCCTGCTCTGCAGTGTCCTTTTTGAGATAGGGTGACCAGAACTGCACACGGAATTCCAAATGAGGCCACACCATAGATCTATCCAGGGGTATTATAATATTGACTGTTTTGTTTTCAAGTCCTTCCCTAATAATCCCCAGCATGGAGTTTGTCTTTTTCGCTGTTGAAACTAAGAATGTTGTGAGCTCCAACTCGTGTTGGAATAAATTTTGTTGGACCTTGAGGTGCTACTGGACTCCTGTGTATTTCAGCTATGCAGAAGCAAGTGGAGTTCAGAATTCCCTACAGCACACAGGTGGGGATTCATCGAGGGCCCAGGGAGTTGGCGGGGTGGGGGCAGACAAACTGTACACTGCAGCAAGCCTTTGTGAGCCAGGGAATTTATTTTGTGGCCATGATGATCCCAAGGTGCTGTTGAAAAGGCTGAGGCTTCAAGCAGGGATTGGGAAAAAGCACTTCTTTTCGGCCTCTGTGTTGGGAAGGGGCTGTGGCGTTAAAATAATCTTTTGGCTTTGCTGAAAAAGAGATGGCGCTGGAGAACCCTTCATCTTGGAGCTGTGTCTGTTGGGGCCAGTCCAGATTGATCCTACAATACTGAGATCCTCTCCCAAGGTCTGACGCTGCAGGCCCCTCCTGTATTCTTCGCTTCAGGAGTGGGGGGTGGGGGGGACACACACAACTGCTTCAGTGATAGCATCAGTAGCAGCAAAGATGTCTCCCCAGTGAGATTTGACCCGATCCTGCATCATTAACCAGTGCAATAATTTCACAGCCTGACTGGAATCGGATATGGGCTCCTGGAACTCAGCAATGACCTTGCCGGGCTGGTGGGGGGGGGGGGATGTGTGCTGACTTCTCTCCCTCAGCCCCACCGACCTGCCTGCCAGCTGGTACTTGCCTTGTCTCCAGTTGGGGCACTGGGCATCTCTTGGAAGGGAACAGCCAGCCACCTCTCTAATTAGTGCCCGGCGGGAGCTTCCCCTCCACCTCCCCATCAGGGGATTTCCCTCATTTTCCAAAGCCTGTCTGTGGATTAGACCTTGGAATAAAAGAGTTTTAGTCTGCCTGGTTTAGCAAAGTAAGTATTTTCCAAAGTGATCTGTAGCCCTTTGAAGTGAGCGGGGGGGGGGGGGGCCCTCCTGGAAGCCATCCAGGTTGGTCCACGGGGCCTTTGAAGTTTTTCAGGGGGGGAGGGGGCTCCCTGCACTGGATCTCAGAGGAGAATTTTCCCTCCTTTTGCCCTCCACTGATAAGAAATGTGGCTACCGAGGCTGCCACCAGTGGCTGCTTGGCAAAGGAAGGTGGAGAGTGGAGAAGAGGTCCCACCGGGGATGTCCTGTCTCAGCCAGGACTGGGCTCTGACTTGGCACGCACGAGGCAGCCAGGGAGTTGTGCCAGCTGGAGCGCTGGAAGCAGGCCTTCCCTTGGGGAGTCTGTGAGCCTTGCCTTTTGAGGCTGAGGCAGGCACTTGGCTGAGAGTTCAGGAAAGGGAGAACCAGGACTTCAGTCCTTGACAGGTTCGCCTCTCTCCCGAAGGGGTGGGAGCCCCCCCCCCCGGGAGATGGCAGTAATGCATGGCTGCCTTCTCAGGTGCTCAATCTCTGGCCTCACCCGCAGCATGTGGAAGACGGTGCAACAGAAAGTGCCAACGCTTACCTGCTTTCCTGGGTGCATCTGTTTCATCAGTCAAAAGTCTTTGGTGGAAAACATGGGCCTTCCAACTGGATTTCCAAAGCAATGGGGTATTAGAGTTGCACGTCACTATCGTATGGTGTTGCTTATTGAGTGTATTGTATTAATTGTGTATTTGGCGCACCGAAAAAAATTCATTCTCTAATAGCGTAATCCAGTTTCATTGCACTGTTGTTTATATTTTACTGGTCTTTATTGCTCTGTCTCTATAATTCTGTAATCTACCTTGATTCTTATTGAGAAAGGTGGACAATAAATTAAGGAAAATAAAACACTCACCTGATGCCCAGTTTTGTTTTGTTTTTATATTTAAAGTTTATTTTCATTTTCAAAAATATACAGCCACTTCTACATCCGGTGTCTCCAAACAGTTACTACAATAAGGAACAGCACAATTGTGTACCATATACATCTTCTACAATATCGTGTTTCTTACTTTATTTCATATAGATCTAGAGTTTTACTATAGATATCTAGTAGAGTGGGGCCCGCACAGAACCTCCACATACCATACTGCATCTTATTTTGATCTACATATTTCTTCTTCAATTCTTTCCCATTTAATCTTGAACCATTCACAGTTCCTATTTTTATGTTAGTTCCTTTGTCTTGTTCCTAATTCTAATATCTAGAGACCTTAAATTCATATACTTTAAATTTTTCCTCCATAAACAACATCGTTGTCGGCATAAATATAATGACATCAATATTACCAATACCAATACCCATAACCTAAGTTTTCCCTTTTTATGACGACGAATCCTTTTGAGTCTTAATTAATATTTTTACATTTAACCATTTATAAACTATTCCAGTTTCTCCAAAATCTCTCCTCCGATTTATCACACCAAATCGTACTTAACCTATCCATCTCAGCTATTTCCAAAAATGTATATTTAAGTTCGCTTTCTGTTGGAGTTACCTCTCTTTTCCATTTTTTCGCTACCAAAATTCTCGCTGCCGTAAGAATATATGTAAGTACATATTTATTTATTTTGATAGTTTTCGGAAAAATATTTAGTAAGATTAGTTCCGGAGTCATTGGTAGCTCACAATCTAGTATCTCCCTAATAATTTTCTGCACTTTCCCCAAAAATTTTTGTATTTTCTTACAATTCCACCACATGTGGAAGAAAGTTCCTATGTTTGCTTTACACCTCCAACATCTATTCGAGACATTCGAGAAACATTTGGCAATTTTGTCAGGCGACCAGTACCATCCATACATCATCTTATAAATATTCTCTTTGTATGCAGTTGCTCTCATAAGTTTAATTGCTGCCCATACTTCACACCATGCCTCTGTTTCTAAGGAATGACCTAAATCTTTCATCCACGATATCATTGGCAATGTAATTGTCTCATCTAGCATATCTTCCAAAATCAACCACTTATATACTTTTTGAATCTGTTTATCATTGGAAGACAACCAGATCTTATAAAATTCAGTTATATCATCGTAAAATCCTGTTTTTTTATCCTCGTTAAATTTGGATTTTAGTTGGCATTTTTCCCACCAGGAGAGCTTTATTCTTTGTTTTAATAAAAGTTCATCTGTTTTTAGATTACTATTACCATCCAACAATACTCCGTAACATCCTTTATTATTTTCTGAACTTCATAGGCCGCATTTGAACATTTGCCCACTCACTCAGTTTAGTCAGGTGCTCCTGTATCTGTCCGTAATCGTTCCTGGTTTTCACTGTCAGGAATAATTTTATGTCATCTGCAGACTTGGACACCACCCTGCTCAACCCCAATTTCAAATTGTTTATGAACAAATTAAATAACACTGGTCCAAATACTGATCCTTGTGGGAGCCCACAGCTCACTTCCCTCCATTGTGAGAACTGCCCATTTATTCCTGCCCTTTGCTTCCTGTTGTTCAACCAATTTTTAATCCACGAGAGGACCTGTCCTCTCCCCCCATGACTCTTTAGCTTCCTCAGGAGTTTTCTGTTATTCTCTCTGGAACCCACCGATCCCCTGGAAGAAGAATGACACGTGCTGGATTTGAGAGGGGCACTGAGGAAGGGCCCCAGGAGAACAGCCCCATTCAATTTCTTCCCGCCACCCTTCAGTGGAGAAGGGCTGTCCCAGTCACGCCTCATACTTGCCTGTCAGTCACGGGTGCTCCCAGTCCCGCAGGGGACTATAGCGCACACTGCCAGAAGTGCGGCAGCGACTGCTGCTTTGGATGTCAGGCCTCCGCTGAAGAAACCTGTGGGGCTGCCCCATGGGTGACAGGCATCCCATGCCTTTGCCTGTCCCTCTACGAAGGATAGCCCTGCTTCAGCTGATGCCACTTTTGGACAAAGGGTTCCGCAAGAAGTCAACCGTACCCATCCTACATAGCAGGAGACCACTTATCAAAATCTCGCATTACGATGCCGTTCCCCCTCAGTGTGAGAAAGGAACTGATTGCGAAGGTTCCTTCTGTTCTGAGAAGGGTAGGGCATCTTACCCCACCCCACCAACTCCGTGTGTGTGTGTGTGTGTGTGTGTGTGTGTGTGTGTGTGTGTAAAATGCTGCCCAGTTGCACCTGGCTTATGGTGAATGCAGCAAGGGACTTTCCTGGCAAGTGAGAAGCAGAGGTGGTTGGCCATTCCCTTCCTTTACAGAGTCTTCCGTGGTGGTCTCCCCGCCCAGCACAGACCCTGCTTGGCTCCTGAGATCTGAGGAAGTCAGGCTACAGCACGCCACCTTCCCTCCGCAGACTAACTCCTGCTTTTTTGTTAAGCGCCGTCCCTTATCTGCCATTAAGGAAGCAATTCCTTTCCCTTTCTTGTGTACCTCCAGAGTTAGGGAGCAAAAGCTGTTCCACACCCCCAGGCTGGAGACCGCCTGGTTGGATATAACCCTCCACAGCTGGCCGTGGAGCGCCTCCTCCTCACCCCTGCTCCTCCTTTGCCTTAGATGGGGTCCCTCTTTGGAGGTTTGATTCCACGTAGCAGTTTCAAGTCTTACATAGTTATCTTAAAACATTCATTTCTTGATCTCTCTGTACAGCTCAGTGTGGCTAAAAATCAGCATTAAAAAACAGTCTCTTTAAAATGATGAGGCAGAGATCAGTAATTCTATCCTAAGCAGCATGCCCTCAACAAGAAAGGATTACATTAGCATTTATTACAACAACCAACAGGAGACAAGATGGCTGACTCAGAGAAGGCAAAACTCGCCCCCCAGAGCCAAACCCTGAGTCAGCAGAAAGACTTGTGAAAAAGCACAAACGGTGCAAGGCTTCTGGTCTGCCCTTCCACAGTGGAGTCCGAGAGAGTGGCAGATGCAAGCCCCCCCCCCCCACGCAGGAGGAGAGGGCAGCTGGCAGGCAGGGACTGATGGGGGGGGGGGAGCGCACCCGCTGCCTGGGTGCTCATCCAGGGAGGGGGGGGCAGTCCTTCACTGGTGTTTATCTGTGCAAGCAGGTCTTGAGAGAGCCCGGTGGATCCTAAGAGAGAAGCTCTAGTGTGGGAGATAGAAACTCTGTGGAGGTTTGTGTCACCCTGTGCAACCCCCTCCCCCATGAAGTGCTGGGGAGAGAAGCACACAGGGCACCTCGGGCAGGTTGCAGCCTCTGCTGTAATAAACTCTCAGTGGCAATCAAACCATTTCCAGTACAGATACCTGTCTGTGGCATCCTGTTCATATGGGAAGGCAGAGGCTCTGGTGGAAAGGCAGCAAATGGTAGGAACACCCCCCCCCCATCTTTCTGAAAGAACGAAAGCAGCTCTTTGGCATCCAACAGGTGGGATGTGTTGGAAGAGGGGGGACTCCAGCAGCCCTTCTCCCGCTAGGCCCAGCTCTTGTTTTGACAGGCTGGGATGTCTTCCAGCTTGACTCACACCCCTCGCTTCTTGCTCTTGAAAAGCAGAGGACCAGGAGGCTTCCGCAGGTGCCCAGAGAAGCCCCCACTGCTGCTGCTGCTGCTGCTGCTGCTGCTGCTGCTGCTGCTGCTGCTGAGTGGCTCTCGGGAGGGAGCCACAGAGGTCACAGGGAAGGGAGCCTGGCCCATGCTGGCTGGTCTGAGCCTGGAGGGATCTTGGTGGGAAAGCCCATTTGGATGCCTGAGACCAGCGGGCTCTTTGAGGCTGTCTCCTGCCTTGCCAGGATCCCCAAACAGTCTTTCTGGGAGATCGTCAGAAGCACCCAGGAGGAAGTGGATGTCAGCAGCCACCACTTCCTACTGTGGACATATGTGGGCTCCTTGTGCCTGGCACCCATGGGTAGGAGTGAATGGTGTGCAACTTGGGTCTTGGAAGCGGGGCCGGGGGGCGGGGGGGAGACTGTCTTGGGGTGGTGCCCTGGGAAGAGTCCATGAGGGCCTTCTTGAGGGAGACCTGAAGTCCCCCTGCAGTCGGGAGAGGAGCTGGCGGGAACTGAAGGGAGAGAGAGGCTTGGCCCACCAGAAACTCCTGAGCAGAAAGGGGCTGGCTGGGCTGAAGTCAGAAGAGATGGGGAGATCCTGGGCTGCTGGAGCATTACAGGCCTGAACAGTGACGTTCTAATTGTTGTTCTGTCTACTGTGCCTTGGGCTGCAGTGGCTGAAGCGGTTGAGATGCTAAACTGCAGACCAGAGTAGCTTGGCAGTTCAAGACCCAAGTGCCACATGATGGGAGTGAGCTCCCGACTCTGGCCCCAGCTCCTGCCAACCTAGCAGTTCGAAAGCAAGAAATTGCAAGTAGATAAATAGGCACCGCTTCGGTGGGAAAGTAACAGCGTTCCGTGCGCCTCGGCATCTAGTCATGCCAATCACACGACCACGGAAACATCTTTGGACAGCGCTGGCTCTTCGGCTTGGAAACGGAGATGAGCGCCACATCCCTAGAGTCGGATTCGACTGGCTTTTGAGCAAGGGAAACCTTCACCTTTACCTATACTATGTCTTATTATGACAAAAAGGAAGGAAGAAATCAGACACATGCTGACTCTTATTTTCATAAATAGAAGCGTCACAAGATGGGAACACCCTGTCAAAGAAGTGAACTCCCTCATTCCTTTAATTGGAAAACAAGATGTCTATTGACATCCCTCTTTGCTTGAATTACACGGACGGACATTACACAGGGCAGCTGAGGGAGACAGAGGGAAAGCGCTTTGGATGTCTGTGGCTTCTTCCAGAGGAGAGAATGCTGCCTCTTTGATATCTTCCTTGATTGTTAGTAGCCTCAGTGCTTCAATTGGAAGGGTGGAGTGACTCCGCTGAAGGCGTTGGAAGGCAAGGTTCTCTTGACATCAGGGGGGGCTTGTGAGAGCCAAGAAGCTAGCCCATCAGGTGCATTTTGTGTGTGTGGTGAAACATTTCATACAACATCTTACTATTCATCATTTAAATGTAAAGCAGAAATAGGTAAGCTGCTTGCAATTGATTTGCTTGGTATTCCTTACCGTAGAGATAAAGCCGAGACCTATTTTAATGCTGACCTTCACTTTGATACCAACCTTTGCTCCAACCTTGTTGGCTTTGGGTGAAAGAAAATGTGTCAAGAAGAAGAAGAGAAGAAGAGATTGGATTTATACCCCGCCCTCCACTCCCCAAGGGAGTCTCAGAGCGGCTTACAAACTGCTTTTCCCCTCCCCTCCCCACAACAGACACCCTGTGAGGTAGGTGGGGCTGAGAGAGCTCTTTCCCAAGCTGTCCTTGAGGGAACAGCCCCGACAGAGCTATGGTTTGCCCAAGGTCATCCAGCCAGGTGCAAGTGGAGGAGTGGGGAATCAAACCCGGTTCTCCCAGATTAGAGTCCGCGCACTTAACCACTACACCAAACCACTACATCAAGTCAAGCTTGTTTTGTCATAGGAACAGTATGATGCTGGCAGAATCAGATCACTGCATTTGTAGTTCAGGAAGGCATATTTATGAACTTAGGAATTTCAACATTAATCTGTTTTTTTTTACTTTTCTGTAAAAAGTAGATGCTGGGGGGGGGGGGTTTGAACCTGCATGCCAGGCAGATGCGCTGTCACTGAGCCACAGTGCTGCCCCCCCCCCCCCACGGTGGTAGCTGGGTATGCTCACTTTTCATGACATTTTCATGAGTCTGGTGCAACTCAGTGGTCTGGGACTCCTGGCAAAGATGACCCGAATAGGAGTGGACTGCACTGCAATGTTTACTGTTTGTTATCTAAGGTTTCAACCAGAAACAGGGACCATGGTGGAACAAGCCCAAACAAATGAAACACTGTGTATGGAAATACAATATATGAAAAGTGCATATTTAATGAAAATATAATATATATGTGTGCAGTTGTTCTGAATAAAAAAATAAGTATGATTACAATATAGGCATTTCAGAATTTACCAGATCTTCTTCATGGTCTCTGTGCATCACACCTCTGGGATAAAGTGCGCCTGCGCCGATCCCGATCGGTAATCTTCAAAGCCTAACGGATTTTCGCGCCAGCTCCCCGGTCACGTGCACGTCCCACTGCGCATGACCCGGGGAGAGGCACGAGGATCCCGCCAGTTCTCTTCTGACCGCCGCGTCGTGAGGACCCCCTCTCCGCTCCGGTCGGTAGTTAACTTTCGTTTCTTCTTTTTTCCAACTTTGGAAAGGCCTTTCGGACTGATTTCTTGGCTTTACTTGACCTACGGACTGTTTTTCCTGGACTCTCTTTTGGATTCTCCTCCTTCTACTCCCCGCCCGGCCTATGGCCCAGCGGTGGGGTTTCTTTAAACGCTGCCTTAAGTGTGGGAGTAAAATCCCCCCCCCAGACAAGCACTCCCTCTGCTTGCTGTGCCTAGGCGAGTCGCATCGCGTCGACTCCTGTTCGAGTTGCGCCGCGTTCTCCAAACAAACTCGTAAGAACCGGGCGGCCCGACTCCGAGTGGCTCTCTTGGAGGCAGCGTTGTCACCGAAGATGTCCGCAGCCGACGCCTCGGCAACGTCCCCATCGGTACTGACGGGCCCGACGTCGCCACCGATGCGAAGCCCTTCCGGCACCGAGAAGTCGGCATCGAAAAGACCCCTCTCACTGCCACGAACTCCCGCTAAGAAGCGTAAGGAGGGCAAAGAGGGTAAGGGCAAGCTGAAGCACAAAACCTCGAGTGCTTCGTCGACGCATCCCGCGTCCGACATGACCCAGCACGGGTCTCCACAGCTTGACCCTCCTGGGCGCGAGCGACCCCGGGGCAGCCCCGTCTCCCCGATGCCGCGACCCATCCAGCTCACAGATTCGGAACCCGACATCGAGCTGACGCAGATCCCTCACAGCAGTCCCGAGACAGGGCCTGACCCGATGCCGGCACTGAGAGGCGAGCGAGACTGGCGCCTCCCCCCATCTTCGGTGCCGTGGGACGTCCGTCAATGGCGATACCTGTATGGTTCCTCCTACCCGCCACCTCCACAATGGTACCCAGCGGAGTGGGATCGCCAATCGACGTCGTCAAGAGTCTCCCGATGCCGAGATCCCCCGGCCCCAACTCCGATACCGATACCGAAACCGAAACTAACGATGCCGATACCCACCTCACCCGATATCGACCTCCCTCCTTATCAGCCAGATCCGTCGACCCCTATGTCTCCCTCCGAACATTCCGACCATTCGATGCTCGAATCTCCCGAATCATCCGATGACGAATCTCCCATCCAGCCGTCACCATCCCCTGATGTGGCTGAAAATTTACCAATCTCCCCCTCCGAGGACGTGAAATCCTATGGAGAACTTATCAAACGAATGGCACATTCCTTGGCGCTTGCCACGGTCCAACCTACTCCTACCGCTACCGATGCCATCTTCGATATCGTACAGATGGACACATCCACCGCGGTAGCGTTGCCACTAATTTCGGTGCTCTTGAGCACTGCCAAAGAATCCTGGGGCCACCCCTCCTCAACCCCAATTTCCAACAAAAGGTTGGACCACATGTATAGGCTCCAAGAGCCAGGGGCAGAATTCCTATTCATCCACCCCAAGCCCAACTCAGTCGTCGTGACCCCCTCGGCTAGGGGACGTAGCGGACATTCCTCCCCCTTGGACAAGGAGGGACGGAAACTAGATTCTTTCGGAAGACGATTTTATTCAGCCGGTGCATTGGGCATAAAAACAGCAAACTACACAGCCTGCATGAGCAGGTACCAGTACTCCCTATGGGAACAGATGACACCACTTCTGGCTCAGCTTCCTGAGGATAAGCAACGCCTTGCTAGGAAGATCCAGAGGGAAGGCATGGTGCTAGCAAAGCATCAGCTTAACGCATCCAAGCATGCTGCGGACGTCACGTCCAAGACACTCACTTCAGCAGTCGCCCTTCGTCGCCGCGCCTGGCTGAGGTCGACTTCGCTTCCACAAGACACTAAGTCCTTAGTGGAAGATCTCCCTTTCGAGGGTGAAGGACTGTTCAGCTCCACGACGGACACAGTTCTTCATGATTTAGATAAAAGCATCAAAACATCTCGTAACTTGGGTGTCTCACAACTGAGACAACAGAAGCAGAAAACATGGCAGAGATCTTGGTCCAAACAGCAACCGCGAAGATCTCCCACTGAACCCCAATGGCAGAGACCGCCGTCTACTGTCTATCAACAGAAACCTTATGGCCATAAGCCACGATTCCCGTCCGCTTCCGCTTCCAAGACTAAACCACCCAAGCCGAACAAGCAGAGTCTTTGACTCTCCCATTCGCTCTGATATTCCCACCCGTCTATCCCCCTTCCTACTAGCATGGCAACGTATCACGACAGACAAATGGGCACTGTCGGTTGTAGCAGAAGGCTACAGAATAGAATTTTTCCAGATTCCACAAGAATCGTACTTCGTAACCACCCCTCCCTCCGACACCCTATCGTCGGAAGTCGAAGCCCTCCTCTCAAAAGATGCCATAGAACGGGTACCAACAAACCACCTTCAGCGGGGGTTCTACTCCCGCTACTTCACGGTCCCAAAAAAGGATGGCGGACTTCGTCCCATATTAGATCTGCGGAACCTCAATGCGTTCATCACCTACAAGAAATTCCGTATGACCACTCTACAGACCATCCTACCGCTACTAGAAGCCAACGCGTGGATGGTGACGCTGGACTTAAAGGACGCATACTTTCATGTGACGATCCACCCGTCACACAGACAGTACCTATGCTTTACGATCGGTCTGCGTCACTTCCAGTACAAGGCCCTACCCTTCGGCCTCTCTACAGCTCCTCGTGTCTTCACGAAGCTTATGGCAGTAGTAGCGGCACATCTGAGACTCCAAGGTGTCCACCTTTACCCCTACCTGGACGACTGGCTTCTAGTCGCCCCCTCTACGACGGAACTACAGAACCACATCTCTACTACCCTTCATACCCTAGAATCACTAGGGTTGACTATAAACCTCAAAAAGTCCATGCTTATCCCTTCCAGACGGGTTCAGTTTATCGGAGCTATCCTGGACTCCTTGCAATGCAGGGCATTCCTACCCCCCAACAGAGCAGCGGATATAGTCTCCCTTCTCCAGGCTATCCAAGAGACCAAGGAGGCTACAGCCAAACAAATCCTTCGCCTGCTAGGCCTGATGGCCGCGACAACGGCAGTAATTCCCTTCGCCAAATTGCGAATGAGACCACTGCAGCTTTGGTTCTTGAGGCGTTTCCGCCCCAAATTCCACTCCCTCTCCAAACGTTTCCAGATATCTACCCAGGTCCTGGAGACCCTGAATTGGTGGCTTGTGCCCCAGAATTTACACTCAGGTGCACCTTTCCGGCTTCCACCCCCCTCAGCGACCGTCACCACGGACGCATCCCTATGGGGCTGGGGAGCTCACCTGGAAGGTGTAGGTGTGGGAGACAGGTGGCACCCCTCTGTGGCACACAACCATATCAATTTCTTAGAGCTGCTGGCAGTTCTCTACGCAGTGAGATCTTTCCGCCAATCCCTAACGGGGAAAACGGTGACTGTCCTTACAGACAACACCACCACTATGTTTTACATCAACCGCCAGGGCGGGACGGTCTCCCGTGGACTTTGCCGGTTAGCGATAGAGCTGTGGAACGAGTGCCAGGCACTAGATATTCACCTGGTGGCGACTCATCTCCCAGGACTACTCAACGTCCAAGCGGACTTCCTAAGCAGAGGAGGAGCATCCCCACACGAGTGGGAGCTGAACCCCCTCTACCTGACTCCGATCTTCGACCATTGGGGACATCCATCCGTGGATGTATTCGCCTCTCGGGAGAACAAGAAGTGCCATCTCTTCTGTTCCAGAGCAGGAACGGACCCGACCTCTCTCGGAGACGGTCTCCTCTTCCAGTGGACAGGGAAACGGTTGTACCTATTTCCCCCAATCCCTCTCATTCCGAGAGTAGTCCACAAACTATTGACAGAGCGACCGTGGGCAATTCTAGTTACCCCATGGTGGCCGAGACAACCCTGGTTCCCCACGCTCCTCAGCCTCTCACGAGGGACGTATCTCCATCTCCCGACGGACCCGGACCTCCTCGGGATGCGCGGGGGCCGAGTACTGCACCACGATGTGCCCAGGCTAAAATTGACAGCGTGGCTGATCCAAACTTAGGGTTAGAATCACGCATTGCTCAAGTTCTACTGAACTCACGCAAACTCTCCACTCGACGTTCATATGAGTCAAAATGGACTAAATTTTTAACTTTCCTGGCGTCTGTGGGACGACCCTCAGTCCCCGCTGGACTTAAAGATGTTTTTGGTTTCCTCCTGTCATGTAAGGACAGGGGACTGTGTCACTCATCTATCCGAGTCTACTTGTCAGCCATCTCAGTCAATCATCCTAAGATTGATGGCTATTCGGTGTTTTCCCACCCAACAACGAAACAATTCCTCAAGGGAATGAATCGCCTCTATCCCCCAGTGCGGACACCAGTCCCGGCATGGGACTTGCCCCTGGTTCTCACTAAGCTGATGGGAAAACCCTTCGAACCCATGGCCTCATGCAGTCTTCAGCTTTTGTCATGGAAGGTTGCATTTTTAGTGGCCATCACGTCTACTCGACGCGTGAGTGAGCTCTCGGCGTTCCGTTGCGACCCACCATACCTCACGTTTCATCATAATGCCGTCACTTTGGCTCCAGATGTCGCTTTCCTGCCTAAGATAGTTTCGGACTTCCATATAGGGGCGGATATCACCTTGCCGGTATTTTTTCCTGATCCCCAGGACCCAACGCACGTAGTCTACACACTTTAGATGTCAAGAGAGCCCTGTCTTTCTACTTGCACCGGACAAAATCCTTTCGCAAGTCTCCAGCTCTCTTCATTTCTTATGCCTTGCCCAGGCAGGGACAGAAACTGTCGTCTCAAAGACTCTCGAAGTGGATAGTTGAGACGATAAAACTCGCCTATCTTCTGGCCAAAAGGCCACTGCCGGCGTCCCTCCGGGCACACTCCACTCGAGCCGTGGCTACTTCCACAGCATTCCTCAAGGGCATTCCCCTGGGAGACATCTGCAATGCTGCAACGTGGGCGTCCCCTCACACGTTTGTGAAGCACTACGCCCTAGATGTCCGTGTCCATCAGCGTACTGTGGTGGGCCGTGCAGTCCTGCAAGCAGCTCAGATGTGAGACCTCCAGCACCCACCTCCAGGTATGTGGTGTTTATTGCTCGCTATTCTCCCAGAGGTGTGATGCACAGAGACCACGAAGAAGATATACAGGTTGCTTACCTGTAATTGGAGATCTTCGAGTGGTCATCTGTGCATTCACACCACCCGCCCTCCTTCCCCTCTGCTTTCGGTCTCCCTCACTTTTTTCCTTGGGGGCTGTTAGCAGCGGTCAGAAGGAACTGGCGGGATCCTCGTGCCTCTCCCCGGGTCATGCGCAGTGGGACGTGCACGTGACCGGGGAGCTGGCGCGAAAATCCGTTAGGCTTTGAAGATTACCGATCGGGATCGGCGCAGGCGCACTTTATCCCAGAGGTGTGAATGCACAGATGACCACTCGAAGATCTCCAATTACAGGTAAGCAACCTGTATTTCATTCACGAAGATCTGATGCAAAATCATTCAATAATAGAAATAAACACTAAAAATCCCGCCGCTGCAAAAGAAGCGATCTGACGGCTTCCCGGACGTGTAAGCTGTTTCCAGCCTTCTTTTTCAAGAATTGCTTTTGCAATATTTAGTGTACATCATTCTGTGGAATCAGTCTCCATGGGCAGCGGTGGAATTTTTTTGGATCACCTTCCTTGCAGTAGCAAGTTCTGAAAAAGAATACTCTTTGATTATTTCTTTGCAATTATAGAACACATGGATTGCAGAATCCTGGGACTGTTTCATTTGTGTTTATTTCTGTTATTGTATGATTGTGCATCAGATCTTCGTGAATCTTCGAAAACTGGCTAATTAAAAGGAAACAGAGAGTGGAAATTTTCTCAGTGGAGGGAGGTAAGCAGCGGGGTACCACAGGGATCAGTACTCGGTCCGATGCTTTTTAACTTGTTTATTAATGATTTGGAGTTGGGAGTAAGCAGTGAAGTGGCTAAATTTGCAGATGACACGAAGTTGTTCAGGGTGGTGAGAACCAGGGAGGATCATGAGGCACTCCAAAGGGATCTGTCGAGGATGGGCGAGTGGGCATCAACGTGGCAAATGGGGTTTAATGTGGCCAAGTGCAAAGTGATGCACATTGGAGCCAAAAATCCTAACTATAAATACACGTTGATGGGGTCCGAAACGGCAGAGACTGACCAAGAGAGAGATCTTGGAGTCATAATAGATAACTCAATGAAAATGTTGAGACAGTGTGCGACTGCAATGAAAAAGGCCAATGCTATGCTGGGGGTTATTAGGAAGGGAATAGATACCAAATCAGCCAGTATCATAATGCCCCTGTATAAATCAATGGTGCGACCTCATTTGGAGTACTGTGTACAGTTCTGGTTGCCACACCTCAAAAAAGATAGCATTGGAAAAAGGTGCAGAAAAGGGCAACTAAAATGATAAAAGGGTTGGAACACTTTTCCTATGAAGAAAGGTTGAAGCACTTGGGGCTCTTTAGCTTGGAGAAATGACGGCTGAAGGATAACATGATCGAGGTTTATAAGATTATGCATGGGATAGAGCAGGTAGAGAAAGAAGTCCTTTTCTCCCTTTCTCACAAGACAAGAACTCGTGGGCACTCCATGAAATTGCTGAGCAGTTGGGTTAGGACAGATCAAAGGAAGTACTTCTTCATCCAAAGAGTGATTAACAGGTGGAATTCACTGCCACAGGAGGTGGCGGTGGCTACAAGCATAGAGGGCTTCAAGAGGGAATTAGATAAACATATGGAGCAGCTGTCCATCAGTGACAATTAGCCACAAAGTACAGATAGGAACTGTCAGTCTGGGGCCAGTGATGCTCTGTAATCTTGGTGTTTGGGGGGGGGGGGCAACAGTGGGAGGGCTTCCTGCCCCTACTGCTGGACCTCCTGAAGGCCCTTGGTGTTTTTGGCTGCTGTGTGACAGAGTGTTGGACTGGATGGGCCATTGGCCTGATCCAACATTGGCTTTTCTTATGTTCTTAATGAATCTGTATGAGTTCTTAAATGCTGATATTGTAATCATATTTATTTTGTTATTGAGAAAACCTGCACACACAGACATATTTTTAATAGAATATATTCATTACATATGTACTTTTCATATATTGTATTCCCATGCAAGGTGTTTCCTTTGTTATCTCGGGTTGCCAGGTCTCCCCCAAAGCGGGGTTAGGGTTCCCAGCTCCAGGTCGGGAAACTCCTGGAGATGTGGGGGTGGGGGTGGACCCCGGCGAGGGCAGGGACTTCAGTGGCGACCGGCACCATACCGACCACTCTCTCCTTTAGTATCCCTTTTCTCCAGGGGAACTGATCTCCGTGGCCTGGAAGTGCGTGGCAATTCCGGGGGCTCCCCGGGTCCCACCTGGAGGCTGGCGTCCCTCGTGTTATTCGCGCCCCCCCCCTCCCTTTCCGGGGTTACCCTGTAGCTTTGCGCTCCGGTATGCGATGCCATGCCTTAGGCGGGGGGCGGGGGGGGGGGGCTGAGGTCCGCCGTACATTGGGTGGTCTCTGGCTTCGGGTCTCTTCCGATCCCGGCCCGCCCGCCGGCTTTCCTCGTCTCTCTCTTGCGACCCGCCTGGGGTCTCCGCAGGAAGGGCGGTGCGCCAAGGCAGTACAGACGCACGGGGCTGGGCTGGGCAGCGTCGTCGGCGGGGCCTTCCTTTACGTGGCGCCGCCCGGGTTGCTTTTCCCTCCCGGCAGAAGGCGGGCGGGCGCAGCCAGCGCTAGGGCCCGGGAGGCGCGGCGCTCCGCAGCCGGGACGGCGCAGGCAGGCAGCGGCTCGACCACAGGCCGGCGGGGAGGGCAGGCCGAGGCGCCTTCGGGCTCCTGCAGGCGGCGGCGGCGGGGGGCGGCGGGCAGGGCCGGGCGCCCGGTGGGACCCTCCTCCTCCTCGTCGGGCCGGATTTTGCGCGCAGTGACGCCAGGCGGCGGCGGCGGCCACGCAGCAGAGCTCGGCGGGGGCGGGGGCGGCCGGAGCGCTGTCAGCTGGGCTGGGGGCTGGCGTCCGCATGGGCGCCGCCTGGCCCGGGCGCGGCGGGGAGGATGGCGCGGCTCGGCCTGGGGCGGCCCGGAGGAGCCCCCGCCGCCTGAGCCCCCCGCCCCGCGCCTTGATGGTCGGCAGCCCTGCCCTCCCAACATGATGAAATGGCAGCCCCGGAAGAAGGTGAGCCCCGACGGCGCGCCGGGGGGGACCGAGGGAGGGGGCCGAGAAGCGGCGGCGGCCGAGGGCAGGGCGTGGCGGGAGGAGTCTGCGGCCGCCGCTGCCTGGGGGCGCACGTGCGGGGTTGTGCCTGGGGGCGCGCCGGGCGTCGCAGCTGGCACCTGGGTCGGCCCCGGCCAGCCCCGTTTCCTTATATGGCCGCTTGTCCGGGCGGCCGTTCCCGCTTTTTGTCCCCCGCCCCCCGTCCCCCGTCGTCGTCGTCGTTCCTCGGCCGGAGAGCGGGGAGTGGCTGGCCGTCGCCGGTGGCGCACCTCCCCGCGGCCCTTTGTGGCCGGGCGCTACGGGGCCTCCGCTGTCACCGCCCGCGCGCCACGCCGGCCCCGCATCCCCGCATCCCGCGCCGCACCCCGGGTCGGGTGGGTGGTCGGTCAGCGGGGCCGGCGGGTGAGGAAGGGAGGGAGGAGGCGCCGGCTGGCGTCTGGGCAGCGGTCCCCGCCGGGCCGGGCCGGGCGGGCGCCCTAGGCTCGGGTGGCGTCCGAACTGCTCCCCTTTGTCCTGGCCGGGGCCGCGAGAGGCCTGCTGCCCGCGGGGAGGGTGGGAGGCACGGGACGGGACGGACGCGGGGCCGTCAGCTCGAAAGGGCAGGCCCCGGAGGGAAAGCCCCCTCGCCCGGGCGCTGGCGGGGAACCGGCAGAGGCCCTCGGAGGGCCGGCCCCGCTCCTGGCCTCCCGTTGCGCGTGTGCCTTCCTCCTCCTCCTCCTCCTCCTCCTCCGGGCGGGGAAGAGCGGCTTCAGAACAGCGGCGGCCAGGAGGGGCGAGGAGCGCGTCCCTCCCTCGGAGGCCTTCAGCCATTCGCCGGGGCCGGTGGCCCGGGAAGGACCGCCAGAGGCCCTCGGGAAAAGGGGAGGCGGCGCGGCGGCCACGTGACTCCGCCTCAGGCTCTCCGGGTGCTCCAGCCCCCCCCCCCCCCCCCCCCAACGCGGGTCCCGATGGTGGCGGAAGGGAGCCTCCCCAGGCTGAGGCAGTCAACCCTCTGAAGCCCAGTGCCAGGCAGAGGTGGCAGCCTCCGGGGGAGGGCCTTGGCCTCTGTGGCCTGCACCTTGGCCTTCTTTCCCTCCCTCCCTCCCTCCCGGGCAGCTGGTGGGCCACCTTGCAGCGCAGGGGGCTCGCTGGACCAGACCAGACCCTCACTACTCCCATCCAGCAGGGATCTTCTGATGTGGTGACCAATGTTCCCTCTAAGCTGTGGAGCCTTGTGAGCAAAAATTCTACTTGTGAGCTACTGGCATTAACGTTGTGAGCAAGCCATTTGGCTGCTGCATCAGTTACTTTGCTCTGGAGCCATCCTTTCTGAGCTAAGACAAAAATATGTGAGCCGGAGGCTAAAAGACTGTGAGCTAGCTCACACTAACTCAGCTTAGAGGGAACACTGGTGGTGACCATCTCTGAGGTTATTTCCTTTCACCTAATTTTGAATCCTGGTCTTTTCTTTAAGCGGCAGGAATGAGTCCGACAGATAATTCTACAAAACCTTCCCTGCCATCTCCCCCCCCCCCCCCCCCAAAAAAAAGTATCACAGAAACATCTCTCTTAGCTTAGCGGTGCGGAGTAAACTAGCCCCCAAGAAAATGGCTTCTAAAATTCCCCAAGGGTGGGTTTTTATGAAGTGAAGTAGTTCCCAAGTTCCCTGTGCTCCCCACCGGTGGCCTTGGGAAGAAGCGGGAGGCCTGAGGGGGCCGGCAGGCTTTGGGAGGGAGCCCTTGAAATGCTGGGGGGGGGGGTATGTCCGTCACCTTCCAGACCTCTTGCCACGAGACTGGAGGAGGGCAGAAGTGAGGCCACTTTTCAAACAAGGGAGGAGGGATGACCCAGGAAACTGCAGGCCAGTCTGTCTGACCTCTGTCCCAGGGAAGATACTGGAGCAGATTTTACAGGGATCAGTCTGCGACCACCTAAGGTGATCTGGGGAAGTCAGCACGGATTCATCCCCAACAGGTCCTGCCCCACCAACCCCATCAAGTGACAAGCTTCCTGGATCGAGGGAATGCTGTTGATGTTGTTTCCTGGGCTTCAGTAAAGCTTTTGACAGGGTTCCCCCATGATGTCCTGATGGGTAAACTAGAGGACTGTGGACTGGACTCTAGGGCAGTTAGGGGTGCAGGGGACTGGTTGGAGAACCACACGCAAAAGAGTAGTTGTCCAGTGGGGTGCAACAGGGCTCGGTTCTGGGCCCAGTACTTTTCAGTAGTGTTGTAAATGATTTGGATGAGGGTGTTGAGGGGCTTATTCATTAAATTTGCAGATGACACCAAATTAGGAGGAACAGCGAACACACCAGGAGATAGAATTCAATGAGATCTGAACACACTGGAAAAGAGGGTGGATGTGAACTACATGTAGTTTAACAAGGATAAGTGCCAAGTTCTACATCTGGGTGACAAAAATGAGGAACCTGTGTACTGGATGGGGGGATACATTTCTGGGTAGCAGGGTTGTGTGAACAAGATCTTGGGGTACGAGTGGACTGCAAGTTAAAGATGAGCAGCCAGTGTGATGTGGTGCCAGAAAAGGCTAATGTGATCTTGGAGTGTATCAACAGAAGTATAACGTCCAAATCACAAGATGTGAGATAGTCCCTCTGTACACTGCATTGGTCAGGCCACACCTGGAGTATTGTGTGTCATTCTGGAGGCCTCGCTTCCAAAAGGATGTGGACAGAATGGAGCAGGTGCAGAGGAGAGTGATGAGGATGATCGGGGGCCTGGAGACCAAGAAGCCCTGTGAGGAGGAAAGGCTGGGGGACTTCTTGGGAATGCTTAGTCTGGAGAAGAGGAGGCTGAGGGGGGGACAGGGTGGCTCTCTTGAAGTATCTGAAGGGCTAGAACAAATTTAGAGTCTAGTGGCACCTTTTAGACCAACAAAGGTTTATTCAAGGTATGAGTGTTCGGGTACAAGGCACACTTTTTCAAATACAGTGAAATGTTAGGTAAGGTTCAAACTTATACACGGAGTTAACAGCAAATTAACGTGTAACATGATTATGTTTAAGCTATGCAAAGTCAGAACTAAATAACAAGCTAAGGTAATAAGGTCAACAGTTGTAAAGCAATAAACACATCAAAATAGCAGATAAATGTCTAAAGGTGTCTTTTCTAATTGTGAGAAGCAAACTGAGAATGTCCCAGGCATGGAGATCACTTAACAGCACTTTATGAGGTGGATGCAGGGTCACGTCAGCAAAACATCCCAATATTTCTTGAGTTACATTCAGGATTCTAATATACTACTCTGAATAAGAAATACACTAAAATACAGAGAATTTATAGTCCTTGTTGAGAAATGAATACATATGTAAGGACTGAATGAGTTAGCATGTGTAATCAGAAAAGAAACCAATATCCCTGTTGAGTCCTGGGGAGGTTTTTGTTCCAAGAGTTGTAATAATATTGGAAGGGCTGTCACTTAGAGGAGGGCAGGGAGCTGTTCGTGCTGGCAGCAGAGGATAGGAATGGCAGTAATAGGTTTAAATGGAGGGCGGGAAGGTACCAGCTGGATACCAGGAAAACCCTTTTTACAGCCAGAGTTGTGCAGCAGTGGAGTCAGCTACCCTGGGGAAGGTGCTCCAGCCCCCTCCTCGGCACTTCTTCCCACTCTGCAGTGTCCTTTTGGAGATACAGAGACGAGTACAGAGTAGCAGCAGTGCTGCTGAGTCAGGAGGGGGGAGGTCAAGCCGTCAGACCGGACAGAGGGCCAAGCTGGGCTCTGCTTCAGGGGGTCTCTTGATGGGGTCAGAATGGATGCGCTGCTGTGTTTGGACGCCCAAATGCTTCCTGCCTGGGCACAGGGACTTTGCATTGGGAATCTGCATCAGGTGCAGACTTTATTTTGTGGCAAAGATCCATGTATAGACTCACTGGCCGCAGCAGTGTTTGGGTGGGCACTTCACTCACACATCCTTTTCTATCTGTGGTGGATGAGAAGTGGGCTTGGAGGTGGGAGGAGCCCTGGGTTCAAGATCTGCAACCCCCGTGGATGACTCCTGCGTGGCTCCTTGGGCATGTTGCTGGGAATTGGAGCAGCAGAGCTCACTGCCCTTGGAAAAGAAAAGCCCCAAAGCGTGTAAAGCGCTTGACAGCGAGTGGCTGTTCACTTTCCTGCAGGAGATTTGGGCTGGACCCTTGCCTAATCCCCCCTCCCCCAGGTGGGCTAGACCAGTGTCTTCTGATCCACCAGCGGGCAACTGGATATAGATCACATTCTTAGGCTGCAGCCAAATCTGCCTGAAATTCGGGAGCGATCACAGTTTTTCCTCCCGTGGGATGGGGTTCCTGTCTTCACAATGTAGTTGACAGACTTCCCGGCCAGTGATCCAGGTGCTGTTGTGGTTGCCAGTTTTGCCATTCCCTCTCTGCT
Source organism: Lepidodactylus listeri (assembly GCA_029233225.1). Taxonomy (NCBI): domain Eukaryota; kingdom Metazoa; phylum Chordata; class Lepidosauria; order Squamata; family Gekkonidae; genus Lepidodactylus; species Lepidodactylus listeri. Next base: position 360,638 of record JARCFY010000013.1, read on the forward strand.
TAAGACTGACCATCTGCCTCCTGAAAATGGTAGATTTCTTTCTTTCTTATTTATTTATTAGTAGCCTTTATAGGCTGCTCTCCCCACAAGCAGGCTCAAGGCGGTTCACATAGTTGGGCACAAAGTGCCAGGGTTCATAAAACAGTTAAAATCAATACAATTAAAATCACTTAATACAATCAGCAATGGCTTTTCTATACAGCTTCTTCAGAAAAAAATTCTGTTAAAAGCAGGTTACATACTATAAAAATCACAACATACCATTTTAAAGGTGTTTCTTGAAAATGTTAAAGTGTACCCATCAGCTGAAAAGCACACGCCACAAACTCCTGTTTCAGGGAGCTGTAAAATCAGCCACAAGTTGCTATGCAGCACAGTGGCTATCCAGTCCAGCAGAACTGCTGGTTGCTGAGCTTGATCCTGGCTGGCTCTTTGTAGCCATCTAGCTGAATGCACTTGCGCATTGGTTCTGCGGCTGCAGCGATGCCGGGCACTGGACTTTTGGCTGGGGCTGTGGTGCTCTTGGGAAGCGACACCCCACCCCCCCGGCTTCCCAACGGCGTGGTGGTGCTTCCATGTATTTCTTGGGTTTTCCCCTTATGCCCTGTGATCTTTCCCAAACCTGCTTTGCTGTGATGTTTTGGGAAAGGCTGCAAGAAAGCCAGGCCGGCATTCGCGTGGGTGGGGAGGTCCAGGTCTTTCCCGTGCCGCCCATATCAGCACCACTGCCCCTGCCCCTGTCCTCTCATCGTGTTGTAGCCATCTGTCTACCAGGTTCTCTAAATTTCCAGCTTTCATTAAAAAAAAATCTCTTGGTCATTTGTAGAGATAAGCCTTTTCGCTTATACCTCTGTAAGAAAAAGAGCTAGAGACTTCTTAAAAAACGAAAGCTGAGAATTCAAAGACCCTGATAGACAGAGGGTTCTAACTTTATGATGCTATAATGATATTCAACTGCCAATTAAGGAAAAAACCCAAAAGAAAAAGCCCTTCCTGCAGCGGGGTGGAGAGACCACGGGGGCAGTCTGCCACATGGAAGTCCCATTGCTGCCCCATGGTATCAGTAGCTGCTGGAGCAGCCAGGAAGCAACGCAAGCCCCTCCCTGTGCGCTGCCACCTGCAGTGGGTTTGCGTGTCCCAGGCTCAATCTACGGCACCTCCAGTTAGAAGGACCAGGCGGTGGTGACGTGGAAGAGCCTGGAGAGAGGGGGTGTCAGTCTGAGTTGAGAGCGCGGACCCTGATGGGGCAGGGGGGAGGGGGTGGCCAGCAGTCTGATCCAGTGGAAGGCAGCTTTGTGAGTGCTCGTGTGCGCTTGCTGGTACCAGACTGGCGGTCCTTCTTGTAGGGTCTGCCTCACCCTTGCTGCCACCTTCCAGGGCCATAGTGGGAGTCCCAGGGAATGAAGGGGCGTGGGGCCCCAGTGAACTGTCTGGCTAGGGCGTTTCCTTATCAGTAGCTGAGCACCGGCAACAGAAGGGGGAAAAAACCCCTGTGAGTGTTCTTTGCACTAGTGGTGAAATATTGCAGGCTGGCGCATTCTGTCTAATCATCACTTGCAAGACTTCTTCTCTGGCGTGATCATAGCGTAGGAAAGAGCGGGCACCTGCTTTGGCAGGAGGGCAAGAGGAAGGACCCGCCAGGTGGCTGGAGGCTATGGAATCCCACGAGCCATTTCAAGGCGGGGTGGGGGGGATTCTGCTGCAGAGGGGTGGCTGAACTGGGCACTGCATGTATGGAACTTGCATCAGATTTTTACCTAGAGCACAGGATGGGGCCCCTGGAAGCAGCCATTGGGCCCCGTGATAGATAAAGAGGAGGCCCCTCCTGAACTCTGCCTGACCTCCGTCCGTGCGGCACCAGCATAGCTGGTTTTGATCCAAGGAAGCCTCTTGGCAGATTGGGCATAGCCAGAGATAACACTGGTAGCCCTGCATGGTCCTGAGGTCCACCTGGTGGGTGAGGGATCTGCCTAGATGGGCCAAATCTGTCCTGTCTTGGGGCCCCACAATCCAGCAATCCCCTCACTCTGTTTTGGTTCCATCCAGCTGTTTTGTGTGCAGAAGAACAAGAATCTGTAGTGGATCCTTGGACTTCTCTAAAATGCCAGAACATTTGGGTGGGTGGGAGGGAGGGAGGGAGGGAGGGAGGGAGAATGACCAGGCCAAGCTTTTCCAGCGCCAGAAGTGTGCTTCATTCAAATTGACGCCAGCAGGCCAGTGTTGTGTTGTATACAGGCGGATGGTATTGTGGGTAACACTGCTGAAAGTAGGTCAGAGGGATTCATTTGTATTCTGCTGCCACAGAGTAAAATATTTGTGTTCATCGTGTGCTTCATGCTTTTGTGGGTAGATTGGTGGAACGCTCCCCCCCCCCCGCCCGGCTCCCCATCCCCCTAGTTTTTTAGGCAAATTGAGAGTTCTCAGCTACACTCTGATGCTTTCCTGTGGTGGGCGAGGTGGTGACTGGGGCTCCCTTCCGGCCAGATTTCTTCCTCCTCCAGCGTGGAGCTGAGGGCTGTCTCAAGTGGGTGCCCAGGTGGGCTGGAGCCTCTCGCCCATGGGAGGGAAGTCTGTCAAAGAGGCGTGCGAGTGTGTGTCTGTGTGTGTCCTGGCCTCTCTCTGCTGCCTTTCCGAAGCAGTACTTTTATCATCGCCCTTGGTCAGGGCGGTCCAAACGCTTCGCTCTGCCTGCTTCTTTGCCCGCAGGGACCCCGCTGCCGTTGGCAAGGAGGCCACCCTGATCCCTGGGGCTGAGGTTCCGTGGCTCCTGGGCTCACCGGGGAGGCCTTGCTGTCTGGGCATGCCACCGGGAAGAGCATGGCCGAGCCCCTTGGACTTTGTACCACTGAGGTTGCATGGGGCAACTGCGCCTTGGTGGCAGAGGTGCCTCAAACGGTGTGACCAGAGAGGCAGGTGGAGGGGAGGGAGGGGTTGGGTCAAATAGAAGGCTTGCAGTTGGCCAGGCGAGTGATCTGGGGGACCTCTCTAGACCTGGGTGTTCCAGCCCCCCCCCCCCCCCCGGTGTGGGGTGCCCTCCATGGTGCTCGAGATTCAAGGAGGAACATCCGCTCCTGGACGGTATGCAGTTGCCTCTGTGTGTGTGTCTTGGGGGGGGGGGGCTCCTTTTGCGGTGGGTGTTCAGCGTGGCCTTGGGCCTGAAGTGAGGCTGGTTGCAGGTATAAGGAACTGGAGCAAATTGTTCTGCTGTGGGGTGAGGGGGGGCCCCTGCAGTCTGCCAAAGTGTCGGCCCCGTCCTGCGTGGCCCTGTTGCTGAAGAGCTGTGGCTGCGGCTCCTCACAGAGGAGGTCCAATGCTGGTTGGGAAGGATGCCTGAAGTGGCCTCTCACCTGCAGGCTCCCTCCGGAAGGCTCCCTCCGGACTCTGGCAGCAGGGTGTGTGCGTGTAGTTTGAATATCTTTTGCAAGGGCAGCAGAGCTTCCTTGGGAGGAGACAAGGAGCAACTGCTGTGGCAGGAGAGGAGACGAGATTGGCGCTCCCTCCGTGAGCCCTTCCCCCTTCCCTTCCCTTCCCTGGGCCATGGCTGTGCCTGGCAGACCGGCGGCGGGCGGGAGGAGGCTACTGGGAAGAGGCCCCTGGCCAGAGGAGCAGAAGTGGACGCGCTGTCTCCTGTGCCCTGCCATGTCCTCAGTGGGGCTGGAGTGCTCCGGCAGGGGGGGTGCTCTTGGTCTTTCTGAGCCCCTGGAGTCCTGCTGGTCCTTCTTTGCTGGGGCTTGTAGGAGGGACTCTGGGGGTGGGGAGGGGGCTGCAAGCTGGCATGTGCCCGAGAAAGAGGCGGGGGGGGGGGGCTTGTGCACACAGCTGCCTCCAAGGGGGACTTGCCTTCAAGCGTGTTGTGCTTTTCTTAGGAGCCCCGGGTGTGAGGTGAGAGGCACATGTTATGTGGGGCTTCCTGGCATAGCTTGGTTTGTGTGTGTGTGCTAAATCTGTTGCGGGGTGCGTGTGTGTGTGTGTGTGCGTGTGTGAGTTTCTCTGGGCTTCCTTTGTTTCCCTGCATTCAGAGACTGGAAGGAGCTCCATTCAGTCTCCCTTTGCTATTGCATGGCCCCTGCTGGGCCGAGGCAGGCTAAATATTGGCCTGGCCTTCAGGCCTCTGAACTCTGTCCAGTACCCAGTAGCAGTCGAAGCCTTGGCTTTTTAAGGGCGAGGAAGACAAGGGGCTGAGTGGTCAGCACAGGGAGGAAATGGAAAATTTCCAGGAATTTTGAAGCCATGGGACAGAATAGATCCCCCCCTGGAGGGGAAATCGAAATTTGGGGCAAAATTGGAATATATGTGATACTTACTTTCATATCAAATCGTAACATCTTTTACTGGTTTAACAACATGAAATGCATTATTTATAACTTAATCTGCCTGCAAAATTGTACCATTTGGCATGTTGATGGAATTTAAAAGTATAAGTACCTTCCTTTTCAGTAAGAAAAATTACAGGTATAACCAGTTAGATTCAGGTGGGTAGACATGTGGGTCGGAAGCAGCAGGACAAAGTGAGTCCATAAGTGGTATTTGAGGAAGAGTTGCAAACTGCTGTACCCTATGCTACCACACAGCCCATGTTATCTTTAATTTTTCCTATCGGGGAGGCTTGTTCGTGCTGTACATTTGGAGCCAGTGAAATGCTTTCTAAGACCAGGTTTTTCTCATACCAAAAGGCATTTCTCTGGAGGTTTCTCTCAGTACTGCCCCAATTGCCTGATTTCCCCAAGAGAAAGGTCTGATTTTTTCACGCTATACATTTTGTATGTAAACAACCTTGCCTTAAGAAGCATTTCACACATTCTAAAAGAGAAAGTATTTCATAGGAATTTCTTCCGCTCGCTCCCCCAGGTTTTCCAGTTTTTCCCCTTGAGATGTTTCCCCCCCTGAATTTTCCTGTGTGTTTTCTCCCCCTGAGCCCTCACATCTCTCCCCAGGGTGAGGTTTTGGAAAAAGCACAGGGGTGGGGTTTTGCTTGCATGCTCCTTCAGCACCCCAGGAAAGCAGTGGAAAAGTCCCCAGAAGATTCTTGTAAGCGGTGTTGTTTTGCTTGGCCTGGAGCAGTTTCTGCAAAGGCTGCCACAGCTGCTGCCATGTTTTCCCTAACTGCCCTAAAGAGGAAGGGCCCAGCCAGAGAAACGCCTTTGAGCTCCACATACTCCCAGCAGAGTGAGAAAAGAATCAGGTCTGACAAAGAGTGCTCCGCCCACCCTGCCGCATCATGATCCAGCCAGGAGGGGAGCTCTTTTCCTAGGGAGATAAAAGGCTGTTTCCACACACGCTGACCGATTCTCCCTCTAAGCTGTGGAGCCTTGTGAGCAAGAAGTCTATGTGTGAGCCACTGGCATTAAAGTAGTGAGCCAGCGATTTGGCTGCTGCATAAATCAGGATGCTCTGGAGCCATCCGTCCTGAGCTAAGACAAAAATACGTGAGCTGGAGGCTAAAAAACTGTGAGCTAGCTCACACTAACTCAGCTTAGAGAGAACACTGATGCTGACCGTTTCCCATTCAGCACGGACTGACTCTGTGAATGTATCTGCAGGGGCAACACGGGTTCCTTCCGTGGTGGCGGGAAGGGCCTGTCAAATCACAGCAGACTGATGGTGGTCCGGGGGGGGGGCTTTCAAGGCAGGAGACGTTCAGAGGTGGTTGGCCCCATCGCCTGTCTCCCAGTCATGAACCTGGCCTTCTTTGGAGGTCTCCCATCCAAGTACTAGCCAAGGCCGACCCTGCTTTGCTTCTGAGGTCTGGCGGGATCAGTCAGGCTTGCTTGGTTTACACTCCATGCATTGCCCTTCCCTCACCCCTGGCCACTGGCGAACTTTTTACCATTTTAAAAAAATATTGATGGTTGGTATATCACTATACTAGCCAGTTTGGTGTAGTGGTTTAGAGCGCGGACTCTCATCTGGGAGAACCAGGTTTGATTCCCCACTTGCAGCTGCTGGTGTGACCTTGGGTCAGTGACAAGTTCTTTCAAAGAAGAAGAAGAGATTGGATTTATACCCAGCCCTTCACTCGGAGTCTCAGAGCGGCTTACAAACTCCTTTCCCTTCCCCTCTCCACAACAGACACCCTGTGAGATAGGTGGGGCTGAGAGAACTCTGAGACAACTGTCCTTGAGAGAACAGCCCCGACAGAGCTATGGTTTGCCCAAGGTCATCCAGCAGGTGCAAGTGGTGGAGTGGGGAATCAAACCCGGTTCTCCCAAATTAGAGTCCACACTCCTAACCACTACATCAAACTGGCTCTCTTAGCCCCACCTGCCTCACAGGGTGTCTGTTGTGGGGAGGGGAAGGGAAAGGAGTTTGTAAGCCGCTCTGGGACTCCTTCGGGTAGTGAAGGACGGGTTATAAATCCAATTTCCTCTTCTCTTCTCTATTCCAAAACAGTACAGCGATGTCCTGACTACCAAAAACAAAATAATCGTAGTATATAAAGAATAATAAGACTCAGAGACCTCCATTCCTACTCATGTCTGACACAGGGAGCCTTGACTCATGGAAGCTTGCGCCTGGAAACTCTTATTGTTGGCCTTCAGTTGTTGCAGATTGTCCAGGCTGCATGGCCATGGTCTTGGCATTGTTGGTCTCTTGCTGGTCTCTCAGGCGCTCCTGGACTCAAATCTGGCTGCCCCCCCCCCCCCCCCCAGAGACCAGTGTGGGTGACCTCTGAAGCTCACTCAATATGAGAGGCTGCCAGCAGTGGGGAGTGGAAATGGGCCTGGATGTGGGCCAGGAGGTCTTGAAATCTTCGCTCCCACACTTCCCTAAACTGGCTTCGGGGACAGTCTTCCAAGAAAGCAGGTTTGGTGAAAATCACAGCAGAAATGGGAAAAGGTACAGGATGTTGGTGGAAGCACAGGGTAGGTGTGGAGAAGCCAAAATTAAGTCTGCTGCTGTTTGGGGGGGGGGCGGGATGAAGAGCAAGAGCACCATCTGGAAGCAGCCACTGATAGATGGTGTGCCAACCAGCACTGGGTGCCAGTTTGTGCCAGGCCATCTTGTAATCTTTGCAGTGACTGCTGCCTCTCTTCTTCCTAATAATGCTCTGGGACAAGGGTTATGGACAAGAGGTAGTGCTGGAAATAATAGAAATTTCTGCAGAAGAATTATCTTAAAGATGGATTTGCCCAGGGCTACAACAATTAAGTGAATTTCGAAGACACCCGGTCTCTGCATGGAAACAGTTATCGTCTTGTGATGTGGCAAAAGCAGCGGTGTGTGTTAGCTTTCAAATTATCAAATTTCAAATGGTCTGGGGTTGATCTCCCGTACAGGTTTTCTCCTGGTTTTGATACAAACTGGTGTGGGATTTTTTCAGAGCACCAATACAGTGTTGTTCCCTAATTGTGCACTTTTCAGGTTTTCCTTTTCCTTGATGTGATCTTTCCCATAGTTGATCACAGTTAGCACGGTTTTGCGTGCCACGTGGAGGGGAAAGTGCACATTTTTCTTTTTGGTGAGTATCTTTTGTATGTGTGTGTGCCTGGAGGTCGTGGTTGACCCTTCTGGCGACCCTTAGTGGGGCTCGGACGTTTCAGAGAGGAGGTTTTGCTATTACCTGCTTCGGCGTCCCAGCCCTGGTACTTCTTGGAGCACTTGCCAGGGTCGGCCCTGCTTCGCTTCTGAGGTCTGACGAGATCAGGTTTGCCTGGGCTGTCCGGGTCAGGGTGAAAGTGCACATTCTTGAAGGTCCCACCCACCATTGGCATCATCTTAGCCTCAGCCCTCTGTGGTCAGCTGGGACTTACGGGCACTTTCCCCCACCGAGAGCCCTGCCAGTGTGGCTGGTCCTGCCAGGAGGGATGGAGGCGGCCTCCCATCTGATGTCCTCCTGAAGATCTCCTCCCCCCCTCTCCTGGTCATCCAGGCCCTGGCCCCTGGATCAGGCCGAGGGCGCTGTGCGCCCATGGGGCTGGTAGCGGCTGCCGGTGTGCATCAGCGTGATGCCACAGAGGCTCCACTTTGCGCTGCTTGACGCTCCCTGCTTGTTTATTTCATGTGCGGGATACACGACAGGCAAAGGCCATCTCTGTTTGTGATGACCTGCCAGGCATTTCGTGGTCGTTTGTTCGCTCTCTCGCTGGAAAGGGGGGGGAAGATTGGCACGTGGAGCTGAGCTGCAGCTGGGCCGCGCAGTGCCTCCTGAGACCCTCCGGAATTGCTGGGTTTTTCACTTGAATGGAAGCCGCCACTTCTGTTTGGGGCCCGTCTTCCAGCCTCCTGGCTCCACTCATCCGGGTCACTACGGGTGGATCCTTCCTGGGGCCTTGTTTTGCAAAGGGGATTAGGCACTGGACCAAAGGCAAAGTGAGGTTCCCAGAGCTAGCCCCCCCCCTCCTCTCCTGGAGAAGCAGGAAGACTTTCCCTTATGCCATGTGAAGGCGACTCCAAGGACTTGGCCTTTCGACGGGCCTCGAAGGAGATACAGTCGGTACTGCGATGCAGATGTTGATTTATCACAAAAGCCACATTTCAACTCTTTCAAGACAAATATCCCTAGAAGAGTAGTCACATGAGAAGCTGGAACGATTTATAAACAAGGCTGTGGAATGTTCGGATCCTCCTCAGAGCTTCTTCATGAGGTCCTTTTGTATTTAGGAGCCACCCAAGAAAAGCAGGAGGCCAGGCGTTTGCTCCCTGCCACGGCCTGCCTAAAGATCCATCCTGCCGCTTCATTCTCTCAGAATATCTCAGGAATCTAAGTAAAATGCTGCCAAAACAAGGTTCTGACTTGAGGGAAGGATTGTGACCAAAGAGCTCCAGGAGGATTTCTCCCAGTTGGCTGAGTGGACAACAACATGGCAAATGAAATTTGGTGTAGTTAAGTAGAAGAGTCAAGACAGATTTTGCACAAGCCACTGCTCTGCCCCCGCTCTTCCCTTTCCCCCAATTGCATGCGTCAGTTTCCCACTGTGTGCTGTGCAGCTGCATTTTGACCCGCAGCTTCATCCGATTTCCCCTGCGTCTTCTAGATCCTAAAAAAACAGGACCGAGAAGACACGGGGGAAATTGGGCGAAGCTGCAGGTCAAAATGCAGCCGCGCAGCACATAGTGGGAAATTGACACATACAATGGGGTGGGGGGTGGGGAGGGAAGAGCGGGGGCAGAGCAGTGGCTTGTGCAAAATCAGTGTCAATTTTCATCGCTGCTTTTCTCTACCCCAAGGAGTCTCAAAGCAGCTTGCGGTACACCGGTATACAGCGTTCTAAAGGAGGCTGCGCCATGGACTTACAGAGGAGCACAATAATGTCGGCTGTTTTATTTTCAGTCCTCTTCTTAATACTCCCTAAGACAGAGTTTGCCTTTTTCACCACTGGCACACACCAACATTTTCATCAAACTGTCCACCACAACCCCAAAGCAGTCCGGCTGTCCTTGACCCCGCAGGGCCTATAAGACTGAGATATCCCACTGGGCGTATGGCTGAGGACAGCGATGGCGAGAGAGGTCAGCTGGCCTCCATCCTTCTTTCTCCCCCTTTTCTTGCCTTTCATTTCCCTTTCTCCACTTGGCTTGTTTTATTTCTTTATTCCACTCCTTCCTGTCTTGGCCTTGCCCTCCCTGCTTCCCCAGTTGCCCCCCTGGGATGGATTCCTGGGGCGCCATCTGATATAGCAGGTTGACTGTTAAGATTCAAAATATGTAATATTGGATTTTTAAATTGTAATATGTTGGTTTTATTGTATAACTAGCTGTTGGAAGGTGCCCTGAGCCCTGTTTGGCAGGGAAAGGAGCGGGATATAAGCTGAAAGAATAAATAAACCTTTCCTTCTCGGCCTTAGCGACGTGTTACCATGCTGGCATGAACTTCAAGGTGGGGTTATTTTGCCACTGCACTCAGAGGGTCTGCGTGGTGCAGTAGTCAAGAGCAGCGGACTCTAATCTGGAGAGCCGGGTTTGATCCCCCCACCTCCTCCTCCTCCACGTGGAGCCTGCTGGGGGACCTTGGGCCAGCCCCCATTCTCTCAGGATTCTCTCAGCCCCACCTGCCCTACAAGGTGCCTGCTGTGGGGAGAGGAGGGGAAGGCCACGTGTGAGGCAGCAGGCCCCTCGGAGGGAACGTCAGGGGATGTGTGAGACGTGGTTCTGGACGAGGCGGACTACTGTTCTGATCCGGCAGGGCACACCTTCTGCCTGTGAATTCTTCCATAGCCTCAAGCAGGCTAAATTGCTGAATGGGTGCAAACTGCTAGCATTTTGCACTTTGGGGGCCCTTTGGGGGCCTAAATGCTTCCTCTCGCCCCCCTGCCATGTGGTATTTGGGTCCATGCTGTGTGCATGTGAGCCCCGGGGGCTGCTGCTTCTTGCTGGGGGTGGGGGGGCCTGCAGGCAGTCTTGCCTCGCTTCCTCCTCGGAGCGATCCGTAATGGTTTCTTCGAATCGCTTTCTTGTTGGTGGACGCAAGGCAGCTGAGAGGAGGGGAGGGGAGGCGAGGGCCTGACAGGGACCAAGGGGAGCTTCCTGCCACCGCTCACCTCCTGAGGGATCAGGGCCTGCTCGGGTGTAGGCTAGAAGGCCCTGACGTGGACGTGGCCGGGAGGAGGTGGCTGAGAGGGCAGAGCAGCAGGAAGAGAGAATGGGAGAGCAAGGCTGGCCGGCACAGTTGGGGTGGTGGTGGTGGGGGGAAGAGTTCTGCAGTCTCCCTGGAAGGCGAGGTGGCGTTCTTGGCAGGAAGGGCTGCAGGCTGCGCTCTGGAGACTTTGGCGGCCCAGCAGCCTCAGGGCCTAACTCTGAGACGGGGGCAACCAAGGCGGGGAGCCAGCCTGGGGCCGTGGCTACCTGGTTGGCCTGTGAGTTATGGCACGAACCAGACCTGTGGCTGATAGTCCTTGGTGAGGCTGGTGGGAGAGGGGATGCCCTGGCTGGCAAGCGGGGCCTGGCTCCAGGTGGGTTCACACCAGCTCTCTCACGGGAAGTTGCCTCACTCTTTCCATGGTCCCTTTCCTCCTCCTTCGCCTGCCTGTTGCTTCTCCTCTACTCCTTTGGGCTGTCGTTCCGGGCAGCATCCTGTAGCTACGCCAACCATGTAGGGTTGCTGCCGCCACCTCTTCTTCCTCTGCTGGCCCCCAGTCTGCGCCAGCTCCTTCCATAAACTGTCCCCTCCCCTTCGTGTGCTGGGCACAGGTCAGAAGGATCGGCGTGGGGCTGGGACACTATAGCCCTGCCCCCCTACTAGTCAGGGTGTCTACCCCCACTCTTGACCGACACACCGTCTCCCCAGCCCTCCATGGAAGGGTGGGGCGGCCACAGAAAAAGCCATGGATCTTGTGGAGGCCAAAAGGCACCTCCCCAAAGGGGGTCCTCCGACAGGAGATATCGGGGCTCAGCTAAGTTGGCAAGGGGCCCTGTGCAGGGAGAGTCCGCCCTTCCTGTGCACAGCGGCATGAAACTCATCAGCACACTGCGTCCAGTGCCCAGTTGGGGTGGGTGGGGCACTGGCCATGGAGGCCCCACACGAGGAAGAGGAGAAAGGCACTCTGTGGGGGCGAGGCACACCGCCAGTCCCCCACAAGTTCACTTGTCTGCTGTGAGTGGCGCCTTAGTGCTCTAATCCGTCATCTGAACAGGACCTGCTTTTGGCCCTGAGGAGGCTGCAGACATCATAGAGCCCTGACCTGAAAGGGGCCTGGGAGTCCCATCAAATCCACACCCACCCACCCACACCCATCTCCTTGCAGGAAATCGGAACCCAGGCATTCCCGACCGGTGGCCATTGAGGGAGAGCTGCCCCTCCCCCCAGCAGCCGGAACTGCTGGCTCAGACCAGACTCACCTTTTAGAACTCTCGCCTGGCTTCCGCTCAAACTCTGGCCCTCCTGAAACTTCAGCCCAGCAGATCTGGTCATGCTCTTGGAAGGAGCAAGGTGGGCGATTATCCGAAAGCCTCTCTTGCTCTCACAACAGAAGAGGGAGGGGCTCCTGGGACCCTCCGGCAGCATCAAGCAAGCCGGCTTTGGAAGTGGGCCTGAAGCTCACCTCCCGCATCCTCTGTTGTGCCTGTTGAATTCGTGGCCGTTGCACAAAATGGGCCGGACTGGCCGCCAGGATGTTTGTTTGGCCGGGAGACGATCTGCCTTGTCCGTTGAGCCCATGAAGGCAGCTTTTGTAAGCCAGCCACGAGCAGCTGTTTAGACGCCTCGCTTGGGATATCATAGCGTTTGGATTCCACCTGCTCAGCACTTTCCACTCTCAGTTGCAGGGTGGCTTTGGTGCATTCCATGTGGAACTGGAGACTGGCTGGGTGAAGCATTGCTTGGGCAGCCAGAGGGAGCTGGGTGCCGATGGAGCGTTGTTGGAAGCCTGATGCATTTTCCTCCACAACCACCCCCTTAATAGGCAGCCTGCCGTAATGACGGGGAAGGGGTTCCAGTGGACCAGTTGTGGGGATTTGTGGCGGCTTTCCTCCCAAGGAGACTGAGGCCTGGGAGGTTTAGCTGTTCCGGAATGTCTCTCTGTGTGTGTGTGTGTGTGTTTACATGTCTGACGTGCATCTAAGGACAACACGTACTCCTCAGCAGCAGGCTCCCCGAAGCCACAGGCCTTCCCGGGTCCAACGGTTCCCTCCGATGCTGCTGAGGTCTGTTCCGAGGAGGAGCCTCCTTGTGGGCTTTGCAGTGGGACAACGCAGCGCTGCCCGTGCCAGCCTAGGCTGTTGCCCAGAGTCTCAGGGCTTTGGGGGGGGGGGTAGGCCTGGGCACCAGATGCCTTTGGGCAGGAGACGAGAAGGGGGCAGTTCGCAGTGCAAGCGCTTTGGCAGGAAAGGAGGCTGAGTCCAGAGCAGAGAGAATCTGCAGGACGCCTGCAGCAAAGACCAGTGAAGAGAAGGGGTTTGTGGGTGGCAGCAGGTCCTTGGCGAGAGAGCCGGTGCCCAAAGCACAGGAAGCCTCCTTGCTCAAGCCCCCACTCCCACCCCCCATGCTACTGGGCAGTTCTTTTCCAGCTTTGGAGTGTCCCTTTAGAAAATCCTGCTCCAATTCCGGGTCCAGTTTTCTAGTTGGGCACCAGTGCCATTATCCTGAATTTTGGAGTTGTCTGGCACCAGGACAGCTGTTTGGTGCCTTCTTGTCCCTTCAAAATTTAAAGGGCCATTGTCTTGTATGAGAGTAGACCTGGCCTGTGGAGCTCAGCAGCTGCTGACAGCTGGCTAAATTTCTTTGGCCTCTGGGGCCCTGCAAGGTTCCACCTTGTTCCTGCTGGTCACCTGGCGATCGGGGCTGGGCTGTTGCCAGTATGCAGGTGGCCCTTGGCTCTTCCAGCTGATCCCTGGAAGGCGGGGGAAACCCTGAACACCACAGTGCCTAGAGGCAGCACGGGGGTGGATGCAGGCTCATAAACGGGAACTTGATCCTGACAAGACAGAAGTGCCACCGGTGGGCAGAGGGTCTGGCCCAGGATTTAAGGTGTCGCCCGTCTGTAGTTTGAGGGTGCTCCTGGACCCAGGCCTGCTGCTGGGCGGGTGGGTGGCATCTGGGCTGGGGAGTGCCTTCTGCCAGCTCCAAATAGTCAGCCAGCTACAGCCCTTCCTGGGCAGGAAAAACCTGGCCACTGTGGTCCCTGCCCCGGCTACATCCAGATTAAACTGCTGCAATATGCTCTTAAGAAGAGTCGGGGAACTTCAGTTGGTGCAGAAAGTTGCAGCCCAGATGCTGACTGGAGCATGTTGTCGGGACTGCACCACTCCAGACTGGAAGGCCCATCTGCACTGGCTCTCAGTCTGCTGCTGAGCTCAATTCAAGGTGCTGGCCTTCAGCGGCTCGTATGGTTTGGAACCAACACACCTGAAGGGCCTCCTGTTCCCCTTTGAACCTGCCCAGCCACTGCGGCCGTTCATTCATTCATTCATTCATTGGATTTGCATCCCACCCTCCCCGCAAAGCCGGCTCAGGGTGGCTCCAGAGGCCCTCCTTTGCGTGCCCTTGGCCTTCTGGGATTAGGCAGGCGGCCACCTGGGAGAGGGCCTTCTCGGTCGTGGCACCGGAGCTCTGGAAGTCTCTCCTCTGGGAGACTCCCCTGTTCCCATCTCTCACCGTCCTCCCCCAGCAGATGGAAACTCTTTTTGGCTTTGTTTGCTTTCCTGCAGCGATCCCTCCTTCCAGTTGACTTTATGTTTTTGTATATCCATTTAGCTCTGGTTTTGTTTTAAGGATTTTTGTTGGTTCTGTTGGCTTTTAAGATGTGGCTTTACTATGTATGTTCTAATTTGCCAGCTGCGTTAGTGATGCTTATGACAGCAGAAAGGTGGAGTATTAATTTCGTGAAATGAATCAATAAACAGCTCTGGGGTCAGGAGCTTTGTGAGGAGTGGACAAGGCCCATCCTCTGAAGCTCCTGTTGTCCTTCCCTTGGCTTGGGCGTTCGAGGCGGGGACTTTGCCTGTAAAGAGGCCAAGACTGAGGGCGGGCACCTTTGAAACCTCCACTGTGTGTGTGTGTGTGTGTGTGTGTGTGAGAGAGAGAGAGAGAGAGAGAGAGTCACTGCTTTGTTCCCTTACTTGGCGCAGTGGCAGGCGGGAGAAGGCGGCAGCATGGGCGCAGGACAGCATGAACTGCACGTGGCAGCCCGGAAACGGTGCCCGCCCTCTGCAGGGCTTTGGAGACACTCAGCTCTGGCAAGTTGCAGCTTGTGAGAAAGGTCTTTCACTACTTGCCAGTCTCCTCTGGATAGCTGGATTTGCTGCCCCAAAGTCGGTGGCTTCTTTTTTCAGGTCTGCATCTACACATGGGTGTTGTGTTGTGTTGTGTGTGTTTGCGCGCGTGCGCGTGCTCTCCAAGACAGTGGGCTCCAAGTGCTGCTTGCAGCCGGCTGAGCAGAGGGCTCCACTTGGAGTCGTTTGAGGCAGTCTGGAGCACAAAGGCTCTTAGCCCAGTTTGAATCCTTGGATTACAGACTGCTTCCCTTCTTTACCTTCTGCGGGGGGGGGGGGGGGGTAGAGGGCAATGCCCCTTCATGCCTCACTAGTGTGGGCTGAAGACTTCTATCTGCGACTGATGGAATTGCTAACAAAGCCCTGGCTAGTCTTTGTTGTGCTTTGGAGGTTATAGTTTCTGCCTGTTGAGGAGCCTCCCGAATGAACCCAGGCAGGGACTGTGGGCAGGAAAGGGCTGGGTGCTTCCATGGTGGTGGTGCAGGTGAGCACCCTCCTCCCGCAGAGGAAGGGCAGCTGTTCTGAAAGGCAGGGCTGTCACTGTCGCCCACAGAAGCAGCCCCCCCCCCCCCCGGGTGCTTTCCAGCCTTTCCATTTGCTTCTCCTCTGACTGGGCCTGTGTTGGATGTGGCCCTTGGGGCGTTTCAGCATCTGTGAGCATTGTCAACGCTTCCTGTTCTGAGCCTGGATCCAGCTCAGAGAAATTCCAAGGGGAAGACACTCAGTTGTCCAAAAAAGGGGATTGTTTTGTTGCTTGGGTCAGTGAGACAGTGGAAGCACACAGCTGCCATTGCAGACTGGGAGGGGGAACTAGGTGTGGCATTCTGGCTGCAGGTACGCGGCCTGGTCTGACAGTGGAGGCATGCGGAGCCTGATGTTGTGGCTGCTGCCTAAAGGAGGATTTTTACTTTCATGGAGGATGGAACCAGTGGCCACTCAGAAGCTCTGCTAGGATGTGACCCCATCCAGCCCACTTTCTAAGCATTCTTGATGGGCACCAGGAAATGTTTGGGTGGGTACGTTGTAGGGGAATGCTGATCTATCCCGTACTTGTCTGTAGTTCTGCTTCAAAGTACTGGCTTCAGCCTCTGCAACTTCCTTTAGAAAGCTGACAGTGGTTCATGCGTATGAAAACAGCAGAGCCTTGGAAGAGGGAGGGGATGGGAATACATTGCAGTGGGAATTGTTTTGTTTAAAAAAAACACCTCTTCACACCATGCACTCCATATGATCGCTTGCAATGATCTGCTCTCATGTTAGGGACTCATGACAGACATCACGTCACCAACCAGGAATGCGGTGAGTGCATTGCTTTGTTCAGGCTCCACTCTGTGCCAAACAACTTTTCCTTTACACCAAACTGGTAGCTGGAAGCTGGCCGAGGTCACTGAGCCAGGCGGCCCATGTTGCCTGATGGGAGACCAGTCCCCACGCGGCTGCCCCAGCTAGGCCTTGCGAAGAAGGGCCGGGCCTCATCGGGTGTTACTTTTCCAGGGTGGAGCTGATTTAAATCAAACCGATTTAAATCACAAATTAAATCACTCGTCAGTAAGATCATGGCTTTCTACATAAAGACTCATTCTTGCTGGTATAATCTTAATATTTACAACCAGATGAAGGTTTCATTTTGAGAATAACAACTTTTCAGATTAGTTTTACAGTTATATCATAAATTACTGATTTGGCTATACTATTAGAAACACATCTTAGATATATAATTATGAAATTATTGTGAGGTGAACTATCTCCACTTTGATGGGTTAATTGTTCATATTTGGACAACTTTTCTGTGTCCTTTATTGGAAGGAGAAAAATAATCATTACCTTAATAATAACAATTTAGTTTTATTTAGCTAAAACAATAACATTATAGCATGTGTATTCTTCTGTTTGCTTAAACACCCATGTTTGTTAACTGATGTGGTTAAATAAAGTATATTTTTTAAAAAAACAAACAAGCTATCAGTCTGAAAAACTTAAAATTGGATATAAATCCAATCTCCTCTTCTTCTAAAATACTGTCCTCTGTAGCTCACTCATCTTCATCTTCTTGTTCGTTCATAATCTGGAAAAGAAAAACAAGCTCTCCTGCTTTACCAGGTCCCAAATGATTTCTTATTTAGAATGAATTAGTCCAAAGGAAGAAGAAGAAGAAGAAGAGGTTGGATTTATATCCCGCCCTTCACTACCCAAGGGAGTCTCAGAGCGGCTTACAAAGTCCTTCCCCTCCCCCTCCCTACAACAGACACCCTGGGAGGTAGGTGGGGCTGAGAGAGCTCTGACAGAAACTGCTCTTTCTCAAGAACAGCTGTGCCAGAACTATGGCTTGCCCAAAGTCATCCAGCAGGTGCAAGTGGAAGAGTGGGGAGTCAAACCCGGTTCTCCCAGACTAGAGTCCGCGCACTTAACCACTACACCAGCAGAAGAACTGAAATCATTACTTCACCAGTCTCTAAATCCAAGTGTTTAAGTGACTTCCACCAGTTCACTAGTGTGACTTTCATTAAAACTTCAGCAAATATATTTCTTGAATGGTTCCCCCTTAGCTCTGAAGTTTATTATAGTTGGCACTACAGATGGATGATTGCTGGATAGCCATGTCATAGCTAACTCCTCTTCCTCAACACTTAAGGTCTGACCCAGTTACCGGATATTGACAATATTTGTGAGAAAATGAGCTGGAGACACTGCTTGGTCCCACTCATTTTTTTAATGCTTGTAATTTAATTCTGTCATTGTGTAGTTGTTTTTAAGTGCTCACTCAGTTCCTCCAAAATTTCAACAGCATCAGCAATAAACCAGCTATTTTTTCTGTATTTTGTTTAAAGCTTCAGAAATGGGTTTCAGGATGCTCAGCATATGTTCAGCATTTCTCTTAAACCCAATGTTGAGGATTTTGGCCTTGACAGTGCCATCTATTTTCTCTCAAGTTTGTTCACAAACTGTCATCAGAATAGGCCAGTTCTTGATATGCTGCTCAAAACAGTCCACTACAGAGTTCCATCTAACAACTTGTAGGAGCATTAGCTTGGTTCCACCCATTCTTTTCAGAGCTGCTGCAGCAAAATGATTGTTACGGAAATATTTAGCAATTTCAACAACATTAGTCTTTATTTCTGGAACACTGAAGTGTTTGGCTAGGAGGTGCAGCAAATGAGCACTGCAGCCAAATGTTAATAGCTTTGTATTCTCTTCCTGCTCTTCCAAATTTCTTCTCATCTTGGATACATTTGCAGGTTTGACCAAACTGTCTACTAAAAGTTTGTGTTTTTGTTCACATATTATTATAGCTTTTGCTGCTGCTTCTTGTGTTCTGCTGTATGTGCATTTCCTGACATATCAGTTGTTTCTGCAAGGAAGACATTCCCTTCTTCTGTTGATATACAAGCATATACAACAGGATCCTTGTGGGTACTACTTCACCCATTAAGACTTAGGTTAACAATTTTACCCTCTAGAGCTGTTGCACATTGCTCCTTTTCTCTGTCATACACTTTATCCAGCAGTTTCCCTCCAACATCTGCTCTGCTGAGTGGACTGTATCCTGGTCTCAGTGACTGAGCCATATTAATGAAGGGGGGGCGGGTTTTCAATCAGGCAGACAGAAAAGTTTGTCATGTAAACAAATGGGCATTTTAAAAAATCAGTTAACTCTTTTTGTAATCTTTTTTTATCACAAACTTATCTATGGTGGATCCTGGATGGTCGACTTTTTCTTTTCTTTTATGTGATATACTGTGGATGTGTGATGTATATGATGTGACTGAAACACTATTCTTGACAAATGACTCTGAAACTGTAGAACAGGAGGATGGTGATCCCGAAGGTGAAAAGTTTCCTGACTCTTTTTATGTTGATGATGGATTCCCATAAACAAAAAAGTCAGTGCTGTTATTTTATTATTTGTACCATTTCTGCTTATTTAGTATTACTCATTGTATTCACTGCCACCCAGTACTGCCCAAAAAGGGAATATTTGCTTGTTTCAACTCTTTTATTTCTTCATAATTCTTCTGTGTGCATAGATTTGCAAAGGAACAATGGTATTAAGGTCTTTTTCTCAACTCTGTATGTTTATTTTATAACATTTTTGCTGTGAAGAAGTAGCATGTGATTTCTGTACACACAAATTCACAGATTTGAGAACTGTAAAACCAAGCATCTGTAATAATATCTTGTAGATTGAAAAATTGCCCAATAATTTTACAAAAATCTCTGGAAGAGCATGACTTTGTAAATGGATTAATGGAATTCATTTACTAAAATTTAAACATTGCATGAATATACAGCCTCATGCTACATAATTTAAAAAAGCATTTTATTTTTAAAAATCCAATTTAAATTTTAAAAATCTGATTTAAATATTTTTGCCTACGGCTTGACTAGTATGAACTGGGCAGATGCCATTGGGTCTTCTGCAGTCTTCTGAAGGGGTTGGCCAGACAGGGGTTATCCCTGGGCTTTGAGAGGTACGGGCTTTTTTGGGGAGGTGGGGGGACTAGCGCGTGGTTCCCAAGGAGATATTCAGTGCATCTTGGTAGCCATTTTTACTTGAATGTGGAAGATGAAGAAGGAAAATCCAGTGTGGTCTGTTTGATATGCTGTGTGTGAGGAGAGGGTTTGTTTGTCAAGAAATACTGCAGAAGGAGGGCAGCAGCCCAGTGGAAAGTATCTGGGTGAGGATAAGGGAAGGAAGGACAAAACAGTATTGTGGGCGGACTCTGCTACAGACCTCCTGACCGGGATGAGGAGGTGGATGCTGCCCTCCTTGAACAGCTTGAAACGGTATCCAAACAACATAACTTGGTAGTTATGGGTGATTTCAACTTCCCTGATGTGTGCTCGGAGACAAACTCTGCAAAACGTCCATAGTCACATATGTTCCTAACTTGTGTGGCCGACAACTTCTTCCATCAAATGGTGGAGAAAGATACAAAGGACTCAGCCATACTCAACTTAATATTGACCAACAGGCAAGAGATGGTAGATGGTGTGAAGGTGGTGAGGACCGTAGGGGAAAACGACCATATCCTGCTAGAATTTCTTTTGCTGTGGGAGACCAAAGAAGTTCAGGGGCTTGGTGAGAATCATTCCATGGGCAAGACTGCTGGAAGGGAAAGTAGCAAGTAAAGGATGGGCTCTCTTAAAACAAGAGCTCTTGCAAGCTCAAGCCATCACTATTGTAACAAGAAGAAAACATGGTAGGGGATCCAGGAAGCCAATGGGGATAAACAGAGAACTATGTGATGTTCTAAGGAAGAAAAAGGAAATGTTCAAGAAAGGGAGGCAAGGATATACTTTAAAGAAGAGTGTCTACAGGCTGCTAGGCACTGTAGGTCAGCCATCAGAGAGGCCAAAGCTCACAGTGGTTGCGGTCACATGCGCAAGATAAAGCGGGGGTGGGGGGGATAGAGGCTATTTGCGCTGGAGTAATTTGACCTACAGTTGTGCGATCACACAGTTCTGTGAAGCTGCGAGTGCAACTCGCCACTGTGTGATCAGACGTAACAATGGGCGAGTTGGGGGTTTTGGGTTTTTTTTGTCGCTTGTTTCCGATTTGCTTAAATGGGGGATCGATGAATCGCATCTCCACCCTGAGGGCTTCCAGTGGCAGTATGCAATGATGCACATACTGAGAAGGGGGGGAAACAATGGCATGATGTCGGGATAGCCTGCTCAGACTATCCCCGACGTCACAAGTGCATGCTGGAGTGATCACACAGGGAAAGTCCATCTGTGGCCCGTAGTAACCCGTTTGATACTGGATTTTCGCTAGTGTTTTTTTACTCCGCTTCTCCAGTGAAGCAAAACAGCTTGCCGACGGGTGTGGGATGCTTGTCAGATGTTCTCTTGTGAATGCACCCTTAAAATCCGGCTGGGAGTCATGCCTATCGCGTGGCAAATTCTGCATGTGACCAGGGCCAGTGAGCTAAAGCTGGCCATGGAGGCTCACTACTACAAGAAAATCTTCTTCAGATATGTGAGGAGCAAATGCAAGATAAAAGAGGCGATGGGCCCACTGTTGGGTGAAAATGGAGAAACTGACAGAGGACAGAGAGAAAGCAGAAAGGCTCAGTGAGTGGATGTGAACAAGATGCAGTTTAACAAGGATAAGTGCTGAGTTCTACATCTGGGTAACAAAAAAAATGAGGAACACGCATACTGGATGGGGGATACACTTCTGGGTAGCAGTGTGTGTGAACAAGATCTTGGGGTATGGGTGGACTGCAAGTTAAATATGGGCAGCTAGTATGATGCAATGTCACAAAAGGCTAACATGATCTTGGGGATGTATCAACAGAGGCATAACATCCAAATCACAAGATGTGATAGTCCCACTGTACACTGCATTGGTCAGGCCACATCTGGAGTATTGTGTGTCATTCTGGAGGCCTTACTTCAAAAAAGGATGTGGACAGAATGGAGCAGGTGCAGAGAAGAGCGACAAGGATCATCAGGGGGGCCTGGAGACGAAGTCTTGTGAGGAAAGGCTGAGGGACTTGGGGATGTTCAGTTTGGAGAAGAGAAGGCTCAGGGGGGACATGACCACTCTCTTGAAGTATTTGCAGGGCTGTCACTTAGAGGAAGGCAGGGAGCTGTTCCTGTTGGCAGCAGAGGAGAGGACTAGCAGTAATGCGTTTAAGGTTGAGAAGGTACTGGCTGGATATTAGGGGGAACTTTTTGACAGTAAGAGTTATGCAACAGTGGACTCTGCTGCCTTGAGAAGGTGCTCCAGCCCTCTTTGTCAGAGGATTCTTCTGCCTCCTGTAAAGAGCTTGAGATTTTAATTTGTATGTATGCTTTGTTGAGGCCCCTGAGGAAGAGAGGTAAAATGTGGCATGAACTGCAACTGCTTCTCCCTGTCTTGAGCAACTTTCTGGCTGTGTGTGTCCACTGAGAGTCCCAGAGTGCCCTGTGCTGGAGCTTCAGTCAGCAGTGAGTGATGTTCCCTGGGCGGCAGAGCTGAGTGCAGGCCCTTTTGGCCTCTCCAGTGGGGCTCCACTCTGGGCAGTTGGTACTGCAGGCTGTGTGGCACCGGACACAAGTGCCAGCTTGCAAGGGGCCCTGTCCTGGTATTCCCATTCATTGAACACATCAAACTACCTTCTACTGAATCAGACCCTCCTGGGTCTATTAAGGTCAGTCTTGTCTACTCAGACTAGCAGCGGCTCTCCAGGGTCTCAGGCAGAGGTCTTTCACATCACCTCCTGCCTGGTCCTTTTTAGCTGGAGATGCCAGGGATTGAAGCTGGGACCTTCTGAATGCCAAGCAGATGCTCTACCACTGCACTCACATGAGCAGCTTCTTGGCAATTCCATGCTCCGCAAAATGTCTCTTTAAAACGATTCTGGAGTTACAGTGAAACAAACATTTTATTAAAATCTGGAGTTTATGGACTCCAGATTTAAAGGGCAGCGGGACTCAGCAGCAGAGCTGGCTCTTTTATTCAGTTAATGAACAAGATTGCATTAATTTACTCGACTTGGCCTGGCTGTTTGCAGTGTTGCCTTCTAGACAGCTTGGCACCCGGCATCCTTGAGGCAACACTTGTGAGAGACAGAATCTGATGAAGTTCAGCTCTGGAATGAGTCTTGCTTGCTCGGCTAAATGCTGTTCTGGGCCCCTGGGATGTGGAGCCGGTTGAAGGGCCTGTGGGCAGGACATCATTCAGCAGTGCAAGAAGGGCACAGAGGGCCTCATCCAGCTCACTGGTGCCCATTGACTGGTCCCTCTTCTGCTCCTGCTGCCGTGCAGGAGCTGGTCTTCCTTGGGAGGGCTGTGTGTCCTCTCCCAGTCACCCTGGCTCAGCGTGGCGGCATAGTGAGGTTTAGAGAGTGGCCTGTGCTGCTCGGTTGTTGTTGTAACTTGCCTTCTCCGGAGGTTTTCCATGTTAAATTATTTATCATGCCCCCAACACCTCCCGGATTGGCACTCTGACAGAGGGGATGAGCCGCAGAGGGTGTCAGTGCCACGGACCAATGAGAAGCCGCTCTCCTCTGCTGCTGTGCTTGGAGACGTCTTCACTCTCTGTGGTGCTCTTGCAGAAGGCCATGCCAGCACTGCTGCGTACTTTACAGGAGGCACGCAGGACATCCATGAGGAGCCCTGTACTGGATAGCTGGGGAAGAGGAATCTGCCTGGGTGGTCTCTCCCTGTCAGTAAGTGTTGAACCACTTGCAAGTGGAGTTGATCATACACAAGAGATTTGTAAAATTCTAAATCAGTGTGAAGACTAAATTGGCCTGTGTGCTAATGGCATTATTTTACCTCATAGATTCATAGAGCTGGAAGGGACCTCCGGGGTCATCTAGTCCACATCCTGGCACAATGCAGGAAATTCACAGATACCTCCCCCCCCCATAACCCCAGCGACCCCTGCTCCATTCCCAGGAGGTGACAAAAAACCTCCAGGGGTCTCCAGCCAAACTTGCCTGGAGAAAAATGGCTTTCTGACATCAAAATGATTATCAGCATTTCCTTGTATGTGTCAGAAAGGGCCACAAGAACTAAGCACTGTGATGCAACCCTTCCTGCCCTCCCTCTCATCATCTGCCCAAGTTCACACAATCAGCATGGCTGTCAGATGGCCGTCTTGCCTCTGTTTGAAAACCTCCAGAGGAGGAGAGCCCACCACCTCCCCAGGAAGCCTGTTCCACTGAGGAATCTCTCTGACTGTCAGGAAGTTCTTCCTACTGTTTAGCCGAAAACTCTTCTGATTTAATTTTGACCCGTTGGTTCTGGTCCGAACTTCTGGGGCAACAGAAAACAACTCTGCACCATCCTCTATATGACAGCCCTTCAAATACTTGAGGAAGGTGATCATATCACCTCTCAGTCATCTCCTCTCCGGGCTAAACATACCCAGCTCCTTCACCCTTTCCTCACAGGACTTGGGCTGTGTTCACACACACTAAAACATCCACTTTCAATCCACTTACAATGCACTTTCCAACTGGATTTTGCCAGTTCACACAGTAAAATCCAGTTGGAAAGTGCACTGAAAGTGGATTGAAAGTGGATTATTTAGTATGTGTGAACACAGCCCTGGTCTCTAGACCCGTCCCCATCTTCACTGCCCTCCTCTGGGCACATCCCAGCTTGTCTATACCCTTTTTAAATTGTGGTGCCCAAAACTGAACACTCTAGATGAGGTCTAACCAGAGCAGAGTAAAATGGTACCATCGTTCTGCGTGATCAGAACACTATACTTCTGTTGGACCTCTTACCAGTCCAACAGACTGTAAATAAAATGTTGCCCTATTTTGAGAAGGATAGCCAAATTTAAGTTGTAATAAGATTAACAAAATAAACAAATAAACAAAGGTCTCACGGTTGTGTGAAGGAACAGGCCTGCTTTGACTTGCAAGCCCTGCTCTGCCCATGCACCCCTAGGCAGTGCCAACTCCTGGAGGGGTTTTCCCTTCCTTCCACGCAGGCACTCACTGCCATCACCTGCTCATTTTAGGGATTTCCCACTTGGAGGAACAGGACTCCCAGTACCCCTTCCTAGTTCTGACTGAGGCCTGGTCTCTGTGTCTCCCACTGCCCAGCAACTGGCTTCCACAGCAACCAAATTCTGCTTTGGGGTTCCCCTAGGGAAATAGCCATGTGCACGCTGACTGCTTTCTTCCAAAGTGGCGTTGCGGGGGGGGGGGGGGGGCTCTCTTGCTCTAGCATGTCCAAGATGTGGGGGAGGAATCTGGGTGGCACAGAGGGAAATAGCAAGTTGCCTGGTGGTTGCTGCTAGGCCTTACTCCAATTGAGTCCTCCCTGAAAAGCTGAAAGGGCCCTGCCCCCTCCACCTGCCTTCTACTGTCAGAAACCAAGGCTTGAAGGCTAGTACTACTATTGTGGTTGCCTAGCAGTAGTCATTGAAGGCATCTGTTTCTTATAACTGAGGAGGTTAATTTTTCTGCAAACCTGGGGCTTTTCTCAGGTTTATAGACAGAGTTGTCTTCTCTGTCTGTGGCCCAGCCTCTGGATTTAAGCATCCACACATGACTTCACATTGAAAATTAGGTATGTTGATATAAGCTCTAATCCCATCTCCAGCTTTATCATTCTGTGCTGTTACAAATATTGGCCATTTCTTGATGAATGTATCTGATTTTACGGTAACATCCTGAACATTAGTTTAGGCATAACTGCCATTTTCTAAATTCGCAAAGGCCAACCATTATAGGTTCTTTGTGCTCATCATCTCAATTGTGAAAGGTATTTTGGCACTTATTGACTCCAAAGCTGGAGCCTTTAAACTCTCAGCGACTAGTCGTCATTGTCTGGTGGTCCCCATCCTGCGGAGCAGCCTGCTGGGGGACTTCCGCAGATGTGTGCAGAACTGGGAATAGTCATGGCTCTGTTGACCCGGCTCCCTCTAGCCCAGAGGCCTAGCCGAGGGCCAGGAGTTCTTTGGCTCTCACCCTTTGGTTGGTGGCGCCGAGCACACTTTGACAAAATACCCGAGACCCGGGGGACAGAAGCTCAGCCCAGATCTCACCCGGCCTTCCTCCCCTTGCCTGACCTGGCTCTGACCACACCCAGGCTAAATACCTGCAACCGAGGGGGAAGACGCTCCGTCCACTGGTGAGGGGATGTTCCCAAGCTTCCTGCCCTGCTGACAGAACTCTAGGGTCCAAATGGAGGGACCAAGAGCCTACCCCCCTGTGGCTTCTAAGGACGGGGCAGAGGTTAGACAAGAGGCTAGATGTGTCTGTGCCCCCTCCTCCCTTGCCTGAGGTCAGAGCTCCTCCCTCTGTTGCACTCCCCAGAACTAGGCACCACCCTTCTTTACATTTTTAGGGAAGAAATCGGAGGCCCTGGGAACCAAGAGAACCTTCCTTGCTGGAAAGCTGGCATGAGTGTAGTGGCAGGAGAAATGAGCAGCCGCCAGTCCCCTGACAGCCAGCTGAGGGGCTCTTTGCCAAATGAATGTGGGCTTCTTTCAAAGAGGTGATTAACTGAGGGAGGGCCACCTGGAAGCGCACAGCGCCCTGCGAAGGAAGGAAGGAAGGAAGGAAGGGGGCCCTTCTCCTCTCGGAAGGAAGGGATGCCCGCGGGGAGAGCTTGGCCAAGAGGAACCCTTCTGTAATTTAGAGGATGGAACTGGGGGCAGGGTAACACAGGTGCCAGGGGAGGGATGCGGGGAGGTCAAGGGAATTAGTATTGATGAGGGCTGCTTTGAGATGTCTTTTGGGGACTGAGCCTGCAGCTTGTAGCAGCCCCAGCTGCTTGCTCGGTTCCTTTGCTTTTCTGAAGGCCTGGAGCTGCAGCCTTGCTGGGAGGAGAAGGCTCAAGGGCTGGGTGCCACGGAGGGGAGGGATGGTACCTGAGGTGCCCTCCCAGATAAGAGACTGACACAGGCACCCTGTTAGGAAGGTGGGGCTGAGAAAGAACTGCCCTTGAGAGAACAGCTCCGAGAGAACTTGTGACAGATCAAAGGTCACACCAGCAGCTGCATGTGGAGGAGTGGGGAATACAAAGTGGTTCTCGCAAATTAGAGTCCGCACTCCTAACCACTACAGCAAACTGGCTTCAGGCAGAACTGTTAGAGAGAAAAAAGTCTGAGGTCTTGATTATTTTATGCAAGCAAATGGATTGCATTTTTTGTCAAACTGGTTTGAAATTGCATTTTTTTTAGCCAGCTTCACTGCGCAGACAGGCAAATGAAAAATGTCCTAGATAATTAATACATTCTGGTTTCAAGAGCGGCCAGCCAAATGCCTCTGGCCAGGCCCCAGCCTGGGTATACCAGAGATGGCCCTCTCCCTGTTTTGAGCTTCTGCCCTGTAAGAGAAATGGGTCTGTTTGAGGATGGTGTTGGAGAGCTCTTGGTACTTGCCCTGGCCTGCAGCTGCCTTCAGAAGGAGCATGAACGCTGGCTGTTGTCTTGTCACAAGATTAAAGACCTTTCTACAGAAGGTTGTCTGTTTCCTCTCTGCCTGCCTGTGGTTGGGTGTCTACAAAGTGCTGTTTCTCTTCCTGCCCTGGTGAGATGCCTAGAAAAGGCACAAGGGGAAGGGAGAGCACAGGAACTGCTGTCCCAGCTGGGCCAGGCCAGGCCCGGCACGTGCCTCCGTGGCTGCTCTCTTGTTGTTACCAGGAAAGATCACACGCAGCCTGATGGATCTGTGAGGAGCTCTTCCTAATGCCGTTGTTTGTTTCATGTGACGCGTGCTGGTGTGTCTTCTCATTGTTTCCATCAGTGCATCCATCGTTAGGTGTGAGTGATGAAAGAAGTACCTGAAGGCATGAGAAACAAACTGGAAGTGTGGGGTTGCTTGTTGAACGTGGGAAGTGATGGGGAACCACAAGGGCCGGGGTTGCAGAAGGATCTGTCGGTGACTCCTCGTGCAGTGGTGCTGGGAGGTTCTGTCTGGCCTGCGATGCAGATGAAGCTTTGGCGCTGAATGAAGTCAAGCAGCAGATGTGACCCATCTCCGTGCATGCCCATTCTTCAGGCCCTTGAAGTTAAGAAGCTTCTCCCAGGCAAAGACGGTGTGCCTGCCTGGGACAGAACTCTCACAATTCTAGGGAGTTCAGAGAATAAGAAAAATGGGCTGGAAATCAGAACCTGTGGGGGATCCTGGAGGCGGAGTCTTCGGTGCCTCTGAGACTTCAGGTGTGTGTTGAAGGCAGAGTGGTGGAGGGCTGGACCTTCCCCAGGCTCCAGCCCCTCCCACCGTGGAGCAGGGATGCAGAACTTCTTGAAGGCCAGCTCCAGACACAGTTGGGCCGCCTCGCTTGCCCCAGGGCTCTCTTTGTTAGAGTCTGCCACCGTGAGGACCGAAGGGAGAAGCATGCTGAGTCAGACGGTGCATCTCATCGGATTTCATGCTTTGCTGTGTTGACATTTAAGATTCCTTGGCAGGGGAAGTGGAGTTAAAATGGAGGAGTGGCCAGGCAGGAGATTTCTTCTGATCTGTGAAGTGGGGCACAAGCAGGGATCTCGGCACACACTGGAAGGAGGCTGGCTTTGCCTTTGGCTTGGCTCCCCGTGGGTGCGCGCGTCCTCCAGGAGGTGGGACGGGGGGTGGGGGATTCCGGGAGAGGGGAAGCGCCCCAGGACTGCTTGGCTGCCTGAATCTGAGGACCCTGAAGGGTCAGGAGGCCCACTGCAGTGCAGCCTGTCTTCTGCTTTTTATGCTGTGATGGAGTTCAGCCGAGCCTCCCGGAGGGGTGGGGGCCCAGGCAGACAAATCAGTCAGGTCGGACACCGCAGGCTTTGCCCCCGGGGCAGTATGAATGTGTGTCCCAAAGGACCTCACGTGAACGGCATCCTGGAGAAATTGCTACCGCTGTGATCAGGGGATGTAAGTGTGGGTTCCTCTTCTAACACTGGCTCCAAATCCCATTAGGGCAGCTTGAGCAGAAGGAAGAAAATCTTCCTTCCACTGCTTCTGACTTCTGACTCTGCCAAAATAATACTATTTAGTGACAGGTTCCAGCTTCAGTTATACGGCCGGAAGTCCAGGTGAAAACAAAGGGTTGCTGTTTCCCTGAGCTTCCGAAAAGGGGAGGAAGAGTCAAGTGGGCCTTACAGGTGGGCTCCCTGATTGGCTGATGGCCTGAAGGAGGGAGTTCGTGGGTCTTGTAATGTTTCCAAGGAAGGGGTATGTTGGACACAGCACATTCGTCACTTCACAAAGCTTGAATATGTGACCTGGAATTGTAACCTCATGGCTGGATGGCCACAGTGAACTCTGCATTGGGCTGGCCCTGAAGACAGTGGGGAGATCACAGCCCTGGCTCAGCTCCTACCCAGGTCGTCACAGGAGGATATGTGGTGTCAATTGTGCTGGCAGGTGATATCCAAAAGCTGACTAGGATGGTTGCCAGTTTTGGTTGGTTGGCATACTGAACTAGGAAAGAGATGAAGAAGTACGGATACACCTAGATTTATTTTTAAATTTTGATCTTAATATTCATCTTACCATTTCTGTATTTTAAACTTTTTAGATTCCTATTTATAATATTAGATGCTATTAGATTTTATAATTTTATTGTTCTTTTATCGGTTTTTTATTTGCCTCCTATTGTATTGATTGCTGGTGTATGACCGTAATAAAATCTCACGATAACAGTACTGGCTCGTGTAGCCAGGTCAGGTGAGTCTTGAAAGGGAGCGAGTTGGCGAGGCAGATGCAGCCGCTAGAAGGCTCTCTTGGCACTTTCCATTACTCCACCCAAGGATCAAAACATGGAATGGATCCCATGGCCAAGCAAGCCACTTCTGAATGCCTTTTGGCTGAAGCAGGGCCCAGCAGAGCAACTGGGACCTTTCCTGGCCCTGTAGACCGTGCTGGGAGCTCTGGTGGTGGGGCTCCCTTCCTTGGTGTGTGTGCGCTCCGCCAGCCCAGCTGCCAGCCCCCAGGGGCACGTGAGACCAGGCAGGATTCCACCACAGCTTTCACAGGTACGGACGGTTCCTTTTCTCCACTGGAGGAATGCAGGAAGAACAGGGCGTGGAATCCCACGCTAAAGGGCTGTGGTGTTTCAGACCCCCGGAGGGCTGCTGCTGGGTGCCAGAACCAGCCTGATTCTTTGTGCTGGTTTTTGGGATGTTCCCAGCACAGGAAAGCAGAGGCCCTGGGGGGGCTGCAGGACACCCCATTGTCTCTTGAGGCCGACTGCACCATGACCCCTTGCTCCTCGTGCTGGCAGTGCCACAGGGCAGGTGCCAGTCATCCTGCAGTTGCGTTGTGCCATGGAGCTTTATAGAACGCAGCCATCCTCTGCCTCAAGGCAGCAAAAGGCCGCTTTCTGCCTGGGCCTTCCCCCCTCTGAGTTGCCCTGCCTCTGCTGTCTGCCTCCCAGGCAGAGAAGGGGCATGACTGGAGGAGGAGGAGGAGGAGGAGGAGGAGGAGGAGGAAGGTGTGAGACAGGGGCAGGCTGTTGCCACAGAGGGGGCCCGATCCCTACCTCGGGGTGGGGGGGGGGAAGTTGCCCCTGATGTGCGTTGTGCCCCTGACTGCAGGTCCAGCATGTGGACACTTTGCACAGGATGTTGCTTGGCCCTGATGCTGAGCCAGGCCCTTCATCTGCCGTAGCCCCTCTGGCTCCATGAAGTTCTCCAGAGTGCAGATGCCTCCAAGTGGGTGGAAGCAAGGCCTTCTTCTAAGCGTGCTCAGAGTGTGCTCAGCTCCCCGCGATTTCTCCCTTCTCGGAGTGTTACCAGAGCCCCCTCTGTGGGACAAGAAAGAGACCCTTCCTCCCTCCCTGCTAGGAATCATTTATGTTAGTTTTTCCTTGGAACAGTTATCTGTGGCATGGATCCCTGCCCCTAGACTGCAAACCAGCACTGGAACCTTCAGGGTCCTTGAGTAGGAAAAGGCAGTGCTGAGCCACTGGGGGGGGGGGGGAGGGCTCCGTGTCTCGGTGGCCTCAGATGTCCTCCATGACGAGAGCTGTCACCCAGCACCAGGGCTTTCTTCTAGCTGCTGGGCCGGCAGCCATTCTGGGCGCTCGTCAAGCCACGTGCTTGGAAGCCTTTCTGTGGCCCACCTCAGTGGCTCAGCTGCCCTGCATTGAGGCATCCTTGCTGGACTCAGGCCAGGGGCACACCCAGGAGGGGCTGGATGGGAGACCTCCGTGGAGGGAATGGGGAGCATGGAGGGCTTCCGGGCACAGGCAAGCAAGCCTGCCCTGCCTCTGACAGGGTGGGGGAACAAGGATTTATATTCTGTAGAGGGGGAGCCTGTAAGAAGCTGGTGGGGTGGGGTGGGTGGAGCCAAGCCTGCCACCACTGCTCCCCCCCCCCCCCCCGCCACCGCTTGCCCACAGTCTGTCTCTGGCAGGGGCTGGTCAGCACTGGGCGGCCCCTCCCAGCCTTTGCCACTGCTGGGCTGGCGTGCCTGTGTGTGGGGGGGGGAACTGGGAAAGGAGCGACCACAGCACTGCCTCCTCCTCCCCCCGGCCGCTGCGGATTGTCTTCTCCCCCCCCCCCCCCGTGACTGCAGAAGGAGGAGGTGGAGAGCGGCACAGCCTCCTGCACCAGTGTCTTTTCTGGCTTCCAGGCTGGCTCCTGCCGCCACCTGCCTTCTTA
This sequence comes from Lepidodactylus listeri, assembly GCA_029233225.1. NCBI lineage: Eukaryota > Metazoa > Chordata > Lepidosauria > Squamata > Gekkonidae > Lepidodactylus > Lepidodactylus listeri. Next base: position 391,326 of record JARCFY010000013.1, read on the forward strand.
ACTCTTGGAGTGGCCCTGCCTGCCCATCCGACCCCCTTCTCCCCTCGCCCCCACTGGTGCTGGCGGGGAGTGTCCAGTTTGGTGGCTGTTTTTCCCCTTCCCCATTTTTGAGAGTTGTAGGAAAATGACCACTCTTTGCACCTGACCCTATTGTCTGAGGTTTTTTGTTTGCACTGGGTGGGGTGTGGGGGCTGGTTCAGAATTAGCTGCCCGATTCTTTTTTTGGGGGGGGGGGCATTTGCTCAGCCAATTTGTGCCGGGGGCGTTTTGAGCGCCTCCCATGTTGTGTGCTGTTATTCATACGGCTCACTGGCCTGCTGGCCTCCCTGTGGCTACGGAGAGTTGCTTTCAGCCTCTGTTTTCAAGGAGGATTCTTGTGAAGGCCAAAAGGCTTAGTCCTCAGTGGACTAACATGGCCGGCTACCTGGCATTATTGGTGGCTGGCTGGCTTCCTCTGGGGCGGGGCGGTCAGGAGCGGGCGTGCATCACTTCTGCCCGGATCACCTCTGCTCTGGCCTGGGGCAGCTTCAACTTGCTTCTTTTGTGCAATGTCTTTTCTGCAGCCTGGGCCCCTCGGTGTCACTGGCCAGAGAGTCTGTAGGGCCGAACTGTACCTCATGGGCAGGGTGGTACTGCCGAGACTTCCGGGACAGAGGCTGGGGCTGGAGGAGCTCTCCCGCCCTCCTGCACAGCAGTGGCGGCTGTCCTGTTGATCGCTTAGGATGTCCATCGCTGGTGGGTTATCCATGGATATGACCCAGGAGACACTCCCCCCCCCCCCCCCGGGCTAAGTCTCTGCAGCAGTTTAGGTAACTGGAGGGTCGAGCTGTGGTTCTGAAAACTCTGCCGACAGTCCCGGGGGGGGGGGGGGGGGGCGGGGGGCTCCTAGGAGAGCCACGTTTGCAGGGCTGAGGTGGGGGTGGGGTTTCAGCAGGAGTCCAGGGCCACAGCTGCAGGCTCCCGTATGCCAGCACACCCTCCAGTAGGGAAGAAGGGCAGGCAGCTAAAGGAAAGCAGATGTCCTACTAGGAGGGAATCTGTGCAGGATTGGCCAAACCAGTGTTTCTTGACCTCTTTGGAACAGTTCAATAAAAACAAGCTGTTGCCATGGCAACTGCTGCATTACTTGGTGCTTCAGAGTTTGCAATAAAGGGGAAGAGCGGACTGGGAGCAGCGCATGGCTAGGGCGTGCCGCCCCTTTGTGTGCCAGCCTGGGGAGCCATTGAAGACGGTGCAGGCAAGTGCCGCAGGTTGGGCCTTGTGGGCTTGCACGCAGGACGGAGCGATCCTGCGGTGGGCACTGTTTGTGGGGCTGGGGGAGGGCATCTCCTCGTGACTCTTTGCCAGCCTTCCCTTCTCTTGTCTGTTCTCCCCCCAGGCTCCAAGCTTGTTCTCGCGCTGGCTGGGGAGGGGGCGTGAGGGGGAGAGTTTGACAGTTTCCTTCTTTTGGGTGGGATGCAAGTGCTCTTACCACTGTCCTGTCACATGCTGAATTCTTTTGTTGCTGCTGTGCAGTGCTGGAAATCTGCTGGAAGTGGGGAGAGCGGAGGAAGAGGGCAATGTCAGGTGTGCCCCATTATGGGAAACCAGGACTTGGGCAAAACGTGGAGCAGCTCTTCAGCCACTTCACCAGGCGCCCTAAAGCGTTTGCTTTGCTGCCTTCTGTTCGGTTGTCCAGTCTGCTCAGAGACCCCGTGTGGATTCATGGCTAGAATGCTGAAGTAGGACCTGTAAGGCCCAGGTCAGATCCCCACTCCGTCATGGAAGCTTTCTGGGTGATCTTGGGCCAGTCACACACACTCAACATAACCTGCCTCACAGGGTTGTTGTGAAGCTGACGCAAAGGAAAGGAGAACATTGTAAACCCCTTTGTCCCTCCCCCCCCCCCCCCCCCCCCAGGATGAATGTTGGAGTAGAAATGAAGCAAATAAAACAAATTTTTCATGGTGATCTGAAAAGTTAATTCTGTTCTCCGTTTTCTCCTTTTCAGAGTGGCATCCCTTGTGCAAATTAATGAGCTCTTTCTGCACTGGTGAAAATACAGAGCAGGCCTTAGAAACCTCCCATTTGTGGCTACCTCTTAGTTTGATAGACAGCCCTGATTTTTGATGCTCTGAGCCCCCCCTCCCTGCCTTGCCCTGCTGCTCACTCCTTCCTTCCTTCCCTCCATCCCTCCCTTCGGGCAGGGTTTGGTTCTAATGAGTTGGGTGGGTGGCATTAGAGGGGTCAGGACCAGGCCACTGGCAGGCTTAGCAAGGCTATGGGAGGCAAAGGGTCGGTCCCCTGGTCTTCTGCTGCTGCTGCTGCTGCACACCCCCTGGGAGGGAGGTCTGTGACCAGTCTCTGCACCCCTCGTTCCTTCCTCTGTTGGCCTCGTCTCTGAAGGGGATGCTCCAAACTGGAATGGGCTGGCCACGCTCCTCGACTGGAGTTGCGGAGCCTCTGAAGAGGTTTTGTCTTGGAGCGTTCAGAATTCAGACGCCACGGGGGGGGGGGGCTTTGGCCCACCTGCAGGTCCTCAGTGGATGCTTCACCTGGGGGGGGGGGGGGCTCGCTGCTGGCACCTGGTGGACTGAAGTTGTGCTGGGCTTGGTTCTGTGTGGTGTTCCTTTGAGGGCAAAATGTTTTCATGTGTGGCAACCCTCACGCCAGAGCTCAGTAGCTGAGAGCTGCAAGGGCAAGTGAGCCTCCACGTGGCAAGCAGGAGGGTGCCAGCACTTCCAAGGACGTGTGCCCGTGGAAGGGACAGAAATATGCCGTCCCAGCCTTCCCCACCCTGGCTGGCTGGACTCCTGCCAGACATTTGCTCCAGACTAGAGTGGGCAGTGAACTGGGCTTGCCATGAGCCCCTGGACAGCTGGCGCCCTGCTGGCTGGAAAGGAATTCTCCCATGCGGCTGGGATGTTGCAGGCAGTGACTGTCATGTGGGCTGGGAGCAGTCCTTGGTCACCAGGGGAACAGGAATCTGTGCCTTTTCTTCTGCCTCCCCCCAAAGTGCTCTTTCTCCCAGCACTGGAACAGAGGCAGACTGGCTGGTTCCTTCCCCTGGGGATCAAGCCGTGTCAGGCGAGGACTCTGGCTTTGACCTCCTGTTGTGATGAAGCCAAAGATAGTCACTGGGAGAGGAACAGCTGCCCAGTCAGCTTTGTATCCAGAGAGTTGTGGTTAAAGTTTAGAGGGGAAGAGGGAGACGGCAATTTCTGGCCCAGGTGACTGTCTCTGTGACAGACGATGCAGTGGAGAGAGTCCATAGAGCGGGTGGCAAGGCAGGCGTTTGGACCGAGGGGCGGGGTCCTGTTTCCCAGCCCTTTCAGGCCTTGCCAAGACGGGTGTGGGCGGAGCGGGAACCCTGTGCCACTCAGCTCTGGCCTGGGCACAGGCAGGTGAAGCTTCCAGGTGAGAGTAAACACCCAGCGGCTGAAGCAGGAGGAGAGGATGAGCCCCCCCGCCCACCGCTGACCCACTGCAGTGCTGGCGAGGGAGTCCTGAGGGACCTGGCGGTGGCAGCTGGAGCAGCTGCCGCTTGGCTGCACTGGAATGCTGGAATCCTCCCTTCAGTGTGGCTGTCCTGGCCAATCACTGGGAAGGGGGCAGCTTATGGGGCTTTTTTGTGGGGGGAGGGGGGTTGTTCTCTAGCTGGCCCAATAATTGGCTTGGGGGATCCAGCAGGGAATGCAAAGAGCTGGATCTGACCCAGAGCCTCCAGCTGACACCCTTCTGGCCGAGTGCCCTGGGCTGGAGGGAGAGCTGTTCCGGGCAGCCCTCCCAGTGTCCCAGATCTCCCAGCACTGTCCTCCAACGCCCCCTGCAGAAACCTGGCTAGCTGGCTGGCTGGCTGGGGAGGCAGCTCTGCATCCAGCCCCCACCGTGGGAGAGGGAGGGTGAGAAAGATGCCTTCCCTGAGCAGGAGGTCCCGGAATCCACTGCCAGCTCTGCTCTGTGTTCCCGCCCATGGAGCCTGCCGGGGAGTGGGGTGGGTTTGTGCACCTCAGGAGCCAGTTTGGGCGCATGAAGCAGCACCAAGCCCCGGAGCATTGAGGCACTGGGAGCTGGATGAAGAGAGCACGCTGCCGCAGCTGTGGTCCCCTGCCCAAGTACTGCCCCCCCCCCAGCAGATTCCTTGTGTGTGGGGTTGGGGCTCCTCCATCCTGCAAGCCCAGACCTGTCCCAGGAGTGAGCAGTGCTTCTGCTCCAGACTGGTGGGTGTGTGTCAGGTGTCAGCTTTCTGTGGCGGCTCTCCCCCTGCTGCCTTGTGCGCCACCACGCCATGCAAACATGTGTGCTGTTCCTGTGACAGACTTACGTGCCTGGAGGGGGGGTGTGTGTGTGTGTGTGCGTGTGTGTGTGTGTGTGTGTGTGTGCGTGCGCGCGCGCGCTAATAAGAGCTGGGTCCATTTTCTGCTCTGAGCAGTCCCCGGGAGGACAAACTCCAGAGGGCAACTCCACTCAGCCTCCCCTTTCCAATCCCTTTCCAATCCAGCTTTACCTGGCTTCCCGCTGGATTAACCCTGCAGTCGGGTCACCCTCTTTGTGCTTCCCAAAGGAAGAGGGGGCCTGTGTCTGGCGGAGAGAGCTGCTTAGAGGGCCACTGCAGGACTGAGCTGGAGCCACGGATGCCATCCTCCAGGTGGGGCCCAGAGGGCTTCCCACATTACAACTGGTGTCCGTGCTGTGCAGACCAGTCACCCTGGAGGAGGTGGCAGCTTCAGAGGGGGAACTCTTTGGAGTAACGTCACTGCCAAGCTCCTTCCCCAATTCTGCCCCCCCTGCCCCCCCCCCCGGCACCAGCTCCAGGACTATGCCGAGACAGAATTAGCAACCCCTACTGGAGCGCTTTCTGCTGGAAAAGCCTAGCACGCTTTCTGGGGAGGGAGTGGGCTTATGCTGGGGCCTCTGCGTTCCTTAGGACCGAGGAGTGCGGTGGCCCCCCGGCGGGGGGCAGGGAGAAAGTGGCCTGCATCAGAACTGTCCTCTGGCTCATCCACAGGCAGACCACGGACTCCCTTTGCAGCCCCACCCTAAGACCCCTGGCACCCCATGCCAGCTGGGCATGAGCACTCCTGGCCGGTGCTGGGGGCTTCAGAGGCCGGCTGCCTCCGAACGTGGAGGCTTCGGCCTTGGCTTGCGTCCGTCCTGCCTGGGGCTAGGAAGAACCCCAGGGGCCTTTCTCTTTGCCTCTGGGGAGCACGACAGTAGCTAGCGGGGGGGGGGGGTCTGCCTTCTGCCCTGGGGCAGCTGCGTCTCTGCAGATGGCCACTGTGAAAATGGAAGTCATGTTGCTGAGGGCACTCTGGGAAGTGGTCCCCATTTGTTTCTCTGTGGGGTGTCTCTGCACTGTGTCTGGTAGTCTCCGGGGGGGGGGCAGTTGCCAAGGGGCTCTAGGAAACCTTTCTTGCTCTTGATTTCTGTCCCAAATGGCCTGTGGAGATGAAGGAGTCCATTTCAAGACCTCCGTGGGGCCGAGGTCTTGGAGGAGTTCCTACCAAGGGAGAATGCAGCCAGCTGAGAGGGAAGTGCTCCTGTCTCCTCGCAGCTGTGGGGGAGACTTGAATCTAACCCTGGGCAGGCTGTTAAGTGGGATGTAACAAATGCAGACAGCTGAGAGGTGGCAGGCAGCCTCTTCTTGGGGGGGGGGGGCGAGATGAGCAGAACAAAGATCCAGCCCAGCATTCCGATGGTCTCCGGCTGCTTCCACAGTCTCCCCTGGGGCTGCCTCACAGGTGGCAGAAAGAGCCTGCAGGGGTGTGAGCGGCTTGCCCCTGTCTTTGTTTGGGGTTGGGGCCACGTGGCCGGCTGCCAGGGCAAGTTCTGGGGAGGGCAGGAAAGAGGCAAACGGAGTTCTGTGGTGGTCTGTGGCCAGCCAGTTGCTCCAGTGTCTGGTGCGGATCTCTGTGAATGGAGGTGAGCTCATTCTGCTTTGTGGAGGGTGGGGGCTGCTTGGTCATTTGCCCTCAGTGCCTTGTGAAAAAGCAGCAGAACAGAGTTCGAGTCCAGTCAGGCACCTTTAAGGCCAACAAAGTTTTGTTCATGGCATAAGCTTTCGTGCACACACACACTTCCTCAGATAGTAAGGGGACAGTTCTGGCTTTGGCAGGTGCCTCTGCCTCCGGCCGTGAGAGTGACAGACATGACCTTAGGGGTGTTTGCAAAGAAGTCTGGGCAGTGGGGGGGGGGGGGGATGTCCTCAGCCAGACTCCTCTTGGCTTGCATCCTAGCCCCCCCCCCCGAGACTTTCCTCTGAACACACATGAAGCCGCCCGATACTGAATCGGACACCCTTTTGTCCATCCCGGTCAGCGCTGTCTCCTCAGACTGGCAGCAGCTTTCCAAGGTCTCAGGCTGAGGTCCTTCACATCCCCTGCTGCCAGATCTTTTAACTGGAGACACCAGGGATTGAACCTGGGACCAAGCAGATGCTCATCCACTGAGCCACAGCCCCTCTGGTTTGAAATGGGAGAGAAACTCCCTTTCAGCACTGAGGGAAATGGGTGCCATTTTGGAAGAGAGCAGTGAGTGAGAAAATGAGTGAGGAGAACCCAAGTGCGTGGTGTTACATACTTTCCCAGGTATTGTCAGGGGAGGGGCTGTGACTCAGTAGTAGAGCATCTGCTTGGCATGCAAAAGGTCCCAGGTTCAAATCCCAGCTTTTCCAGTTAGGAGGATGAGGCAGGAGGTGACGTGAAAGACCTCCGCCTGAGACCCCGGAGAGCTGCTGCCAGTCTTAGTCGACAATACTGACCTTGATGGACCAGTTATCTGATGCCAACGTGATCCTGTTTGGCTTCTGTTCAGTGTGCAGGCCTTGGAAGGTGGGCCCAGGCCTGGGCTCGGTTGCTGAGAAGGCTCCACGCTTCCCTTGTGGCACTTGGAAAGCTGACTTGATGCCAGAGGAGGAGTGGAAGTGTTAACAATGCGGCTGTCAAATTAATTCATAGCAAACTATTTATCTTAAATTAATTTATTTATCATAAATTTTAAGTCTTTTAATTAATTTTCAGAAGGTTAGGGGTTTCTTAAAATAAGTAATCAATCTTGCTGTTGAAATTTTAAAAAGAGTTAAGTTATTGAACTGATGCTGCTTAGCTGAAGAAGTTTTATTGCAAGATATAAGAAACTGATTAGTGTGGTATGGTTTAATCTGTTTTGCTAACTCTCTCTCTTCAGAGACTAGGTTACAAGTCTTAAGTGTTTAGAGAATAATTTTTAATTTTTGAAAAACCTGTTACGAGTAACTCATTGTGGTCTATTAGGAGAAAGTTTGTACCTTTGTTATAACATCCGATCTAAGTTATTAAGCAATAGTACTACTGTCTTTACATAGTTTATAAATCTGTTGTGGAACTGAGTATTAATACAAGCATTTATAATTGGTTATCACGTTGGGAGATCTCTCAGAACTAAGCCTTACTTGTTCAACTGTTAAAAGCATCCTCCAGTATATATAAGAAAATTAAACTACAGATTAATATATTTAAAGAGGGTGAAAACAAATATACAGTACATAGTTTGCTCTACAGTAAAGAACACTCATCGATATCAGTCTAAAAAATCTCAGGGGTATTTAGATTGACTAAGCCACCTCTGATATATTTATATATATCTTTTCTCTGCTTTAAAAAGCATAACTCACACACAAAGGCTTAAACACATTTATATCTCATAATGACATCTTTGAAGTTCTGCTCTGTCAACATTAGGGGAATGAACAACGTTATCAAAAAAAAGAGAATTGCCCGACATGTTAAGAAATTATCCCCAGCGGTGCTATTTATTTACTCACATCCGTACCCCCACACATCTGATCATCAACTCAACAACTCTCCCTCATCAATTCACAGCACCTGGCTCATCTAAGTCCAGGGGGGTGGCAATACTAATAGCTAAGAGAGTTAATATCATCCTCAAAGAAAAGTCCTCAGACCCCAGAGGGCGTTTTTTTTTGTCAAGGGACACATCGAAGGAAAACCTTGGACGCTTGCATCTACCTATGCCCCTAATGACGACCAGATATCCTTCTTAACAGAGACTATCGAAACTACAGGCATTCCAAGAGGGAAACTTGGTAATCGGCGGTGATTTCAACTACATTGCAAATAAAGTTCTTGACTGGTCAAAAGCTGCTTCAAAACACAGAAATCTCAGAGGGCCGGACACTCGGCTGGCAGATCTTCTGCACTCCTTTAATCTAGTGGACACGTGGCTTGCTAAACAACCTACAGATCGTGATTACACATACTTCTCAGCCAGACATGGAATATTTATGAGAATAGATTACATACTGATCTCAACAACTCTCCAGAATCATCTCCAATCAGCAAATATAGGTCTCAGACATCTCTCTGATCATGCGTGGATAGAGTGCCAGCTGCAAGGATCGCCAGAAGGAAGACCAGACAAACAATGGTCAATGGATACATCAATTTTATTACAACAAAATATCACAGAAAAATTAAACACAGAAGTCAAACATTTCTGGGACACTCATGAAGGAACGGAAACTGATCCCTGTATTCAATGGGACACTTTGAAGGCGGTACTAAGGGGCAATATCATTGCGCAAACAGCTCACCTAAAAAAGAAAAACAAAAATTAAAATTAGAAATATTATGCCGCATCAAAATGCTGGAACAGGAACATAAATGCACAGGCAACAACACAACATATAAAAAATTACAAGCAGAAAGAAAGGCTGTGGATGTTATTGAAGCTGAAGCAGTTTGGGAAAATTTACTTTTCCTGAAACAAAAATTCTGTCACAAATCTTCAAAAAATCTGAAAGTTTTAGCGTGGAGAGTGAAAGACAAGAAAAAAAAGGCAGTTGTTGGAGCTGTCAAAACTCGAGACGGAAAACATTATGACTCTTCTAAGGATATTGCAAACGCTTTTGCTACCTTCTATGAGAATCTATATCGCTCATCTTCACCAAAAATGACAGATATAAAAAAGTATATCTCTTCTCTCAGTCTTCCTCACAAATTATCTCCAAGCTGAGATGATGGATAGTCCAATAACTAGATAAGAATTAAAAGAGGCCATAAAAATGCAAAATCATAAAAAGCCCCTGGGATAGATGGTCTACCCATGGAGTTATATAAAGCTCTCTGCCCCTCCCTTCTTGAACCTCTCCTTGCAATATGCAACACAGCGTTAAAAGAGGGACACTTGCCGCCTTCATGGTCGGAATCATCTCCAGCATTAATACCTAAGAAAAATAAAGACCCTACTGATATGGCATCTTACAGACCCATTACATTAATTAATAATGATGCGAAACTCTTCTCGTCTATCCTAGCAAATCGTCTAAAGAAGATAGCTCCTGCACTGATCAATGAAGACCAAACAGGCTTTATCCCTCAAAGACAAATAACAGATAACATCAGAAGAACGTTAAATATTATTGCATATGGACTCCGTACCAAAGAAGAAGCAATGATACTGGCACTAGACTTTGAAAAAGCCTTTGACACTATAGAACTCCCTTATCTAACAGAGCTGCTCAGACATCTCGGATTCGGCGTGAACTTTCTAATGGGTTTACAAGCTATTTATTTGAAAAGCAAGGTACTTTCTCCAAACCCAAGACTCAGTTCGAGATCATTATAATTAAACTTTCTGATCAAAGGAAGGGCCTGATGTCTCTTATCTACAAAATCTTAGCCTCCTCTGAAAAAGAACAAAACACAAATAACAAAGTAGCTTGGCACAAAGATTTTCAAAAGGAACTAACAGCAGGACAATGGGCGAATATATGGAACTCTCACGCATGCAAAACATGAATCTTCCCCATCCGTTTGCAATTCTTTAAAATACAAACGAGGTGGTATCTATCTCCAAAGCGTCTTCAACATATGTATAAAAATCACAGTCCTCAGTGCTGGGGAAATGTGGTGAACCCAGTGATTTCTTTCACTGCTGGTGGAAGTGCACAGCAATCCAAACCTTCTGGAGACAAGTATTATCAGAAATTGAAAACATTACATCTCAACGATTACCGCTAGACCCAGCAGTACTGCTCCTCAATTTGGAAGAAGGAATTGAAGCGGAGATTGAAATAAACAAATTAACTGCCACTCTTCTAGCAACTGCTAGATTGACTATTGCAGTTTCTTGGAAGGCACCTACCGCACCAAGCACATTAGATTGGAAAAACAAAAAATGCTGGGATCACTTCATCATGGACAAAATAGCGGACATAGTTGAAGACCAAACATCTGCATCTACAAAAACACATTCATCTTTTGTCAACAAATGGTTCCCCTTTGTTACATATATGGCAGAATACAATGAGATACCATCCAGTCCTAATTATATTAAGTGGCTTTGTTTTTAAATACCTCTGATTACATTTAAACACTGCAAAATACCCTTAAATCTTACTAACCTCATTAAATAAATAATTACCTTAATCATATTTCAAGGTATAACAGTAATAGCATATTTACAGAGCACCACTAGGCAAAACAAAACAAAACAAAACAAAGGCTAAGCAGACAAATAAATAATATGAACAATAGTTACAGGTTTATGAACTGTTAAATATATGGAGTATTTCTTATTGTTGATACTGAATTTCTGTATTCAAAAAAAAATTATTATGTATTTTGTTGGAAATATTTTTATCTTGCAATAAAAATTTTATTAAACCCCCCCAAAAAACAAACAAACAAACAAAAAACACCCTTAGCTGGCTGAGCAGCATGTTGGTGGAAAAAATGAGGTGTAACACCTTTTGCTACAGTTTTCCAAGCAGAAGAAGAAGAAGAAGAGATTGGATTTATACCCCGCCCTCCACTCCCCAAGGGAGTCTCAGAGCGGCTTACAAACTCCTTTCCCTTCCCCTCCCCACAACAGACACCGTGTGAGGTAGGTGGGGCTGAGAGAGCTCTTTCCCAAGCTGTCCTTGAGGGAACAGCTGGTACAGAGCTATGGCTTGCCCAAGGTCATCCAGCCAGGTGCAAGTGGAGGAGTGGGGAATCAAACCCGGTTCTCCCAGATTAGAGTCCACGCACTTAACCACTACACCAAACTGGCTCTCACAATAAGATAAACGAAAGCCGGCAGTAGTTTTGGCCAATTAGCAGGAGGTTGCCTGAAAACGATGGCAGTCAGAGTAGATATCCTATTAGGAGTAACCCTACACAAACTCAGGAAAAGTTTTATGATGCGTACCAGCCATTAAAAAAAATTGTTAATCCAACAATGCGGCTGTCCCCCTGGCAAGAGTGGTCCTGAGAGGGTCTCTGCGGCTGGGTGTCCTGTGGATGGAGGTTGATTGTCTGCGGATGAACTGCCTCTTTCAAACTTCGGGCAGTTCCTGCTCCTGCTTGTTTGAATGAGGGGCCAAGACCACTGCCACCATGCTCTTGCTTTGGGAAGAGTTTTGTTCCGAAGTGGCCCATTACCACCTGGTCTCTGGTTTTCTTTTCTCTGGCAAGACGATAGAAAGAGAAGTGGCAGAACAACTGCAGGTCTTCCTGAAGGGCTCACGGCCTCTAGGTCCCTTCCGGCCGGGCTGTAGGATGGAGATGGGGGGCTGGTGGCTTTAGCTGAGGCCCTCCGGTTGGGTGTAGGCAATCTGTTGCCTGTGGTGGATTTATCGGCAGCCTCTGAGTCTATGGACCAGGCCATCTAGTTGGGACATTTGGAGGCAGGAGGTGGGAGCTGAGTGTGTTCTACCTTGGATGGGTTTAAATTGCTCCTTGTCTCAGGGGATGGCTACTGGAGACCAACTGCCCTCGGAGTGGGACTTGTCCTGTGGGGTTCCTCAGGGCTCAGACCAGCCCTGGTAGCTATTCAGTCAGTCTGCAAAGCCCTTGGGAGAAGGCTTTGGAGTTGGCGATCATCGGTGTCTGCTGACAACACCCAGCTCTGTACTCCTTTCTCCACAGTTACCTGACAGTGGCTGAGGGCAAACAAGCGGAAGGTGAATCCTGGCGAGACGGAGGCAGTCCTGGTTGGGGAGGCCTTGAGGGAAATGGTGCTCCCTGCCACTTGATGGGGTCCAGCTGTTAAGAACCGTGGGGCTGTTGCTTCTCTGGCAGCGCTGGAACCACAGCATCATCTTGTTCCCTACCCCCACCCCCCGCTTCAGGGACAGGATCCCCCTGAATGTCGCTAGAATGCTGGCCTCTCAGAGCCCAGCCTGGCTGAGGCCAGATAGATTTTGTGCAGTACTCTGACCGATTTCCCACTAGCGCTGCCTTGGCGTTCTTCCTCCGTTTGCCCCGGTGCTGTGCTTGAATTTCACACTATTTGCCGTAAGGCACATTTCGACCCACGGCTCCGCCCAATCTTCCCCACGTTTTCAGTGATCCTGTTTTTTGAGGATCATTGAAGCTGTGGGGAAGATCAGGCGGAGCCACGGGTCAAAATGTGCCCCGCGGCAAAGTGTGTGAAATTCAAGCACAGCACCGGGGCAAACGGAGGAAGAACGCCCGCTGGGACAGCGCCTGTGCGAAATTGGTCTCTGTCTTGTTCCCCAGGTCCTCAAAGCTTCTCTCTCTCTCTCATCCTGAGTTGAAGGGTGGACCAGCTGTGAAACTCTTTGGTGGGTGGATGAGTCTCAAAAGGGCTGGGGGGGGGCCTTGGGGTGACTTCCCCAAGGACCCTCCCCTTCCTCCCAGCCTCCTTGGAGCATGCAGGCGAGGGAGATGTGGCCCTTTGGTGGCCAGCCCGGCCCCTCTTTGCCACTGGCTTCCCCAAGGGGGATCCCCTAGAGGAGTCAGAACTCTCTGCAAGATCTAATTGCTCTTCAGCTGGATTTGCAGAGCAGCAGCCTGTTTGGTTCAATAATAACACATTTGTGCTAAAGGTTAATGAAATGAATTCTGCTTCTATCCAATTCATTAAAAATGGTTCTACAGTCATCGCTTGCTAATGGAAAAGAGATTAAATATTCATGTCTATAAATTCCCCATGTCATTTCTGATTTTGCTTAATCTCTGCCTCAGTGTGCTGCCTCCTGAGCGGTGAATGGCCGCAGGAGATATTAATTGCAGAGTGGTTCCACTTGGGTAACGAAGGCTTTGGTCGTGTGTCAGCCTGACAGCTCCTGCACAGGGAGGGGGCCGTGGTTCAGCGGGCAGAGCCCCACCCCGCGTGGCATGTAGAAGGTCCCACCTTCAGTCCCTGCCGGCATCCCCAGCTGAGCAAGGACCAGGCCGGAGGTGACCTGAAAGACTTCCCCTTCCGGAGAACCAGGAGAGCCGCTGCCAGCCTGGGGAGGCCTTGACAGACGAAGAGCCTAACCGGGCACCTTCATGTGTGGTCCAGGTTACCAAGATGGTGTGCGGGGGGGGGGGGGGGAGCTGTCACCCCCCCCCCTCCTCATTTCTGTGGCTGTGAAAACTGCCCTCCTTTTGCGATGCATAATGAAACCCAAAAGGCTGTTCAGTCAAGATGTGGCTGTGGATTCCACTGAAGTGTTTGGCTGTGGCTTTGGATTCCGCTGGGAAACCCAGAGTGGGACACACAGTTTCACCCATGCAGACCTTTGGGTGGGTCCTTTGGGAGGGAAGATGTCACCTTTTGGCCCCCAGACACCCTCCCCTCCCAAGAGGCGCATGCACATGCCTGGAGAGGGAGGAGCCAACACCGGTTTCAGTTGTCAAGTGCGGAGAACTTTGCTGGCCCTTTAGGTCCACAGCAGAAGGGACGCAGGAAGGCCTGGAAAGAGATCTGGCTCTCTCCTGACTCTTGTCCAGTTTGGCCCAGCTCTGCTCCGCTCTGCCATTGCTCAGTGGGGCGTGGGGGTTCCCGCCACCGATGTCCTTTGAGTGGTGGTTCTCTGTGCAGCAGCAGCAGCAGCAGCAGCAGGCCTCCTACCCACCCTATCTGCAGCAGCAGTGGCCACGACCAGGGCCCGGCAAGCATCTGCCAGCCCCAGTTGTTGAGGGATGGGCGCATAGTTTGTTTCCTCTCACGCGGAGCTTTACCCCCAGTTCAGGTTCTGAATGTGAAGGGCTGCACGGGTGGAGAGCATGTGTGTGTGAAGAAGCCTTGTAGAACGTGCATTGGAAGACAGGGTGCCGAGTGGAGTGCCCCTGGAGTTGGTTCTCTGAAACAATCTGGACAAGGGGGAGTGTCTGTGAGAGCAGGAGTGGGCCGTCTTGGCCAGCATCCTGTCCCCACAGAGTGACCAGCCAGTGGCCTGGCAGGGATAATAAACAGCATAGAGGCTGAGGCCTCTCCCCCTGCTGTTTCCCAGCACTGGGACCCCCCCCCCACCACACCCAGGTGCCCATGCCAGCAGCTGGCTGGCATGTGAATCCGTTGCTGCACCACCGCCTCAACCACCACGCCAGCCGGCATTCAGCCTTAAACAGGGCAAGGGATGAAGGGGGGGGGGACTGCTGCCCCTGCTCAGCCAGCCCGCCTACCCACCCATCTACCCTCGTGGGCAGTGATGGGGAGCTGCTGACTCCAAAAAGGCGGGAGCTGAAGGTGGCACGAGACAGCCAAGGCCTTGCTGGGCTGGTCAAGGCTCGGCCAGGTCCAAATACAGAGGCTGTGGCAGCCACCAGCAGGGACAGATACCAGGGTGCCCACCACCAGCACAGCAGGGGGATGGAGGTGGGGAGGGGGCATCTGCCACATCTGCACAGCCGGCCCACCAGCCTCCCACACTTTTCAGGCCAGGCGGCAGCTGTGCAGCACTGCTGCCCATCCACCAAGGTAGGATACACAATGCCTGCTGGCTGCTCCTCTTCCACATCCCAGCAGCAGTGGAGAGTCAGCCTGTCTCAAGTTTCTCCCCCACCCCGCCCCGTTGCTTCAGGGGAGAGGGGCAGGAGCCAGTATGCCCCTCAGGGTAAATTCTGCAACCAGCAGGGTGCAAAATTGTTTTCTGAGGAAAAAGAAATTGGGGGGGGGGGGCATGTATAGGAAAGAAATGCATTGTACAGTTCAGGCCTGGGAATGAGCAAAAGTCAGATCTAAATTATTTTAAACGGACCCTTGTTAATTCATAGGGTTTTCACCCTGAAACAAAATATTTGTGCCACGGCAGTATGGTGGAGCGTTAGAGCTGTGGTTTATTGAGATGGAGCTGGTCTATGATCTGATGGTGCATTTGTGGGAGTTCTGTGCAGAAACCCCCCCCCCCCCCCCCCCCCCAAAATAAAGGCTCCACCAGGATGCATGTAGACCCGGTTTTGCCTTTTCCGGTGGGCCTGCACCAGTCAGCAGTGCAGCGAGTGAGTAAGCGAATCACCCAAACGATGAATTGCTAAAACGGGCAGCAGTGTCTGCCTTGCAATTATGCAGCTGGCCCTTGAAAAAAGTCTTATTCAGAGTCTCAGATTACAGTGTCTGGTTTTGGGTTACTCAGGATGAAAAGGCACTTTGCAGTGGACAGCATTTGAGGTGGTGCCATTCCTTAATTTGCAGTGCACCGTGCTAGAGGTGATACCTCCCGATGAAGTTTCCTTATACTTGATCAGACCAGGAGCCTCACTGACCGACGGAGATCTTCCCCAGTCCTGCTACCGGACCTGCTTTTGAAAGGCCATGGATTTCACTGTAGATTTGCTACATGTATATCCCACCTTCTTCCTCAAGGGGAACACAAGACAACTTGCACTGCTCTCTCCTCCATTTTATCCTCCCAACAACCCTGTGAAGTAGGTTAAGTAATGAGTGTGTGACTAGCCTAGCAAGCTTTCATGACAGAGTGAGGATTTGAACCTGGGTCTCTCCGATACTAGTCAGGCACCCTGGACTGAGCCTGTCATTTTCTACCTGCAACGTGTGATCTTCTGTCAAGCTCCGACTCCTTTGTCAGGCTGCTTGTTGCTCTGGCACTGAGAAGAAGAAGAAGAGAAGAAGAGATTGGATTTATACCTTGCTCTTCACTCACTTGGAGTCTCAGAGCGGTTTACAAACTCCTTTCCCTTCCCCTCCCCACAACAGACAGACACCCTGTGAGGTTAGGTGGGGCTGAGAGAGCTCTGATAGGAACTGCTCTTTTTTAAGAACAGCTGTGCTGGAACTATGGCTTGCCCAAGGTCATCCAGCAGGTGCAAGTGGAGGAGTGGGGAATCAAACTCGGTTCTTCCAGATTAGAGTCTGCGCGCTTAACCACTATACCAAACTGGCTCTAGAAGAGAGGTTCTAGATCGCAGTTCTGGAGGTGGTGGAACCCTGTTTCAAAATGAATGGTGGGAAATGGATCTAGGTTTACGCGGGTGGATTAAACTCGGAAGCACCTCTCTTTTGCTTGGATCCAACAGAGCCCTTCTGTGGGTGGAAGGAGTGGGACTTCCCCATTTCTGAGAAAGCCCACCATGCCGCCCCACATGCTGTTCTGGGGGTAAGGTCTCTCTCCCTCCCCCATTTACCTTTCTAGGGATTTTCTTTGTCAGTTTTGCCAAAAATGACAGCTCAGTTTTGTTTTGTAGGAGACATAATTTGGGGAGGGTATAGATTATTTGAGGGGAACAGAAAGACTGGAGGGAGATCTGCAGTTGTGGACTGAGGAGGGATTTTAGAAGCGCTCAGATTTTGCTCATCAGTTTCGTTAATAACCATCCTGTTCAAGCTTTGATTTCGGGAGAGAAAAGTAAGAAGACCCATTAACTACTGAGTCCAGCCGTCGTCTAGTAACGTGTATTTCTAGGGAAGATGCATTCCATGTTTCAGACACCTGACTTACAAACAGCCTTCTGGAATGCAAACTTTTGGGTAGTTGGGGATTCACTGTATTCTTGTTCAGAATGGGGATGAGGGGGAATGAAGGGGCTGCGAGGGGCACCCGTGACTTCAGCCCAGGGCCCCAGAATAATTGAAGACTGCCCCGGCTGCTTCTGCACGGGAAGGTTTCCTTTAGTCACCATGGCTAGTAGCCATTTATGGATCTCTAACAATCTTCTCTAACAATCTATCTTTTGAAGCTGTCCATGCTTCTAGCTATCGCACCTTCAGTGGCAGTGAGTTCCACGGTTTAATTACTCATCAGATAAAGGTTTCCTTTAAATCTGTGACCATCACCTTCTGAGTTCCAAGTATTATGGGAGAAGGAGAAAAAAAATCATCTTGGTTGCCCTCTTTTGTGCTTTCACCAGCTTGCAATATCCTCTTTGTGATACACTGACCAGAACTGCACAAATTATTCCACATGAGGCTTTATAATCCTGGATGTTTTAGTTTCAGTCCCTTTCCCAATAATCTCCAGCATAGAGTTTGCGTCTTTCACTGTTGTGGTACACTGGGTCGACATTTCCATTGATTTGAAAATGCTGAAAGGGCCTCGCTGTGGTTGGGCCTGCAGTGTGGCACTCCTTCCCCCTGTGCCTTTTCACATGCCAGAAGAGCCAAGGGGGTGTTTTGGCACTCGATAAGGGGTGTGTGTGTGTGTGTGCTGTAAGCCTGATCAGGAAGGAGCCCTTGCGACATTGTAAGGTCACTCGGAAAGGGCAGTGGTGTTGTCGTCCTCGGGGCAGCGACAAGGACCCCCTCAGTAGTGTGTATGCTTCAGGTGTATCTGAGCGCACATCCCCTCACACCTTCCCTTCCCACACTGTTGCCCAGGGGCCCCGCGTAGCACTTCACAGGCAGCCATGGTCTTCGCCATCCTAAATAATTCATTACTGTCTGCAGGCCTGTTCCTTGCTCTGCGTCCCCCCAATTTCAGTCACGTGAACAGATGCCAAAGCACCGATCCCATTGAGGATCCTTGTGGGACCCCACAGCTCACTCCAGAACGGCTCATTTGTTCCTACCCTCTGCTTCCTGTTGCTTAACCAGTTTTTTTGATCCCCCAAATTTAATATGATCCTTTTAACTGGTGACTGCTGAGCTGACTTGAGAGTCTTTGGTGAGGTTGTCTCAGCTCAGCCCTTTTGGCCTCCTTGGGTGTTGAGTAGGGCTCTTGGTAGCCATTGGCAAGGATTCCTGAAAAGCAGGAGTTGCGTGTGTTTGGAAACGGTCTGTCATTGTTGTATGGGCCCCTGGAAGCGGCCCTGTTCCGGCAGGTCTGATGAGAGGAGGGTGTGCTGTGTTCGGTCCTTCTCCTGAGGTGCCCAGGGCAACATCTGTGGCTCTCCTTCCCTCCATTTTGTCCTCAAAACTGCCTTGTGAAGTCGGTGAGGTTGAGAGCCAGTAAGTGGAACGGGGTCACTGCCTAGCTGTCAAGGCAAGCAGGGATGTGAACTCAGATCCTGCACCAGCTTTTCAGAAGATAGTTGCATTAATTTGACTATGGCTTGTCGTGAGTTTTCGTGTTGGAATTCTGCCCTGGAATCTCAAACGTTGTCATGTTGGTGTGCTTGTTTGTTTGGGGAATGCATGTTCTACCTCTCCAGAGGGCTGCCCGAGGCAGCTTGCAAATAAAAATGTTACAGAATGATCAATATAAAAACAGATATGTCTCTGAGCACATGGAAAGTGCTGTGTGGGAAGAGCTTTCAAAATGGAGGGCTGCTTAGCTTCTGAGCGCTCTCAGGCCTTCACCAGGCCTTCGTTTATAAAATGGTGCCCCCACCATACCATGTGGGCAGGGAAAGAATGCTGCCGAAGCTGCCCCCAGCCCCCAGCCAGTCACTTTTTGAACACATATTGCTGCTGTGGGGGGGGGGGGAACCAGCTGGAAGGCTAGTCGGTGGGTGATCTGTTTGCCCCGCATCTTTTCCATGTTCCGAGCTGCCATGGGAGTGGGAGGGAGCCCACTGTGGGTCGGGGAGGGGCTGACCTTTCTTCTCGTGGTTCCTGGGGGGGGGGTTTCCTCATCCCACTAGGCTCCCTGGTCCCTCCCTCCGTGTGCTTCACAGGGGTGGGTGGGTAAGTGTGCGACTGCCACTTGGAAACGTGCGTCTTTCCATGCAGTCTTCAGGCATATTTGGGGGGAGGGGGGCCAGGAGGATGGAACAGGACAGCCTGTTTTGAACGGTAAAGAACTGAGTGGGAAATCCAAGTCGCAGGTCTCCCAGGACCGGGCCTGGCTCCGGCTGAAGTCGGGTCCTCTTGGCTGAGACTTCCCTGTGGTTTTGTCATTGCAGGCCTACTTCCGACAGGGTGTCGCCCTCCAGTACTTGGGGCGCCATGCCGACGCCCTGGCAGCATTTGCCTCTGGCCTGGCACAGGATCCCAAGAGCCTGCAGCTCCTCGTGGGGATGGTGGAAGCCGCCATGAAGTCTCCTATGCGAGGTGAGAGCCCACACCCAGTTCGGGGTCATGGCCTCGTGGAGCATTGCAGGTCCCACAGGGCCTTCTGCAGGCACGCCAGCCGCCCGCTCACTCCCGGAAGGAAGCTCTGCTTGGTCTGGTGGCTTGTCCTGGGTTGGTAAAGGCACCCTGTGCCTGCCCGTTGCTGCATTGCTGGGTGCAGCCGGCTGATCCTTTGTGAGTCAGGGAAGGTCATCGTGGCCCTGCTTCCCTTGGCTGTGTTGCCACGTCCTGGGCTTCCGAGCACGTTGCCCTCTCTCTCCACTGGCTTCAGCCCAGTCCCAGGTCGCCCTCTCTGTCTTTACAGCTGTCAGAGTTTGGGGGCTCAGCAGGGTCCGCTGCAGTCCATGCTTGGATGGGAGGCCGCCAAGGAGGAGGGGGGGTCGCTACACAGCAGGAGACAATGACCAACCAGCCCCTGCTCTGCTCCTGCCCAGAACACCCCGGGGTTGGGGTTGCCATGAGTCCGTTGTGACCAAACCAGAGTCTGGGTCCGGCTGTTCAAGCGAGACTGAGGAGCGGGGGGGGGGGGCGTGCTCTCCCCATATCTCTTGGGCACTGGGAGGCCTGGTTCCTTTCCAGGCACGTTTTGTGGCTTGGGGAGGAAAACGTGCCTGCTGTCTCTTGGGTGAATTCACCTCTGATACCCCAGACAGGACCCGTATTCATCCAAGGCTTGCCACGGGTTGGTTTCTTTGCAAGGTCAAGAGAACAGTGGCTACTTGACAGCCTAAGTGGGCAGGCTGCGGGGGCAAGAATAATTTAATTAATAATAATTATCGCATATAATATAATATTATATTAATTATAATAATAATTATATGTTCGGAGCAGCAGCAGTGGGACAAACAGGCACCACAGGGCGGGGCAGAGGCGGGGGGGGGGGTTCCCCATTGATTGCGTCTGAGGACCGGAGGCCCCAGCCTGGCCTTGCATGGTTGGAGAGGAACGAGGAGGACAGGTCCTTGTAAGGTCAGAAGGGGACGGGGGTACACGTTTTGTGAATGAATAAAAGCAGTAAAGGTGCCTTTTTTCCCCGCTGAGTCTGTTTAGGTACCATGGTTGCATTTATGTCATTGGCTTGCAAGATGTTTCACGTTTGCTGCTGTGTTCATGTCATGTTCCGCTTTTGCCCAACTGGCCGAGGCATCTTAGGAATAAACGCACAACAGACCCAGCTGTGTGGCTTCTTGACGCTTTCTTTGGGGGAGGGGGGGCTCCCCTCAGAGTGGAAGTAAGGAGTAGCCATTGAGTGCAGCTGCTGAAAGTGCTTCTCTCTCCCCCCCCCCCCAGAGTCCCTCGAGCCGACATATCAGCAGCTGCAGAAGATGAAACTGGACAGGAGCCCCTTTGTGGTGGTCTCTGTGGTCGGCCAGGAGCTGCTAACAGCCGGCCATCACGGTGCCTCAGTGGTCGTCCTAGAAGCCGCCTTGAAGATTGGCACCTGCAGCCTGAAGCTGCGGGGCTCCGTCTTCTCTGCTCTGAGCAGCGCCTACTGGTCCCTCGGCAACAGCGAGAAGAGCACGGGCTACATGCAGCAGGACCTGGACGTGGCCAAGACTTTAGGTGGGCGGCCCCCTCGCTTCAGGAACTCCCTTGATGGGGGGTGGGGGCGTAGGGGAAGAGCACTGGGGTATCCCAGCAGCCAGAAGAGGCACCCTCACCCCCAAGAGAAGCCTCTGCAGCTTGTGGAGGAAAGGAGCGCCCGGGGAGGGGGCCACGTGGGTCTGGGTTGCCCACTGGCATGTCCCCATCCAGCCCCCAGGCCATAGGGTCCAGGCGGATGGCTCCTTATGCAGACTTCTGGAACAGGAGGGCTTTGGGGTGTCAGTGGCCCCACTTGCCCCCCGTGTCTGTAGCCACCGGAGGGGGCATCTGTCCCATGTCATTATGGCCAGGCCAAGCAAGAGGCCTTGGGATGCACAGAGAGGCGGGGGCAAAGGCCGTGGGGGGGGGGGGCTGAGGTGGGAGTTTGTGGGAGGCTGAAGGCGGAGGAGCAGTGGGCAGAGTGTGGTGGACCAGCTCATGGGTGATGCACCTAAGAGGACTGGAGCCGTGCGTGTCTCCCCTCGTGGAATCCAGGAGCTGCTTGGGGCTGGCATGAGAGCCAGAGTTAGAAGCAGAGTTGCCATGTCTGCCAGCACCCAAGGGCGCCCGAGGGCAGTGTGGGGCGAGACCCGTTCTTCCACGGAGTCCGGATGCTGAGGGGAAAGAGGGCACTGGGTGGGGGCCCAAGGCAGCTCAGACGGGATGGCTGGCACTTGGTCTCGCCCCCCCCTTGCTTGCCCACCTGCCTCTCAGGAGCCAGCCCCCCCCCCCCCCCCCCCGCGGCTCAATTACGTCTTGTGCTTGCTTGTTGTCCAGGTGACCAGATGGGTGAATGCCGGGCCCATGGAAATCTGGGCTCGGCGTTCTTCTCCAAGGGGAACTACCGGGAGGCCTTGTCCAACCACCGGCACCAGCTGATGCTCGCCATGAAGCTCAAGGACAGAGAGGTAGGAGGGCGTGGGAGGGGGGGTCTGTATGGGTCTCCCAAGGCGCTCCTGTGTCCACGCTGGCTGCTTCCTAGGAGAGAAGTCTCTTGTGCCCCTCCTCCCTCCCTCCCTCCCTCCAGTGACAAGTCTCTCCATGGAGCCCTGGGGCTGGAGGGGACACCCCCCCCACACACTCCAGCATGCAGGACGGGTGCTGTGAGCCAGACCTCTGGAGGGGCTGCTGCTGGTCCAAGGCTAGGTGACAGTTGCAAGGCCGGAAAGTGGTAGGCGGTCTCTCTGGCTGCAGCCTGACATGGCGGAGTTGCTGCCGAGAGCCTGCCAGCTCCTCCTCATGGGGAGTGGCAGGGAGTCCCTTCCTAACCCGGCTGCTGCTTCGGCTGCTGCTTTGCCCCGGCCCCTGCGAACAGGGTCTTCTGTGCTTCTGGGAGAGCTGCTGTCAGGGGCGCCAGTGGGGTCTTGAAGCGGCCAGGCATTGCCCAGCAGGAGGCCAGTTTTTGTGCCCCTGGCTCCTTGGTGTCGAGGCCTTGTGGAGCAGCAGCAGAGCCGGCACAGCATTTTTCTATTTATGACCCATCTGGGCACACAATTAGCAGCAATTGCCAGCAAATGGCTACTCGGATTGTGAGAAAGCTGAGCCTCTTGGATTTCCTGTGGATGTAACCACAGGAAATTACTCTGGCGCTTTCTGATGACATCATTCTAACCGCAGGGCTTCCTTTGAATGCACAGCTGTTTTTCTTGGCCCCTTTGCCAGGTCGTGCGCTCTCTCTCTCTCCCCCCCCCCCTTCTTGGAGCACACAGTTGTTCTAGAGCTGCAGCAGAGCTGATGTCAATCCCCCCCCCCCCCCAGGTCCTTGCTCCAGTGCTGCTCGGAAATGAGGCAATGGTTCTGCCCCCAGGGCTGTAAGGAGCCAGAGGAGAAAGTGCCGTTGGAGCACCAGACTCTCCTTGCGGGAAGAGCCAGTTCTGGCAGCTGCCTCATGTGCCTTGGGCTCCTGTCCTGTCCCTGCAGGAGTGTGTGGGCCTGGGGTAGGCCCCAGGAGGGGACGGCGGGAGGGCAGCAGCGACCAAGAGGGGTCAAGAGCAAGAAGCGGGTGCCCCCCCCAGCGGCCCCAAGGGAGGGGGCTCTGGAGGGGGCGGCCCTGAGCCCCTTCCGGAGACCTCCTGCAGAGTCCCTGAGGCAGGCAGTGTGGGGCAGCAGGCCACTGTAGAGCCCTCCCTGCCTTGAGGCAGCAGCCAGGCTGGCCTCTGGGGAGGGGGAGTGGGGGGTGAGAAGGACGGTGGCTTCCTGTAGCCCCTGAAGTCTGCTGAATGGGCACAGGAATGTGGACATTCCTGGGGAGGGGGGGCAGAGGCCTCCAATCCTGTTCCTGCCCTGGAGTGTTTGCCCAGCAAGGCCACCAAGGCTCCATGGCCAACTGGGCCTCTGGCCTGGCAAGGGTTGCCAACCTCCAGACCATGGCTGGAGATCTCCTGCTTTTACAGCAGATCTCCAGGCAATAGAAATGGGTTCCCCTGGAGAAAATGGCTGTTTTCTAAAACCTTGTTTAAAAAACAATCCCCTTGCTCAAAAAGAGAAACAATTTCATTGGAAGTTTTTTTCCCTTCTTCTTCTTTGCTCCAAATCTCCCGTTTTCCCTTGGGGACTGCTTGGGGTGTGCAGAGGGGCTGCTGCTGCGGTGGGCTCTGCTGGAGGGTCTCTCCCATGTGCCAGACCCGGCTTTGCCTCAGCCCCCTTGGGCAAACAGAGAGTGCTGGGGAGGGTTCCCTTTCTGCCCCAATCGCTCGGATGCTCTCAGGGCTCCTGTAGAGACGACCTGTTGCTTTATGAATGGAAGGGTGTGGTAAATACAGGAGCTGCTGAGGGCAGGATTGGCCTTGCGGTGACAATGGGGGCGAGTGGCGAGGGTGGTGATGACAGGGGAGCCCAGCCCTTTCCTCAAGAGGGGCCCTTTCCGTGGCACTCAGCGTCTGAAGGGGGACCCAGACTCCCGTGCCAGACCTCCCTCGTCCTCGAGGCCTCCCTCCCCCCGTTTCCAGCCTCCCCGCTGCCTGGCGGTAGAGCCACCCTCACCCCTGCCCAGCCCTGGGCATGCCGCGCCCCCGGCCACCTCGTGGGACCCTGTCTGCTGGGCTTTGTGTGTGGGTGTGTGCATCTGGGCCAGGTGGGCCTGTCTCCTTGATGTCCCCTCTCCTCCCTCTCTCCCTGGCAGGCGGCCTCCTCGGCCCTCAGCAGCTTGGGCCATGTCTACACGGCCATTGGAGACTACCCCAACGCTCTGGCCAGCCACAAGCAGTGTGTTCTCCTGGCCAAGCAGGGCAAGGATGACCTCTCCGAGGCGCGAGAGCTAGGCAACATGGGCGCCGTCTACATTGCCATGGGTGACTTTGAGAACGCGGTGCACTGCCATGAGCAGCACCTGAAGATCGCCAAGGAGCTGGGCAACCAGCGGGAGGAGGCCCGGGCCTACAGCAACCTGGGCAGCGCCTACCACTACCGGCGCCACTTTGACAAGGCCATGTCCTACCACAACCACGTCCTCGCGCTGGCCCAGGAGCTGGGGGAGAAGGCCATTGAGATGCGGGCCTACGCCGGCCTGGGCCACGCTGCGCGCTGCCTGCAGGATCTGGAGAGGGCCAAACAGTACCACGAGGAGCAGCTGTGCATTGCGGAGAGTCTGCAGGATCGGGCCGCCGAGGGGCGGGCCTCCTCCAATCTTGGTCAGTGCCACCCTGTGGCTTTATCCGTATCCTCAAGCCTCAGGGCCAGTGGATGTCCGGGGGGGAGGGGTGGAATGGGACAGCCAGACGTGTAGGCCGGGGTCTCCCCTGAGGAGACCTCGAGCTTCTGGCTGCTGTGTCTGAGGCCCCTGGGCTCAGGAAGGGAGCTGGGATGCACGAAGTACCCCAGAGGGCCCAGGCCATGCCCTGCCGGTGCCTTGTTCACACAAGGCCTCCCAAACTCACTGACCAGACTTTCTAGCCGGCCTCTCCTGGTGCTTGCTGCCCAGAGGGTGTGTGGAGAGAGGCAGACCTCCCTCCCTCCCTCCCTCCCCCCCCTGTCTCTGGGGCAGGGCTGTGGAGTCAGGAAGACCCCCTCTCCTAGCTCTGAGGGTGAGGGGGCGTCTGCAGGTGGATTGGTGGGAGCTGGGGCGGGACATGCCTTGGCCCCTCCCCACCATAGACCCCTGAGTCAGGAAGAGGTCTGGGTGGAGGCAGAGAGGGAGGTGGCTCCCAAAGGCAGGAAAGGGGGAGTTGGCACTCTGCTTGGGCTCAGCACACAGCCTCCCTGGGCCCCTTCGGAGAATTTGCAGAGCCTGCTGGTCTGGCTCTCCTGGACTTTCCTGGCCTCACAGTCCGTCCTCCGCACCCCTCGGCAGGCCTTTCTGTCAGCAGCCTGCCCTCCTGCTGTGTGACCACAGAGCTGAATGCTCAGGAAGGGGGGAGCCGCTGTGTTTGCCTCCTGCCTTTCACTCAAGGTGGAAGTACAGTAAGGAGAAGGGAGTTCAAGAGGGATAGGAGTTTCTTAAAAGCAAAATATTGAAGGCACAGTCACAAACGATTCCTATGAGAAGGAAAAACAGGACGAGTCTAGATTTTGAAAGAGAATTAGGAAAGCTAGAGATCAGCATGAACTTAGGCTAGTGAAAGATGCTGTCAAGGATGGGCGAGTGGGCATCAGTGTGGCAAAGGGGGTTTAATGTGGCCAAGTGCAAAGTGATGCACATTGGAGCCAAAAATCCTAACTATAAATACATGTTGATGGGGTCCGAACTGGCGGAGACTGACCAAGAGAGAGATCTTGGAGTCGTAGTAGATAACTCAATGAAAATGTCAAGACAGTGTGCGACTGCAATGAAAAAGGCCAATGCTATGCTGGGGGTTATTAGGAAGGGACTAGATAACAAATCAGCCAGTATCATAATGCCCCTGTATAAATCAATGGTGCGACCTCATTTGGAATACTGTGTACAGTTCTGGTCGCCACACCTCAAAAAAGATATAGCATTGGAAAAAGTGCAGAAAAGGGCAACTAAAATGATAAAAAGGTTGGAACACTTTCTCTATGAAGAAAGGTTGAAGCGCTTGGGGCTCTTTAGCTCAGAGAAACGACAGCTGAGGGGTAACATGATCGAGGTTTATAAGATTATGCATGGGATAGAGCAGGTAGAGAAAGAAGTCCTTTTCTCCCTTTTTCACCATACAAGAACTCCTTGTGGGCACTCCATGAAATTGCTGAGCAGTCGGGTTAGAACAGATCAAAGGAAGTACTTCTTCACCCAAAGAGGGATTAACACGTGGAATTCACTGCCACAGGAGGTGGTAGTGGCTACAAGCATGGACATCTTCAAGAGGGAATTAGATAAACATATGGAGCAGAAGTCCATCCGTGGCTGTTAGCCACAAAGTACAGATAGGAACTCTCAGTCTGGGGCAAGTGATGCTCTGTATTCTTGGTGCTTGGGAGGGGGGGGCAACAGTGGGAGGGCTTCCTGCCCCCACTGCTGGACCTTTTGAGGGCACCTGGTGTTTTTGGCCACTGTGTGACGGAGTGTTGGACTGGATGGGCCATTGGCCTGATCCAACATTGGCTTCCCTGGTGTTCTTAAGGGAAACAGTGCTCAACATGGCAAAACCAGAACACAAGATGAGGGAAGGGAGTTGCAGCCTAGGGGAAGTACAGAAACACCTGGTGTCTTTAAATGAAACAAAGCCCTCGGGGCCAGATGAACTGTATCCAAGGGTACTAAAAGAACTTGCAGATGTAATTTCTGAGCCTCTGTCCATTATTTTTGAGAATTCTTAGAGAACAGGTGAGGTGCCAGGAGATTGGAGGCGGGCAAATGTTGTCCCCGTCTTCAAGAAGGGGGAAAAGGAGGATCCGGGTAACTACCAACCCGTCAGCTGGATGTCTATACCTGGGAAAGTTTTAGGACAAATCATCAAACAGACAGTCCTTGAGCATTTAGAAAGGATGACTGTGATTCCTAAGAGCCAGCATGAGTTTATCAAGAACAAGTCATATCAGACTAACCTTGTCTCTTTTTTGAGAAAGTTACTACTTTGCTGGATCAGGGGAATGCTGTAGACGTAGCTTATCTTGATTTCAGTAAGGCTTTTCACAAGGTTCCACATAATAGTCTTCTTGACAAAATTGGTAAAATGTGGTTTGGATCCTATAACAATCTGTAACTGGTTTACAGATTGCACCCAGAGTGCTTATTAATGGTTCCTCATCTTCTTGGAGTGGAGAGACAAGTGGAGTGCCTCAAGGATCTGTCCTGGGACCTCTTTTGTTCAATATCTTTATCAATGATCTGAATGAAGGAATAGCGGGAATGCTTATTAAATTTGCAGACGACACTAAATTGGGGGGGGGTAGCAAATACGGTAGAAGACAGAGTCAGGGTACAGGATGATCTTGACAAGCTGGAAAACTGGGCTAAAACAAAATTAATTTCAGTGAGGATAAATGTAAAGTTCTGCATTTAGGTAGGAAAAATCAAATGCATAATTATAGGTTGGGGGAGACTTATCTCGGCAGTAGTATGTGTGAAAAGGGTCTAGGGGTCTTAGTAGACCACACACTGAACATGAATCAGCAGTGTGATGCAGTAGCTAAAAAGGCAAATCGATTTTGGGCTGTATCAACAGAAGTATAGTGTCCCAATCACATGAATGGATGGTATCGCTTTACTCTGCTCTGGTTAGACCTCACCTAGAGTGTTGTGTTCAGTTTGGGGCACCACAATTTAAGAAGGGTATAGACCAGGCTGGGACGTGTCCAGAGGAGGGCAACGAAGATGGTAAAAGGTCTGGAGACCAAGTCCTGTGAGGAAAGGTTGAAGGAGCTAGGTCTGTTCAGCCTGGAGAGGATGCGACTGAGAGGTGATATAAGAACCATCTTCAAGTACTTGAAGGGCTGTCCTGTAGAGGATGGTGCGGAGTTGTTTTCTGTTGCCCCAGAAGGTTGGACCAGAACCAATGGGTTGAAATTGAATCAGAAGAGTTTTCAGCTAAACAGTAGGAAGAACTTTCTGACAGAGCAGTTCCCCAGTGGAACAGGCTTCCTCAGGAGGTGGTGAGCTCTCCTTCTTTGGAGGTTCTCAAGCAGAGGCTAGATGGCCATCTGACAGCAATGCGGATTCTGTGAACTCGGGCAGATCATGAGAAGGAAGGGCTGCCTCAGTGCTTAGTTCTTGTGGCCCCTTCTTACACACCTAAAGAAATGCTGATTGCCACGTTGCCAGGAAGCAACTTTTCTCCAGGCCAGTTTGGCTGGAGATTCTGGCAGTTTTTTGTCATCTTCTGGGCATGGGGGGGAAGGAATTGTAAATTTCTTGCATTGTGCAGTGGGTTGGACTAGATGACCTTGGAGGTCCCTTCCAACTCTGTAATTCTAAAAGGTCACAGAAGCACTCTGGATGCTGCCTTCTCTGCTGCAGCAGCGAGGGCGAAGTTGCTGGACCACTCAGCAAGCCAAGCAGGTGCTGTGCCTTCCTTTCTCTAGACAGGGGCTGCCAGCTCCAGCGTGGTCACCGCCGACGTAGGAGACGTCCTGGTTCTCTGCCTATATTTGGAGGGGAATGCCATTTGTTTGTCGTAGTGCCAAATGGGATTGTTTAAACTAGGAAAAATAAAAGGTTTCCGTGGTCGTTGGTGTTGATCTGTTTCCAGCTGGCCCCTCAGCACGACGCTGCTGCTGACTCCCCTGCTGCTTGCTTGCTTGCTTGCAGGTATCATCCACCAGATGAAGGGGGAGTACGAGAAGGCCCTGCAGCTGCACAAGGCACACCTGTCCATAGCCCAGGAGCTAAACGATTATGCTGCTCAGGGCCGGGCCTACGGCAACATGGGCAACGCCTACAACGCCCTGGGCCTCTTTGACCAGGCCGTCAAGTTCCACCGGCAGGAGCTGCAGATCTCCATGGAGGTGAACGACCGGGCCTCCCAAGCCTCCACCCACGGCAACCTGGCCGTGGCGTACCAGGCACTCGGGGCTCACGACCGGGCTCTGCAGCACTACCAGAACCACCTCAACATAGCCCGGGAGTTGCGGGACATCCAGAGCGAGGCTCGGGCCCTAGGCAACCTGGGCAACTTCCACTCTTCCCGCGGGGAGTTTGTGCAGGCCGCCCCCTACTACGAGCAATATCTGCAGCTCTCCCCTGAGCTGCAGGACATGGAGGGCGAGGGCAAAGTATGCCACAACCTGGGCTATGCCCACTACTGCCTGGGCAACTACGAGGAGGCGGTGAAGTATTACGAGCAGGATCTGGCCCTGGCCACGGACCTGCGTGACAAGCTGAGCCAGGCCAAAGCCTACTGCAACCTGGGCTTAGCGTTCAAGGCCCTGGCCAATTTCAGCAAGGCCGAGGAGTGCCAGAAGTACCTCTTGTCCCTGGCCCAGTCGCTCGGCAACACCCAAGCCAAGTTCCGGGCCCTGGGCAACCTGGGCGACATTTTTGTCTGCAAGAAAGACCTCAGTGGTGCCATCCGGTTCTACGAGCAGCAGCTGAGCTTGGCCCACCAGGCCACGGACCGGAAGCTGGAGGCCAGTGCCTATGCGGCCCTGGGCTCTGCCTACCGACTGGTGCAGAAGTACGACAAGGCCGTGGGCTACCACACGCAAGAGCTGGAGGTGCACCAAGAGCTGGGCGAGGTGCCGGGGGAGTGCAGAGCACACGGACACCTGGCCGCCGTCTACATGTCCCTGGGCAAGTACACCATGGCCTTCAAGTGCTACGAGGAGCAGCTGGAGTTGGCCCAGAAGCTGAAGGACCCCGGCATCGAGGCCCAGGTCTACGGCAACATGGGCATCACCAAGATGAACATGAGCGCCATGGAGGAGGCCATCGGCTACTTTGAGCAGCAGCTGGCCATGCTGCAGCAGCTGAGCGGGAGTGAGGCCGTGCTGGACAGGGGCCGGGCCTTTGGCCACCTGGGCGACTGCTACGAGGTGCTGGGAGACTTCGAGGAGGCCATCAAGTACTACGAGCAGTACCTGTCGGTGGCGCAGAGCCTGGACCGCATGCAGGACCAGGTGAAGGCTTACCGGGGACTGGGCAGTGGGCACAGGTAAGGGGGGCCCCCGGGGGGGGGGAGGAGGAAGCAGAGCGAGGGTCTCCAATAGTGCCCGGGGAGCAGAGGGCGGGGGAGGGAGTTGATGTGGGGCTGCAGCATCTTGTGGATTTCAGTGGAGAGAAAAGGGGGCGCGCGGAGATGCTGAGAGAGGGCTGATGGGTAGGGGGTCCTGGTGTTGCCCCCCCCAGGGCTGGTCCAGAAGACCTCCTTGCTGTCGAGCCAAAAGTTTGTATCTGTCGAGGCTGTTAGGGCTGCGGCCAACCAGGGTGGCCAAAGGCTGACCCTGGGCTTGTGGCTGCGTTCTGTGCAGGGCGATGGGGAGCCTGCAGCAGGCGTTGGTGTGCTTTGAGAAGAGGTTGGTGGTGGCCCACGAGCTCGGGGAGGCCTTGGAGAAAGCACAGGCCTACGGGGAGCTGGGCGCTCTCCACAGCCAGCTGGGCAACTGCGAGCAGGCCGTCTCTTGCCTGGAGCGCCAGCTCAGCATCGCCCGGGAGATGAAGGACCAGTCCCTGGAGGGCAGCGCAGCCTGTGGCTTGGGCAGCGTCTACCAGCAGATGGGCGAGTTCGACACGGCCCTCCAGTACCACCAGCTGGACCTCCAGATTGCAGAGGAGACCGGCAACCCGGCCTGCCAGGGGCGGGCCTACGGCAACCTCGGCCTGACCTATGAGGCCCTGGGGACCTTCGAGAGAGCCGTGGTGTTCCAGGAGCAGCACCTCAGCATCGCCGCCCAGATGAACGACCTGGTGGCCAAGACGGCCTCCTACAGCAGCCTGGGCCGGACCCATCATGCCTTGCAGAACTACTCCCAGGCCGTCATGTACCTGCAGGAAGGTGAGCGGCCAGAGCCGCCGCGGGGCAGAGGGAGGGAGGAGAGCTGCCTGGAATCCCACACCAGGGCCCGGGGCGGTGGGCCCCCCAGGCCTTAGGAGTCTCACCCCCTTGAGTGTCTGGATGCATGCCAGGCCTGAGCGGAGCCTGTCCTGTCCTCGCCTCTCCCAGGGAGTCGGGGCCTGGGGCAGCACGGGAGTACTTACCTGCCACAGCTTGCTCAGCTCGCGTAGGGGCTTGGGTGGCAGGGGCAAGTGACCGGGGGCAGCCTGGGAGGAGGAAGGCCACCTGCGCGCTTGCCACTGTGTGCCGGAGAGAGGCGGGAAAAGCCAGCTGGAGTGGGCGGGCCAGTTTGGTGTAGTGCTTAGGAGCGCAGACTCTAATCTGGGAGAACCGGGTCTGATTCCCCACTCCTCCACTTGCACCTGGCTGGATGACCTAGGGAAAGCCATAGCTCTGGCACAGCTGTTCTTGAAAACAGAGCAGTTTCTGTCAGAGCTCTCTCAGCCCCACCTACCTCCCAGGGTATCTGTTGTGGGGAGAGGAAGGGAAAGGAGATTGTAAGCTGCTCAGAGACTCCTTCAGGTAGTGAAGGGCGGGGCATACGTCCAATCTCCTCCTCCGGAGACACGTGTGTGTGGCCTGGAGGCCCCCCCTGCAGATTCAGTCTCTCCTTTGCTCTTGCAGGGCTGAGGCTGGCGGAGCAGCTGGGGCGCAGGGAGGATGAAGCCAAGATCCGACATGGCCTCGGCCTCTCGCTTTGGGCCAGCGGAAACCTGGAGGAGGCTCAGCATCAGGTCTGCAGCGGCAGGAAAGGGGCGCGGGGGGGGGGGGGCTGCTGCATGCGTGCCCGCACTCTGTGGTGCTGGCCGGTGGTCGCTCAGGGTTCCCATCCCCAGGGGGGTGAGTCAGCTGCACCCCAGGAAACTAAAGCAGGACACCTCCTCCGCTGACTCTTCACCCCACTCCCCCCCCCCCCCCCAGCTCTACCGGGCCTCAGCCCTCTTTGAGACCATCCGGCACGAGGTGCAGCTGAGCACAGACTACAAACTCTCGCTCTTCGACCTGCAGACGTCCTCCTACCAGACCCTGCAGCGGGTGCTGGTCAGCTTGGGTAAGTGAGGGGTCAGTGCTGCGGGGGGGGGGGGTCTTTGCCGCCCACACTGACCCCCCTGGCCTCTTCAGCCCTGGCCAGCAAGGTGGTTGCACAGGGTGGGCGGGTCTGTTGCTCGGTGCCTGGCTACTCCTGCCCAGGTGGGGGCAGCAGTTTGGCTTTTGGTGTACTCGGGGGTGGTGGGGAGAAGGCAGAGCTCCGTGGCCAGGTTTTGTTTCCGTCAGGCTGTGTGTCCGGCGCCCCCCGCCTGAGCCTGACATGCGGATGCCTGGCTTTAGGGCACCACGACGAGGCACTGGCAGTGGCGGAACGAGGCCGGACGAGAGCCTTCGCTGACCTGCTGGTGGAGCGACAGACGGGGCCGCAGGAGTCTGACCCCTACTCCCCTGTGACAGTGGACCAAGTCCTGGAGACAGTCCACGGCCAGCGGGGGCTGGTTCTGTACTACTCCCTGGCTGCAGGATACCTCTACAGCTGGCTGCTGGCACCGGGGGCAGGTAGGGCACCGGGCCCGAGCTGGGGGGCCAGGCCTTGGCGGGGGGGGGGGGGGGCTTGGCCAGAGTCCTGCCCTCCCTGCCGCTGGGAGCCTCCGGGAGCCTCACAGCCCCTTTTGGCCAGGGGGTGGTGGTGGTGGTGAACAGGCATTCCTGTGCTGCTGAAATGGATGAGGGTTCTTCTGGGGACACACATGGCCCCCCCCCCCCCCAGTCATCATACGCCCGCAGGCAGGCAGGCAGGCACTCGCTGGGCTGGGGTCCTTAATGCTGGTGAGTTTGAGCCTTTGGGCGAGAGAGCAATTCTCCTCTTCCTGCCACCGAGGAAGGCCGGGGGGGGGGGCCCCTCTGCTTCCAGCTGGTGTGAAGGTCCACCCTGCTCGGAACGTGAGCCGCATCCTCTCGTCATGTCCACGGGACAGCAGAGCACGCGAGCTAGTGACAAGAGTCTGAACATGCTCGCCGCAGCACAGCATCCAGTGTGAGGACCTCTCCCTCCCTGGGCTTTCCCAAGCATTTCCACGCAGGCACTGAAGGGGGGATTCCTCGGGAGGAGCCAGGAGCCCTGCCCTCCCCTGCCCCGTTTAAATCCGATCCTCAGAATCCTTTTGCTGCCCGCGTTTACTGGTGAGGAGTACTGGGATTCACATGGAGGGGATCTCCTCAGCAGCTCATGGAGCTGGGCCCTCTCCCCAACCACAGCTTAACCGTGTTGTAACCAGTGTTCCCTCTGAGCTGAGTTAGTGTGAGCCAGCTCACAGTTTTTTAGCCTCCAGCTCACAGATTTTTGCCTCAGCTCAGCAAGGATGGCTCCAGAGCAAACTAATTTATGCAGTAGCTAAATCACTCTCTTATAACTTTAATGCCATTTAATGCTCACAAAGTAGATTTTTTGCTCACAAGACTCCAAAGCTTAGAGGGAGCACTGTTTGTAACTCTCCAGCACCAGACAGTGGAAGAGGCTGGGAGCTGTGATTCTCGCCTCACGCAGCTGAAGATTCCCAGGTTCTTTGGCTGGTTGAATGAAGATGGCGGGAGAGCTCCAGGGTCACCTTGGAAGCTGCCAGCAGTAGAGAGGGGTGGCTTCCTTGTGGTTTAATTTGCCTGGAAACCCTGACCCCCCCCCCCCCCCCAATAAAAGGTTATTTTTGAGAGGCCAAAGCCACACTCAGAGGAGTCGCCAAGATTTCCCACGCTGTTCCCCCTCTGACTGCCAGGCGCCCTGCTCCTGGTCAGGCCTAGTGGGTGTCATCAGGCATTTCTGCCCCAGGGCCTCTGAGGGTCTCTGGTTGTTTTCTCAGGCAGTGTGGAGAGTTGTCTGCGGCACGGCAGGGGCTCCATGGGGGCATTTGGAGTGCTTTGGCATGATGGACAGGCTGGCTGTGCGGCCCCCGCCTCACCACCGGGGGCTGTCTTTCAGCAGTGCCTTGGAAGGTGTCACCAGCTGGGTGGGAAGGCGGGGGGGGGGGGGGGACCAGGGGCACGGCTGCTGCTTTCCCCGCCAGGGTCTCTTTCCTTCAGCTGTCCTCCCTGGCCCTGTTTGTGGGCACCTCACACATCGTTTTGGGGTCCTGCTGAGGAGCCCACTGGGGGCTGGCCAGGTCCTTCCCCGGCAGTCTGGCCCTTTCCCTCCACTGCCACACCAGTCTGAGGGGCCCTCCGGGGTGTTGGCATTTTCTTTTGACCGGAACAGCCGCCGGCTGACGCAGGGAGGATGGCCAGCACATTCCTCATGACGACCTCTGTGAGCTCTGGGTCCTCGTGGCCTGGGGTGGTGCCCTCCGGCTGGCCTGGCAGGGTGATCCCCACAGTCTTGGGCCGTTCTCCTCTGTGTTGCCAGGGATCCTGAAGTTCCACGAGTGCTGCCTGAGTGATGGCCCAGCCGAGGACTCTGCAGACTTCCCAGAGTGTGGTGCGAACCTCCAGGCCACCACCAGCTCTGCTCTTGAGCAGCTCTGCTCCAGCGTGCGAGAGGCCCTGGGAGTCGAGTCCTACTATACGCGGTGAGTGTGTGTGTGTGCGTCCTCCCCCCCCCCCCCCCCCCCCCGTGGTGGGCTTCCGTCTCTGCTTCCCACACGTTTCCGAACAGCAGCCGGGGTCTCCCGCAAGCCCTGGCAGGCCACTCCCTCTGGGTGTTGTTGTGTTGTGTGTGCTGACTCAGTGCAGCGGAGAGTGAGAGGTGACAGATGCCCCGAATAATCGCCGGCAGCAGCTCAGGAAACATCAGAGGCCAGAAGTGGGTCTGGGTGTTTGGGGCCCTAAAGAACTTGGGCCCCGATTCTCCAGCAAAGGGGGCGCATAAACATGGCAGACGGTCCTTCTCGCCTGCTTGCCACTTACTTGGCTGTGGTGGAGACTGAGAAGCCCTCCACCGATGGAATTCTCTTCCCAGGGAGTCCGCAGTGGCCCAGTGGTTGTCACGGGCCTGAAGCACAGGGGATGCCCCTCTAGCTGGAAAGGCAACTGCCCCATGAAGGGCCCTGGCCCACTTGGACAGCAGGAGAAGCCTCCAGGACAGCGGGCAGCCTAGAGCTCTTGCGAAGGCCCTTTGACCCCAAATGGTGCCCCTCCCTCTGTGTGGCGTGGCGTGGCTCGGGTGGTCCACGTACTTACGCTCCTTGGATCAGCAGGGCTGAGGAAGGGCCTGGCATCATTTGGCACAAGGTCAGCAGAGCCAAGTCTGTGGGAGGCTAGGTCAACAGGACAAGGAGGTGTTCTGAAGGGGGAAGCCCCCTCCCACCTTTTGAACTGGGACTCCAGGCAGCAGGCGTCTGCCTCCCCCTTCCACACTGGGGTCCCTGTGCTTGGGGGTTTCTCAGACAGCAGAGGGAACGCAATGAGTCGTGGGGCCTAGTGTTAGGCTTTGGGCTCAGCTCCCCAGTCACACCCGCCTGTGGGTACGCAGAGTCTCCGCTGGAAGGGATGTGAGCAGCTTGAAGCGCCACTATTTGAGGGCCCCAAGGTCCGGGGTGGGGGTGGGGCCCTGCTTCAGGGTTCTCAGCCTGGCGCTGGCAAATGCTGGGAGATTGGGGGGGGGCAGTGCCTCGGGAAGCGGAAGTTTCAGGAGAACGTGGCATCCATTCCAGGCAACCCTCTAGGAAATCCCCTTAATCTCCGTGGTGAAGACCATAGAGATGGGGGAAATTCCTAGCATACTGCCATCAGTGCCAAATCATTGGTGGGGGGGGGGGGGTGTCAGGGGATTGCCTACTGCCAACGGGCGAATGGCCAGCGCAGCCTGCAGGAGCAGTGGGAACAGACTTTGTGTGCGGGCCACCCTGAATAGCAGGGCTGCCAAAAGAGCAGGGCTGTGGTCAAAGTGGGCCTAAATGTGCTGGCAACATATTTTGTGTCCGAGTGGGGTCACATTCCGACAGTTAAGATGGGCTTAGGGTCAGTAAATAAGTAGTTTTGTGTCACCTCAGGATGGATGACAGTAGTACGCAGCCATTCTGAATGGGTTCAAAAACAGACACCAAGCGATCTGCGGAAGGACTGCTCAGGCAGAGAGCTGGAGCCTTGATGCTGGGGCAAGCCGCTCAGAAGTGCACAGCCTCTCCCTCCCCCCGGGTTGGCTCAGAACAGCCCGCCCAGAGGGGGCCAGTCCCACGAGGGGGGGGGCCAGGAGACATGTGGGGGCGGAGACTCACAGAGCGGTGGTTGGTGACAGGATGGCATCATTTCCGACTACATGACCGGAAATGATGCCTTTGGACACCTTAGCGTTCGTTCACTTGAAGCTACGTCACAGCATCTATCGACATGGGGAAGTGATTTCTGGTAACTGAAAATGACTTCATCACATTGCCGAAACCGCTCTGGGCCCCTTATTTCCCACCACCCCCACCTTGTTAAAGGCATCCCTAATTGCTGCAAGTGTTGTTTGCCCTGGGTTTGATGCTATTGGAAAGGTTTGTTTTTTCTGCCCCGAAAGTCCTGTGGTGCATTGTTGCACCTCCTGGGGTTCCCCGGCTTTTCTCCAGCCTTTCCCACACCTGCTTCCCTGTGAAGCCTGGATGGCTGCCCCGTGGCTGGAGAAGCCTGGGTGTCCCTCAGCCCAGTCACATGGCAAGTGTTTTCCCTGCCTGCTCCCTTGGCAGCCATTTCCTCCCCCAACAGTGGGGGGGGTTTGTTTTTGTTTTTTTAATTGGCCATTGAGTATTGCTATAACACAACAACAAGCTGTGTTTCGGGTTCTCCTGACCCCCAGTTTTCATTTTAGCTGATAGATCCATGCTTTGATTACAACCAGGTTAGACTACTGCAAGGCACTCTCTGTGGGGCTGCCTTTGAAGATGGTACGGAAGCTTCAGTTGGTAGAAAAAGCTGCTGGTAGGGGCGAGGAGAGTTGCGTGTGCAGTCTGGAGTGCCTTGGGGGAAGGGGGGGGAGAGGAAACTGGCTTCACTGAGGCCTCTTATTTACATGTTTTATCTATTAGATGTTTACAAGTGGGGGCCCACAATCCCCACAGGAAGGAATCCCTTCCCTCCATCCCTGCCACAGCTGAACTGGCACAGCTCCCAGCCACCCCCACCCCCATCGCTGCCACCGGGCTTGTCTCCCCCCCCCCCCCCCACTGCCAGGCCTGCCCGGGCTTCTTGCTGCCTCAGTGCTGGCTCGGGCGGGGGGGGGGGGGGGGCAATGGACAGATGGACAGACAAGGTCTGCTGCACCTCCCCACCTGAATCCTTGGTCATTACCTCAGCAGGGGGAGGGGAAGGACTCCTGTGCCCCCCCCCCCGACTCCTTCCTGCCTGGCTCCTTCCTGCCTGGTCCTGCATCCCTGTCTGGTTCCCTCCTTGCTGGCTCGGGGGGGGGGGGGAGCAGGAAGGGCTTCTTCTCCCCCCCTCCCAGTCACCACTAGGAAGTAAACCAAGGCTCCCCCCACCCCCACCTCCTGACACAGGAGGAAGAGGTGGGTGTGTTAAAATCTCCCCACCCGTGGATATTTTTAAAGATTTCAATTATCTGCAAACCTGAGCCCCCCCTCCCCAGGTTTGCAGGAAATTGTTTATTGTCATTGTGGCCCCAATCCACAGATGTGGCTCTCCACAGGTGGGGGGCGGCACTCCATTGTTAGCTCCATAGATTCCAGCTGTCCTCCAAGGAGACCCCCCAAGGGGCCACGTAGTCTCACCCTGAAGCTCCTTTCCCAGTTTTTGCCCTCTTGTGAGCTGCCAGACCAGGCTGAGCGAGACCAGCCCCCCCCCCCTTGGTGTCAGGCCAGCGGTCCCCAGTTCCATCCCCTTGCCATGGACTCTGGCCCACCCCCACCCCCCTCCACGCAGGCAGGCAGGCAGGCAGGCACACACACTTGCACACCACGGCTGGTGGCACCTGGGCCCTTCTCCTCTCCCCCGCAGTGCTTTCACCAGCAGCGAGACCGAGAGTGAGGCAGGAGACATAATGGAGCAGCAGTTTGAGGAGATGAACAACAAGCTGAATTCTGTGATGGACCCCACCGGCTTCCTGAGGATGGTTAGCAGGAACAATCTGTTCAACAGGTACAGCCCAGCTGCCTGCCAGAGGGGGGGGGGGGGTGTGGCCGAACAGAAGAGAACAGGAGGCCCTGGGGGCTGTCTCCGAAGTCAGCCGGAACCCTGGCTCCATGGGAGTTGTTTCAGTCCCTTTTGTATCCTGGAACATTCTCCCACCCCCACCCCTGCAACGTCTCAGCTGCTGTACTGGACTGACTCCTGCGGGGGTGCCAGGGTGTACGTGAAGGGTCAAGGGTGGCGCCCGAACCAGGCTTGCCCAGATGGATATAATTTCTGGGCATTCTGAAGCCAGGGCAGGGTGTGTGTGTGTGTGTATTCCCCCCCCCCCCCCAGGTAAATACAGACATTTGAGAAAATACTGAACGTGGGGGCTCTTTCCACACTGGTCATTTGCCCCAGGAGGAATACTGCTGGGAACCGGGTTTCTTCCTGCTTCCCTGTAGTGCCATGGTGCCACAGCTGGCTCGCCACCCAAAGCTGGTGA
Source organism: Lepidodactylus listeri (assembly GCA_029233225.1). NCBI lineage: Eukaryota > Metazoa > Chordata > Lepidosauria > Squamata > Gekkonidae > Lepidodactylus > Lepidodactylus listeri. The sequence continues at coordinate 429,486 of JARCFY010000013.1, forward strand.
AAGGCACCCCTGGCCACCGCTGCCACCTGCTTGTCCTACAGGAGGCCTGGGTCCAGGAGCCCCCCCCCCCGCTGCAAACCTGCCCCTTTAGGGGGGGTGCAACCCTATCCAGAAGAGGAGAGAACCCAGTTCCCGGGTCAAACCTTGGCCCTACCAGTAACACTTCTGTCTCCTTTGGATTAAATTTCAGTTTGATAGCCCTCATTCCTTCCAAAACTGCCTCCAGGCACCAGTTCACCGTGTCCCTGCCCACCGCTCCTCCCCCCCCCCCCATCTGCCAGAAGCACCAGGTAGAGCTGAGCGTCATCTGCGTAGTGGAGGCAGCTCAGCCCACCTCTCTGGATGACCCCTCTCCCAGCAGTTCCACACACATACGTTGAAAGCACGGGGGCCACGACAGAGCTTTGGGGGATCCCAGAGGCCAAGGGGCAGAGCAGCAGGTTCTCAGCATCCCATGCTGAAACTGACCCTCGAGGCAGAACGGGAGCCACTACGGAACGGTGCCAAGTCCCAGCTCCAGCCCAGATAGGCAGTCCAGAAGGATGCTATGTGACCGATGGTATCGAAAGCCCCCTCGAGGTCCAGGAGCAACTACAGAGATCTACAGACACCCTCCTGGCCCCCAGGTCCTCCGCCAGGATGGCCAAGGCCTGAAACCAGACTGGAGCAGACCCGGGCAATCTGCTTCGTGAGCTCTTGAGCTTCATGGGCTCAACAGGGTGTCAGCTGGAAGCAGCCCCCTCCCCTTTCCTGTCAGCTGCGTTCAGTGGGAGGACGCGTGCATTGCCCTGACCCGGACAGCCCAGGCAAGCCCCATCTCGCCAGACTTCGGAAGCTAAGCAGGGCCGACCCTGGCAAGTGCTGGAGTGGGAGACTTCCTTGGAATACCAGCAGTCAGGAGGCAGGGGCAGGCTTTATTCAGCCACCTCTCTGAATATCCTCCAGGCTCCCAGTAGGGGTCAGTCACCAGAAGTCGCCAGGACTTCCAGGGGCACATGCACACACATGCACATATGGAAAATACAGAAAAAGAAGAAAGGATGTGTGCATTTTGGAGGGTTCTTTGTCTTGATGCAGAAGACGGAGCAGGTGGCTTCCTGCTGCAGGAGCAAGGGTCTCTGCGGACGTCGTCCCCCCCCCCGCCCCCCCCCCCCGGGCCCAGCGCCTGCCATCCATCCACCTTTGGCACCGTTTCCCCTTTCACCCCCCCCCCCCACAGCATTGCCGCTGCTTGCCTTCAGCTTGGCAGTAGCAGAATCATTTCTTTGGCATCCTGCTTGAAGATATGTCTCACTGCTGTAGAAAGGGGAACTCTTTCTGAACAAGGGTGCCCAGTTTTACCACTGGACAAAATTCTGGGGTGGGGGCGGGCGAAGGAGCCCTTTGAAGGGTTCGGGCTAAAAGGACCAGGTGGAGGAGGCTGCTGCCCCCTGCTGGAAGCTGCTGTGTGGGACTGCAGTCCGTCCGCCCCCCCCCCCTGCATTTCAAACCATCCCTGTGCCTGGACTGACCTGGGAACTGGGCCCGTCACCCAAGTTTTGGAAGCAGGCAGATGTAGACCTGAGTGGCCCTAGAGAGCAGCATCTGGTGAGCCTCTGGTCCAGAAGGAACCAGTCAAACCAATCCAGAGCATTCCCCTGCTTCTGCTTCCAAACACCTCCACAAGCCTCAGAGGCTGATGATGACGAATCCTGGCAGAGCCACAGAGAGAGGGGGCGGGCCCTTGTCCGCATGTCCCCGTTGACACTGGAGAGGGGGCCTTGGGGCTCAGCCGCAGAGCCTCTCTGCTTGGCATGCAGAAGGCCCCAAGTTTAGTCCCCGGCAGCCTCGCCAGTTAAAAGGGCCAGGTGGTGTGAAAGACTTCCACCTGAGACCCTGCAGAGCTGCTGCCAGTCTGAGCCACTTTCAGCAGCTGAGCTGGGTGCGAATGGCAGACGTGCTGTGGAGCAGCTGGGAATGCAGAGAGGGAAGGTGGGGGGGCCGGGGCAGCATGGCGGGGCGAGTGAGGCGGCTGGAGTTGCCGTGGCTCCTGCCAGACCATCAGGACCTTGTGGAGCTGGGGGGGGGGGGTACACCCATCACTGGGGAGAGTCTCGGGCGTTGGCCTGCTGATTGGCACTTGTGGCGGTTGTGTTTCCTGGAATGCCACCTGAAGTTAACTTGGACTCCTTTCAGCTTGTATTAGTCAGAGGTCAAGACTGACAGTTGTACACAACAGACCCCATGAAATCTTCCCCCAGGCCCGGGCGGGGGGGGGGTAAGATCTGGGGCCCTGCAGCCCCTGTGGACCTGACATTGCTGAGGGGGCAATCCAGTCCTCCTCTCCGCTTTGGTGGCGGGGAGAATGGGCCGGAACGGGAAGGAGCAGATTCCTGGTGCTGGGCACGGTGGGATCTGGAGATGGGCTCCCAGGTGTGGGGGGGGCGGGGAGAAGGCTCCCTGTGGCTGCCCCCCTCCCCCCGCCCAAACGCCCCCCTTGTGTCCACAGGAGCTGCCAGAGCACGAGCAGCCTCTTCAGCAGTCCGGTGTCCCCTGCCAGGGAGGCCACGTCTTCTTCGCCGCCCCATCGGCCGAGCTCGCTCAGCAAGGCCCCGCTGCGCACCCTCTACGACCTGCTGATTGGGCCCATGGAAGGGGTGAGTCATCAGCCACCCCGCCCACTCTGGGCCAATCACTGCGGCCCGCCAGCCGACCTGGCACAATGCCCCTCAGGAGGAAGCGGGGAGTCTCTGAGGGGGTCAGGCTTGTCCCCGAGGGGAGACCCAGCACAGGAGGACTCAGGCCGGTTTCCACAGGAGGCCTGGGCAGGGGCCGTGCAGACGGCGGCCACCCTCCCCTCCTCTCAAGAGGTCTGGCAAAGGGGCAGTGGGAGATGAAACAGGCACAGGACTGTCTTGGGGAGCTTGCCCCTCTCCAGCCTGACCCTGTGCCCCCTGCCCAGTTTTGCGTGGCTTCCCATAACCTAGCCTCTCCCCTTGGAACCTGCCCCCTTGCTTTGGACGGCTCTGCTGCAGGACGCTTTCCCAGCCTCTTGTGGGGGGGGGGGGAGAAGGGGCTTGGGGCCAGCGGCAGAAGCGGCTGCTGCTCCGGGGTGTGTGTGTGTGTATCTGTGGTGCAAGTGCAGCTTCCTAGCTTCCCCTCCTTTCCGGGGGGGGGGGGGGGGGAGCAGGCACTCCCACACTGACCGGGTTCTTTAAAGGGTTTGTGTCCTCATTTCTCAGACAGATGCTCAGGGCTGCATTTAAGATGCCAGCCACAATTCTTCTGGGCACAGAACACTGAACACGGGGGGGGGGGGGGGGGATCTGTGAGTTTCCTGCATTGAGCAGGGGGTTGGACTAGATGACCCTGGAGGTCCCTTCCAACTCTATGATTCTCTGATTCTTCTAGGAGACAAGCAGTTGCCCTCATCTCTTGGCAGGCGCTGTGATGATTTTAACAGGTGTCCTTGTTAGCAAGAAAAAAACTCCCTGAGAACTGAAGGCCATGGGGGTGGGGGCTAGTTCTTGTTCAGGGTATGGGGAGGGAATGGGAATTGGGGAGGGGACTGAAATATACATAATGCTTGCTTCCTTTAGTTTACTACTTTAACAACATAAAAAGCATTGTTTTAGCTTTGTTAGCATGTACCATTTGACATGTTTACAAAATTTAAAGGTACAAATTCCTTCGTCTTCCACAAGCAAAATTGTGACTCTACTTAAGTAGTTTAGAGAGTGCCGTAAAACCATTCCTCCCTCTGCTGCTTCAGGTTTGGATTCCGAGAAGCAGGAAAAAGAAGAGGTGAGAACAGAAATCTAACTTTGTGGTACAGACATGAAAGAATATTATTTTGACAGCAACGGCTTCATACAGTCGGGACACCACACCCTGCCGGTGTTTCGGGATAAGAAGGAAGACTGTTGGTCCCAAGGCACAGCAGAGGGCGCCGTAGTCCGTCCGTCTGCCCCCCCCCCCGCCCTCCCTCCCTGGGTGGCTCTCAGTTCTCAGGGAATTTTCCCTTGCTAACGAGGAGACCTGTTCCAATCACCACAGAGGGAATGAAGGGAACCTGCAAGGAGGAGGGGGGCCTTTGGCCCTCCTTGGATCCGTTTCTCAGAAGGACCCATCTGGAGGGGCACTCTGCCAGTGTGGGAGGGCTGGAGGGGCATGATTGTCGGTACTGTTGGGGGCAGGAGAAGGAAAGCCCCAGAGAGGGGGGCCTCCGGGCAGGGAGCCTTGTGCCCCCGGGGGCAGTTGCCATCTTCGATGCTGCTGAAGAGCAGTGGGGGTGGGGTCCGTGCCACTCCCCTGGAAGCCCTCCCTCCACAGAGGGTCCGTCCTGCGCGTCTACTGAGAGTGCCCCCCCCCCCCCCATGCCTCTCTTTTAGGGCCTGATGCATTCCAGCGGGCCCGTAGGCCGCCACCGGCAGCTCACCCTGGTTCTGGAGGGGGAGCTGTACCTCATCCCCTTTGCCCTCCTCAAGGGCAGCTCGTCCAACGAGTACCTCTGTGAGCGCTTCAGCCTCATCGCTGTGCCCTCCATCCAGGCCCTGGGCCCCAACTCCAAGGTAAGGCCCTCCGTGTCCAATGCGAGGGGTGGGCTCTGGGGCTTGGCTGGCTGCGCCCTCCCGGCCTCTGCGCCCCGGGAAGCTTTGGGCTGACCCCCCCTCCCCCCGCCTCAGATTCCGAGAGGCACTGACTGGCACAGCTCCCCATCAGGGGTCAGTCTCAGAGGGGAATCAAAGAGCTCGATTCGAGTCCAGTCACACCTTGGAGACCAACAAGAGTTCTGGAATAGCCGCTTTTGAGTGTCAGCGGTCCCTCCATCCGATGCATATCTGAAGGAGGGAGCTTTGACTCTAAGGGGTGGCTGGACTCCAGTCGAGCTCTTCCCCTCTGAGGATGCACAGTGCTGTCTCCCCCACCCCACCCTGGGGAAAGGTGCAGGTCAGGTGCAAGGGGCTAGCAATGACTGCGGCAACCGCTCTTGGGCAGCAGCCCCTGGAGTCCGGTCCCTGGACCAGCGGCACCGCGTTGTCTTCTCTGACTGACAGCTGCTCCCTGGGCAGAGGAAGCCCCCCCCAGCGCCTGCAGCCGGAAACCTCTTTTCCCAGGGGGAGGCACCAGGGCCTTGTGCGTGCAAAGCAGGGGCTGCTCCCCAGGGCCGGCCCACGCCTCGGGCTGCCTCCAAGAGCAGTTAGGGTTAAAGGAGGCGCGTGGGGGGGGGACACACACACACACACACACCGTTGGCCGCTGTCTCCATTCAGACCGTCCCTGGGGGGAGGCAAGCAGGCCTAGTGGTGTGGTTTCCCCTGCTCTTGCAGAGCCAGTCGAAGAAGAACTCGGCCGTCTACAGCGGCTCTTCCTCCACGGCCGCCGTCATCGGCAACCCCAAGCTGCCTTCTTCCGTGATGGACCGCTGGCTGTGGGGGCCCATGCCCTCAGCCGAGGAGGAGGCCTTCGCTGTGTCGGAGCTCCTGGGCTGCCAGCCGCTGGTGGGCAGCCTGGCCACCAAGGAGCGGGTGATGAGCGCGCTGGCGCAGGCTGAGTGTGTGCATTTTGCCACTCACATCTCCTGGAAGCTGGCTGCTCTGGTCCTGACGCCCAACGCTGAGAGCATCGCTGCCGCTAGCAAGGGCTGCTTTGGGAACGCCTACACGATCCCCGAGTCCCTGCGCATGCAGGATGACGCCAGCGACATGGAGAGCATCTCTGACTGCCCGCCCTTGCAGGAATTCCTGCTCACCGCGGCTGACATCCTGGACTTGCGCCTGCCCGTCAAGTTGGTGGTCTTGGGCTCCTACCAGGAGTCCAACAGCAGGGCAACAGCTGACGGGGTGATCGGACTGACGCGGGCCTTCCTGGCGGCCGGGGCACAGTGCATCCTGGTCTCTCTGTGGCCGGTCCCGGTGGCTGCATCCAAGGTGTTTGTGCAGGCTTTCTACTCGGCCCTGCTGAACGGTCTGAAGGCCAGCGCTGCCCTTGGCGAGGCCATGAAGGTCCTGCAGGCCAACCAGCAGTTCTCCCACCCTTCCAACTGGGCAGGTCAGGAGTCAAGGGCTGTGCTTGGGGGGGGAGGGGGCACTGCCAACGAGAACAGCAGGGACCAACCTGGGACCCATGGGTGGGGGAGGGGGGAGCAGCACCCCTTCTTTGTGGTCCGCCCTTCTGATGTTGGGAAGTGCAAGGGACACGGCACGTGAGGCTCCTTCCCCTGTGGGGAGAGACCAGGACACATCCACTTACGGGAGAGCAGAGCAAGTTGCCCTGTGTGTGCGTGTGGTGGGGCCGGGGGGGCCTAATGGGCTTGCTTGCTTCTGGCATTGTGGCTGCCCAGGGCAGCATGCTTCCACTGGCCTGGGAAGGGGGGACTGGGGGCCACCTGCTCCTTCCTCTCCACCCCCACCCCCCAGAAGCAGCTCCTGGGCTCGGCTCTGGGGCTGAGGCTGCTCTTTCTCCCGCTGCAGGCTTCATGCTGATTGGGAGCGATGTGAAGCTCAACAGCCCTTCTTCTCTGATTGGACAGGCCTTGACGGACATCCTCCAGCACCCGGAACGAGCACGTGACGCCCTGCGGGTTCTGCTGCACCTGGTAAGGGGCCGGGGGCAGTGGGTGGGCAGAAATGATCCCCCGCCGGCACGCACACACACACACAACTTGCAGGCTTCCTGCTGGCTGTCTCCAGTGCAGGCTTGTGTTCAGGATGCCCTCTCACAGCTGGGAGCAAGCCTTGCGTGGGGAGGGCAGGTAGGAGGGTGTCCCTGCTCCTTCCCCTCCGTCTCCCTCTCACAGGTGGAGAAGTCCCTGCAGCGCATCCACAGTGGGCAGCACAACTCCATGTACACCTCGCAGCAGAGCGTGGAGAACAAAGTGGGGGGCATCCCAGGCTGGCAGGCACTGCTGACCGCTGTTGGTTTCCGGCTGGACCCCCCGGCCAGTGGGCTGCCAGCGGCCGTCTTTTTCCCCACAGCGGACCTGGGGGACCGGCTGCAGCGCTGCAGCACCACCTTGCAGGCCTTGCTGGGTGAGTGTGGGGGAGCATGGGGGGGGGGGGAGATGCTGCCGCCGCCCCCGCTCCCCGGGGTCCTGTCCTCTCCTGGGCAGCAACTGAGCAGGGCCCTCTGCCTCCGCAGGTTTGCCAAATGCCGCTCTGCAAGCCCTCTGCAAGCTCACCACTGCCTCCGAAAGTGGGGAGCAGCTCATCGGCCAGGTGAGTCGCCGGAGGGGCCTTCGGGGGAGGGAGTGGCTGTTGCCCCCCCCCCAGGGGCCTGGCTCTGTCAGGAGTCCTGAAAGCACCTTGGCTGCCCCCATCTGGCTGCTGCATTCTTCACAAGCCTGGCTCTAAACCGTTCCTGTTCTCTCTCTCTTCCTCTCACGCTCTCTCCTTTCTGCTTGCCAAAGGCTGTTAAAAACATGGTGGGAATGGTGAGTATGGGGGGCCCCCATCAGCCCCCCCCCCGGCCACATCTGGTTTCACATAGCGAGACCTCTTTCCCTTCCTGCCCCTGCCCGGCCTTGCTCTTCTCCTGCTGCTGCTCCTTGGCAATTCTCGTGGCATGCCGGGGGGGGGGGGGGGGGGGGGCTGTGTCATCTGTGGGCTGTGACTGACCCCCTCTCGCCTTCAGCTCCATCAGGTGCTGGTGCAACTCCAGGTGGGGGAGAAGGAGCAGGACTTCTCTTTGGCTCCAATCCAGGTCTCCATTAGTGTCCAGCTGTGGCGGCTGCCTGGCTGCCACGAGTTTCTGGCAGCTCTAGGTAGGGTCAGGGCAGCCGGGGAGGGGGGAGGGGGATTGCCTGTCCTGAAGCACGTTTCCTGGTATGCTGGGTGGACGGGGCTCCAGCAGAGAGGAGGCCAGTGGTCTTTCCCAGGTGCTGGCATCGTGCTGTGTGTGGCTTGCAGGATTCGACCTTTGCGAAGTCGGGCAGGAGGAGGTGATCCTGAAGACGGGCAAGCAGGCCAGCCGCAGGACCCTGCACTTCGCCCTCCAGACCCTGCTGGCCCTTTTTGGTGAGGCGCCTGCCCGGCAGCTCTCGGGGTTAGGGTGGCTTTGCCAGGACACAGAAGAGGGGCCGTGGGGGGGGGGGGGGGAGTGCTTTGCACCAGCTGCAGCACCTGCGTTCCACCGGACCCCTCCAGGGAATGGGGCAGGAGAATGGGGGCGGGGGGAGCTGAGCCATGCAGCAGAGCTCTGGGGGCCTGGGTGTGGTGGGGAAGGTGTACAAACCCCCGAGTTCATCTCAGAAAGGTGGGGAAGGTGTACAAACCCCCAAGTTCATCTCTACATCAGCAGGGCCCCGTTAATGGGGTGATCCTTGTGCAAGGGGTAGTGCTGCATGTGGCACGATTGGGGAGGGGGATCCCATGCGTTTAACACTCCCCTCTGGGGAACCCTATCACAGATGTCCCTTAACAGAAACACAGATTCTGGAAGGGACTTCGTGGGTCATCTAGTCTAGCCCCCTGCACGGTGCAGGGAATTCATAGCTACCCCCCTCCCTCATACACACCCACACCCACCAGTGACCCTGCTTCGTGCCCAGAGGAATGTAGAAATCATCCAGGATCCCTGGGCCAATCTGGCCAGGAGGAACACTTCCTGACCCCTGAGTGGCAACTGGCATCACTCTTGGCCTTTTCCACAATCCACGTTCTCAGGAGCCCAGGCAGGAGGCCATCGCAGCTGGGTCAGGCTCTGGGAGGTCATGAGGCCGAGAGACGCAGGTGGCCCCGGACACCCTGGCTGTCGCCATAACAGGCCGCCTCTTCATGCCAGCCTTGGCACTGCTCGGGAGTGTGTGTGCGCATCCTCTTGAGACCGACATCCCAGGGCCAGTGGTGTGTCTTGCACAATCAGGAGCAGCTGCTCTGGGGTAGTGGGGCTGCCTTTTCGCAGCAGCCTATGGCAGCTCTACAGCTAACCTTTCTGCTAGTGGGACTGGACCACGGAACCCGTGGCAGCAGTGTCCTTATGTGCCACAATGTCAATACAAGGGTTTCCAAGGCAGCCACTTGAAATACAAGATTAGGATTAGCTGAGGTACAGAGCAGGGGTGTCCCCTTTCTCCTTTCTTGTTTCAGTGAACTTCTGCTTCACCAGTCTGACCAGAGACTAAAGCTGGTGTAGCTGATGTAAAGATGATGCTATACCCAGACAACGGGTTATGGAATGGTGTAGCATGATCCAGTCTCACCAGATCTCAGAAGCTAAGCAGGGTCCGTACTTGGATGGGAGACCACCAAGAAAGAGTCTGTAGAGGAAAGCCATGGCTCACCACCTCTGCTCCATCACTTGCTCTGAAAAACCTGTGGGGCCACCATAAGTTGGCTGTGACCTGATAGCATCTCTCTCTCTCTCACACACACACACACACACAGAACCTCAGCCACCTATACCAGCAGGACTCGTTCTACTGGATAAGAATGGCGAGGCTTCAGGATAGAATATCAGCACCATTCAGTCTGAACTGTTGGGCAGAGGTGTGCAAAAGTGTAATTGCAAAAACACGACCAGTGCCATGGCACCCTGCCCCAATTTAACCTTTGGGCACTTAGATCACAGAGAACCTTGCTGCCAGTGATTAATCATCCAGATTTATGTATGAGATAAAGAACAATCTGCAACTTTGGGCTAAATTATGTTTTCATGGACTGGTAGGAATTGGTGATAAAAATGAATGTGCTTCCTATATTATTTTTTCTGTTTGTAAATGTCCCCTTGACTGGAAGCCATCTGTTGTAAAGAAGTGGAGAACAGAGTGGGCCAATAACCCCCCTCCCAGAATTTCTAAGGAAACACTTTGTAAGCCAGAAGAAACAGGAGGGTCCACCCCCCACCCCTCCTCCTAAGTGCCCTGGCATTGCACAGCCGCAGGGCTGTCAGAGGGGGGTGCCTGGTTGATACAGGGACAGACCCACGCCCTGTGGAGTTGCAACGGACTTATGGCAACTTCAGCAAGGGGCTTTTGAGGCAAGTGAGAAGTGCATGGTGGGGTGTGTGTGTGTTCCATGGCCTTCCTGGCTGGTCTCCCATCCAAGTACTCAACCCTGCATAGCTTCCACGATAGCTTCCACTGGCTCCACTGCTGGACCTCCTGCTGGCACCTGGTGTTTTTGACCACTGTGTGACAGAATGTGGGACTGGATGGGCCACTGGCCTGATCCAGCATTGGCTTCTCTTATGTTCTGGGGCAGTGATGCTCTGTATTCTTGGTGCTTGGGGGGGGGCAACAGTGGGAGGGCTTCTGGAGTTCTGGCCCCACTGCTGGACCTCCTGAGGGCCCCTGGTGTTTTTGGCCACCGTGTGACAGTGTGTTGGACTGGATGGGCCACTGGCCTGATCCAACATTGGCTTCTCTTATGTTCTTATGTTCTTAAAAAGCAGCAGTGGTCATGAGGGAAAGTGGTGGCAAAATGAGAAAAGACAGATTTAGAAAACTACAGCCAGCAGCACTGTTCTCTCCTGCCAGCAGTGAATGAGCGGGAAACCAAGTGGTACTGCAAAGGCAGGGCACAGGGAATTGGGGGAGCAAGAGGCCCAGAAAAGCAGGCCGCAGGGGACACCAGGTCTGCATGGGGTGAGACTGGGGGGGGGGGTTCCTGGACAGAGGGCAGCGGTATTCTCTCGTGCTGGAGCAAGATGGAAGCAGGCACGTTCAGCCGGCACCCAGTGAGAGACTGAGGCCGCTCCTGAAGAACTTCCCCTGCTTCCATCTGTGGCCACAGCAGGCAGAAACGTGTTAGGTCAGGAGGAAGCTCCCAACTCAGGTGTTTGCCCCGTCTGTGACTCTCTCCTTCTGCTTTCTTTAGACTCCACAGAGCTACCCAAACGCTTGAGCCTGGACAGCTCCTCGTCCCTGGAGTCCCTGGCCTCGGCTCAGTCGGTCTCCAACCCTGGACCTCTCGGCTATCAGAACCCACCGTTCTCCCCCACAGGCCCGGACAGCTTGGCCTCGGACGCCATCTCAGTGTACAGCCTGAGCTCCATTGCCTCCTCGGTCAGCTTTGCCTCAAAGCCGGAGTGTGTGCTGGAAGGGGGAGGAGCCCGTGGGCGCCCAGACTACGAGAGGCCGAAGAACCTCTGTCCCCACAGGAGCCTGAGGTCACGTGGCCCCTTCTCCCCACAGACCAGCACGGCCTTTGGCAAAGATGTGGGGGACGAGTACGAGGGGTATTCCATCGTCAGCAGTGACCCACTGGGCACGTGCCAGGAGACGAGACAGCCGCGGTTTCCCCCTGACCCCAGGCCCTCCCAGGTTCACAAGGCTGGAGGGATCAGGATTTCAGTCAGCTCCAAGGGGAGCGTCAGTTCTCCAAACTCCCCTGTTAAAATGACGCTCATTCCCAGCCCAAACTCCCCATTCCAGAAGGTTGGGAAACTGGCAGGCTCGGACACGGGCGACTCCGACCAGTCCAGTACTGAAACGGACAGCACTGTCAAATCACAGGAGGAGAACAGCCCGAAGCTCGACCCTCAGGAACTGGCCCAGAAGATCCTAGAAGAGACCCAGAGCCACCTCCTGGCTGTGGAGCACCTCCAGCGGAGCAACAGCCAACTCAGCAAGAGCAACAGCTTGGACAACGGGGCTTCCCCGCTCACGGGAGCATCTTCCTTCCGGTCGTCAGAAACCAGCGCCTTCAGTAGGCCTCTGTGGTCCAGCCACAAGGGCCAGCCTTCCCCCACCTCCGTGAAGCCAAAGCCCCCAACCAGGAGCTCCTCCCTGCAGAAGGTGAGCTCTGGCTACAGCAGCCCTGCCACATCCGAGGCATCCACCAAGGAAGGCACAGGACAGCACAGCAACCAGCCGTCCCCCGGCTCTGACTCCCATGGGTCCCTCTTCAGACTCAAGTACCCAAGCTCCCCCTACAGCACTCACATTTCCAAATCCCCCAGGAACATCTCTCCGAGCTCAGGGCATCACTCCCCAGCAGGCAGCACTCCGTCCCCTGCACTCTCCTACTCTTCCGCAAGCTCCGCCCGCTCCAGTCCCGCCGATGCCCCCGCCCTGGACAAACTCAAGATGGCCACCATCGATGAGAAGGTGCAGGCCATCCACAACCTGAAGATGTTCTGGCAGAACAGCCCCCAGAGCTCCACCGGCCCCATGAAGATCTTGCGGAGCTCCTCGGGCAGAGCAGCTGCCAGGCGAGATGTTCTAAGTTTACTGAACTTGTCTCCACGGCACAGCAAGGATGATGCCCCTGACAAGGTGGAGCTGAAGGACTTGTCTGCTCCTCGGCCCCAGACCACATCACAGAAGAACCCCCAGAACGGACACAGGCGACCTGACCCCACACAGTCCGCATTCCCCACCAGTACGTCAGGTTCTAGGCACCCTTTGCGGTTGCCTTCGGGAAACGGTTACAAATTCCTTTCACCGGGACGCTTCTTTCCTTCTTCCAAATGCTAAAGTCCGTTTGACCTCATGAAGTTTTGGGGCCTTTTCTCCTGCCCATAGACTCTTGAAGGGAACAGGACGTTGTGGGAAAACAAACCAAGGAACTTGAGCCTCGCTCTTGGGGGGGAGGTGCTCCAGGGCCTGCAGCCTGCCTTCTGCCGCCCCCTCTTTGGACGTAGTTTCCCAGCAGGATTGGGGGGGGGGGGGGAAGTGCCACCCAGAAACGCACACCATTTTCTGTGAGGAGAGGTACAAGCCATGTTGTTATTGATGCTTCCAGGGAGGAGTGTGGATGGTGCAGCGCTGCAATTGCCAGGAAAGATTTGCTCAGCTTGTCCATGGTGGGGGGGCCATTAAAGTGGGGGGAGGACATGGCCCCCTCTCAGGAAAAGCCCCCTGGCAAGGGTTTGCTTCTGCTGCTGTGCTCCAGCCCACAGAGCTTGTCTGGCAGGGACAGACAGGGCCCCCTTGTGGCTGCAGAGGGAGTAGCAGAAGAGGCCCCTTCTCCCCACAGGCTAAGCTAGGAAGAGGCCCCTCCAGTGGATGGGGAGGCACAGCAGGGCTGCAAGTCTGACCCTGGCTGGCGCCTGGCGCTCATCCACAGGGGCAGGATGGGCAGAGGAGGACACCGCTGAGATCTCGGGCCCTGCCTGTCCAGAGGCCTGCCTTTACGGCTGCTTCACTATGCAGATTCTTAACTGCTGCTGGAGCCTGCCTCTTCGGCTCCCCAGCCCCTCTGCTGTCACTGAGCAATGATGGAAACGTGCCCTTTGGGCGGTGGAGAGGAATGCCTAGCCGCATGCAGCTCCCTCCTCCGGCCCTTTGCTCAGCTCCTTGTGGAACCGAGCAGCAGCTTGACTCGCCCCACCCCACGCCTTCTGCCATGCTCTCCTTCCTCTCTGTGTTCTGAGCCAGACTGGTACCCAGCCTCCTCGCTGCCTCTGTGCCGTGGCTGGTGGTGCAGGCAGACTGCTGAGGGCGCCACTGGAGTAGGTGGCCCCATGCCCTCAACTGGCCATGTGCCCAGTGAGGCGTCAGAGGGCAGTCTTGGGGCCCCCATCCCACGGGGGGGGGTCAGTTCCAGGCTCTCCCCGCCTGGGCAAGGAAGCAGCAACAGAGAGGAGCCAGGTGGGGAGCGGCCCTCCCCCATCCATTCTGGACCAGAAAGGCCGCCTTACACTGAAGCCATAGAAACTAAACTTTGGACTGACTTGATGTTGCCCGCTCCTTGGTGCATCTCAGCTGGTGAGTGGCAGGCTGGGTGGGTGGCTGGTGGTGGCGGTCTTTCCTTCCCAGCCCAGCAGTCTCCCAGCAGCCAGTGCTGAGCGGTTCATGGGAAAAGGCCAGCCATGAGCACCACACACAGCTTCTGGGTGGTAGGGCAAGGACATTTTCAGATGGAGCAAGACTGTTACGTGGACCTGCCTGTGGTCCTTTTGTTTCCTATGCAAAGTCACACTGGGGGTGGGCAAGCCCAACCGAGCTGCAGTGAAAGCCAGGCTTTGCGTCCCTGCAAAGCTTCCCTTCTTCCAAGAAGCCTAAAAAAAATGGTGCTTTGTCAAGGCTGCCACTATTCTGGCAGCCCCTTCAGCTCCCGGCAGGCAACTCTAGCCATCCCAGCTTCCTGAGAGGAGGGAGGTGGGAGTACTTCAGCTGCTGTCCCCATTCAGTGGAGCTTCCGAGGGGCCTGCATTAAGTGAGGGACACAGGCAGGCTGGCCGGCCGTTCAGAGGGGGACGTTCAGGTAGCTTCCCGCCCCCTCCCCCTCCCCCCGGCCATCAGGCCACAACACATGTCGTCTTCCTTGTCGTCTTTGTGCATGTACAAGTGACAACACACTCACCACGAGCAATAAGCGCTCTGTGCAATGACTTGTTCTCTCTCGTGCAAACCCTCACCTGCCCTCCAGCCCAAAGAGGGCCCTTTTGTTTGGTTTCGTCTTGTGACAGGCTCTTCCCTCCGCGACTGCAGCCACCAGCAAGCGTGACCAAAAGCCACTGGAGGTGGCTGGGACCATGCGCTTCCTCCCCCACCCCGCCACCACACTGGGCCTTCTGCTTCCACAAGAGTCAGGGTGGAAAAGGGGAGACAGGGGGCCTGATAGTCCAGACCCCCCCCCCGCCTCTGCCAGAATGCTACAGTGTGTGTGTGGGGGGGGGGTTGAGGGGCGTGTGGCACATGGCAGGGAGAGGAGGAGGGGAACACACATGCACCCCCCCCCTGGTCTGCATCAGCCCCTCCCACGGCACTTAGTTTTTATGTAGCATCCAGCCATGTTTGGCCTCTGCGGACATTTTTGTAAACTGAACTCCGTTTCCAGACAGCATTAAACTTTTTATATTACGACGTTTACCCTGTAAAAAGAATTTCATATTTTTTATTGCAATCGCGAGGGCATTTGGCCCCCTCCTCCGCCGCCTTTGTGATTTCTGTGTCTAATAAAGCATGACTGACCGACTGCTCTCTTGTTTCCTGCTGCGCGTCTTTTTTGGTGTGGGAGGGTGTGCCCGAGGGGAGGGGAGGGGGAGCTACCATCCAGCCTGGGTGACCCAGCTCTCAGAACTGCAACCCCCTAGAGCCAGTTTGGTCTAGTGGTTAAGTGCGCGGACTCCAGTCTGGGAGAACTGGGTTTGACTCCCCCCCACCCCCCTCCTCCACTTGGCACCTGCTGGATGACCTTGGGCAAGCCGTAGCTCTGTGCCAGCTGTTCCTGGAAAAGGGCAGTTCCTGTCAGAGCTCTCCCAGCCCCCCCCCCCCACCTCACGGGGTGCCTTTTGTCTGTTGTGGGGAGGGGGAAGGGGCTACTGTCAGCCGCTCTGAGACGCCTTCGGGTGGTGGAGGGCGGGGCATAAGTCCAACCTCCTCCTCCTCCCCCCCTTCTTCCCGGGTGGTACCCATCAGGGGCCCGGGCCCCCCGCCCCGACCGAGCCCAGCGCCGCCTCCACTCGCCCCCTCCCAAAGGGCTGCCGGCCCGCAGGCGGGGCCTCCGGAGGTCTCCCGCTTTCCCAACTGGTCCCCAGCGGGCGGAGGTCAGTTGCCCTGGAGGAAACGGCTGCTTTGGAGGGCGGGCTCTCTGTGGCCCCGCCCCAGGCCCCGCCCTCTCCCGGATCCGCCCCCCCCCCCAAAGTCTCCCGGTATCTCCCCACCCCGGGCCGACTAAGCCCCTTTCCGGGCTTGCCGTCTTCCGGCGGCGGCAGCCGCGCCGCTCTAGGCCCGGGCGTCACTGGCGGAGGCCGGAAGTCCCTGGAGCTTCCGGCGGAGTGGGGGTCGCGGGGCCTGCCCTCCCCAAGCCGCTCGCTGGCCGCCGTCGCGCCGGAAATTGCGCGCCCGGGAGGGAGATGGGCCGGGCGGCGCCCGGAAGCGTGGCGTGTGGGTGGGCGACGCCGGTGGCGCCTGCGCGTTGGGCTTCTCTGTGTGGGAAGATGGTGCTCGTCAAGGAATTGTGAGTGGGGGGCCGGGAGGGGGAGGAGGCGCCCCCCCCAACACCCCCCCACCACCCGCCTGTCTTACCTGTCCTCTCTCTCTCTCTCTCTCTCTCTCTCTCTCCGCGCCCCCCGCCCCCCCCCCCAACTGCAGCCGCGTGGTCCTGCCCTGCTCCGTGCCAGAGGTGGGTGCCTCCGCGTCGAGGGAAGGCCGGGAGACGGGCCTCTGCCGCCGGGCGATGGGCGGGGGTTCCGGGAGGTCTCCAGCCGCCACCTGGAGGGCGACACGCCGGCGGGGGGCGGGGCCTGCCTGTCATCAGCTCGCGGGGGGGGGGGGTCGCAGAAAAGGCGTCCCAGGAAGAAGAAGAAGAGAAGGGGGGGGGGAAGCCCCTCCGGGAAGGAGGGGGCGGGGCCGCTGGGGGCCCCCCTTCCAGCCGGGTACCTGGAGGGGGGGGGGGGTGTCGCCGCCGCCAAGCAGGCTCCTCGAAGGCGCTCCCCCCAGACATCCCTCTCGGCCAGGTTTTCCCACGGATGCTGTGCACGAAGTGGGTGTTCATCATCTGCGAGTCAAATGGAAGACTGTTCGCTGCGGAACAGAATGGTTTCAGTGTCACTGTAGTTGGGGGGGGGGGGGCTGGGTTTATTTTGTGGAGGGCACCTTGGTTTTTTGCTTTTTTCCTAGTATCAAGTTGGGCAGCTTTACTCTGTGGCTGAAGCCAGCAAAAATGAAACAGGTGGCGGGGAAGGGATCCAAGTTCTAAAGAATGAACCCTACGAGAAGGATGGCGAGACGGGCCAGTATACGCATAAGATCTACCACCTGAAGAGGTATGGAGGCCCTGAGACTTATTTGCATGCAGCACGGTGGCGGTGATCGGCGTCCTCTCCTCCGTTATACTGGGGACCCCAAAGGGCTGAAGCTTCAACTTCCAGTGACAGTCTAGGCCCATCAGCTGAGGCTCTGGCCCTCCTCATTGTATTGCTACTTTTCATGCAGTTTTTGCCCACCATTGGACATGTGCAGAGGTTTCTCCAGCACCTGATCTGGAAACTTTGCTTCAGCCAGCTCCCTTATGCCACTTGCGTCTGTGAGGCAGATCACACCTCGGTTGTAATTTCCTTTTCAGAATCCTTCTTAAACAGAAGAGGCTTGTTTCTTTTTACAGGTTCCAGATAATTCAGTTAAGCATGGGGGCAGGGCGCAACTGCTTGTTGGCTAGAGAAGAAACGTCTGTTCTAGAGTAGGTGGTGTGATGAAGTTTGGAAGGCTG
This sequence comes from Lepidodactylus listeri, assembly GCA_029233225.1. Taxonomy (NCBI): domain Eukaryota; kingdom Metazoa; phylum Chordata; class Lepidosauria; order Squamata; family Gekkonidae; genus Lepidodactylus; species Lepidodactylus listeri. The sequence continues at coordinate 446,561 of JARCFY010000013.1, forward strand.
CGCTGAGAGAGAAACCCTTCTGGTGGTTTCCAACCAGTAAGTGGTACCTTTAGGGATCTGCCACAGAAGTTGCCCATGCTGCAGCCCACCAGGTTCTCTAGGAGAGGAAGAGCTTGATGACTGGAAGCGTTGTGTTCTTCAAAGGTGCCCAGCCCTCAGGCAAGTCCCCAACTGCGCCACCAGCCCAGCGTTGCAGTTGCTTCCTTTAATTTCTGCTAGGTTATTCTTGAGATTTAAACTTCTGTAGTTTACAGGCACTGAATTGCTGGCTGCTTGCACATCGTCTAACTCTTATCTGATGAGAAACGTCTCTTTGCGCGGAATGTTAAAAGGGAAAATGGTACTCTTGTGGTGAGACTTACTGTCCTGGCTTTTGCCTTCAATTCTTTGCAGCAAGGTCCCTGGTTTTGTGCGCATGATTGCTCCTGAAGGATCACTGGTCTTCCATGAAAAGGCCTGGAATGCATACCCGTACTGCCGGACGAGTGAGTGTCCCTGGTCCCTGGCAAGTGATTGGAGGCCCAGCACCAGTGCAGTGCCTCCAGCTGTTCAGGTCTCTGTGCGGTCATTTGAACATCAGGCTTTGGAGGGGGCTGGTGTTTGCTGTAGAATATTCCTGGACCCTGTTCTTGGTCCCCAGATGAATTCCTGCAAGCTGCGGTTCTCTTGGCCCTGAACATTTGCAGCCAGACCCTGGTGCATCTGTAATCTGGGGGTGGTGTCTTCCAGTTGGCGAGGCGCACACCTCACCTGGCATAGGAGTGTACTAGACACTACACGTGGCTGGAGGAGTGAGAGTGCCGCACAACGGGGCCTGGGCTGGTGGTGCAGTTGGGGACTTGCCTGAGGGCTGGGCATCCCAGCAGCTCGAGTGGGAAGAGTGCCATGTCTCCCTCTGCCCCATGTGCATTGCCTGGATAGGCAGCCCCTCTGGGGTTATGTGAGCTTGTTTCTGGAGGGGAATCCAGTTTCAGTTTCTGTCCTTGGTTGATGGTTCTCTTTCTCTCTCTCTCTCTCTCTCTGTTTGTTTTTCCGGGCTTCAGTTGTGACGGTGAGTACTGCTGTTTTGCTCTGGGAATGGCATTTAACTTTTGGCAGTTCTGAACGGTTTAATCCTGTGCTTTTGCCAGGTGGTCGGCAGGGTGGTACCTCTAGGGTGAGAGGGGCTAAGGTCCTCTCTTGACACTGCTGGGTTTCCAGGCTGAACAGCTGCCGGGTCGCATTCAGCAAGGAAAGAAAAGGAAGGCGGGTCTTTCCCTGGAGATGGAAATGGCTTCTTGCCATGCCGTGAGCCTGGCTCCAGGTCTCTCCGGCATCTTCTCCAGCAGCCCCAGTTCCGGTCATTTAAATAGCAGGGAACGGAACAAAGGGCCCAGTTCTTGGGGGGATGTCGAGCACCTTTGTCTAGGGCAGAGCCCCTGCCTACGCCCCAGGAGATCTGGGAACGTAGTCTTGAGAATGACAGATAAATGGGGAGATGTTCTGGAATGTGCAAGGCCAGGCATTGTTGTTATAGTCACTCTTTGGGTGACAAAAGGGGCAGACTCCCCCATCTTTCCAGTATGGGGTAGCGGAAGGTGTCATTAGCTTCAGTGGGTTTGGGGGGGAGGGACTGATTGTTCTTTTGCCCTCCAGGAAGCAGGGGTGTGGAGGCATTTTGTGGCTTACAGGCCTTGAACCTGTCCGTGGCTGCAGGTGAAACTGCTGCTCCTCCTCTCAGTTTTACTTTGCCTGAGCAATGCTAGACACCCCCCCCCCACACACACACACACTACTTATACCTTGCATCTGCCAGCACCCCTGCCCCTTCAGCCAGGCTTGCGCCAGTGTTAGAGCCTGCCCAGGGCAGGGAGGGGATGAAGAATGGGTGGGGGGAGGATAATCAGGAAGGGGGAGTGTCACTCCCCGCCACCTTCTGCTAATTCTCCCCACCAAGTGTTTTCTCCCCACCCCCACGGGAGAGGTTGGGATCGAAGCCTGCCTCCCAAGGCGTCGCCCTGCCCCAAGGAGTCCCTTGGGGCCAGAAGTAATATTTGGAATGGTTTAAAGAGGCGTTTGCTTCGTCTGTTGTTTCTTTTTGTTAGAACGAATACATGAAGGAGGATTTCTTCATCAAGATCGAGACGTGGCATAAGCCAGACTTGGGGAGTTCGGACAATGTAGGTTGGAGAGCAGGCGGGGCACCCCGGCAGCCAGACAGCGCAGTGAAGGCACGCCCCCTCCCCTCCCAAGGCAGCACTGGCCTCTGCAAGCCGTGCGAGGGGAGCCCCCGGGCGCTGGGATCAAGGCAGCCACTGGCTCTGTGCTGGCGGCTTGGCCGGGGTGCTTGAGGGTGCCCTCCGCTCCCAGGGCGCGTTCTCTGGGGACTGGGGGGCGGAGGGGGCGTGGCCAAGGCTGGTGGAACACTCTCTCTCTCTCTTGCAGGTCCATGAGTTGGATCCAGAAACGTGGAAGGGTGTTGAAGTCATTCACATTGACATTGCCGACCGCAGCCAAGTGGAACCGGGCGTAAGTGGGTCCCCTCTGGGGTGCAGCAGCTCCGGGCCAGGGTGAGGGGGAAGGCTTCCTGCTGCTGGGTGAGTGTGGGGGAGCCCCACTGAGGCTTCTTGAACAAGAGCAGCCACAGGTTTCCCAGCCAGCCATCCCGCTGCCGTTGTTATGGCTGGCTGGCAGCAGGCTGTGCATGAAGGGCCTCGGCAGCTTGTCATGGGTGCTGACCGCCCTTGGCTCTGTGGTGGAGGCCATTCATGGAATGGGCTTCAGCTGTGAGGCTGGGACAGCGAGAGACTGGTGGGAGACTGGTGGCGCTGCCTGCAGGGATGTTTGCATCAGAGTGCTGGACAAGTCCCTCCCTCCCTCCCTCCTTCCCTCTCCTGCACAGTCAGCCTTTCTTGCTGAGACTCAAGGCAGGTTACAGGACAGAAGACAAGGCAGGCAGGCAGGCAGGACTCCTTGAAGACCCTTAGTTGAGTCTCCTTGGAGACCCTTAGTTGAGTCCCTTGTCAGTGTGTCAGTAGATACACCTCCGGACGTGCAGGAGAGCGGCCGGGTTTGCCTTCTTAGGCGTTTATGTGCTCCTTTTCCACGGTGGGTAATTGGCGGGCGCAGTCTAAGCTATTCTTTGAGGCCTCTGGGGTCCTGATGCCCTGGGGAGAGAGGAGCTGGCTCCCATGCAGGACCCAGCCGTTGAACCCCAGTGACCAGAGTTCCCTCCCTCAGTAGAGCTGAAGGCAGACCTTTAAGGTCTCTTGTTCTCGGGATGGGGAAGGGACTGATCTTGCTTTACAAGTGTCTGTGCCGGTTTGGAAGGAGGACCTCTGGACTGGCCCCGGAGAGAGGCCCCGCTGCCCTCCTTCCGTCAGATTGTCATTTCTGGTCCGTCACAACCAACTGGGATGCCAGTGAAGCAGAGAACCTCCCAAAGGAGGCTGAGGACTTTTCCTCCGCAGCTGTGCGTGCTCTGATCCTGCCAAGCGCTTGGCCTTCGCTTTGAGTGAACCTTGGCCAAACAATCTGAAATGCTTATCAATAAACAGCCTGGCTCCAAACTTGGCGGGCTCTTGAAGGGCCTAATGAAAGTCAGATGGCCGCCCTGCCCTGTTCCAAACGCAGACAAAGGGGTGGGCAGACATCTGTTGCTCGCCTGGAATCTAAATTTAAACCTGGTCCCTTCTAATCATCCCCAGTGTTTGGTCAAAGCTGTCTCATGTGATTTGTATACAAAAGTCACTTCCCAGGAGAGGAGGAATCTTGAAAGTGTAAGCAGAAGGAGACGTACAATTAGCCACGGAGAGGGCTATGCTTTTGGAAGTGATTTGAAAGAAAATGAGCAGCACAAATACATAAATTAAGATCAGGTTGGTAGCTGTTCCTCTGCCTCGTTCACTCTCCGTTCCACCCAGGCTGGCGTTCTTGCTTCATCTTCTTGGCCATAAATCCAAAGAGGTTTTCTGTGGGTGGGTTGCAGTGGGGGGTGGGGAGTGGACTTTCTCCTGTCACTTGCTGGGGGCCATCTCTCCCTTCTCCAGATCTTGCTCACGGAGCTTCTGATGAAGCCCTGCCTTCCCCCCTTTGGGTTTTCCCAGGCTTTTCTTTGGCTTATCCACACGGGTCTCTGTGCGAGAGCTGCAGCATGGTGCACAAAGTCCTGAGCGAGGGGCGGGGGGATTAGGAGTTCTGTTCTCTTCTCCCCCCACCCCACCCCACCCCAGCAGCAAGAGTGAGGAGCGGTAGAAGCCTGGGCTTTGGGTGGCTTAGCCAGAGAAGCATCTTGGGCCAGCCTCCTTTTCGCTATGTCAGGGGCTGCGAGGGGCTGCAGCTTCCCAGGCTCTTTCTTCGTGGCTCGGCCAGGCTCTCTTCTCTCAGCCCCGTGAGACAGGGATCCTGCCGTCCGCTGGGCCTCTGCTCCCTTCCCATGGCATTCCCTCCATGCTGCGTCGGTCTCCTGGAGGTGTGCCCCTTTGCTTTATTGTTCCTGCCTCTTTAGTGGAAGGGGGGGAGAAGTCCAAGTTGCAGCCTGACCCAGACCGAGCCACAGTTCCTCACTCGGGCCTTCTCTGGCCAAGGGTGTTGAGGCGGCAGCGGTGCTTGGAAGCATGAGCCCGAGTGCACTGGCAGTGCCTTGGCCAAGGCGCTGAAGGGTTCTCCCCACTGTCGAGGAGAAGTGCCCTTTCCCCTCCCTCTGGGGCACGGCGTGGCTGTCACGTGCTTGGTTCCAGTTGGCGGCTGGTGCTTTTTGTTGAGCAGGTGTTGGGGGGGGGGAGGTGTCTCTCTGTTGGGTGCCTGCTTGCAGGATTGGTCCTGCGTTTACCCGCCAAAGCCCCTTCTTTCCTCCAAGGATTTGGGCTGGCATATGTCGCTTTCCCTTCCTCTGGGTGAGGCAGGCTAGACGAAGACAGCCAACATGGCCCAAGGTTGTCTGCTGAGCTTCCACCGCCGAGTGGGAATATGAACTCGGGTCTCCTCGCTCAGCTATCACACCACACAGGGAAACCAAGGCACTTGCTCCTCCCCCTCTGTGTGGGTCAGGCCAGGGTGGGGTTTGGTCTGGTGGTCTGGTGCCTGCCTTTGGATCACCTGCTTGGTGCCCACCCAGGGTCCTGGATGCTAGAGGGAGTAAGGCCGGGTGTGTCTGGATGTTGAATAAAATAAAAATTTCTCTGATTCCGCTGCACTGGTAGGGTGTGTGTGTGTGGGGGGTCAGCTCTCAGGCCTGGGATTCAGCTTCTTTAGTGTGGGGGCAGCTCCCCTTTTCAATGTGCTGTGCCTCATGGAGTACCAGGAGTCAGAGGGAGGTTTCCTGAGCAGCCCCCCTCCTTCCCCCCCCCCCCCGCTGCCATCTTTGATATGGCTCTTGGCTCGCGAAAGGAGCAGATGCCCACCTTTGCATAAGGTAGATTCATAGTCGGATCTTCTTCATCGTCTCTGTGCATCATACTTCTGGGATACAGTGCGCCTGTGCCAACCCCCATCAGTATCTTCTAAAGTGAAAGGGATTTTCGCACCCTCTCCCTAGTCACGTGCAGGGCTCCAGTGCGCATGACCAAGGGAGGGGCACGACAATCCCACCAGTTCTCTTCTGATCGCTGCGCTGGTAGGACCCTCCTCGCTTGGGTTGGTATTTTTTCTTCTTCTTCTATCCTTTTTTCTACTGAATTTCCTGAAAGACCTAGTTAAATTGGACAGAAGGGATGTAGAGTACTCTGCCTCGGCAGGTTACTCCCCCCTCCCCCCCGGCCGATGGCCAGACGGTGGGGTTTCTTTAAATGGTGCTGAAAGTGCGGCAGCAAAATGCCCCCCCCCCCCCCCGATAGACACTCGCTTTGCCTTTTGTGCCTTGGGGAAGCGCACCCGGTGGACTCCTGTGCTCACTGTGCCAGGTTCTCAAAGACGAGGAGGAAGAACTGAGCCGCGAGATTCTGCGTCACTTTATTGGAACAGGCTCTTTCTCCGATGATGTCTTCGCAAGAGACGTCTGGACATGCCTCACTGTCAACCCCAGCTTCAGGATCGGCGACAGCGCTATCTCCAATGCCAAGTGTCATCGATGTCAACAGATTGGTGCCGAAATGACCAATGTTGACTTCCCAGTCCGAAGCCCCTACTCCCACCAAGAAGCGCAAGGAGGGCGAGGATGACAGGCAGAGCAAGCACAAGAAGGGTACCTGTTCCAAAAGTACTTCGTCCACACACACGTCGTGTCAGACACAGCCCTGGCGGGGGCTGCGGTGCTTGACTCTGCGGGCCTTGGGCAGCTACAAGGTGAGTCCACCTCACCTTTGCTGCGTCCTATCTACTTCACGGACTCTGAGCTGAATATGGAGTTAACCCAAGTGCCCCGACCGCTCAGTGTCAAAAGTCTGCACCTGGACAGGGACACTGGTGCCTCAGCCATTTCTTTGCATCGATTGGAGGATCGGGATCGATCATCTGGGCATTACCCACCGGCTCCATGGGACGCCAGTCAGTGGCACTACCTCTATGGAGCTTATCCCTTGTCTGCTGTGCCCTGGTTCTCCCTGTGCGCCCCGGCAGATTGGGATCGCCAGTCAACATCCTCCCACCCGTCTCGATACCGAGAGCACCCTCCGACACTGGAATTCATATGGCCACAACCGTCAGTGCAAATAGGCTGGAAGCACAAACCTGCTGTTCTGCCTCTGGGGCACCATACCAAGCAGTCTACACCAATGCAACCCATTGCTTTCTCCGAGCCTTCGGAGCATTTCTGAACCTTCGGGATTGTCTTCATCGTCCTCCTCTGGTGATCAAGCCCCTACCCAGGAACCCTCCCCACCGCAACAAGTGGCGAATAACCTCCCCATCCCCAGGGATCTTAAATCATATGTGGATTTCATCAAGAGGATGGCCAATACGCTGACACTCTCCACTGTTCAGCCTCCGCCTACCATGACAGAGTCAGTATTTGACATAGTACAGATGGACGCTTGTGTTTACCATTGACCTCAGTCTTACTGCAAGCAGCCAAAGCACCATGGTCTCACCTGGCTTCTACTCCAATTTCTAGCAGAAGGATTGACCACATGTACAGGGTGCAGGAATCAGGAGCTGAATTCTCATTCATTCACCCTAAGCCCAACTCCATTGTCATCAAGCCCTCGTCCAAGGGCAGACGCGGCCACTCCTCTCCTCCTGACAAGGAAGGGAAGAAACTCCATTCCTTTGGGCGCAGAGGTGCTAGGAATTAAACCTTCCAATTATACAGCCTGCGTGGGTAGATACCAGTATGCCCTCTGGGAGCAAATGACTGAGTTTATTGCTTCCCTCCCTGAAGACTTGAACCGTCAATCCAGGAGGCTGCAGAAAGAGGGTATGATGCTGGCAAAACATCAGCTTAATGCTGCTAAACAATCTGGATGTGGTAGCCAAAACGCTCACATCAGCAGTCACACTCAGATGTCATGCCTGGCTGCGCTCCATTTCCCTACCTAGTAACACTAAAGCTTTTGTTGAGGATCTACCTTTCGAAGGTGAGGGGTTGTTCTGTTCCACTATGGATGTAGTCTTACAAGAACTAGACAAAAGTATCAAGATTTCACGTAATCTGGGAGTCTCCCAGCCCCCGAAACAAACTAAGTCGAAGTCCTGGTCCCACAAATCGTCCCAAAAGTCCTCCCCAGAACCTCAGTGGCAGAGATCCTCCGGTTTCCAGTCACAGCCCTATGGGAACAAACAGAAGTTCAATACTGCCTCCTAGTAGAGAACCAAGGCTACCAAGCAGAGCCTTTGACTTAGGCCAACTAGCCAAAACTCGCACCCATCTGTCCCCATTTTTGTCTGCCTGGAGAAAGATAATATCAGCTAGATGGCCTCTCTCTGGCCTCTCTCTGTCGTCGCAGTGGGCTATTGTATAGAGTTTCTTCAGATGCCTACGGAGTCGTGTTTCATCCCTACACCCAGCTCTATCACACTACTAGACGAAATCCGGAACCTCTTTCAAAAGGACGCAATAGAACCCGTCCCTTCGCAGTTCCATCAGGGCTTCTATTCCCGTCATTTCACAGTTCCCAAGAAGGATGGAGGCCTCTGCCCTATTATGGACCTCAGAAACCTCAATACCTTCATCGTGTACAAAAAGTTCCGGATCACAACCCTTCAGAACATCCTTCCACTCCTCGAACTCAGGGTTTGGATGGTGACCCTGGACTTGAAAGATGCTTACTTTCACATCACGATACACCCAGATCACAGGCATCTTCTCTGCTTTGCTGTGGGGGAAGGTCATGATCCGTACAGGGCCCTTCCGTTCGGCCTTTCCACACCCACCCCCCACATATTCACGAAGCTCATGGTTGTCATTGCAGCCTACTTTTGCCTGCAAGGTGTACGGATCTTTCCGTACATCGACTGGTTGCTTGTGGGGGACTCAGAGATCACTCTGCGAGACCACATTGCACTGACCATGTGCACTTGAGAAGCCTTAGGACTCACCGTCAACCTGGCGAATTCTGTGCTCATCCCTGCAAGGTGGGCCCAGTTCATAGGGGCCATCCTGGATTCCCTGGCATGCAAAACCTTCCTCTCTCCCAAGAGGGCAGACGACATCATCACCCTGGTACGCCTCTTACATCAGCAGAAAGAGGCTACAGCAAGGCAACTCCTAACACCTTCTGGGACTGATGGCAGCAACTACAGTCGTCATAGTTTTTGCCAGACTGCACATGAGACCGCTCCAGCTTCTTCTTGCTTTGTCATTTTCACCCTCAGTTTCATTCCCAGTCCAGGACATTTCACCTAACGGCACCAGTACTGGACTCCCCCAGTTGGTGGATGAATCCACAGAATCTACTGTTGGGAGCCCCTTTCCACCCACCCCACAGGTGCCTCCCTCTGGGGGTCGGGTGCTCACCTCATGGGCCTGTGTGTCGGGGCCCGGTGGGAACCCCGCATGATTCACAATCACATCAACTTTCTGGAGATGCTCACGGAGCATTATGCTCTCCGATCTTTTCAGCACCTGGTGCGCAACAGCACTGTTGAGGTTCTGACAGACAACACTACAACGATGTGTTACCTCAACCACCAAGGTGGGACGGTGTCCAGAGGCCTGTGTCAGCTAGCCCTGGAGATTTGGGACTAGTGTCATTCCTGGGGCGTGTTCCTGGTCGCAGCACACCTCCCTGGCTCCCTGAATGTGCAGGCAGACTTCCTGAGCGAGGGGGAGCATCGCTGCACGAGTGGGAACTCAACTGGATCAGTCTCTGACCAGTATTCGATTGTTGGGGTTACCCGGAGATAGATGTGTTTGCATCCCGGCACAACGCGAAATGCCACCTGTTTTGCTCCAGGGCGGGGAGGGATCCTGCCTCCCTGGGAGATGGACTCCTTTACCCATGGGCACGCAGACACGTATATCTGTTCCCACCAATTCCTCTGCTGACCAAGGTGATCAACCAGGTGATGAGGGACTGTCCCCGTTGCGTTCTGGTAACCCCGTGGTGGCCCAGACAGCATTGGTTCCCCACTCTCCTTCACCTGTCCAAGGGCTCCTTTGTCCACTTCCCGGTAGTGCCCGATCTCCTGGCACAAGGGGGGACAAGTGCTGCACCACGATGTGCCTCTCCTCAGGATGACAGCCCGGCAGATCCTGTTTTGAGAATGAGTGACAGAACACGTACTCCTCAATTGCCGAAAGCCTTCTACACGTCAGTCCTACGACAGGAAATGGAGGAAGTTTGTGGCTTACCTTAGTTTAGAAGGATTGCCCCCACCTCCTACAGATCTGAATGCTGTTTTCAGCTTTCTCCTCTCCCATATCGACATGGGCCTCAGTTGTGCCTCTCTACGGGTCTATTTGGCTGCTATTTCCACAAATCATCCTGAAATAGAAGGTCATTCGGTTTTCTCCCACCCAAGGACAAAACAATTCATGAAGGACCTCAGTCACCTGTTTCCCCCGACCCGAGGCCCAACGCCAGCCTGGGACTTGACTCTGGTTCTGGCAAGACTGACGGGCAAGCACTTTGAACCATGGCCACCTGTAGTCTGCAACTTATGGAAAACTGCCTTCTTGGTGGCCATCACATCCACTAGGCGGGTGAGTGAACTCTCTGCGCTCCGTTGTGATCCGCCTTACCTCATATTCCATCATGATGGTGTTACTCTGGCTTCAGAAGTGTCCTTCTTACCCAAGATAGTCTCGGAGTTTCACATAAGGATATCACCCTTCCAGTGTTCTTCCCGAGCCCTCAGAATGAGGAGTGTCATCTTCACGCGCTGGATGTGAAAAGAGATCTACTCTTCTACTTGAATAAGATCCCCAGCCCTCTTTGTCTCCCATGCCCTGCCGGGGCAAGGTCGAAAGCTATCGTCTCAGCGTCTGTCCAAATGGATTGTGGAGATGATCGAACTGCTACTTACTGGCAAAGAAGCCGTTGCCTGGTCCGCTTTGTGCGCATTCCACCAGGGCAGTAGCTACTTCCACAGCCTTCCTCAGAGCGACACCTTTGGGAGACATCTGTAATGCAGCTACCTAGGCCTCCCCTCACACGTTTGTGAGGCACCTACGCCCTCAATGTCCGTCTTCACCAATGTTCCGCGGTGGAGCGAGCTGTGTTGCAGGCGGTGGGAGTTTAAGACCTCCAGTACCCTCCTCCAGGTACGTTTGTGAAGGGGTTTTCTCGCTACTCTCCCAGAGGTGTGATGCACAGAGACCACGAAGAAGATATACAGGTTGCTTACCTGTAACTGGGAATCTTCGAGTGGTCATCTGTGCATTCACACCACTCGCCCTCCTTCCCCTCTGCTGTTGGTCTTTCCTATCTTGCTCGGAGACTGATGGCAGTGGTCCGAAGGAACTGGCAGGATTGTCATGCGCAGTGGGGCCATGCATGTGACTGGGGAGAGTACAATATCTATGAGAACAACAGCTATGAAACAAGTTAAGAGCAGAGAATCATATAGCTGTGACAACACACTCTCCTATTAAAGCATATGCATCAGCAATTTCAAAAACATACAGAAATATTGCAAAATGTAATTAGTTTAATATAATAGGTGATGGGGGTCCAAAGTCATCAACAATGAAACATCCGGTAGATACATTTGTTTCCAAAAGTCTTCATCAGGTGTGGACCAACAATATAGAATATCTTCAATTGTAATAAAAGTACTTCTACCATATCTGGCTGATTCAACAATGGCAATTTTTCAACTCACAGCATGTCTGGAATACTCCTAAATTAATGCATGTCACTCGAAGGCTTTACACCTGATGAAGACTTTTGGAAACGAATGTATCTACCGGATGTTTCGTTGTTGATGACTTTGGACCCCCATCACCTATTATATTAAACTAATTACATTTTGCAATATTTTTGTATGTTTTTGAAATTGCTGATGCATATGCTTTAATAGGAGAGTGTGTTGTCACAGCTGTATGATTCTTTGCTCTTAACTTGTGACTGGGGAGAGGGCACAAAAATCCCTTTCGCCTTAGAAGATATTAATCGAGGTTGGCGCAGGCGCACTATATCCCAGAGGTGTGAATGCACAGATGACCACTCGAAGATCCCCAGTTACAGGTGAGAAACCTGTATTTGCTGGACATGGAATGTCTGGGGGCAGGCGGCTTCTCCTCCAGGTGTCTGTCTTGTTTGGGATCATTCCTGACCTCAAGCACATGAGAAGCCCATCCAGTGGGCTGAGAGATCTCTCCTGGACAACACAGTCCGGTTGGGAGTGGCAAGGTTGTTTCCAAGCTGTGCAAGCCCAGATCTGACTTTGATCCCAGGGAGGTTAAGTCTGCAAGGAGCAGAAGTTCCCCTTGGCTTCTTTCTTTGGAGGAGCGTCTAGGAAAGGGGAAAGCAGCCACAATGGAAAGTAAAATAAGGCATCAATCAGTCAGTCAGTCATAAGTTCAAGGAGGAGTCTGAAGTGTGAGCAGAGTCTAACAGCTGCCGTTGTCATTTCTTCTTCTCCTGTCCCAAGGACTGGAGGGGGCAGTGTGGGGAAGACCCAGGGGCCCTCCAGCATCTGGGGTTGCTGAGCTGCTGTTCACCGATTCCGGGGGTGGGGGGGTGCCAGTAGGAGGCCCCCTCTTGCCACAGGTGTTCAGTTCTGTGCTTGGGACACTTGAGAGGGTCTGCTGCCACTGCTGGGGGTGGCTCAAAAGGGCAGGGGTAGGGGATTTCATGCTGTGGATTCAGTTAAGCAGAGAGGGGTCTTCTGTCAGCCCAGGCAGGACTAGAGGGTGTCAGGAGGGCTTCCATTGTGGTAGGCGTGCTACCAGAGGGGTGGGATTTGGAGGGGCTGCTACAGGGACTCAGGAATGAAGTCCTTGCTTGCCCCCCCCCATGTGAGGCAGCCAGACGGCACGCAGAGGCTGTTTGTAGTGTCTTGAAGGTCTTTTGAGGACTCGGCCATGGGCCCGCTCCCAATCACTGGCAATCGTTTGTATCCCCCCCAGGCCAAAAGCACCTGGGGCGCCCTAGAAGAAATCAGGGCTGCCAGCGGCAGGGTCTGAGCAGCTGTGGCCCCTTTGCTTCTGGGCCTTCCCAGGCACTGTCTGCTCGGTTGTGCTGAGCACCCTCCGTCTCTCCCGCGGGGGGGGGGGAGGGAGCTGGGGGAGCCTCCTCTCTCTGCCTCAGCGCTGCCCCTCTTTCCCTGCTGTGTTCTGGTTCGCAGGACTACAAAGCTGAGGAGGACCCAGCCCTGTTCCAGTCGGTGAAGACCAAGAGAGGCCCTTTGGGGCCCAACTGGAAGGTGAGGGCAGCTGCAAGGCTGGGCCGCCAGGCAAGAGGGAGGGAGGGGGGTGGCGGCGTGGGGCGCTGCTCCTTCCCAGTGGGGGTACTCGGGGGCCTTTTGTTAGAAACACACACCCCGGCTCCCTTTCTGCAGGGCGCTCTGAGCAGCTTGGCTGCTTCTCTCCTCCCCCTCCCTCGGTGGTTCCAGGCAAAGGGGCGGCTCAGGGTAGGGATGAGGGGTGGAGAGGTAGCTGTCCGTAGGTCTGCTGGGGTGTGCTGGCCGGATTTCCATGGGAGGCTGGCAGGGTTGAGCCAGGGGGGCTTTGGGGCACCGCTCGTAGCGTGGGAGCCGGGCAGGCTGGCAGCAGTCCAGGGTGGGTGTTCGGTAGCACTGAGTTGGGCCGGGGTCTTGTGATGGTCGGTTTCCAGTGTGCCACTCAGGTGGGCCGGTGGGAAGCGCTCTCTGCGTCTTCTGTCTGCTTTCAGCCCGACTTACCTTTGCCCTCGTGCCCCCTGGGCGGCGGCATCTCCGAGCTCTGTGCCAAGGCACAGGAGGAGAGTAGTCTTTGGTGGCTGGTTGATGGATTGATTAGATTTGTACCCACCCCCCACCCCCCCCCACTGAGGAAGGCTTCTTTGCTTTAAGGGCCAGTGTTGAGTGTGGATGCCAGTAAGCACCAGAAATCTCTCTTCAGACATTCTTGCATCTCTCAAGTGCCCAGGCCAAATGGTGGCAAGCGCTGCCTCAGGAGTTCCACAGCCTTTGGTGCGTGGCTGAGGGCGTCCCCAGGGGCCTGCTGGGGTGAGGCTCTGTCAAAGCCTTTATGCCCAAAGAGCACAGCTGGAGGGAGGACCTTTGGTCGCGGGCGGGAGGGCCTTCCCCTAAAGGGGGGGGTACCTTTGTTCAGTTTGGGCTGCTCCCTTCCAAACTGGGTCAGAACCAGGGTAGCACCTCCACACACCAGAGACGTTCCAGTTGCTGGGATCTTCCCGTTGTGGTCTGTGACTGACTGTGTGCGTGTCACAGGATATCGAGCTCACCCTTCCCGGCTTTTGCTCCCGCCCTTCTGGGTTCCCCTCCCCCTAGAGACATGGCTGCCGGCCAGGAAGGGTGTGTTTGTGTAGCCTCAGCAGTCTGTGGGCAACGGTGGGCTGCAGTCATTGATCCAAAAGGATCACACCCCCCACACCCCCCCAAGGATCAGGCACTTGAGTTTCTGGAAGAGCTTTATTCCACTAAACGTCTCATTGAGCAAGAAGCACAGATAGTCAGAGGACAGCGGCACACAGCAAGATTGCCTGGAGAAAACAGCACTGCAGCAGGGCTGCCGGGAGTCAACTGACAGTCTGCTGAGTGCTCCCTTGTCCCATCCTCCTCGCTTGAGGGGCGGGTCAGTCTCTGCCCAGCTCTGAGGCTCATTCCTCCAGGACTCGACTGGGTTATGGGCTGGGGAGGATCCCCTTGTTTGGACTGATGGCCACCTGGGGGGGGGGGGCTTACTCTCCAGTTCCTGCCACAGAGCAGTCCACCAATACTTCTCTCCCCCCCACCCCCACCCCATTTTGGTGCTGGGACAGTTCAGTTCCTCTCGCCTTAGGTGGAGCCGGGTCCTTCCACCAGAGGAGAGGCAGCAGAAGGTGACTATTCCACTGCCTGGGCAGCTTTCCCCTGCTCCTCTCCTGCAGCCTGTGGTCCAGTTTCCTGCTGCAGAAAGTCCACTTGCGTTGTGTGAGCATCAGAGGGACCCGCATTCATAGCCCCTCCAGACCCCACCCCCCAGCAAAGGGCTGTGGAAGTTTGGGTGTAGGGGGGTTCTGGCCATCCAGCACGGTTCTGGCCAGGTGGCTTGGCCCCCGCCCGCAGAGGGAGGGCAGTCGGCCCCTTTCTTGGCAGCTCTTTGCATGAAGCGCTTTCCGTGGTCAAGACTGGGGCTGCTTCTGAGCCATCCATCCCAGCCAGAGGCAGCCTGGGTTCACAGCAGGATTTGCTCCCCCTCTTGCCTTAGGTGTGGAGTGGCCCTTTTCCCTTTGGCCTGGCCTCGTGGTGGTGTGTGTGTGGGGGGGAGATGCTGTGTTTTGTCAGAGGGGCTGTGCCTGTCCCCTCTCTCTCAGCTGTAAGGGACTGACTTTTCCCAGTGGAAGACCACCAAGCTCCCTGAGGAGCTCTGAATAGGTGATGGCCGTCTCCTGGGGTGCTTGCTTGGAACTCCACCCTGCCAGACGAAGAGGAAGGGCCAGGAGTGCTGGCTTTCTGCTCACGCCCTTTGGCGTGTCTTTGGGTTCTGTGCCTACAGAAGGAGTTGGCAGCTGATGAGGACAGTCCCAAGATGTGCACCTACAAGCTGGTGACGATCAAGTTCAAGTGGTGGGGGCTGCAGAATAAAGTGGAGAACTTCATCCAGAAGGTGAGGAGCTGGGAGCACTTGCCGGAGAGACGGGGTGGGTCGCGGGTGGGGTGGGGAGAAACCCTCTGCTCCCTTCCTGCATCTTCCCCGGGGGGGTGGGGGGGGCAGGGGCAGCTCCGTCTCTCTCCTGGCAGCTAATCCCACGCGGTCCCCCCTTGACAGCAAGAAAAGAGGATATTCACCAACTTCCATCGGCAGCTGTTCTGTTGGATTGACAAGTGGATCGATCTCTCCATGGAAGACATCCGGCGGATGGAGGATGAAACCCAGAGAGAGCTGGAAGCTGTGAGTGCCGGCCCTCGCGTGGCAGCATCTTTCTTCCCCGTCGGCTGGGAACGGGCCCTAGAGGGCTGGGGTGGCAGAGAGGGGCGCTCAGCACGAGCTCAGCTTCTCTCCAGAGCCACTGGGCCGGGGAACGGGTTGTCCAGCAGACTCTTTCCAGTGAACAGGGTGGGCTGCCTTTTGGCCGGGGGGTCAGGCAGCTGGCTTTGGACTTGGCATGCTCTCCTGCTCACGCTTCAGGGGCACCTTGCTGTGGGGCAAGCCCTGAGCTGGCCGAGCCGTGCCACAGCAAACTAGCCTCTCCTGTTGCTCTCGGCCCCGTCCAGCGGTTCCCTTGCTGGATGCTCTGTGAGCGTGGCGCTCTCATGTGGCCCGGTCTTCTGGCCTTCTTCCTCCCCCCGCCCGCCCGCCATCCTCGAGCATCTTCATCTCCCTGCCTCTCCCTTCGTCTCACGCTCCCCTTTGCCAGGCTGTGCTCATAGGCCTGACCTCCCTTTCGGCAGGGGAGGGCGGGGGGAGGGGCAGAGCTGGGCTCTGGCAGGCAGCGCAGCCACTCTGGCTGCAGCAGCTGCTCTGCTCACAGGGAACGCCTCTCCGCCGTGTCCTCCTCTTGCCGGCACGCTCTGTCCTTTCTGCCCCAGACCCACTCTTGCCTGCGCGGGGAAGGGCCTGGCCGCCGTGGCCCCAGCCCTTCATTCGGCTCTGTGACTCGAGGGCCTCTGGGTCGCCCGCTCTTGTTGGCTGTCTCTCGCGCTCTCTCCGCTCGGTCGGCGTTTTCTCTTCGTCGCACACCTCTGCTGGTTCCTCCAACTTCTCTCCTCCTCCGCAGCAGCAGCACCACCTTTGCTCTCCCCACATCTGGGCACGGGGTGGTTCCACACGGTTCCCTGAGTGCCGCTCTCGGCTTCCAACAGGAGTTCTTGCATTGTGTTGAGGACGAACCAGATTCACTGGGACTCAGTGAATTTCCTCTGGCTTCCGGATTGTGCAGCTAGAGCTCCCTGCCAGCCTCTGCCACAATGTTCAGGCCCTCCAGCTTTTGAATTCCTTGTCCCCCACCCCACCCCTTCTGCAGGGGACAGCCCAGGAGTGTCTCGGCAGTTTGCTTCAGTGGCGTGCTGGGAAGGAAGCTGAGGGCTCGCGGCCCTGTCTTCTCCTGTGCCCAAGGGCCAGGCTGGTCCAAGGCTGGCTGTCAAAACAGCTGTAACCCTTTCTCACTCACCCCTGCTGGGTTAACTTCCTGGTGGCTTACCATTTTATTTTGCATCTAGATGCGTAAGAAAGGTTCCATTCGAGGTACGTTGGCTGCTGACGTCTAGAGGAGTCCTGTGTAGGGTCAGAGGCAGAATCAAGTTGTGTAAGTGACTTGTTGGGAGAAGAGAGGCCTTCCGGCCTCTCCCAAGGGGAAGGGGGCACCTCCTGCACAGCAAGGCTTTGGGAGTGTCCGAGTGACCTGCCAGCCTCCTCCCTCCTCCCACCATCTCTCTGCCCCCCCCCCCCCGCCTGCTGGTGTGGATACTTCACTGCCAGCATCGTGGCGTTCTTGAGACAAAGCTGGGCATCTTATTGGTGCTGTCCTGAAGTGGTCCTCGGGACTCTTGCTCCGGTCCCTCCGCAGGCAGCCTCACGCCTCTGGGCTTGACTCAGGACAGCAGCGCTCTCCTTGGCTCACCCTGGAGTGTGTTTTCGTGGAGGGGCCGGAATAGCTCCGTGCTTCCCCCTTTTTTAAGCAGGAGAGCTGCTCTGGAGCCTCCGGCGTCCCCCGTTGGGAAGGTGTCGCAACCCGCGGGGTCTGCTGCCTCTGCCCAGCCCGCTGCAGTTTTGCCGAGGAGGCTGGTGCTTTTTGTCCCACCTGGAATGAGTCCCAGCTTCTGAAGGCCCATCTGGGAGAGCAGCTCTCTGCCCCGGGCTCTAGACTGGGAGCCTCTCTCCGTGCGCATTGGAGCGTGGCAGGCCTTGCTGTGGAGTGGCAGCCTGCTGTCCCGATCAGCTGTGTGGCGGGCCATGTCCTCGCTCCGTGAGGGCCGGCCTCTCCTGTCCCCAGGAGGAACACGCCCGGCCGTCTGGTTCCGCTTCTGACCGGGGGGGGGGGGCTTTTGCCTTTTCTCTCCGCAGTTGCGTAACCAAGGTCCAGTGAGAGGGACGAGTGCTGCGAACGACGAATGAAGGCCCGCCCTCCCAGCCACGCTGTCGGCACGTGGATCCACACGACTCTCTGCACATCAGGGTTGTGCACGCGTGTGCCACGCAGCAGTGTGCGCACCTGTCTGGGGGGAGCTGCCACGGTTTCTCCAGGGTACTGAATCTCTTCCACAAAGGAAACAGCTTTCATTACGTATACCTAGCGCAAACAAGCCCTCCTAGTCTCACGTCAGGGGAGAAGAGGTGGCGGCGGCAGCGGCGGCAGCGGCAGTGCAGTGGCTGTGTTTCATGGCGGTTGTTGCTGGAGCCCTTTACCCCTCCTCCTTTGTGTCTTCTGCCCACCTGAGCCCAGGAGCAGCCTGGCTCCTGAACGTGCCGGAGGCAGCCTCCCTGGAGGGCTTCTTGGCTTGGCTGGCTCCAGGGCTCTTGGGCGTGACCCTCCTCCACTTGAGTCCCCCCTTCCCTCCTCCTCCTCCTCCTCCTCCTGCTCTTAAGCAAACAGACTTTTAACTCCTCATCTTGTGTTTCCCCACATGGTTTTGGAATAAGAAACCTGAATGTATTTATAGCTATTTATTTCTGGATTTATTTCTGGATCTTGCAATCAAATCAGAAATGCCTCTTGTAGCAGAGGTCAGTTTTTTGCTATTAAGTGAAAATGAAAAAAAACAAGACTAGCCCAGCTTTTATCCATCTGCTGCTACAAAGGAACAAAGTCTTTTACTGGTGTTTGGTATTTTGAAAATCGGGTGCTTCTCTGTTCGAATTGGCAAGATAGGAAGAGGCTTGTGATTTGTAAGCATCATGAATGAGCCCGTTGTAGACGGTGGCTCAGTTCGGCTGGAGGCTGGGGCTCGCTCCCTGCAGAGCCTGCAACAGGCACCCGAGACTATAGGATTTCTGGCACTCTCCATGCCCGGAAGTGTACCACGTAGAGCGTTGTTGCTGTGGCAGATGTATATGGCAAAATTGTAACCGTAGAATTTTTTTGGTTATTACCTAGAGGTAAACACAAGAAGCTGGTCTCTGGAAGACCTTCTGTAGATTGTCCTGAGGATGTCTCCCCGTCTTTTGAGGAGAGGGGTTCGTACCCTGGATATGCCGCCTTCCCCAGAGCTTGGTAGAGTAGCAGCAGTGTCTTGGCGGAGCACAGGCAAGCAGAAGAGTCGGACTCTGGCTGGCTTCAAGGAGGGACCACCGTGGCCATGGAACCCATGAAGCCACCGGCCCCAGGGCCTCAGAGGTCTGCTGAATGGTGCCCAACCCCCCCACCCCCCAGCCCTTTGCATACAGAAACATTCCACTGGGGTGGAGGCATGAGGCGTGCAGGGCGGAGTGAATTCCCCTGGCACCCTCGTGCTGCCTCCCCACCTCCTCCCATGCCGGATGGAGTGTGGCCTCACGGCTGAGCCTCCGAGGGGGGCTGGCTCACTCCCCCAGGTGTTGTGAGATTGGCTTTGTAAATAACTGTTTTTAAGAGACTGGCAAATCTCGGCTGTCGCTCCTTCATGGATTTGAGGCTTGCTTTTTCCCAGTGCAGGAATCGGCTCCCATTGACTCCTCCAGTCTCCGGGTGAGGCTCTCCCAAAGTGAGGCCACACCGCCAGATTTGGGGGGGGGGGGGGGGAATAGTCCTTGAGCGCTGGGAAAGGAACTTTGTAGTGAATGTAAACTTAGCTTCCTTCTGCAGTTTCTGACCTGAACCGCGTTAAGGAAATTTAAATAAATTTGCCCATAAAACTCTCCTTGTCTGTGCTTTGTGTTCCCTGGTGCTCGGAGAAGAGGGCTGTGCCCTTGCTGGGGCGGGGGGGGGGGGTAGGACCCCGGGGCTGGCGGCAGAAGCTAAGAGTCCTCCCTGCTGGGGCATGTTGCTGCTGCTGCTGCCCTGCTTCTCTGGAAGACAGAACTCCCAAGCCTGGAGTCGTTCCACTCAGTCTAAAGAGCCTCCACCACCCCATCAAGTCAACATTGAACAGGCGGTGTGGTCAGTCTCCAGGAGAAGACCATAATCTGTATTGACTAACCCTCTAGCCACACAGTCCCCTGACTAGGCTGTCATCCTGAAATGTGGTGTGGTACAAGCAGCTTCCACGCTAGGCAATATAGGTGATCTTGGGGATCTGTTGAATGTAACTTTATCTCCTGGACAAGCCCAGAAGAACCCTGCTGGGTTGGACCAGTGGTCCATCCGCATCCTGTCCCGTATAGTGGCCAGCCAGCTAGTTGCCCTGGAGAGCCAACAGACAGCACCGAGGCCAAAGCCTTTCCCTACGGGTTTTTTTTTTAATAAATTTTTTATTGATTTTTATCTATTTCTACATCTATCACGCTACATACTAAGCTACATTATCTTATACAGAGAATACTGTGTAAATTGCTTAATTATATCAGGTTACAAAAATTCTGAAACATCTCAAAATAAACCTTGGTTCAGTTATTCAAGTACTTTGTTACTTCAGTAAATCAAAAGCTGTTTGGCTAGTACACATGCTATTGAAGAAACGCTTAACAAAAATTTTAAATTCTTATATAATGCACAAGCTTATTAAAACATTTTAACAATCATTTCTTCTTCTGTCCTCTTCTTGTCTTTTCAGTCTCAGTCTTTGATTTGGGAGCAGCAGCTCCCTTTTCCGAGTCCGATATTTCTTCTTCACTTTTAGAGCTGTCAAAGCCGTAGATACTTTCTTGCGATACTTGTGAGTCATCTGAGTCTCTCTCTGCTTTCTTTTATTTGCCTTTTTCGAGGAATTTATTTGCTTGTTCAACAGAGTCAATTTTATAATCTTTGCCTTTGAAACTGAAACTTAGTTCCTCTGGAGTATTCCAACGATATACAATTGACTCAAACTGAAGCCATATCGTTAATTTTTTGTAGGCTTTTCTTCTTTTTCTTATTTCAAATGGTATGTCCTTCAAAACTTTAATTTCCTCTTCCTGGATCTTCAGTGTTGTTCTGTTGGTGGCTTTTAACACCACATCTCTTGTAGATTTTTTGGAGAATCTTATCATTATTTAGCCAGGCAATTTATTCTTTTTAATATATACTGGGTAGGTCCTATAGACCAAATCCATGTCGCTTATTATTTCTTCTGCTTTCAAACCTGTTAAAGGCGCTAGTGCTTCACTTAACAGTTTTTTAAGATCTTCTCCTTTTTTTTCAGGAACATTCTGAAGTCGTAGGAAAAAATTTGAACGTTCCATCTGTAGTTTCAGCAGGGTATCATGTTGAATAGCCTTATCCTTCTCTATTTTTTGCAGTCTTAAGTCCTGCTTATTTGTAGATGCTTTCACCTCCAAAAGGTCCTGTTGCAGTTTTTCTGTTTTCTTATTTGACTCTTTCAGCTCCTTTTGCATTGTATCCATTTTTGCATTGAGAGTAGTCATTTGGTACACCAGGGGTCGCAATAACGCGGAAAGCATTGTGCTCATCTCTGTGGTATCGGCCTTTGAACTCGGAGGAGCGCTTCCTGGTTTCGGGGAAGGTTTCGGTTTCCCCGCCATTGTTGCTTCTTCGCTCTTGTTTACAGTTAGATAAGATGGATAGAAAAAGTGATTTTCTTAACGGCACTTATATCGTTTTAAAGCTTTTATCTTCAAGCATGCGATCCTGCCCTCCAGCAACTTGCAAACGCTTTTGCACATTCAGTAACGCCGTGGGAAAGTCCCGTAAGTACGCTTCGATAGTGGGGGGGGGATTTTTACTCCGTTCACCCCCCTCCCTGCTTATTTTACAGTCCTTCTTTGAGACTCACGTTTTCACCTTGCGTATCAGGAGGGTTGTAGTTTCATCGCCTCGCATTCTCTGCTGCTTCTCGGTTTGCGCTTGCAGCCATAAAAGGCTTCCGCGGTGGGGGAACCTACGGGGGTGATGAGGGGGACCTCGATCTTGCGGTCGCCACCGTCGGGAGAGATCCCTTCTCGTGCCACCCCAGGCAGAGCCCCTTCACTGAGGTCTCTGGGGGCTCGGCACCAGTCCAGAGCCCCTTCTCCCCACCGGGCACGGACCGCCCCTCCCGCTCAAGCGGAGAGCGGCGTCCGCCATTAGGCGCATCTCTTCCGGAAGTCAGCCTTTCCCTACTGTTGACTCCTCCTGGCCCGGGGGTCCAGAGGTTGCCCGCCCCGGAATGAGGAGGGCCCCTTGATTCACCATGAGCAGCACCTATTGATGGACATCTTCTCGGTGAATCTGTCTAGTCTACTTTTAAAGCTGTCATTACGTCCACTGGCAGTAAATTCCACAATTTAATTAGTTGCTGAGTAAGAAAGTAATTTGTCTTGTCTGTCCAGGATCTGTTGCCCGTGAAATTCATTAGGTGGCCCTGAGATCTGGTGTCGCTGGATGGGGGAAGCTCTACCCACCACCACCACCGGCGCAGTTTTATAAACCTCCATGCCTTAGCTATCTTTAGGCTATACTGAGAAGTCCCAGCAGACTCTCTAGCCGTTGCTCGTAGGGTGGGGGCTGCGAGTGACCCCTCAGTCCTCCTGGTGGCCCTGTGGGGCACTTTCCCCAGGCCTTCCTGAGACACAGTGAGAGTGGCCTGAACTCCCCACGCAGGAGGCAGTGCCCCCTATGCAGGGGCATTACAACATTGGCCATTTAGTGTTCAATCCTTCAGTCCTTTTCCTAATAATTTCCAGCATGGAGCTGGCCTTTTTCACCACTGCCACAGGCTGAGTTGACATCTTCCTTGAGCTATCCACTCCAGCCCCAGAAGGTCTTTCGGACCCTATCAGCATATATTCAAGATTGGGATATTTTTTTGTTCCACCTACCCTGAACTTCCTTTGCCCTTGAAGTGATCCCTCTTGGAGCTCTTCACACTCCAGTTTCGTTTTCACCATCCTGAATAACTTGGTGTCATCTGCATATCTGATCACTGCTTTGTTCAACCCCCCACCCCCCAATTCCAAATCCTTTATGAACAAATTAAATTGCACCGGCCCCACCTCTGTTTAATGCATGAACAAATCATTTATTTTTACTCTCTGGCTTCTGCCATTTAACCAGCTTTTTAACACATAAGAAGACCCGTCCCATGTCGACTAAGTTTATTGCAGAATCTTTGGTGAGGCACCTTGTCGAAAGCCTTTGGAAGTCCAAGGATATGGTGTCTACAGGATGGCCCTGATCCACGTGGTTGTTAACCTGCTCCAAACACCAAACAGTTGGTGAGGCACGCCAGTTTTTCCTCAACAGGCTTTGTTCCTTGATGTGCTAAATAATTCTGCCTTTAATCCTTGTTTCTGTTCATTTTCTGGAGCAGAAGTTAAACTAACTGCAGTGTATTTTCGTGGCTCTCCTATAAATCCCCCTTTTAAAAAAAGTGGTGTAACATCTGCTTTTTGGTCCAGAGGCCAGTTTTAGGGAATAGTTACATATAGTGGTTAGTAGATCAACAAATTCACATTGGACTTCTTTAAGAACTCTCAGGTATATGTCACGTGGACCTGGCAATTTATTTGTCTTCCGTTCTCCGAGTAGTTCCAGGACTTCATTTCTTCACATCGGTTTGACGCCATTCTCCAGACAGCCTTCCCAGCAGCGGCGATGGCTCCGGTGAGATCCAGCTAGCCCAGCCTGTTCAGGTCAGGGCTTTGAATAGCTTAGGGGACAAGACTGAGGCCGGAGGGCCCCTGTGACAGAAGCCGCAGAACTGAGCTGCCATTCCCCAGCAACACCTCCCCAGTGGAAGTGGCCAGGGAGGTCAGAGTGGACCTGCTGAAGTGCGGTGTTCCCACCTGGCCAGCCTCTCCAGAAGGAGCCTGGGGCGGATGCAGTTAGAAGCCCAAAGAGATCCAGGGGAATGAACTGAGCCGTGACAAAGCATCAGTCAACTGTTTTGGACTCAGACCCAAATCCAGATTATTTCCTCCAGCATCACCCAAAGTTGTGCGGCCGTCACCCAGTGAGCTTCCACAGCAAGAGCAGGAATTCAAACCCGGGTCTCCCAGGTACTAGTCCAATACTCTTAACCACAATGCCACACTGGCTCTCTTTCTCTGGCCTGGAGGGTCAAAATGCTTGAGGGACCCCTTTCCCCACTACAACCCCTTCCGCCAGTCAGCCCTGTTTCCAGCCAATATGCAGCACTATGAGATGCATGCGTTTCACTCCATCTGCTGACCACCTTTCTCCTGAAGCAGATTGCAGCATTATGACACACTGTCAGAAAGGCCAGTCAATACGTGCACTAAACTGCAACAAACCTGGGCTACAGGGCCAGAGAACAATGAAACCATGAAGACCGTATGAGAGGTCCAGTGAACGATGGCTCGGAGGAGATGCTGCCTAACATCTCCCCACAGGAAGCTGCTACCCTCCGCCAGCCGTTCCCTTTCTGAAAAGGCCCTCTCCAAATAGGCCCAGCCCACACATCCTTTTAAAGTGACAGGCACGGCGGCGGGAGCCTTCCTGACCCCTCCAGCAGGGGCCGCTCCAGGCCCGCCCACTCAGCCTGCCTCCATTGCCCCTTCCCAGGAGGAGGAGCCGCTCTGCTGGCACTGACGATGCAACCACCCACCTTTGCAGGTCTTGCCCAGAACCTTGGACTGAACCCACAAACCAACTGGCAACCAGTGAAGTGACTGCCAAACAGGCACAGAATGTCTGCATGCTCTAGCCAGATCCTGCTGTTGGACAACCCGTGAGAGTCCGCCTCGGCTGGTGTCCCTGAGTTGTTTGGTGGGCAGACCCAGGCACGAGGCACTGTATTTCTTTTCGTTGGCTTGATTGATTGATATCCCACCCTCCCTGCAAGCGGGCTGAGGGTGGGTTACACAAGTCAATACTGCAAATGTAAGGGCTGTAATATATACAACAAATAGGCTTTGAGTGGCTCCAACAGAATTAAAACAATCTAAAAACAGTCTTGGTTAGGGCATCAGATGGTTGAATGATGGCCCTGGAGACGATGCTGCCGTGGAAAACTCATTCGGCAGCGTCTCTCAATGTCTAATCACTGAACCCATCTCCGCATTGCAGGGGAGGCCCAGCCAGAGGCCTGGCAGAACAGCTGCATTTTGCAGGCCCTGCAGCAGCGTAGCTTCAAAGTAATCTCAGGAGCACGGGCTGAAACATTTCCGGCTGCAGGCTGGGCACTCCGGTTTTTTATGCTTCACCCCATACGGATCTCCCTGCAGCAGAAATTGTACACGGCACACCAGTGAAACCAGCACACAAGCAGTGGCCTTGATGGCCCTCTCCCCCCACCCCCCCAAGAACCACCTCCCTTCTCTTGGTATTTTTGGTGGGTTTTGCTGTGTGCACATGTGTGTGTGAGTGAGTGTGCCTATACCTGGAAGTCATGGCGACCTCTGGTAACTGACCCCTCCTGGGGACCTGGAGGATATTCAGAGCGGTGGCTGGATAAAGCCTGCCCCTGTCCTCCCAACTGCTGGTCTTCCAAGGAGGTCTCCTGTCCCAAGTTCTTGCCAGAGTCGACCCTGCTCAGCTTCCGAGATCAGGCTTGCCTGGGCTCTCCAGGTCAGGACCTTCCTCGGGGGGGGGGGGGGGGGGAGACACAGGGCAGTATTTGTGGGCTTGCCCACCAGCCCTTCCTCCTTCAGCAGTGTAGAGAAATGCCCTCCACTCCAGAGTCCACCCCCCTATTGCAGTTGCCAGGGCTGCTCTCTGTCCACGAGGAGGAGGAGGAGCCCCGCTGCAAACACGGCTGACAGAAAGCCTGGGGTGGGGGCCAGGCTCCCAGCTGTTGGGTTAATATGCATGGCTCTGGCCCAGGACCACCCCACACCCTCCTGGGAGGAAGGCAACACCCAGGGACAGAAAGGGAAGCGGCCCAATTACTGCCTTGTGGTCTGTTTGAGTCCAGTCGGGCACCTTTAAGACCAACAACATTTTCTTCAAGGTGCAAGCTTCCATGTGCATGCACACTTCCTCAGACCCTCTCCCTATATGGATGGACTGGTAACTTCCATTTCAATGTATCTGAAGCAGCGTGCTTGCACACGAAAGCGGATACCCAGAATAAAACTTTGTTGGTCTTAAAGGTGCCCCTGGACTCAAACTTTGTTCTGCTGCTTCAGACCAACACGGCCACCCACCTGAATCTACCTCGTATTCTGTTTCTCCCAGGACAGAAAGTTCTGAATTACCTGGGAAGGGGGTTGTCCCCAGGGTAGAAGAAACCCTCTTTTTGTTTGCCTCTTGCTTTTGACTTGGGAACACACACTGTACCTAGGGACTTCACCTTGCCCATGTGGCAATGGACAACAGGAAAAACTCCCAACCATGAGAATGAACAAGATGGGTAGTTACTCTGTAGTTAGGTTACTCTGTCTGTAGCAGTAGAAAAGAGCCAGAGTCCAGCAGCACCTTGAAGACTAACAAAATACCTGACCAAGGTGAGCAGGGACTCACGAAAGCTCACACGCCCAGCCACACATTTTGTTCGTCTTTAAGGTGCTCCTGGACTCCAGCTCTTTTCTGCTGCATGAGAGTGGAGCCATGATTTCATTTATTTATTTATTTGTTTGTTTGTTTATTGAGATTTATATCCCGCCCTCCTCGCCGTACGGCGGGCTCAGGGCGGCTAACAACAAGCCAAAATGGCGACAATAATAGTTTCTTAAAATAGTTAAAAACATATTAAGCAAACATTAAAACATATTAAGAACATACAGATGGCGTATCTTCAGTTTAGTGTATCGGAGCAGCACCCAGATGTACCCATCCTATCTGGTCACACAGCTGGCAGATGGAAATTGGGCCAGGGCCAAGATGTAAGTATTAGGCGGCCCCTATTTGAAAGCCTGGCGGAAGAGCTCCATCTTGCAGGCCCTGTGGAATTTTAATAGATCCCGCAGGGCCTTGATGGTATCCGGGAGCTCGTTCCACCAGTGTGGGGCCGCCACTGAAAAAGCCCTGGCCCTTGCAACTGCCAGGCGGGCCTCCTTCGGCCCTGGGAGGGTCAGGCGGTTCTGGGATCCAGACCGAAGTGCTCGCTGGGGAACGTATGGAGAGAGGCGGTCTTTCAAGTAAGTAAGTCCCGGGCCATATAGGGCTTTATAGGTAAGCACCAGCACCTTGAACCTTATTCGGTATGCTATAGGCAGCCAGTGCAGTGCTTTTAAGGTGGGCTGGATATGCTCCCGTACAGGGAGGCCTATCACCAGTCACACCACCGCATTCTGCACCAGCTGCAGCTTCCGAATTTGGCACAAGGGCAGCCCCATGTAGAGGGCATTACAGTAGTCCAATCTTGAGGTGACCAAAGCATGGATCACTGTAGCCAGTTCGTTGCGTTCAAGGAAGGGAACCAACTGCTTGACCAGCCGTAGATGATAAAAAGCTGATCTCGCAGTGGCTGCTACCTGGGCCTCCATTGTTATCGAGGGGTCCAGGAGCACTCCCAAACTCCTAACCTCCGACGCTGGTACCAGCGGCACCCCATGATGAACTTCAACCTCCTGTAGCTTCAAGCAATACAAGTCTGTCTTGTTTAAACCTTATGGGGGGGTAGCCTCTATCTGAATGTACACCAAAGCACATACCCAGAATAAAGCCTAGTTGGGGTCTTAAAGGTGCCCCTGGACTCAACCTTCGTTTAAACACCGTTTCAGATAAGCGCTGAGTGTAGGGTGAGAGATTCTTGTGTTTTCACCCCTTTTTTTGTTCCATGCTCAGCCTGAATGGATCATGTGTACTCTCTTTATTCCTTTGCCAAACTTCCTGATACGTTGCCTGCTCTGAGCCTGATCCCTGGAAACACACAGCGCACCTCCAGTTTGGCTGTCTGGGTCACAGTCGGGGGGGGGGGGGGGGAAGGGGCGGTGGGTTGGCAGGATGGCTCCAAATGGGAAAGCTGCGACAGACTGTCCCCAAACCTACAGCCCCCAGGGAGCCCAGCGGGCGAGTGAGACAGCCTCTGAGGAGCCACGCGGATCCCCAGTCTGCCCAGCAGGAGACACTCACAGGGTTGCGGCTGGTGGGGAGTGTTGCCCAGTTTGCCTTGGGGAGCACCCCCTCGGGAGTTGAGAGTATTGGGTGAGGATCTGGGCAGCCCCGGGGGCGGGGGGGGGGGCATGTCCCTGCTCTGCTTTGGAAGCCATCTGGATGACTTTGGGCCAGGGCCATGCTCACATCCTAAGCTGCCTCAGACGGTTCTTGTGACTGAGGGTAAAATTGAGGAGAAGGGAACCATGAGTGCCACCCAGAGCTCCTTGGAGAAAAGGCAGGATAAAAACGGTCAGTGGCTGCGGAGCCTCCTGGGGCTCTTTTGAGCACTGTTCCCAGTGTGGCACACACACACACACACCCTGTGCCAGGAAAGTGAGCAAGGTCGTTGCCTGGGAGGGCCTGTGGCTGACAGGGGGTCCTCACCTTGAAACAGCTGCTGCTGCTGCTGCTTCTGGAGGCACTGGAGGAGGGGGGAGCTGTGAGCCTCCCTGCACAGTAGGCCTCCTGCCTGAGACAGAAGCAAAAGGCCTGTCCTGCCCAGCAGCCCCCTGGCCTTCCCCACAGCCTCTGGGCTCTCAGCCCAGCCCAGCCCCCCCCAGCCCCCCCCAATCCTGACAGCCAGCGGGGCACAGAGAAGACAGACACCCCCCCCCCCCCTTTACAGGCTTAGAAGGAACCTGGTAAGGCAAAAGTTTATTGTTACAGTTAATAGTTACAGCTGCTGTTAGATGCTGTGGCGGGGGGGGGGGTGTTTGGGGTGGCACACAGTGGTCACAGGGCTCTTATGGTTGATACAGCTGCGGCTCTTTGCAAGCCGACAAGCAAACATCACTGGCGGAGGCCAAAGACAGCCCAGCTGGCACAACGACCCCCGAGGCATCACCAGGGCAGTTGGGTCCCCCAGTGGAACAAGGCGGCCACGCAAAACAGACAGGAAAAAAGTGGCCGGCCGGCGGTGGTTTCCCCCTAAGGGCTCCCGGTGGGTGTGTGTGTGTTTTCTTGGGGGGGGGGGGCGGGGGGGCCCTGCTTGCGGTCTGAATGTGTGTGAGGACTCGCAGTGTTCCCTCTAAGCTGAGTGAGTATGAGCTAGCCCACAATTTTTTAGCCTCCAGCGCACACATTTTTGTCTTGGCTCAGGAAGGATGGCTGTTGGATATTCCTGTGAGGGAATATGTGTTTCCAGCAGAGTAAAACAGTAAAGCATCAGCTTTGTAGAGCATTAAGAGTCTGAGTCCATGTGTGTATTTAGAAGGTAAAAGTTTACTATACGCCTATCATGGGAAAAGGTAAACAGGATACAAAATAACAACAGAGCTAGATTCTACATCCTTACAGCGAGAGATCCAAACAGCAAGAGAGATGGCGTCTTCCCTCGAAGCCAGAACGAAGGCAGAGGAAAGGAACCATAAAATGCAAACATCTTGGTACCTGGTTTCCAATCAGGGAGTCAGGGTCCCAGCAAAGTTTCCCCGGGCAAACTGTTGTGTACACAGATTGGTTACAAACAAACATGTGACTTACCATGACCAATACAGAACAACAGCAACCCAGCGGATACACTGAAGTGTTTTAACTTGCTATACCCAATGGCTCTAGAGCAAACTAATCGATGCAGCAGCCAAATCGCTGGCTCACAACTTGAATGCCAGTAGCTCACAAAGTAGAATTTTTGCTCACATGACTCCACAGCTTAGAGGGAGCATTGGTGAGGAGGGGTCATGTCCTGCTTAGCCAACAGGGTGGGCTTCAGGCTGCATGGGGGGGGGGGGAGGCAAGTGCTTCTAGCTGCACCAGGCAGGCTTTGTTCTCCATCCTCACCCCACCCACGGGTCTTAGCACATCACAAAGTGGGACACAAATCTTTATTTGAACACTTCTTGGTAATTTCCTTTCCTCCTCTGGGAGAGCAAATGCTAAGCTCCCTCCCCAGAAGACTGGAGAGTCTCCCCCCCCCCCACCGCTGCCTCCAAGTGCGCACACACCAAGGCCCCTGAGCCAGAGGATCTCCCCGTGCTAAAAGCAGCACCAAACTGGCTTTCTTGGGGGGTCCCAGTTACACCTTGCTGGGCCTCTCTGCTGACCAGGTCTCTGGGGACAAGAGCAGGGCCCCTTCCCCAGTGACGGCAGGGTGAGACCAGGCCAGGGAGTCTCTGAGAGTGCCTTCTCGGCCTCACTGAAAGCGAGAGCGAAGACAGAAGCGGGCCAAAGAGACTTGGAAGGGGCCAGTCCACACTCCCAGAGGGGCCTCTGAGGCCGGGTTGCCAGTTCTGGGCTCAGAAATCCCTGGAGATTCGGGGGGGGGGGGGGGCTGGGGGGGGGAGATGGACCTCAGGGGCGTATGGTGCTGTAGTGTGTCCACTGCCTAAGGCAGCCATTTTTTCCGGGGGGAGTGATTTCTATCATCTGGAGATCAGCTGTAATTCTGAGAGCTCTCCAGTTCCAACCTGGAGGTTGTTGGGAACCCGACTCAGAGGACAGTTTGCCAAAAAATGCAAGCCAGGCCAGGCGCTCCCCAGAGGCACAGTTTGAAACAAACATCCGGTGGAGGGACACCCCCAGCAGGGGACTCTTGGCCTCCCCTGTGGGGGGCGCCTGTGCCAGCAGGCCGCGGTGGGGGTGACTGGCTGCCCCTCCTGAGCCGCCAGGGCAGGTCTGCTGATCCAGCTCCTCCCCGGCCTGTGCCACAGATGATGCCAGCACCAGGTGCTCTCCACTGGAGCAAGCCTGCCAGGGATCATCTGTTGGCTGCTGCTCTGGCCCAGCAGGGAGGGCTCTCCTCACTCAGCAAGAGGTACACTGCCCCGGAACAGGGAGGCTCCATTTAGTGCTCATGCCCAGCCAGCTTGGAACGCCCTGCTAAGCTTAGCAGGGGTTGCCAGTTTGGAAAGCCCTGCTTGAGGCTTTGCTGAGCTCTGGAGAGCTGGACAGTCTGTCTGGCTCCTTGAAGGGACCCTCAAGGGCTGCCCGGGACACACACACACACGCCCCCCTCCCCCCCCCCCCCGCTCGGCATGTCTTGGGTGTCCCCCTCCACCCGGCGGCGGCGGCGGCTGCTGCTGCTGCGGGGGCCCCCAGGCCAGAAGGCCTCCGCGACGCCCGCAGAGCCCTCCGCTTTCCAGGCGGGGCAGGACGAGGCGGCGGGCCGGGGAGACGGAGCCTCGCCTCGCCAGAATCGCCTGCGGGGAGGAGGGCCGCCCGCCGAGCACGTCCAGAGCGGGGCCGCCCCACGCCCGCGCTCAGCGCCGGTCCCGCGCGCCCTGCCACCAGCCGCTAGGGGGCAGCGCCTCACCGCGGCAGCCGGGCCGTCCCGGGGAGCTTCCCTGCTCCTTCGCCCGCCCGGCCCCCAGGCGCAGCCCCCGCCGCCTCGCCAGGACAGGTCGCGGCTCCGGGGGAGGGGGCGAGGAAGGAGGAAGGAAGAAGGAAGAAGGAAGGGGGGCTCCCTCCCCTCCCCTCCCCTCCCCTCCCCTCCCGCCTCCGGTCCCGGCGCCGCGACTCCCTCTGCCCACCACGGAGGACAGAAGGCAGCGAGCGCCCGGACTTGGCTGGCCGGCCGTCGGGCGCGACCCTGGTCCACATTCGGCGCCTGCCTCCGCCCGGCAGACCTTTGCGCGGGGGGGGGGGGAGGGGAGGGGAGGGGAGGGGGGGAGGCTCTTAAGGAGGCTCCGCGCGGGAATCCGCCGGTCGGCCCCGGCCCGGGCAGCGGCGCCCCCTTAACGGGGCGCCCCGCCCCGGCCGCTGATTGGCGCGGCGCGCCCGGCTGGCCGCGAGGGCTGAAATGCAAAACTTGTTGCTGCGGCTCCGGCGCCGCTGAAGGCGGGCGGGCGGGCGAGAGAGCGGGCGGGCGAGGCCGGGGAGCCGCAGCACCTCCTCCTCCTCCTCCTCCTCCGCCAGCAGCAGCAGCAGGAGCGGCAGCCCGCTCGGCCGGCCGGGCCATGAGGCGGCGCGCGGCTCCCGGGGGCCGGCACAGATGAACCGCGGCTGGCCAGGCGCCCTCGGGGCAGGTGCCAGC
Source organism: Lepidodactylus listeri (assembly GCA_029233225.1). Lineage (NCBI taxonomy): Eukaryota > Metazoa > Chordata > Lepidosauria > Squamata > Gekkonidae > Lepidodactylus > Lepidodactylus listeri. Next base: position 478,025 of record JARCFY010000013.1, read on the forward strand.
GGCCGCCCGTGCGCCGGAGCCGCGCCGCGCAAGATGTGAGACCGGCGCCGCTCGCTCCTTTCCTCCGTCGGTCCGGTGAGCCCGGCAGGCAGCCGCTCCGCCACCCAGGCAGGATGTTCGCGCTGGAGCAGTTCGAGGCGCAGAGCGGCGGCGGCGGCGGCCGGGGCGGCGAGCGGGGCGGCGGCGCCTTCGGGGCGGGCCTGGGCTCCCACTTCAAGCCGTCGCCCTTCCACGGTGGGGCGGGAGGCGCGGAGCCGGCGCTGGGCGGCCTGGGCGAGGCCTCCCCGGCGGCGATGCTGGCCATGAACCTGAACTTGTCCGGCGAGGCGTACGGCTTCCACGGCGGCCGCGGCGGACATGCTGCCGACCTCCACCAGGCCCAGCCCGTGCACGGCTTCTTCGGCAGCCAGCCGTCCCCGCACGCCGCGCAGCAGCAACCGCCGCCGCCGCCGGCGCACTTCGGCGGGGGCGGCTTTGGGACCGAGCCCGCCGCCTCCTGCCTCCACGGCGGCCGCCTCCTCAACTACCCGGGCGGCCAGCAAGCCTTCGCGCCCGACGGCTACGAGCAGCACCTGGCCGACGGACAGGCCGGCGGAGAGGGCTTCGGGCCACAGCGGACGGGCCCCCTGCAGGACTTCCCGCCGCCCCCGCCGCACCAGAACCCTGGCGTGCCGGCCCCCTGCCTTCCGCTGGACCAGTCGCCCAACCGCGCCGCCTCCTTCCACGGCCTGCCCGGGGCCGCTGCCTCGGAGCCGCACGGCCTGGACTCGCAGAGGCGCTTGCCCAGCCAGGGGGCCGCCAACGTGGAGTCCCTGGACTACAGCTACCCCAGCGGCGAGGGCCACTTCGACTTGCCCGTCTTCTCCCCCTCCGAGGCCGACGGACAGCTGCCCCACTACGGAGCCGGCAGGCAGCAGGTGCCCGGCGGCGGCTTCTCTGGGGCCCCCTCGGCCTTGCCTCGGACGCCGGCAGGGATGGGCAGACTGGCCAAGGCGCACCCGCCGCAGCAGCAGCCGCAGCAGCAGCCCCCGCACGGGGTCTTCTTCGAGAGGTTCAGCGGCGCCAGCAAGATGCCCGTGGGCCTGGAGCCGGGCCTGGGGGCCAGACACCCGCTGATGCAGCACCAGCCCCCGCCCAGCCTCTTGGCCAGGCAGAACTCCTGCCCGCCCGCCCTGCCCAGGCAGCAGCCCTGCCCCGAGGGCAGCCCCGCCAACCCGGCTCTGCAAGACGGCGGCGGCGGCGGCGGCCCCCTCCTGCAAGGCCAGCACGCCCCCTTCGAGTACCCCATCCACCGGCTGGAGAACCGGAGCCTGCAGCAGCAGCAGCAGCAGCAGCACCCCGCCTACGGCCCCGGCGAGCCGGTCTTCAACGTGCACCACCACCCGCCGCCGGCGCCGCCTCCGGCCAGCCAGCGGCTGCAGCACTTCGACGCGCCCCCCTACATGACCGTGGCCAAGAGGCCCCGCTTCGACTCGTGGAGCGGCGGAGGCAGCGGCGCCGGGGCCATGCACAGCGCCGGCCTGGACAGCCACCTCTCGCCCTCCGCTGCCTACTCTGGCCTGCCCGGGGACTTCACGCCGCCGGGCCCCGAGGGGGGCTTTCCTCCGCCGGGGCCGCCTCTCCAGCCGCCGGCCGGCGCCGACCACCACCAAGCCGCCCTGCAGCAGCAGCAGCAGCAGCGCCAGAACGCCGCCCTGATGATGAAGCAGCTGGCCGCCTCGCGCAACCCGCTGCCGCCGCGCCTCCGCCAGCCCAGCCTGCAGCAGCTGGGCCACCACCCCGGGCACCCCCCCCACGCCGAGCCGGCCTTCGAGGCGCAGGAGGGACCCTGGTTCCCGGCGCCCCACCCCTCGGCCGCAGCCGCCGGGCCCGGGGAGCTCCTCTTCCGGCAGGGGGTGGGCGGCCTGGCGGCCCTGCAGGAGCCGCCGCCCCTCCGGATGGCCTCGGGGGGCGAAGGACACCTGCCCTCCCCCGGCGGCTTGCACGGCCAGTTCGGCCTCAGCCCGCCCTCGGAGCGCAGGCCCGGCCCGGACTTCGCCGCCCAGCAGCAGCAGCAGCAGGGCTTCCCCTTCGGCGCTGCCAGCCGCCAGGCCACCCCGCACAGCGCCTCGCCCGGCTCCTACGGCCCGCCGACGGACTTCCAGGCCTCCGCCGGCCCGCCGCAGCCGCGCGCCCCTCCGCCCAGCAGCAAGCTGGGCGCGCTCTCGCTCGGCTCCTTCCCCAAGGCCGGCGCCATCGGGGGGCCGCCCGGGGGCGGCGGCGGCGCGGGCCCCAAGGAGAGCAGCGGCCTCTTCGGACAGAGCTGCCTGGCCGCCCTCTCCACCGCCTGCCAGAACATGATCGCCAGCCTCGGCGCCCCCAACCTCAACGTCACCTTCGGCAAGAAGGGCGCGGCCGCCGGGGCGGCGGGAGGCAGCGGGGCGGCCGCCGGGGAGGGCGCCAAGCGGAGCAAGCTGGGCCCGGCCGACCCCCCCGAAGCCGGCACTCTCGGGCCGCCGCCGCCGCCGCCGCCGGCTCCCCCCGCGCCCAGCGAGAGCGGCTTGTCCCCCAACTATTCCCCCGGGCCGGGCCCCGAGGCCAAGGCGGGAGGCGGGCGGGGCAGGGGCCGTCGGAAACGGGACAGCGGCCACGTCAGCCCGGCCGGCGGCGGCGGCGGGGGCTTTTTCGACAAGTACGGCCCGCCGGCCGGGGCAGAGGGCGGCAGCCCGGGACAAGCGGGGGAGCGAAGCGGCCCGGGCGGCGGCGGCACCCCGCACCTCCACGAGCCGAACAAGGCGCTGACCTCCCCGCCGGCCGCCCCAGCCTGGGCCAAGGGGGCCGCCGCCGACCTGCTGCTGCCCGCCGCGGCGCCGGAGCAGCCCGAGCTCCTGCCCGCCCTGGAGAAGCCCGACTCCTGCTCGCCCCGCGGCGACTTCCCCGACGAGGCGGCGGCGGCGGCGGCGGCGGCCCACGAGGACGAGGTGTCGTCCAGCTCCGACCACCCGCCGCTGCCCAAAGGCCCCGGCCGTAGCCCGCTCCAGGCCCGCCCCGGCGACCACGCGCTGCTCAACGGACCGAAGGGCGGCGGCCTGGGACAGCTCGGCATGCACGGCGGCGGCGGCGCCTCTACCTCTAGCCCCGACAGCTACGGCGGCGGACCCCCGGGCGGCGGCGGCGGGGGCCCGGGGCAGGACGAGATCCACCCGCTGGAGATCCTGCAGGCGCAGATCCAGCTCCAGCGCCAGCAGTTCAGCATCTCCGAGGACCAGCCGCTGGGCCACAAGGGCGCCAAGAAGCACCCGGACGGCGGCGGCGGCCAGAACGGCGACAGCGGGGACCTGAGCAGCTGCTGCGCGGCGGCGGCGGCGGGCGAGGGCGGCAAGGCCTCCATGAGCACCATCGACCTGGACTCGCTCATGGCCGAGCACTCCGCCTCCTGGTACCTGCCTGGCGACAAGGCCCTCCTGGAGGGGCCCGAGGACGACAAAGCCCTGGCGCCCTGGGAGAAGGCCAAGCCCCCCAACCCCAACAAAGAAGGTAGCTGGCGCCCGTGCGTCCCTCCGTCCCCACCCCCGGGTTCCTGCCTTTTCGCCGCCTTCCGCTTGGACCGGGGAGCCGCCTGGGTCAAGGGCGGGGGGTGTTGAGGAAGGGGCTCCGGCGGGAAAGGTGGGCGGTGCCCCTGGGCCTCCCGCGGGCCCCCCCTCCGCGCTTAGAAGCTCCCCCAGGCTGGGGCAAGAGCGGGCAGCCGGCGAGTGAGGCCCGGAGGTGAGTCAGGGCCCTGCCTTGGACTCGAGGAGGGGCGTGGGGAGAAATCCCCGCTGCTTGGCTCCCCCCCACCCCGGGGTCCACTCAGGGCATCTTCGGAAAGCAACAGGGGAGGGAGGGAGGCTCCTGCTGTTCTAGCGGTCAGGGCTCTGGAAGGGGGGTTGATTAGGGCTCTCCTTCCCTGTCCCCCCCCCCCCGCAGGTGGCTGCTTAAGGTGGGGGGAGGGCAAGAGGGGGGGCAACAGACGGGTGCTGGGCGGGGGCTTGTTTTGTAGGAGATGCAGAAATGCTGCGGGCTGAATGCTGCAGGGAGAGCAAAGGGAAACCATGGCAAATATCAGAGCCAGCAGCCCAAAGCTTGCAAAGAAGTGTGTTCCCTTAGAAATTCTTGGGGGGCAGGAAACATGGTTTCTTCTGGCTGGAAAAGCGGGCCTGGTGTTTGAGCGAGGTGGTATTGTGGATGCCCAGTCGAAGGCAAATGGAGCTGTGTGGGGGGGGAGACGTGCGCGGTCCCCCCCCTTTTAGAGTGGCTTTGGAGGACCCCCGTTTGGCGCTCCATTCCTCCTGCTCTGGGCAGTGAAGCAGCAACCCCCCTTCTTTCTTCAGTGGGGCTTCTGCCCCACAAAGGGAGGCTGCAGGGGATTGTGCCCAGCAGTGGTCAGGGCACGGGCTCAGCTAGACTAGCGGGGGCAGCTAGTGGGCAGTGGGGGGGGGTGTTGTGTCTCCTCCCCCCCCCCCCCCCGTGGCTTTGGGGATCCCTTGAAGTCTCCTGCCTTTGCTGGGCCCCTTTGTTCCTAGGCACTGCCGGGGGGGGGGGGGGCGGAGCTTTGCTTCCCCAGGGGCAGGGAGGGCCTGCTCCACAGGTGCCAAGGAGCCCCCCCCCTTCTTCCCGCAGAGGCCGGGGCACCAGCAATCGGTTGGTCGACAGGGAGGCGCCTGCCCTGTCCAGTCTGAAACGGGAGTTCCACACACCATCCTTCCCGGTTCCTTTTTTTATTGTTTCTTGTACCCAACATCTAGATCTGACTGGATCAATAGCTAGTTAGCACAAATCACGGCTCCTGTCACTTCTGCCGTGCCAGTCCCCTGTACACGCTGACTCGCACACGCTCCCTCCTTGTAAGTACAATCAGAGTGGAAGGCAGAGAAATAACGGACCGTCTTTGCTGGTTAGTGAGAAGGATGCCAGAGGAGCACTTCCGGGCCGTGTTTTGTTCCTATCAATGACACCGGGGGGGGGGGGGTGCGGGGGGCCTGGGAATTTGACAAGTCGGCCACAGTCCAGCACAGAGCTAGGCCAGCTTGCTCCCCTTGGTTTCCCCGGCATTATTTCCCCTCTCTTAAAAATGGTGTGACGTTTCAGTGGTCCCAGTCTTGCCACAGTGATGGAACTGGATCCAAGTTTTGCAGCACAATCCTGAGAATACTTTCCTGGGAGTAAACCCCATTGGCCTGGGGTTCTGAGTAGACTTGCTCAGGATTGCTTTCTTGAGGGCAGGGCCATGGTATTGTTTCTAGGATGCTGGAAAAAGGTCTCCTCTCTTCCCTTCTTAGCAGAAAAAACAGCCAGCGTGTTACCACTTTCTGAGTCTTCCTCAATGGAGGTTTAGAGGTAAACCGAAAGATGCTGATCTGACAAATGCCCAAAGTGAGAATCAATAGACGTTCAGACTAATTTTTCCGTTAAGAAAGGAGCCCGGGATGATGAGTAGGGAACTATTCTAATGGTTGTATTGTAGAGGGATTTTTGCCACACATCATTCAGTATTTAGAAATGCAGGTGTCTGAAGGGGCTGTGTTGTGTTCCACAGGAAAGAGCTGGACTTCACATCCTTCCCCCCCCTATAGTTTGATTTGTAATATAATACATACTTTAACTGTTAGCAAATTCTTTACAAAATTACTAAGACATGAGTACTATTACCTTGACAAGGTTTACGATTGCTTGCCACATGCTGTGAGAGGGAGAGCGTCTTGAATGGTTCCCGTGGCAGAAACGGCCGGGCCGACTGGCTGGCCTGGAAAGGTCCATCCCACAGAGCGTTTGGGGCTCGGCTCCTGCTCAGTTGCGAGGCTTCTTGGGTGTGAGCTGAGGTATGGATTGACCTTCCTGGGAGGGTCTGTCCTCTTCTCTCTTCCCACGCTTAACTGAAGCACTAAGGAAACCTTTTCTTATGGGCAATGAATGCCCGTCTAGCATCAGAATCATTTGCATTTATCTTAATTTTAAATTAGTACACGGACTATCTAGATGAGTACATTATCATATGAATAACCTTACTGAGTTTTGTGTTTATGAATTATGAATGCAGTGAAACCCTCTAAATTTGTTTTTTAAAATACCTGTTTAAACTGAAAAGTTAAAGTTCTGGGCACCCCCCCCCCTCCAAAACAAACAGATGCCCCCAGCTCTCCTTATTTGAGTGGAATTTTTTCATAGTCCTGATGAGCAGAGAAGGACAGCTGTCGCTGCAACGGCTATCGCTGGCATTTTTGGGTGGAACAAGCCTCCCCCTTTCTTTTTGGAAGGAGCCCCTCAGAATGGGTGGGACTGTTCCAAAGGGAATGGCTTGCAGAGGCCATGGGGGTTGCAGGGGGGGGGCTTTTCCGGGAGATGGAGGAGAAGAGCTGGAAAGGTCGCAAACGGGCCCCCTGCACAGCTGTGAGATGCGCTTGGAACTTGCTGGGGAGCAAAACAGCCAATGCTCTCCTTCAGGGGCTTCAGGGTTTGTCTTCTTGCATGAACCGCCTCTGCACGTGGGAGGAATCACTCTGAATTCTGTTTAGAAGCGAGGGACTGATTTGCACCCGGACCCTAGGGAGGAAAGCCTTGCAAACCGGGTCTGCTGAAATGAAGGGAGCCGCGTGCGGGTGCACAGCCACACACACACGGCCTGAAACTCCTTTGGTGGCTGGCAGGCGACACGTCGTCCTCTCGATGGATGTGGTTTCCCTCAGTGGTGGTGATGGGTTTTCACTTGCAGGGCATTCAGCAGCTGTTTGGCTTGGCAGCCAGGATGTTGGATTCATAAATCTGTCTCTGAAACAAGCCAGCAGACAGGACAAAGGCAACATTAGGGGAATAACCCGTCCAACAGGGACTGTTTCTTTGTGGCGCTGCTGGGGGAGGAGGTCCTACCTTGATGTGTTTCTCGGTCCCTGCCGGAGCGCGCTCTCGTTTGTCCGAGGGAATAGCTCTGTTTTTAAACACCTGACTTTGAAATGCCTTACAGAAATTCCAGACACTGTAAAGAGCTGCATTTATAGGTTTACAGCTCACGAAGGACTCTTGGAAGTGGGCAAACCAGCATGATGGTGGTGACCTTCTGGGAGCTGTCCTGTTGGCTTGGGTAGCCTGTTTTAAGTCCTGGGAGGGACTTCAGAAAGCAGTCTTTGTTGCCAGAGTGTCACCAGGCAGAGTCTTGGGTGCTCCCGGAAGAACTGATCTGGGCTAGTGGTCTGAGTTAGGAGGGCAGGGACAAGCGGCACCTCCAAGTGCTCACTGGGTTTTATGTGGCCCTGCTCTGATCACTGCTCAAAAAAGCCCACTAAATTGTTTAGCAAAATTTGCTATAAGAAAACTGGGCTGTATTTGACTGACAGAAGCGCAGATGACCTTCTTGCCCCTTTATGAAGGGAAATATTTGTCTTCTTCAGCCGCTGCTTCCTTGGTTGGCTGTCACCGCTCCTTTTCTGCTCAGGGCTCAGGCTCAGCCACTTGTAGCCTTTTATAAGAGCGGTTGCTGAAAATGTTGAATGGTTAAAATCTTTCCTCATTTAAATTATCCTGTTTTCCTTTCTCTCCTCTTATCCATGCATGAGGAGAATGGGGGGGGGGGGGCTGCCTCTGTTGATTGACTGTTGAGGCCAGTGACTGCCGGTGGGGCTGAGTTGAACTCAGGAATAAATCCTGTTTTCTGCCACTTTTGGCCGGGGGTTGGGTGTAGGCTGGATTACTGATTTGCATATCAGATTGGGCCGAGATGGAGAATTTCACCTCTCCATAGTTAACCTGTTTGGGCTCAAGGGCTGGGAAGGGCCCTCCTTTAAAGAACAGCAGGAGAATTGGGCTGTTCTTCCACTCTCCCTGTAAGCACATCTTCTGTCTGGTTTGCTGACAAGGTTTGATAAATGGGAATCTCTGTTTTTGGAAACTGCTGTGACTTTTAGGTGTCATTTTAAGGTATTTTGTTTGTGGTGTTTCATGAAGCATTAAATAAAAGAATGTTATAATCGGAATGGCTTGAATTGCAGAGAGCCGAGGAGCACCCCTTCCCCCCCCCACCACCAAAGGGAGCGACCGTTTACCTGGATCCTCTGGTGGTGGTGGCAGCGGCCGTTTTGTGCTTCTGGGTAGTTGGGGGGGGATAATAGATGGATCACCTGAATTTGTGTCTGCACACGTTGCAGCGCTGGGCAAGCCAGAATCTGGTGACCGCGGCATCTGTGCTACTGTGCCTCCCGCATGAAGTTTAATAAAAGGAGAAATCCTTGGTGGTTTTCCCCCCTCTGAGCCCCCCAGTGTCCCGAGTATCTGAAGGTGGCCCTGGCTGTGCCCACTTCTCTGCTGGAAGGACAGCGAAGAAGGAGCCCCGCTTTCAGAGGCAGAGCGCTGTCTTCCGCGTGGCATACATTTGTGCCAGCCATGGGTCATGAAACCCTCTGCTTTGCTTTTGTGGCCAGGGCTGGGCCTTTCGCTAATGGGCTGTGATTATTTGTGTACATGAAAGGGGGCTCTGGCGGGGGTTATCTTAATTTTTGGTGGCTTATGACAACTTAGGTCCCACTTAGAGTCATGATGCACTTGAGAGCCCTCGGATTATAGACCAGAAGTGTTAGTTTTGCTGCCAGCACCTTAGAATTGGAGCGGACGGCCACGGAGTTCTGGGCACTGTTATATGTGATTCCATCTAGTTTATTGGTGTGTATCAACCAGAGATGGTGGTTTTAGTGGTATATTGGGGGGGGGGGAGGGGGCTCTAGAGCTGGTGTCAGTAATGAATAAAAATGTCTTTTGGAATTTTCTGCTCTGGTATAAGAGGAGCAGCTGGACCTGGGGTTTGAGTTTGTGCTGCCTCAAAGCGGCTCCCGTCTTTCCCGTTGCTCCGCAGCTGCCGCGTACTTTGCGCTCTGCTTTTTGTGATGTACTGGTCCAATTTCTTTCGCAGTGAAGTAGATCTAGAAATCGTGCCAGAGATCATCTGATTCCTCTTAAATGTTAGGCCATGTGGACTTACCATCTAGAGGAACAGTCCATTAATTTTGACTAGCTGTTTTGTTTTGTTTTTAAATTGCTTCGAAAGGAACAACTGACTGTGTGCTAGATCGGGAGAAAAAAGAAAAAGAAAAAACATAGCCAATTGCCTCTAATCCTTTGCTTCTCTACTCTCAAAGGATGTTTAGTTCTGAGCTTTATGCCGCTTATTATACATTTTATATTTTATATGGAACCAAGTTTTGTGAACCTCACCATTTACAGTGCATTTAGGGCTGACGTGGCAGGTGAGTGTTTTACGGGGTTGTAAAAATTAATGCTCAGAGTTTGGGGCCGTGGAAAAGAGTGCACGTGTGTGTTTTCCATTTCAAGACAAACAAGAAGGATTTGTATGCCCGGCATGGCCTTTCTGCTCGGTCTTGCTGCAGAACTTGCAGGTGCCTTCGTCGCTGGGCATCTGAATCTGAGATTTAAAGATAAATCTCATCGTAGTGAGATTTATTGATAAAACCTAGACTAAGAACGTATAAAAAATATTAGATTATTTGGAGACTCTTCCGTGTGGTTTGTACTATTCTTCCCCACCCCAATATTTTAGTTACTCTTTTTGTGGGATAAACTAATGTTATTTTTTTCTTGGCTGACTGAGGAAATAGTTACTTTTATCCGTTGTTGCCCATAGACTTAATAGTTGAGCTGGTGACAGAATTTCTGAGTGAGTAAAAGGTTACTTGACTAATGAACCCTGGCACCCTAACCCCAGATTCCCGGATGTGGAAGCAAACCCCATTGTTTCTTGTAGGATGTACCCTCAAGTACGTATGATTAGGACTGTAGGTTGAACAGGTCAAAGCTGCCATAGCTCCGTCACTATAATCAAAGCTCATTGAAAACTCCCAATGTGGTTTGTACTTGCTGTGTGAAGTACTTCATTATGCCTCATAACGTCCTTAATCGTGCCCTAGTGCCCTAGCTGTAGAAATGTCGCTAGTTCTGGCTGCAAACATAAAAAAAAGACTGTCTTAAAAGCTACAGGATCTGGATGTTTTCTGAAAGTTTTTCTGCTTCAGAGTGGAAAACAGATCATGTTTGAGTGTCACACTAATCATTCCTTTTTTTCCTTCTTAAATAGCGGTTGTTTTGTGATTGTATGCTGATACAACACAGTTTGAGGCTCAGCATCGTGATAAGGTTCTCACCGGAGATACTAAAAATAGTGTTTGAGTTTTTCTTATTTTGAATCTGATGAAAAAGCCAGAAGATCCATTTGATTTAAAACAAGTGTATTTTTACTGCTGTTGCTGTAATCGCAAGTGATGGTGTGTTCTTCGCAACTCTGGTGAAAATATCCTGAGCTTGCCAGCGGGGCAGTTCCCTGGCTTTTGCACATGATGTCTGACACACTTGGATTTTAACATTGTGTGCAGGACATCTGGAAAAGTTAGATGGCAGCAAATCAGAGCAAAATCTGTTTTTTTGGGGGGGGGGGGTTTGAAGGAAATAAAGGTTTAATATTTGGGTCCTTAAGAAAGAATTTGATCTGGGGGTGGTGATAAAATGTCTATAGAAATGTAAAGGGAATCTTAGATAGGGTTTTTTAATTGCCGAGAGAGAGGGTTCCTTGAGAGAAGTCAATGCATAACCTTAAAAAAGGACTTGGTACGTAGTCTGCCTTGTCTTTCATTCAGCAAAGCAAACTGGAAGGGAAAGGCAGTTTCAGTTTGGAAGCGACTGCTGCCCCTTTAGTGTTTACACCAAAATGGGCCATTGCTTTGCAATCCATTCAGTTGTGTGAATCTGTTGAAAGGAATATGATCTGCAAGGCAGGAACGGAATTAAAATTTTGAGCATGAAGTTGGGGCGTTCGGACTTTGGCAGCCTCCTCCCCCCCCCCCCCCCTGTTGTGCAGGTGTTGGTTTCTTTCCTTGTCATTGATCTTATTTGTACTTTTGGAAAGGAGAGCCCTGGTTGCAGAGGGCTTCTCTAGACTGCAGCTCAGCACCGCATGCTGTTTTGCATGTGACCCACGGGTGGCTGCTGAATGAGTGTGTGCCCCCTGCTTCCTTATAGGACCGCTGGCCTCTGTGGAAGAACGCCGGACCGCTGCAGGATTTGCTTGCTCCAGTGTTGAAAAATTTCTCTTTGTTAAGTGGGGCTCAAGTGAGGATCATCAGCCAAACGGAGCCGAGAGCAAGCAGCACTCGGCTCAGGCCCAGCGGGTTGCTCTGGAGGTTGTGGTTTCCTGTGGAGGTGTTGCAGCTGGTGGTGTGGGGCGAATTGCCGTAGATTTGTGTGTGTTTGATGTGGACAGCGACAGTCATTTGGCAAGCTGTAGAAGCGCACTGTGTCCCGACTCCATGCAGCGCTTCTTCCCAGGCCAGCCCTGCCCTTGGCTCTTCTGGGGTCTGCTTCTTGTGCTATGGCAGGTGCCCCCCCTTCATGCCCTGCTTTCCTTTTACTCTGAGGGAGTTGATCCAGCCATGCCATCCCCCCCCCCCCGTAAGTAGCAGTGTCGAAAGAGCTGGTGTAGGTCTGAGTGTTTGCACCCTAGCAGCAGGAGGGGGGGGGGCATGGAGCTGACAGGAAAATCAGTATTTTGGACCCCACCAATTAATTGCAAGATGGGTCCTGAATGGATCCCAAGTGGATTCCCTACCTCTCGCATCCAGTGGTATTGGGAAGGCAAGATTTGCACTTCCAAGGTCTCTTCTTTAGCAAGTATTGGAAATCAGTAAGATGCCAGCTCTAGGTTGGGAAATTCCTGGAGGATTGGGGGGGGGGTGGAGCTGGAGGGAAGTGGGGGGGATCGAAGTGCAGTACAATGCCGTAGGATCCACCCTCTAACCATTTCTTCCTGGAGAAGAGCTGTAATTCTGAGAGATCTGTCTCCGGGCCCCACCTGTGGGCTGGCGTTCCTAGAATCAGGAGCAGCTTCCCTGCTTACAGTAGCAAGTCAAACTTCATGTTGTCCTTGAAGGAGAAAGGGTGCTGTGTATTACCAAGGTCTAGTGTGTGTGTGTGTGTGTGGGGGGGGTATCTGCTACAAGTCTGCAGTAACCAATCCATCCACTGCTTTTCTAGCAAAGACTTCTGTGCCGGGGCCTTTGTGGGGTGACGGTGGGCTGGGAGAGGCAGGCGATGTGGGTGTTTCCGTCTCTGTGGAGGTGCATTTAAGGTGAGGGCTGAGCTGTATTCACTTGAAGTGGAGCTTTGCAAACCATTGTCCCTCAGGAGGGGGCAGGGGACCGAATCACATCTTGTGGCCAGTTCCCCCCTCAAACCAGCTCTCCAGTCTGCTCATGCGGCAGCTCTGAGGTTCTGGGCAGTACGAGATGTCGTGGTCTGTGGGCGCTGGAGTGCCGTGAAGGCAGTGGGCTTGTGCCCCCAAAGATGGCAGTGTGATCAGCCTCCCAAGTGTGGTCATAGCTGTTCTCAAGTTGGAGGGTTTCAGCAGAGAGAGAGAGAGAGAGAGAGGAACTAGGAGTGCCGCACTTGCATTCTTTTGTTCTGCGTCAGATTTCAGAGAGAGGAGCGGCTAATTGGTGGCAGCTGTCTTCAAAATGGGCCAAAGGGTTAGGCTGCCTTGTGAGACGGTATCCCTCAGCCCTCCTCTTGGGTGAGTCCTGGGGGTGCCAACTCCAGACCAAAGAGCAAACAAGTCGGACCTCTTGCTTGCTTGGCCAAGTCACTCACCTAGCCTTACCGGACATCCCCTTTTTAGAGGACCTGCCCTCTTTTTTTGGTTTGTTTGTTTGGTTTTTTTAAAAAAAAAACTGGTAAAAATGTCCCCTTTCCCAGTTAGTAACAATTACCACAGTTGCAGGAGGAGGAGGAGGTATTTCAAAGGAGATCGGTCACAGCGCTCACTAGCTTGAAGCAGTCAAGTCGGGAAAGAGGTCCTCTTTTTTACTTTTCAAAATATGGTGACCCCGACCTAGTCTGTTCCTTGAGGTTAGAGATGAGGGTATCTGGTATGAGTAGTGGCCCCTTGTCTGGACCCAGCTGGGCTGGCCGTGCTGATCCCGGCCACAGCAGGCTCATGGCTGGATTATTGTAATGTGCTGGAGGTGGGGCTGCCCTTGGAGACTGCTTGGGAGCTTCAGCTGGTGCAAAATGCTGCAGCTTCTCTCCTTGAGGAACTCAGTGGAACCAGTCGTGTTACACCAACCTGAAAAACAGCTCGCCGGCTGTCTGGGTCTGGGTCCAATCCAAGGTGTTGATTATTTGCTTCCAAAGCTCTTTTCAACCGGGCCCCCCTCATATCTTCCTCCCCCCGCCTTGGTCTGCTGACTGAGCTTGCTTCAGGCTCTGACCAAGCGGCTGATTCACCCTTCCTCCGCGTGGAGCGTGTTCTCAGTTGCAGTGCTGCTGCTTGTGGAGAGCAGCCTGCCTGAGGGATCCCTTAGCGGCAGTGTCCCCCCCCCCCCCCCCCTGGTGAATCTGACCAAATGTTTAACTGGGCTGAGTTGAGTCAGTCTGGTTTGAGAGATGGTTGCTCAGGATTTCTGGTAACGTTTTGGTCTAGTGTGTTGGTATTAAATTATTGTGGTGCGATGCTGTTGTAATTGGAATCGGCTTTGCGTCCGTGGGGAGGGGGAGGCTAGAAATGTCTCTTTAAAATTAAAAAAAGCCACCTGGAGGGACTCCTCTGCAGCTCTTTGTCTCCTGGCCGAGGCCCGCAGAAGGAGAGGCGGGGGCTTTCGTGACTTGGTTTCAAGGATTCGAAATATTTTTGAGCGCCAGTAAGCAGGGGAAGCCCTTGGGGGGGGGGGAGGTGAGGGGAGCGGGGGTTATGTCTTTGCCTGGGAAGGAGCGCAGAGGGTGGGGGCTGACCCTACATTTGGACAGGTCTTCCTGGGATGGGGGGCTGCTGCCCAGTCTGTCCTGGTGGAGGCACAGCTCCATCCTGGTTTCTGGAGCAGAAGTTGCCATGAGCCACTGCTCAGCCACCGTCCGGGGGGAGCATCCGTCACAGGCGGGCTGAAGCACCTGGTCCACTCTCTGGCATTGGCTGGTGTTTCCGAGGAGGTGTCCTGTCGCCAAAGGTGGCACGACAAAGGCCCCGTTTTTGCCGTCTGCTGGCCGCAGGCTGGGCACTCCGGGTGGCGGGGGCTCGAGGCTGTGAGCCGGCTCCCCTGGAGACTGCCAGACCGGGACAGACTGGGAGGAGGCCGGCTTCAGGCAGAAGAAAAGGTGGCCCGGGAGCTCGGGGGGGGGGGGGGGCTGGCGCTCCTTTGCCCCTCCTGCCTCGCCTAAGCCCACAGTGGGCAATGCCAGGCTGTGCCCTCCGGGATGGCCTTGAGGGCTCTTTCGGCCTGAGAGAAACAGGGTCCCCGGAGGGGAAGGGGAGGGCAGAAGGCTCTCTGTCAGCCACTTGAGGGGTTGCAGGGACCGGAGCTGCTCGCTTTGATAACTGGATGGGTAAAGTGGCGTTCCCTCTCCTCCTTGGTTCCACCCCAGACTTCCTAATGTCCCCGGGCTTCCTTCCTTCCTTCCTTTTAAAGACAAGAGCACTGCTGCTGCTAAGGGGAGCGAGGGGGGGGGGGAGAGACACTGGCAGCTGTTTGAAAAAAGAGTGGGGTGCTGGGTGTGTCGCTGCTGTGTTTTTCTCAGCCAGGCCTGCCCCTGACAGTGGTGGCTCTGCTGGCCGTGCCTGCACCTTGGAGACAAGGACTTCGCAGTGGTTGTGCTGGCTGGAGTGACATCAGGTTAGCCCCCCCCCCCCCCCGCACACATGCAAGATGTCCTCCCTTTGGCGATTATCCGGAAACTGCCATTGGTCCAAACCAGTGGAGTCAGGAGGAGCTGGCTGGGTGGATCATTGTGTCCTGGTGGTTTCCAAGCCCCATTCAAAGCACTGGTTTTGACCTTGATGGGTGCAAATCGCCCTGGTCCAGGATCCCCCCCAGGACTGCCTCCCCCCACGAGACCCACCCTGGGATTTAAGGCTTTCCTCGGAAGCTCTGTTGGGTGGGCCTCGGTGGAGCGAAGGGTGTGGGTTGGCCACACGTGGCGGGGGGAGGGCCTGTGACACCTGAGCCCCCTTCCCTGGCCCTTTCGGAGTGTCCTTTAGAGGCCACGTGGGAAGGCCGTGCCGTTCCTTCTGACTTTGGGGGTTTTGTCTCTCTCACCCGGCTCCCTGTGCCTGGTGACGTTTCGGGGCTGCGCTTGGTTTCTCTGCCGGGCATTTAGCCCTCTGTCTGGCCGTGATCTTTATTCTGTATCGCTGTGGTTTTTAAAATATCCCATTAGCCACTTTGGGACATTGGCCAAAGGCAGGACAGACATATACTAAGCGGTGGTTCTGGTTTCAGCCCTTGGCACCTCCCCGTGGAAAGAGTGTCAAGGAGCAGGCTAGGGAAGTAACCCCCCTCCCTTTCCTCGCCAGCTGGGGGAAACATTGGTGTCCCGGTGGTCTGACTCAGTGGAAGTCGGCTTCCAAGGGCCAACCCTCTGCAGCAAAAGGCTGCTGCATCCCAGCAGAAGTGCTCCCTTGAGGGGCCAGGGCTGGGAGAGCGCATGATGTGCAAGCTGGAAGGCACATGGCAACCCTCCCTGGCTTTCACTGCGCTGTGTCGGTGCTGGGGCTGAACGCCACGTGGGGGGCAGAAACAAATGCTTGAGCCCCCCTGCCAGCACTGACTTTGTGGGGGGGGGGGGGGCGGCGGGATGGAGAGAAGCAGTAAGGGACCCCATACTGGACCCATATGTATTCTCCACAGCCGGTCTCTCACAGGCGTGTCCACTGTCTAAAATGTGTGGTCAGAGCCCTGTCGTCGTCGTCCCCCCCCCCCCCCCGGCGGCCTTTATGCTTCACTTTCCTTCACTGCCTGTCGTGTTTCTGTTGGATGGATGGCGAGGCCTCGTTCTCCAACTGTTTGGAAGCTCCCACCTGCTCCTGCTTACCATGTGCAAAGTTATGGACTAATTATTGTGTAGAAAAAAACACTGTAGAGAAAAGAAATGTATAATTTTGCCTTCACGAACAAGGATTTCTGAATTAATAGCCTTTTCCCCCTAAGCTGGTGTTTCTTGATCATAATTTCCCTCTCATGTGCCCCCCTCCCCCAAACAGAAGTTTTTCCTTCAACATTTTGTGAGCCCCCCTGAGCCCATTTTGGGATAGGGTGGGATATAAATCCAATAAAATAAAATAACATAAACCTGAGAGGAGCCCCCAGATGTCATCTTTCCCCCCCTCGCCTGGCCCAGATCCTGGCCACTTTTTTGCTCCAGTTCAGCTTTGCTGAAAAGACGGGGGCTGTCCTGCCCAGGCGGGGTCTCACGGCAGAGGTGCCGAAATGTGTGCTTGAAGAAACAGGCCCTTTTGGACCCCCCCTGTCTTGGTCAGGTTCTGCTCCTTTCCCTTGGCTGTATTTCTTTGCGACTTGCCTGTGGAGGAGGGTGGGCACGAAATGGCACCCGGTTGCCCCTTGGGGGGGAGAAATTCCACCGAGGGAGGCTGTTCTGTTCCCTCTCGGCTCCGCAAGTGTTAGGCAGCAGCCCTTTGTTTGATAAACCCAAAAGAGGGGTCCTTGGGGTGGGCGTCAAAAGTCTGGCTTTCACACGAGAGTGTGGCACACATCCTGCCGGGCCTGTGCAGGAGAGATGGCACTTGAGCCTCTCTGCAGCGTGGTTGCTGGAGTCAAGGGAGGCCCTTGACAGGAGAGCTGTGAACCCAACCACTGGCTGGTTTTGAGGGGAGTCCTGATGTGAAATCCACACTTCAGATAATGAGACCTTTGGAAGTCTTCAGCCTCAGCCGGCCTGCCGCCTCTGCCCGGGATCCTGGAGCTGGGGATCCTCTGCTGAGATGTCAGGCTAGCTGCTCCCGAAGCAGCTTGCTGGCAAAAAAGGCTTTGTCCCCTCAGAGCCTTCTTGTAACGACAAGGAGCCATGCGAGTCTTTTGTTTCCCAGGCTTGAAGGCCGAGCAAGAGAAGAGAAGCCCTGCTGGCAGATGGGCCTCCGTGGGGCGAGGAGGGCGAGGGCTGAACAGGCTTCCTTAGGAGCTGTGCCGCTGGCCCTGCCCTGTAGTCTTGGGATGCCAAGCGATGGGCATCCTGGCTGACCTGCGCTTTGGTGGAGGAGTGGACCCCCCAGCCTGGTCTTTGGCACCCTGCTGCTGCCTGCCTGCCTGCGTGGCCACGGAAGGCTTTCCCTTTGCTTGCCAGGCACCGGTTCCTTCTGCGAGGTGAGGAACAGCCATTCTTCTGCAGGTGTCCTATGCGAGGTGGGATGTGCCCTTCGGAGTAGCCCCCGCTGAAGCTCACCAAGCCCACCACCTCTGGCGCCAAAGGGTCACCGTTTGGTCTTAACATCTTTTCAGAGATGCAGATTAGATTTGTGTGCGTGTGTGTGTGTGGGCTTAGGGGGGAGGGCATGATTTGTTCCCACACAGAGTACCCCTTCCGGTTGAGGGTCATTAAGTCAGACTCTATGTTTGACTTACCTTCAGTGTTGAGTGGAAGAACAAAAATGCCCCAATTTCTGCTTTGGGAGTCGCTGGAGCGTTTGGGGAGAGAAGTTTGGCTCCTCCTGGCATTTTCCTCTCTTGCAGATTCTTTCCTTTGTGATGTGTTGCCTGTGCCAGGAGGGAAGGGGGCCCTCAGCTGTGCGGATCTCCCCCCCTGTGGCACAATGTCCACTGCCAGGGGCAACCGTGTTCCAGACAGGGTTCAGAGGACGCACCCCCTTGTGCCCCTGTGCCACAGTCAAGCAAGGCGAGAGCTCAGCTGGAGGGACGGGCGCATCTTCTTGGCCCAACCTCAGAGGTTCCACTTGAGTCACTGAACGTGCGCACCGTAGAGCAGGGCCCTGGTGTCCTGTAACTTTTAACAGACAAAGAGGCCCATGCGGGAGAGGCCCCCGCCCTGCCAGAGGGGCAGGCATCGGCAAGGACGTCAGGAGCCCTTATGGAAATAACTAAGGGAGGAAAGTGGCCTGGGTATATAGCAGAGCAGTTGCCTGGGTTTGGGGGGGGGGGGGGGCAGACTGTGCAATCCACCCTTTCTGTGGAACCTTCGCTTTGCCTCAGCCTGTGCTGCTCTGGAAGGGCCTCAGGATGGGCGGAATAACCTCCAGGTTTGTTGTCTTCCAGCCAGCAAAGTGCCATTCTCCCCCCTCCCCCCCCCCCCACACACAAAAATAAAGACTTACTTGGCCGGCTTCTTACTTGGTAGTCACCATTTTGCCAACCGTGTGCCTTTGAAATGGACTCTCTTTGCATATTCAAGCATTTCCTTGCCAGTTTTTATCTGTGAATAATTGCATTAATGATTCCAAATCAATACTTTCTTTCCTTAGCTATTCAGTTGAATTTATTTTGTGATTAGCTAATGAGTACATCTAACCAAGGCAGTTCTAACTGGCAAACTTTTTTAACCCACAAGGCATCCCTCCTTACACTTTGCGCGACACCGAATGGTGTCCAAATGGTGGCATCGTGTCCATGATTGAGCTTGGTTGGCGCTTTGGGGCTGGGAGGCTTGGCACTGCGCCAGGCCGTCGGTGCTCCGCCCTTGCTGGCTGGCTGGGCTGGGCTAAGCTGGGCTGGCTACTCAAGAATCTAGCCCAGCCCTCTCCCTGGCTCCCCCTCCTCCTCCTTGGGTACGTGTGAGTGTGCTGGGACACCCCACACCCGGGAGTGGCTGCTAGTCCCTTTCCAGGTGTCGTGTGTCTTTTGCCTTTCAGTTGTCATGCATAGAACGTCCCATCAGTCAATGGAAATCCTTTCTGCCCTGGGAGCTGAGCCCGCCTTAGGGGTGTGTGTGTGTGTGTGCCAGTTTGTGTCCTTGGTCACTTTCCTGCGAGGAGCCCTGTGGTGTTCCCAGGTGGTCTCTCTCCAGATGGAACAGATATTTTTGATGAGTTTTTCTCTCCAGTGGACCCCTCTGAAATTGACTTTCCTTTCCCGGGGTTTTATGTGCGAAAGGTCAAGGCCGAATGGGAAAGACCCCTGACTTCCAAACCTTTCCCTGGGGTTACTAAGAGGCTTTACCCATTGCATTCCTCTGCTTTAGAGCTATTACAGGTTCCTGTAGTTGACGCACCAGTGGCGGCATTGCAGTCTTCAGGAGTAGTCTCTGAAGATGGCCATGGTACATTAAGAGATAATCTGGATAAAAGGGCAGAGTTTGCCCTCCGCAAGACCCATGAGGCCAATGCCCTAGCTATCCGGGCCTCATCTGCAGCGTCTACGGTATCCAGGGCAGTCATAGTTTGGATGCGCAGACTCATACAAATGTTACGTGAAGGCAACCATGGTCTGCTAGAAGGAGCCAATTGGTTATTAAAAGCAGTTTCCTTTTCAGCGGATGCCACCCTGGACTCAATGGTTTTTTCAGCAAGAGCAATGTCCACAGTGGCCGCAGCGTGATGCACTCTTTGGTTGAGAGCCTGGCCAGCTGACTACCAATCTAAAGCCATGGTGTCAGCGTACCCATTCCAAGGGGACAAGCTATTTGGAGACCCCTTGGAGAAAATCCTTGTGGAAACACGCGGCAAAAAGAAGACCCTACCTAGATCAATCAGGACTGGTGACAAGAGACCGGGCTCCTCGTCTTCCTTTCGTCCCTACAATTCATCTTACAGATCTCGACAGGATATCAGGCGTCCTACGTGGACCCCCAACAAGCAGCCCTTTCGCCGAGGAGGCTTTAGCTCCTCAAACAGATTCAAGAACTTCAGAAACAGAGCTGATAAGGGCGGAGACTCCAAACCCACTAAAGCATGACTATGCAGACATCCTGGTGGGTGGTCGTCTTCTACTCTTCTTCCCAAGATGGATGACCTCAGAACCCGATTTATGGACTATGGACGTCATTTCCTTAGGCTACAGAATAGAACTCGTCCCTCCCTCCCACCCGCTTCTTACCTTCACCAGTCCACAAAAACCCAGAAAAACGAAACAGAACCCTTGCGGCAATGAACCATCTACTTCGTATTCGTGCAGTGGAACCAGTACCTTCAGAAGAACTTCGAGCTGGGGTGTACTCAATTTTCTTCACTGTGCCAAAAAGAAATGGGGATTGGAGAGCAATCCTCGATTTGAAGTTCTTAAACAAATTTGTCGAGTTGCGGCACTTTCGCATGGAGACCTTAAGGTCCATCGTGGAAGCTCTTCAGCCGGGAGAGTTCCTTACCTCGGTGGATCTGACAGAGGCATACCTCCACATCCCGATTTTCCAACCGCACAGGAGATTCCTGCGCTTCTGCGTAGGGAGCACTCACCTACAATTCCGGGCTCTTCCCTTCAGCCTGTCCTCAGCACCCCGCGTTTTCACCAAGATTTTAGTTCATCCGGTAGCTCATCTCAGGAAATGTGGCATCCACATCCACCCATACCTCGACGACCTCTTGATTCGCTCACAATCATGGGATCAATCACACAGGGACGCTGCTGAGACCATAAAACTCCTGGAAGAGTTTGGATTTGTAATCAACAAAAAGAAGAGTCATCTACAGCCTACTCAACATCTAGAACATCTCAGAGTGTTGATCGATACACGCTCTTCCATACTGTTTCTACCCTTGAGCAAAGCGCAAAAGATCAAAGGAATAGTGGCACAGATCATCACGGCCCGCACGTCATCCTTGTCTCTCCTGGCCAAGATGATGGGTCTTATGATTTCAACTCTCGACTCGCTTCAGTGGGGAAGGTTTCACTCCAGACCTCTTCAGAAGTTCCTTCGTCCTTCCAAAACCACATCACCTTAAAGACAGACATGTCCTTGAAGGTACCGTTGCAAGTGAAAGCCAGTCTTCGTTGGTGGACAAGGTTATCCAACTTGACACAGGGGAAAACCTATTGGATCCCAGAACAGGTCCAGATTTTCACGGATGCCACTCTCTCCGGCTGGGGAGCGACCCTCCTTCATTTTCCAACACAGGGCCAGTGGTCCATGGCAGAAAGATCCCTTCCAATCAACCTCTTGGAGCTTCGGGCCATCCGCCTTGCACTTCTACACTTTTCTCCAAAGATACAAAACAAACACGTCCTGATAAGGACAGACAACATATCTGCCAAGGCATACCTCTGCAAGCAAGGGGGGATGCAGTCCCCAGCGTTAGCCAGAGAAGCAGCTCTACTTCTGAATTGGGCAGAGAGCAATCTATCGTCACTACAAGCAGAGCACATACAAGGTACAATCAATACCCAGGCGGACTGGCTCAGCCGCCAGACCATTCAGGAGGGGGAGTGGTCCCTACATCCAAATGTTTTTCAGCTGATCATCTCAGACCTTTTTTGCATCTCCGACCAGTGCTCAACTGGACAGATTTTATACCAGGTTTTTCCATCCATCGGCAGAGGAAACGGACGCCCTTCTGTCTCCGTGGCCTATGGGACTTCTCTACGCCTTTCCACCTCTTCCAATTCTTCCAAGGCTACCGCGCAGAATACGACTCCTCCAAGCAGAAGTCATAGTGGTGGCCCTTATTGGTCACATTGACCGTGGTTCACGTCTCTACTACAGCTGTCAGTGTCTCCATCTCTCCGCCTCCCAGTTCTGGAAGACATGCTCGTCCAAGGACTGATCCGGCACCCCGATCCAGGATGGTTCCATTTAACCACGTGGAGGTTGAGCAGCAGAAGTTTGCAAGACTAGGATATGACAAGGCAGTTATAGACACCATTTTGGACTCCAGAAAACCATCCACGACTCGAATCTACGTCACGTGGAAAGCTTTCGTACGGTGGTCCAGGAGGAAGAAGATTGACCCTCTTCACCCCAGAGTCCGGTCTGTGTTAGCCTTTCTCCAAAATGGAAAATGCACGGGTCTTAAAGCATCCACACTTAGACGACAGGTAACGGCGTTGGCTTCAGTCCTTCCTCTTTACAGAGGATTACCGATATCCCAACATCCACACATCCTGCGGTTCCTCAGGGGAGCTTCGTTCAAGGATCCTCCAACCCGTCACAGGTTTCCCACTTGGAGGGTCAACACGGTCCTTAGGGCGTTGACTAAACCTCCTTTCGAGCCAATCTCTTCCATTTCCTTGAAGTTCCTGAGAATGGAAACTTTGTTCCTAGTCGCCGTTACTTCAGCACGACAAGTTTCGGAGTTAGGTGCTCTCTCAGTACGATCTGACTTGTGCATGTTTCACAAGGACATGGTGGTGCTCCGTACAGACCCATGCTTCTGTCCAAAAATCAATTCATCCTTTCATAGGAACCAAGAGATCTACCTGCCATCTTTCATTCCAAACCCATCTCATCCAACAGAGAGAACATGGCACACACTAGACGTTCGGGGATCTCTGAAGTGCTACGTTCTCCGGACGGCATCCATCCGTAAGACGGAAACTCTGTTTATTAACATCTCTCCACCACATATGGGAAAGAAGATGTCCACAGCAGCAATCAGTTACACGGTTCGAGCTTGCATTGCAGAAGCATATAAAAGTATGCGCCTGTCAGTTCCGGAAGGCATTACCGCCCATTCTGTGCGCAGTACGGCTACCAATGCTGCCTTCATCAACAGAGCGTCAGTAGAGGAGGTATGCAGGGTGGCCACATGGTCGTCTTTGAATACTTTTATAAGACATTATAAAATCAACTCTTATGCCTCTGCGAACGCAGCCTTTGGCAGCCGGGTCCTTCAGCACATTCTAAATGAGGATGACGATCCCCCACCCGGAACCCAGGACCATTGCTCTGAGAGGTCCCACACAAGATGGCCTCCACCTCAGAGGGAGAACGACCAGTGGTTACTTACCGTGAGGGGTCCTTCTCCTCTGAGGGTTGGAGGACATCTTGGCCCTCCCGGATCGCCATCATCATCAGGTATGACACAGAGTTTACAGGGGCCAGAGAGACAGAGAGAGAGACAGTTTGAGGCTGGCCTCTTTGACATCAGCGATTAACCTCACGTAACCGCATATTATTGATTGAGAAAGTTTTTTCACTATATCTTGTTCTTCCTGTTACACTTACTTTAAATTTAGCTGTCTTTACTTCTGAGTTTGATGTTACTGCAGCTTTTGGAGTTCCCAAACTGAGTAGGGGTGACTCCTACCACAGGAAACAGGAAGAAGCAAAAGACTTAGTCCTGCCTCCCTGAAGATAGGTGGGAATCACGCACACACAAGATGTCCTCCAACTCTCAGAGGAGAAGGACCCCTCACGGTAAGTAACCACTGGTCGTTTCGTGGCTATTTTTGGCTATCCTTGCTAGAGAGAGGTCAAGGACACCCTCCCCTAGCAACAGAAGAACAGTCAGAGCTCGCTGCGGGGGGGGGGGGGGGGATGCACAGAAAGCTGGTTGCTTCCCTACACCTAGGAAACCTGCAAGCCCCCAGAAGGAGGAGCTGCGGTATTCTCCCCACTGAAAATGGCCACTGGCTCAGAGCCAGAGCGTGGGTCAGAGCAATGTTAGGTTTGCGAGCTTCGGTGAAGTCCCTGCCGTGTGGTGGTACATCCCTCCATCATGTGACTGTCGCAGCCTCAGCTTAGGGGGAGTTTAAGTCTGGGGGCCGGCCTCTTGATTTGGCTTGTCCGGCCGTCTCTTAAACCCACGCCAGATCTCTGACCCAGCCTTGCTTCCCCTCCACCAGATGCTGCAAAGCTGGCCAGCCTGCCTGTCTCCTCCTCGGTTGGGGATGGGTGAGAGGAGAGCAATTGAATGGAGACCTCTGGCTGTCAGCTTCGTGGTGAATGGCCAGGCCCCGGAAGGGAGGCTGAAGCTGGCTGGCCGTGGGCATGCTGTGTGTGCCACGGAGGGGTGGAGGGGAAACGGGGGCTCTCTGCCCACAGAGGCTAACTCTTCACAGCTCTGCTGCTCATGAGGGGAGCTGGGGCCACTGAGCCCCCCCCCCCCGGGACTGCTGGACATTGGTCTGGCAGGGTCCCTCGGAGGTGGCTTTCCTTTCTGGAGCTGGAAGACTCAGAGGGTGCCTGGGTGCCTTGTGTGCTCTTGGGCCTCAGCCTCAGTTGCTTGGAGAGGCTTGACTCGGAGGTTGCGCATCACTCTCTGGCAGTTCTCGACCGGCCATCTGTGAAGTGGGGCTCACACCCACTTTCTGCCAAGAACTCTTGTGGCAGCAAAGGGCTGGAGGAGCCAGTGGCCGCCCCTTAGCAGGTTGTGGAGAGGGATGGAATGGAGCCGCTCTGGGGGCCGGGGGCTGAGCCTCCGGTCTGGGGATGGATGGGGCACCCTGGCCCTGGCTTCTGTGGGCGGCAGGAATTAGGGTCTCTGTCCCTGCTTGGGGGGGGGGGGTTGTCATCATTACAGCTTTCTCCTGGGGAATGCCTGGGGTGCTGCGTGTTCCTGGCATTTGTGCCGCAGCCCTTGTTTTTGCTGGGAGGAAGGTGCAGTCCTTCTGGCTGGTGCACGTCTGGCTGCTCCCCCCCCCTCCCCCCCACGTGGATGGCGCCTGCAATGTCTCTGTGTCCAGCAGCAGCAGCAGCAGCAGTGCCGGCTGAAGGCTTTCAGGGACTGTCTCTAAATAGTTACGAGAGGAATTTTTAGAGACCTGGAGGGGCGGCCCTTTGCAGAGAGTGAGTCCGGTCTCTGTATGCTGAAGCTGACGGGGTTTCAGGAGCCACTTGGCAGCACTGAACACACACCGCTCTTTCTGCGGCTGGCTCTGGAAGTGCCCCACCCTCACAGTGCCACTCCCCCGTAGGGGAGTGTTTGGGCAGGGGGGGAGAAGAACTTGGGGGGGGGGGTCTGCCATTATTACCCCTTGCCTCAATGATGCCTGTCCCCCTTTCTCCTGCCTGTTTGTCCTTGCTCACTTCCCCTGCGTGGGGAGGGGGGCTGTTTCCACACAGGGCTCCCAGAGGGTGAGGGGAGCTGAGGCAAAACAATGTGGCCTGGCGGATTTCTTCCTCCTTGCCACTTCCTGCCTAGCTTCACCTGTTTCTCCCAAGGTCCGTGCCTGTAGCCTGGCTGCCCCGGGGACGGAGCGCCCAGGCAGGGTGGGGGGCTTTGCTTGGAGGGCTTCCTTCCTCCGCCGTGGCTTTGAGGCCTTCCTGCCTTCCCTCGAGGCAGGCGCAGTGTGTTCTGGGGGCTTCCCCTGTGCACGGGGCTCCTCATCCGTGTCCTGGCTGCCAGGTGGCACGGTGAGGCCTCAGGAGCTGCCTTCGGGGCATCCTCCCAGGGCTTTGTGCAACTCTCCTCTTCCGCTGCCAAGGCAGAACCCCCACTGGGCGGGCAGAAGGGGTCTCTGGGCCAGTCACCAGCCTGTCCTCCTCTCTGTTTCCGCCCATCTCCTCCTTCTCCCTGGAAGGCACCCAAAGCAGCGCGCAGTGTCGTTCTTCTCCATTTTCTCCTCGCAAAAACACACACTCCCCCTGCGAGGGTGGTTAGACTGGGAGAGAGTGGCAGGCTGGAGGTGGCTGCCCAGTGACCATCAACGGTGCCGTGGGCATTGGAGCCTGGGTGGCCCTGGTCCCTGAGAGGCCTGGGGCCCTGCCAGTCAGAGCAGGAGATACTGTGGCAGGTGGGACATCGTGGCAGAGGGCGCTTTCATCCCGCCGAGCATCCCATTCTCTCACGTTGGAGCTCGTAGGAATGGGGAGGTGGGTCCTTTTGCTTCAGCCTCCAGTCGAGGAGGAAGCGGAGCCCGCAGAAGCCCCCGCCTATCTGCACGCACCACGTTTTGGATCTGGTCCTTTGGACTTGAGCCCTCACTGCTCTTCAGGGCGCTTCAGGGCCCTCCGTACGTGTCCGGGGCAAGCCTGTGGGCATGAGTGTGCTGGCCCTGCTCCTGTGACTGGGGGTGCTGCCGTGCAGTTGTTGCTGATCACAGGCAGTGTGCTTTCTCCACGCCGAGGCCCTGTGCCATGCTTGGAGCCGGCAATAGTTCGTGTGGAGGCAGGGCTGGTGCCCCCATGCCCCGTAGAGCGAGGGCCGTTGTCTGGCACTACAGGAGGTCAGGCGGGGCTGTACTGCTGCCTTCCTCCATGGGGGCTGTTGAGCCGAGGCTTCCACCCTCCCTTCAGCTTCCCGTAGCGTTGGATGTGCCTGGACGAGGGACCCTGCCGAGCCCCTGAGTTAGTGAGGCCGAGGATGTCCTGCTTGTTGGACGTGCAGCTGAAGTCCAGTTGCACTGGGGTGTGGGGGGGGGAGATGCTCTGGGCCTGGAAGCAGGGGAGGGTGCGTCTGCTGTTGGCCTTGCCTATCTTGGCCAGGCTTGTTTCGTGATGGTGCCGGAGCGGGGGGCTCCCTGGGCCACTGACGTACTGCAGGCTGTGTGCTGGTTCCTGGGATGAAGCAAAGTGGGGGCCTGGCGCTGGGGTCTCCTTTCTGGGCTGCTTGCCCTCCTGCCTCCACTGGACTCTAGCCTGCAGCTGAATTCCCAGAGCGGGGCTTGGTGGGGCTACTACCCCTTTGAGCAGGACGTTGGCCTGAGCCACGGCTGAGTGCCCACGGCAGCTCTTCCCACGCTGGGCCTTTTGCTCCTGCCCAGCCCATCCTCCTCGTGGGCACGCAGCCCTGGGGCTGATGGACAGCTGCGTGGGTTCCCCGAATAGCGTATCCAGCCCTGCCGGGGGGGGGGGGGTTGGCCTCCTTCCCGAAAGACGTGTCTGGAATGCAGCCTCCTTTTCAAACCATCTCCTTTGTCCTTCCAGTCGAGGTATCCACATATGGGTGTGCCCTGCCCACCTCCGCCCTTCACCCGTCCCCTGCAGAATCTGCAGCTGGTGCCTGGAGAGGAAGGTCTCTGTGGGCCCTTCGGCTCTGGGGGTGGGGTGGGGGTTTTTGAAAGGAGGTCCCAGGGCTCCAGTCCTTCTCTGTTTACAGCAGCCCGCCCCTGTCCCGCTCTGCTTCCCTCTGGTTTTCCCTGCCCCCAGGTGAGGGCGGCAAGGGTGCTGTTCCTAAACCAGGAGGCAACAGGGGGCCTGCCGTGAGCTCTTTTGGGCATCCCCCCGGCCCCTGGTGGAGTCCTGTCTGTGGAGGGATGAAGAGCCCTGGAGGCTCAGGGGCTGCTTGCCGGAGACCACCGCCGACTCCTGTCCCAGGACACGTGTTGTACAGGGGAGGGTCCCTCGGGGCCTGGCGAGTGATGCTTCATGCCCAGAGTGAGGAAGGCGCTCTGCCCTGCTCCTCCTCAACAGCATCGGCTCTTGTGTGGGGTAGCGGTTCGAGTGTTTAGTGCCTGGGAGCCCTGGGTCTGAATATCCCCACTGGTGACCTTGGGCCAGTCACATGTTGTCAACCTAACTTACCTCACCGGGTTGTTGTGAGGATAGAATGGAGGACAATGTCAGTCACTTTGGGTCCCCACTGGGAGGGCGAATGGGGCCTGAATGAAGCAGTCCAGGGCCTTTGGCATCAACCTTGCATCCGGGCAAGCCAAGTGCCTCTGTAAAGGGCGGCCGTTTAAGAGGTGCTGAAGGGAACGGGCAGGAGGACTGGAGGGTGGGTGCAAAATCTGGGCTCTGCACAGGACATGCCATTAGAATAAGAAGACAAGATTGGGTTTATACCCCGCCCTTCACTACCCGAAGGCATCTCAGAGCGGCTGACAAACTCCTTTCTCTTCCCCTCCCCACAACAGACACCCTGTGAGGTGGGTGGAGCTGAGAGAGCTCTCTCGAGGACTGCTCTTGAGAGAACAGCTCTGACAGAACTACGGCTTGCCCAAGGTCATCCAGCAGCTGCCAGTTGGAGGCATGGGGAATCAAACCCGGTTCCTGCAGATTATAGAGTCCGTGCACTTAACCAGCACACCAAACTAGGTGCACCTAAAGCTCATCCATCTACCTGCTTGAATTGTGTGTGCCGGATGGGCAGAAACGGGGGAGTGGGGGGGGAGGGATGGGGGGGATGGGCCAGGGCAGGAACTAGCAGCACCCAGGGGGAGGAGAGTTGTCCCTGTTACGGCCCAGGGGCCCCTTGCTTGCCCTGCAGAGACAGACAGTGCTGTGCTGTGCTGTGCTGAGCGGAGCGACACCCTTCATTGTCCATTGAAGTCCGTGTGCTGAGGAGGGCATGACTCTGTTTCGGATGGCCCTGCAGTTTCCCCCCGTGGTCACCCGGCAGATCCACACAGGCCTTCTGGGGGCGATGGGCACAGAAATGTTGCCAGCTCTGCGTTCATCAGGCGTGAGGCTCGGCCCTGCTTGTTGTGTCTCTCTTGGTTGGGGGGGGGGGTGTTGCGGCCAGGCTTCCTTTGGCATCTCCAGTTTCCTTTGTGACGCTGTCAGGAGCCTCAGAACACCGTGAGATTCCTCTGTGGCTGACGGGGCCATCTCCGAGTGCCTCTAGCCTGGCACGAGGGGCCAGAGAGGCCCTGGGCCACCTCGGAATGGCACTCTGCTCGGTGCCCTTGTGGTGCCAGGATGAGTGCCTCTGGGCAGAGTGGCCCTCGAGGGACCTGCCCCGCCCATGCTGTCTCTAGTTCTGCATGGAGCTGTTGCCTTCGGGATTGTCCTGGTCTGTTTGGTCCTTGATGCCAGCCGTGTGGCTGGGCTGGCCCCGGGCAGAAGTCCTTGCTTGCCCCATTTGTCTGCCAATCCAGGCAGGGTCACCTGGAAGGGGGAATGTTGTGGGGGAGCTGCTGGACTGCACCCAGTTTGATGTAGGTCCATCAGCGCGTGTCCCATCAGTGGGGACAGTCAGTTGCGGGCAGGGAGGGGGACTGCAGGGTCTGCCTGGGGGTGAGCTTGCCGTCTGGTGTGGGGCGGTCAGGGTGTTGGACTAGGGACCCTGTGAAGAAATTCTGCACTCTGCTGATGGGGGGCAGTAGAATTTCCCTGCTTGACCTGAGATCTTGACGTTGGAAGTGTCAGGAACCGACCCCAAGGGCAGCTGCCTGATTCTGAGGCAGAGCGCCCCCCCGGCCCAGTGGCATCTGCCAGGCTGGGAGGTCACCCACAGCACCTCCTGTGCTCCGGGCACATACCTGGTCTCCTGCTCGGCCCGGGCTAGGGCAGGTGCGCGGAGAGGCAGGGGGAGCTCAGATCCGCAGTGTTGTGTCCCGAGACTGCCATTCCTCCGAGAGATGTCCTTGGCTCCCTTCCGGCTGGTCCTCACGACCGAGGGCCCGGGCACCACACGGATGAGGGCCTTGCCGCCTGCCGTTTGTCTTTCCCTCAGGGCCTCCCAAGGGACCAGGCGTTGCGGGAGGGAGGCTGAGCTGCCCACGTTGGACGTGTAGATTTCGAGCACATCTTGTTGCCAGGAGGCAGGGAGGATGTGAGGAAAACCCAGTGTGGCATTAAGCATTTGAGCCGGGGTCTCCCCAGGCCCCTCTGTCTGCTGTGCTGGGCATTCAGAGCTGATCGGAGCAGCGGGGGCAGGCGGGCCCCTCTCTGCCCTTCCTTGGCCATGCAAAGGGATGGGTGTGCTGCTTGGAATTCGCCTCTCGCTACAGGGCTGCTGGGGCAGCTGTAGGGGTGTGCAAAAGAAATTGGACTTGGAGAGTGAACGCTGAAGGCATTTAAAGTTTAAATGCCTTCAGTTCACTTGCTGAGTCCCACTCCTGCTGCAGCACAACTCAGAAGGCATTTAAAAAGACTGCAGTCTCTTTAAATGCCTTCTAGCCACCTCTAAATAAAAGCCAAATAATATCAGCTCTTATTTGGGCATGGTTATTTCGGTAGTCGAATCAGATTGTCCAATCTGTATTTGGCTGAATAAATACCCCCCAAATACCAATAGGGTATTTTTCATGCATTTATTCAGCTCGGTGTATACTGGGTGCACATCCCTAGCAGGCTGCATGTTTTGAAAAGCGCTGTGTGGTGCCCAGGGCTACGCGTGGCCAGTGAAAGCACCTCCATGCAAAAGGAGCCTGTCTGGCGTTGCTACTGAGATGTGCTCTGGCGAACCTCTGGGTGGCAGGAAGCTGGTGAAGACAGGAGCCGCCACTGACTTCTGTGTGCTGCTGGGCCCTTGCTGCTCATTCGGGGGGGGGGGGGCAGAGCTTCACCTCTCTGCAGGACTGCAGGTGGCCAGCAGGGCGCGGGGGGTGGCCTCCAGGCTGCTGTAGAGCCCAAGCCTTTCAGCAGCGGGAAGGGCAGCTGCTCGTGGCTCTGCGGGAGCACACAGGGGAGGCAGGCCCTCGGGCTGCACGGCTGTGGGGGGCTGGGGTGGAGGGCCCGACTAGGAACTGGGAGACCCGGGTTCAAATGTGCCGTGGAAGCTTGGGCCAGGCACACACTTTCAGCCTAACCTTCGTCACGGGGCTGTTTTATTTACTTTAACTACTTTATTTATGGTCCACCTTTCTTTCGGAGACTCGAGGAGGATTAAAGGATGTAAGGGTTGCAATCAGACTGCATCGCAAGGCAGCCTGTGGGCCATGGGAGAGGACCAGGGTTGCAGCATTCAGGAGGGCCGTTTCAGAGGGCGGTGGCACCTGATTGGGGGGGGGGGGGGTATCAGCTTCCAGGACTCTCAACCCCGAGAGTCTTGTTGGTCTCCAAGGTGCCACTGGACTCGAATCCAGCTCCATCTGAGGCAGACACAGGAGGTGGATCGAAGGTGCGAGGCCTTGGCGTAAAAGCAGGCGGTGCTTGCGGTAATCATTGCTGTGGACCCTTCCGCCATAAGGGTGTCCTGCCGGGCTGTTCATTCTGCTGCAGTTCTCCAATCCCTTTTTAAAAATGCGCTCCTGAACATTTTGGTTTTGTGCATTCTGTAGGGTGACGGAAGAGTTGGGGGGGGGGGCTTCCCGACCCCCTCAGTCCACAGAGTGGGCACCACTGATGAGGATGCACCTGAGTGGGCAGCTGCTGCTCTGCCCTAATTGCGGGACAAAGCTGCCATGGTAGAGCGTAACAGGAGAGGCCGTCCTGCTGGCATCTGGGTCCAAGGGCCATGATGTCTTTGTCGGTGATGACCAGAGCCTTGAATCGAGCTCCCGGTAACTGACGGGAAACCAGGGAGCACCTGCAGAGTGGAGGGGACCAGCACGCTTCACCTTGCGCCCTGTGGTAGCTACTGGCTGGGGCGTTCTGTGCCCACTGCAGCTTCCACACGCTGTCTTTAAGGGCAGACCCCTGTAGAATTCTGTCAAGGGTCTTCCACCTACACCACTCTAGACCCTCTCCCAGCCCCCTTCGGGTCAGCCAGCTCCAGGTTACCCCCTGTGAGCAGGAGAAGTCAAAGAGAGGATAGAAGGGGGGAGGGGGGGTGTAAGCCAGTGTTTGGACTCCTCTTGGGGAGAAAAGCGAGTTTTAAATAAAGGGAATCTCCCAAGACTTTCATTTTGTTTTTGAAAGCCGAGTATCCATCTTTGTAGCTACAAAGCTGCATCACTGAAAGGGTGTGGAGGACAGACTGCTCTCTAAAACATGAGCAGGCCAAGCTAGATCAGGGGTGGCCAAACTTGCTCAGTGTAAGAACCACATAGAATAAATGTCAGATGTTTGAGAGCTACAAGACATGAACAAATATCACACATTTTTATTAGAAAAATATGCAGATTTGCTTTTTTATTAACATTAAATGAGACTGCCAAAAATTAAAACAAAAGAACTAAAAACAGATATTGATAATATTTATTTGTCCAATGAATTTATTTGTTTTATTAATGATATTTATTTGTCTAAGAGGGAGAGGAGGAGAGAGAGAGGGGTGGAAAGAAAGAATGAAAGAGAGAGAGAGAGAAACAGAAAGCAAATAGCTGAGGGAGGGGGGAAGGAAGGAAGGAAGGAAGGAAGGAAGGAAAAGCCCACCCATGGAGGGGAACACTGGCTGGGGAAGGGAAGGCGGATGAGGAAGGCATGCCTTCCCCTTTGCTTTCCTAGCTGCCCTGCCGGGAGCTGCACAATATGTGTGGAAGAGGCACATGGGGCTCCCGAGCCACAGTTTGGCCACCCCTGAGCTAGCAGATGGCTGACGTGTGTGTCCCTGTCTGGGCCCACATGACCTGACCCAGCAGTTCCTTGGCTGCCGTGCTGTGGGGGGGGGGGCGGGGTGAGGGACGCTGTGACGTCACTTTTCGTGGGTCTGCTTTCACAAGAGAGAGGGGGAGAGAGATGCTCAGTGGCACCTGCCCCAGAGGCTTGGAGGCCCAGGCTTGGAGCTTGCCTTGCCAGCTGGGCAGTTGCCTTTCCATGTTCTCTGCCACTTCCTGCTCCTGCCTAGAGAGGTGAAGGAGGCCTGGAGAAAAGTGGGGGAATGGTAGGCGAAGCGTTTTTCCAGGAGGGGCGGTTCTTTCCCCCTGAGGACTTTTTCCAGTTTCTTCCAATGGAAAATTTGGAGGAGCACTTAAAAAAAAAACCTCTTATGAAATATTTCCTGTTTTAGAATTGAGTAAAATTCTCCTGAAAGCTTTCCATACTCAAAAGGGTATGGCGTGGAAAAGTCTGAGGGCTTTTTTTCTGATGAAAAAACTGGGAAATTTTGGAGAGCCCTGCGGGGCGGGGGGGGGGGGGGGGATCCTCGTACTGTAGATATATGCAGCATTTTCAATATTTATTTTTTTTGTTTAAATGTGAATTAGTTTGGTGGCACTTACAGTGTTCGGGCCTGATCACACTAAATGGGTCGGGAGCCCTAGCTATTCAGTCAGGGAATTTCTGTTCATGGGAACACACCTTCCTGTGGTAGACTTCAGAACTTGTTCTCTTCTTCAACATTCATTTTTCTTATCTCTCAGATGGCACAAAATTAAAGACACATGTCCTGTGGTGACACAGGGGGCAGCAGTCTGAAACCACTTCTCAAGTATGGGGTGTCCTGGCAGTTTCTCTTCCAGAAAACATTGATATTTACAGTCTTAGTTGTCTATTAGTACAGCTTTTCATATGCTTACAAAGTTATAAGGGATGGATCTGTTGCCCAAGCCATGATAAACAAACAGGCTTGAGACGAAAGTGGGCATTGCATATACATTTCAGTTTTTCCAAAGGTTCCATTTTGCCTTCCCCCCAACCCCAACCCCCCTGAAAAGTTCCTCTTTTCCCCCCTCCTGCAGCTCCAAAATTTATGGAGATTTTACATGTTGGCATCTCTCAAACAGTGCAAATTATGCCAAGTAAGAAATGTAGTGGCATTTGCATGATTTATGCAAATCACTTTTCTTGGTGCAAGGCTTCTTTGCCTCAGATGCAAGGCTCTGGGTTTCAAAAGTCACACACTCCGCCAGATTCAGACTCTGGCACCAGGGCTTGACGCCGCCTGATGTGTTCTGATCTGCCTTTGGTTCCAAGGGTGAATGGCCAGGCCTGTGTCTTATCCCCGCCCCCCCCCCCTTTTTGCTTACAGGCACATTTCACCAGCAACAGGGAATGGAGAGACAATGTTGACAAGCCAGGGGCTGATTCAGCTGGCGGGGCGGGTGGGGGGGGGGGAGAGCAGGAGGGCATCCATGCTGACACCCCCAGCAGCCAGAAAGCACCCCAGTTTATGGCAGCTGGAACAGAATGCTCTGCTGCCACAGTGGATCATTCTGAATTTGCTGCCTCCGGATACGGGATAGGGCTGTCTGTCGTTGTGGCTGTTGTTGTGTGTGTGTGTGTGTGTCTGAGTGCATTTCAGGAAGGGATTAAGGAAGGGCCAGGGGTGCCAGGGGGAGGCCTGCCTCTGCTGTTCCAGGGCTGCTCCTGTGTTTGTCTTTTTGTTAATCTCCATAACACTCCGGGAGCCCGGGAAACCAGCAGCTCTGGTCCAGGCCCCCCCCCCCCTCCAAGGCTGCCTGCCTGCCTCCCTCCTTCCTGAGGACTGCTGGTCCATATGGCCTTTGCTTCCTGCATGCCTGACCACACCCAGGTTCCCTGGGCTAGCAGAAAGGCCGAGCAGGGGCTTCAGATCTCCCCTGTCTTGGGTGGGGACCTACTCCCCTGGGGAGGCCAGGTCTGCAGCTTGGGGGTGCTGCTTGACACAGGGGTCCCCTTAGACCAGGTGGGCACGGTGGTCCGGAGTGCTTTTGCCCAGCTCTGGCTGGTGCGTCAGCTGCGTCTGTTCCTGGATCGGTCAGACCTGGCCACAGTGATTAGCTCCATTTGGAGTGGACTATTGCAGTGGGCTCACCCTGGGGCAAGACTCCTGGTTTGGGACAGCTATCAGAAGCAGGTGACTCTGACCCTACAGCAGATTTTGCCGACTCCTGATCCTCTCCCAAGTCCAATTCGAGGTGTGTTGGTTTTGATCTTTAAAACCCTGTGTGGCATGGGACTGGGGTATTTGAAGGGCTGTCTTATCCTCTACAATCCTTCTTGGGAATTCAGATCCCCGGACGAGAGAGGCCCCCCAGACTGTCCCACCAATCAGAGAAGCTCGTCTGTGGGCCCACGAGAGAGGGCCTTTTTGGTGGCAGCTCCCTCCCCAGCACGGTGTGACTGATTCCCTCCCTGTCCGTCTTCAGGAGGCAGTTGAGGGCAGTTTTATTTAGGACTGCATTTTGGCTCACTTAGCTTTTATTGTTGGCAGTCCTAATTGGAGTTTTTAATCTGTGACTTTTATAGGTTTTAGCATTGTTGTTTTTACTGTGTTCTCATAATGTTTTATCTAAGTTGTCAGCCGCCTTGATTTCTGCAAAGGAGAAAGGCAGCCCACAAACATTTTAAATAAAAAGAAATAAAATGCCGGCCGATGTCCTTGAGCCCGCCCCGTGGCAGCCTTCCAGACTGTGGCCAGAGCCCAGAAGCTGCCCGAGGGAGACCGAGCGTGGCCTCTGCATTGGTGGCGGTTTATGTTGCACACGTGGCTGACCTCTCTGCCCCCCCCCCCCCTCTTTCCCCCTTGCAGCCCACGACCTCCCTTCCAGCAAGACCTCAGCCACGGCACAGACTGGCAGCCACCTGCAGTGCCTTTCTGTCCACTGCACGGAGGACATGGGCGAGGCGAAGGGGCGGACTGCGGTGCCCACGTGGCGGTCCCTGCACTCGGACATCTCCAACAGATTTGGAACTTTTGTCGCTGCCCTGACTTGAAGACAAAGAAGAAGAAAGACAGGAATTATTTTTTTGTTTCTCTTTCAATTTAAGGGGCCGCACATGCTAGTTGGACTATTTTTCTAGGTTGGTACCTGCTTAGCGGCATAGAGACTGGAAAGGGTTAATTTAAAATCAAGCTCACTCTTGTTTCTTTTCCCTTCTCAAGTCCAACCCACCCACCCTGCTCCCAGTGCTGACCCTTCTCCTGTGGGCAGACCCATGTGAGGGTGGTATGCAGGCTGCATCTGGCCATTGCGGTGAATTCCACCCACCCCCCCTCCCTTCTGGGGTACACAGTGCTCACATCCAGGTTTGGACGGTCCCCCTCCTGCACACGATTCTTCTGACCCAAAGCCACCTTGGAGAGGTCCTGTCTGACCCACTGTGCCATCCCAGCATGAACACTGAGGAGGGAACGGTGCGGGGGGGGGATCAGGATCAGGCCCCGCACGTGCAGGAGGGGAGGGAAACTCACAGCCCCCATCTGGCTGCAGGACTGAGCAGGGAGTCAAGGTACTGCCTGTGTAAAACCTGGTGTGAGAACTGGGGCTCTTGCTCAAGGGGTTTGTTCCCGTCCCAGTCCCCGGGGCATTTGTTGTTAGGCCAGGCCTTTCCGGTTTCTGTTGCATAACCCAGTTGCCCAAGTCACAAGAAGAAGAAGAAGGAGAGAGGCTTTTTCTCTTTTACCCATCCCCCCCCCCCCCCCATTATTCCATGCTGTTCAAAATGGGATATCCTGAAAAACAGCTGCAGGAGTTTGGGCCCCCTTGAAGTGAAAGGGCCACCCCATGACCAGGAGTTTGCTGTCCGTCCCCGTCCCCTCCCGTTCCAGCAGGGACTCCTCTGCTTTGGTCTCTCCAGCCCCCGGAGGGAACACAGACTGATCAGCTCCCTCCCCGCTGGGTGGCTTGGTGGCCGGAGGGAAGGGGGCCCCACCCCCCTCTGGGTCCTTGGGTGCCAGCTGCCCATCAGCTCCCTGCTGGTGGCTCTTCTTGGGGCTCTTCTGTGGCGAAGGAAGGGCATCCCAGGAGGTTGCATCACTGGTCCTGTGGCATGAATCTTCCTTACCCCAAGCTCTGCCAAACCGTTTCTGAAGAGGAGCTGCTCTGGGCCAGCATGGTGGGTGTCTGCTCTGCAGGCTGCTTTGGGCTCCTGTCCTCCTGAGCCGTGTCCCTCCGTCCCTGCCTCTTGCACTACCTCCTGGTGGTGGGTCTGCCCAAGTCAAGCCCTTGCAGGGAGAGGCTCGGTTGGGACCCAGCTAGTGGCCGGGGGCCAACCAGCCCCTGCAGGGGGCCAGCACCCTGCTTGGCAGCTCCCTCTCGACACCCGCTCCCCGCCTCCCCCACAGCATGAGTCCTGAACCTGGCTGGAGCCCCCATGCCCTCCTCCTTCCCGGGGGGGGGGGGGGAGTGTGTGCTATTGTGGGCCAGGCTGCTGCTCCTCCTCTCCATAGGTGGAGGTGCTCAGGGTTGCTCAGGGGTGTATCTGAAGAGCTGGCACTCAGGGTGACGCCGGCCTTGCTTTTGATGCCGTAGGAGCAGTGGATGCTCGCCTGGGAAGGACACACGGCATGTCCTGGGTCCCTCCCAGCATCCTAACTGAGCCTGAGGAAAAGATGCGGGCTCCAAGAGTTCCAAGAGCTCTGCGTTCTTGGTAGGAGCCTCAATTGCTGTTCCCAGCTGACGGTTTGGCTGTCCAGGCCATGCCCCAGACTTGAACCACCACGTAGAACGGACAGTTTCCCCTTCCACTGTTAACAGTTCCAAGCCATTCAGATTTTCCAGGGCTGCAGGTGGTGTAATAGAAGCTGCCGAACCATGGCCCACCCCCCAGGATCTCTGTCCTTCCTCTGGGCAGGATGTCTCACAGCAAAGAGAAAAATCTCCAACTGCTGCCCCCCCCCCCCCCCCCCCCGGGTTGTGTACACAAGACTTGGCCCTGCGTGGCTGTCTAGCTGGCCTCCCGGTGGAACTTTTGTTTAGCCACAAGAAGTGAGTTCGTTTTCTTTTCCTTTTAAAGCCCAAGACATTCTAAGGAGGAGATCTAAAGTCTGCTCGGAATTCCGTGAAATTTCAGAAGTAGATTTTGTACTTTTCTCTGTGTGTGCGAGATGCAAAGCCCAGGTCTGCCACTGGTAGGTCAGAATCGTGGTTCCCCGTAAGCAGAAAGGCAGCGGGCTTTTCCGGAGGGTTCAGTCCTTTCCTCTCTGGTTGCAGGTGGGGGGCTCCTCCTCTTCTGGGGACCTCAGAAGGCTCCTTGGGGACTTCCTGCTGGTTCTCAGCGAGAAATACTGTGGGCTTCTTTGGTGAACAAAGAGTCTCTTTTCCTTCGGTCATAAAAGAACACCCCCCCCCCCCAATTTCTTTATTTTTGAAAAAACAAGTTGAACTCCCGGGGGGGGGGGGGGAACCCAGTTGTGAGGATTTAAACAAGAAACAACACCCACTAGATCAAAACCTCACGGAGACTAATTCCACTGGAAGGTTTTCATTAGTGGCAAATAGCTGTTTTCTAACAAAACAAACCAACAAACTCCAAGGCAAATGCTAGCAATTTCTTTTCTGTTCGACTGTCTGTGTGGATAACCTACCACCATGCCATCTTAAATTGGACTGAGTGCTGGAGTCCTTTGCTCTACTCCGAACACAGGCTGGATTTCCACTGGCTTTGTTTGGCTTGTTGAGACTATTCCATATATGCTCCAGGAAGGAAACCTTGTGAACTCTGCTAGGGACCCTGAGGCGGAGCTTTTGATTGGTCACCTGTGCACTTGGGGATGGCAGACCAGGCTGCTCCCCCCCCCCCCCGGCCACTGCTGCCGTCGTGGCTATACTTGAAGTGCTGGGCCTGTCGAAGGCAGGATGCCTCTTGCCAGCCTTGCCAGCCCGGTGCCACATAACCATAGTCCCCCTTCAAGGTTTGGCCCTACTTTTTGCCAGCAGCCGCATTCCCTCCCCTTGCCTGCCTGTCCAGCCACTCTTCAGCAGAAAGTTCCCCAAAGGGAGTGAATGGCGGACTGTGACTCAGCAGCCTTGCCTCCCCAGTGGAGAAGGTGGCCTCCGCCTGTTATCGGACCCAAAACCAGAAGTGGCAAGAAAGCCACCTAAGCCGTTGTCCGTTCCCTGGGGCTCCCAGCTGCCAGCTGCATTGAAGAGCTTGCAGCTTAGAAGCCCAATTTCTTCAGCAAGGCAGGCAGTGAGAGCCCAGGGCGGGCGAGGGGGGAGTCCTTTGTACTGAAGCGAAACTGTGGGAAAGATCTCTTCCCCCAACCTGGGCAAACTCCGTCCAGCAAATGTTATTGCACATGTAAGATATAAATGTGTGTGTGTGGGGGGGAAACTGGTAATCTGCCCCCTCCCCCACCCCACCCCCGGGACTTTTGTTTAAATTCATTTCTCAATGCTTGGTTGGAAGGCTGTGACAAAAGCTCATGAAAAGTGAGTGTTATTTCCTTTCTTTTTTAATATGTAAAGTGCACTCTTCTGTATTCATGCATATTGTATATAACTGTATATGTTTTACTGAGCAACTAAATAACAATAAATATGATGTTAATGGTGGCTGTTGTATACTTTTGGCTAGGTTTTGGCTCCCCACCCCACACCGCCGGCCTTAAATGTCGCTCTGGGAGACTCTTTGCTTCTGGGGACTCTCTGGCCGCCCTCTGGCAGAAGCTCCCAGCAGAGCAAGATGCCTCCCCCCGCCCCCCAGCTTGGCCAGGCTGTCCAACCCTGCTGCTTCCCTGGGCAAGCTAGCTCCTTCCTGTTTGGGCTCTGCAGGGCCGGCTGTGCCTCTTGCTGAACCCCCCCCCCCCGGTCTTGCAGACCCCGCTGGAGTTCCTTTAAGGTGGCTGTGAGTGCAAGACCTTCAGTGGGGGGGGGGAACAGAGGCCTTGCCAAATTACACAAAGGGGAAGCCTCCCCCCCAATATCAAAGGAAGAAGTGATGGCTGTTTGTGTGTGAATTCCTCCTGGGGCAGCCTTCTCAGCCAGTGCTAAAGTGGTCCTGGCCACTGGGGACTCCTGGCCATGCAGAGACAGGGGTGGTGGGATGAGAGGCACCGCCGGCTTGTCAACCCTCCCCCTCGGCTCCCGGTCCCTTCTCTCCTCCTCCTGAAGCATGGGCTGCAGTGCTACTGTGGGCCCCAACTGGGAAGCCTTTTCTGGCCAGCGGCTGTGACACCCTCCCCCCCCCCCCCCCCCGTGTGCTTTCATATTTCATGAGCAGTTGGTGGAGGGGACCTCAGCCCACATTCCCCTTCCCCCAGGGTGTAAAAAGGGTGCCGCAGAGGCACACACACACCTCCTCTAAGCGAAGAAATGGGGTTCCGTGTTCGTGGGAAACCCCAACTGTTCCCTGTCAGTCTCACTTGGGCATTGCTGGACACCTCCTGCACGAGGGTTGCCTCCGGGATGGTCCGTGGGGTGTTTCCTCCTGACCTCCCCTGGCAAGTGTCCATCCAGGGGCTGAATGGGGTTGTTGTTACTGCTGTGGGGCCCAAGAGGAGCCTTCCCCAGCGGCTCAGAGAGGAGAGAGAGAGACCGGGCTTCCCCCATAAGCTCCACCAGCCCCTGGGGTGGCCTCGGCTGCCACTCTGCCCTCCCTTTGTCCCTGGGAGCACCCTGCTAGGGATGGCAGAGGGGGGGGAGATGTGGCTGGGACTGGCTGGTGGGAAAGAAATTGGGGGGGGGGGGACACAGACATAAGAACATAAGAGAAGCCAATGTTGGATCAGGCCAGTGGCCATCCAGTCCAACATTCTGTGTCACACAGTGGCCAAAAACACCAGGTGCCCTCAAGAGATCCAGCAGTAGGGGCAGGACGCTAGAAGCCCTCCCACTGTGCCCCCCTCCCCGGCCGAGCACCAAGAATACAGAGCATCCCTGGCCCCAGACTGAAGAAGAAGAGATTGGATTTATACCCCGCCCTTCACTACCCAAAGGAGTCTCAGAGCGGCTTACAAACTCCTTTCCTTTCCCCTCCCCACAACAGACACCCTGCGAGGTAGGTGGGGCTGAGAGCTCTCACAGAAACTGCTCTTTTTCAAGAACAGCTGTGCCAGAGCTATAGCTTGCATCCAGCAGGTGCAAGTGGAGGAGTGGGGGATCAAGCCCAGTTCTCCCAGATTAGAGTCTGCGCACTTAACCACTACACCAAACTGGCTCTATCTATAGTGAGAGATCCTATCTGTACCTTGTGGCTAAGAGCCACTGATGGACCTCTGCTCCATATGTTTATCCAGTTCCCTCTTGAAGCCGTCCATGCTTGTAACCGCCGCCACCTCCTGTGGCAGTGAATTCCACCTGTTAATCACTCACTGGGGGAAGAAAGACTTTCCTTTTATCTGTTCTAACCTGACTGCTCAGCAATTTCATGGAGTGCCCACGAGTTCTCCCTCTGAGAGGAGGACATCTTGATGGGTGTTTCCCACCCTATCTGTAGGGAGGCAGGAACTAATTCTTCACTTCCTGTCCTCTGGTGGGAGACGCCCCTTCAAGCCAGTTCTGTTCCTGCCTCAGTAGGGAGAGCAGCACTTAGTGGCCACTCGTGCCTTTTTTGTACTTTCACTTTCCATTCTTCTTCATACCTTTTCAAACTTTTTTCAAACCTTTTTTCTTAAATGTTTTTTCAAAAAACGGACGTGGATGATTGCGCAGGCGCCATTCTGAATTGCCCCGATCCCGGGAGACCACAGAAAATGGTGGTCCAAGGCTGCGGATCGGTTTTCTCCGCATCCATAAGCCCAGACATGACTAGCGACGACGGGCAGGAGCTTCCCAATGCCCAGGTCGCACACCAGCCCCATTTGGGAGACACACCAGCTGAAGGTCTACTCGTGAGTAACTCTGGAGACGGAGAACAGCCTATTTCCCCTGCCCTACTCCTGGCCCTTAAACAAGCAGGGAGGAGGTATTGATCATCCACTCACGGGGGGCCCCTTGTCACCAGGACCAACCCCATAGAGATGTGCCAGACAGGCACTACCAAGAGGGCGAGGAGGAAGACAGACCTCGCTGGCCCACTAAAGCAGCTAGGAAGGAACTTTCCTACCCCGGCTGGGTCCCTCATCACTGGATCCCACCTAATTCTGAGGACAGTGATACTGGGGATACCGGGGAAAGAGAAGAGGCTGAATTCTTCTCTGATGAGGAGGAGGAAGAGGACTTGGAGGTTCCAGAGCCCTCCCTGTGCTTCTTTAAACCTGAAGAATATCCTTACCTCCTCTCCAAATCCCTGTCAGCATTAGAGTTACAACCAAAGCTGCAGGGAGAGGACCCAGCCGGATCCTCAAAAGCAGATGGCTCCAGACCCAGAGGGAGCAAAGACTACTTCCCCAGGACCCCAGGGGCAGAAAAGGTCTTCCCCTTCCCCTTCCCAGAATTTCTAGAAAATCAGCTAGTCAAGGAATGGTCCAAACCCATGGCAAACAAACGCTGCCCACCTAATGTGAAAAAGCTCTTTACCTTACCATATTTTATTAATAAGCTTGTACAGATCACTCTAGTGGATGTTCCTGTTATTTCGCTCCAGACTTCGGGTCTTCTTCCGAGGATGGCGATGGCCTGGTCAGAGACAGTCTAGACCGCAAGGCCAAGTTTGCACTCAGGAAAGTGCACGAAGTCTCCGTTATGGCCATCAAAGCATCCGCTACAGTCACAGTCGTGGGCCACACAGCCATTGCCTGGCCCAGGAAACTAATACAGCTTATCCCACTGTCTAGTAAGCGTCTCACTGAAGGAGCTAACCACCCTCTCAAGGCCTCCTCCTTCTCCACTGATGCTACGCTTGATGCCATGATTTTTCCTTCCAGGGCTCTGGCTTCAGTGGTGGCTGCCAGGCGTACCCTCTGGCTCAGGGCCTGGCCAGCGGATCTGCGCAGCAAATCTACCGTCACTTCTTACCCATTCCAAGGAGATTGCCTATTCGGAGATTCCCTAGACAAAATCCTAATAGAAACTAGGGACAAGAAAAGGCGATGCCACATACCCTGGGCAGGCCTGATAGGAGGGGATTCAGAAATTACCCTTTTAGTTCCCAGACGACACCATTAGACCGCTTTGTTCCCTCTCCCCTGATCAAAGACGCCTCCAAGCTACAAAAAACGATAGAAGCTGTCCAACACCTGTATACCATCTCAGCCATAGAACCTGTCCCTATCCAAGAATGGGGACAGGGAATTTGTTCCATTTTCCTTACTTTTCCCAAAAGGAACGGCGGCTGTAGAGCGATACTGGACTTAAAATACGTCAACAGATTCGTAAAACTAAGACGCTTCCGAATGGATACCCTGCAATCCATCTCAGGGGCTCTACAACCGGGAGAGTTCCTTCCTCCATCGATCTCATAGAGGCGTATCTGCACGTCCCCATGTTCCCGGGTCACAAGAGGTTCCTCTGATTCTTCGTCCTAGGCCAACATTG
This sequence comes from Lepidodactylus listeri, assembly GCA_029233225.1. Classification (NCBI taxonomy): domain Eukaryota; kingdom Metazoa; phylum Chordata; class Lepidosauria; order Squamata; family Gekkonidae; genus Lepidodactylus; species Lepidodactylus listeri. Next base: position 520,240 of record JARCFY010000013.1, read on the forward strand.
GCAGTTCAGGGCGCTCCCATTCAGGCTCTCCACTGCTTCAAGAGTCTTTTCCAAGATCCTCATCCATCCCATTGCCCTCCTTGGGGAACAAGGCACCCATGTCCAGTGTTCCCTCTAAGCTGAGTTGGTGTGAGCTAGCTCACAGTTTGTTTGTTTGTTTTTTGCCTCTAGCTCGCACATTTTTGTCTTGGCTCAGGAGGGGTGGCTCCAGAGCAAACTAATTTATACAATAGCCCAATCGCTAGCTCACAACTTTAATGCCAGTAGCTCTCAAGTAGAATTTTTGCTCACAAGACTCCACAGCTTAGAGGGAACATCATGTCTATCCTATCTAGACAACCTGCTGATTCGCTCCAGCTCTAGAAACAAAGCGCACAAAGACACTCAGGAAACCATCTGCTGCCTGAAAGCACACGGCTTCCTTGTAAACCTCCAGAAGAGCTCCCTGAACCCCTCGCAGTCCCTAGAGCACCTCAGGGTCCTCTTAGACATGGTTCGGAACCGCATGTTCCTACCTCAACACAGGCAGACAAGATCCGCTTCTTCACACGACAAATCATCACGGCCAGACAATCCACCCTGATGTCCCTGGCTAAACTACTGGGCCTCTTCATCTCCTGCATGGACTCCGTGCCCTGGGCGCGCCTCCATGCCAGACCACTACAATAACTCATATGGCCCTTCCAATCCAGGATAATGCAAAAAACAGGACCTCCCCGTGTCAGTCCCTCACCTAGTCAAGGCCAGCCTATCCTGGTGGATCACGCCATGAAAGAGGGGCTGCAGTGGCTCAAGTGGTTAAGACGCTGAATTGCAGACCAGAAGGTTGGTAGCTCAGCAGTTCGAGACCTGAGTGCTGCATGACAGGCTAAAAACTTGAGCTCAGGCATTCTTAGCATTGAGTTCCACAGGCCTGTGGCCAGCTTCCTCTCATGCCTGCCCTCTAGAATAAAACCAGCTTATATCTATCCCAGAGGAACAGCTTCTATGTCAAGACTGGAAGCAGATTGTCAAGGATGCCAGCCTCCTGGGATGGGGCGCAGTCTTCCTCCACCTCCCTGCACAGGGATTATGGTCCAAGGAAGAACAACTTCTGCCCATCATCCTGTTAGAGCTTCGGGCCATCCGCCTAGCCCTCCTCCACTCCAGGGAACAAATCGCCGCTCATCACGTCCTCATCAGGACAGACAACATAGTGGCGAAGGCATACATCAATACCCAAGGAGGCTCCAGATCCTCAGAACTCCACCGAGAAGCTCTGAAGCTCCTGTCCTAGGCAGAACGCAACATACTGTCTATCAGAGCGGAACACATCAAGGGCTCGCTGAATACCAGAGCGGACTGGCTCAGCTGTCAGACACTACAGGAAGGGGAATAGTCCCTCAAAGAGGACCTATTCAACCTCATAACATCTCACTTCAGACGTCCGATGGTGGACCTATTCACATCTCCACTCAACCACAGGGTTGCCAGATTCTTGATACTACCATCAAGCAGCAGAAGAGATGGACGCCCTGGTCTCCCAATGGCCCAAGGGTCTCATGTACGCTTACCCTCTGACTCCGGTTTTACCAAAGCTCCTCAGGAAACTCAGAGAACAACAAATGGAGATCATAGTGGTAGCCCCGTATTGGCCAAGAAGACCTTGGTTCTTGGAACTCCAGAGCATGGCAGCTGCCCCGTTACACTCCCAGTATCCCCAGACATGCTGACCCAGGGCCCCATCTGGCACCCAGATCCTGCATGGCTCCGTTTGATCGCCTGGAAGTTGAACGGCAAAACTTGCTCAGCTTAGGCTACTCCAGACCAGTAACAGACACCATGCTAGCCTCTCGGCACCCTTCCACCAAGAGGATCTACAATGCCACCTGGCAGGCCTTCGTTCGCTGGTCCAGGAGAAAGAAGGTCAACCCGTTACACCCACACTTGTCCAGTGTTCTGTCCTTCCTTCAGGGCGGTCACGACTCGGGTCTGAAGGCGTCCACTCTCCGCTGTCAGGTAGCTGTCTTGGTAACCGTAGTTCCCAGAGTAGAAGGCTGGACCCTGTCCAGACACCCTCACATCCACCGTTTTTCTGAAGGGTGCATCACTTAAGGACCCACCAGTTCCCCACAGGTTCCCCACATGGAAACTTAACCTGGTTCTCTCTGCAGTAGCCTCTGATTCCTCTGATGTGGCTGCGAATGAAAACCCTGTTCCTGGTAGCTGTCACCTCCACCAGAAGAGTCTCCAAGCTTGGGGCCCTCTCTGCCAAACCGACTCTTTGCACCTTCCATAAGGACAGAGTAGTCCTCACTATCGGCCCTTCCTTCTGCCCAAAGGTCAACTCAAGATTTCACCGCTCACAGGAGATCTGCCTACCGTCCTTCTTCCCGAACCCTACCCACCCAAAGGAAAAGTTGTGCCACTGTCTGGACGTCAGACGTTCACTTAAAGCCTTCTACATCGCACCAGCTCCTTCTGGAAGATGGAATCATTATTCATCTCAGTCTCACCCCCCAACAAGGGCAACAAAATGTCCACAGCATCCATCAGTGCCACTCTCAAAAGATGTATAGCAGAAGCCTATAGGGCCCTCAAGATACCCCTCCTCCGGGTATCACGGCCCACTCCATCAGAAGTGCAGCGACTTCCGCAGCCTTCACCAACCGAGCCTCGGTGGAAGTAACCTGTTGGACAGCCACATGTCTTCCATTTCTACCTTTGTCAGGCATTATAAGACCGACGTCTACAACTCGACCAATGCAGCCTTTGGCCGGAGGGTCCTGCAGCAAGCTCTCTTATCTGAAGACGATGTCCCACCCAGTTAAAGGGACACTGCTATGGGAGGTCCCATCAAGATGTCCTCCTCTCAGAGGGAGAACGGACCAGTGGGTACTCACTATGAGGGGTCCTTCTCCTCTGAGATAAGGAGGACATCTTCGCCCTCCCAAGATTCATCGTCTTCCTTTTCTATATTCTGAGTTTATCTTCCTTCCTGTCTTGTTCAAGCCACATTATCTGTTTACTGTTCAGACTAATTATGTTCATATTTTTCTAGTTATGGTTAGCCTTTGGTTTACAGCTGACTACTGCTTCTGGGAGTCCCCGAACTGACTTGAAGGGGCGTATCCCACCAGAGGACAGGAAGTGAAGAATTAGTTCCTGCCTCCCTACAGATAGGGTGGGAAACACCCATCAAGATGTCCTCCTTATCTCAGAGGAGAAGGACCCCTCACGGTGAGTATCCACTGGTCCGTTCTTGTATTGTGAGAAAGGGAGAAAAGGACTTCTTTCTGTACCTGCCCTATCCCATGTATAATCTTATACATTTTGATCATGTCACCCCTCAGCCATTGTTTCTCCAAGCTAAAGAGCCCCAAGCGCTTCAACCTTTCTTCATAGGGAAAGTGTTCCAACCCTTTTATCATTCTAGTTGCCCTTTTCTGCACTTTTTCCAATGCTATAATATCTTTTTTGAGGTGTGGCGACCAGAACTGTACACAGTACTCCAAATGAGGTTGCACTGTTGATTTATACAGGGGCATTATGATACTGGCTGATTTGTTTTCAATTCTCTTCCTAATAACCCCCAGCATAGCGTTGGCCTTAGCATAGCGTAGCATAGCATAGACCAAGTGTGGGAGCAGCTCTTGTGCCTCCGGCTGGCAGCTGTGGGTGAACTGGGGGACTGAGAGGGGCTGGGGGGGGGGGCGGTTGCTGCCGCCTTGACATCGGCTGTCCCCCAACTGCTCCCTGCTAGAACCTGAGCTGGGGTGGCTTGCAGGAAGCGTGCCCCTCCCCCGCTGCCGCCCCGCATCCCTGCGTGCCCCTGCGGAAGGCTTCCTGGTTTCCCAACGTGCTCCTCCCTCCGGCATTCCTCTCTTCTCAGAGAGGTACTGCCATGGTGAGACATCTGGGGGGGGGGGATTTGGTGGGTGAGGGTGAGCAAGAGGAGGTGGAGGGGCTCTCCTCCCTGTCTTTTTATCCTGTGCAGAATCTGCCCCCCCTGCATGTCTCTTTCTAAAGCTGAGATTCTTCCAGCCTCTGCTCTGGGCCAGGGAGGAAACTTTGCTCTGCACACTTGCCCTTTGTGTGAGGAGGAGTGCTTTGTTTCGTCAGCATTGTGAGAATTTTCTGGGGACAGAGGGGAGCCCGGCTGAATAAAAGGCAGCACATTAGCATGTTCTTCACATCCCAGCCAGGCTCAGAGAGCTGGGAGGGAGTCCCCCAGGCATGCCCCCCCTCATTTTTCATTAACCCCCTGCTGGCTCACCCCAAACACACAGCCCTGTTTTGTTAGCTGGCCAGGACAGGCAGGGCCTCCTGTGGCCGGAGGGAGCGCCCCTTCCCCTCTGAAAGGCTGGACATAGAATGTGGCCCTTTGTTTGAGAGCCAAGGCCTTGGGGGGATGGGGGGGGGCTGCCCCTGCAGTAGGAGAGGGGGCCTGGAACCAGCCTGGATGTGAATTGGCACAGCATAAAGGTGGGCGGTGAGCAGCCTGGCCAGAGATGGGGTGGTCTTCCACCTCTCCCTGGCACCCTGCGCCTGCCTGCTGCCACTGTCTCTCCCCTCTTCAGGGGCTTTGCCCTCAAATGCAGCAGGCTCTCACTCAACTGGGGCCCACCAAAGGCCACGTGGGAGAGGGCCGGGCCTAGGTTCCCCCACTGCTGCCCTGCTGCCCACCAGTGGCTGCAGGACCCAGGCTCGCCCCGTGCAGGATCCATGGGCCAGGGAAGCCCCAGCGGGGCAGGGTGGGTGGAGAGGCACAGGGCAGGCATGCCACTGGGGCCATGGGTTTGTCATCCCTGCGCTGCCTTCTGGCTCCGTGGAACCTCAGCTGAGAACACAGCAGGGGAAGGCGGCCGTGGCGCCCTCTGCCAGTATTGTCCGTCCGGCTGAATCACTGAGATGGGGAGGGCAAGGCGGGTGGGTTGTCTGTGTGGCACCCTGGCCTTCAAGGGGGTGTCTGTGTGTGACCCACAACTCAGGCATGCCTTCACTCCGCTGGCCCCCTCTCCACTTTGGGGGGGGAAAGAATGCAGAGTGAATGCCCCACCCAGCACTCCGCCATTCCTCCCACCCTGCATCAGATCCCCTTTTCTGTAGACTGATGCCACTGGCACCCCTCTGCTGCCAAGACCAGCCGATGGCAGGTGGCGTCTTGCAGTCAAGGTAGTCCGATGCTCAGCCTGCTTCTGTTAGAGTCATAGAAGCGGAAGGGACCTCCCAGGTCATCTAGTCCAGCCCCCTGCACAATGCAGGAAATTCACAAATATCTCCCCCTCCACACCCCCAGTGACCCCTGCTCCACACCCAGCAATGGCAAAAAAATCTCCAGGATCCCCAGCCACACTGGCCTGGAGAAAAATTGCTTCCTGACTCCAAAGTGGTGATCAGCATTTCCCTGGGCGTGTAACAAAGGGCCACGAGAACTAAGCACTGAGGCAGCCCTTCCTGCCCTCCCTCTCGTGATCTGCCTCAGTTCACAGCATCAGCATTGCTGTCAGATGGCCATCTAGCCTCTGTTTGAAAACCCTCAAAGAAGGAGAGCCCACCACCTCCCGAGGAAGCCAGTTCCACTGAGGAACCACTCTGTCAGGAAGTTCTTTCTACTGTTTAGCCAAAAACTCTTTTGATTTAATTTCAACCTTTTCGTTCGGGTCCAACCTTCTGGGGCAACAGAAAACAACTCTGCACCATCCTCTATTGATTTATTTATTTATTTATTTCGATTTATATCCCGCCTAGCCAGCGAACCGGCCCTAGGTGACTAACAACATAAAATCATTCAGGTACAAAGTTAAAACACAGCGTATAAAATTAACTCATATTAAAATACAACAAACAGTCAGATCACAGATGGCAGCAAACAAACCAGCACCAAATACTAGCCACTAACTTATGCCCAGCCAGGAGGCTTCCACCGTAGATGTTCTGGAGATGGTTCATCACGCCATCTACTAAGGGCCATTCCCTCCGGTGGCAGCCCCAAAAGCCTGGCGGAAGAGCTCCGCTTTGCAGGCCCTGCGGAACTGCAAAAGGTCCCGCAGGGCCCTGATGTTCTCTGGGAGCCCTTCAAGTACTTGAAGATGGTTCTCATATAACCTCTCAGTCATCGCCTCTCCAGGCTAAACATACCCAGAGCTCCTTGAGCCTTTCCTCACAGGACTTGGTCTCCAGACCCCTCACCATCTTCGTTGCCCTCCTCTGGACACATTCCAGCTTGTCTATCTCCTTCTTAAATTGTGGTGCCCAAAACTGAACACAGTACTCTAAGTGAGGTCTAACCAGAGCAGAGTAAAGTGATACCATCACTTTGCGTGATCTGGACACTACACTTCTGTTGATACAGCCCAAAATCACATTTGCCTTTTTAGCTACCGCATCACACTGCTGACTCATGTTCAGTGTATGGTATACTAAGACCCCTAGATCCTTTTCCCACATACTACTGCCAAGACAAGTCTCCCCCAACCTATAATTATGCATTTGATTTTTCCTACCTAAATGCAGAACTTTACATTTATCCCCACTGAAATTCATTTTATTTGTTTTAGCCCAGTTTTCCAGCCTGTCAAGATCACCTTGTACCCTGACTCTGTCTTCTTCTGTATTTGCTACCCCTCCCAATTTAGTATCATCTGGAAGTTTAATAAGCATTCCCTCTATCCCTTCATCCAAATCATTGATAAAGATGTTGAAGAAAACAGGTCCCAGGACAGGTCCTTGAGGCACTCCACTTGTCAGTCCTCATCAAGAAGATGAGGAACCATTCACAAGCACTCTTTGGGTGCAATCTGTAAACCAGTTACAGATCCACCTAAGAGTCCTAGGATCCAAACCACATTTTACTAATTTGTCACCAAGAATGTTATGTGGAACCTTATCAAAAGCCTTTCTGAAGTTAAGATAAACTATGTCTACATCATTCCCCTGATCCAGCAAGGTAGTACCTTTCTCAAAAAAAGGTGATAAGGTTAGTCTGACATGACTTCTTGTTGAGGAACTCATGCTGGCTCTTAGTAATCACAGCCGTCCTTTCTAAATGCTCAAGGACCGTCTGTTTGATGATTTGTTCTAAAACTTCCCCAGGTATGGACGCCAAGCTGACAGGAAGATAGTTACCTGGATCCTCCTTTTTCCCCTTCTTGAAGATGGGGACAACATTTGCCTACCTCCAGTCTTCTGGCACCGCACCTGTTCTCCAAAAATTCTCAAAAATAATTGACAGAGTTCTTTTAGTATGCTTGGATGTAGTTCATCTGGCCCTGAGGACTTAGTTTCATTTAAAGAAGGGCCCAGTCTTTCTCCCCAAGCGAGGAAGGAGCTGAGGTGGGTGGTGGCTCTGGGGCTGGGGAAATGGCTTGGCAGGGAGCCTCAGTGTTTTTTGGGGTTTTTTGGTAAGAAAATTTTTATTTTTCAAAACATTAAAATTAATACATTTGTTTTATACAAATCCTTTTTTCCATATTATATAACATTTTGTTCTATTTGTATAGTCTTGCTTTTATCTTGTATTGGTGGTTTCCCACCACATCTGAAGCATAACACATTTTCCACTTTATCCAAAATAGTAATACTTATATCTATGTTTACATTTCTGGTAACGGTTATATATCTTTAAAATACTTATATACCAATTCTTATTTTCTATATTCTTATATAATTCTAAAAAACAACTTCATTGTCTAATTATCCTTAGTACATTCATATACTCAATTTCTATTCCTTTATGCTATTATAACCATGTATAAATGTAGTTTTTCATGTCCCAATATTTTTCAACATATTCTTTCAAATCCTTCCAATCTTCTAAAAAAGTCTCCGAGTACAGATTATTCAACTTTCTAGTCCATTTATCCATTTCAGCCATATATAACAATTTTTTCAACCATTCCCACACTTCTGGTATTTTTTCATTTTTCCAATTTTGTGCATACACCATTCTTGCTGTTGTAATCATATACCATATTATTGTCCTTTTCTTTACATTTATCTCTTCTAGTTTAAGTCCAAGCAGTAACATTTCAGGTAATTTCTTAAATGTACATTTCAAAATTTTTTCCATTTCTGCATGTATTATAGACCAATAAGTCTTCGCTTTATCACAAGTCCACCACATATGATAAAAAGAGCCTTCTTTCTTTTTACATTTCCAACATTTGTTAGACATATTTTGATTAATATTTGCAATTTTTTTGGTGTCATATACCATCTGTACATCATTTTAAAACAGTTCTCTTTTAAATTATAACATGTAGAAATACTCATAGCATTTTTCCATAAAAATTCCCAAGATTCCATTTCAATGTCTTTGTTTAAGTTTATCGCCCATTTTATCATTTGTTCCTTTACCATTTCATCAGCGTTAAACCATTTTAACAATACTTTATACATTTTAGAAATCATTTTTTTCCCATCTTCCTCCCAAATTTGTTCTATTTCATTGTTTTTTTCTCTAAAACCAGATTTTTTATCACTTCTGTACATATCATATATTTGTCTGTACCTTAACCAACCATAATCAAAGTCCATCTGCTGCTGCTCCTTCAATTTAAAGTCTTTACCATGTCTTGTTAACAGGTCTCCATATTTCAACCAGTCTTGTCCTTTGTAGTGTGATGATGGATTTAAAACTTCTGCAGGTACAATCCACATAGGTATTTCTTCTGGAAAAACGTTTTTATATCTTGTCCACGTATCGATTAATGTTCTTCTCAAATAATGATGCTTAAACATATTATCCATTTTTGTTTTACCATAATACAGATATGCGTGCCACCCAAACCTACAGTCATGACCTTCCAGGGACAATAACTTTCTATCTTGTAACATAGTCCATGTCCCTACCCAAGTCAAACATACTGCATCGTGATATAGCCTTAAGTTTGGTAACTGAAACCCACCTCTCTCTTTAGCATCACACATTATTTTCATCTTAATTCTTGGTTTTTTCCCTCCCCACACAAACTTAGTCAATTCCTTCTGCCAGCATTTGAATGTTTTTACATCTTTCACAATTGGAATAGTTTGAAACAGAAACATTATTCTTGGTAACACATTCATTTTAACCACTGCAATTCTACCCAACAGTGACAAATTTAATACATTCCACCTTTTAATATCTTGCAAAACTTGCTGCCATAATTTCTCATAATTATTCTTATACAAATCAATGTTTTTCATTGTTAGGTTTACACCTAGATATTTTGTCTTTTTCACCACTTCACATTCTATAAGATTTTGTAATTCAATTTGCTTATTATTTGGCATATTTTTACACATCACTTTTGATTTATTCTTATTTACATAAAACCCAGCCAAATCACCAAACTCTCTTACTCTCTGCAACAAATATGGTAGTGTAGTCATAGGGTCTTCGGCTATAAACATCACGTCGTCTGCAAAGGCTCTATATTTAAAAGAGAAACCTTTTATTGTTAAGCCTTTAATTTCTTTATCTTCTTTCAAATTTAGTAACAAGACTTCCAAAATCCAAATAAATAGCAACGGCGAAAGTGGGCATCCTTGTCGTGTTCCTTTTTCCACTTTAAAGTAATCCATTTTTTCAGTATTAATTATTAAAGAGGATTTCTGTTCTCTATATATTGACTTAATAAGATTAAGCATATAGTCTCCAATTTCAAGATGTTCCAGCACTTCAAACATAAAATCCCAATTTAAATTGTCAAACGCTTTCTCCGCGTCTAAAAAAAGAAAGCCCACTTCCTTCTCCGGATGTTTATCATAGTACTCTATAGCATCCACTACTACTCTTAAATTGTCTCTTATTTGGCGATTAGGTAAAAATCCTGCTTGTTCTGTCTGTATAGTCTCTTTAAGATGTTCCTTAAGCCTATCAGCTATAATCTTGGCAAAAATCTTATAGTCATTGTTTAACAAAGAAATTGGTCTATAATTTTTAACATTGGTTAAATCTTGACCTTCTTTCGGAATGAGTGAGATGGTTGCTTCTTTCCAAGTCTCCGGGACCTCACCTGTCACTCCTATGTCATTCATTAATAGCAATAACACTGGTGAGATCGATTCCTGTAGTGATTTATAAAACTTAGCTGTAAATCCATCTGATCCAGGTGCTTTCCCTAATTTTGAGTCATTTATTGCATTTTTAATCTCTTGTAGTGATATTGGGCAGTTAAGTAGTTCTTTGATTTTCTCTGTTGGTTTTGGTAATTTTAATGACTGTAGGTATTCTTTAATCCTTCTTCTGTCTTTATTTTCATTCTTAAAAAGCTTTGCATAATATTTAAAAAATTCTCTTTTTATTCCCTTATTGTCTATTATCTCAATATTGTCCCGTATCACTTTAGTAATAAATTTATTTTCACGTTTTTTCTTTAATTGCCATGCTAAGTACTTTCCAGGTTTATTTGCACCTTCAAATGTTTTTTGTTGCAATTTTTTCAGGTTCCAGTAAGTCTCTTGATTCAAAATAGCTTTTGCTTGGTCTTGTAACATCCAAATTTCCTTTTGCAGTTTCTTTTTTCCTGGTCTATTCTTCAGTTCCTTTTCTTTTATTTTAATGGCTTGTACAATGTTTTCATATTATTCTCTTTTCTTTTTATTGTCTTTAGCGTTCAGTGATATCAATAATCCTCTCATAACTGCTTTGTACGCATCCCACACAGTTTGAATTTTTACTTCTTTTTGTATGTTCGCTTGAAAATATAAATCTGTCTCTTCATGTAATTTTTTAACTATTTCTTGGTTGTCTAATAAGTCCTCATTTATTCTCCATCTCCTTTGTCTTTTTGTCTGCCCAGAAATCCATAGACAAGGATTGTGGTCTAAGATTATTCTAGGTAGAATTTCAACTTTTTTTGTCTTAAATGTTAGATTAGTAGACATCCAGATCATATCAATTCTTGAATGTGAATCATGTCTGTTAGAGTAAAAAGTGTAGTCTTTCCCTTGTGGGTTAACCTTCCTGCAAATATCCTCCAGCTTTTCCTGTTTTATCAGTTCAAAAAAAATTTTTGGAAGTTTCCCTAGTGTGTCGTCTTTTCTCTTTGAGCGCCTATCTATTTTATTATTCACAGTCCCATTAAAGTCTCCCAACATCATGATTTGTTCATAGTTTACACTGTCCAGTTCCATTTGTAGTTCTTTAAAAAAAATTTCTTTAGCTCCATTGGGGGCGTAAATATTCACAATCAAAGTCTTCTGTCCGTGTAACAAAATTTCAATAGCTAAGTATCTTCCTTCTTTATCTTTAAATATTAGTTTAGGTTCCAAGTCTTTTTTGGCATATGTTACCACTCCATTCTTTTTATTACTTGCCAATGAAAAAAATTCTTCTCCCAACTTTTTTCTTATTAAATATTTGTAGTCTTGTTTCTTAAGATGGGCCTCTTGTATACAAATTATACTACATTTTTGTTTCTCCAGCCAGTGACCTACCATTCTACGTTTTTGGGGTGAATTAAGTCCATTTACATTCCATGAGAGTACTTTGTAATCCATCTTGTTGTAGTCTTAAATATCACCAAATTCTTCCTTGTTCTCACCAACAAAGGCGTACATTTCTGCTGAATTTTTAATCACTATTCTGTTGTTACCATAATAAAAACTCAGTCCTTGTGGTATTTCCCAATGAAATCTTATTTTTTTCTCTTTCAGTTTGTCTGTCAGACGCTTGAATTTTTTCCTGTCTTGCAAAATTGCTCTGGGCAGTTCTTTCATTACGATAACTTTCTTTCCACCTATTTCAAAAGAGTCTGTAAAACATTTCTTGTAGATTTGTTCTTTTGTTCTCTTCATTGTAAATTGAACTACCACGTCCCTCGGTATGTTTTTGTCTCTTGCGTATGTAGAATTGACTCTGTAAACAAGATCCATATGTTCTTTAACAACTTCCTCTTCCTCTTGTAAAAAATCTGCTAATGCTTCTTGCATTCTTGTAAAAATATCTTCGCCTAATTTTTCCTCTATACCTCTAAATCTCAGATGGTTTTGCATGTCTCTATAGTGCATCATCTTTTCCATTCTGTCATTTTCCTTTATTGTTTTTTGAGTATTTTCTTCCAGTTCTTTTACTTTGATTTCTATGTCTTGTGTTCTAGTGGTTAACTTTTGTAATTCAGATTTTAAATCTATAAAATTTTTGTCTGCTTGTGCAGCTATGCCATTCATTTTAACATTTACCTCTCCTATAGCGTCTAACATTTTTTTTTCCATTGCTTCCATAACAGCTAGTAGTTCTTTTTCTTTTTTTGCTGCCATTGTAGGAGAGGACCATGTAGCTGCTCTCGATCTTAGTCCGCGGTCCGTCTTGTCTCTTTAAAAAAGATCGATTTTATTTTATTTTCCAAATCAAACACCGATTAATGTGATCACACAAGCTAGTCTTGCCAAGTCAAATTTCGTTGGTTTCAGCCTTCTAAGTTATATAGTTTATGAGATATTACTGTTTAAAAATTTTATAAATCCAAAATGGCGGGCGCAACTTCTCTATGGTTTGTGTCAAAGGTCTTTTTACCTTGCTTCTGGCTTGCCGTAGTTTCCTTTTGTCCCTTCCTCTTGCTTACTTGTCTGCTCTCCGCACGTCACTTCCTGTTGTAGTCCTTTTGGTCCAGCAGTTTTTACAGTCCCCTTTGCTCTCTTCCGGTTCTTCTCCGTTTCCCTTCTTGTCTGCTCCTCAAGCCGTCACTTCCTGTCTCAATCCTCACAGCTTGGTCTCGCGATGCTTGGTTCCCTCCTCCCCTCTTTGTCTCGCGATGCTTGGCTCCCCCTCCCGACTCTTCTTAACCGCAGGAATGTTAAACAACTTGTTTTTTTTGCTTTTTAAGTTCAAATTCAGCTTTTTAACGTTTCAAAACTGCACTCATCCAATCTGCAACAGTCTATTGCTTCACCAGATCTGCTTTTCGTCTTTCAAAACACGGTAATGGTAAGGCAAAAACTTTTTTTCCGTTACCTTATGTTGTTACTTCTCTTCAGATGTGGTCCCAACGTTTAAACTTTGTCTTCTTTGTTAAGGAATCAGGGGAATTGGAGATTTTATGCTGATTTAATCAGCTCAGCTCGGCTCCTTAGAGATACTTGCAGAAATCTTCTTCAGCTGCAGTGCTCAAGGTGTTGTAAAAGTCTCCTCCGAGACTTTTCCTTCACCGAGCTTGCTCAAACCTGGATTATATTGCTTGCTGGTCCTCACACTACCTGTGTGAGGTTGCGTCAGGTGGATTTGTCCACCCAAGCTGTCAAAAAGAGCCGCTGTCCGCCTTGCGCATTTGCAAAGCGTGTCAGACCTCCATTCCTCCGACCGGAAAAACCCCAGGGAGCCTCAGTGTTTGACTCAGGGGCCTCTCGCTCCCTCCTGCCCTGCCTTGTGCTTTGGCCCAGGATCTCCTGGTCTGTTGGCCTTGGCCCTGAGGTGGCTTTCCTGCCTGGGCTTATGGCTGCCTGCTTGCTTCTGGGTGGAAGCAGAAAGCCATGCAGGGCACAGCAGGTGGGTTGGCCAAAGCTGTCTCAGCTGGGTCTCTGGCCTTGACCTGCCCCTGCCGTTCACCAGCAAAAGAGATGCCCCTTCCCCGGTTGCTGACCCTGGAGGAAGAGAAGGCAGCCCTGCCAGGGGCCACTCTGCACCAGGCGGCACTGCAGGACAGAGGAGGAGGAGGAGGAGGAGGCAGCGCTGCAGGCCAGAGCGGCACCCCTCATGGAGCAGGGGCAGTTTCCCCACCCGCTGGCTGGGCTCTGGCCCGGCTCTGCACTTCACCGGCCTTTGTGCTGGCCTCAACAGGCAGACACTGCTTTCTCCTCTGGCTGGCAGCAGCTCTCTAGTTTCCCAGGCAGAAGTTTTTCCACTTCCTCCTTTGGCTGGAGAGCCCAGGAATTCAGCCCAGTGCCACCTGCATGCTGAGCAGATGCCTGACCAGCAAGCCACAGAGATGGAACACTCCACAGCCTACTTTTGTTCTGTATTCTTGACTCCATTTGATGAACTCCGTGTGCGCCTTGGAGCTTCAGCTCTTTATTTATTTTTATTTATTTATTTATTCTTTCGATTTATACCCCGCCCTCCCCGCGAACGGGCTCAGGGCGGCTTACATGGGCTCATCGGCCAATAATAATACATTAAAATCACTGAAACAATTAAAACAGTTTAAATACTTAAAATACATTCTTAGCCTAACAATTTACAAATAGCTTCCAGTAACATATTATCAGATTATCAGGCGATGGCTCAGTGATAAAACTCCCTGTCACCCCTGCCACCCGCCAGGGTTGATCCGGGCCAGACTACATCAAGTTGGTATAGCTGATGGATGGAATCATTGGATGGCGGCTCCTATTCAAAAGCCTGGCGGAAGAGCTCCGTCTTACAGGCCCTGCGGAACTGCACAAGGTCCCGCAGGGCCCTGATCTCCTCCGGGAGCTCGTTCCACCAGATAGGAGCCGTTGTAAAGATCCCGTCACGTGTGCTCACTCTGGGGATGCGGCCTTCTTTACAGCATGAGGAAGAGGTGGTCCCCCAAAGTGGACTGGGCCCGAAGGAAGGGGCAGGGCTTGTCCCTGCAGATCCATGTCTAGAGAACGTGGATGTCAGCTAATGCTGCCATCTCCTGCCCAGGAGGTGGGATGAGTAAACCCTTGATGTCGGGTCTGTGGAATGTTATGTTATACTTCTCATGGCATGCTTATCACTCTTCAAGCTGCTCTGACCTTGGGAGACTGTTGGTGCCTGTCCATGTATCTCTTCTCCTGTCTGACTCTAATTCTTCCCGCTTTTTCCCTGGAAACTGTAAACCAGTATTTTAAGCGCCTTTTCTCTGACATGGTGATTGGCTGCAATGCATCACCAGGCCCCTTTTTGAATTCTGTATAATGCTTGGGAGCCATTACTAACACAAGAAGTGCAGATGACCATAGCAGACCTTTCTCAATAAAGCATTCCTGTTTAAGGACACTGGTTGGTGACTGACTCTGTAGGACTCTCACAGTGGATCTTCCTGAACACAAATTGGTGTCTGGGGCTAGGAATGGTCCGTGGCCCGCACTGCTGCCGCTGGGGATCGGCCCTGGGTCTGGACCACTGGTACACGGTGTGGCCTTGGAAGGGGGGAAGCCCCGTTTGTTCCAGGCTTGGGTTGCTCCTTCCTCTACTGGGCAGAGTGCGTTTGCCACCAAGGAGCCTCCTCCGCCGGAGGCCTCAGCTCCAGGAAGTGCCCAGACCCCAGTTTGGGAGGACAAGAACCAACTCCCTGCGGGGGGGGGGGGGGGCTGATTTCCCCTGGGGACACCTTAGGGCCAGCTGGCTTCCCCCGCCGGTCCTAGGACCAGGGGGGCTCCCGGCACATGCAGCTCGCTCGCCCCTCCCGCCTGGCCCTCCCGCCCTGTGGTGTCCCTTGTGTCCCTTCCGGGCCCCTTTCCCTGAAAGCCAAGCGAGGGAGAGAGACACAGAGAGAGAGAGAGACTAAGCTACTGAACCACAGCCAAGGTTTATGAGGCAGACATGCAAGAATGGCTGAAAGTTAAGGGAAATGTATTTATTACAACACTTTTCATGGGCAAGTTATCATTTTGTCAAACTTTATTAGAGAAAGTAATTAATGGGCTGTAAAAGGTGCCAGTGCGTAGCCAGGGAAAGAGCGAGTCCCCTGCAAATTGGCAGTTTCTAGATTTACGATCCTCTTTCCCTCATCTATTAATGTGGAGAATGTGCATGAAGTGTGATGCATATACATAAAACGTGGCCTCCTGAGCTGCGAGGGCCACGGGAGTGGGCCTCCACATGGACCTGGTGTTCTGTGTGTGCGTGTGTGGGTGTCTTTGGTTCTGGTCTCTCTGCAGCCCTTGGAGGTCATGCTCCACTTTGGCTTCCACCATGGAGCACTTTGGGGATGGCGGGCGGGGAGCAGTGGCACAAGCATTGGCGGAGGAGGAGCTCAGACAGGCCTTGCCTTGGCCACAACGGTCTGGGAAGCCTGCAGGCCCCTCTGTTGCAAGAAACAACAACAGCAACAGATGATGATGATGATGTGGAGGAGGAGGAACTGCAACATTCAAAAAAGAGAAACCAACAAGCATATGATATGCTGGGATGCTATAAAAAGCAGAGTTTAAAAAGGCATACACCAGAAAGGCCCTTGGATTATTTAAAACAGACAAAAACCTAAATATCGAAATAAACCATCAAAATGTCTAGCTAGCTGGTTCACTCACATTAGCTTGTGTATGAAGGGGAGGCAGAGGGGGCTCCCGCTCAACCTGATACAGGTAAGCAGTTCATTAACCATTCTCGAAAAAGTCAGATTAATTAAATGAAGAGTTTTTCAGTAAGCCAGATATACCAAGCATTTTCTATATAAACTTAGACTTTCTAGACAATGAAACTACAAATGAGGAAATCAGCGCAGTCATAATAACTTATGAAAAGGGTCCACAGCCAGGACGTCACAATCCTCAAAAAAACCGTAGGACAGAGGCTGCATCGTCCTCTGCCCAGGCGTGTGAGCAGGCAGATGGCCAGCTTTTGCAAAGAGTGGCTGCTGCTGGAGAGGAGAAAGAGAGAGTAAACTCTGGGGCTGCCCCCCCCCCCCCCGCAGCACCCATTCCCAAGGGACCACGCCAGACCTAGATAAACGGCAAGCAATGACTGAGTCACCTGCAAACATTGACCACGGAAGAAGAACTGCTTTGAGTGCCACCCTTCTGAAGAACGGCAGCTCTGCACAGGGCCTTTTTGGTGGCGGCTTGAGATGATGGAACACCCCCCTTACAGAAGTGGGGAAAGTGTTGCCAGTTGTGGTGAAAGAGCAGAGTATTGGGCTAGGATCTGAGAGAGCTGGGGTCCAACCCTCACTCTGCCAGGGAAGCTTGCTGGATGACCTTGGCCCCTATCGCGCACTCTTGGCCGAAGCCACCCCGCCCTCCATTCTTTGAAACCAGGCTGGTAAATTCTGGGAGATTTGGGAGCAGAAGGCGGGAAGGGTGGGGTTTGGGGGGGGAGGGAGAGGTCAGTCAGCAGGGATGCACGGCTGCCAAGGCCCCCCTCTGAAGCCTTCATTCCCTCCAGGGGAACGGATCTCTGTAATCTGGAGATGTCCTGCAGCTGGGTGGAGGGGCCTTCTTTGGATTTCACCCTGTCTGGCCTGATGAAGAGCTCCATCAAACTGGAAAGCTTGCACCGTCTTTTATGTCAGTTTAGTAGGTCCTAAGAAAAGGTGGGAGGGGCATTTCGTGTGTTGCCCGGCGGCCCAGCATCTCTCCAGGACTCCCCCCCCCCCCCCCCGCATGTCACTGACTGATGCCCCTGCACCACTGATTGGCTGGCTGAGACCGGAGGACGGGCTTAGGGGCTCTCTCCTTAGGAATGAGCCCCTCAGCAGCTCCCTGGCCTGCAGGATTCCTGGGCCCAGAAAGCAGGGCTGCCACGAATGGGAAGGGTTCCAGCGACTGGAATGCGGAGAGCAAGTCAGCCAAGGGCCCTTCTGCAGCCAGCCTCTCACAGCCTCAGCTGACAGCCCCACACGCACAGCCCCCCTCTGTCACACATTGTGGAATGTGAGCGGTGCTCTCTACAGTGTGCTCTCAACCAGGTGGCCACTGGTGGCCCAGCAGCCCGCCTGCATAGCCCAAGCAAGTGGTGAGTTGTGGGCGGGCATCTGGCTTCCTGTCGGCAGTCTTCTGGCACTCGGCAGGCTTCTGTGGGCACTTCCCGAGAGCAGCTTGCCCAGCCGGGCGAGAAGAGAAAAAGAAAAACACTTCCTTCTGGGCCCTCGGCCAGACTCCTGGAGGAGAACCTCCTCAACTGGAGCACTTTGGACCTCTGCCCACTGCGAGGCTGTTTGGAAGAGCCGCCAAGAGCTGGGGAGCTGCTGAGCTGGCCACCAACTCCTGCCCTTCCGAGCAAAGGTGGAGAGACTGCGGGGAGGCACCAAGCACCCTCGGAGCGCCCAGTGGTGCCAGGGGGCATGAGGCTTTCTGCTCCCTGGCCTGTGGGGCCCGCTGGCTGGCTCCACGGGCAACTCTGCTGGGCTGCCTTCCAGGGGCAGCCGACTGAAACCAGAATGCCACCTGATGTCACTCAGCTTGGCAAGCCATGAGCCCAAAGGGGGAGTCTAGTCTGCGGGGGCGTGGGTCTCAGTGCCTGCAGCTGGGGAGGGGTGGGGTGGGGTCTGAGCCCTGGCTCACAGAAGCAGCAGAGGAGGGCCTGTGGCAAGGAGAGGGCCAGGACGGGCAGGAGATCTGGCTGTGGCCTGGCCATGGAACTCACTGCTGAGAGGCCCCCTTCCTGGTTCCCCATGGCCTAAGGCCTCTGCAGAGCCCCTTCCCTTTGGGCCTTCCTCGTGCAGCAAGCCCCCGGGGGTCCGGCCCGGCCATGCTGGCATCACCCAAGAGCCTCAGTGCCCTGGCAGCTGCCCTGGAAGTCCCCTCTGGCTCTTCTGCTTCCCCAGGAGGAGGAGTCCAGGAAGCCATTCTTCCCCTGGAGGATTGTGGGGGGTTTGCCCTCTTCTGGGCAAAGAGCAGGGGTCACTGGGGGTGGAGTATTTGTGACTTTCCTGCCTTGTGCAGGGGTTTGGTCCCCCTTCCAACTCTGATTTGATGATCTCCCCCCCCCCCCCCCACAGCCCACTGCTGGCTGACTAGGGTGGACCCCCCCCCCCCCCCGCCCCGGGCTTCAGGGCTTATTTTTCGTTGTCCTCTGTGGGCCCTTGTGTTGCCCACCAGGCAGGTGAGGAGGAGGAGGAGGAGGAGGAGGAGGCTTCCGTTTGCCCTCTTGAAGGAACCATGTCCTTTGGGTCAGGCGGGTTAAAGGCGGAAGGCTCTCCTCTCCGCCCCCTCCGTTGCCAGCGGCCAGGACTGCTGCACTGATGCTTCAGAGGAGGCGCCTGCAAAGCAATCCATGCCTGGCTCCTTGTGCCTGGAAGGGCAGTCGATTCCAGAGGAGGCTGCCGAGGAGGTGTGTTGGCACATGGATTTCACTTCCCTCCATCCATAGGCCCAAAATCCTCTGGGAAGAGCAGGAACGATGTCCAGGGAGGGAGCTATGCAGAGAGCTCTGTGGCCTTGGCACGCAGAGGGGGCCTCGGCCTTGTTCTGCCCTCTCCCTGCAAGGGGAAACCCCACAGCAAAGCCAGTGCCTGCAGGGACGGACCTGGACCGGCACATCCTTTTTGGAGCCCAGTGTCATCTGCCTACAGTCCCCACACTCAGCTGCCTTCCCAGTGGACAGCGGCAACCATCTCGTGATGGCGGAAGCCTGGTGGGCTGCATCCTGCTGCTTACAGGAAGGGGCTTGGTGACCCTTCCTTCCCAGTCCTGGGGGTGCTTTTGGTGCACTGTGCCTCAGCCAGTCTCACATTTCGGGGGGGGGGGGGGATGGAGAAACCTTTGGCCCCCTGCAAAGAGAGGGGAGGGGGAGGAGGAGGAGGAGGAGGGGAAAGAATCTCCCCCGGCTCTGCCTAGATGGAGCTGCAAGGGGGCCCAGCATTCTGTGGGAGCAGGAAGAATGCCTCCTCCCTTGCTTGGGCCTCAGGCTCACCCAGCACAGCCCTCCCCGCCCCCCCCGCCCCCCGAAGCCAGAGTGTGGGGCCATGAAGCAATAATAGTTCTTGGAGGGGAGGGAAGCCTTTCTCAGCATGGCCAGTGATGCCTTTCCAAACAGGATCCTATTTTGCACACCGACCACTGGAAGGGATGCCATAAAGACCGCTGGACACTCACCTCCAGTGGCTGTTTCCTCCAGGGGAGGAGTCCACCCTCCAAAGCAGGGGGACAACTGATCTCTGCAGCGGGGGGGGGGGGGGGGAGGGGGCTCAGTGGTATATCTGCGATATCTCCAGCCCCCCCTCCCCCCCGGTGCAAGATTGGCAGGCTGAGCCGTGGGAGTGGCCTGTGGCAAAATCCAGGCCTGCAGGAGGCATTCCTTGCGCCACAGAGCGCACGTATGGGGCCTCATGGCCGGCCATGCTGGGCCAGCTCAGCCACTCAAGAAGGGCCCACTGTGGAGCGACAATCTGCAGCCAGTCAGAGGGCACTGTGCCCTTCCCTAGCAGAGGGAAGGGAGGGGCTGTGGCAGCTCCAAAGGCCTGCGGCAAGCGACAGGACCTGTGAGCTGTGTGTGTGTGGGGGGGGGGGGGCTTTGTTGTGTGAGTGCCCCGGTGCCACAAGAGCCCCACCCAGGCAGGCCCATTTGCCCAAGGCCGGGCATGGCGAAAGCTCATTGCCTGTCCTCCCCCACCCACCATTGGGCTTGACAGCCGCTGACAGATGCCTCTGGGCACCACAGAAGCTGGGCTGTGTCTCTTTGAAATTCCTAGATTCCGCTCGGTGGACCCTGGTGGCCCTGCAGCCACGGTGGCCGCCTCGGAGGGACCCCACGAGGACATCACCGGCCTTGCTGACGCCAGCTGAGGAGGAGTGGGTGGCTCTTCCCCATGGGGGGGGGGGGCTGGCAGCAGGCCTGCCAGCGGTTCCATACTGAGAAACACCTGGAGGTTCTGGAGGCCGGGGAGGGAGGGGCCTGGGGAGGGCGGGATGTAATGCCATGGAGGAGCCCCCCCTCCACAGTGTTGGATTCACTGGACTAAACACTGCCAGGGCGCCACGAGAAATACAGCAGAGTGAAGCACAAAGGCTGAAAGGCAGCAAAGCCTGGGGGGGGGGGGGCTGGGTGTGGCAACAGACTTGCAAAGTCAGACGGAGTCAGCGGTCAGCTCTAAAAACTAATAAGTACCTTTTATTAAAGGAGATACTTGCTTGAG
The DNA here is from genome assembly GCA_029233225.1 of Lepidodactylus listeri. Taxonomy (NCBI): domain Eukaryota; kingdom Metazoa; phylum Chordata; class Lepidosauria; order Squamata; family Gekkonidae; genus Lepidodactylus; species Lepidodactylus listeri. The sequence goes on from JARCFY010000013.1 coordinate 540,948, forward strand.
AGTGCAGGTAAGAGATAGATATAGATTACCTTATCTAGCTAGCTGGATGGTGTTGGATGCTGGACGCATGTCCAGGCTCCATCTTCGCGTGTGCAAGAGGGAGGGAGAGAGAGGGGGATGTGTGAGGGAAAGCAGAGGAAATTGCCCCCAAGAGTCGCATTCTGCTTCAAAGGAAAGGGTGAGATAGCAGGAAGGAAAGGAGGCTCTGTGTGTCCTGACCTCTCTATCGGTCTAAACTCTCTGGTGCCATCTTCTCCAGTCTGAGGCAGGAGACAGCGCCAAGTCCTCCACTTCTAACACACAGCAGCCGCTTTCTCCTGGGGAACTGACCCCTGCAGCAGTGGGGGGGGGGGATCAGCTGAAATACTGGGGGGGTGGCGACCCGAGGCCCAGGGGGTACGTTTGGCTGCTCTTCAGCGGACTTCCTGCCCTGGTGTGTCGACAGCATAGGAGCGTGCCAAGTGCAGAAGGGGGGGGGATGCATGCACTCCCAGCAATGTTGCATGTGAAAGCGGCCTCAGTCCCAGCACGTATGCGCCAAGGCTTCTCTCCTGATGTGGAACTCTGGCCAGCCCATCCCCTCCCCCCCCTCCCCCGGCACACCAGGAGCGTGGGGGACTGGCTGGCTTTGACCTTGAGAGAACCGAAGCCTTTCCAGCCATGGTTAACCTCTGCAGCTTCTCTCTCAGCAGCTCAGTCTCTCTCCCCATCCCCCTTCCCCACAGGAGAAATCCGCCCAGGAACACCCCCCAGTGAGACAGCCGGGGGTGGGGGGGGCTTGCAGCTGTCCTGTCAAGGCAAAGCAGAGGGGAAATGCTCCCGATCCCTCCAGAGATCTCACTCCAACTGGGCTGGAGGCAAAGATGGCTGCCTCAGATCTGTCAGCTGCGGTTACCATCAGCCAGGGAGAAAGCGGGGCTGGTGGAGGGCCAGCAGAAAACGAGGCAGGCAGGCAAGCAGGCAGGTCCTTCTTGACGGAAGGGATGGGCTTCCTGCCCAGGCCCATGAGGCCCCCCTGTCTCAAGGGGAAGGCCCATCCCGCATGTGGGAGCAGCAGGCTGGGCGGCTGGAAGACACGGGGCAGCCGAGGGGTTCTGCAGAGGCAGAAGCAGCAGGATCAAAGAGCTCCGAAAGGCTCGGTCCAAACTGGCGGGGGAGTGGGTCACAAAAGGGCAGAGAGCGTTCAGTGTAAAGGGAAGCAACATCAGTGTAAAGGGAAGCAACCCTGCAGCAGGCCCCACCCCCCCACCCCCAGGAGACACACACCTGCCTGTCCTGGGAAGGCATGATGGGCCTGGAGGAGGCAGTGGCAGCCAAGGGGAGCAGAGAGTTCTCAGATCGTGCCGGTTAAGGGGACTGGATTTACGCACAAGCTCAGTGGGCTGCACTGCTGCTGGGTGAGACCTGGGGCCCCTTGGAGAACCCTTGCCAGTTGCCTTCCCTCGGTGCCCACGGCCCAAGGCATCATCTCCCTGCAGCTGCTACAAAATTGGAACGTGCCCCCCCCCCCCCCCCAGGTCACCTCCACCAGCCTCAAGAGCTGCTTCCGGGAGAGCCCTGGGAAACCAGTGTCACTGATGCTGTTGTGCTGTTTCCAGGAGAAAATCCAGAAGTGCTGTCACGGTATACTGCGATGCTCTAGGAATTCCACAGATTTCTATGATAAAGACCATAGAGACTGCTGGAATTCATAGAGTGTTAAAGTAGGCTTTGATGTCACTTCTGGATTTTCTCCCAGAAATGACACGATGGCATCAGCAATGCTACCTCCCCCCCCCCCCCCTTCTCCTACTGTCAAATCAGTCAGTGGGGAGATGGTGAGTGCAGAAGCAAGAGACAGCCTGCCACTGGTGGGCGGTGGGCAACGCTGACTCTCCACAGTCTCTTCCCGTAATAACATCCCAAGAACCAGGAAAGGAAATCCTTTGCTTTGCTAATCTGGAATGCCCTCAGGAGGCCCGGGCCCAGTGTGGTACAGCCTGGCTGAGAGTGGGGAGACCCCAGTTCCAACTGCCAGTTAGTCAGGGAGCTTACTGGGGGACCCCGGGCCTAGCCTCTGGCAAGGGAACATGGCCAGGAGTGCAGGGGAACAGCTGCCGGTGGTGGCCATCGTGGCAGGTTGGTGGCCTCGGTCACGGCCATGGAGGATATTCCTGCAGCCAGCTGGAAGGAGGGCTGGCCTGGCCTCCCAGCTAATTAATTAATTGATTGTTGTATGGCTGAAGAGTACTGGACTCGGGAGACCAGGAACGGTGAAAGCATGAAGCCTTTATTGAGTGATTCAGCATGCCCAGCAGATGGTCAGAACAAGCGTGCTTCCAGGGCCCTCATTATATGCTGGCCGGAGCCACACCTCCGGCCGCACCCAAAAGACCTGATAGGGGCTTAACATATGCGCATGTTTGTCATAGGTTCCCTGGAGGAGCCTTTGGCCGCATTGGCTCCCCAGGGAGAACGTAGGTCCCACATTGGTGGAGGCTTTCAATCCGGATGTGTATTGTTCCTCCAGATTCAAGCTCCCCTCTCTGCCTGACCATGTGCTCTGGCCATGCGGCGGGCGCCATTACCTGGGAGCACATGGCAGGCCGGTTGCTACACAGAGCATGCTACATTACAATGGCAGTGGGTATAGACTAGCCAGGAGATCCCAAGACGGTCCGGCAGCCGGGAACCCGAGTTCTTTTTGTGGCAAGCTGGGTTTATGTGGGGGGCTGAGCTCTGCAGTCCAGAGATCGAAACCAGAATAGCCTTGGCGAGGGACAAAGGACAAAGGAGGCGTGCACCGACAAGAACTCCGGTTGGTGAGAAAAGGGACGACGATGAATATCAACAGACACAGCCTGCCCTGGCCCATGGGCAAGGAGCCGCTAAGAGCGGCAAAGACGCGGAGCCAAAGGCAAGAGGGAAGCTGCCAGACGGGGGCCTTCGGCTGGGGTCTGGCAGAGAGGCACACCCATGAAGAACCTGCAGGGACAACTGCATATAATTTCGTTACGATGCAGAAGAAGCAAGAATGAAGCGACTCGGCTGTTAAATATTTTAAGAAGCGATTTCAGTGCGGATGTCTTTGTACGGCATTTGACGTTTGATAACTGGTTTGCCAGGAATGTGAGTCCTCTCAGGCAGGACAGCCAGGGATGGCGGGAAGATGATTTTGGAAACCGATAAATATGGGAAGTGGTCTGATCTTATAACGATAAAATGGAGGCAAGGTACTCTAGCAATACTTTTTACTTTTGTCCTGCACCAAAAATGACCCCCCAAACGGTGCTGCCAGGGGATTCGTGATCTGGTGTAGGAAAGCTAGCTAGGTGTCTGAGAAGTCTTGGAGTCGGGAGTCCATGGAAGAGTGAAACAGCCAGATCTTTATTGCCGGTCCGGATGAAGCAGGCGACCCAGGGCTCGGAGCCCTCCTTTTATGCTGGGATTGTCCCTGACCTCACCCAACTGGCCTGATAGGCTATTAGAAGTCTATTATCATTTCATAGGTTCCCTGGGAGAAACCTAGGTACATGATTGGTGGCTGGTTTGAATCCACCTGGCCTTTGTTCTACCTGGCTGAAGCTCAGGTAGTTTCTTGGCCATGTGCTCTGGCCATGCTCTGGCCATGTGCTCTGGCCATGCGGTCACCATTACGGGAGCACATGGCGACTGCATGGTCAATACATAACAGTGTCCATCTGTCTCGGACTCTGGCCTGAGCAGAGTAGTCCAGAGCCCTGCCTGACAAAAGCTCCTCGGGGAGGTACTTGAACCTGGGCCTCCTTCCTCCCAGCGCTCCGAGTCCTTCCCTCGCACCCCTCCCTCCACCACACTGGTCTGTTCCCAGCAGTCTTGAAAACAACACAGAACGCGCCCACCCAAATGAAGAGGCGAGGTAGCAAGTCCAGATGGGTACCCAGGAGGCACCGACTCCAGCCCCAGCGATAATGTGATGGTAAAAAGAATGGGGCCCTGCCCACGAGGATGAGCCACACAAGGGCTGCCATGTGTTTCTTTTTGTTGATGCCACTGACCCCTGGAGACCCCGAAGGGACCCCAAGAGCCATCTTTGCCCCTCTGAACCTGCTGGTAACGTGAGCCCTGTGGCTGGTGTGCTGCCACGGGGACAGAACCTCATCGGCTATTGCGCCCAGCCGGCAGAATGCGCCCCCACTCTCCTCGCTCCTTGCCTGCTGTCCACATTCTGTCCAGGTGTTGCATTCTGCAAGTCATTTGAAAGGAGAGCCAGTGGAGTGGAGTGGTTCGATTCCACACGGGGTTCGATTCCACACTCCTCCATGTGAAGCCCGCTGGGTGACCTTGGGTCAGTCAAAGCTCTTTCGGGCTCTCTCAGCCCCCCAAATAAGTCTAGCTTACCACCTAGTGGTGCATGACGCTAAAAGAGCTAGAACTTCAGGCTGCCAGGCAATCTTTGGATGTCCAGGGCATACTGCACACAATGCCAGATGATGATGATGTTAAATCATTTGAAGGTGACACTCCTATGTCTGTGCCTGTTCCTGCCAACTGCTCCTGTACTGCTATCTGAAGCAGTTTGGTGCGGTTTGATTTTATCGTGGTGTGTCGTCCCGTCCTCCCCATGTGAAGTGTACGATGAGTGGTGGTTTGGTGCTTTTGATGAGAGGATCCAACGTGGCGATGTTTTCTGTGTCGCCTTGAGTGCAGCAGAAAAAGCAGGCTGCAGCCTAACTTTTCCCTATCTAAATGACGCAAAGGGGTTTCTCGAAGACTCAGCAGTGAATGTGATGGTTCTCCTGTGTGTGGCAGGCAGCCCACGCCTGGAGCAGAGCAGAAGATGAGATTTGCCTCTGGGGTGGGGCTCGGTCGCTGCCTGGAAGGGCCAACACGGGCAACTGGGTGCCCCCTTGCCCCTTTGAGTGGAGGCCGGTGGGCAGAACAAAGGGGTATTTGTAATTCCTATGATCCAGTGAATTGTATTTCTGCCACTACACCGGGATGCTTTTTTAAGAGGAAAGGAAGAAGAACATTGTGTGCGCGTGTGTGTGTGTGTGTGGTGTGTGTGTGTGTGTGTGTGTGTGTGAGAGAGAGAGAGAGAGAGAGAGAGAGAGAGAGAGAGATCTCCAAAGCAAGGTGACTAAGGGGAACACGATGCAGGCCTACGCACTTATCACCAGTGTGAAGGTGCTGCTCTCTTGGCCAGTGGAATCAATTGCTCCTGGCTGGCAGCACGGCATATGCAGTCCCCTTCTTGACCCTGCTGGGAGAGGACATCTTGGGAGATCCACTCGGCAGTCACGCTGGGGAAAGCGGAAGGCAGCAGGAAAAGCGGAAGGCCCAACATGAGACGGATGGGCTCCATCCAGGCAGCCCCGGCCCTCCGTTTAGGGGGAAAAAAACACACAGGCTTGGCAACTCAGCGTCAAACCTCCATGTTCCGAGGCATTATTCCTTGATTATCTGGCCCCGGGGAGGCAGTGTGTGTGTGTGTGTGGGGGGGGGGGGATGGCTGTTCCTCTGGGCAGGAACTTCCCCAGGGTCGTTGGGCTGCCAACCGGCCAGAAAGTAACTGGAGAGCTCCTGGAATTACCATCATTAGGTCCGGAGAAAAGGGCTGCCTTGGAAGGTGGCCGGGGTCCCTCCCCTCCCCTCCCTTGACCCTCGCTGGGGTGCCGCCTGCCTGGCAGCTGTGAGCAGTGGAGCTGGAGCAGTGAGGCCTTTGGGCAGGATTAGCCAGGCCAGACGTTCCCTGGGGAGGGCAGCCCGCCCAGAGTCCTCCTTCCTCCTCGACCTGCAGGCAGCCACTTGCCCTGGGACGTGGGAGGAGGGAGGAATCCCAGCAGCCCCCTCCTGGCAGCCCCCGTCTTCTGGCAACCGCCCCAATCCTTGCCAAGGCCCGGTCCTGCCGAGCTGTTCTGGTTGCTACCGCTGCACTGGAAAGCCGCCTTGCCAGGAGACAGCCTTGCCCAAGCACAGCCCACGTCCCCCCCCAGCCTGCCTGGGCTCAGAGGCTGTCCGTCAATCCAAGGGGGGGGGGCTGGCCATCTGGGGCTATTATTAGCATGCAGGTGGTATCCCAAAAGCTTTGAAGGACCAACTGTCCCTCCAGAGAGAGGCGGGGGGGGGGGGGAGCACTGCCAGGCGGTGGGGGGGAGCACTGCAGGAGCCAACCCTGAAAGCGGGGTGCCTGAAGGAGCTTCTTTCTGGCCCCCTTTATATACACCTTGGCAAGCCCACCGCATGGAGGAAAGTGCGTACTCTGCCAGGCCGGCCCCTGGTGTGGGAGGCTGCGCAGGCTGAGTCATCAGAGCAGGGATCTGAATTGGTGCCTCTCTGACTCTTGGGGGAGGCTTGGGCGAGCAGGGTAGAGATATGGTTTAATAAATACGAATAAAAAAATAACCTGCATCTTCGGGGGGGGGGGGTTTGCGGGCGCACACAGGCACACCAGAGTGATGCATCAGAGAAGTGGCTGAAAGGGGCAGAGAAGCGCAGGCAGGGTGATTGTTGTCAGGATTAAACCTTTTCCATGTCTGATGGCCGCCTTCCCCCATTACTGGCCCTTCTGCAGTGGTCCACAGAGAAGTAACCGGGACAACATTATTTGGATGTTTTTTCCTCTGCAGAGTCTTTATATGCGGTGTGTGTTGTGGGCCATTTCCACATGGGTTATCAGCCCCTGAGTTTGATGCTTTTAGGAAGTAGGTTTTCCTCTCCTTCCCTAAGGCATTGTGGTGATTATTTTTTCAAAAATCGCAAAAGCCCTGGTGGCCCTGGGGGAGGGGGGGGGCACTGCTGGGAGATTGCAGGCAGGGAAACTGTCAGAAACCAGCCAGGGAAAGTGCTTTATCTGCAGCCTCACCAGCAAGCAGGAAACCACTGAATCCCGTCCCCCTGCAGAAACCCCCGGGGGTGGCTCTGGCTGCATTTGCCCAGCTGCCTCTTCTGCCAAGAATGAAAACTCGGCTGGTGCGGATTCAAGAGCCAAGATGCGTTTCTTGAAGCCAAGTGGGTTCCTCTTGGGAAATGATGGAAAAGGTGTAGCTGGCATTGGAAGCTGGGGGGGAGGGGCAGCTGTGAGCCCCAGTGGGGTGGGCAGAGCTCCACTTGACCTTTGGGATGGCAAACATGCAGCTGCTGGATTACCAGGCGATGTGTGGAGGACCGTAACTGGAAAGACTGATGTCCTAGCCTCTGGGCTTGCCCAGGCGGGCACCTGAAGATTTGGTCTCAGGAGCTCCTCCCAAGCTGAGATGCAGACCTGCAGCCACACTTAGTGCCCCCTGTGGCAAAATGTGACTGTTCTGGCCCCCGTTCTGCCTCGCCCTCCACAGGGTTGCCAACTCCCTGGAGGAGGGGCTTTTCTGTTCACTCTCCAGTAGCTGCCCCACCACCACCACCTGGTCAATGTGGGGATTTCCCACTTAGGCAATCAGGATCCTCAGCTCCTCTTCTGAGCTCAGAGGCCTTGCCTCAGTGTCTCATGCTAGCCCAGTGCCTGGCTACCCACAGGGACAGATTAATGCCTTGTGTGCCCCTGGGGGACGAGCCAGTCACCAGCTGCTTGCCTCCCCCCCACCCCCGGCTCCCCTTTATTATTATTTATGTATTTATGTGTTTGTTTGTTTGTTTATTATTTGTATTTATAGCCTGCCCATCCCACAAGGGGGCTCAGGGTAGGTCACATCATTTAAAATAACATGTTCGAACAGTGGTACAGTCTATGTGGTACAGAGAACCACTTCCAGAATCAAAAGTTTAAAGGATTTATTTAAAAGAAAATGTTTAGAAGCGTACTTTTAGCACCACACCAGAGTGAAACAAGGAAGGACAAAAGAAAGAGACGCAACTCCTCTGTCCCTCTCAGCTACACGTGCCCCTCTCTGGTGGCAAAATACAGGAGAGCCTCTTTATCTTAGGGGCTCTCAGTCTCTAAAGACCTTACATTAACTTCAAGATCTCTTCTTCTTCGTCTTCGGCAGGCGAGCACATGATCAATGGCTGCCTGCTCCCAACCTCAGACAAGAGGTCTCTCCAGCTCAGCATCCCAAGGAAAAGAGAGACCGCCTTTCCCCTTGCAAGGTGGTTTTGACAAATCTGTGCCTCCTCCCCTTGACCACCGTCAGCCCAGGTCAGGGCTTCTTTTCTTTCTGTCTCCAGGAAGCCCCTTCCTCAGCCTCTCTAGAATTTGACACTTCCAACTCTCTGCTCCTTCTTAGGAGGAGGGGCGAGGGAGAAGGTGGAAGTTTGGCCTTCCCTTTGTCTCCAGCCAGTCCCATTAGAGGCGCATCTGGAACACCATTGACAGACATCCTCCCCCCCCCCCCCCCCGGCAGAGCAAGAAGAAAATAAACTTTTTCCAAAGGAAACTGGCTGCTTGCCAGCATCTTTCCAGGATGAAATGCATTTCTCCACACCCCCTTTGGCTTGGTGAGGCAAGAAAGGGACCTGGCTGGCTGCAGAGGACCTCTCCGCCCCTTTGCCGGGGCCTGACTTGCCAAAGAGACAGCAACAGAAGCACATCCCCCCACTGCGTGCCTTTAGAACACACCCAGGCCAGTGCGGAAGACGGAGCCTGGAGCATCCGAGTGAAGTCTGCCTCTGCCATCCGTCATCTGCTCCAGCCGTGAAGAGGGAGTCTGGATGAGATGTGGCAGCCCCTTCTTGCCCGTCGCCACCATTAATCGACATGCCAAAAAGCAGGCCTTCTAGGAGAGCCGGGCCATCCGGAGAGGCCTTGCCTTTAATTCCAGATGGCAGGAAGAGATCCCCCACGGTCGCGTTTAGCAGACACCCGGCCCCGTCTGCGCCTGTGGGCAACGGCAGCCTATCGACGCAGGCTTGGGTCAGGCTGGATTGTGGGGCTGCTTCACTCGCCAGCCTCGGGACACAGGAGAGACACCCCATCCCTCGAAATGCAGGGGGGTACTTGGGGTGTGTGTCAAGAAACGGATTCCACACAAAGACAGCTTTGTGGCACGGCTGACGTGTGACAAAACCACTGTGCGTTTGGGCTGCAAATTCTAACAGGAGGCTGGTTGTCCTTTGCCGTTTTGGGGAAGTGATTGTGTAGCAATTGCAAACACAACTGAATCCGAGGGGTGAAGGCTGAGGGAAAGAGCCCAGGCTTCTGGAAATGGCTGCTTGCTAGGGTCAGACAGTGTGGGGGGGGTGTTACATGCCCCTCTCTAAACACTGGGGGGGGGAGGTGGCTGAGCCCAGAATTTCCGTTGCCCTGACCCAAAAGGGGGACTTCAAGGAGGAGAGAAAGGTTGCTGCAGAAGGCGTGGCCCAAGGGCAGAAGGGACAACAAAGGGCAGGAAGAAAGTCGGGCATGTCCAGGGTTTTTTTAAGTTGGGGTGGCTTTTAAAGGGGGAGCATGGGGCAGGCGGGGAGGCTGTGATTCATAACACAAATGAAAACCAGAAGAGGGGGGTGCTGGATTGACCCTCCCACCCCGCCACCGCCACTACTTTGCTTCTTTCCCACACCCCATCAAGTAAAGAGCAGGGCTGGCCGGCGAGGTTGTGGGGTAAGGGCAGGGGTGGGACTCCAGTAGGCAGGCTCGGTGAGGGCAACGGCGTGGTGCAGTGTGGCCATGCACTGTGGCATGAAAGATAATATAAGGGTTTTTCTTCCAGGGAGTGGTGGTGGCTGGGCTGGACCTCTGCACGTCAGAAGCAAGAAGAGCTGGGCCTGCTCCTGATGTCCCCAAGGGACAGCCCCTGGGGGGGAGGAGGGGGCAGGTGGAAAGCTGTGGCCCTGTTGGGGGTGGCAGCAGCATGGCCATGTCTTGAGGGATGTGGGCACTGAGCGCCGCCTGCAGGCAGGAGCAGACACCTCCCCCCCCCCTTCCTCAGACCAGCACCTCTGCCCGCTGCGTGCCCCAAACTGTGCTTCAGTCTGTTGCTTGCCCATGCTGTGTCTTTCCTCCGGATGCTCCGGGACCAGCGTCATGAGAGGAGCAGGTAGAGTATCATGTTGCTTGAGCGCAGCTGAGCTGACAGGTAGAGGTTGTCCTGCGGGGGGGGGGGAGTGAGTGAAAGTAGGTCAGGTTTGTGGAGAGGGAGAATGAGGCCTTCGGCAGCCGAGGTCTTGCTCAGCACCTCTGTCTTCCGCGAGACTCCTTGTGCCAGCCTGAATGAGCTCACGGGGTGGGGGGGGGGCTCTTCTCCAGCTAGGGGTGCCCCTTAAGAGCTGAGCGTGTGGCCGGAGCACTGCGGGGGTCCTACTGGGGGGCTCTGTCTTCCCCACAGTCCTCTCCCTGCCTCACAGGGAATTCTTCGCAAATGTCAGGAGCTTGTTCATTTGTTTCATTACAAAACTTCTATTCTTTACACTTTTGGTGCTTTACACCACCAAGATTGCTTACAACTGGAAATGTACAAGATAAAATGACATTATAAAACTATTAAAATCAACCCTCCCAACCAGACATCACCAAAATACATACAAGACATACAAACATTGGAAAGAGGGATAACCGAGGGAATGCCAAAGGAAACCAGACAGGCGTCACTGGTGGAAGACAGCAGCAGAAGGGGGGAGGTGAATCTGCTGGGGGGGGGGGGAGAGTTCCAGAGCTTTGGTGCCACGACTGAGAGGGGCCCTCTCCCCCCGCGTGGCCACCCACCCAACTTCCGAAGGCGGGGGCACCCACAGCAAGCCCTCTGGAGATGGCCACAGAGGCTGGGTGGATTCATAAAGGATTGGGCAGGCCTTTGGTTGGTCCCAGGCCATGAAGGAGGCCGGGAGGGGCACTGCAGGCACCCTTGTTTAATTTCTAAACCTGTCTGGCAGGTGTCACAGCAACCCCCCCCCCCCCCCCCCCCAGTCTGGGAACAGCAGTCCAGACCTGGAGGGGCCCTGAGGGTGCTGCCTAGACTGAAATGCACTCTGCGTGTGCGCAGAAACTTCCTCGGTGTTGACATAGATTTCACACACTGGAATTCTTGGCACTGAGGTGAGGTTTGCAGGCTGAGGCCCAGTATGTCCTGGCTCAGATGGCTGGCCTATAAATAAGAAAGACTAATTTCTCCACGTCTCTTGGCGATGCGTTGCTCCATCTGACGCTGCTCTCCGATGCCCTGCTTAAAGCCGCGCTTGTTTCCCGCAGCGCAGCCCTGCCCAAAGCATTGTGCCATGGCCGAAGCAGCCTGCGCTGTGCGTTGTGCGCTGTGCACTCTGCGCAGGGGAGGTGTGGCTGAGGGGGGCTTTGGGGGCGGTGGTTCTGCCCCCTGGCCTCCGCCCCTTGTGGGCCCCGGTCTCCAGGGGTGCAGCTCTCCCTCTGGGCAGGATTCAAAGCATGTCTGCAATGGGTCAAGGTGAGGTTTTCCAGCCTCCTCTGCCCCCTTCCTCCAGGTCTTCTCCCCCAGCCTTGCCCACGGGGGGGGGGGGGGGCAGAGGAGGCTGGGGTGGAAATCTGTCCCAGAGGCTGGGAAGACATTCTCGCATGGGCCCTGCTCCCCGCCATTAAGTTGCCGGTTGTAGTACATTACTCATGGACAATTAAGAGCGTGCTATTAATACCCTGTTTAATATTCAAGTGCAGCGAAGAGGAGAGGCCACGGAGTGAGTCAGGCAGGCAGCCGCCGCCTACAAAGGCCGGGGGGGGGGGTGTCCCACAAGGATAAGAGTTCTGCCCCTCCCCCCCCACTCGAGCGGAGCGCCCCTCCCAACTGACGCCCACCAGCCCCGGGGACTCCGTGCTGATGGGATCCAAGCAGGTCATTGCGGCCGGCCGGGGAATGGGAGCGGCCAGCCAGAGAGGCAGCCGGCAGGGTTCCCACCAGGGGCCACAGTCTGCCAGAGGAGAGGGAGGTGCGCTTCTTCTGCCCAGGAGAGCCTCTCCTGCATGAGCCCCTGGAGCCCACCAGAGAAGGAAAGGGGGCCGGTCAAGGAGGGGAGGCTGCTGGGGGGGGGGGGCGCTTGGGTAGCCCTTGGCAGGCGTGGACGTGGGGGGGGGACTGCGGGGAAGAGGCGTGACAGCCAGGCCTTTTCTGTTAAAGCGCGAATGCTTACCTTTGCTGTTACTCGAAGGAAACACTTTGTGTGTGTGTTGTCCCCATCCCAAGCAGATTCCAGCAAGGTCAAAATCTGAAAGGCTGACACTTGATACTGGCAGCAAAGAGGAGGAGGCCGTGGCTGGGAAGGAGGTGGCCATGAAGGCCTTGGGGCGGCGGAGAACTCCCGGTCAGGGGGTCGCTCTGCCTTGAGGCCTGCTGCCAGAGAGCCAGCCAGAGGGAGAGGGACGGGGGGGGGGGGGCGCAAGACAGCCCTTCTTCCCTTGGCCCCCCAGTCTGCTGCTGCTGCAGGGCCCAGCTGGCGTCTCTCTGCCCCGGCCACAAACTGGTAACCCCTCTGCCGGCCGCCGAAAATCAGCGAGCTCTGCTTTCCACTAATCCAGCCTGAGGTGAAAGTTTCAAAAAATTGTTGGAAGTTTAAAAAAAAATTGCCTGTGCTATTCTTAAAACTTCTGAGTAAACTCAGCACATACACACACACTGGTCAGCTCTTCAATACTGATGTGCAGAAAAGAACGGATCTGGGCTCCCATAACCTTTTTGTTGGTTATTCTTGGTAAGAATATACTTAAGCAGGGTGAAATTGTTAAGCATCAGCAGAGATGAGAGAATCAACAGATTGAGAGAATGAGTCCATGTGTGTATTTAAAAGGTAAAAGTTTGCTATAAACCTAACATGGGAAAAGGTAAACGGGATGCAAAACAACAACAGAGCTAGATTCCCACATCTTCACGGCTAGAGAGATCCAAACTGGAATGGCGTCTCCTCCTCCTCTAAGCAAGAACAAAGGCGGCAGGAAGGAGAAACCATCAAATGCTAAAGAGCTGAGACATGGTTTCCCCAGTCAGAGAGCGAAGGATCTAGCATTCTATTGTGTAAACAGATTGGTTACAAACAAACATGTGACTTCCTGTTGACTAATACAAACAACATTAACCCTGTAAATACACTGAAGTGTTTTAAACTTGTTATATCCAATACCTGTGCTCTAGCCTCACTGCATCCACACAGCCTCATAAGTTTGGTTTAGTGGTTAAGTGCGCGGACTCTAATCTGGGAGACCCAGGTTTGATTCCCCACTCCTCCACTTGCACCTGGCTGGATGACCTTGGCAAGCCATAGCTCTGGCATAGCTGATCTTGAAAAAGTGCGATAAATAAATAAAAAATTCTGCCAAGAGCTCTCTTTGCCCAAATGACCTCCCAGGATGTCTGTTATGGGGAGGGGAAGGGAAAGGAGTTTGTAAGCTGCTCTGAGACTCCTTTGGGTAGTGAAGGGCGGGCAGGGCCGGTGCTACCATTAGGCCAAGTTAGGCGACTGCCAAGGGCGCAGACCTCAGAGGAGGGCAGAAACAGACAATCAGCGCCCCTCCAACCGGCCACAGGCTCTCACACTCACTCAGTCACCAGCCCCAGCTCTCCCATGCTTTTCCTCCTCCAGAAAATCACGCAACTGCAGAAGCAATTAAAAATTAGCAGGGTCAAGTTTTGTGCTTTTAATTTCCCCTAGAATTCATCTGTTTTTGATAATTGGTTAGCAGTGGGGGAGGGTGCGCAAGTAGTTAGCCTTGCCTAGGGCCCAAAAAAGCCTGGCACTGGCCCTGAGGGCGGGGTATAAACTCAGTCGCTTCTTCTCTTCTGAAATGAGCAGACGTGACCGTGGCTTGCAGCAGCCCTTGGAGGGCCAGAGTCTGGACCAGCCAGCCTTCCTGGCAAGCTGAGGCAGCCACACTTCCAGGAGGGGCCAACCCCTCCCTCATCAACAGCTACGGGGGGCCACTGAAGTCCAGGCTCACAGGGGCACTCATGGAGGCACCAGCTGCTGAAGGCCCCCCCCCCCCCCCCGCTCCCCTGGCCATAGCCTGGCTTCTCTCCCTCTCGTGGCCCTCTCGTGGCCCTCTGGCTGCAGGGGCTCCGGACTCCTTGTGCACTCTCCTGCCTGCTCCCCGCCCCGCCCCTCCCCTCCCCTCCCTCCTAATCTGGATTCTTCAGTCAGTCCTGGCAGGTGGCTGCAGTCCAGTCCTCCCCAGCCAGGGAGATCCCCTCCCTCCAGGAGTCCAGCAGGAGGGGGTCTAGCAGCAGGAGAGCCCAAGCGCTGGCACCCAAGGGGGGCTGCCTTGGCTCGCTTTGACAACTGGGCCCCTGGGCAGCTCTCTGGAGGGAGAGAGGGTCCCAAGAGAGGGTTCCAGGGCCCACAGAGTGGGGAATTGGTCACTGCTATGCGGAGAAGGGAAGTGTCTATAGGAGACCAACAGCTAGTGATGGGCTTGGATCAGGGAGGGGGGGCTGTGGCCCCAGGTCCGCTTGCCTGGCTTTGCCTGGGCCTGAGTGGAAGTGCCTGCCCAGCTGGCAGAGCCCTTTAAAGAGGATTCCGCCCAGGCCAGCAGGAAAAAATCAGATCGGGGGGGGGGATCCTGGGTGGGGGGCAAAGTGCTGAGGAGTGTTAAGCACTCATCCATCGTAGGGGGGCACCCTTGCCTACCAACACCTCCCTCCCTCCCTCCCTCCCTGGGCATGCCTTGGGGAGCTCTCTCTTCTTCCCAGCAGGAGGCAGTGGCCAGAAGTGGGGCCCCTCTTGCAAGAAGTGGGGTTGGGGGGAGCAGCTGGCTGAACTCTTCACTGTCCCAATTCTTTGCAGTGACTTACATGGCTTTGTAATCATTGTTTTGCTCAAGCATGATGTTTTTTGGCAAATGTGTACATTTTCAGCTTTATTTTAAGCCCCCCCCCCCCCCCCCCCCCCCCCGGGCATCTCTCTGTGATACTTTGCAGCATTATCCACTCACAGATGGAGAGTTCTTTACTAGCATATATGTGTCAGTCTTTAAGAAGTCCAGGGCAGGTCTCTTCTTCTTGAGGTCCACATCTGCTGTTCTGCGTGTGACCTTGTGTTTTGGAAGACAGATTCCCAAGGCAGGAATAGAACAGGGAACTGAGGCCTCTGTGAGGAGGAGGGAACCCTCAGTTCCCCACGTGATTGACTGCTAAGCTCACCATCCTTCCAGATGACACCCCCCCCCCCATTAACAAAACCAAGAGGTCCCGGACAATCCTCAAAGCCCACCTTAAACTAAAGGTTTGCTAGCTGTCCTCACATCCCAGTGGGGTGGGGGGGGAGCCTCCAGTCATCTGTCAACAAGTGATTGATGGATTGGAGCAGGCACTCTCCAGTCTCATTCGGATGATGCTCAGGAGCTGGAAGCCTTCAGGCCTCCGAGGCTGTTGGCATGGCCACCCGTTGGCACCCTCCTTTGATCTCCGAGGCCCTTTAGAGCGGGCAAAGGCAGCAGGAGAGTGGAGGAGGGCCAGGAAGCCTTGGGGTCTTGCATCCACTGGGGTCTTTCAGTGGCTGGTGATGGGCCTTCTATTCAGAAGCTGAGGTGTGGGGGGAGATGAGGAAAGTCCCAGGATGAAGGAGCCCCCCCAGATACACATTTCAGAGAAAGGAGAGGAGAGAGAAGCAGCAGGGAAGTGTGCGCCCTGCAGCAGAGGCGTCTGTATTAGGGGAGGGGGTTCCCTCCCCATGGCTTTTCCTTGGCAGCGGGGCCTACAAGGGTTTGGGTGGAACAAAGTCGGATTCTCTCTTTATAATGAATGCCTCCCCCACTTGCCTTTCGCCATTATGTACGGTCAGCTGCATTTTGCTACTGTGAAAGGAGGCGAGGCCTCCCCAAAGCCGGCCACAGCCAGGACAGCGAGCTCCACAGAAGGTGAAGCCTTGGTGCAGAGGAGGCCTCCAGGCAGAGGACAGGATGGGTGAGGGGGCAACGGGAGCTATGGAGCCAGGCTCCTTCCAAATATAGACCCCCGTTGGCCGGGAGGGTATCACGTTTCCTTGCCTCCACTCGGATTCCTTGAACTGAGCAGCAGGCGCAGCCAGCCAGCCCCGAAATACCCTTGCAAATCCCACTCATAAAAATGCCCCTGGCCATGCCAGGCATGGCTGGCTCCCGGACGGACGAGGAGCAGCTGGCTAAAATAAGAGGCATGAGCAGCAGAGAGGCCTCTGCAAAGGGGTGGGGGTGGGGGTCACTTTGGCTGTCTGGGCCCTGCCGTGGACATTTTGCCCAGCACCACATCTCTGGCACTAGATGTGCCCTTCCCTGGTGGCTGGAAGAGAGCACAGCCAATGGCAAGCGTCCCCAGCCTCCTCTCTTGCCCTGTCGGCTCCAGAGTCTCTGGGGCAGGATGATGGCCTCCCAGAATTCCCTGCAAAGCCCCCCACCCCTCATCCCCAGTCCCTCCACTATTCCCTCTCCTCCCTTGCCTGGAAGCAGAAAAGGGCTTCCCCTCCCGCCTCTTGAGGAGGGTGTCCTTGATCTGCCAAGGCTGGGGACTGCTCTGGGGACTTTCAGGTCACTGAGCCCCCCCCCCCAGCCCGGAAGGCAGGAACAAGCCCTCCCCTTGGTTTTGCGTGGGCCTCCCCAAAAGCTCCTCACAGGCACATCTGGAACTCTAGACTGGGCCCAAACCCACCAGCAGCAGCTGTGCAAGGGGAAGCTCCAGAGCAGGAGAGCCTGCCCACCCACCACACAAGCCCCTGGCCCTTCAGGGCCACCTCCCAGGAGGGGACGGCTCTGCCATGTGACACCCACCCATCCCGAGCAGCCAACCTGAGGGGCCCGCGGCAGCCATTCCCCACAAAGCCCCCTTTGTCCAGGTAACCTGATGCCCTGAGAGAGAGTGGGAAGGGAAGCCGGCAGAGAGCAGCCCCCACCCCCCGCACCCGCCAGCCAAGTGGAGAAGGGGAGAGGCGGCAGGCAGGAGAAATGCAGAAAATGCTGCTCTGGGGGCACAAGGAAAGCAGGGGTGTGTGTGGGGGGGAGGCTGCAGAGACATTGCTGGAAACCACAGGCCTTTCCCCTCAGGCCCCCCACAGGGCCATCTCTGGGCCTGCTCACAAAGGCCTTCCTGGCCACAGGGAGTGAGGTGCAGGGTGGCGGCGGTGGTGGGGGGGGGCGGGGGACGGACGGGGTCAGGAGGTCTATCCTGTGCAGTCACGTGACCCAGGGAGTAGCCATGACAACTTGTGGGCCGGTTTCAAGGGGAGGGCAGGGGAGCGACACCCCCTCCCCAAGGGGGCCAGGCCAGGCGCTGTGCTGCAGCTGCTGCAGCAGAGGCCGCAAGGAGGGCTCTGGGGCCCCAGCCGTGGCAAAGGACTCCTCCCTCCTCTTGCCTGCTTCGGAGGGTGGGTTCTGTGGCATTGCACCCCACGGAGAGGGCCCCGGCCTCCCCAGACGCCACTCCCGAATCTCCAGGAGTTTCCCAACCCGGATCTGGCAACTCTAATAAATGAGAAAAGAGAAAAGCAGAAAGGGGAAAAAATCATTATAAAAAGTAAACCTCCATTCAGAATGTAATAGATATACATATAAACAAACCTCCTCATAGATCAGAAAACCTCCTCATGTTCAGTAGATACTGCAGACTGGTAACTGAGTCGGAAGGAAGGACAATTCTTAAGTCTACATTTTTAACACAGCTTCTTTGAAGTCCTGCTCTGACAACTATATATGAGATGGGAGGCCCATAACCTAAAAGTTATAATCCCAAACATCACAATAATCAATGAAAAGAAGGCCACAGACAGAAAATTAAATATTAATATATCTGTATCCAAAAAGTAATACCATATATTACCAGGTCAATCAACATTCAAGACCAACTGGCGAATTTCTGCTTAGAAATAGAGAATGCGAACTCAGTATTCATGGGAAAACTCACTGCTTAGGGATCCTACAAAGTCTGGTAGGTGAAGGTCACCTGTCCTCTCCAAGGGAAAGTCTCTGAAAGGAGGAGACGGTCCACAGTTCCAAGATGACGTAACAGAAAAACACACACACCATATAGCTGAAATCCCCATTAAAACCATACGGTGTTACTGTTCTCAGGGTTAGATCAAGATGGGTGGCCGTGTTACTCTAGTAATAAGAAAGAGCCAGAGTCCAGGAGCACCTTAAGGACTTAACAAAATTTGTGGCAGGAGAGGAGCTTTCCTGAGTCACTGCTCCTCCACTCCCCCCACCCCCCCAGTACCTGAAGAGGGCCCCCTAGACTCTTGCTCTTTTCTGCTGTCCTCAGGGTGAATATCCAGTATTCTTCCCTTCTTGATAACACTTGATGTAGCGGCAGTGATCTTTTCAATAGCCAAAAACTTCAGCTCTTGTTCGAAGTGTCCAGATGTTCTAAAATGTTTCACCAGTGGCACTGACAACCAGTGTTCCCTCTAGGCTGTATTAGTGTGAGCTAGCTCTCAGTTTTGTAGGTTCTGGCTCACTCATTTTTTGTCCTAGCTCAGGAAGGATCTGGCTTCAGAGCAAACTAATGCTATGCAGCAGCCAGATCGCTCACTCACCACTTTAATGCCAGGAGCTCACGAAGTAGGATTTTTGCTCACAAGATCTCACAGCTTAGAGGGAGCATTGCTGGCAAAATGCCCCCCCCCCAGCTTGATGCAAGATCTATGTTCTCATATTCTGCCCTAGAAGTCCTGCCCACATACATGCCTATACTCTTAAATCCATAAACTGCATCAAACCTCATCACACAACCACCCTTGTGAGGTGGGCCAGCGGTGTGCCCATTCTGAAGACTAAGGCTGACTGGAAGAACTGTGGCAGAAGCCCCCTCCAGCCACTGGCCACCCTGGATGTCAGTCCAGCAACCAGGGAGGCCAGTCAAGCAGCAGCAGCAGCAGCAGCAGCAGGAGGGGAACATCCCAGGGGGCCCCGGTGGGGCTGGGGGTGCTGGCAGTTGCAGCTCTTGGCTTGCTTTGGCGCTCTGTCCCAGCCGGGAAGACTCCCCCCTACACACCCTCCCTCATGGGCTCTGATGCCTCTGGGAGCCCCAGACAGAAAATTAAATATCTCTGAACCCAGCCAGAAGCTCCCCCCCCCCCCCCCCGCTCCATAGCAGATCTCTCTTGTATCCTGGCTGCCGCCACCATCGTGCCCTCCGCCTTGGCCTGGGCTTGCTTGCTGCCGGGGGGGGGGGGGGGGGGAGAAGAGCCAAGTGTCACAGCTGCTGCCGGACTCCCCCACACATCTTCTCTTCAGGCAAAATGGCTGGCCCTGCCTGCCTCTGCAGGCAGGCAGGGAGGGGAGGGGGGCTTTTCTTTCCGCCAGCAGCCAGGCCTGGGGAGGTTTGTGAGAGGAGCGCCTCCCTCCCGCCCTCCTGAAGAGTGCGCCAGAGGTAGGGATGCCAGCCACCAGTTGGGGCCTGGGGATCTCCCGCTTTTACAGCTGATCTCCAGCTGACAGAGATCAGCTCCCCTGGAGAAAATGGCTGCTTTGAAGGGTGGACTCTATGTGGCACTGGACCATGCTGAGGCCCCTCCCCTCCCCAAACCCCGCCTTCTCCTGGCTCCACCCCCAAAGTCTCCAGGTATTTCCCAACCCAAACCTGGCAACCCTAGCCAGAGGAGGCCCTGATTCAAGGCACACACCAAAGGCAGCTCTGGCTGAGGAAGCTCTCCAAAGAGAGTGGCTCTGACCAGCGCACGCACGCACGTCCCTTTGCCTTGCCAGGGCTCCCAGACCTTCGATGAGGGGATTGGCCGCGCACAGCCCTTCTCCCCAGCAAGACTGGCTTGCCCAAAGGGCAGGACAGCTGTCCTTCATGAGACAGGAATACTCTGCTCGGAGCATCGCCTCCCTGGGAGGATGGAACTGAAGTACCTGAGGGCGTCCCTCACAACAGCCAGTAGGGTTGACAGCCTCCAGGTGGGGCCTGGGGATCTCCCGCTTTCACTACTGATCTCCAGCTGACAGAGATCAACTCTCCTGGAGGAAATGGCTGCTTTGAAGGGTGGACTCTATGGCATTGTGCCACACTGAGGCCCCTCCCCTCCCCAAACCCCACCCTTTCCTGGAACCACCCCCAAAGTCTCCAGGTATTTTCCAGCCCAGACCTGGCACCATAGGCATCAACTTCAGGGGTGCTGGGGAGCTGGAGCCCCCCCCCCCCAAACTTTTCCAGGAGGTGCTGAGCCTCCACCGGAGATAATGGACTGTGATGTCTCTGGCCCAGCCCCAGGCTCCCCCCCCCCCCAGCCCCCGGGAAACTGGAAAGTCTACGCCCTTGCCAGTGGCAACCCTAAATGCAAGCCTGAGGTCTCGCGGAAGCGGATTGGGGAAAGCAAATGAGAGCGTCCCTCCCAGCTGGCCAACCGGCAGGACAAAGGTTATCTATCCAGGGTGGAGCCAGGGCGGGTGGCAGCAGGGGGGGCTGGCGGGGCCAGGCCGGGTCTCTCTTCCCAAGGCCCAGCTCCTGGGCGCTGACAGCCACTCGCTAAGTGAGGTAATAGGCAATTGATTTTGTTCCGTTTTGCAGTGGGCAGCAATAAATCACAGGCCCTGTCAGAGGGTGTTCCACGTGTGCAGAGAGAGCGTGCCAGCAATTAACCAGCAGAAAGCGCTGGGGGGGGGGGGCGGGGGGGGGACGCAGCAGCCGCCCCTTCCCAAGAGGCAGCCAGCAGGCAGGTCCTTCCACAGCCAGGCTTCTGCCCTGCAGCTGGCTTGCCTTGCAAGCGCCTGGAAAGAGAGGGAGGAGAAGGGAGCTCCTCACTCTCCTGCCCCTGTTGATGCCCCAGGAAGCCAGGGGGCAGTGCATGGTGCACCATTTCCTACACAGGTCTGGGGGGCTTGCTATAGGGTGGGCAGCAGAGGGGCCAGTGCGAGAGCGGAACAGATGCACAGAATCCCTTGCTGGGTGCACAGGCTGGGTCTGTTGGCTTTGCCCCATGTTGACCGTTGGAGGGGCCAGTCCTCCTCTGTTCAGCCTTTGCTTGCATTCACTCATTCATTCACTTACTTGTTAAGGACATAAGAACATATGAAGAGCCCTGCTGGATCAGCCCAGGGAGGGTCCACCTAGTCCAGCCTCCTGTCTCCCACAGTGGCCAACCAGTTCCTCTGGAGGGCCAACAACAGGGCAGAGAGGCTGAGGCCTTCCCCTGATAAGACAGAAGTGATACAGGTAGAGATTCCGGTCTCTAAGGGTTACTTAAAAGTGGGGCTGTACTATCGCCCACCTGACCAAACTCTTTTTAAAAATATGTGTGTGTGTGTGTGTGTGTGCGCGTGCCTGTGTGAGTGTGTGTGCACCTGGAAGTCATGGTGACCTCTGGTGACTGACCTCTACTGGGGGCCTGGAGGATATTCAGAAAGGTGGCTGAACAAAGCCTGCCCCCGCCTCCTGAGTGCTGGTATTCCAAGAAGGTCTCCCATCCCAGTACTTGCCAGAGTCTTAGCTTCCGAGATCTGATGAGATCGGGCTTGCCTGAGCTATCTGGGTGCCTGACCAAACTCTTGAGGCTGATCTTGAGATGGAGAAGGAAGAGGGAGGGGACTAAAGCAGAGAATGTTGTGATACTGTGTGACTTTAACTACCCTCACACTGACTGGGTAAACATGTGCTCAAACCATGCTGTAGATATGAGATTCCTAGACATCATAAATGACTGCGATAGAACAGTTGGTCACAGAGCCAAGGAGAAGAGGAGTGAACTTGGACTTGGTTCTGAGCAGGGCTCAAGACCTGGAGAGAGATGTAGAGATCGTTGCACCGGTTGGAAAAGATGACCACAATGCTGTTAAGGGCCACATTCATGTCAATGGAAAGTTATCCCTAAAGTACAAGACAGTAACATTTGATTTAAAAGAGGGAACTTTTGGAAGAGGAACAGAGGAGTAATGTGAGATCTTCTCTCAGTGACATTCCTGCCATGTGCTTTCTCCCCCTCCCCTGCATTGTCCCTCCCTGGGTCCTGAGTCTTGGGCAGAGGACAGACTGGCAGACTGGCAAGGGAAGTGGGGCAAAAAGACCTGGGCCAAGTTGTTGCAGGGCTTTCCAGTCACACTGTGTAGACTGATGTAGGACCATACCGGGGAGGAGGCGGAATGGAGCCTTCACACTGCGGGGCGGCCCCAGGTGGCAGTGCCACGGTTGCCCGCAGCTTTGGTCCATTTTGCCAACCTGTGCATAGGCACATGGGTGCATAGGCGCAGCAATTGGGGCAGGATCCCATGGCTGGGAGCTTTAGCTCAAGTGCACAGTCCACATGGGTGGTTATACGCATCCCTGCCGGATCAGTGCATTCATATTACCGGTGCCACTTGATTGCGGCTTATTTGTGTCCACACTTCCAGGAAGCGGGATCAACATGCACCCAGATGGCTTGACACCGGTTTCACCAGGTGCCCTTTAAAAGAGGGATGAAAACGCTTCAGGACGGGGTGAGTACGGCACAGCAACGCCAGACAGCTGTGGCTGTGTGAACCGGCCCTCTTAATCCGCTTGCGAAACATGCCTATATCGGGCCAAACTGCCAGTCTGAACTCAGCCTTGGTCACACCGGACTTTGACAACATATTGGGGGGGGGGGGGGGCGGTTTGCTGGAAAATCCAGCAGATGTGGTAGGGGATACCTGGGAAGGAAACCCAGCATCCCATCTCACACAGTGGCCAACCAGTTCATTTGGAGGTCCAACGCCAGGGCAGAGAGGCCTAGGCCTTTCCCTGATAAGAACCTCAGAAGAGCCCTGCTGGATCAGACCAGGGAGGGTCCATCTAGTCCAGCATCCCGTCTCCCACAGGGGCCAACCAGTTCCTTTGGAGGTCCAGCGCCAGGGCAGAGAGGCATGATGGTGCCTCTTGATTGGCTCCCTTTGTGTGAGACGGGACACTGGACTAGATGGACCCTCAGTGATCCAATTCAGCTGGGCCCTTCTTGTATTCTTATTAGGCCCTATTGTTGGCTGTCCAGGGGGACTGGCTGGCCCCTGTGGGAGACAGGATGGTGGACTAGATGGGCCCTCAGTGGTCTAATCCAGCAGGGTTCTTCTTACGTTCTTATCATGCAAGACATCTCTTACACACAAGTTGCCTCAGCTTGGGAAGTGGTTTTTTCTTTTTCTGCCTTCCGCAGAGTATCCTGGTGTTTCTGTGTACTTCCTGGGTTTTCCCTCTCTGTAATTCAGTCTTCCCCAAATCTCCTTTGCTGACATGTTTTGGGAAAGATTGTAGGAGATTCAGAGTGGCACCCATGTGGGTGGGAAAGTCTGAATCCTCCCTGTCTGGCTCACGTCCCTGCCATTTTCCTTGCTTAGCGGCTGCGGCAGTTTTTTCTCCTGACGCAAGACAGGTTTTTGGTTTTTTTTTTAAATCAGCAATTGAATCTCATTACACCATTATAAGGTTTTAGGAATCTGTGTCTCAGGTTCTGTGAATTCTCATCTTTCGCTTTCTGAAAAGTAGGCCTGTGGCCCTCTTGGTTCTGGAGCTGTGCCTTTCTGCTCATATCTTTGCAACAAGAGGGGCAAGGACATCGCTTTCAAAATGGAAGCTGGGGATTCAGAGAATCTGATTCATGGATTGTTATCATGTTACACCACTGTAATGATATTCAACTGGTGATTTTTTAAAAATTGGGGGGGGGGGGATTCCCCCAGGGGTGTGGGGGAGTGTCTGTGGGGGTGGGAGGCGGGGGTGGTGGCTGCTGTCCAGGCAGCCACAGCAGCCACAGGGGCACCACAGAAGCCTGCCCCTGTGAGGGAAACACCTGCAATGCCAATTCCATCCCCTCTTTGGGCTGGAGCTCCTGGTTTGGGGAATGACCTCCAGAGCAGCTTGATACTTGGCCGAGAGCTGCTCCCCGGGAGGGAGGGGCCTTCTGGAAGGGCTGGGATCCCCAGAATGGAGCTGCTGCCCCCATGGGTGGCGGCTCACCTCCGCCTGCCCGCCCATGTGAGGGGCTCCAGAGGCAGCGCTTCATTCCTTCCTTCCTTCCTTCCTTCCTCCACAGCGCCTGCAGCAGCTCTGAGACCAGGAGGTGGCAGCCACATAGGGGACATCTGGCACCCGTCCCAAAGTTCTATTGTTTCCAGAAACATCTAATTGATGAGGCCATAAAGCAGTGTTATGTTTCCCTGGCACAACAGCGACGGTTCTTCCCGCGGTATTAATTGTCAATAAAAGTTAAATGAGGATGCCAGCCAAGACCGAGTGGCACGCGGGTGCATTGAAGGCATGCACCATGCACTGCTCTGATTCCTGAACCCACAGAGCTCATTATGAGCCACTGCTGAGCTAATGTGCTGCTCTCACCCATGACTTCCTGGCTCAGGTCGCTGCAGTGTGCAGGCGAGGGAACGCAGGCAGCCAGCCTCTTCCAGGAGACCCACAACTCTGGCTTCCTGCACAAGAAGGAGGGCACCCTTCGGGGACTGGGCAGGCAGCCATTCCTTCTGTGGGGCGGCCCAGCAGCAGCCCCCCCCCCACAGGCTGGCAGTCTGGGGGGGGGGGGGTCAGTTTTCGCTGAGCCAAAATGGGGGCTTCCTGGACCATGGATGAGATGGCTGGTTAGGCACCTAGGAAGGGCCTCGCTCCGCAGCCTGACTCTTCCACCCTGTCCTGCTTTATGGAGACCTGCCTCTCCCTGACAGCAGCCAGGGCCACGGGGAATAGGGAGGGGGTCTAGTGCCCCCACCCCCAAGGAGTGGGAGGGGGGGACCTGCCTGAGTCTGTCCTGAGAGGCTGCTTGCTCTGGAGAGGGAGCCCTCCTTCTTGTGCTGGGTGTGTGTGTGTGTGTGCATGCGTGCACCTGGGGGGATACTGACTGTAATTACGGGACTGCGGGGCAGGGAAAGACACTCTGAGTGAGCTCAGAGGCCTGCTGTCCCTGTTTCCCACCTTCTGGGGCTGACTCGGAGCCTGTGAAGCAGGTTTTGGAGCCGCGTCCTTGCTTCAGCGGAGCTGTGGTGGTGGGGGAGCCCTGCTGTTGTGAGCATTTCAGAGCAGCTGCCAGGTAGATGGGTGCTGGCCAGTGCGTCTCCCCCCCCCCCCCCCCCCGGTGCCTGTTCATGTTTCTTTTCAAAGCCAAATGCCAAGGATTTTCTGTTTTGCTCCGTCCTTCTTGGAAAGCCCGGGGACGGGGCCAGCTGAGTGCAGGCCAAATCCCTCCTTGCAAATTCTGTGGGACGCATCAACATCTTCCCATTAGGAAGTGATGACAAACCAGACCATTTGGGGTGATTAATTGGCAACTTAAATTAATCCTGAGTGTTGGCCTCCGTGGGGCCACAGCTTAAGACATTAACCGTTCCACCAGCCGCAGGAGGAAGACCAGAGCCCATTACAAAGTGCATTTGTCAAAGAGCCACTTCCTCGCTGGCTGGCTGGCTGGCTGGCTATTGTGGCTGCTGCGGAAAGGTCAGGGGACTTTCTTGTGCTCGCGGGGAGAGAGAGCCAAACTGAGCCGAGTGGAGCAGGCGCTGCAGAGGCCACCCAGGCACTGGAGGGCCCAGTCCAGAGGAGGTAATTGGGAGCAGCTGGCTCAGCTGCCCCCCTCCCTTGGGGGGCTCCTTAGGGGAGGGCACAGGGGATGGGCCCAGATCCCCGGGGGTGGGGGTGGGGAGAGGCACTGCACATTTTTACAGAAAATGCAACTGCTCGGGCTGGCTGGGGGGGGGGGGCGGGGGGAGAGACAAGGAAGGAATCCTTGCTGGACCTTGATGTGGGACTGGCGCAACACGTGAGGGAGCCACTTCCAACTCAAGCGGGAGTCCTGGGAAGGCCTGGTGTGTGTGGATGCTCTGAGCTGCCTTTGGCCCGCCAGGCCCCTCCCTCTCCCTCCCTCTCCCTCCCTCCTTGCCTGCATGGACTTGTGGTGCGCAGCTGTGAAGTGGAGGGGACACCACGGGAGGGAGACTTTTCTAGCACCTCCCTGAAGATGAACTCGGACCTCCTGGGCTCCGCAGGCAGATTCCAGGGGGAGGGTGTAGAAAGAGCCGCTTGGCTGAGGGACCTGCTGGGTGTCCCGGGTCTCACCTCCTGCAAAGCCAGGGATCCCATGGCCCTCTTGGTCCTCCTAAGAGCCAGTTTGGTGTAGTGGTTAAGTGCGCGGACTCTAATCTGGGAGAACCGGGTTTGATTCCCCACTCCTCCACTTGCACCTGGCTGGATGACCTTGGGCAAGCCATAGCTCTGTACCAGCTGTTCCCTCAAGGACAGTTTGGGAAAGAACTCTCTCAGCCCCACCTACCTCACAGGGGGTCTGTTGTGGGGAGGGGAAGGGAAAAGGAGTTTGTAAGCCGCTCTGAGACTCCCTTGGGGAGTGGAGAGCGGGGTATAAATCCAATCTCTTCTTCTTCTTCTCTTCTAACACCAGGTCAGAAGCCAGAATGAATGTTTGTTTACTTGTTGCCCATCCTACAGGGGTCTTTCCCCCCCCCCCCAATGATAACCCTGACAGGTAGATCAAGATGGGTGGCCGTGTTAGTCCGTCTGTAGCAGGAGGAAAGAGCCAGAGTCCAGGAGGAGGAGCAGCTGAGAGACTCATGACATTTGTGGCTGGGGAGCAGCTCCTGTGAGTCAAGGCTCCCTTCTTCAGATACAGCCAGGATGTGAGTCCATCTTTCCTTTCTATCACAAGGTTGATGGAGTTCCATCCTGCCCAGCTAAATGTGGTGGGTTCCATGGAGATCGATCAAGACAGGTAGCCACGTTAGTCTGTCTGTAGCAGGAGAAAATCTCCTCTCCTGCCACAAATTCTGTTAGCCTTTAAAGTGCTCCCGGACTCTGGCTCCTGACAGGTGGGTTAGGCTGAGTCAGACCGGCTGGCCCAAATCACCCAGGGGGCTTCCTGGCTGGCTGGGCATTCGAACCCTGGTCTCCTCAGTCTGAATCTGCGACCCCCCGTGGGAAGTCTCTGGCTTCTCCTCCAAGGCGGGCACCCATGCTCACGTTGTGATGATCCAAAACAAAGAGAGCCCGCCTGCTGCTGGGCCAGTTTTTACCCCGGGGGGGGGGGCAGAGAGGCTGACGTCATCGTCTCCTTCTCCGCCACATCCTCACAACACCCCTTTGAGCCCCTCCCTCCCTCAGCAAAGCCTTGGCCAGCTTCTGTCTCCCCTCCCCCAGGCAAGAGACACCCAGGTAAGGCAAGTGGGTGGGGGGCTGTCCCCCTCCCAGCACCCTGTCAACTTCCTAGGAGCCCACCAGCTGCAAATGGTACTGGTTAATTTATCGCAATAACTCATGCAAAGGGCCTGCATCCATGTCGTGAGTGTGCTTGTGCGCATGCATGCCAGCACCGGCACAGAAGGGGAGCGGGGGCCCAAGTGAAAACCACCACGTGCTGGGGGGTTGGAGTGAATTGCAAAATGGAGCAGAAGGAGAAACCAGCGCATCTCTCCTATCAGCCTCTCTGCCTCCTCCCCCCCCCCCCCTGCAGCAGCTTGGGACTCAGCTGCCCCCCCTGCTTCTGTTTCCCAGAAACACACCCCCCCTGCTTTACTGCCTGTGTTTGTCTTGCAGCCCAGGGGCATCCAGCCCTGCTCGCATTCCTTGGTGCGGGGGGGGGGGGGGGGAGCATCGCTGAACGCTGAATCACAAACCTGGTCTCCCCACCACCTCCAATCTCTGGAAAGAGAGCCAACTTGGCTTTCTCTGCCAGCCCTTGATTGAAATGTTTTGTAGGTTCTGGTGATATCATGCAGACTTCCGTTTGATTTTGTGCATTGTGATTTTCCCGGCTGGTTATCTGATTGGCGAGAAGCCCCTTTGGGCTCCTCTCCTGGGGAGGAAAAGCGGGCCCCCAACCCTTGAAAACAACCACGAGACCTACTGGAGCCCCCGGGGGTGGCCAGGTCTTGGAAGGCACCCACTGGGCAGAGGGGAGGAGGCCTCTCCCCTCTGCCCACCCATCCACCACAGTGCCCAGACTAGACTACCTTGGGTGCGAATTCGCAAATCATTAGATAGGATACATTAAAACATAGGGTAAAGTTAAGCACCAAAAGTTTTAGATTATATACAGTATATAAGTTACTCTGTTATGGATAATGTTACGTATATTTATGTATGGTTATATATAAAAGACTAAAAATAAAATTTAAGGGAAAAAAGAGCAGCACCCTCCGCCTCCTGCTCGCCTTCCATGACAAGGTGCCAGGCTAAAACCTGCCACTTTGTGCTCTGTAACTTACCAGGTTGCAGTTTCCGTGGCTCGCTGGGCCCTGTCCAGAAGGCGACTCCTAGGAAGGGAGGGAGGGAGGGAAAGAAGGAAGGAAGGAAGGAAGGGTGGATGCCTGGAAGAGAGAGATCTTCACTTGGGATCTGCTGCTGAGTGCCTGGATGCAGCGCCTGCATGGCGCTGATGGGCCTGCCTGTCTCTAAAGGCTCTTTGTCTGATGTTGACACTAACGGTTGGACACCCTGCTCCCAAGTTGGCAGCGGGAGCAAGAAATTCCGGTGCCACCTAGAACCCAAGAGCAGGAGAGAGGGCGGAGGCCGAGGCACACCTTGCTCCTCCCCTGCTTGTGCAAGAGCAAGAACACAACTGGCAAAGTCCACCACCAGTGGTCCTTGGGTGCCACAATACCTGGGGCCTTTTCAGACTGGCCAGTTGCCTCTCACTTCCTCCTCATTTCCCCCTCTGTGACTCCTCCTGAGCAAACCTGCCGTTTTCGCACTAAAGCAATCTGCTCCTCTCCCCCCCCCCCCGAAGTTTTCGGTTCCCATTTGGGTTGCTTCGATGCTCTCTGTGCCCGCCCCTTGCATTTCCCCTCCCCTTCCCTCCCCTTCCTCCCCCCCAGCATCTCCCTCGTTCCCCACTTTTCCTTTTTTTTTTTAAACGCATGCGTGGTAACGTTATAACGTCATAGTGGAATGATGACAGTGCATCACCCACCTTCCTCTTCCCAGAGTTCATCAAGTCCCTCCTCAGTATTCAAATTTTCCTGCCGTTCTGGGTTGGTGCAAAACGATTGGCGGGCTACAAAGAGGACCCCCCCCCCCCATGGGTGGATTCTCCGATGTGAACTGAAATGTCGTGTGCTTAACCCGATCAAGGCAACAAAATGGAGGATGGGCAACATGGCATCAGCTGGCCCGTGTTAAGAAAAAAAAATTACATAAATGGTGGTGGTGGTGGTGGCGGCAGCTGAGGAGGAGCAGCATGACACGCAGAGCAGTCTCCCCGCTCCGCAGGAATAGTTATAGCCCCTTGAAAACAGTTCAATCCATTTCTGTGACTTTTCTGCAAAGAAGCACGCCCAGCCTGCTCTGCAGGGGCTGCCAATAAACAGCAAATTAACCCCCCCCCCATAGTAGATGTGAATGTGTGTTTATTATATAAAGACAACAATTGTGCCGTCTTCCCTTGCTGCATCAAAATTTCATTATGATGTTATAACGTTATAAGGGCCTTTTTTAAAAAAAAAAAAAAAGGAGGGGGGGAAGTGTTGCTTCAGGATCGTGGGACCGCACACAGGGAGCGGAAAGGAAGGCAAGTTTCCCCAGCCCGCCTGCCCGCTTGCCGCGGTTTCTCCACGGATTGCTAGAGGAAAGCACCCACCACCAGCTCTGCACGGGCTGTTGCCAGGGAAGCCCAAACAAAGGGCAGCAGTTACCGGGGAGCAAGCACATGGAGCTCTCGGGCCAATGGCGCCCGGCTCCTGCTCCCAAGAAACGGCAAATCCACCTCGCCAACGCAGTCCCTGTGGTGCGATCTTGCCTCCCTGCCGCCTTATTTCGATATAACGTTAGGAGGGCTCGTTTCAAAAAAAAAAAATTCAAGAAATGCCCACCACGGGGCGGGCCAGATGGAGGGCGGGCGAGTGGGTGTGTTCTCATCTAGGTTTCTCCAATGGAGTAAACAGGAAACACCGCCAGGAACAGGATTTTCTTGCTCCAGGGATACTCCTGAGCAGTGCGGTGAAACTCCGGAGGAGTTTGTGAGCACGGAGCAACTGATGTGAAACTGACCAGAAACTCCGGTGCTCACTCCGGTGCTCGCCCCGGAAAAAAGCCAGTGCGAAAACGCCCCTGGACTTCTTCCAGTGGCCGCTGGGAGGTGGTCTCCCCTTTCCGGGCACAAGAGTTACCTGCTGAATCTCTGAGGGAGGTATTTTAATTGCCTGAAATTCCTGCTGAAGAACCTGGAGTGGTCCACAACCCATTCGCCTCGTACCCAGCCCCTCCTTGCCCACTGGCTGGGAGGGGGCAGTCAGCCACAGCAGCAAGAGCACTTCTCTGTGAACTTGGAGAGGGCCACTCATCACCTGCACACACATGCCTGTGGTGGCTGAGGCTGCCTGGGAACACACAGCAAAGGGGACTCGCTGCTGGTGCCCCCCCCCCCCAACCATTCAGAGGCCTGCCCTGCTCAGACACCTTGCTGCAAATCCCTGGGCCCCAGGGCAAGCAGCGCCTGCAAGACATGCCCCCCCACCCCCCACAGCCACACAATCTCTTATGCTCGGGGCCAGGTTGGGCTGGGAGCGGGGGGGGGGGGGGGTCACTTTGAATTTGCAAAGGATTCTGGGATGATTCTCACTTCAGGGTATTTTCTAGCCCCTGCAGATTGGACATGGCAGAAAAAGCACTTTACATCCTCTGGATTGTTTTAGAAGGTTTTATGACTGTTTAAATGGTTATTTATGTATTTTAAATTTTGTAAGCCGCCCTGAGCCTGCTCTGGCAGGGAGGGTGGGGTATATATTTGATAAATAGATAATAAGAAAAGATTTTCTCTTTCAGTTTATGCTTTCCAGGTGCTCCCTGGGGCTCTCCTCTTGTTTTGGTGCAGCTCTGTGGAGAGCCAGTCAGGCCGGAAGCTGCCCCAGGGCCGGGAGGCCTTTGGCACCCTTTGAGCTGCCTGGCAGATGTTGTGCCCTCGTAGCAGGAGGAGCCTCTGGGGGAAGAGCCTGGCTTGGGGCAAGGGGGGGGGGTCAGCCCCCTGGAGACAGCAGCTCCTGCTCGCCACCGACGGACGCCTCTCTGGGCCACTCAGCAGTCAGGAGCTCCCTGGCACTCCTCCCAGCGAAGCACCCTTCAGAGGTGAAGGCCTGGGTGGCAGGCAGAAGGCCTGGTGGGGCACCCTTAGCAGCCGACTAACCGGTGGGGGCTGAGCCAGAGTTAGGACAAAAAGGCTGTGCCAGGCTCTGGGTTAGGTACACCGATGGGACAGCCCCCTCCCTGTTCTCAGGGAATGAAGGAGGCCCTGTGGAGAGGGAGGGAGGAAGGGTGGCCACAGGGTGGCCACGGGGTGGTGGTGGTGGTGGTGGTCTCCAGCTGCTGAGGAAAACTTTCCCCGGACAGCAGCTGCCTCCCCAGCTTGGGCCTGAAGTCTCACCCACACCGCTGGGGCTGCAGTTGTGCTTGGCATCCGCAGGGCCAGGGGCCTGACACAGCCAAGGAGGAGCAAATGACAGACAACGCCTGATCCTGGGTGCTCTGGGCTGGAGGGGATGAGAGAGCCAAGGGATGGAGTGGGGCCGCTGGGGAGGGGGCAGCGCAGCCTGTTCCTGGGAGCCTTCTGGGAAAGATCCGTGGCTGGACAATGCCAGCAAGTGGCTTTGCTCTTCCAGGCAAAGGGGGGGGGGGCCTTTCGGCCAGCGGCCTGCACATGTCTTGCAGTGGCCCTGCGGACAGACCAGCAAGCAGCTCTGGTCTCACCCCAGATGGAGGCTCCCAGCTGACGAAGGCAGGAGGACCTGCCACATGATTTGCAACAAGTGAAAGTCACCAGACAGTGAAGAAAGGAAAGTGTGATGTCCTTCTGCATCACAGGGCATCTGAGGTGGTGAAGAGCCAGTGGTGGTGGCAGGGAACCCACCGGTGTGCTGTGAGAGGGTCAGAATGGTTCTGGAGCTTGTGGCTCAGTCTGCCTCGAGCACCCAATGGGCACAGATGAAGAATTGGGTGCTTTTTGGTCTCCAGGTAGCTGCTCCACGATGCAAAGGCTCCCAGTATCATAACTTTGTGTGTGGGTGTGTGTGGGTGTGTGTGCATGTGGCCCGGTGGGGGGGGGGGGGGGATCCACCTTTGCATGGCTCTTTGGCAGGCAGGGACTTGCACCCTGGCTGATGCCGCCTCCCTTCCTCTGAGTTCCGCTCAGGTTTGCCCCGTTCCCATTCTGGCGGATGAAGTTTGTGGTGCCAGCATAATCAAAGGTGGGGCTCTCTGCGTGCCAACGCGGCATTGTTGTTTCCCTTCCGCCCACGTGTTGATGATCCCCGGAGGAGACGGGGGGGGGGGGGGCTGGGCCCAGGCTGAACTGACAGCTGGCACCGATCACACCCTCACCCCCCGCTCCTGCCAGAGCAGCGGTTGCCTGGAGAGCCATCCCTGGGCGGGGGGGGGGGAGTCAAAGAGGAGCCTCAGTCCGGATCCAGGCCAGGGGCTGGGCTTGGCGTTGTAGGGTCCAGAGGCTGGGGCAGCTGCTTGTTTGCTCAGCACCTTGGCAGGAAAGTCGAGTCTAGCGCTGGAGGTGGAAATGCCATGAGGCTTCCTGCCCTTGCCTGCACATGCCCGGCTGGGGGAGGGAGGCAGGGAGGGAGGCAGGGAGGCAGCAGCTTCCACCCTGGAGAACCTTCTGCCACCAAGGCAGTAGCGGCCCCGGGCCCTGCACCCCCTGAGCTGGTCTCCAGCTGGCCAGAGAACACAGCGTGGGCTCAAGATCCAGCCAAGACTGATCTGCTGATCAGCGGACCAATCTGACTGTCTCCCGCTCAAGAGGACCCCAGGCCCTTTCCCTGGGATGTGGGGAGGCAAGTGTGTCTTGAGTTTCTGCCACAGGGAGAGAGCCGTTCTCAGGACCAAGAGTAGCCGGGTGCTGGATCTCTCTTGACGGCATACTCAAGCAAGCCTGCAATAAATGCCCGCGGGTGATTCGGAGCAAGACCCAGGAATCAGTGCCCACAGGAAGTGCCAGAGCTCTGGAGGCTCAGCTGTGGTGGAACTGCGAGCAGTGTGGCATGGCTGGATGGCAGGACTACAGCCAGCGCTGCTGACCTGGTGGGGAGCTCTTGCTTCCCCCCTGTAAAATTTGGAGACCACACCAGCCCGTCAAGGGCAGAAACCGGCTGTATTTGAACTGTAGCACTCAAACCCTCCACTGGGCCTCCCTGCAGGACTCTGCCCTCCACTAACATACCTAGTCTGACTGCCCAACAAAAAGTATCTGCCACTTGGCTACTAGGTGGCAAAAAAAAAAACTCCAACCCAAGTTGCCTGCAGAGGGTAACTGTTGCTGCCTCTTTGCTGCGTGGAAGGCGGCTTGGGTGTCTTGGCCAGTGCCTGTGTGGTCAATGCACCACAGAGCCCTCACCTGCATGCCTTGCTATGCAAGATCTTTTTGACTGCAGCCGTTTCCAAGCCTGGAGAGCCGGGTGCCAGCCTCTCAGCCTCTGCCCCAGCCAGGGGATGGCATGAAAGGCAGGCAGTGTATCTGAGGCGGTGGACTTGATCCCAGCTCCTGTGAGACCGAAGAGTGGATTGGACATGTTGCGTGACCCTCTGGGCCACCATGCTCTTGCCTCGCCACTCACTCCTGTGACCCATCCCTAGCTCTGCCCTCCTCCTCCTCCCCACCTTTCCAGCCTTCCAGCCTCCCTCCCAGCATGCCGAGCATTGCCGCCATGGGCCAGCCGGGCAGCCTGGAATTGTGGGGCCATGTGCTGTGGCGCGGAGGCCCTCCAAGAGACACCAGAATGGGAGGGAGGTCGGGTTTCAAGCCTCTCTCTGCAGCCAGCTGGGAAAGAAGTCCTTCATGTGCAATGAAAGCAGATCTTCTTCCTCAAAGGCCCATTTCCCCACGGAGGGCCTTCACCAGTGCCTGGTTTCAGAAGGGGAGGGGGAGAGTGGGCCAGTCCCAAGAGCAGAGTCTGCACATGCTGCTCCTGGAGGGGAGGGATTGTCAGAGTGTGGGGAACAAAAGCTGGCTCCCTGTGTGTGTCTGAGTGAGGGAGTGTGTGACTGTGCGTGAGTGTGAGCAAGTAGACGACTCCCCAGAAGAGGGAGCCCCTGCCCTGCTGTCAGCGGCTCTGGGGCACCACAGGTGTGGCTGGCAGGCAGAAGGGGCTTGAGGGGCGGGGGCTACAAGGAGCCAGCCAGCCAGTGGGGGTGTGCCTGCCTCCCCCCACAGCCCCGCCCTGGCTCCTCACTGCTCTGCAGGTTGCTGAACAGCAATCAGGGTGCTCTCGGAGGGGGGGCAATGGTCACTCCCCAAGCCCGCCTGTGCCCTGGGGACTGGCCTGCAGCTGTGGCGATACCTTCAGAGAGCCAAACCAGCCACCATCCGGGATGGACCTATAGAATCCATGTAACAGTCTGTGCACACAACAGAGAGGAGCTGCATGCCCCCCCCCCCGCTGTGGAATGCAAGCAAGACAGCGGGGGGGGGGCCCTGCAACCCCCTTCCCCACCGCCTGGTGATTTCGGGGACCGAGGCGGCCTCCAGCTGCTGTGTTAGCCCCAGAGAAGGGCCTGGGCCACGGCTCTAGGCGGTGCCTCCTGCCAGCAGACATGTGGTACACCCAAGGGGGGGGGCAGGGCGAGAGAGCCTTCCCCGGGGATGCCCTTCCTTTCGGGGCCTGGCCTCGCCGGCTTTTCACGCACAGGGAGAGCCGAGCTGGCAGTCTAGTCCGCTGGGCCAGGTTAAGCGCAGAACAGTTCTGCGGAGTAACGGATGATGCTGACGGCCGGCTGGGCTAAGTGTCCCCTCGCCCAAGTGGAAATGAACATCCATTAGGCAATTGCTTACATGCCAGGACTTGGTCAGTAAGTGGAAAGACTTTGATTTTATGGCCCCATAAATCATACGGCTCTCAATTAAACAAGCAGTTTAATTACCCTGCTGCTCTGCGCCTCCTGGCCAGCCCCAGCCTCTAATGGCAGACAGCCTCCTGGTGATGCGGAGCCTGGCCATTCATTACGCTCCCTGCCCTGCCCTGCCCTGCCCTGCCCTGCCAGGGAGGCCTCTCTTCACCGGCCCTTCCTGGCTTCCCCACCACCCCCTCCCCGTCCCTGTGGTGCTGATCCCATCCCTCGACTGCGCCTCGAAACCCTTCAGGAATGGGGGACCCAGGGGGACTGAGTTGCTCAGCCGTCCAAAAGTTCCTTGGATTTGCCTCCTGGGAGTTGTCTGGGGAGGAGGGGCCTCTGCTGGGCATGATGCAGAAGGCCCCAGGTTCAGTCCCCAGCAGCCTCCCCAGTTGAAACAGGACCAGGCAGGAGGTGACGGGAAAGACTCATTTCTGCCTGAGACTCAGGAGAGCCGCTGCCAGTCTGTGGGCGTGTTCATACGGAACTTTTGAGCTGCACCAGGCACAAGTACCTGGGGGATTTAAAGTGTATGTCCAGATCTCAACATCTGGGAATTGTGTCCGTACTTAAAAGATAGTGGTGAAAGTCCAGTCTAAAGCTGGCCGACGGGCCAATGCCAGACTTTCCACCGTCAGGTCAGACCTCCAGCATGCCGTCAGCCCCTAGGGATGGTCTCCAGACCATCCCAAACAGCCGCCATTTTAAAAGTGATGCACGAATAACCGCTTGAACATGTGACATCCCCAGAGTTCCACTCAAGTGATCCAAACAATTTTATGTTTCTGACAGTCCCCTGAACTTTATCAACTATTAACTGAAATGGTACCTAGAGTAAGGTACCGCTGGCAGTGCTTTTACCATTTTAGTCCACGCATGCACGGAAAAACAAGTATATGGCGAAGCACATATGTGCATGTGCAGACAGGATTTTTTTTTAAAAAAAGCTGACCGCAGGGCTCCTTACGGTGGATGCCATCTAGACAATCCACCGCAGGAGTCACACGCAGTAAAGCGCTTCATGAGAGAGCTGTCTGGTTGTGCAATGCTGAATCAAACAGATCTAGCTCAAATTACAGCCAGGCCAATGGCGGGATTAGCTGCCTGTCTGAACGCACCCTGAGTAGCCAAGGCTGTGATAGACTGATGGGCTGACCCTGGAGTGTGTGTGGGTGTGTGCGTGCGTGCGTGTGTGTGTGTCTGCTGACATGGTTTCTGAAAGACTGTGATAGACTGATGGGCTGATTCAGTAGAAGGCAGCTTTGCGTGTCCATCTCTCTTCAGCCAGGGCATTTTTTTGGGGGGGGGGACCCACAAAGGATCTCGGAAGGCGGCTCTGGGGCTCTCCTCATAGTGAAGAGGAAGGCTCTGGAGACACTTTGTGCCCAGTCCCAGGGGGCTGCAGTTGAGCTGCTGTTCTTCGGGGAGTGGGGAGGAAAATGCGCTCTGTGCATGCTCAAAGGCAGCCATCATTAGAGCCCTCGTCTGTTGCTCCACAGCCAGTTCTGGGGCTGAACTCTGTCCCCTCGAGCTTCTCACTGTCACAGCAGAAGCCCCCACCCCACCCCCGAGCAGAAGTGTGGGAGCCTCAGCCGTCACCAGGCGGGCTCTCAAGAGAGATGGTGGTGCTCAGCTACGGCTGCCAACCTCCAGGTGGGACCTGAAGACCTCCCAGAATTACACAGTAGTTCCCGCGGAGAAAATGCCAGCGCTGGAGGGTGGCCCCTATGGCTCCTTCCCTTCCCTAAACTCCCCACACACTGCCCCAAATCCCCAGGATCTCCCAAGCCACAGCTGGTGACCCTCACCCAGTCTGCCCTTCTAGGGAGCCCGGGGAAGGGGGGAAGCTGGGGTCTTGTTTCTCCCCTTTCCTCCCCCTGTCCCCCAGGCCTGCCAAGCCAAACGCTGGACTTCCCTGCTGGCTGCTGAGCCACGTCTGGATAGGCTGGGCCTCCTTGGCCATGGATGTGCACGCCAGAGCCTAGCCTCGGGGCCACCAGCTGGAGGGACTGGGGAGAAAGACCCCCCCGGAGTGTGTGCGCGTGCGTGTGCGTGCATGTCTGCTGACATGGTTCCCGAAAGTCCCACTCCAGCCAACAGATTGAGGGGCCACATCTGGCAGTCCAGGAGGAACCTGTTCCAGGAAATGGCCTGGGCTGCGCTGCTCACCTGCATTTCCTGTCCAGTTTCTCAACAAGGGGCTGCCCTGAGAACTCTGCCTCCACAAGGGAACAAACTCTGAATGTGCAGCCCTCTACGGGGGCTCCAGAGGCATTCTGCCATCCCACTGCTGGAGAAAAGAGGATCCGCCCATTCAGCCTCAGCCAAGGCTGGCCAGAGGCAGAGGAGACAGGGGCTGTGCAGGGATGTGGCCGGGGAGACTCTAGCAAGTCCCTGGGGCAGGGGCCAATGAACCCAGCCTCCTGCTGCTGGGACAGCCCTTCTCTCTGAGCCCAGCCGCCTTCAGGGCATTGCAAGTGGCTGGAGCCAAAGGGTCCTCTGGGCTGGTCTGACAGAAAGGGTACAGCCGGCCAAGAAGGCCCATCAGGCCCATCCAGGAAGCTCTTGTCCTCCAGGCCAGTTTTGCTGGGGCTCCTTCCTGCTCCCTCTGCTGCAAGCCAGGGCAAAGCAGCTGTCCTGTGGGCTGCAGGCACTCGGGGTGGGGGTGGGGGGCTCAGACGCCTGCTCTCAGCCGCTCCCTCCCTCCAAGGGGAATGTGTGTGTGTGTGTGGGGGGGCTCATTACCCACCTTCCTCCCATTTGGAGGCCAGGAGGGTGGTGGTTCTTTTGCTTAGAGACAGATTAGGAGAAAAGAACTGTCCTGGAACACATTCACAGCCCTTCAAGACAAGCCGCAGTAGCTGCAGGGCATGAAGCTCACAAGAAGCGGCCTTCTGCTGAGTCAGACCCCCCTGGGTCCATCCAGGCCAGTCTTGTCTACTCAGGCTGGCGCTGCTCTCCAGGGTCTTAGGCACAGGAAAGTCTTTCACATCACAGACTACCTGATACTTCGGAGATGGTGCCAGGGATTGAACCTGGGACCTCCTGCATGCCGAGCAGCTGCTCTGCCCCTGAGCCAGTCTCACTTCCTGGCATGAGACGCCTGGCTGCACTGCTTGCCTCCTTTGCAGTCACGTGCTGCAGTCATTAACCCTTGCAGGGATGCATTTGGCCTCCAACTTGAGATCTGACTTCTAGAATCTCCAAGGCAGGGCTGGAATCCTGAAGAAGGACAACTCTTACAACCCATTCGACCAGATTTTCTCAAAATACCGCCATCAGGTGCTTTCCTGGGACCAGAGGCCAGAAAACAGGCGATGTCCCTGAGAAGTTGAAGCACACCATTTGGGGACCCTGGCTGAGTAGAGAGGCGGCATGCAAACATTTAAAATAAATCCCTCTACTCACCAGGACCTCCAGAGCAGCACCTCTCACCCTTCCCAAGATAGAGGTAGGTCCCCAGGGACCCCCCCCCCCCCGCCCGCTGGGGCCAGCAGGTCACAGAGGAGTGGAATCTGCCAGGGGAGTGGGAGGGGCGGTTGTGTGTCCATCAACCACTGGCTGGGAGCATTCTCCCTTGGTCTGGTTCCACCTACTGCAGCCTGACAGCCCTCAGGCCCACCCCTCCGGCAGGCTGGCTTGCACAGGGAAGGAGGCGAGGGTGGCCACTGCCTGCAGAGCCTCTGGTGGGCCGAGGAGGTGGGTCCACTCCCACTTTCCCTCCCCCTGCAGTAGGGCTGCGAACTCCAGTTTGGGAAATCCCTGGAGATGGGAGGGGTGATGCTTTGGGAGGGTGTGGGATTGGGGAGGCTTGGGAGCTCAGTCAGGATGCAGTGCTATAGAGTTTTCCATCCAAACCTGCCATCTTCTCTAGGAGACCTCATCTGTAATTCCAGGAGAACTCCAGGCTCCACCAGGAGGTTGGCAGCCTTATCTAGTTAAAAAGTACCTGTAAAATGCTTAGATGCAAGGGAAATTCCTCCCCTTGAGGAGGTGGGGGGAGAGGATGCAGCCTCCTGGATTACTCCCAGACTCAGGGTAAGCCCTGTGAACGGCTCCGAGGGATCTGCGTCCCCAGAAATGGGGGAGCGCGCACAGCAAGAGCCGGCAAACAGCTTCCCGTTGGCAATTTTGTGTGCTCCCCTCATAGACTTAGTTCTGGTTCTGAATCAATGTTGTGCTCTCTCTCTCTCTCTCTCTCTGTGTGTGTGTTGTGTGCTCATGGCAGCCCAGAGCCCCACTTCCAAGCAGTGTCTGCCTGTGTGTGTGAAGGGAGGGGAGGCTGTTGGAGCTGTCTGGAATCTCCTGGAACCTCCCCATGGCAAGTGTGCTTCGGTTGGCAAAGTTGGGAGCTGGGCCTCTGCACCCAAGGCAGTTTTAGCATTCAGTTCAGTACTGATCATTTTAAGGTTCACGTGTTTCTAATTGTTATGAATACCATGTTAAAATTAATAGTTCTATGGTTGGTTAATTACGTTTAGGGGAATTACAGG
Organism: Lepidodactylus listeri; assembly: GCA_029233225.1. Taxonomy (NCBI): domain Eukaryota; kingdom Metazoa; phylum Chordata; class Lepidosauria; order Squamata; family Gekkonidae; genus Lepidodactylus; species Lepidodactylus listeri. The sequence goes on from JARCFY010000013.1 coordinate 580,030, forward strand.
CATTTAAGGTTTACCAAGAAAAGATATTGCACAGACTTTAATCATGTAAAGATGAAAATTTAGTTGTTACACTTGTTGAGATGAGGGGATTAATTTTCTCAAAGTTTGCAAACTGCAGGAGAATGAGGCAAACATTTAATGTAGTCAGACACGCAAAAGGGGAGGGGGGGAGCAGTGTGGAGAGTTCCGGGGCACGTCCTCACCTGAAGCCCCAATGCCTCAAGCCCCCGCCCACCAGCCAGCCAGCCAGGTTTGAAGTTTATCTGCAAGTTTCATAAATTGTATTTGTTAAAGAAATCGTGTGTGTGTCTGTGTGAAAATATTTGGTATTATGTGAAAATCTCAGAGGGCAGGCATGCTGGTCCTCAGTGGAAGAGCCGGGTTCGTGTCCTGCAGCAGCACCTGAGAGATGAACAAGATCTTCAGGGTTCGCGCTTTTAAGAGTCCATGCTCCCTTCATCAGCTGTGTCGGGCATCTGACAGAGGGCAGGCTGACTCTCAAAAGCTTATACCCCCCCAAAAAACCCTGTTGGTCTTTAAGGTGCTGCTGGATTTGAATCCCGCTGTGAAAATCTGCTGATGTAATCTGTTAACTCTGTTAATTTTATTTATCTGCTTTCTCACTGAGACTCCAGGCAGATTACAAAATATCGAAAACAATTCAATCAGACAACAGAACGCATTTGATAAACAATGCAACAGGATTTGTTTTACAGAATAAAAAACAGTGTGAACAGAAAACTGCTTAAGGCATGCCCCACCCATAAGCAATGAAGGAAGTAGATCACCAGATTAGATGATCAGTGAGATTTGGGGAGTAGGAGCTTTCCAGAGTCAAAGCTCACCCCCTGATGCTCTTGGTTGAAGGGAGCTCTTTGACTCTTGAAAGCATTTCCCCCCCCCAAATCTTATTGGTCTCTCAAGCACTACTGGACTCGATTCTAGCTCCTCTACTGCAGACCAGCACAGCCACCCTTCTGAAACAATCCTAACACAAGGCAGAAGAGATTCAGTAAAAGCCACACACAAAATATGTTGGATTCTCTGGTTTTAGTAGAGCCGGGAATCACTGTCAATGTAGCAGTGTGCACGAGGCATTTCCACGCAGCAAAGCCTTGGTGCTGAGTGTGCTTGCAGCCAGGGGTCAGATTCAAAACTGACAAGACTTCTTTATTATATGGAACTCCATTCTAGACAGTATAGCTGAGAGACAGAGCTAGGACCTATTCTAACGACCTAGGGTGGGTGTGGATGTAGGGAAGAGTGCCCCAGCAGCATCCCTTGTTCAGAGATGGAGAGAAAATGTGCTCCTTCTTTGTGTGTGTGAGAGGAAGGTGCTTGTGTGTGAGAGTGAGGTGTCAAGCCGGGAGAAAGGAAACTGGTCCCTAAGAATAGCATTCCACTTCAAAGGCGAAGGAGGATAGGATCAGATAACAGGAAGGAAAGGATGCTGTGTGCTGACCTATCTGACTAAGTCTATGGTGACCTCCTGGAATCTGAGACAGGAGACAGCACACAGTTCTTCACTTTTCTAACACAGTAAACATTCGTGTTCCTTTAAAAAGCACCCTCCTGAGCTGTTCCATTCTACTACAGTTCTTTAACCCCTTCCTAAAAATGCTCCCCCCAAGCATTTCTGTTTTGCACATTCTACAGAATGACACAAGCATGGGGGCTTTCCCGACCTCCTCAGGCAGGCCATTCTGCAAGGGGGGAGCCACCACTAAGAAGGCACGTTGTTGGCCTCACCCATTTTCAGGGGGGCACCCCCACCAGGCTTAGCTCCAGTGAGCAAAGAGGTTATGGTGGACCCCAGTGGGAGAGGTGGTCCTGCTGGTTTGTGGGCTCTTTTTAAACACTGTGTTAGTCTGGAAACTCGTTTTAAGCTGTCTCTGGTCTGTTTTATGCTCTGCGTTTTTATGCTGAACTAGGTCGTGTTCTGTCCCCCCCCCCCCCCCGCGCTGAGTTTTAATTAGCACCTTCTAATGTTTGGCTTTTATTATTTTTATTTTGTGATGTCTCAGACAGGTTCCTGGAGAGGTAGCATAATTGTTTTGGAATAAATAAATAAGGCTGTTAAGGGCTTTGTGGGTGATGGCCAGTGCCTTGAACTGAGGCCAGTCACTGATCAGTAACCAGTGGAGTGGCTGCAGAATGAAAGTTGGGACGGACTGCACGTTTTAAAAGCTTAGAAATGCTATACAAACAGCTGAAGGACTGTGAAGGATTAATTCTTCACAGAAACAGAGAGCCTTGAGTGACAGGCTGCTCCAAGGGATCTGATTGGTCAGCACCAGCTGAACAGAGAAAAACTTCTGAACTGGATGCTGCGGAGGTTTCTGTCTGATTTCAGTCCTAGCTGAGAAGAGTCGAGTATGGACAGTTTTGGAATTCAGCACTGACTGAGAGCAGTTTAACACAGACAGGAGAACTGGGGAAAGTTGGCAAGGACAAGTGGGTAGTGGAATGGGATGGAGACTCCAATTAGGGCCAAAGAAAGGGGATAGATCTTGTGAGAAGAGAATTTCCCTACCCAGTCAAACAGGGAGTTAGCTCGGAAGAGTGCAGAATCCCTGGTCTGGTCTGGTCTGGTTAGAAACTGCCTTTGAAGACCTTAAGAGTCAGTTAAAAACTCAAGACAATTACTGGTGTTTCAAAAGAAGGGGTTTGGGTACTGTAAAGAGTGCACCAGCCTTCTGGAAACCAAAAGAGTCAGAGAATACTCAAAGAAAGTGTACTGAAGAGTTTGGGGGAAATACTGGAATAAAAGCCTTTCAACATAAAGATTTAAGTCACTGTGAACAGCTTAAGAAACTCTCATTAGTTTAGACTTCTTGGTCCCTTGTGTGTATGTGGGATATAGTTGGGAATCGGTACCCGGCTGCTCACAAAGGTAGGAGGGTCCCTGACCGCTCAAGGCCTGGAAAGTCCATGGGGACACCTGAAGCCTGACTCGGTACTCCACCGGCAACCATGATATTCTGTACATTAGCACTATATGCATAGCTATATTTTAGTTTGGTTTTTTTTTTATCTCAGCCTTTTTGGTTACTCTTCCCAGTAACCACTCTTGAGGCAGCCAGGATGTTGCCCTCATTCCATGAAGCGTTCTCTGCCTGCTGGACCCAACTGGAAAGTCTAGTGGGACAAAGGTTGAGCAGGGCGGGGGTGGGCTCCACCTAGTAACTTGGCACAGCCCTCCAACAGCTGGACGTGCACGGTGCCTCACCTCTCCTCCTTGGTGTGTGGCCTCTCCTGTACAAGAGGGTATTTCTGTGTTCAAAAATACGTGCAATGGGGTTCAGCTTGACATCACGGCAGTGCCTGTGCTGGGAAGATCTGGATGCCCAGAGAGGAGTCTCTCCTCCAAGCACCTCTGGCTCCCTGCAGAGCCTTTGGTTGCAATGCCTGAGACGTCAATCTTTCCAGACAAACTGGAGCACCCGCCAGTCCAGGCTGCGTGAAGGAGGATGGGAAGGTGGGGTGGGGGGAGCGGTGGAGGAGAGGAGAGAACCTGCCCAGACAAACAAGACCCTGCTGAGGGACAGCTTTACGCTTGGCTTTGGTTTGGCCAGTCTCCACTTTCTGGAAGCTGTAAAAAGGGCTCTTTGCAGGGAAGTGAGTGGAAAGCCTTGCCTCATCTTCTTGGCCTCCTTATCAAAAACACGCTCTTGTGTCATAAGGCTGAGTTGGAAGAAATAAAAATTCAAGGAGTAAAACCAGGATTTGTTTAAACTGCGAAAGCCCCAATAAATCTCCTCTGGCTGGGAAGGAGTCCTGCACAAGCCATGTGGAACCTCTGCTGGGGAGAGCTCCCCCCCCACCCCCCGGAATCCACTCAGAGCTGCTCCCACGAAGGAAGGTGGCCATGGAATCTTTGCCAACTGCTCTGTGTTCTGCTCTTACATCCCCACCCCAATAGCTCTTTGAACTTGTGTGCCCACTTAAAGCTCTTGCTGAAGATCAGAATATAGATTGTCAAGTCATTGGAATAAAACTTTCTTTAAAATATTTAATACACAAGTGAAAAGAAGAGGGTTCTTTCGTGCAGAAACTTTAAACTGGACCTCAGAATGTTACTGGAAAAAATAGTTTGAAACCGGGCCCTGTAAAAAGAAAACAGGTACAAGCCAGTTGTTTCAATGAGACATTCAGGGAATCTACACAGCTTCCAAAGAGACATATTAGACTGGTACGATGTGAACTTGTAATAAAGGGAAATGGATTCTCCAGGTATGTGTTGCCCCTACAAATCTGGGACTGATGACATGTCCTCCACCCACCAGCTAATAATACCCATTTCTCTTCCCTTTGACTTGCTGATGTCCCATCTGATGCTACTCTCCAAGTTTAAAAATATCACATTTATATTTTCGGTGGCTCACAGCCTTACCAAGGGACCCAAGGAAGAGACAGATAACATTGCCCTTTTATATTTTTAAAGAGGGAGAGTCAACTCTCATTACATTACTGTTTGTTTTTTGGAATACTTGACAAAATCACAAGAATGCACGAGACATTTTCCCTTCAATCACCTATTCTGAGAAGCCAGCTGAAGCCTAGAAGCAGAATGCATCCATGTGTCAGTTAGCACTGCCATAAGTTCTGTAGACTGCTATGATAATTAAGAATGCTGCATTCGTTTCATTTATCAATGCTTAAGGTTGTTCTTGCCTGTTTAATGAGCAATTAATCTTATCTTAGTTTTTCAGTGCTCTTTTACTTCATTTAGGTCCCGGACGGGAGATAGCATTGGTGGCTCAACCCCCACCTCCACTCTTATCTTTTGTTCGCCTTTCCCTAGCTCACGGCCTTGAGCTGAAACCCTCCTGTTATGTGATATTATTCACAGGTGTTATGAGTTCCTTTGCTTGGTTTTCCTTGGGAACATCTGCCCCCAAATCTGAACAGTGACTTTTCCTGAGAACCTATTTTGCCGCGCTTTCCTCGGGAACAGTGAGCCAGTATATTTGGGCGCCAATAATCCTCCCAATTGATTGGTGGATGTTAAGGGGGCCATATTTCATATCAAGTATAATTATAGTTGTATTCCCATGCTTGGGCATTACTAACAGAAGAAGTGTATTTGACCAACAAGATCTTTTCTGCAAATAAAGGACTTTCTGTTTAAGGAGACCTGTTGTGGACTACATCTATTGGCACAATCTCACACCATGGAGCTCCTGATGGCTGATGCAGCCCTGTTGATCAGTCTTGACTTCTCTGAGTGATGGGACAGGACTATTTCTGTGACATAAACTAAGCAGAAATGTTTTATCTCCATATCTAGAAAGGCTTGGTTTAAAAGAAAGAAAACCGGGTCAGCTAAAGCCACATGGGCGTAGGGTAGCATGCCCAGATTCTGGGTGAAACCCAGCCAGTCAGGCAGTATGGCCACCCTAACGGCCACCCCTTCTTGACAGACAGACAGACAGACAGCCAGACAGACATGGTCAAACAGCTAGAGCTACCCAGCCAGGAGGCCCCAGTGAGAGTTCCCCTTTGAGCCCAAAACCCTCCCCCCCCTGGCTCACCCTGGGGTAGAGAGTTCTTCTCAGCCTTGACACTGGCTCAGGATTAGGGCCCCCACGCATGGCCTGGACTCTGGTCTGGCGGGCTCCCTTTTGCCTGTGTGGGGTCCTGGTTAAGGGTGCGGGGGGGGGGGGGGCTCTAATCCTCCTCTACATGAAGCCAAAGTCTTTGGTTTCCCGGAAGCTGCCTGGCAGGTCCTAATGCCACTTGTCCCTCTAAGAAGCTTCGTTTCAGGAGTTAACCAGACAAATCGCTCCGCCAACTAAGAATGGCCTTTCCCCCCCAGCCCCAGCCCCTGAATCAAGAAGGACCTGGCGATCTGTCAGTCCTGAAGGTTTCCACTGTCAGGGTGGTTCTCCCAGAACTCTCTCAGCCCCACCTGCCTCACAAGGTGACTGTGGTGGGGAGGGGAAGGAGACTGTAAGCCCCTCCGAGACTCCTTTGGGTAGAGGAAAAGTGGCTATAAAAACCCAACTCCTCTTCTTTTGGGCCCCAGAGGTCCTGCCTGGGTCCAGAAAAAGGAGGCCTGGGGGGGTGGGATTAGAACTACATTGATGGAGACTATTGGGGGAAGGGCTATTGATGCAGCAAGGGGCCACCAGCTGAGGGGCTCCTTTCTTTAAATAATCTGTTCTTCAAGAATGCCCTGGAAGGGGTGCAGGAGGGAGGCTGTGAATGGAACACCTCCACCTGCCTTTTCAGAGCCTGCAGCAGGACACCGGTTTGACGGACTTCTTCTTCTGCCCAAGGGCACGGGGGGGGGGGGTGGAGTGCCCTGGCTTGCCTTTGAGTCCATAGCTTCTAATTATGGCCCTTCGGTGGCACAAGTTTTTGGCAAGCCTGGCTGCCTTGGGGGGGGGGGGGCTGCATTTCTGAAATTCATTGGGTGATGTTGAGCTGTGCATGGGTTTGCGGGGGGGGGGGGGGAAGAGTTGCACAGAATTCTTTTGGGGTCTGATTTGCAGCAGGGCCAAACGCCAGCAAGCCAGTCCCTTGCTTCTCTTGGTGACAGTGAAGAGGCAGCCCTTGGGTGAGGGGCTGCTCCCACAGGGAGGGACCCTTCCCACCCAAAAGGGAGAGAGAGAGAGAGAGAGAGAGAGAGATCTGCCTCAGGAGCTGGCCATTTAGAATGTGGAGGGGAGGGAGGCAGCAGAGGACACTGGGAGCATACAAATATCCTGGCCAGAAAAGAGTGGCTGAGCCAAGGGCTGGTGGACTGGGAGGGGGAACCTGCCCTGGGCCAGGAAAACTCTGCCCCTTTGGGGGGGGGGGGAGGGAAAAGGGGAAGGGGCTCTGGAAAGGAGCTTCCAGGTTCTGGGCTGGGGGGAGCACAGTGATGCAAATGGGGAATGAGCTGGGCGGCTGGGGGGCATGGCCAGAGAAGCAGGGGTGTGCAAGGAAGCCCCTGCATCCCAGGCCTGGCCGGGAAGTTGTAGGAGCCCCCCCCTCTTTGGGCTCCATGTCAGCCAGGCAGGCCCCTCCCCCCCCAGGCTGCCAAGGAGGGGGTCAGTTCAATGGGCCTCTCTCTCCCCCTCTCCTATCTGGAGATAGGAGATCCACCCCCCACCCCCCTTTCCAGGCTTCTGTTTACAAGCCTATTGTCTGCCATTCCCATGGCAACCCTGTTCCCTCCATGGAGCCACCATAGGCCTGGCCCTCTCTGCCGTCCCCCTTCTCCCAGGCAACAGTTGGACTGCCGGCTGCGATGCCAGCCTGGACCAGGACGGGGGGTTGCCAGCTCCGGCTGGGGAAATTCCTGGAGACTTGGGGGTGGTGCCGGGGGAGGAGGCAATCTGGGGAGGGATTTTTCACCCAGAATCTAGGGTATGCCCTCCAGCACTTGCCCTCCAGCAGTGCTCCCTCTGAGCTGCGGGGTCTTTCTGCTTCATGAGCTACTGGCATTAGGGTTGTCTGCGAGCGATTTGGTAGCTGCATAAATTAGTTTGCTCTGGAGCCATCCTTCCTGAGCTAAGGCAAAAATGTCTGAACTCAGCTCAGAGGGAACACTGCCCTCCAGAGCCACCATTTTCTCCAGGGGGACTGATCGCTAGTCAGGAACTCTGAGAAAGGCCCCCGGACATGGAGGACTGGCCACTCATTGCCTGCCAGCTAAACAGTAGGGCCTCCATGTTCCGAGGCAGTGTACTCCTGTACACCAATCACGGGTAGGGTTGCCAGCCTCCAGGTGGGGCCTGGGGATCTCCTGCTTTTACAACTGATCTCCAGCTGACAGAGATCAGCTCCCCTGGAGAAAATGGCTGCTTTGAAGGGTGGACTCAATGACATTGTACTATGCTGAGGCCCCTCCCCTTCCCAAACCCCACCCTCTCCTGGCTCCACCCCCAAAATCTCCAGGTATTTCCCAGCCCAGATTTGGCAACCCTAATCGTGGGTGATAAAGCAGGGAGAGCTTCTGGCCCTCCAGAGAATGCTGCTGGAAATGGGGGGGGGGGGGGGGTAGCCAGTTTTGTGATGTTGACCGGGTCCCCCCCCCCCCCCCCAAGGCCTTTGGGCATGAGATTTACAAGAGTAATAACACCCTATATGGCTCGAATGAGTATTTAGTTGGTCTTGAATATTGTTTGTCCTGGTAATGTATGGTGTGTGTTGTTTTGGAACACAGATATATTTATACTTCATTTTCTGTCTGGTTCCTTATTTTCATTGATTTTTATGATGTTTGGGATTATACCTTTTAGGTTACGTGCCTCGCAGCTTCTGTATAGTGGCAGGACTTCAAAGAAGCTGTGATAGAAATGTAGACTGTAAGAATTCTCCTTACTTCCAACTCAATTACAGGTCTATGGTATCTACTGAACATGAGAAGGTTTTCTGATTTTATGTGTATATTTATTTGTTACATTCTGAATTAAGATTTATTTTTTTAAATGATTTTTTTCTCCTTTCTTCTTTTCTCATTTGTTATTTCTCAGGATATTTGTGGATACATTTGTATATAGTGATTATTTGATGTTTATTGTGTTCACTAGAAGCTTTTAGCTTGACAATGCTTCTTGCAAAACACATTTGTGTTTTATTTTATCATATTATTTTGACCAACGAAATATGTGTCACCTGGTGATTGCTCTGTACAAATTAGTTCAATGGTTTAGCTGCCATTTTGGTGAAGGAATTTATGTACAGTGGAACAATTTTTAATAGTATGTGAGGTCAATTGGTTATTATGTTATTGTAATTAAAACTCTTTTTAGTTTAGTTTTTCACTTGGATGCATTTTTGAGGCTGGTTTACTTAACCCTTTTGGTATCTGACCTGAGGTTCGCAACCCACAAGACCAGGGCAGTCAACGGAGCCTCACCATGAGTAAAGTGGGGAGGCACACTGAAGTTTGCGCATGCACATTAGACACAGGGAAATGTACCTATCACGTGAGGGTAACAAGTCCTCCACAAAAAACAGGGACAAAACTGGGAGACCAGAGAAGAGGGCCTTTCACTGGTCAACTGGGACAGGTGTGGCAGACACCTGAGCTCAGGGCCCTCCCTCTTGAGTCCTGCCTTCTTCTCCTCCAGCAGCCAATAGGAACAAAGCTAGGACTGTGATTGACAATGGAGGGAAGCATGGCCACCTGCTCCAGTTCTCCTTCATTGCTCAGCGCCTGGAACGGCCGGAAACCAGGCAGGATATCAATGGACTCCTTGCATGCCAATAATCCCAGTGCCTTTGTACTCATGAGTCAGGAGGCGGGGCCGGGTAGGATGGGGCCTCCATTATTATTATTATTATTAGTAGTAGTAGTAGTAGTCGTAGTAGTAATCAAGAAAGGCCGGGGTGGTGGTGACTGAATGGACACACTGGGGCCCCCGGAGATGCCACCCTGGAAACGCCTGCCTCGGACTGCTGCTGCTCCCAACCCTTTCATTTCAATTCCACCTCGGAAGCAAAAAGCTTCGGGGAAATCAGCTGGGGAGATTGATAGAGGCCATGAATGATTTATAAAACCTTTCTGGTGGTAATCAATACTGTTTCTGATTACAGCCCCTCACTCCCAAACCCTTTCCTTTATGGCTCATTTTTCTAACCCTTCTAATTTGACTCAAAGTTAATTGAGGAGGTGACCGGGGAGAGGCAGGTCTCTTGCCAGACTCGTTTTGCGCGGCTGCTCCCTGCAGCTGAGACCAGCCTCCCAGGTGAGGGTCTGGAGCACCTGTCAAGACTGGGTGGGGCCCAGTGGCTAGCAGCCATGGTGACTAAAAGGGGAGCCTCCGTGTCCAGAGGCAGCAAACCTCTGAACCCCAGCAATGGGGGGCTGCCGCAGAGGAAGGCCTTGCCCTCCGTGCCCTGTTTGCTGGCCCTCCTCCGGGACCTCTGGCTGGGCGGCCACACTCCACAAGGCATGATGCTGGACTAGGTGGACCAACTGGTCTGACCCGGGGGTGGGGGGGTGGGTCTTATTCACCCAGTCCCACACCACTGAGAAGGATGAGCAGCTGCTCCACTACACTGGAAAGCTTTGCCAGGTTGGGTCCCCCACTGCCTTAAACACACACACACACACACACAAGTTGGCTCCCTTTCCTCTTGGCCGGGCAAGAGAGACTTGTAGAGGGCTCAGTTACACCTTAAGAAATGCAGAACAAGCGAGGAATTGTTGGGGACAAGCTGGTTTTATTTATTCTATTTATTTATTCATTCAATTTATACCCCGCCCTCCCAGCCGGAGCAGGCTCAGGGCGGCTCACATAGAGATTAAAACATATAAATAACAAATTATATACAATCTTAAAACAATAATAGAGTTCTCCATTATCATAAAGTGCTAGTGACAGATTGAGTACTAATTACAATGCTTACAGAACATGGAAACAATCCTAATGTTGTATTCAGATGACCTATATTGGTAGTCAGCTCATCTTGATCTCTGTATTTATACAACAGCACAGGCTGTTGGGGGTAAGCCAAGGACCACGGCACTGTCACTTCTCAGTTATTTGATGCAGCTCCTTAGTTGAAGGCCTGGTGGAAGAGCTCCGTCTTGCAGGCCCTGCGGAACTGTAAAAGATCCCGCAGGGCCCTGATCTCTTCTGGGAGCTCATTCCACCACTATGGAGCCACCACTGAGAAGGCCCTGGCCTTGGTAATGGCCAGCCTGGCGTCTTTAGGACCCAGGAGGGCCAATCGATTTTGTGACCCTGAATGCAGTGCTGTCTGGGGAACGTGTGGGGAAAGGCGGTCCCTCAGGTATGTAGGCCCCTGACCATAAAGGGCTTTAAAGGTAGGAGCCAGCACCTTGAAGCAAATTTGGTATGCTATCAGCAGCCAGTGCAGTGCCTTTAGCACAGGCTGGATGTGCTCCCGCATAGGGAGGCCCATCAAAAGCCTTTTAGAAGTAAGGAAGGGAATTGTTGGGTTACATAGATTTCCTGTTTAGGTTCAGGAGTGCTTAGAGGAAAAGGGACTGAGGTTTAACTGAACTGGCTGCTTTAGGGAAGGCAAAAAGGGCCGCTTGCAATGTCCCTGGGATCCTTTCCTGCCAATGTTTGTGCATATGCATGTGTGCGCCACAGTTTCTTCTAGGGTTGCCAGCCTCCAGGTGGGGCCTGGGGATCTCTTGCTTTTACAACTGATCCCCAGCTGACAGAGATCAGCTCCCCTGGAGAAAATGGCTGCTTTGAAGGGTGGACTCTATGTGGCATTGGACCATGCTGAGGCCCCTCCCCTCCCCAGACCCCACCTTCTCCTGGCTCCACCCCCAAAGTCCCCAGGTATTTTCCAACCCGGACTTGGCAACCCTAGTTTCTTCTCATGCCAGATCCAGAAGGCTTTTCGCAAGGTTGGAGGTGGGGGTGGTGGGCATAATATTTGTTGAATGGAAAATGTGTTTTTAAAATCTTCTCCTTTGCTACTTTGTCTGGATTTGATCCCGCGTGGTACCCAGGATCTGGCAAAGGGGGCTGAGCCACTAGAGATGAGTGACCGTGGGGCATTCAGTCTGAACACACCGGTGGGCATATGTGACTGAGCACTCACTGGCTGGCCCCCTTTAACTCCCTGAGAGACAGTTGTGCAGAGATGAGGGCATTAATGGAATGCAGACTGCCAGGAAGCGTTGGGGTGGGGTGGGGCCAGGCCTTTTCACAGGAATGGAAGCTCAGCTGGGGCACAGGCAAGGAGAGGTGGAAGTGCGCCAGAAGAGGCTGGCATGGTCAGCAGCTGGGGTCAGGGAAGCTGTAGACACCCGCAAGGCCTCCTTCATGAAATGGAAGTCCCCCCGCCCAGTGGGGTGAAACTGGGGGAGGGAGCACCACCTCTGGAAGAAGAAACACAAGACAGCAGTAAGGCAGAATAACAAAAGGCATTGCTTAAAGCGTTATGGCCCAGGCTGGCCCCATCTTGCCAGGTCTCAGAAGCCAAACAGGGTTGACCCTGGTTACTTCTCTGATGGGAGACCACCGAGGAAGCCCAGGGTCGGTACACGGAGGCCGGAAATGGCAAACCAGCTCTGAATGTCTCTTGCTTTGAAAAACCGACAGGGCCGCCATCAGCCAGCTGCAGCTTGAAGGCACTTTCCTCCCCCAGGAGCATTAGGGGTAATAACAAAAAACCCTCCCTTAATGGCGGCGTCAGAAGCAGAAAACCAGCCAGGGATGCTGAAGGATGGCAAAGGATTATGGGGGCAGGGTGGGGGGAAGGGAGACTGTAGTCAAGCTAACCAAATTCTGTGCAGGTATCTTCACTGTGGAAGATGTGGGGCAGATTCTTGCCCCTGAGCCAAATTCTCCAGGAGGATGCAAGAGGAATTGAATAAAATAAAATAAGAGATGCCCAAAAAAATTCTACCGTTAGCTGGCAAATTAGAAATAAGTCAACTACTGGGCCCAAGAGGTCTTAAATAACTGAAAAATGGAATGATTGATCTTCTGAACAAAAAAACTGGAAATTTATCATTAACAACATTTGAACAGGAATACCAGGATGATAGCCAATGTCAAGCTGACAGTTAAAAGGAGATCAGGGCCCCCCAGAAATTACTTACTGGTTAGCTTATGTCTGTCTTGCACATATCGGCATGTTATTAAAGACCGCCTTGTAAAACACACTGAAGAACAAGCTTTTCAGGAGAGGAAGTCCTGCCTCAGCAACCTCTGGGGGTTCTTTGAATGTCAGTGAGCACGAGGGCCAGGGCTGCCTTTGGACTTCCATCTGACAAAGGGCCTGATCCAAGGCCTCTGACAGTCGTCACAGGGCAAGAGGATGTGTCCTTCTGAGGGCTGGTGGCTGGTTTAAAAAGATGGGAAGAAATTGGCCATGTTTTGCAGCGGAGGGTGGTGAGCAGTGGGGTCCTCCGGGGATCTGTGTTGGGACCAGTGCTGCTCAGTTCAATTCATAAGTGGATCACGAGGAAAGGAACCAAGAACAAAAACCACCAGTGTCCAAATTCCCTTACACAAGTACCTGGTGCAACAAACACATCCAGAATACCGGGCAGAGTTCTGGCCGCTGCATCTCAAAAAAAGATGCTGAAAAGTGCTGGGAAAAGTGTTGACCCGTGCCCTTCTTGGCTCATTAAAGCAGGCCATGAGGGGCTGCAAGGTGCCGCCTGGCAGATTATCAACAAGTCCTTCCCTGAGGGGCAGTTCCCGGGGGCACTCAAGGAAGCAATGGTCCCCCCCCCCCCCCCGTCTTTAAAAACCCATATTTGGATCTGGCCGAATTGGCCAACTATCGGCCGGTTTCCAATTTGCCCTATTTGGGCAAATTAATTGAGAGGGTGGTGGCAATACAGTTACAGAGCTTTCTGGATGATGCTTCCGTCCTTGACCCCTTCCAGTCCTGCTTTCGCCTGGGACATGGGACAGAGACAGCGCTGGTTGCCCTAACTGACGACCTCTGAAGACACCTAGACCGGGGCGGCGTGGCAGCATTGCTGTTGTTAGATCTGTCGGCTGCATTCAATACAGTCAACCATCAGCTGCTGGCCCACCGCCTCGCCGACATGGGGATACAGGGGCGGGCCTTGCAATGGCTCGCTTCCTTTCTCCAGGGTCGGGGACAAAGGGTGGTGCTTGGGGAGCAGCAATCCAGGAGGCACCCACTGGAACGCGGTGTGCCTCGGGGGGGGGGGTGCTCTACCCAGTGTTGTTTAATACCTACATGCGCCCCCTCGCCAAGATCGTCCAGAGGCATGGGCTAGGGTGTCACCAGCACGCTGATGACACCCAGCTCTATCTGATGTTGGGTGGCCGGTTGAACTCCAGCCCAGAAGATCTGGACCGGGCATTGCACGCCATGGCTGGTTGGCTTAGACTGAGCCGGCTGAAATTGAACTTGGCGAAGACAGAGGTCCTGTGCCTGAGTCGGGGTGGTCTGTGGAGGGGGGTCCCACTCCTGACTTTCGACGGGGCTGGAGGTTAGGAGTTTGGGAGTGCTCTTGGACTCCTCTTTAATGATGGAGGCCCAGGTAGCAGCCACTGCCAAGTCGGCCTTCTACCATCTTCAGCTGGCTCGGCAGCTGGTTCCTCGACCATGATGACCTGGCTACAGTGATCCATGTGACAGTCACCTTGAGATTAGACTACTGTAACCCTCTCTACATGGGGCTGCCCTTGTTGCAGATCTGAAAGCTGCAGCTGGTGCAGAATGCCATGGCCAGGCTCCTGATGGATCTCCCTAAATGGGAGCACATCCGACCTGTGCTGAAGGTGCTGCACTGGCTGCCTATAGCACACCGAAACCGCTTCAAGGTACTGGTGCTTACCTTTAAAGCCCTATATGGTCAGGATCCAACATACCTGACCTTTCCCCATATGTACCCCAGCGAGCACCACAGTCTGGGTCTCAACATCGACTCGTGGTTCCGGGCCCCAGGGAGGCCAGGCTCGCGGTGACTATGGCCAGGGCCTTTTCGGTGGCAGCTCCTGTCTGGTGGAACGAGCTCCCGGAGGAGATCAGGGCCCTGCAAAACCTTACACAGTTCCGCAGGGCCTGCAAGACGGAGCTCTTCCGCCAGGCCTTTGACTAGGAGCCGCCACCAATACCACCTACCATCGCTGTTGCCATCTGTGGTGAGGGCCTGGCCCTGGAAGAAGAAGGAGCCAGGAAACCGCGGAGGGCTGGAATTGCATCCAAACCAGGACCCAGGGTGCCGTCCGGTGAAGGGAAGTCGCTAGCGCGCTATCTTGACCGTGAGCACTTTATTATAAATTATTATTGTTGTTGGATTGTTTTAATGTGTTTTAAACTGTTTTATGTGACTTAGGCAGAAGTTGCCATGTGGTTGTGAGCCACCCTGAGCCCGCCTGCGGGGAGGGTGGGACAGAAATGCAAAATAAATGAAATAAAAAGGCAACTAAAACTATCGTAGATTTTGACTCATTACCCAGGCCCATAGCCACAGTGGAGGCATTTAGCGGTGGTGCCCCCTCACTCGGGGCCCATGCTCCACAACTCCTGCTGCCCCTGCCCATGCCCTTACCTGCCAGCCACTCTCTTCTTCCCTGTGGCACCAGACTGGCCACTGCTGGATGGACCATTGGTCTGATCCAGATGTGCCACGATGGAAAACAGGATGCTGGATTGGAAGGACCATTTGTATAGATAACCTTTTGAATAAATAATGATGTGCTTTAGTGATTTTAATAGCTGATTACTTACGTATAGTATTTGTTGTTGTTGTTGTTGTTGTTACCTGCCTTGGTTTCTGGCAATGTCAGGAACATCGTCCATGCGGGACAGGCAACCCAAATCCCCCCACCCACTCAGCAGCCCTCCGGGCTTTACTGCCATCTTTGCCAAACCTTTGGTGCCCAGCAGGGGTGAGAAATGACCATGCAGCCCGTCTTGGTGACAGTCTCCACTCCCCTCAGCCAGGATTTTACCCTCAGGCTACAACTGTGCCGTCTCTGACCTGCCCCCAGCAGAGGGGTGTCTGATCCCCACACCCTGGATAGCACAGATGTGGGGAGCAGTGTTGCACCTGAGAGAAAAGTATAACTCCTGTCACCTCCCCCTAATCACCAAGGCCACAAGCTTCATTTTAAGACAAAGACATGCTGAAGATCAGATTCTGTGTGGGACACCAGCCTTCGCCCCAAATGCTTCAGGTGCCTATTTGGTTGAGTCTGCTCACCTGTTGGTGACGCCCTCTCTCCGAGGGCCTGAACAGAAGGATGAGAGACACCGCTGGCATCTCACCCGAAGATGGGGCCAGGAGGTGCCCATTGCACATAACGCGGGACCCCTGCCCAAGGCCTGCCATGCAGAAGGCATGCCACCACTCCACAGCACCAGCCGCCATTCAACCAACCACTGGAAGGCCTTAGAACTCAGGCACACGAGTGAGGAGTGAGGGGTTCGCCGTTCTGAGACAGAAGGGGCAAGATCTCGGGGAGGGAGCGGAACCCCGTAGAACATCCCGAGGAAAACCAGACATCCATTTTAAGAGAACACCACACCGCTGAGGCAAAAGCAAGAACTGACTGGGGAAGAGGGGGGGCGAGGGTCAGCCAGGCCAGCTGGAGCATCTTGGGTAGCAATGCCAGGGAAGCAGCCACAGGCCCCAGAGCTGGACCTCGTTTAGTCTCCGCTGGGCTGGGCGCTGGGCCCCCTCCCTCCCCTCCCCTCCCCTCCCCTCCCCGCCTGAAACGGGTCCCGGGCAGAGTGCGGGGGGGGGGGGGCAGCCGGCAGCCTGGTCTTTGCCATTTGGGGGCGGCTGGAAGCGGCTGCAGCCCGGGCTCTGACGGGGGCAGATGGCCCCTTCTTCTCATTCATGTATTTCATATTATAAAATGACTGCCGTTGCCACGGCAACATAAAGGGAGCAGATCTCATTACCGAGGCCCGGCCACAAGATTTTCTCCAAGGAATTTCTTCTTTTCATTATTTTCCTCCAAAGGTCAGTTATCCTCTGAGGCAGGGCGGGAGACTCTGCGAAAGGTGAAGCATATTCATGGCAGAATTCCCCAGGTGGAATTTACAATCACCCCCCCCCCTCCTTTTTATACTTGTTGAAAGCTCTCTTGGAGGCTAATGTTTAACTCCTTCAGCCTGTAGCATAAACTGAAGTAGGATGGAGCCCCAAACCAGGCCAGACTTTGCAAACAGCACTTTTTAGTAAGAGAGAGAGAGAGAGATGGGTGCTGTTGATTCCCAAGGTCCAAAGCCCATGAAATGCAAACAGTTGCAAATCCTGTTTTCAAAGGACAAACCTCAAAACAATTTCAACAGTCATGATGCCACCAGAATGAAACAGGTTCATATCTCCAGGGCAGCAAAGATTCAGAGACACAAAGCAACTCTAGAATAATTCTAGAATAATGGCAGCAAAACACTAATGGGAGTGGGGGGGAGAACCCCAGCCAACTGCTTTTCAAGTCAGATGGAAAAATCAGCCCACAAAACTGGTGGTCTTGGTATATTTATCTGGGGGCCAGGAGGGGTAGCCTCCTCTAGCAACTACTGAGATTTAAACAAAGTAAATGGTAGCAAAGACTTTTGAAGGAGGTAGCTTTTTTGGAAATGCAATTTAATCTTGAAAGTAATAATCATATTTGTTATTATCATATGGGATTGTGTGCAGAATAGCCAGGGGATCCTAAGGTTGTCCGGCAGCCAGTTATGGCTCTTTAGCATTATGCACCACTAGATGGCAAGCTAGACTTATTTTTAAGGCAAGAGATGTTTCAGAAGTGGTTTGCCATTGACTGCCTCTGCCTCACGACCCTGGGATTCCAAGACCAGCCCTGCTTAGCTTCCCGTATCTGATGGAACCCAGGGTGGCCTTGAAGGCATCTGAGATGGGCCTCGGCCTGTGGAAGGCCCCGGTTCACTCCCTCCTGGCAGCACCACCGGTCGAGTGAGGCCTTTCTCTGCCTGAGGCTCTGGGGAGCTGCTGCCAGCCAGAGGGGACAAGAAGCCTGGTCGGGGTAGACAGAAGGGCGGGGGGGGGTGTCTGGGGTCTGTCTCAGCAGGAGGCCACGGCAAGTATTCGCGTGTATCCAGGAAAAGGCCTTTCGACCCAGTGAAGGATCAGGACCCTCACTTTGCGGGGCCCAAGCAACATTCCTCTGGGCTTGGCACAAACCTGTAGCACCCACCACCACCCCCGCCACCCATTCCTAAGTGGGGGGGGGGGGTTTACATACTGCTGTGTCCACTGACGCCAAGGGACTTGGGGCCAATGTGTACATTACAAATTAGGGTGAGTCGGAGGTGACTTGCTTTCCCCACAGTCATAGAGCACCTCACGAGAAAGGAATTTTTAAGGCCTAATTCAGCTCTCTCTCTCCCCGTGCTGTTTCCTGGAACCAAAATGGCCCCGAGGGAGTAATTTACCCCACTTTGGAGCTCCCTGAGGCTGTCTCAGCTCAGAAAAATGGTGGGGGGGGGGAGGGCAGAAGCCGACCCTCATGCTGCACTGCTGTCCTGAGCTGAATCAGGTCTCTGTGCCCTTTAAAAAATCCATTTCCTTGCAGCTGCCGGAAAAGACTGCAGGAAAAAAAGGGAGTCAGATGACAGCAACCCGGATCAAACCTTGTAACATGTCCGAAGGGTATAACCTGCTCTGGGAGTTGCACTGCACTCCCAAGCGGCACTGCTGCCTCTCACCTCTGGCTTCTTGGTGTTGGCCCCATGCTGGACTTCCTGACTCTTCCACCCCAAAGGCCCCCTCTTTGCTTCCTCTGCCTGGACCCACCAGGACGTTCTGCACTCCGTGAGACACGACACAAAGCGAAAATGAACCCAGTGGTCGTTTGGACGGCTCAGAGGAGAAGGCTGGCACAGCACCAGGCCCGAGCAGCCCAGCAGGTTCCAGAATGACTCAAGGGAAGTTGTGGGCTCGATCTCCACTGCACTGGTTAGGCCGGGCTTCTGGGGCCCCCTTGCTCCTGCAGCAGCAGCCCCAAGTCATTAGCAGCGGGGCCGCGCATGTTGCCTTGCGGTGGAGGGGGCGGTTGTCGGGTGGAGTACGTGGCCCACAGCGGGCGCTGCTGGGATCCCCCGCACACACACACCAGCAAAAGCCTGGTTTTTATAACAGGTCAATTTCAGCCCATTTGATATTGATATATGAAGATCCTGGGGGATTATAGTAATGCATTTTTCATCCCACTGTGATAGCATCGTATAGGAAAATAGGTCTGACTGTTAAGTACAAATTGAAGGAGACATGGTCATTTAAGATAAGGAGTTATCTCTATCCAAGGCGGTGGCATCAGGGAAACAGACCAGTGGTTGACTGGGGGGGGGGGGAGAGATGCTGCCTTCTGCCTCTCCTTCTCCCCCAGGAGCTGGCTGGGCTACTTCCCCCTAGTCAGGTATGTCCACCGCCACTCCTTGGTGGGCCCTGCCAGGGTTTCTCCCCCTGCCTTGGAATCTGGGGGCAGGATCACCTGTGCTGTGCTACAGAAGACCCCCGAAGGACAGATCCTGGGCAGCCCACTGGCTCGGCTGGGTGCAAGAAGCTGCTGCCTGCTGAGTCAGTCCTGACTGCTCAGACTGGCAGCAGCTCTCCAGAGTCTCAGGCTGTGGCCTTCCCTGCCACCTCCAATCTGATGCTTTTAAGCTGGAGATGCTGCTGGGGATGGAACCCAGGACCTTCTGCATGCCAAGCGGCGGCTCTTCCACTGAGCCAGACCCCCTCTGCTTTGCGCTCCCCCCACCCCACGGTTCCACTCAGGGGTCCTTGGGCACAAGATCATAGCCCACGGCGTGTCCACAGCTTCCCCAGCCTCCCTCTCCAAGGAGGAGTTTCATCCTACATTCCAAAGGCAGCCGTGAGCCTTGGTCTGGCTTCTTCTTCCTCTGGAATTCAGCACCAGAGGGGGCATGGGGGGCTGGGAGGTGGGGAAGAGATAGATGGGCTGCATCAAGAGAGACCCGCAGACCTCATGTCTGAATGGTCTTGTTCCTTGCGGCTTGTCTCCTCAGAATACCCAAGATGATCAGGAGAAAAGCTCCGGGCGTGAAGGAGGAAAATGCAGAGCAGGGGCAGGGACCGGCTCCACCAGGAAGGACCCGGGTCAGCCCCGGAGGCTCAAGGAAAGAAGGCTTTAAGCCAAACGGCCCCATGCATCCAGACCAGGGAAGCTCTACAATGAGAGGCCTGTCCCAGGGATACCTACCTTGGAAGGATTTTGCCAGGCCCTGTGAGGGGCATTCAGATGTCTGTCTTCCTTGGTGCTGTGGAGTTGCAGCCATATGTGCACAAGAGACAGGACAGCTCGGGATTTCTGGGGCCTGCTGTGCATTTAAGAACAGAAGAGAAGCCCATGCTGGGTCAAGCCAGTGGCCCATCCAGTCCAACACTCTCTGTGTCACACAGTGGCCAAAAACACCAGGTGCCACCAGGAGGTCCACCAGTGGGGCCAGGACACTCGAAGCCCTCCCACTGTTGCCTCCCCCCCAGCACCAAGAGTACAGAGCATCACTTCCCCCAGTCTGAGAGTTCCTATCTATACTTTGTGGCTAATAGCCACTGATGGACCTCTGATCCATATGTTTATCTAACTCCCTCTTGAAGCCGTCCATACTTGTAGCCACCGCCACGTCCTGTGGCAGTGAATTCCACGTGTTAATCACTCTTTGGGTGAAGAAGGACTTCCTTTTATCTGTTCTAACCCGACTGCTCAGCCATTTCATGGAGTGCCGCCCACAAGGAGTTCTTGTATTTGACATTCTAGGCTGCATTGGGGCGGGGGGGCTGCCAGGGCTCCACGGAGGCTGTGCCTGGCCCATGTGATGTGGGGGTGGGGGTGGAGTGGACCAGGGAGCTGCCTTTGTGCCTGCCCAGCAACAGTCGACACCCACAGAAGTGGTTCCAGGAGAGGCACCCCCTCCTTTCCAAAAAGGGCTTGCTTGCCCCCCCTCCTGCCAGCAGTCCTGGGCCAAGGCGGGCTCTCAGGGGCACAGCGCCAGCAGGCCTCTCTCTGCGGTGCTCCCTTCGCATCAGAGGCTTGCTGGCGCGGGCCAACCAAAGCAACTTTCCGGTGAAAGAACACCCATCATTTCTAACCTGGAATCTGCCTGGGAAAGGACAAGCCAGTTTTTCTCAGGGGGGACCCCTTCTTATCCTCCCCAGGGGCCACCCCCAAACCTCCCGGGGAGCCCTGCCTGAAGCCCTTGACATTCCCGGCCTGCACCTTTCCAGGGCAGAGTCCTCCCCCGGAGCCCTCGGAAGTCCCAGAAGGGCACCACTTGGCCTGGGATGGCACGGCTGACCTCCTAGACCTGCCTGGACACCCCCACCAGCCACAGGACGAGCCAAGGTGGTTGGTGGCTTCCCCTCCTCCTTGGTTTTGTGCCACGTAGGTTGGGTGGGTTGCTCCTCCCCAAACAAGCCTGGCGGAAGGAGGGCGAGATCTGCAGCCCCCCCCCCCCCCCCCGCAGCTGGAGAACAGAGCAACAAAGAACCCTGAAGGCTTGTGCTTGTGCTGCCCGCATGACTGGCATGGCCTGGTGGGCGAGCTGTGCCCCCTGGCCAGCGCCTGCATTCGACGGTACCTTTGCAACCAGCATGTCCCAGAGCTGCACGGGCAAAAAGGAAGACACATCAGGGAAGCTGGCCACATCATGGAGGGCACCTCGGCAGACAGGACCTTTCCAGTAACCATGGGGACGCGTCAGGAGGAAAGCTGACATGGAGCTTGAGGGCCAGGCCCCCACAAGCCCCTTGAAGGCTGGCCACAGAAGAGAGCTGCCGTGTCACAAGGCAGCCAGACAGCATCTGAAAACCCAGTGCTGCCTTGGCCTCTATGGCCTGTGGGCAGGGTTGCCAACATCCAGGTGGGGGCTGGGGATTGCTCAGAACGACAGTTTATCTCCAGTCTAAAGAAATCATCGGTTTTCCTCGAGAAAATGGCTGCTTCGGAAGGCGAACTCAGTGGCACTCGACCCTGCTGAGGTTCCTTTCCCTCCCCAAACTCTGCCTTCCTCGAGCTCCACCTCCCCCCCCCCAAAAAAAATCTCCAGGAATTCCAGACCTGGCGACCCCACCTGTTGGCCCTCCAGGGCCCCTGGCGGCTGCATGAAAGAAGATCTAGCAACTGCTATGACCTGGGCCGCCAGGATCACGCCCAAACTCCTGACCGCTGGTGCATTAAGAGTTGGGAGCTGAATCCCGGATCCCACCACCCCCGCGACCCAGGCACAGGACCTCCGACTTCGCTGGATTTAATTTCAGTCGGCTCTGCTTCAACCATGCAGTCCGAGACCTTGCCCAATACGTCTGGGGCGGCATCCTTCAGGGGAGGAGGCAGAGAATCAGCCCCCACCGCCTGCCGGGATGGCCAGAAGTGCCAAGCCAGCCGCTAGCTGCTTGCTCCCCTTTTCCTCCTGGGCTTTCTTCCTTGGAGTGTCCTCTGCATCTCTAAGGCAGGATCCCTCTGACAACTGAAAAGGAGCCCCACATCTGCAACTGAATGGGGCCTGCAAAGAGACAACATGATTTTTTTTTTTTAAAGGCATGGTAATAAAATGCTATTCAGAAAACCACAATCTCTGAAAAACACGGCCTATTGAAATGACAAGCCGAAACCCATTTGCTAAGCACTGAAATGGGCCCTTTTGTAACCCCATTCCTTCTGTTGACAGTTACCTTTCAATCTGACAATTGTGCAGTAAGTACTGATCTTTATTCAATGTTCTATTCACCCTGCGTATTAATGAAAGGGGGGGGGGAGAGACTTGTAAGAATAGCCTTTAATGGGCTGACAGACAAGGCGCCCCCATTCTCCGGCTCAAGCGCCTCTTATCAGCGTCTCGCAGGGCTGCCGGCTCTCGGGCTGCTCCCCGGCCTTCCCTCCACTTCCCTCCGGCAGCTCCGGCTCTTCCTGGGTTAAGATGGAGACTTTTTCATTTCAAAAGTCTTGCTGACCTTTCCTAGTGCTGGAGACCAGAGACGCACTCAGCCAAGAGGAAGCCCACGAAAGGGGCGGGGTGGGGGGCGGGGTGGGGCCAGGAGAGAGAAGCCCCCAGGCAGCCCCCCAGGCCAAGCACCCACTTCCCCAGCCCTGAGGGAGGGAGGCCACCGCCCTCCCCCCCCCATGGCAGCTGCAAAGGGAGGCGGCAGTGAGGGATCCACCAAGGGCTGCGGAGGGATGGCCCTGCCGGTCTGTTGTAGCCAAACTGAGCCCAAGCCCCAACAGAATTCTACTGCTGCTACCAATTTTATTATTTATTGTTTTTATGATTTTAATGCAATTTTATTGTAACGAGTCTTTGACTCGATTTGTTGTGATCCGCCCTGAGCGCATTTGGGGAGCACGGAATAAAAATTCCCCAGAACGAACAGACAGACCAACCGACCAACCAACCCACCCGAGGGCACCTGAAGGGAGTTCCACAGGCCACTGTCTTCCGTTTATGCAGACCTTGCTGCCTGTCCACTTCAGCGAATGATGCCCAGAAGTTCCATGTTTTGAGGAAGAGAAGGAACCCTTCCCTGCTCCTTTCTGCCCCTCAGCCCTGTTCCTGCATTCCCAGGGGGACGCCCTCCATCCTGGGAGTCTCATGTTTTTAAAAGCCTCAAGCGAACTGCTTGTCTTGGCTCAGGAGGCCGGGCCACCCCCCACGCAGGAGGACTTCAGAGGGGCTCTTGTGCAGAGTTGCCTGCCACCCGCCTGCCGCATGGTCCCTTGTGGAAGTGCCTGCTGCCACCACTTCTTTAATTGGACCCCACAAAGGGATGGGAAAGGGAAGGGTCCCCGAGTGGCGGTTAGCCCCCCCCCCCCCCCCCGAGCGTTCAGGAAGGAGCCTGCAAAGTCATAATTGCATCGCGACACCAGTGCTTCTGCCAATGTGAAGACATTAAAAGCTGCCGCGTCAGCAACTGTGGCCGGGCTGGGGGGGGGGGGGGGGAGTGTGGAATTGCATGGAAATGAGGTTCCATTTAGAGGCTGCAAAATGGCACCTTATTGTGTTGCTATAAGATTTCTTGCTTAGTTCACAGAAAATGCTCCGAATTAAGACTGAACTCAGATTAATTCCCCGGGTCTGGGGGCTAGACTTGCCCCCAGGATGGGCCTGGATGCTCTGAGCAGCCAAAAACATCTGGCACTCAGGAGTGATGCAGCTGTCGGCCTCTCTGGGCTTCACAAAGGGAAAAGGCAGGACAGACATTAATAGCAAGGCTGTGGGCTCAGGAACGCCAGACATTCTTGTCCCCAGGAGGAAGGAGGGCTGAAGGAGCTCTGGGGATGTTTAGCCCGGAGAGGAGGCGACTGAGAGGTGATGTGATCACCGTCTTCCAGTACTTGAAGGGCTGTCATCTAGAGGATGGGGTGGAGCTGTTTCCTCTGTTGCCCCAGAAGGTTGGACACCAGAACCAACGGGTTGAAATTAAACCAGAAGAGTTTTCGGCTAAACAGTAGGAAGAACCTCCTGACAGTTAGAGCGGTTCCTCAGTGGGACAGGCTTCCTTGGGAGGTGGTGGTGGGCTCCCCTCCTTCTTGGGAGGTTTTCAGATAGAGGCTGGATGGCCATCTGACAGCCATGTGAACTTAGGCAGATCCTGAGAGGGAGGGCAGGAAGGGTTGCCTCTCTGCTTAGTTCTGTGGAGGAGGAGGAGGAGGAGGAGGAAGAGGAGGAGATTGGATTTATATCCCGCCCTTCACTCAGTCGGAGTCTCAGAGCGGCTTACAAACTCCTCTCCCTTCCCCTCCCCACAACAGACACTCTGTGAGGTAGGTGGGGCTGAGAGAGCTTGCCCAAGGTCATCCAGCAGGTGCAAGTGGAAGAGTGTGGAATCAAACTCGGTTCTCCCAGATTAGAGTCCGTGCACTTAACCACTACACCAAACTGGCTCTCTCATGGCCCTTTCTTACACGCCCAGGGAAATGCTGGTTGCCACTTTGGAGTCAGGAAGCAATTTTTCTCCAGGCCAGTTTGGCTGAGGATCCTGGAGGGTTTTTTGGCCATCTTCTGGACATAGAGCAGGGGTCACTGTGGGTGTGGAGGGGGAGGTATTTGTGAATTTCCTGCCTTGTGACCCTGGAGGTCCTTTCCAACTCTATGATTCTATGATTCTTTTCCTGTGGCCATCAGTATATCCTCTGTCAGCAAATTCCACATTTTCACCACTCTCTGTGTAAAGTAGTCCGTCCTGAATCTACTGACCATCAGCTTCATTGGATGCCCTCAAGTTCTAGTATTTTGGGAGAGGGAGAACAATCTCTCTTTGTCAGTTCTCTCCACCCCATGCCTCAGTTTACAAACCTCCATCACGTCCCCCCTTAGTCATCTCTTTTCTAAACTGAGCAGTCCCCAGACCCTTTGGCCTTTCCTTGGAGGGACGGTGCTCCAGCCCCCAATTCTCCACTCTTTTAGCCACAACCGTTTCCTCCCACTGGTCACCCGCCTCTGTACTCTTTCCAGCGCTGCAGGATCCTTTTGGAGATCCACCCGGGGACCAGAACTGCACACAGCCTTCCAAACGAGGCCGCCACACAGACCTGTCCAGGGGCATCACAGTGTTGGCTGTCTTATTCTCAGTCCCTTTCCTGATAACCCATAACACAGACTCTGCCTTTTTCACTGCTGCTGTAGCATGCTGGGTTGACACGAGGGTCCCTGAGCTCTTTCCCCCTCTTGGTCTCAGCAAGTGCCGACCCCCCCCCCCAGCCTGTGCCCGGAGGGCCTCACCTCCCCCCTACCAGCCCTTGGCACCCTTCACCAGGGTGAGTCTATGGAGAGGGGAGGGATTCAGTAGCTGACAGGGTAGCCTCATGAACTCCTGTGGCAGTCAAGGGGTGCCACCCAATTCTCCATTCTTTTAGCCACAACCGTTTCCTCCTCCCATAGGTCTCCCACAGCAACTGCCCAGCTGGCAAGAGGTGGTACCGTCCACCTGACAGCTGCCTGATCAGCACTCGGCAGCCTGGCCATGGGGAATGGATGGAGTTCTGCAGAAGGGGAGTCTGTGGCACCGCCCCCCCTCCTGCTCTACGCAAGGCCTCCTCCGGCAGCTCAGGACCCTTTCCCAGGAGCTGCGCATCTGTTGGCTGGCTGCCAGGGCCCTGGTGCGCCTCTGAAGAGACCCTCCTTTGGCTGCTTTCGGATAAACCCTTTCCTGGGCACCAGCAGCAATTGTCCAAAGGGGCCCGTGGATAAATTATTATCATAACCCCCTTTGCAATGTGAACAATTCTCTTGCTCCACAGAGGGAAAAAGTCAAAATTTGCATTTAAATGGAAAGCAATTGGCAGGAGGCAACACCCAGGGATCCTCAGCAGCAGCAGCAGCAGCAGCAGCAACCGGGCCGGGCCGGCAGCTTCCTTAGCCCAGGAGGGCCAACGGAGGAGGCTGGAGAGTAGGCTGGAGCCACCTTACAGCAAGGGCCCGCGGCACCGAGGAAGAGGCTGGTGTCCCTCCTCAACAGCCGTCACTGAATGGCCCAGGAGCAGCCAATCAAGAGCGAGGCCTGGCTCTGGACACGGCGCTGAGTGTCCTCTCTGCCCCCAGCACCAACCTGGCTCTCGCTGTCGAGAAAGCTGGCACCAGGATGGCCCACCACAGAGCCCTGAGGCGGCGCCGAGGACAGGGGGCAGGATCCACTGCTCCCTTCTGGGACTGGTCTCCAGTCCGGCCCAACATCCCCTTTGCCAGCTCAAAGCAGGGCAAGCAGGAGGCAGTCACAGGCATCCAGGAAGCCCCCCACCCCCGGGCAGAAAGGTGCCAGCATTCAACTGGGGAGATATACTGCCTCTGAACCTGGAGGCCCCATGGAGGTATTGCGGCTCATCGCTGCCGGTAGAATGCCAAGTCAAAGCCCCTGGGAGCCTGGGTGCAGCCAGAGGGGCTCTGTTTGTAGGAAACACTGGAAAAGTGATGAGGACCTCTGGGCACACACAGAGGTACCCTTCTTTCTCCACCAAGCATTCCTTCCAGTTTGGTGTAGTGGTTAAGTGCGCAGACTCTAATCTGGGAGAACCGGGTTTGATTCCCCACTGGCTGGGTGACCTTGGGCAAGCCATAGCTCTGTACCAGCTGTTCCCTCAAGGACAGCTTGGGAAAGAGCTCTCTCAGCCCCACCTACCTCACAGGGTGTCTGTTGTGGGGAGGGGAAGGGAAAAGGAGTTTGTAAGCCGCTCTGAGACTCCCTTGGGAAGTGGAGGGCGGGATATAAATCCAATCTCTTCTTCTTCTTCTTCTTCTTCTTCCTCATCTGGCCTCCGCAGGGTGTGCCTTGAGCTGTCATAACCAGAAGGCCAGATGAGAGGGAGATGCTGCATGGCAGAGAAAGGGCTGCCTTCCGGAGTGCGCTCTGCCCTGCGGCCCTCAGATCTTGGCCCTGCCTGGGCATCCCCTTCAGCCCCCCTCCCTGCCTGTTGCATGCAGCCCCCCTCCCTGAAGATCAGCCGCGACTGCAGTCGATTCCCTGCCTGGCAAAGCTCCAGGGATTCCAGCACATCTTGCGCCACTAATGAGTGCCAGGTGAGGAGGGGCCTGCAGGCCCGGGGGCCTTTGCAGGAGAGCCGGGGTGCGTGGGGGGGGGGGCAGAGGAACCCCCTGATTAGGGAGATCGATCCCAGATCGATCCCAGCTGTTGCCTTTCCCAAAGTGCTGCTGGGGCAGGGGCTTGCAACATGACATTTGCAGCTCTGGGGACATGCCTAAAAACGGCAGGTTTGTGGAAGCAGATTCCGGGCACTCTGCCCATGCTCGGAATCCCACCTGTTATAGCACGCGCTCAGAGTGAGCAGACCTCAAAAATAGTTCCCCAGCTGAGAGTGGGAGGCTCAGACTCCTGCAGGCCAAAGGAAGCTGGAGGGGAAGGGCCCTGCTGGGAAATGCAGCCCCTCTGCCTTGGAGCCCCCCCCCCCCCCCCGGGAAGCCTAGCTGAGGAACTGGCAGGGGATCCCAAGGCCTGGGAGTACTCCCCGGGAGGGGGGCAGAGGGGCATGGGATGGGGCTGGTTCTGTGGGGAGACATACCGGGGTGTGTGTGTGTTTTGGGGGAAGACGAGGAGCAGGTGGGGATCGGCCTTGTGCAGCTGGAGTCTCTTCCTTGGGCCAGATCAGCTGTTGCCCTGAGGGGTGCCAGCCTCCAGGCCAAGCTGGCAGATCCCATGGAAGCACAGCCAGCCCCCAGGTGGCAGAGTCCGGTTCCCTTGGAGGAAAGGGCTGCTTGGGAGGGTGGCCCCTCTGTGGACCCCTCTGTGGACCCCTCCCTTCCCCAGACTCCACCCCTGAAATGTTCAGGAATTCCTTGCCCCAGAGTTGGCGACTGCCTCTGGGCTGGGACTGCTCTTGCAGCTTGGCCCGCATGGAGGGTGTGGGCCAGCCCCAGAGGGAGGGAGGGCAACAGAGGCTGGTTTGGGAGCGCTGCCTCTCCCGAGCTTGCCAGGATCGGGGCCCCGGGGCTCTGGGCAGGCCTGGCAGGCCCCCTCCCTCCCTCCCTCCCTCATGGAAACCAGATGTGGGAAGGAGGGGTGGGGTCTGCCCCGAGAGACAGCAGCACAGGAGGACATGCGGGGGGGGGGGGGGGAGGTTGTCGTCACGTTCCTGAGGGTGGCTCTCCCCTGGCCTGCTGGGTTAGGCCCACCTTCCCAGTCTGTGGAGAGCACTGGAAAGGGCTGTCCTCTGACCCCCTCCCCCCAGACGCAATATCCCCTTCCCTCACCCCCCCCCCACCCCCCGGCCTGTCCCCCTCCCGCTCAGGGCCTGCCAGAGACCCCAGGAGTGGGAGGGCTTTGGCTGGGCAGCTTCTGGGCCAGGTCACAAGCAGAAACCCTCCGGTGCCCTGGAGGACAGCAATGCAGCAAAGGCTGCCGGGGGGTCATCAAGATGAGCCTCTCCCCGAGAGCCAGTTTGGTGTCGTGGTGAAGTGCACGGACTCTAATCTGGGAGAATGGAGTTTGATTCCCCACGCCTCCACTTGCAGCTGCTGGATGACCTTGGGCGAGCCATAGTTCTGGCACAGCTGTTGTGAGGAGGGGACGGGAAAGGCGCCAAGTGAGTGAAGGGCGGGGTCTAAATCCAATCTCTTCTTCCTCTTCTTCTCCCTTGTGGCCAAGGGTGCCTCCGGCCCTCTGCAGACGTCTCTGCCCTCCTGCCTCCAGGTCCTCAGCATGGACTGCCCTCCGTTCCTGAGGCTGGTCTGAGTGTCCCCCCCGCCCCCAGCCAAACTGCCGAAGCCCCCACCACCTGGAGGGCCAGGGAGAGAGAAGCTGCAGTACTGGGGAGAGAAGGAAGGGAAGGAAGGGCCGTGGTGCCTCCCCTCTGGCCCAAGAGACCCAGGCAGCAGACTGGCCAAGTGCTGTCTCTGAGACGAGAGGATTTCTCCTCTGGCTCCCTGGCGAGGAGCAGTTCGGGGTGCTGGGACGGCAGAGCCAGGCAGCGTGGTGGTCCTAAGCACCAGCTCCTCTTCTCTGGGCTGGGACTGGGCCCACGGAAGCCTGCAAACTGGCTGGCCCCTTCCAGCTTGGGAGATCCATGGAGATTTGCGGTGGAGCCTGGGAAGCGTGGAGTTTGGGACCTCAGCAGTATATAAAGCTGGGAAGCGTGGAGGGGAGGGGCCTCAGCAGTGTATAAAGCCACCTGGCCCACCCTTCAAAGCAGCGGTGTCACCCAGGAAAACTGATCTCTGTAATCTGGAGGATCTCTTGTAATTCCAGGATGTCTCCAGGCCCCACCTGGGGGTTCGCAACCCTATCTGGAAGGCAGAAGGGGCCATAGGGGGGAGGCTTTGGGATGCCCTAGTCCCAAAGCCAGGTGGCCTTCTGGAGGGCTTCCACAAGTTCCCCTGGGGCCGAAGGGCACCCAAAGCTTCCGCAAGGGTTTCAGAAGGAGAAAGGGCCGAGCACTGAGCGAATCCTCTTTTGGGGGGTGGCGGTGGGGGGCACAAGGAAGGATCAGGCGGAGCAGTGTCTTGCCAGGCTCAGATGGCAGTCTTGGGCTGCTGGGGTCCCTTCTGCTTCCTACCCAGCTCCACTCTGCCATTAGCAAGGACGTCTCTGCCTTGCTGCGAAACCTGCAAGCAGAAGGCCAGGAATGCTTGTGCTCCCGCCCCCCCCCCCCCAAAAAAGAGGATTCGCTGTTATTATTGGTTTAGGCATAAACAGCAGTAAATACTTTACCAATTGACTTTCAGAAGGCTCTTATTTAAAGCATGCCATGCAGAAAAAATATTAGCAAAATAAACCCCTCTACTCATAAAAGGCTAAAGAGCCAGGGGCGTCCGTGTTTGTAAAAGTCTTTCCAAAGAAGCTGTAATTTGAATTAAGCCGCCGTGGGTGACTTTTCCAGGAGGGCAAGCTGGGGAAGTGGCTGTCTTCACTGGATATCAGCGGGCAGGCAGGAGCCGACAGAGAGGGACGAGATGGCACCACGCGGGTTGTGTTGGGCTTTTGTGCCACGCCGGCCATGTCCCGTTCCTGATGCCTCTTCCAGACAAGCCCCGGGGGCCTGTTCTCTAGAGAAATGGGGGGGGGGGGGCAGCGGCAGCAGCACCGGCAGTGGCGGCACCATCGGCAGTGACCACAGCGCCCGGCTCCGGGGACCTGGGGGTGTCAGGCTGGATCCCATTGTCCGCCCGCAACGAGCAAGGGAGCGTTCCGCTCAAGGCTGGCAATTTCATTAAGGCACAATAAGTCTGCATATTCATTAATGCAGATGACCTCCAGGTTGGAATGCTCTCCTCGCTGACTAATTGATTCAAGATAATTACATGAAGTTCTTGCTACGAGTTGGTTCTAAGGGAGTGCATTCTGGTGCCCCCCCCCCCCCGTGGGCCTGTGCTTTGCTCGCAGGTGCCCCCCATCCCCAGAGGACAAAGGAGGTGGGGTGGGGGCAAATGCGCCAGCTAGGTTGGCAGCACAGCACACTGGCTGGTGGAGGCCAGGATAAGAGCGGGAAATGGTTCCTCGCTCCGGGACTCATTCCTGTGGCTGCCTGCGGAGGAGGCCGGGGGCTCCTCTTCGGGGGTGGGGGGAATCAGGGCCAGACCGGACAGTCCTCCGCCTGGGTAGGTTTAGGCTGGGCTGGTGGTGGTTCTGTCTGGCTGCTGCCACTCAGGCTGAGAGCTGGGCTCCCTCTGGGCATCCTGAGTTTAGAGAGGGGAAAGAGAGGAAGCACTTTGGTCAACGTTATTTTCTTTCTTCTGTTCACTTCTGATGTGCCTGTATATATCTACATATCTAATTCCGAAGTGGCTCCCTCCATGCGGATATCTAAATCTGTGCGGGAGGGGGGCACTTGGAGGCCAGGGAGATTTTCCTACACACAGGTGTCCCCACGTGTGCAGAAAAATCCTAAAAGTTAAAA
The DNA here is from genome assembly GCA_029233225.1 of Lepidodactylus listeri. NCBI lineage: Eukaryota > Metazoa > Chordata > Lepidosauria > Squamata > Gekkonidae > Lepidodactylus > Lepidodactylus listeri. The sequence continues at coordinate 610,782 of JARCFY010000013.1, forward strand.
AAACTTTTGGGGGGATATTTAAATCCCCTGAAAAGTAAAAGCACTCCCTGCATACACGCAGAGAATGCTTTGGCCGTTGGGGGGGAGGGGGGGCTCGGCAGATGGCCGGCCTTGCCGCCGCCGCCACTGTTGGGGAGGGGAGAAGCCTCGAGGCCTGGTGGGCCCTGCCGCCACCGTTGTTGGGGAGGGAAGGGGGAGGGAGGGTAGAAGGCTCACCGGGCCGGTGAGCCCATCAGCCTTGCCGGGGGGGGGGGGGGGGGGGGAGGAAGAAGGTGCCTTGCCGGGGGGGGGGGGAGGAAGAAGGCTTACCTGGTGCCGCTTCCTCCTCCTGTGGAGCTCCTCCTGCTTCTGCAGGCCAGGAGCTGTGGGGAATACTCCCCCCCCCCCCCCCCCCGCAAGTATCGCAGGTCCCCCTTCTTGCGTGTGTATATATATATATAGAGAGAGAGAGAGAGAGAGAGAGAGAGAGAGAGAGAGAGAGTTTTAAATAAGTCCTTTGACTGTTGAAGGAGTGAAGTCCCTCTGTACCACATAGTCCTCCCAGCTGCTTGGAAAGGTGAGGAGTGGGTTGGGGAATCCCTGGGAAGGAGAAAAGTGGCAAACCAGCCAGTTGCCAGCTCCCCAGGGGAGCCCCAGAGATTCCCGGGAAGCCCTGAGGTGGGTTCCTAGTTACACCGGAGGGCGGTCAGACGGCTGGCCCGCCTAACCAGAGCCCAAGACAGGGACAGTGGTGGCAGCTGTACCCGGAGGCAGTGGAGAAAAGCTGCCCCTTCAGGTGCCGGGTCAGGCAAAGGGGGTGGGTGGGCAGAGTGAGTCCCGCTAGCAGATGCAGGCCCAGTCCGCCACAGACTGTTTTGCTACATCTTTTCCTTTGTGGATTACGGTCCTCAGACATGCAGAAGCACCTATCTGGCATTTGTTGCTAACTTCCAGGTAAAGCATTTAATGCCATTTGGGCCTAAATCTCTCCTCTCCTCTTCGCAGCCAATCAGAAGCGTTGCTGGAGGAAAGTCCCCCCCTCTCCCGGGGACTGGCACCATGTGGGAGATCCCAGCCTAGAGGCAGGAGACTGTACTTGCCAGTGGGATCTCAGTGTGTGTGTGTGTGTGTGTGTGTGTGTGTGTGTGCGGGCGCGGGGGGGGGGGGGGAGCTTCATGAATGACAGTGACTGACAGTTGCAGAGCTTGACCAGTGTTTGCCTTCAGTCTAAGGCCCTCATTCCCTTCAGGATGGCCGGCTGCTTTGCACTTGGAGTGCCATTTTGTCTTGGAAGGAAAGAGCTGTGCAGCACCCCACCGACCTTCCTGTGCTCTGGTCCTCACTTCATGGCCTTCGGGGGGGGGGGGGGGAGCTGATCCCATGTGTGTTGCCTCCCCCCACCCCCTGGACCTGCCTGCACACTGGCTAGCCTGCCTCCCCTGGGCCAGCCCCTTTGGGCACTGGGCTGGCCTCACCCTTGGCTGCTCCTGGGAGCCCTGCACGTGGCCAAGCTGCGCCAGGGCCTGAAACAAAGCTTAACAAGGAGCCGGGGGATGGAGTCGTTCAGCATTATTGGCCTGTAAATTGTCCCTCTGGTGAGATTTATACAAAGACTGGAGAGGCCCTTTTCAGCAGCCGGGGAGTATTTACGACTCCCCCCCCCCCCCCCGAGCTGTGTGTTGCTGGCCAGGGTGCCCATGCGAAATGGGTGTCCATCTTTTATTAGGCCTGTGATCTTACACCAGACTGATTCTGGAACCTGGATCTGGGGTTTTGCCTACAGGGGCAAATACTGCCAGGAGGTCAGACTCTTCTCTATAAAGATAAAAGGGCTGCGCTCGAACAGACCAGATCAGGGAGGGCGCTGCACCGAAGGGAAGGGACTGCGGATTCCACCACTGTGGACCGGACAGTTTATCCGCCTGCTGCACGTCTCACCCGGTTGTCGTTTCCTTGTTTTCTGCAGAGGTGATGCCATTTGTCTTCGTTCTCTCCACACTCCGTGGAACACGCCCGGCATGCCCGGCTTGCTCAGCTTCCGGCAGCCCCAGTCCCAGGCCTCTGTGCATTCGATGCCTCCTCACCTGGGCTCTTGCCCCCATCCTCTGATGGCTTACGTTGTGCCGTCTGCTGGATTCTCCGGGAGAGAGGCGGACTGTACATAACAGCAAATAAATCAAGCCCTGAGCCAGTAGCCGCAGTGGCAGTTTGAGCCTGGCATTCAGGGGCTGAGCTCATTCACCTGACGGGGCTGGGTCACATGGTGGGTCCCGCCGCCCCCGCTTGCACAAGGGAAGCCTCTGAATCGCGGCCTCTGGGGCCAGTTAGAGAATGGGAGGGGTCAGGTGGGCGCCTGATCTCTCCGTCTGGCACCACGGAGGAGGCTGGACATGCACCCAGCCCCATCTAGTCAGCTAGAGTAGGTAATCTATCCCTCTCTCTCACCTGCCCTCTCCGGCACGCGTTTCCTCTAACAGAAGTTGCCCATTGGTCTTAGCACTGACTACCAGTGCCTCCTGCCACTGATTGCCCCCCAGCCCAGCCCTCTGAGCCCCCCCCCCCCGATTGCCTACCAGAGCTCCCTAACTGAAGCTGGCAGAGGCAAAGAGCTGGAGCTGGTTCGCTCCCCTGGCAGGGGGAGGAGCAAGTGCCCGCTGCCACCCAGAGGGTTTTCTACCCCTGCCATTTCAGACTGGAGGCCCCCCCTCCCACCTCTTTGGAGCTTCCATGGGATGCCACACGCTGATCCTCCTCCTCCTCCTCATGGGTGCCATTTCCCCACCATCCCCCCCTGCTGTGCACCACACGGATTTTTAATCACTGCGGTTGTTAACTGCAGCTGCAGTTGCATCAAGGCACAAGAATGCCATAATGACAGTCTATTCAGCTGGGGAGCCCCCTTGGTCTGAAGCAGCAGAACAAGCCTAGCAGCAAACTTCGTGCGTCTTAAAGGTGCCACGGGACTCACCCTCCCTAGTGGCCGATCTGTCGCCACCTGCCCATTTCCACGTCACACTTTACTTCCTCTGAAATCCCAGTTTCGTTCCCCCCCACCAAAAATGTCTCTGGCCCTATAAGGGGAAAGGCACAGGCAGTTTTTGTCCAGACTGCCTGGAAAGGAAGGGAGGAAGGAAGGAAGGAAGGAAGGAAGGAAGGGAGGGAGGGAGGGAGGGAGGGAGGGAGGGAACTGCCCGGTGGCTAGACTTGGATGGGAATTTGCCATTCAACCGATGGTTTCCAGCTCCACTGGGTAATGATTATTCTGGAGGCCAACAAAAGAAAACCAAAAATGCCAAGCAGTGGTTCGGACAGATAGGACTTCTGTCAGCATTTCTTTGTGGAAGGAGGCGTTGCTGATGCCTCAGTGCATGTGTGATGGAGGACCACCTCCGTACATGATGCGCTGAATGCCAGGCCCTGCGTGTTTCCCCAGTGCCACTGTGGTTTGATATGGAACACAGCCTCTCGGATGCCGGTTGGATCCCCAGAGCATCTTGTGAGTTTTCTGCACACACTTTGGGCAGAGTGAAATATTTATTTATTTATTTAAATTTTTATCCCGCCCTCCCGGCCAAGGCCAGCTCTGGGCGGCTTACAACTGATAAAATTCAGCAATATATATAACACGATACAAGAACTCCTTGTGGGCACTCCATGAAATTGCTGAGCAGTCGGGTTAGAACAGATAAAAGGAAGTACTTCTTCACCCAGAGAGTGATTAACACGTGGAATTCACTGCCACAGGAGGTGGCGGCGGCTACAAGCATGGACGGCTTCAAGAGGGAATTGGATTAAACATCTGGAGCAGAGGTCCATCAGTGGCTATTAGCCACAAGGTATAGATAGGAACTCTCGGTCTGGGGGACGCAGCCTGCCCATGGGCAGGTGGGAGGGAATTTTTCCCCAGAACACAGGTGTGTCTTGCAAGAGGGTCCCCCGGAACACCTGGCCAGGGATGCGGCTCAGCCACCTGCCTCCTCCCTCGGGGGGGTGGGGACATCTGTCCATGAATCCTGGAGGGCTCTAGTGGGGCAGGAGGCGAGCCTTTGTGGGAGGAGGCTGCCAGGCGGCCTTCATGGTTCGCAGCGTGGCCTTTCCCTTCTGCACTTGTGCTGAGAAAGGCCCCCCCCCCCCGCTGAAATTGAGGACTGTGGAAAGAAGGTTGTTTCCACGTGGCTGGGAAGCAGGTGTTTTTCAGGCACCTCCTGGGGTTTCCCCGGCTTTCCTCCAGTCTCTGCCAAACCTACTTTGTGGTGAGATTTTGGGAAAGAGTGCAGCAAAGCCTGGCTAGCTGGGCAGGGAAATTTGGTTCTTCTGAGGCCGGCCCACCCTGCAGCCATTTCCCCTGACCTTGCTCCCAGGGTGGCTGTTTCCCCTCTCTGCCACTGGGGGCGTTTTTCGTTTGTTCGTTCATTCGTTTGTTCATTCATTCATTCTTTCATTCATATTTACTAGGCCGCCCTTCCCTACAAGTAGGGCTCAGGGCGGCTTACAACAAATGATATATAATCTCGTGCAACATTAAAACAATCCAGTAAAAACAGAAGGTAAAAACCACATATGTACCATGCATAAGATGGCAGCAAAATCCAACTCCCCAGCCTCCCTGGGAGGAGGGGTTATGAGGAATGGGGAATTCTATGAGAGTCCCACCGCTGTCCTCAGCCAAAAGCCCGGTGGAACATCTCTGCCTTACATGCCCTGCAGAAAGGTCGCAGCTCCCACAGGGCATGGATGTCTTCCGGCAGAGCATTCCACCAGGTAAGGGGCCATGGCTGAAAAGGCCCTGGCCCTGGTTGAGGACAGCCAGACTTCTCTTGGGCCGGGGACCACCAGCAAGTTCTTAGCTGAGCGTAGTGCTCTTCCAGGGGTATACCGGGAGAGGCAGTCCTGAAGGTATGTAGGTCCCTGACCACTAAGGGCCTTAAAGATCAAAAACAAAGCCTTGAACCTGATCCGGTGCTCCACTGGAAGCCAATGCAGCTCACACAACAGCGGTTGGATATGTGCTGTATGAGGGGTCCCTGTAAGGACCCGTGTGGCTGCATTTTGGACCAGTTGAAGCTTCTGGGTCAGGCACGAGGGCAGGCCTGCATAGAGCAAATTACAGCAGTCCATCCTGGAGGTGACCATTGCATGGATTACTGTGGCTAGGTCAGGGCAAGACAGGTAGGGAGCCAGCTGCCTGACCTGGTGAAACTGGAAAAATGCCAGGTGGGCAGCCTTCGCAACCTGGGCTTCCATGGATAAAGAGGTGTCCAGAGTCCCGCCCAGGCTCTTGACGGACTGTGCTGGTGACAGAGGCACACCCTCAAGAGTCGGGAGCTGGCAACCCAATTGAGCCTCCCCCTACCCAGCCACAGAACCTCCAACTTTCCTGGATTCAGTTTCAGTCGACTCGGTTTTAACCATCTCACCGCAGCCTCCAAACCTGCAGCTGGACTCCCAGGAACGGTATCTGGCTGGTCACCCATCAACAGATATAGCTGGATGTCATCAGCATATTGATGGCATCCCAGCCCGAAACTCCACACTAGCTGGACGAGGGGATGCATATAGATGTTAAACAACATCGGGGACAGAAGTGCCCCTTGAGGAACCTCACATTCCAGTGGGAACCTTGATCAGCAGTTGAACATCATTGTGTTGATCCAACATGGTACACCAGCATGGTGTAGTGGCGGCTAAAAGCAGCGGACTCTTCTCTGGAGAGCTGGGTCTGATTCTCCACTCCGGGGGACCTTCTTGGGCCAGTCCCCATTCGCCCAGGACTCTCTCAGCCCCACTTATCTCACAAGGTGCCTGTTGTGGGGAGAGGAAGGGAAGGCAATTATAAACCGCTTTGAGGCTCCTGAGGGCAGAGAAAAGTGGAGCATTTTTAAAAAGCTGTTTTTCTAAAAATAATAATCTGTGTAAAATTCTCTGTATTCCCAACTTTAATTTTAAAAAAATAAAACTTTCCCATTTCGTTGCAGAGATATAAGGTGAAAAGAAGCTACAGACTTATGTTTTAACATGGAAGCTGGGAATTTAGAGAACCTGATACACAGATAGTTATAGGTATTCAGCTGACAATATTTTTAAAAAATCTGGAAAAGCCTGGATAGTGTGTGTGGGGGAGAGGGGGGGTGGCCACTGCTAGGGGACTGAGGTGGGGAAGCTCTGGGGAAACCTGCCATGTAGAAAACCACATTGCCACTGTACTGCATGGCGAGCCACAGCCGCAACATGGAGACAACAAGAGCCCACCCTTGTGTGGAACACGCCTAAGTGAGCATGATTAAGGACCTTCTGTAGCCCAGTCTGGGGCAGGAGAGAGAGGCACAACTCTGGCTTTTTGCGCCTCAGTGGGGCTTGTGCCGGAGAACTTCCCTGCAGTGCAGATGGGGTGCAGATCTGGGGTGGCTCTCTCCCTCGCACCGCCAGTCCTCAGCCTGCTGTCCCACACTTCTGTTGCACTCCAGGCCGATCAGTTCAAACTTGTGCTCCTTTTGGGGAAGGGGTGTGTTCTGGCTTGGCTGGGGGGGCTTCTCTCCAGAGGAGAGAGAATTCCACTTGTCTGAGCCCAGGGGGGAGGGGAATGGGTTGGCGGGAGAAGCTGGGCTGCAGAGAAAGGCAAGAGGGAACACACCCCATACCTCCTTCCCCCTTCAGCCTTGTTGTTTTTATGATGCTCAGGAACGAAGAATGGTGGGAAACGGTGGGATTACTGAATAGATGTTTTTCTCCCCCACCTTTCAGGGAGGGAGGCCTGGTTGTGATCTTGGATCCAGTGGTGTCTGGCTCGGTATTTTCATGCTCAACAGCGAGAACTTGTGTAAATGTGTCTAGTGGGCAAAGAGGTCATCGTTCCCCACAATTGATCGGTTCAGAGTGGGAAAGATGCGGCTTCCCCAGGAATATCTGGCTCTGCTGCTCTGCAGCTCGGCACGCTTGCAGCGACTCCCCCAGGCTGCTGAAAGTGACACCCCCCCCCCCCCCCCCCCGTGAAGCTCTCCAGTTGAGCTGAACGGAGCTGAGCAGGCAGAGACCGGCCTCCCTCCGGGCCTGGTACCTCCCGCACAGTTCCAGCCCAGCTGGGCCACTAGACATGCCAGAGAATTTGGGGCTCTTCCTCTACTCCCTGGGAGCAAGGAAACACTTTTTTTTTTGGCCTCAGCATAAGGGGTTCCGGTGAAATTGTACAGAGAATGTCTCAGGGCTGGGACTGATCTCCAGCCTGACAGAAGGACTGGCCCGTAACTATTCCTCTTCAAGCTCCCCATGAGGCTAAAATGCAGAAATCTGTTGAAGTGCTCATTGGGAGACTCCCCCCCCCCCCCCCCGCTCCAAGCAAGATTTGGGCTGGAAGATGGAGCCGCACAGCAGCCAGCCCTCTGCCCCTGGCCTAGCTGAAGCTCCAGCAGGTTCGAGCAGTGACCCGCCCCCGCCCTCCTGCTCCTTGGGAGGGACCCCCCCCCCCCAAAAGCCCGGCCCACTCCGCAGCCAAATTCAGAACAGTCTTGCTCGCTCGCCAGCTTTGAAGGCCGGGCACTGCAGCAAGGCTGAGTGTGGAAACTCCTGTCCCCCACAACCTTTCCAGAGAGCTGGCAGCCCCCCTCCTGGAGCCCCTCCCTTCACTGGAGGGTCCCCATGCTTCCTTGCACCCTGGTCAGTCAGTCCAGACATTTTGGGCAGAACCCGGCACCTACAAGGCAGATGACCCACAAGAGGACTTTCCCAGCCCTGGAATCAGCCTGGCCCTGGAAACTTCTGTTTGCCAACGGGCTCCATCCCTTCCCCCGCTTTCTCTTCCTTGCAACAAGTGGCTCTGGTGGGGGGAACTCCTTCCCAGGCCCCGGCCGGCCCAGCAGCCTGAGCCGCTGGAAGGGGGATCACCCTGGAGGGCAGGACAGGAAGAGGAGGGAGGCCCGGCCGGCACTGCCTCAGCGTCTCTCTGCTTCCTTGCCGGGCAGGCTGCTTGCCAGGCGGTCTGTTCTGGAGGCTCTGGAAATAGGCCTGTGGAAGGCTGGGGGCTGGGGGTGGAGGGTGCAGTGGTCTCTCCTTTGGAATTTTCCCAGGATAAATTTCTCATGCAGGTTGTGGGGAAACCTGGAGGTGGGGGAATGCACATCCTGAATGCACTCAGGGGAGAAAAGAGAGGAATCATTTCTGCAGATTCATCGAGAGAGAGGATAACATAAAATGGGAAGAGATGGCAAGCATGCTGCAGGAGAAGCTCAGAATTCAGGCTGGCTGGAGTGGGGCGTCGAGGAGAGCTGGATGTGCTTCTGTGAGAGCCCTTCCTGTGGATCCCTTCGCACACCCATGCTGTGGGCCTGTGCCGATTAAAGGTCTCTGTGAGGACCAGCACCAAAACCCGAAGTCACCATCACATGGGAGAGAACCCACCGTTCCCTGGAAGGGCAGGCCCCCCCCCCCATTCCTGCAGTGCAGGTTGTAGGACTAAACCTCCATGTTGGGAAATCCCTGGAGATTTGGGGATGGAACCTGGGGAGGGCAGGCCTTGGGCAACGGAGGGAGGCCACAGAGTCCGCCCTCCAGAGCTGCCATTTTCTCCCCAGAGATCTGTTCCCTGTTGTCTGAAGACCAGCTGTAATTCCAGGAGATCTCCAGGCCCCACCTGAAGGCTGGAGGCAACCCTAGCAGGACGGGAAGTTGCACAGTGAGCCAGTCTGGTGTAGTGGTTAAGTGCGCGGACTCTAATCTGGGAGAACCGGGTTTGATTCCCCACTCCTCCACTTGCACCTGGCTGGATGACCTTGGGCAAGCCATAGCTCTGTACCAGCTGTTCTCTCAAGGACAGTTGTCTCAGAGCTTTCTCAGCCCCACCTACCTCACATGGTGTCTGTTGTGGGGAGGGGAAGGGAAAGGAGTTTGTAAGCTGCTCTGAGACTACAAGGGAAAGGCGGGGTATAAATCCAACCTCTTCTTCTCTTCTTCTTTTTTGAAGAAGGCAAGGTGTGCCTTGTGCCACCCAGCCAGCTCTGTGAATACAGGATGCTGCTCTGTAGCTGGAGGAGATATGCACACACATGCAGTCCTGCCCTGGTGGGGCCTTATGAGACCCCCCCCCTCTCTGTGTGAAGGCTTGAGAGTTTGCTGCTGGTGGAGACTCCCTGGCAGCCCCCAGCATTGCCAAGAGGTCTGGTCTTTCCTGCCTCCAGCCACACCCTGGCCAAGGCAAACCCCTCGAGGGAGCCCAGCCACCCCCAGCCCAGAGCACTCCTGATAAGTATTGGAGTCGGGAGTCCATGGAATAGTGAAACAGCTAGATCTTTATTGCTGGTCCGGATGAAGCATGCAACCCAGGGCTCCAAGCCCTCCTTTTATGCTGGTCAGGGACAATCCCCTGACCTCACCCAACTGGCCTGATAGGCTATTAGAAGTCTATTTACATTTCATAGGTTCCCTGGGAGAAACCTAGGTACAGGATTGGTGGCCGGTTTGAATCCACCTGGCCTTTGTTCTACCTGGCTGAAGCTCAGGTAGTTTCTTGGCCATGTGCTCTGGCCATGCTCTGGCCATGTGCTCTGGCCATGCGGTCGCAATGAAGAGAGCACATGGCGACCGCATGGTCAATACATAACACCCCTCCCCCCATAGTCCAGAACCCCTCTGCACACATAGTCTTTGAGATAGTCCGGGCGTCTGCGCTCACGTCCAGAGCGCCGGGGGTTTGTAAGGCGGGGCGTGTTGCTAGTGTCGGTAGGTTGCGGTGTGGGTAGTTGTTCTGCTGGTGGGGCCTGTCTGCTCGGGGGTTGTTCAGGTGTGGGTGGTGCGACTGCTTCGTCCGCGGGCAGGAGCGGCATCTCCGCAGTCTCCGGATCAGGGTCTGGCGCTGCTTCTGGAGTCGTGTCGATGTCACGGTCTGTTGGTGCAGGGAGTTCGGGGGCCTGGGTATCATCGTGGTTCTGGGTACGGCGTCGAATCTGGTCAATGTGCCGTTTCCAGACTACGCCATCTTCCGTAAGGACCTCATAGGAATAAGGCCCTGTGACTCGGACGATCCTCGCAGGGAGCCATGTTGGACCCCGCGCGAAGTTCTTTGCGTATACGGGGTCTTCGGGAGCAAATCCTCGGGCAGCTGGCCGGTCCTCCATTGTCGGGTTCCCCTCGATTGCTCGGTCGGGATGTAGGCGGTCCAAGACGGTTCCCAGTCGTCTTCCCATCAGAAGTTCGGCTGGCCGGCGCCCGGTCCCTGAGTGGGGTGTGTTCCGTTGGCAGAACAGGAACTTGTACAGCTGCTCTTCCCAGTCGCCATGCTCCATCTTCTTTAACGCGTCCTTCGTTGTCCTCACCATGCGCTCGGCCTGGCCATTGGTTGCGGGGTGGAACGGAGCGGAGCGGATGTGGCGCAGACCACAGGCTTCCACAAACCGTTGAAACTCGCCGGAGGTGAAGGCAGTCCCGTTGTCGGTCACGAGAGTTTCTGGCATTCCGTGTGTCGCGAAGATCGGCCAGAGACTTCTTAAGGCAGCGTTGGTGGAGGTCGAAGCTACCGGCACTACCTCAAGCCACTTGCTGTAGCTGTCAACAACGATAAGAAACAACCGGCCCTGGACCGGTCCCGCGAAGTCTAGGTGCAGGCGGGACCAGGGCTTGTTAGTAGATTCCCAGGATCGGACAGGAGCGTGTGGCGGATCTGGCCGTGACTCCTGGCATTTGGTACACTTCTGGACCCGCCCCTCAATGTCTTTGTCCAGGCCTGGCCACCATACGTAACTCCGGGCCAGAGCTTTCATGCGCACAATTCCCGGGTGAGCCTCGTGGAGGGCCTCTAGCACTCGGGGCCGCAGGGGCCCGGGGATCACCACTCGAGATCCCCATAGCAGGCATCCCTTGTGGGCCGATAGTTCGTGCCTGCGTGCCGTGAAAGCGGCAAAATCTGGTCCCGGTTTTTCCGGCCACCCCCTTCCCACCCAGTCCGAGACACGGGAAAGGATGCGGTCCCGCCGCGTGCGACGGGCCACATCTGATACCTGTACGGGGCGCTCCGGTAGATCCTCTAGGAGCGCGACGTGGAAAGCGGGAGCCGGATCAGGGTCGCAGGACGGGAGGGGAAGACGGCTGAGGGCGTCTGCATGACCCATCGCCTTCCCCGGGCGATGTACCAATTCGTAGGAGTAGCCTGACAAAAAAATTGACCACCGCAGGACCCGCGGGGACAGCATGTGAGGGGTCTGCCTGTGGGGGGCAAGGAGACCCAGCAGCGGCTTGTGATCTGTGGCCACGGTGAACGACCGTCCGTAGAGATAGTCGTGAAATTTCCTGACGCCAGCTACGATTGCTAGGGCCTCCTTGTCGATCTGGGCGTAGTTCCGTTCTGCCGACGACAGGGTCCTGGAGTAGTAGGCAACCGGTACCTCCTTTCCGTTGGGTAGCCGGTGTCCCAAGACCGCCCCAACGCCGTAGGGGGATGCGTCGCAGGCCAGGATGACAGGGAGCCTCTCATCGAAATGCGCTAAGACCGCATTTGAAATTAATAAGTCTTTGACGGCCCGGAAGGCTGCATCATGCTTGGGACCCCAGGCCCAAGCCGCTCCCTTGTCCAGGAGACGATGCAGGGGTTCAGCGACCGCCGCCTTGTGCGGAAGGAAGGCGTGGTAGAAGTTCACAAGTCCCAAGAACGCCTGGAGTTCCGCCTTTGAGGACGGGCGGGGTGCACCTGTAATTGCCACTACCTTCTCCTTTGTAGGGTGAATGCCGTCTGCGGTGACTTGGAACCCCAAGAAGGTCACCGAGGAGACTCCCAGGGTGCACTTGTCTTTTCGAACCTTGAGACCCGCATCCTGGAACCTTTGCAGCACCATCCGGAGGCGAGCTGCGAACGTGTCGGCGTCCGGGGCGGCGATGAGGACGTCGTCGAAGAACGGCTTCACTCCTGGAACATCTTTTAGGAGAGAATCCATTAGATTTTGAAAGATTCCGGGTGCTACGCTGACCCCAAATTGGAGGCGTTTTACCTTGAACGCTCCCTTGTGAGTCACAATCGTTTGTGCCTCGGCCGTTGCTTCATCTACGGGAAGCTGCTGATAGGCTTGGGCCAAGTCTAATTTTCCAAATATTTTGGCATCCGCGAGGGAGGCCAGAACATGGCTGACCACCGGTACCGGGTATGCGTGGTCCTGTAATGCCTTATTAATTGTACATTTGTAATCCGCGCAGATGCGGACTTCCCCGTTAGCTTTGAGGGGGGTCACAATGGGAGTCTCCCACTTGGCGTGGGAGACCGGCTCAAGCACCCCTTGTGCCACGAGCTTTTCCAACTCTGCCTCCACTTTGGGCTGGAAGGCGAGTGGTGGCCTGCGGACGGCCACGCGGATGGGCCGGACTGCCGGGTCCAGGTCGAAGGAAACCGGGGGTCCTTTGTAGCAGCCCAATGAGCCATCGAAAACGGCGGGAAATTCCTCGCAGATGGATGAGAAGTCAGTAGAGCCCATGCGGTGTATTCCGGTCCACTGCACTCCGAGCGGCTTGAACCAGGCGCGACCTAGGAGACTGGTTAGATTGCGCTCCACCACGAGAAGGTCCAGCAGGCCATTAAAGGCATGGACCCTGGCTAGCCCCTTAATAGCCACTGGGTTTTTCTGGAAGTCCCGGAGGACCAACCCAGCCGGCAGCCGCAGCCAGCGTGCCCCCTTCGGGCAGAGGCGGCGGAACGTAGCTGCGGACACAATTGAATATGCTGACCCTGAGTCCAGTTCCATGGAGCAAGGAACTCCCTCTATTCGGAGAGACACGGAAATTGCGCCCGGGATGGGCTGAGGCAAGTTCATTACCGTGGCCGTGGGAACGACACTACCCACTTCTTTGAAGTTCGCTGCTGGGGCACGGTGGCTGTTCCTCAGGCGGCAGGCCCGGGCGAGATGTCCTGCTTTCCCGCAGGCGCGGCAGATGACATCACGGAAGCGGCATGTCCGTCTGTCGTGGGGGTCCCCACAGCTGGCGCACGTTGGGGCCTGCCTGTTGAGGGAAGCAGGAGAGGGAACAGAGACAGATGCTGGGCGCCGGCCCTTGGGCCTGGGGACGCCGGGCTCACCCTTCTTCGAGTGTGGTTGCATCCGGTGGACATCCTCTTCTTCGCTTGAGTCGGGTTTGGGAGGAGCCGCCTGGTGGACTTTGGTGGCTGCCTTGTCCTTTTGCGTTGTCTCGAAGGCTGCCGCAGTTTCGAGCATCTTCTCCAAGGTTGGCTCCGGCATTGCAATGAGGCGCCGGCGGAGCTTGGCTTCCCGGATCCCTCCCATGAAGGCGGTCTCCACGTGGTCATCCATGTGGCGGAATTCGCAGCCCACGGCTAGTTGACGGAGTTCAGCCAGGAAAGTGGCGGCTGACTCCCCCGGCTGCTGCTGGCGCTGTATGAACTCCCAGCGCCTGGCCAGTTTTGATGGCTTCGGGGCGAAGTAATCGCCGAGGGTCTTGGTGAGCACGTCGTAAGACACCTCGGTGGGGTCTTGTGGGGCTAGTAGGTTCTGGGCCACCCGCATGACCTCCACCCCTCCGGAACTCAAGAGCCAGGCACTCTTCAGGTCCCAGCGTCTTGAGCCAGGACTCCCACGTCTCGGGGCGAGACGTATTGAAAGGGGTAATTGGTCCCGGAGCGTTTGCCATATTTACCAGAGCAGGAGCGGCGGCGGCTGTTTGAGCGATGTCCTCGTGTCTTGCGGCGGTGCCGGGGAGCGCTGAGGCTTGGCGCTGGCTAGTGCCGGAGGATTGGGCTCAGAGCGGCTTGCGGCGAGGCGTTGGAGCGCTGGAGCTCGGAGATGCCTGCGGCCGGCGGGACAGAGCTCGCTGTGCTGCTGTGGTCTGCTGGAGAGTCGCTCATCGGGATCCCATCCTCGTCGCCACTGATAAGTATTGGAGTCGGGAGTCCATGGAATAGTGAAACAGCTAGATCTTTATTGCTGGTCCGGATGAAGCATGCAACCCAGGGCTCCAAGCCCTCCTTTTATGCTGGTCAGGGACAATCCCCTGACCTCACCCAACTGGCCTGATAGGCTATTAGAAGTCTATTTACATTTCATAGGTTCCCTGGGAGAAACCTAGGTACAGGATTGGTGGCCGGTTTGAATCCACCTGGCCTTTGTTCTACCTGGCTGAAGCTCAGGTAGTTTCTTGGCCATGTGCTCTGGCCATGCTCTGGCCATGTGCTCTGGCCATGCGGTCGCAATGAAGAGAGCACATGGCGACCGCATGGTCAATACATAACAACTCCACTCAAAGACGTACTGGGGGGGGGGATGGCATGGAGGGAAGCCATGGGCTCAGCTTCAGGACTGGGGGCTGCCTCCTCCCCACAGGGCACTGCTGGCCCAATTGCTGGCTGCCAAAAGATTCCCCCCCTCCCAGGTCCAGGCCCTCCTGCACAGGGGTGTCTTGGGAAAGGGAGGAGGATTACTGGACTCAGGAGACCAGGAACGGTGAAAGCATGAAGCCTTTATTGAGTGATTCAGCATGCCCAGTAGATGGTCAGAACAAGCATGCTTCCAGGGCTCCAGGGCCCTCATTATATGCTGGCCGGAGCCACACCTCCGGCCGCACCCAAAAGACCTGATAGGGGCTTAACATATGTGCATGTTTGTCATAGGTTCCCTGGAGGAGCCTTTGATTGCATTGGCTCCCCAGGGAGAACGTAGGTCCCACACTGGTGGAGGCTTTCAATCCGGATGTCTATTGTTCCTCCAGATTCAAGCTCCCCTCTCTGCCTGACCATGTGCTCTGGCCATGCGGCGGGCGCCATTACCTGGGAGCACATGGCAGGCTGGTTGCTACACAGAGCATACAACATTACAGTTACCCTGGAGACCCACATTTCGGTTGGTGTTCCCAAACCTCAGGCATGCATGCGAGGGCCTCTCCAAAGCCACCATGCTCACAACTCATGTTCTTGCTAATTTTTTCCTGTTGGGTATCAGCTTGGTTCGGGTCTCAGACTCCCAATCTGTACAAGTCAGTGACTTTTTCTGTATGACTTCCGGGGTCCGATGCCAGTGGGCGGGGGGGGGGGGGGGGATGGGGGAAGACACCTTCCCAAGGCTTTGGAGAGGCCACTCCTGCTGTGGTGGTTTCCACACAAGTTGTCTGCCCTAAGTTGGATGCTATTAGGAAGCGGGTTCCCCCCACATCCCCACAGCACCATGGTGCATCTGTGCACCTCCTGCGGTACCTGCTTCGATCCAAAGTTTTGGGAAAGATTGCAGCAAGACTTGGGTGGCCACCATGCGGGAGGAAAATACAGGTGTGCATGCCCCCCCCCCCGGTCCTTCCCACACAGCAGCCATTTCCTCTCCTTCCTGCAGAGGGGAGCGAGCGAGTGGCCGGCTGCCTTCCGGGTGGGGGTTCCCGCCTGCCTCTTGCCCCTGCCTCATCCAAGACAGGAATCCTGTTCTTCAGGAGGTGCCTGACCCACCCACCCCCGCCCCTCTCTCAGCACTGCTGAACTGTACCATTCATCCCCCCCCCATGAGCAGGTGCAAAATATAATGTCCCTGATTTCCAAGATCTGATTAAACTGTCATAGCTCAGGAGCTGCCTCGATAACTCCTCCTGTCAGGAAAGGGCTGCTTATTACAGCCCTGGAGATAAGGGCCTTGCGGAGCCCTTTCCATTAGGAACAGCCCCCCCCTCCCACGTGCCCTTGCAGGATCTGTTTATTTAAATAGGCTGCCACTCCACACTCTGGGGGCCCAGGCAAAGGCCAGACTTGCGGACTCCTCTCTGGACACAGGACAGTCAGCAACCCGTGGGGCGGGCAGGCACCTTCTGGAACCCCCCCTCCCCAGAAGCAGGCACCCCACCCCCACCCCAGTGTCAAAGGTGGCAGGTCTCCAAGGTCACCCAGGGGGCGCTTCTGCTCCCAGCGCCCCATTTTCGGGCTTGTTCTCCCTCCTGCAGTGCCCGTCATGTGACTCCCCTGGAAGCCAGCTCCACGACCCTTTCCTGTCCACAGTGGCTGCCAGCGATGGGTACAAAGAGGCAGGTGACATCTCAGCAGAGATGTAATGTATTCAGTGGTGGGAAAGTTTGTGGGAGTTGTTTATCCTAATGAAGTGACCTGTAACCTGTGCATTGGTCAACTAGCCTCTTGTTTGTAGAAATGCTTTGATCCGGCATTCATGTATTCACAAGGCTTATGACCCTTTGTGTGAGACAAGCAGGAAAAACACTCAGAGCGAAGAGGGAGAGAGATGTAGCTGTTAGCATGTATTAGAGTAGCTTAGGGTTGCCAAGTCCGGGTTGGAAAATACCTGGGGACTTTGGGGGTGGAGCCAGGAGAAGGTGGGGTTTGGGGAGGGGAGGGGCCTCAGTATGGTCCAATGCCACATAGAGTCCCCCCTTCAAAGCAGCCATTTTCTCCAGGGGAGCTGATCTCTGCCAGCTGGGGATCAGTTGTAAAAGCTGGAGATCTCCAGGCCCCACCTGGAGGCTGGCAACCCTAGAGTAGCTGCAAGTATGTAACCTTTATTTGTATGTAACCTAAGGCTGCGTGCAGGGAGAGCGGCCTATAAATTTGATAAATAAATAAATAAATAAATAAATGTTCTTTTTATCCAAAGTACCATTCCCACATTTGATTTATTTTTCTAGTAAAAATATTTACTAGAAAGTGTGGCTCTTGTGTTTGGAATGCAGCCATCGACCCTAAATAAGAATCCCAACACCTAAATAAGAATCCCTGCACCGTGGAAGCCCCTTTCCCCAGGCAGGGAGGAGGGGAGACCGGGCGGGGGGGGAGGATGCGTAGAAAGGCAGCAGATCAGGCCGCGGCTGTGGGGGGGGGCACAGAAGGTGACTCGCGTGGGAAAGAGGCATGTGCCAGCTTCCAGCAAGGGTTACAGATACGAATTGTGCAGTTTGGGAGAACCAAAGGGGCTTGACAAAAAGAGAGAGAGAACAGAGGGTCCTGTCTCTCCAGGACATGGATTTTATTTATTAATTCCAAACGTTTTAAATTAATTAATGTAATTAATTCCATTTTTTAAATTAATTAATTTAATTAATTTCAAGCGTTCCACAGAATGTATAGCATCAAAAAAGCAATATGACAATATCAAAAACAGTGCAACAAGCCAGCACTGCAGTGGAACTACAGACAGAATAACAGCTGAAAACCAGCTTCCATTGAGCCCAGGCCAGCCAGCCACAGCAGCAACCGAGAGGCCAGAACCAGCCAACAAGACTAACTGAAGGAGGCCAGGAGTCAAGTAAAAATAGTCTGAAATAAGATATTGCAATTCCTAGCCGTTCTGAAGCCATGAAGGAAACTTTTCTGCGGGGGGTGACAGAAATAGGAGAGTTGCAGTACATGCAATCCTTTCTGGCTCTTAGGAAGCTGTGGTTCAGGCTGGTTCTAGAACCCTGTGCAGCTCGGAAGCCCCTGAATATGCCAAGGAGGACAAGTCTGTATGTTACACTATAAATTATTCATTATACATTGTGTAAACTTAGACCTGATTACAGATGTGAAATTTCTGGAACTTTCAGTGCCAAAACCAGATTATTATTATTATTATTTTTTAAAAAAAAGCAGCAACAAGATGTGGCGTCTCAGCCAGAGCTACCACAGGGACTGGCAGTCACACCTCAGCTGTGAATTCCCCTGTGGGAGCTCCATTCCAAAGCACCACAGGGCAGGGGCCCAATTTGGATGGGGCCCATGGCTGAGGAGGAGGAGGAGGAGGAGGGGCTTCAGACCCTCCCTGTCATTTTCCTGACCTGGAACAGCCGGGGGGGGGGGGGATGTTGTTTGCCCCACTGGTGTTTCCAAAGAGACTAAACATGTTTCAGCCACACAGCCTTCCTCAGTGGGACAAATGATTAAAATACACGCCATAAAATAAAATTATTCAAAATACAAAGCACAGCATCTCTGACGTAAGCTTCAAAACTATCACCAGAAGTAGGGCCAGTCAGTTAACTGGATAAGTCCCCCCCCCCCTTACACACACACACATTATTGGAAGCAATCAGGCGCTTCAAAGATCATTTTTGACACTGTTGCTGTTCCTAGTCCGAATATCTCAGTAACCAAAGTCAGCAGGGCTATTTTTGGGCAGGAACGTACAGGAACGGAGTTCCGTCTGGCTTCTGAGTTGGCCACACCTACAGCCTCCCCGGGTTCCCCAGATGCCTCGCAAGCTGTGGGGCGCCTGGGGAAGCCAAGCCGATCCAGGGAGGGAAGGCAGTTTAAACTGCCTCCCTTCCTCAGGTTCCCCAGGCGGCCCGCAGCTGAGAAGTGCCTGGGGAAGCTGATCCAGAAACTGCCTTCCTTTCCTCGGGTTCTCCATGTGCCCTGCAAGCCATGGGGTACCTGGGGAAGCCGATCCCGGGAGGGAGCTGTGTTGCCAGGGGTGTGGCCTAATATGCTAATGAGTTTCTGCTGTTGGGTGTGGCCTATTATACTAATGCATTCCTGCTGGGCTTTTTCTACAAAAAAAGCCCTGAAGGTCAGAATGAATGAATTATAGCCCCATGGTGTGCGCATCCACATTTAGAAGACCACCGATTAGGACGAATTTATAAATTGTTGCTTCAATATGATTCTAAGCTGGTTGGCTTAGACAGAGCCGACTGAAATTGAATCCGACGAAGATGGAGGTCCTGTGCTTGAGTCGGAGAGGTCCAAGGTTAGAGATCCCTCTCCTGACCTTCGATGGGGCGCCGTTGGTGCCAGCGCCGGAAGTTAGGAGTTTGGGAGCGCTCCCGGACACCTCCTTAACGATGGAGGCCCAGGTAGCAGCCACTGCAAAGTCGGCCTTTTATCATCTACGGCTGATTAGGCAGCTGGTTCCCTTCCTTGAACGCAATGACCTGGCAACAGTGATCCATGCCTTGGTCATCTCAGGATTGGATTACTGTAATGCTCTCTACATGGGGCTGCCCTTGTCCCAAATCTGGAAGCTGCAGCTGGTGCAGAACGCAGCGGCGAGGCTGTTGTTGTGTCTTCCCATGCGGGAGCACATCTAGCCTGCCCTAAAAACCCTGCACTGGCTGCCTATGGCATACCGGATATGGTTCAGTGTGCTGGCCAGGGACCTATCTACCTAAGGGACCGCCTTTCCCCGCATGTTCCCCAGTGAGCACTAAGATCGGGTTCCCAAAACCGCCTGGTTCCTCCAGGGCCTAAGGAGGCCAGGTTGGCTACAACCTTCTCTGTGGTGGCCCCTCACTGGTGGAATGAGCTCCCAGAGGACACCAGGGCCCTACGAGAAAATTAGTATAAGATGTTTTACCAGTGGTACGTCACTCCAAAAGATATTGAAAAGATGGATAAGAATTACAGAGGGTCCTGTTGGGAACGCAAAGAAGCAGAAGGCCGCTTTTATCATAGGTGGTGGGCTTGCATTAAGACAAAGAGATACTGGGAAAATATACATGAGGAAATTCAAAATATTTTAAAAACGAAATTACCGATGAAACCAGAGACGATGTTATTGAGAATTCTGCCAGACCATATAGAAGGAGCTTCACAAGGCTGAGGCTGGGGCCAGACTGCGAGCTGACGGCGATTTGTTCACGCGGCACATTTGACTGAGGATATTTTTTTGCAGGTTGGGATGATCACACATCCCTCCCCGAATCGCTTGCATTGCACGATGAGGCTCCAGGCACTGTCCAGATAGTCACACCACCCAAGTGGCGGTGTGGCATGAGTTTTTTTTTAAAAATTCTTTGCGCATGCACATACGCGCCTGGCCAAATCACCGTTCCCACTTGGATGCGCTGTACTCCCTTGTTTTTGCAGTGTCCCCCCCACCCCCCGAACAAGGAGCAAAATGAACCACCGACGTTCAACTGAATGCTGGAGTCTATATATGTGCACTTGAATGTTCATGCATTGAATATATTCAGCGCAGGATTGCTCATGCGTGTCACAGCAAAAGCTGTAAAAGAAATTTGGCATGAGAAGGATGTTCAGACGACCTAATCGCATTCATAGCAAGAGGTGACTGTCCAGATTGGCGAAATTGCAGATTCACAGTGCAAATATTCGGAAAGTACTTGATTTTCCTGGTGTTGGAAAACTCGTTGATTTGGCGTTGCATTCAGAAGCAGTTCCTTTTGTCCGACCTGCCACCGGAGATGCCCCTGGCGACAGCATCCCCCTCCCTGGAAATCCTGACAGTTTAAGGCACGCGTGGAAGAAAATAAACTGACTCCACAACTGTGCAGAGGGAGGGCAGACCTGTGGAAAAACCATGTCCAAACTGATCCCAATGCTCTCAGATTGACTGCTAAGAAAACCAAGAGTAAGTCGAGTGTCTGGAAAAAGCCTTCTGTCCGGTGACTGGGCAACAAGATGGCAGATGAAGTTCCCTGTCAATCGGCATGCTCAACAGCCCGCCCAACTAGAAGGCAGAAGTGAACCACACCTCCCTTGCTAGCGACTGACATCTCTCACAGGTACCAAATGTGTTTAATTTCGTCTTGTTGGTGGACCCACGACTGCCCCAGGAGGCCGGGACCAGCAGCCCAGGGGCACTGTCTCTCCTCCAGCATCCTCCACTCTGCTCCTGAGGTTGCCACTGTGAGAGTTCTGCTCAAAGTAGTCAAGGATCAGATCTTGGTTGGTAAACCACAGTTCTTTATTTCCAATCTCTACATTAGTACAGCTTCTCGGATTATTGTCAGAGATGAGACAGATAATACAGGCGGGTCTATTATACCTTTCCAAGGAGTTTGAATTACCCATAGGTAGCCAATCACTATAGGGGAAAAACGGCGGGCAAAACGGGGCTCTGACCGTTTGTTTCCCACAGGAAAGAAAGTGAGGTGTTAAGCTGTAAATTCCCTTCCCAACCAGACCCTTCAGATGTTACCAGTTCACATAACAATCAATGGCCTTGAGGCTTTTGCATGTGATAAGAGATGAGACGCATCCTCCCTTGAAGTCCCAGCCGGGGCCGATGGAATGCGGAGGCAGTGGTGTGAGAGGCCCATTGTTCCCATACATTGCAGGTGTCACCCTCCCGCTTTAATAGTTACAAAACCCAGGGCTGGTTAGGCACTACAACATGGCATCTGTAAGCATATATCTGTAAAGCATACATGGCATCAGAAACATACATACAAGACAATAGAATATAACAGGAGAGAATTACAGAGTAGACAGAATGCACAACTGTAAGAACTAGAAATACTTTGTCTGAATTAGCAGATTCTGACACACTGGCCCCCCGATAAACACCCCTACCCGGGCTTGTCAGGAGACTTTTTATGAAAAGCTTTAATCAATTTAGGAGCATGCACATGTTCAGAACGAACCCACTCATTGTGCTCTGGGCCAAAGTCAAGCCATCTAACTAAATAATATAAGCGGCCCCTACGCATCTTAGAATCAAGAATATCTGATATTTCAAAATGGGGTGCCTCCCCCTTCATCAGTGGAGGAGGTACCGGAGGAACTGGATGCCACGCATTCGGCCCAGGATCCTTCTTCAGCAAGCTGAAATGAAAAACAGGGTGCACAGAACTCAGTGATTTGGGCAGCTCTAGTTCAAAAGACACATCCGAAATTTTACGCAACACCTTATAGGGACCCACATATTTCCATCCCAATTTCCTGCTGGGTTGCAAGCCGTGAATATTTTTTGTAGAAAGATAAACAGAGTCCCCAGGTTGGAGATCCCAGCCCGCAGCCCGGCCACGATCTGCATATTTTTTGTAATCCTCTTTAGCTTGGTCTAAAGTCTTGGCTATTAGTGGCCACGATTTCTGCAAGGTCGCCCACCATCGTTTAAAGTCTGTGGGGGAAGCGTCGGAGGCACTTTCGATTGTAGGCAAAGGCTTTCCCTCGAAACCTCCCACTGCCATGAAGGGGGAGACGCCGGTCGAGGAGTGCACTGCATTGTTGTAGCTGTATTCTGCGAACGGCAATAAGTCCACCCAATTGTCTTGGTGGTAGTTGGTGTAGCACCTCAAAAATTGTTCCAGGATCTGATTAGTTCGTTCGGACTGTCCATCAGTCTCTGGGTGGTAACCCGAACTCAGGGCAGGCTCTATGTCCATAAGTTTTAAAAGCTCCCGCCAGAAGTTGGCAACGAATTGGCTACCCCTGTCGGATACCACCCGCTTAGGAAAAGCATGTAATTTTATCACCTGGTTGAAAAAAGCCTTGGCCATCCCCTTTGCCGTTGGCAGTTGCTTGAAAGGGGTGAAATGAGCTTGCTTAGAGAACGTGTCTACCACCACCCAGATTACCGTTTTCCCCTTCGAGGGTGGTAGGTTAGTAATAAAGTCCATAGCTATCGCTTCCCAAGGGCGAGAAGGGGTAGGTAGGGGGTGGAGGAGTCCCGGGACTTCCCCCCCCCCTCTTTTTACACATCAAGCAGGTCTGGCAGGCAGAGACGAAATCTGAGACATCCCGGCGCATGCGCGGCCACCAGAACTGACGTTGAATTAAGTTGAGCGTTTTCAGAAACCCAAAATGTCCAGCTAGTTTGGAAGAGTGACAGGCCAGTAAAATATCTTTTCTCTTAGTTCGAGGCACCACCAATTTATCCCCATGGTACCAACATTGATTCTCACTCAGGGAGCACTCAGCTACTGTCTCTAATTCCTCGATTTCCTCGGGTGAATACTCCCCTCCCCAATTGCATAACTCCACTTCCACTGTAGCTCGTTTGCTTTGGCTTCTGGTGGTCACCGCCCCTCCCAGCTGCTGGGGGGAAAACATGGAGTCGAACACCTCTTCTTTCATGCTTTCGTGCTGGGGCAATCGGGAGAGTGCGTCTGCTAGGGAGTTGGCTTTGCCAGGAAAATGTTTCAAGACAAAGTTAAATTTTGAGAAAAAATCGGCCCAGCGGAGCTGTTTCGCATTCAGGGATCTCTGAGTGCGCAACGCTTGAAGGTTTTTATGATCAGTCCAAATCTCGAACGGGGTTTGCGCCCCCTCTAGCCAGTGCCGCCACGTAGTGAGGGCTAGCCGGATAGCCGCGGCTTCTTTGTCCCAAACCGACCAATTTCGTTCCGTCTCATTAAATTTCTTTGAAATGTAGGCGAGGGGGTGTAATTCTCCGTCTGATCCCCTCTGCAACACGGCCCCCCCCCATAGCCACATCGGACGCATCTACGTGGACTATAAATTCTTTAGTTTCATCTGGGTGGGCCAAAATGGGCTCGGAGGTAAAAAGGGCTTTTAGGGTCTCGAACGCCTTCTGGCACTCCCCATTCCATGCAATTCTCTCCCCCGGCTTCCCTGCCTCCGAACCCCTCCCTTTGGTTTTCAGCAAGTCTGTCAGGGGAAGGGTAACCGTGGCAAAGTCTTTTATAAAGGTCCGATAGAAGTTACAAAATCCTAATAGGCTCTGGAGCTGCTTCCTTGTTCGGGGGGCTTCCCACTGGACCACCGCCTCTACCTTAGCAGGGTCCATCTCTAAGCCCCTCTGCGAAATGCGATAGCCCAGGAAGTCTACGGACTCTCGATGAAACTCACATTTAGACAGTTTGGCATACAGTTGGTTTTTTAACAGAGTGGAAAGGACTTCCCGGACTAATTTCACGTGCTCTTTCTTATCAGTAGAGTAGATCAAGATATCATCTAAGTAACATAACACCCCCTTGAATAAATGCTTGTGCAACACTTCATTGATTAGGCTCATAAAGACCCCCGGCGCGCCACTCAAACCGAACGGCATCACCAGGTATTCGAACTGTCCCAACGGTGTGTTAAATGCGGTCTTGAATTCATCCCCCTCCCTTATGCGCACCCGGAAATAAGCGTCTCGGAGATCCAGCTTAGTGAACACTTTTCCCTTGGCCGCCTCAGTTAGCAAGTCCTTTATTAGAGGGAGGGGGTAGGCGTTGGAAGCAGAGACCGCATTCAATCCTCTGTAGTCTGTGCACAAGCGTAAACCCCCGTCTTTCTTCTTTCGGAACAAAACGGGGGCGGCGAAGGGGGATTTAGCAGGGCGGATGAACCCGCGCTCCAAGTTCTTGTCTAGGAACTTCCTGAGCTCCTCCCGCTCTAGAGGGCTCATGGAGTAAAGCTTCCCCTTTGGTAGTTTCTCGCCTGGGATCAGCTCTATGGCACAATCCGACAGTCTGTGGGGGGGCAACTCGTCCGCCTCAGTTTCGCTGAAGACCCCCATCAGATCCCTATACTCCCTGGGAATGGCGGAGGGTGCGAGGGTGAGGGCGGCCGCCCGGAGGGGTATCGGTGGTCCCGGTCCCCACTCTGGGTCCCACTTGTGACTCTGGCACTTGTCATCCACCCAGGAGATTTTCCCCTCACTCCATTTGATGTAAGGATCGTGCGAGCTCAGCCAGGGACTCCCCAACACCATGGGGAATTGGGTATTTGGGGTGATGACAAAAGCTCGTTTCTCCCAATGCTCCCCCGTTCCCACAATCAAACCCTCAGTCTCAGCCACGCACGCTTCTTTCATTTCCGAGCCATCCATTTCCGTGAACTTGAGCGGCTCGCCCAGCGGGGTGACCTTCAGTCCCAACCCTTCCACCACTAAAGGGCTAATTAAGTCCCGAGCACACCCAGAGTCAATTAGGGCGCGGACCCAGACATGGGTCCCCGTCCCCGGGGTCATCACAGTCACTACCATATATAACAAGGGGCCAGGGATGCTCACCGGAGATGGCGCGTCTTGTCGGGGGACCTGCAGTTCTGCGCCGCTCACTGCAGGCCGTTGGAGTTTCCCGACATCTGTGCTTCCGTCAGCTCCAGCTCTCCTTGCTTGCTCGCGGCTCCTTCCAGCTGCAGCGCCCGGGGTTTGAACGGGGGTTTCCCTCTGCTGGGAGTGCTCCCGGCCACTGGGGTAGAGGTCTTCGGGCCTTTCCCTCCTCCCCTGGGGCACGCCGAGGCGAAGTGGCCGCTTTCCCCGCATCTCATGCATAGCCCTTGTTTGAAACGGGCATCTCAAATTTCTTGCACATTGGGCTTAGGTTTTGCTCTCGGCATCGCTTTGCTTGCGGCTGTAGATGACGTTCCCATCTTGATGAGGGTGAATCGTTCTTCCACGTCTGCGGCTGCCCTCATCCAGGTGGCCAGCGTTCCTGGTCGTCCCCCTAGTAAGACGGCCTCGTACACCTCGGGGTTGAGACCCTCTCGATACTTTTCTATGAAGAGGTCTTGGGGCCAGCCGCGGATCTTGGCGGCGATGCGCCGGAACTTGTCGGTGTAGTCCCTCACTGTGGACCTCCCCTGGGTCAGTTTCCGCAGGTGGTTCCGGGCTTTTTCTTCCCCCAGGGGATCTTCGTATTGGTGTCGGAGGGCCCACATGAAATTGTTCAGTGAACGCAGCTCAGGGCCGGGGGCATCGTGTAGGCTCACATACCAATCGCTGGCGGTGTCCTTCAGCTTGGACCCTATGTAGCCAATCCGCTCCCTCTCAGTGGGGTAGAGATGTCCCCAGCTGTCTAGGAACCGCTCGATCTCCAACAGGAAAAACCGCAACTTCTCGGGGTCCCCATCGAAAGTAGCCGTCAGCGGGTCGGCGGGGGCCGGGCGAACGATTGGCCCTGCCGGCACCGGAGCTGGCGCGGGGATGGGTGCCGGCACTGGTTGAGGGACGACCGGCGGAACCTGCTGCGGCGGCCGCGGCTGCACAGGTGGCTGCACCTGAGCCGGGACTCCTCCGGGAGGTACCGGCGGCTGCTGGACTCCTGTCACGGGGGCTGGTAGGGCCTCTTGCATAGCCCTCATGGCGTCCCGGAACTGGTACTGGAGATCGAGGGCTAGCTCTCGCAACTCGGTGGTAAGCTGGAACCGCAAATCACCCATCATCTGGCCGAGGGATTGCATCTGATCTTCCCGGTAGGGATCGGGCCCATACGGTCCGGTCCTCTCTCCTTCCATGGACTGGCGACACGGATCTCCCCCGTAGATCGGCTCGCGCTCTTCTCCCAGGTAACTCGGCCTCCCGCGGTCGAGTTGATCTCCCTGGAACGAGACCCGTGCCCCTTTCCGATCGTGCACCCAGGAGTCGACGGTCCCGCGACCGAAATGACTCCAGGCGTACTTCGGGGTCACGCTCTGAAGAGGAGGTAGGCGCGGGATGTAGGGAGCCCCTTGAATCGTAGTCACCGGTACTTCAGGTTCCCCTCCGCCGCCTCCGCCGCCTCCACCACCGGCCCCCTGGTCCCCCGGGGTGGTCGGTGTATCTTCAGGGGTAGTAGGGATGGGGACAGTGCCGTCGTCCGACATGGTCAGGAACAGCTAAGTCCCAGTCACAGATCTCTGACAATCTGTGAGAGTTCTGCTCAAAGTAGTCAAGGATCAGATCTTGGTTGGTAAACCACAGTTCTTTATTTCCAATCTCTACATTAGTACAGCTTCTCGGATTATTGTCAGAGATGAGACAGATAATACAGGCAGGTCTATTATACCTTTCCAAGGAGTTTGAATTACCCATAGGTAGCCAATCACTATAGGGGAAAAACGGCGGGCAAAACGGGGCTCTGACCGTTTGTTTCCCACAGGAAAGAAAGTGAGGTGTTAAGCTGTAAATTCCCTTCCCAACCAGACCCTTCAGATGTTACCAGTTCACATAACAATCAATGGCCTCGAGGCTTTTGCATGTGATAAGAGATGAGACGCATCCTCCCTTGAAGTCCCAGCCGGGGCCGATGGAATGCGGAGGCAGTGGTGTGAGAGGCCCATTGTTCCCATACATTGCAGGTGTCACCCTCCCGCTTTAATAGTTACAAAACCCAGGGCTGGTTAGGCACTACAACATGGCATCTGTAAGCATATATCTGTAAAGCATACATGGCATCAGAAACATACATACAAGACAATAGAATATAACAGGAGAGAATTACAGAGTAGACAGAATGCACAACTGTAAGAACTAGAAATACTTTGTCTGAATTAGCAGATTCTGACAGCCACACCCTATGGGGCCTTGGATGCCTTCTCCACGTCTCTGTTCATGTTCTCCTGACCTCCAGTCCACCACCGGCACCACCAGCTGCTCTTCCCGTCACCTGGAATGCCCCATGTCCCTCGAGCCTTCCCACTCGCCCCCTCCACACACTCCTGGGAAAGCACCAAGCGCACCGCACGGCAGTCTCAAGTGTGGGCAAGGCGCGAGGAGGGAGCGCAGGCGCCCACGCACCGTGAGTTGCCCCACCTGCCTCTCTCCAGCTCAGAAAGTTCCTGCTCCGTGAAGCAGGAGGTCTCTCCAGATCTACAGGAGAGGGATCGAGAGAATAACGCTTAGACTTCCAGCTTCGGCGAACCACCTTGAGAAACCCCTTCCCCAGTCTCCCCTGTAATGACACTCCTGTGTCTCAGCCGCAGCCTAAAATTGGAGGCCCACTGGGTTCTGTTATCACACCGCACCACCGTTAAATGTCCTGAGCAATCTCTTTGGAAGCAAAACAAGTCTTTAGAAGCAGAGGTGACCCCAGAAGTGATAAGTGAAGAGGTTCACCTGAAAGTCTGTTATCAGCTCTGTGTGCCTGGCTCTGCCTCAGATTTCTCATTTCGATGTGACGGCAGCTGAAAATTGGATAGATACCGGCTTCACCTCAAACAAGACTTTTCCTTTTTTTTGTCTTCAAGGGCAACTGGAGTGCTTGCCCCTCTGGGGTCACAAGGAATGGGGGGAAGTGGCTATGGAGAGAGACCCCCCTGGGCAGGGGGAGGCACCTTTGCCACTCACCAGTCCGGGTACGGCTTGTTTAGGGAAATCTGCAACCAGGACGAGAAATGGAGGGTGCAGTGCTCAGCCTTGGGCAACTTTCAACTCCAGTCCAAGAGGCCAAGATGGGTTTCCCCTTTTCAATTCCCAGGCAAGCAGAATGGCTCCACTCCACCCATGGGCTGCGCACCACAAACACCCCCCCCCCCAAGGAGCACCAGTTGCGTAAGCTTTCCAGACTTACGCCGCCCACCTCTTCGCACCATTTCCAGCTGTTGTGGCCAGAACTACGGCAAGGGCTGTGCACCCCATCAAAATGGATCCATGCCACAGGGCATCCTGGCTGGCTGGAAAGCAGCACAGATGGCCTCCGAAGACGAGCATCTCCCCCAGGTGACGGTTTGGACTGCAAGCAGGGCCGGTCCCTTTTGTCAGGACTGGGGTGGGGGTGGCGGGCAGGAGAGTCAGGAGGGAATCTGGAGCACCAATGGTGGGGGGGTGGGGCAGCCAATGCCCGGTCTTGCAGATCAGGGCAGAGTGTCACAGGTTGTGGGTGGAGGCTGCCAGAACCTGCAGGTTTGCAGGCTTGCCGGGGACCCCAGTGAAAGTCCCTTGGGCCGGGTGCTGATTTGTTCCCAGAGGCCCCCCTCACCCTCCACGCATGGCCCTGATCGGTGAGAGGAGAAGTTCCGTGCTGTGGTCATCATTGTGAGGCTGCAGGCCAGGCCTGGTGCCCCTGCTGGGTTCCCGCAAAATCTACTCCCCCCCCCCGCAGACCCACACACGCAGCACATGGGCCCTGGCTGCCCCGGAGAGTGGGCAGCCTCCTCCTCTGTGGCTGCCGCCTGTGCCAACTTGGGAGTGTCTCCAAGAGAAGGCCCGTTTCACTTCACTCCGGGAGAAGAGAAGAGACGGTGCGGCTGGCGAGAGGCGTAAATGAACATTGATTTTCTTGGTGGCCCTTTCAACCTGGCGGTGCCGCAGTGGCCCAGGCAGCTCTGGGATGGAATTGCTCCCACCTAATTGGGTTTGATTTTATTTTCACCGCAGCAGTGTAATTATGAAAGCCTGCCATAATTATTGAAACACAACTAGAAGTATTTCATTATTAAAATACCCCCATGGCCCATTATTAATTCATTAAATAAATTTGGATTATGTCTCTCAATAATTAATGTGCTGAAGTTTATTCTGTGGATTCTTTCTTTTATTAGTAATGTGTCAGATGTTAGTTTGAAAAGCGGGGGTGAGTGGGGGGAGGCCGCTGACTACAGATGCACACAAGGCCCAGAAAATTCCTGACTCTGGAAGTCGGCCTGGGGAGCTGGGAGGTCGTCAGGGCCAGAAGGGCGGGGCGGCAGCCGACTATCTCTTACCCTCCACCAAGAGAGGTTTCCCAGGGCTTCTGCACCCCCCCCCCAGTCCCCGAGGAAACAGGAGGAAGGGGAACCCCCCCAGATGCAGCAGCACCCATGCTGCCAGGGCTCTCTGCCTGGCGGTGCCCCCCTCCCACTCCAGGCATGCTACAGCCACCTTGAGGTGAGGACTTGGCACCCAAGGCCCCTCCCTGCTTCCTACCACCAGAGGCCTATCAGGGGCCTGGTGATGACCTCTGCCCATCTCACCAGGTCAGCAATAAATGGCAACCGGTGAGTTGTGCCCAACAAGATGCAGCCTTCCCCCCCAAAAAACAAAGAACCAACCCCCAAATCAGGTCTCTAGATTTTGGGGGAGCCAAAACCCACCCCCTTGGAATGGGCAGGGCAAGCCAAGCCGGGCTTTGGCGCTGCCAGCAGCCACAGCCAGGGGACCTTCATGCCCCCTCCCCAGTGGGAAGGGTGTGGTTTTGCCCCGGCTGGCTGGAGGCCACCTGGCAGCAACAAGACAGAGAGCGGCCTGTCCCACGCTCCTTGTGGGGAGGCGCACCAGCGCTGGCACTGCCGGGCCAGAGGGGAGCCAGCAAAGGGAGGCTGGGGGGCGGGGGGGGGGGGTCCATGTTCCCTTCCGGCCCAGCTGCAGCACATCAGCCGGGTGTTCCCGGAGAGCATTGGTGTTCCTGCCTGGGCAGGTCCGGGGGGAGCCCTGCAGCAGCTGCCACACGTTCTCCGGAGAGATATATCCTTCTGATGTTCTTCACATCAAGGGGAGCCCTAAAAATGTTCAGTATTGTTGCATTACTGGTCTTAATGCTCCAAACGGACAAAGTGAAGAAGAGCTCGCTAGGGTTCCCCTTGGTAACTCCTGTATGTTGGGAAGAACATCAAGACAACTTTTTCGGTAAAGTTTAGTTTTGAAGAAGTTCCATCGAAACGATGTGTCATCCGGGAGAACATCGTTAACAGCAACTGCTGTGGAAACAACCATGGAACGACCGGGTCCTTCCGTGTTTGTTATTCTGTTGTAATTTATTACTGATCCCTATCAATACATCCTTTAAGCACGCTGTTGACAGTTTTCTTGGGTATTTTGGGGTTTGGTGTTGTATGACTGTTCTCCCTCCTCGTGGGGCTCCTCTTTCCCCACTGACCTGCGCAGCCACTGCCTTGTCTGGGCTGGGCCTCAGCTTCTTGGCCCCCTCAGCCACCCCCTTTGCCCCTCCAGGCCCTGAGGGCACCACACCCCAGCCTGGCTTCCTGCAGACCCTCGGCCAGGTCGGCCCCTCCCCTCCCCTCCCGGGCAGGTCACCTGCTCCTCCCTTTGCTGGGCTGCTGCTGCTGGGGCCCTTGGAGTCAGGGCAAAACCCAGCCCCCTCCAGTGGCGCCCCGTCGTTTCCCCTCAAACATTATTACCCAACAGAGGAGCAGAGCTTGAGGAGAAGTTTCCCCGAAGAGAGCGGGTGCGCTGCCATTCCTTGCCTCCAGTGCTTAATGAACTGTGTTTGAAATATTGGAGTCTATGATCAACCATTATGCAAATTAAGTTCATTGATAACTCAGCAATGAAATCGCCAAGAGTCGCTCTGTTTTAGAACTGTTTTAGAACAGATTTGCTGCTGATTTCCAGTTAAGAGCTGTGGAAAAACCACTTGTCAAAGGCCTTTTCCTGAGGGTTTCCCTTTTTTTAAACAAACTGGTAGTGAACATACCGATCTGCCACTTGCCAGTTAACCTGCCCCCCCCGCCCCCCTGCCTCGGGTCTGGCGGCATGCAAGGGGCTGGGGGGGGGGGAAAGGCTGCCCCCAGAAGTGGGGCAGGGGGAAAAACAGACTCCCCCCCACATTGCTTTGCTGCAATCCTTCCGGGAAAAGATCCTGGCACCGTGATGCTGTAGGGAGAACCCCACTGCCGGAGAGCATCGAACCCGGGGCAAAACCCCTCTGTGGGAATGGCCCTGGAGGAGGGGTGGCGCCACCTAGTATGCGGTGCCGGGCAGGGCCCTGAAGCCGACCTGGCCCCGGCCCAGAGAGTCGTAGAAAGGAAGAGCCCACAAATTCCCTGTCCTGTCCTGGGGGTCTGGAGATGATCTGCACAGCTCAGAACCAGTCTGGCTCAGGGTGGGGGGGTGGGGGTGGGGAACGTTGCCAGGGCCGGATGGGAGGGGAATTTTTTTGACAGAGTTGCGTGACCATGGAATCAGCTGCCTCCGGAGGTGGTGAGCTCCCCCCCCCCCCCCCCCCGTCTTTAAGCAGCTGGACAAACGCTTGGTCAGGGATGCTCTCAGCTGGTCCTGCATTGAGCAGGGGGTTGGAGTGGATGGCCCTCCATGGCCCCTTCCAACTCTGTGTGATTCTACAATCCATCATTAGGACCATCAGGCTTGAGTTGCAGGCCCTTAATTTCCCCACTCAACCCTGAAGATCTTAAGTGGGTGTGCTGCGGAGAAGAGGGCGAGAGGCTGTCATCCCAGTGAGAGTCCCAGAGAAACCATCAGGCTGGAAGGGACCTCATGGGTCATCAACCCCCCCCCCCCGGCCAACACTGGAAATTCACAACTCCCCCCCTCCCCCAGTGACCCCTGCTCCATGCCCAGAGGAAGGCAAAAAACCTCCTGGATCCCTGGGCCAGTCTGGTGTGAAGCAAAATTCCTTTCTGACCCCAAAGTGGCAATCACCATTGCCCTAGGCAGCCCCTCCCCAGGGGGCCATAGAGGTGGGTGTACCAGGTCAGGGGAAGGAGACAGGTAAGGCAGAAGGCCCCAGGGGTTTCAGTCCCTGCATCTCTAGTTAGCCATCTGGGTGCCGGGACTGGCCAGGGCAGACAGCCCTGAGCTGGGGGCGGGGGGCAGCGATCGACTTGTGTTGTAGCCCTTCTGCTCTGGTCTTGATGCTGGAGCCAGGGAAAGGAGCGCCCCCCCCCCCCACTGCTGTTCTGCTTGCCCTGAGGGAGGGGCCTCTTTTGCCGCTCCAGTTCAGGCAGAAGGGGGAGGGAGAGCCCCCCCCCCACTCCTCTTCCTCAGATGGGAGAGTGGGCTGCTCCTTCAAACCCTGCCTCCTGGGGAGACGCTGTCTGACACCTCGTGCCCGCCCATCCCAGAGTAGCATTGTCCTGCCCCATAAGCCCCCCACCTTCTGCTGAGCAGCTGCAGGGCTGAGTGAGGGCCTCTCCTCTCCTCTGGGGTGCAGTTTGTCAAGGTGCCGAGCAGCACTGAGAGCCCCAGCTGAGACCCTACATGGGGACTGAGGCGCACAGCCTTTCTGCTGCCCTGGTCCCTTCCCTTTTCTCTCTCCAAGCTGCGACTCTTTTCACCTGAAATGTTAACATTTAATACATATTTTGCATTTAAGTTGTCATGCTCTGCAATGTTTCCTTTTCTCAGCCCTTCCTGGGTCCGGCTGTTCTTGGGATCCTGCTGCAGGGATCTGAGGAACTGAAGAGAATCCTGAAACAGGCAGATAGCCCAGGAAACGGGGAAAGAGCAAGATGGGCAGCCGTGTTTTAGTCTCTCTGTAGCGGTGGGAAAGAGCCAGAGTCCAGCAGCACCTTCAAGACTTAACAAGATTTGTGGCCGGCCGGGGAGGAGCTTCCGTGGGTCACACTGCAGTCACTTCTGCAGACAGATCCAAATGGGTGGCCTCCTTAGTCCCCCTGGAGCAGTAAAAAAACAGTGAGAGTCCAGGAGCACCTTAAAGACCAACAACATTTGTGGCAGGGGAGGAGCTCATGGAATGGAAGGGAGCTAATGTAACCCCATCTTTTAAAAAGGGTTCCAGAGGAGATCCTGGAAATTACAGGCCGGCCAGTCTAAGTTGGTGGAATCCGTTATTTAAGATAGAATTAGTGGGCATGCTGATGAGCAAAAGTTATTGAGGAAGAATCAGCACGGATTCTGGAAGGGAAGAGCTTGTCTCACTAACCTTTTAGAGTCCTTGGAGGGGATGAACAAACATGTCCACAAGGGTGACCCAGCAGATATTCTTTATCTAGACTTCCAGAAAGCTTTTGTTAAAGTTCCTCATCAGCCTAAGTAAACTCAGCAGTCGTGTGGATTAAAAACTGGTTAACAGGAAACAGAGAGTGAGTGTAAATGGGCATTTTTCATAGTGGAAGGGGGTAAGCAGTGGGGTACCGCAGGGCTTGGTACTGGGTCTGGCGTTATTTGTTTATTGGATTCGTGAATCACCCAATCCCTGTGAGCGCAAGGCTCTGGGCAACACACAGCAGTTAAAACCAGTGTTCAAATCAATAGAATCTATCAAACAACGTTAAAATCAATAAAATCTATATATAAGTTACAGAAACTCAGATGGCACCAATATTTCTTCTTGGCCCACTCCAGACTATGACGCCTTTTCGCGGGTAGGGTGAGGAGGGGGCCAAAGGGAAAAGACGGAGGAAAAGAGAAGGGTGCCAGCCATGATGGAAAACCATTACTGTCCTCAGCCAAAGGCCTGGCGGAACATCTCTGCCTTGCAGGCCCTGCGGAACGGCATTCAGTCCCACAGGGCCCTGGCGGCATTTGGCAGAGAGCTCCACCAGGTCAAAGCCAGGACCAAAAAAGCCCCGGCTCTGGTCGAGGACAGCCGAATATCTTTTAACTTGTTCATTAATGATTTGGAGTTTGGAGTAACCGTGAAGTGGATGACACGAAGTTGTTCAGGGTGGTGAGAACCAGGGAAGACTGTGAGGCACCCCAGGGAGGCCTGTTGAGGCTGGGCGAGCGGGCATCAACATGGCAAAGGAGGCTTAACATGGGCAAGTGCAAAGTTATGCACACTGGGGCCAAAAGTCCCAGCTACAAATATATGCTGATGGGGTCCAAACTGGTGGTAATGGTAGATAACTCACTGAAGATGTCGACTCTGGGTGCAATTGCAACTATAAAGGAAAATGCTGTGCTGGGGATTACTGGGAAGGGGACTGAGAATGAATCAGCCAGTACCAGAATGCCCCTGGATAAATCCTCATTTGGTCAGTTCTGGTCACTGCGCCTCGAAAAAGACATTATAGCATTGGAAAAGGTGCAGAAAAGGCCAACTAAAATGATTAAGGGGATGGAACACCTTCCCTATGGAGGAAGGTTAAAGGAGATTAGGACTCTTTAGCCTGGAGAAAGGACTACTGAGGGGCAACACAATAGAGGTTTGCAAAATTATGCATGGGATAGAGCAGGCAGAGAAAGAACTACTTTCCCCCCTTTCTCACAACACAAGACCTCGGGGGCACTCAATGAAATTAAGGAGCAGTAGGCTTAGAACAGATAAAAGGAAGTACTTCTTCACCCAAAGAGTGATTAACATATGGAATTCACTGCTGCAGGAAGTGGCGGTGGCTACAAGCATGGACGGCTTCAGGAGGGAACTGGATAAACATATGGAGCAGAGGTCCATCCGTGGCTCTTAGCCACAAGGTATAGAGAGGAACTCTCAGTCTGGGGCCAGTGATGCTCTGTATTCTTGGTGTTTGGGGGGGGGGGGAACAGTGGGAGGGCTTCTAGTGTCCTGGCCCCACTGGGGGACCTCCTGAGGGCACCTGGTGTTTTTGGCCACTATGTGACACAGAGTGTTGGACTGGATGGGCCATTGGCCTGATCCAACATGGCTTCTCATGTTATGATCTTATGGCCAATAGACTGATTCATGCAGGAGAGGTCCAACTATGAGCCATGATGGCTAGATAAAATGGATGAAAAATGGTTAAATGACAGGAAACAGAGAGTAGGAATCCGTGGGTGATTCTCACAGTGGATGGAAGAGTGCAGTGAGGTCCCACAAGGATCAGGGTTGGGGCAGGTGATATTTAACTGTTCATAAATGATCTGGAGGCGGGGATGAGCAGTGTAGTAGCAATCCATCTCTCATCCCCTCTTGAAGCTGAGGCAACGCTCTCTCTCTCTCTCTTTTTCTCTGGTGTGCCTCGCCATTTATGCAGCAGTAGAAAAGAGTCAGAGTCCAGTAGCACCTTAAAGACTAACAAAATATCCTATATATTGGAAAGTGGAGTGATTTCAGAAGTCAATTAGCAGGCAGATTACAATAACAGGTATGACTGGATTAGGTGTGATATGCAGAGAGGTAGTAGGCTTGGAGAAATCATCATTGGAAATGAGACAGGAAACCTAGGTCTCGGTTCAGTCCAGGAGGATGCACTGTCTTGAGCTTCGTTATCAGTTGCAATTCAGCAGTCTCTCTTTCTAATCTCCCTTTGAAATTCCTTTTTCTTTAAGGTGCTACTGGACTCTTACTCTTTTTTTCTGCTACAGACAGACCAACATGGCTGCCCACCTTCATGTATGCAGCATTGGACTGGTGCTAGAACTGGATGTGAGCAAATGTCTGAATAGGAATCCAGACATGATCAAGTGAGGGTCAAGAGAAGGACCAGTTCAGATGTAATTTAGGGTGGGTGCCGTGAGCTGTGTAGCCCAGCCTGGCCTAATTATTAGCTGCCTTTCTTCCTTATGGACCTTTAGGCAGTATTACAATATGCAAAAAATACATAAAACCCAAAATTTAAAACCACCATTAAGTACTGCTAGTAACTGAAGCAGATGTCCCACATGAAACCTTCTTCAACGGCCTTCTGGGGAGCAAAAGTGTGGGGGGGGGCAAGCACACTTCCCCTTGGAGGCTGCTTCATAGCCGCCGGGCTGCCAGATTGGCGGGACAGTCCAGAGGGCCTCTCCCTGTGATCTGAATTCCCGGGCAGGAACATATGGGAGAAGACGTTCCTTCAGAGACCCCAGTCTCAAGCCATGTAGGGCTTTAAAGGACAAAACCAATGCCTTGAACTGGGCTCAGGACAGGAGCCGACCGGAAGGCAGGGTCATTGCTGCAGGATTGGGGTCACGTGATGCCCTGGCCCGCAGCCGAGCTGCAACATTCTGCACTAACTGCAGCCTCCAAACACTCTTCAAGGGTGGCCCCCAGGAGAGCACACTGGAGGAGGAGGAGGAGGAGATTGGATTTCTACCCCGCCCTTCCCTCGGAGTCTCAGAGCGGCTTACAAACTCCTTCCCCTTCCCCTCCCCACAACAGACACCCTGTGAGCTCTGAGAGAAACTGCCCTTTTTCAAGAACAGCTGTGCCAGAACTATGGCTTGCCCAAGGTCATCCAGCAGTTGCCATGTGGAAGAGTGGGGAATCAAACCCGGTTCTCCCAGATTAGAGTCTGCACACTTAACCACGACACCAAACTGCTGAACTGCAGTGCAGTAACCCAGCCTAGATGTAAGTAAGGCACGGATCACTGTGGCTAGTTTTGACTGATCCCAGGACAGATGCAGCGATGCACCTGCCGAAGAAGACGGGCGGAAGTCCTCTGAGCCACAGCAGCCGCCTCATTCTCTCCGGTGGCTGCTGTGTGTCGAGTAGCACTCCCAAGGGCTATAACTGAGATGGCTATGCTCAAGACCCATTCCCTGTGGGTGAACAACCCTCTGACTAGCCAGAAGTTTATTTATTCCAGCAGTCAAGTGAAAAACTTACCCCAGCCAAAGATCGCTCTTATTTATGTTTTAAGGGTTTTCAAAAATCACTTTTGAAATGAGTAAACATGAATCAAAGTGATACAAAAAATACACACGTAAATGAAATCAGAAACAGAAAGACATACATACATACCATCCCTCATCCTATCTAAAGATTAAAAGATACATTTCCTGAGGTTCTCACCAAGGGCTTCCAGAGAGGTCACCAGAGTCTCTCCAGCAGGCCACGCCCAGGAGGGTCGGGGGGGGGGGGTGTTGGGGGTGTGGCTACCTTACAGGCGCCCAATAAGGTGAGGCCCATGGGACCACCCCAGAACCTTCGCATGTGTCACAGGAGGTGAGACTTCTCTGAGCTTAAAGGAAGTTTCCCATAGAGAGATGCGCATCAAAACAGTGAACTTCTAGGTTTACCTGTTCAGAGATTTTTCTGGACACCCCTCCACCTAGTCAGACTTATCCCTCCTTCCCAAAGGTGAGGCCCCCAATGCACATTGGACAGAGTCAAACTTGCACATGTTTTGCAAATGTGAAAACCAAGGGAAATGGCCAGGCCTGAGGTTTGTTCAGTCAGTTCCGCTGACAGTGAAGGGTGTCTGGCTGAAGTGGCCCATGAGCCTGGATCCCTGGGGGGGTTTTGTGGTGCAGTCGGTGGCCATGCCCCCGGCCCATGATCTGTGGAGTTTGGGGTGACCCCCAACACAAGCATCATAAGGATCCACGGGGGAAGGACCTGTGCTTTAAGATGAGGCTTCTGCCTCAGGGCGGTTGGTGCCCCCCCCCAAGCAGTGGGTGTGTGCCCTCTGCCGCCAGGAGGTGATGGGTAGGGCTGCCAAGTCTGGGTGGGAAAATACCTGGAGACTTTGGGGGTGGATCCAGGAGAGGGTGGATTTTGGGGAGGGGAGGGGCCTCAGCATGGTCCAGTGCCACATAGAGTCCACCCTTCAGTGCAGCCATTTTCTCCAGGGGAGCTGGTCTCTGTCGCCTGGAGGTCAGTTGTAAAAGCGGGAGATCCCCAGGCCCCACCTGGAGGCCGGCAGCCCTAGTGACGGGTGACCTGAGGGTGAGCCGGCGGTGTGGCCAGACACAAAAAGGCGAAGGATCCCCGAGGAACCCAGCTCCGGAGCCACGTGTTTGCGCAGTAGGCGAAGCCGGGGCCTCCCGACGTGCTGCAAGGGCGCTTGTCTTCCGCTTCGACTGCCCGGGCCGGGAGTGGCGGCGGCGGCTCTGTCGGAACTGGCCCGCGGTCGCCTTCCTGGCCGGTCGAGCGGGGCTGCCTGCCTGCCTGCCTGCCTGCTTGCCGGGGGATTAGCATTCAGGCTGGCCAGGGCCGGGCCGGGGCGGGCTGCTCTCCCGGCATCGATCGGTTCCAGCATTTGACTTTCAGCCATGACAAAACTGTGGGCAAATTAATTGTTCTCCAGGATATGAGGCATCAGACTCTATTAATCCTCTCTGGAGGCCGACGTGCCCGGCATGCTGATGCGGCCCCCGCCGCCCTCCTCCGCTCCGCTCCTCTCCTCTCCTCCTGCCGCCGCCGCGCAGCCGGGCCGCCATTTGCAGCGCTCCGTCGGGCCCGGGCGCCCAGAGGCCTCCCCGCAGCAGCAGCAGCAGCAGCAGCGCCCCCCGCGCCCGGCAAGGCAGCCCCCCCTCCCCCCGGCGGGGGTCTCAAGCTGAGCCAGGGTCGGGGCCCGCAGGAGAGGGCAGGCGCCCTCCCGCCCGGGCCCCCTGCTCCGCCCGCCACGAGCCACCTGGGGAGGGGCGGGGCCAGGAGCACCCGGGGCGGGGCCTCTCTCTCTCTCTCTCTCTCTCTCCCCTCCCCCTCCGCCCTTGGGGTTGGGGCTGGCGAGCTCCCGCTTTGGCAGCCGAGCGCCAGGCATCAAGATGGCGGGGGTTCCGCTGGAGGGAATGGCCGCGGGGGGAGGCGCTAGCCCCCCCCCCGAAGTCTCCCCGCCAGGAGCCCAGGCACCGGGGAAGGCCCGCCCTGGGACTGCGCTTGCCCAGGTCTGGCCTGGGAAGGACCCCCCCCCCCGCTGCCTCCAAGGGGGCTTGCCAGCCCTCTTCAGAACCCAGCTGAAATCAAGGGAGACTTTTTGGGGGGGGGGGGTATTTTCCTGTAGTTTCCGTGTGTGTGCGCGCACCCGCCAGTCCTGGCGCCCTCTGGCGATGGACCCCCCCCCCCCCCGCTAGGGGCTTGGAGGATATTCAGAGAGGGGCTGAAAAGACCCGCCCCCCCGGCCTCCCGCGGCTTAGCTTCCGAGGGCTGAGGAGGCGGGGCGCCGTCGGAGGTGGCAGGGGATGGCCGCAGGACACAGGCGGTCCGTGTCGCTTCCGGTCAGGCTATTAGGGCAGCTGCGGTGGGCTTTGCCGAGCACTGGGTGAGGCCGCCGCCTGGCAGAGCTGCTGCTGCTGGAAGGGTCGCCACCTTCCTTTGCCAGACGCCGGGCGGTGGGGGCCTGGCCTCCAGAGGGAAGCGCTGGGTCGCTCTCCAGCCGTCGCAGACCGCGCGGGCCGCATCCAGCGCGCAGATGCCATTTCAAGTTGTGGCTAGAAGCAAGAGAAGATTTTTAGGGGGGGGGGGGAGATGTGCCACCAGGATGGGTCCCAGGAAGCCTGCCCACCAGCTTCTGGACTGGCTGACGTTTCAGAGGCCGCCCCACCGGGGCCCCCAAGCAAGACTACCCCAGAAGGAGACCGGAATGGCAGCCCGAGAGAAGCGGGTGGGGGACGGGCTTGTACTGTGGATGCGGCCTGAGGATCCCTCAGGAAAAAGACTAATGCAGAAGCACTCTCCCCCGCCCCCCAACACACGCACACACACACACATGCAGAGCGACTGCAACCACCTTCCCCTAGAGACTGAACTGTGGCACCTCCTCACAGCAACCCCCCCCCCCCCGTTGATTAGGCCCGTGACTCACTCCCTGCCCCTGACCAGCAGGTCCAGAGTGGAATTCGGATCAGATGGGACCGTGGAGTGGAGTGGGGCATCACGGACAGGTCGGTGGCGTCCCTCAGCCTGGTCCTCGGGTAACATCTCCCCTGGGGGTATCCTGCAGATGTCCAGTAATAGCGTGGGAGATGCAAGAGACATCTGCTTCTGCAGAACCATGTCAGGGGGGTGGAAAATGCAGGTGGAAGCCATGGCTTTCCGGCGCCCCTCCCCAAATGTTCATGGGGAGGAGGGCTTTTGCTGAGCGCCGGGACATTAAATGGAGGACTTGCATGAAGATTCCATGCAGCCACTTTGCGTCTGCGGAGATGAGGGTCGGGCTGCTTTAGACAGAGAGACTGAGGGAACCAGAATGCCCCACAAAACTCACCCCTTCATTTTCGGTAGCGGCGGAGGAGGGTGGCCACAGAACCACCATGGGGACGTGAGCAGAATTCTGTATGTCCGTCCGTGGTGACGAGCAGTCCCCTTCCAGCCCAGCTCACAACTCGACGCCCATTGCCGGAGTGCCGGCTCCGGAAAGAGAGCTCAGGAGGAGCGACCTTGTTACACGGCGAAGAAGCCCTCGCCTGGCGCCGGGCTCGGCAGCAATCCTCTTGAGCGCCGCTGCAGTGCGTCTTTGGCCCTCGAGTCAAGCTGCGAAGGGGCCAGCAGCCGGGCGAGCCGGGCTCTTTCTCCCTGCCGCGGCCGGAAGGCCCGGGCGGGCGCTGCCGGCGTCGCGGGGCGGGTGGGAAGTGATGCAGCTTTCGGGAGACCAGGCTGGCAGCAGTGCGGCGCCCTCCGCCTTTGGCCCGAGCCGGGCTGGCTGAGCAGAAGGAGCCGGCCAGAGGGTGAGCGGGGCTCGGCTGTTGTTGGGCAGGCAGACAGAGGAGCTCTTGATGGCTGCGCAAACACAGCACGCCTGCCTTCCGCATGGTTTGGAGCTCAATGCAGTGTTACTTAATTAATGCCTATGTAACACAGGAGGCGACGATGACACCTAGTAGAGCCCACGGACAATTAGGATTCCCCCATTCCCTCCGCAGGTGGATGCCTCAGGCAGAGAGCCTTGCGCGGCACCCGTCGGCTGGCCAGGGGGCTCTGGGCCCAGTGAGCGGGGGGGGGGGGGGGCGGGGGCGGCCGCGGCTGAGTAGGACGGTCAGAGGGGAGGGGGGGACCATCGGCTGTCCGGAGCATCTTGTCCCAGATCTAGTCCCAGAGCCGTTGCTCCCCCCTCTCCCCCCCAGCAGTCCTTTCTGCCCTCACAAATGGGTCCTGCGGCTTTACTGATGCCCCTAAAACCACTGGGTTGCACGTCCTGATGGGCCAGCCCTGCTTTGTAGGAACTGGGGGAGGTAGTTTTTGCAGCATAGCGACTATTGAGCAGAAGGGTGTGCTCCTGTCTGTCAGTGCTGCCCCCCTGCAGGGCAGGCCTCCTTCTCCGGGGCATCCAGAGGAAGCCCTTCCAGTCCTGTGACTCGGTGGGGGGCGAACATTTCATGACGGGGAGCCCCAAGACAAGGCAGTGTTCACCAGCGGGGGGGGGGGAGGGTCTCTTGTCCAGGGAGGAAGGGAAGTACAGGGCAGATGGCGGGAGAATACTGGGGGAGCGGCCCTGTCCCCCTCGCCTCTCTCTCCACCTCTGGCCACTTGTTGATTTAGGGCTGTTTGCTTTACCATCCCTGCAGGCCTCTGAAGCCGCACAGAAGCAGATCTCCTTCTTGGGAGAACTTTGGAAGGAAGAACTCGGGCGGGCGCTGCTTTCCCAGCTCCCAGCACCCTGGGGCCTCTGACCTCAGCCGCCCGAAGGAGCTGTCCCGTGGGAAAGCTGAGAGCAGCGGCGAGTCTCGCCCCGCAGGCTCGGCCTAGTTTCCGTCCCCCTCTCGCAGGGTTCGGTAGGTCTAGTCCAGGTCTGTTGACCGGGGGGGGGGGGGCTTGAAGACCGCTCGATGAGGGATGGGGCCGTTGCCAAAGGGAAAGGCTGCAATCTCGGCCGCCGATTACAACTGCTGAAGAGGAAAGAGGCCCCAGGTATTTCCCAGGAACAACAGGCGCTGAGGTCCTTTCGGCCTGTTCCCCCCAGCAGTGGGTTGGGGGCCAGCGGGAGCATCTTACAATGGGCAGGGGAGTCAAATGAAGCCGGCCATCACCACACAGACCAGATCACTGGCAACGCGCAAGGAGGGACGCCTGTCCTGGAACCCCCAGGCGAGGATGATCCTGGCGTCTCCCTCCAGCACCTTGCCATGGAGACCGGCTGTTCTGGTCAGGTGCTTTGCGTTGGCCCACAGGAGCTCAGGTCTTGGAGAATGTGGGGGGGCAGCCCCTGGGAGGCACGGGACTGCCAATGACAGGGCCTAAGGCGGAGTGGGAGAAGCAGCACGTCTGAAGGAGACAAACATGAGCCCAGCCAGAGCATTCCTAGCTGCGCGTTAGACCGCTGCTCCCAGAGCCGGCCCGCCCTGGTCTTTACGCGTCCGCCCGAGTCTCTCCCTCTGTCTCTGCTCTGGCAAGGGGCTCTCTGCGTGCTGCTGCGACCGGGCTGGGTCTGGTTTCCATTACACACATTTGGGAGCTGAGCGCGGACTTGTGACAGCTGAACACACTTGCTCCGAGGGAAGGAGAGCCCCCTTGTTGTCGGGATCCCCCCCCGCCCGCCCGCCCGCCCGCCCGCTCGCTTGATGTGTAATGGATTTCTTATGTACCGG
This sequence comes from Lepidodactylus listeri, assembly GCA_029233225.1. Taxonomy (NCBI): domain Eukaryota; kingdom Metazoa; phylum Chordata; class Lepidosauria; order Squamata; family Gekkonidae; genus Lepidodactylus; species Lepidodactylus listeri. The sequence continues at coordinate 652,862 of JARCFY010000013.1, forward strand.
CCTCAGAAGCGCCTCTCTCAACTACATCCCCTATTTTCATGTCAGAGAGGCTTTGGACAGAACCTAATCATGAATAAAGTGCCTTGCCATTTTTCAAAACAGTTCTCCCATTGAAGTTAGCGATTCTTTTTATTACTTTTAAAAGAAGACCCCAGAATGTGGAGATAATTCAGACCAGAGAAGGGAGACGGCAAGCGCTTGGGCCCGGCTAGAGATGTAAAAGTGCTGGAAATGTTGAAGCGGGGGTGGGGGTGGGGGGGTGGGGGTGGGAGGAGAAGCTTCCCCCCCTTAGGAGGGGTGTGTGCGTGTGCGTGTGCATAAAAATGGAAATATATGCAATACTTACATTCCTATCAAACCTAATATTACTGCTTTAACGACATAAAATGTAGAATTTATAACTTTTGCACATGTAGAATGGTACGATCCAGCATATTTGTGGAATTCGACTCTAGGGGGCGGTGCTCATCTCCGTTTCCAAGCCAAAGAGCCAGCGCTGTCCAAGGATTTTTTCCGTGGTCATGTGGCCGGCATGACTAGATGCTGAGACACAAAGAACGTTGTTACCGTCCCCCCAAAGTGGTACCCATTTATCTCCTTGCAATTTCTTGCTTTCGAACTGCTAGGTTGGCAGGAGCTGCGACCAGAGACGGGAGCTCACTCCCTCATGTGGTTTTGAACTGCCGAACTACTGATCTTCTGGTCCGCAGTTCAGCATCTTAACCGCTGAGCCACTGTGGCCCCTTCCAGCAGAGCTACTCACAAGTAAATTCCATTTTGGACAGTGAGGCTAACTGCCAGGAAAGTGTTCTTAGGACTGCAGTCTCCATTTCCCCCAAGAGAGACCACCGCGCCCCACACTTGAGGGAGAGTCGCAGATTGCTGCCCACCCCCCCACCCCTTAATCTTTAGCACATGCATCTTAATTTTTGCTGTCACAAAAGAAAGAAAAATAAAAAGTGTAAATTAGAAAACAGATATCTTAATAGATAATCACCATAAGACTATCTGCGTAGTTGCAGACTTCAGCACTAAAAACACCGACCTCTTTAATAATGTATTACCTTTAAACACATTATAGCTCATTAATTGTTGCCCACATTTAAGCAATAAACATCTTAAAATCTATGTAGTACACATCTACAGTATATTGTCAGGTTCCCTGTCATGTTTGCTTCCTTTTTCTCAGTCCCTGTTTCAGGTCCCGGCGGGAGATCGGCATCGGCTTCCCTCCTCAGGGTTCCCCCCCCTTCTCCCCTCCTCACTCCTCCTTGCTCAGAGTGAACTCATCTGTTTTGTTAGACTCCAGTTATCTCTGTTGCTACGCTTGTAACCTTGGGCAACTGGGCCTCTGCTCTTCCAGGTGTCTTTTGCGTGGGAATGCATGTAGATTACACACAGGGTCAGGGATGAGAATTTAGCTTGGTTTATGCGCCTTTTTCTCTGAGAAAGTAAGGGTAGCACATTTTGGCGCTTGATATTTCTATTCTAATTGGTACCAGCTCTTTTGCTCCTGTTTGAATACAGTATATCAGTTCCTCCCATTCTGTATGTGGTATCACTAACAACGCAAGTGTTTCCTGAAAGACCATTAAGAAATAAAGACTATATTTTGCAATACAAGGTCTGGCTTATTGGATCTCATCAGAAGTCTCACATATATACAGGAATGAAAGTTATTTAAAGCTATGCAGATTTTTCATGCTATACCTGTTGAGTGAGTAAAACCCTGTTTCTAAAAGTATTTTAATCATTCCAAGCTGGAAAATATTTCATGGTCCTTTTTTTTCAGCCCCCCTCCCATGTTCTCAGTTTCTCCACTGGAAAAAATTATTGGGGGGGAAATGGAGCCCTCCCAATTGTTCCACCCCCCCCCCCAAGCCTTCCATCTCTACACACAACTGCCCCCCACCCCAGCGATGCCAGCTGCTGCTTGAGTTCCCCAGGGATTCTGCCCCCAAAGCATCCCCTCCTGCCTCCCCAGGAGTAAATCCACACCCTAGGGTGGCTGCTGATGGGCAGGAGCTACCAAGGGACAACTGCATGAGCAACACACCACAGCTGGGGGTGGCTTAGGGCTCCTCGTCCATGGCCCAGGGGAAAGGATTGGGCTCAGATCTTCCGGCCATTGCAAGCCGGCCCTCCTGCCCATCACGGACCTCAGGGCAGCCTTCCTTGGTGTGTGGGGGTGCGCATGCTTGTGAATGTTTGTTATGTTGTCTTTCTGAAGCTGAACAAGGGGAAAGTGTGTGTGTGTGTGTGTGTGTGTGTGTTTGTGTGTGTGTGTGTCCCCAGCACTCTTTCTCAGCTGACCGGCTGTGGGGACCTCTGCTGGAGGGGCTGCCTCTGAGGTCAAGCGCTGCGTCCAAGCGACCATGTGCTCCTTGCACCACAGGCAATGGATGGGGCAGAGCTGGAGATGAAAGAAGGGCCCTCTTCTCATGCACAGTCGCTCCTGCGCAGAGAGAGCCTTGGCCACGGGTGTTGCGCAGGGAGTGTGTCCTCCCAAGTCCTCCCCAGGCCCGGCCACTGGTGGCGGCAGGCCTGGGGAGGTGGGCCCTAACCCAAGGTGGGCTGTATGGGGGGGAGCCATTTTGACCCACAAGGCAGCTGCCAGCGGGAGATGTGGCGTGACCTTCGAGAGGGCATTTTTCACACCCGCCACAGCCTTGCCCTTCGCTATGGAGACCATGAAGGTGGGAGAAGCTGAATCCCGGGGGAAGAGGAGCCTCTTTCCAAACACTTCCTTCTGCCTCGAGGCAGAGAGAATCTGAAACCCAATTCCAAATTCCATTCTGGGGATGGGGGGGACGGGACCCAGCGATTGCTCCCGCTGCAACTCAAAACGGTCTGTGCGGGGACTCGGGGAGGCGTGTTTGGCACAGGTTTCAGTATGAGCTGATCTGGGAATGTGGATTTAGCGTTTGTTTATCGCCCATGATACTGGGGGCCTTGCTGTTTAATGTTGTACAAACCACTTCCCGGGAATGATCCCTTCTCTCCTCACAGCAGCCCCGTGGCGCACCCGGGTGTTTTTATTTTGGGGGGGGGGGGGAGGGGGCGCTTCCATTCCCACTGCGCAGGCGGTGACCAGTCCAGGGCGCCGCCACAAAGTGGGTATCCCCGCAGAGGCTCCCATCCGGGGCCCTGTCCGGCTTAGATCCGTGGACCATTTGCCCGCTCCCAACGGTTGATGGTTGGCTTTTTGGAAGATAATTTTAAAGACACCTTGCGGTTGCCTGGAAGGGCCTGCTTTCTGAGAAGCCTCCGCCGCCGCCGCCGCCTCCGGCCGGCCCTCTCTTCGGGGTCTGGGAAGCCGGGGCGGGGGGGGGGGGGGGGCGGGGGGGGGCGCCCTTTCTCCGTGGCAGCCGAGAGGTGGGAGGAGGAGCGCATCGATCTCCCTGAGCTGCCGCCCTGGGGAAATAATGGATCGCGCAGCTGACACCGGAGTAATGTTTCTTGACTACCCTGTGCTTGACAAAGAGATGGGGCAAATTATCCTTGATTGTTTTAATTATTCACCCTCCGATTCGTCTGACAGTTGCCGAAGGATTTCTCCACCCCAGCGGGGCGGGGGGGGGGGCGGTGTGAGCGAAGATGCCAGGAAAGGGAAGAGGGAGGGAGGGCGGGCGGGCGCCCTTGAGAGCCAGTCTGGTGTCGTGGTTAAGTGCGCGGCCTCTAATCTGGGAGAACCGGGTTTGATTCCCCACTCCTCCACTTGCACCTGGCTGGATGACCTTGGGCAAGCCATAGCTCTGAACCAGCTGTTCCCTCAAGGACAGCTTGGGAAAGAGCTCTCTCAGCCCCACCTACCTCACAGGGTGTCTGTTGTGGGGAGGGGAAAGGAGTTTGTAAGCCGCTCTGAGACTCCCTTGGGGAGTGGAGGGTGGGGTATAAATCCAATCTCTTCTTCTTCTTCTTCTTCTTCTTCTTCTTCCCTTTAAGGAAACCCTGCCCGGAGGAGGTGTGCTTCGCTCGAGCTCCGGGCCCATCTTCCGGGTTCCCGGAGGTCCTCGCTCGGCAGGGCTGCCAACTCCAGGCCGAGAGATTCCTGGGGATCCAGGGGTGGATCCTGGCGAGGGCTGGGCTTGGGGAGGAGCCCCCCCCCCCGGAGTCCACCCTCCAGAGGAGCCCTTTTCTCCAGGGGGGGGGTCGCTCTAGTCTGCAGATCAGCTGCACTTCGGGGGGGGAGGGTGGTCTCCAGGATCGCAGCTTTCCTGTCCTAATTGCCAAGGGGGCAAAGATCGCACAACCGGGGGGGGGGGGAGAGGGGGCGTTGGGTTGCGAAGGCCTTGGCACTTCCCCCTTCTTCCCCCGGCCCTCCGGGAGTCGTTCGGAGGGTCTATTGAATAAAAGTCAGGAGGCGCCACGGGGCCCGCGCATGCCCACGGGGCCCGCCTGGGCTGGGCGGCCTGAGCCCACAGGAGGGCTGGCCTGGCTCTGCTTGCTCCTGAGCTGCGGCTCAGGCTGGCTGGAGGAAGGGCAGGCGCTGTCCACGGAGGCCGGCTGGTGTCAGGAGGGGAGGCCTGGGAAGGCAGCTGTCCCACAGAGGCGGCCCTCACTGGCACAAGAGCCCCACATCGAAATGTGAAGCTGGCTCCAACCAGTGGCCTGGAGTCGTGCGCGGGGAGGCTTTTCTTCTCCGTGGCCAAGCAGAGGCAGCCCAGGGCTTGGCACCCGCTCAGGGCAAACCTTTGGAAAGGAGGCCTGCCCTTGGCTGAGCTCCTGGGAGCAGGCTCACTTCAGAAGGAAATGCTCTGGAAGAGGGCAATGAGGGCGATCAGATCGATTGCCGCAGTGTTCAGCATCACTTGGGAATGTGCAGCTCTGCCGGTATTTATGTGCTTCCATGCCAAATGCATGATGTATGGTGAGCCCCCCACCCCCCCGCATCCCATGCAAGGCCTTGGTAGAGCCCTCCGGACTTCCTTCTGCTCACATACAGAACGCAGCAGCCCCGGCAGACTTTTATTTATTTCTTCACTTCATTCAGACCCTGCCTTTTCCTCCAACGGGGACGGGGATGCAAAGTGGCGCACATTGTTCTCCTCTGCAACATTTTATCCTCGGCCCTGTGAGGTTGGTTAGGTGGAGAGGGTGGCCCCACACAACAAATTCCCATGGCCGAATGGGGATTCAAAACTGGGCCCCTCCCTCCCTCCTGGATCCTCGTCCAACACCCCCACACCACACCACACCACACCACACCACACCACAGTGCTTCTACATTCCCGAACAGATGTCGCTTTTCCCTTCAGAGAAAGCCTGTCCCCCCAAAAACACGTTTTCTGGCTGGCAAGCCGTGTCTCCGGGACCACTGTGCTCCCGTTTGCTGTGCAGGAGAGGGATGGCGGGGCATGGTGAAGGGAAGGCTGCATCCTGCCGTCCAGAAGAGCCAGTGGGGGCTCTCGTGCAGAGGTGGGGCAGGCCCAGGGGTGCCCAGGGATTGGGGCCGTGGAGCCCGGGGAGGGCAAGGCTGGAGGAGAGATGCCTCAGTGGGGGATGCGATGCTTGGGGGGGGGGGTGAGCCACTCTCCGAGGCAGCCATCTTCTCCTGGGGAACTGATCTCGGTCGTCTGGAGATTGGTTGTAACAGCGGGAGAGCTCCAGGCCCCACCTGGAGGTTGGCAACTCTAGGCAGACCAAGTGGCAAGATGGGGGGGGGGGGCTCAGTGCCTCCATGATCACAATGAGAACTGGGCAGCTGGTGCCTTTGGCTGCTTGTGCCCTCTGGGTAGGGGGGCCCAGAATGGCCCGCCTGTTTAAAGAAAGGCAAGCGCGACAAAACCGTTTCCAGACTGGCCACATGCAAGAGAGGAGCGCCGGTGGTTCTCCTGTGGGAGGGGCTGTGCTTGCCACTTCCTCCCTGACCCTGCAGAGGTGATGGACAGACCCCCCCTTCAGGCCGCCCCCCCCAGCCTTCACCCCTGCAGCCCCCACTTCATGGAATGGGCTGAGGGGCCATCTTTTGAGGTCTTCAGGAGGCCTTTAATGGGGGGGGGGTGAACTGCAAATATCCTTTCCGGGAGAGGGGGTGATGTGGGGATTTATTTTGTTGGATTAAAGGGATGTTTCTAAATTATGACTGGCCAGCTACATGGAGCCCTGAGGAAAGGTGGGATATAAATATTTTAATCAATGCACCAAGAAGTCGTACACACTGCATTCATTTAGAATTTAAATCCCACCAACGGAAGTCGCAGATCCCTTCCGGTGGTTTGCAGCATTCGGACTATTTCAAGACAACGGAAGGAACGTGGGATAAAGACAGGAGCAGGGGGAACCACTAGAACTCACGCCAAAGAGCCTGGTCACCCGGGCCAGCCTTTGCCCTCTGAGGTGGCCGCCACGGCCCTGCCCCCAGTCAGGGCTGGCCGCTGCCTAGTGCTGCCCCTTGGTGGGTCTGAGTCAGGCTGGGTTCTCACCTCCCCAGCAAGACTCCCCTTTCGAATCGAATCCCCGGTTGGGCTTGGAAGGCTCTTGGCTGGTTGCAGTCGGGCCGATGGCCGCAATCTGCTTGGAGCAGAGGCCTAGGGAAGGATGATCTCCCTCTTCTCCCGAATGGTGGCATTGGTTTGCGTCTGTTTCCATGCGCGGTTGGTTAGAGCCTTTATTAAGCCCTTCCATCTACATTGCAAATTGATGAGCTTTCCATATCTGTCCACATGCAAATATAATCTGGCTGGCTGGAGTACGGATGGAGTGGCAGAGGATCAGGGCAGTTTCCCTGGCACCTGGGCACCTCTCCCTGGACCCTTGTTTGCTTTGGAGTCTCCCTCGGAAGACCACCCACTTCTCCCGGCCGGTCCCTAGATGTGGCCGGTGAGGAGATTCCGAGAACACTGGAGCCCTTTGAATTGCCAGCAAGGCCCGGGCCTGAGAGCGGCTTGAGAGAGAGAGGCCGATCTCCGTCCAGCTGTGTAAATGTTTTCGGTTTCACTGCTGAGGCCCTGATTTTGAGCCGGTGCCAAGACAAGCTGTGCTTGGGTTGTTTTTGGCAACGGATCCCGGCTGAGGAATGTCAGCATCACTTTCAAAATATGACGGTTTGTAATTTGGACCACAGGATGAAAACTGAGCTGCTGGGGCCCTCCCTTGCGATCTCGAATTTCCAACCCCCCTCCCAATCACTGCCTCGGCAAGCTGGGGCACAGGCAGGCGATCCCCTCCCACTCACGGAGGCCAGAGGAACGGGCCCAACTGCCGCCGCAGCGCACTTCTCTCCCCCCCCCCCCCCCGGCCATGGCTGGCTCTTCTCCCCCAGCCCCCCCTCAACCACCCCCATCGGGCCTTTCTGCTCAGCTGCGGGGGGGGGGCACTGCCCAGGGGGGCTGTCTCCCCCTCCCTCCCTCTCCTGTGTTCCTGGTCCAGGCCATGGGAAGGGGCCTGGCCAGCGATGGCCCCGGCCCTGGGGCTTCGTCTCTTATGCAGGAAGGGTGGGAGGGAGAGACAAAGCTCCCAAAGGCTCTCTTACTTAGGAACAAAGTCCACACAGAGCAAGAGAGAGAGGACGGAGAACTATGGACTCCCCCCTTTGGAAGTGCCGCAGCACAGGCGTCCATTTTGCCCCATGACAGAGACCAGGCTTTCCAGCCATCATGGCCCCCTCCCCCCCCCCACACCACAGGATTGCTGTTGGAAGTCCCCCCTGCCCTTCCGCAGATCTATGGCTTCCAGGCCTCTTTGGGAATTGGCACCCTGATGCTGCACAGGTTCCCGGTTGTGTGGCAGAGACCTCCGAGGGCTGGGGAGCCCGGTCCCTTCACCGCAAAAGGGAAGGCCGCCCGGACCCTTCTGCTTCCTGCACACAGAGGGTCTCCAGCAGGCAGGGAAAGCAGCAAGGAGGAGCGGGAGTCTCCCTCACCCTCTGGATTCCTGCCCTGGGCCCTCTGCCTGCCTCCTATTTCTTCCTTCTCCACAAAGGCCTCTGGGTGGACGGACGGAGGAGAAGGAAGGAGCTGCCTTTGCTTCCCGCCAGCTACTTTCTCTCTCCAGGTCTCTGGCAGCCCTTGGCTGAAGTTCTCCATCTTTCTGCAAATGTGAATAGGTTGCAAATGACTTTCCCTTGTAAACTGCTCAAGATACACCTTCCCTTCGAGGAGGGGCCATGCCTATAAGTTGCCTTTCTTTCAGAATGGAACACACCATGAACTCCTACGGATTTTATGGCAGCCATTTTATTTATAAGGGTTTGCCTAATGCCCAGAGGATTTGGCTCCGCAGAAATCCATCTTCATCCTGAAAGAGATGGGGGACCTCTGACAGGTGAGGGAGGGGGGAATGTTTAACTTCAGAGCTGGGTCCAGAGAGGCGAGAGAAATGATCCTTCAGAGAACCAGGGAGGTGGAGTCCATCAGAATCAGAGGTTCCCTGCTCCATCTCCTGCCCAAAGTGAGCGAGGCCGGGCGGGGGGGGGGGGGGGAGGCTTCTGTGGGGGCAGCTGGAGGGGCATCCATGTTGTGGTGGGAAATGCGCCTCTCCCCACCCTGTGCCTTTAGCTAAAGAATGGGATTTCGGCTTCTGTGTTTAGAAGCAGGCTTCCAGACGGGCTGCGATGGAGAGCAGGCCACCCCCCTCTTCCTCTGGGACTGAGAGGGAGTCAGGCATGGCAGCGCTGAGGTACAAGACCCTCCATGGCACCAGGGCACAATTTGAACTGCCCTGCTGGAGTGCCTCAGGTGCTGAACGAGAGCGACTAAAACTCCTCTGGCCAAGTGGCAGAATCTCCCCTGAAAGGCAGACAGAGGCTGGCTGCTGCCGGGGCAGGGCAGGTGGGTGCGAGTGGGTGGACTTGGCCAAGGCCTCTACAGTGGCTGTGCACTGGGCCATGTCTCTGGACCGGCCGGACCAGCTCTCAAGACTGGGAGCCCCTCAGCTGCATGGCACTGCCCACTCAACAGACCCAGAGACCTCCCAGCTCTTCAGGGTCCCTTCCCAGGCTGTGACCACCACTGGCATCCTGAGAGGACAACTGATTCAGCCACACAAACTCTTCCCATCCAAGGCTCCCTGAAAAGCCCTGGGCCACGCCTTCGCCAGTGTCCCGTCTCGTGTCCAGCCGTGGATTCTGTTCCCTGAATCTGTTACAATAAACAAAGGTTGCTTGTGGAGGCATGTACATAACTCAGGTTGCCTTGCTTTTTGTAAGGCTGGCAATTTTAAATCACAAGTTAAAATTTCAAGCTCCAGTGAGATTGCCCAACTTTGTACAAGATGTGGAACTACATGCAGCGGAAATGCAAAGATGAGGGCAATAAAAAGTGAAAAGCAGGCAGCTGCTTTGACTCAAGGAAAAAAACACACCCAGCCATGCAGAGGAAGGTGGTTAGGGAGGAAAGAACACTTCTGAAGGCATCCTCACAACCCCCCAAGGGTCGCCCGTCCCTCCTCTGTCTCCAAGCAGCTCTCTCTCTCTCTCTCTGTGTGAGGAGGGCCTCAGGAGGACGCCAGCCAGCAGCTCTCATCCAGGACAGCTCCAGGCTGGCTCTCGATCGATCGATCGATCAGGGCTGCAGCCCCCTCTGCTCAGAACCAGGGTGGTGGCGGGGTCCCCCTCGAGCCTTTGTGTCTCAGCCGGCATGTCCAGCCCCCCTCCTGGGGTCGTCGTGGCAGAGCAGGAGGCTCCAGGCTCTCCTTGAGGCCCTTCTGTGGTGGGACTTCTTAGTGCGGATGCTTGGCATCTGCCCGCGCACAGCCATGCAGGCATCCGCAGTGCCCAAGTGACACCTGGGCATCTGCCCCACTGGCCAGTGCCCCCTGCCGGTGCTCAGTCTTCCTAACATTGCTTCCCCAGCTGCCGCCAGCGGTGGTGCCTTGGGCCAGAAAGGTGGGCAGATGATGCGGTGGCAGAGGCCCTTTGCTTCCTCGCAAGTTGGGACAGGCAACTCGCCAGCCCAGGGCCCACCAAGGGAGCTGGACCAGCACTGGGGAGGGACAGACCAGACCTCCTTTGCTGGCTGAAACCAAAGGCTGGAGTGGCTCAAAGGAGCCGGCACCTCCAGGGTCTGTGCGAATCATCACTGGACACTGACCAGGCCCGAGCCAGGCTGGCAGGAGACTCAGCCAGGCTTGCTTTGTGGGGTTTAGGGATCTGTTGCCCGGCATGGTATCAAGGCTGGCTGGCGCAGGCTCCTGGGCCCTTGGGTGCAAGAGAAGCCCGGGGCAACGGGAAGGGCGGTGAGAGGGAAGAGAAGCTGGGACAGCGGCTGGGAGGACTCTGGCGTGTCCAGGGCCACCTCAGGGCCTGTTGTCGGGTGCGGCATTGACAGTCATGTTCCTGGTACTGCCTTTTGACCCATGGACCTCCAAGCAGGTTGGTATTTAGGCAATGGCCTGATCCTGCTGACCCCTGGAGCTGGACACAAGTGTGTTGGCTACCTTGTTGAGCTGAACAGCAGCTGGCTAGGGGGCTACCAAGCGAAAGGGCTTCCCAGAGCTCTCAAGCCCCTCCACACTCAGCTGTATTCCTCCCTGCCTGCCTGCCTGTCTGCTGTACCCCGCCCCACCTGACAGTGGTGGTGGTGGGGGGGCACAGCTGTGGGAACTGAAGTCACTGTAGTGCAGCGGAAGGGGGCCAGTCTCTAAGAGCCATTCTTGCTTTGATCCCCCCCCAGGCCATGGGGGGCTGAACAGGGCTGCCAGCGAAGGCAGAGAAGGAGCTGGTGGTGGTGCCCGGCTAAGGCAGGTCCCGCACAGGGGTCATCTCCAGCGTGGCAGGCAGAAAGCTCCCGGATTTCGTGGGTGCTGCTTCCACAGGACTTGTGGGCCCCCAATCGGCAGGTGACACCCAATGATTCAGGGTGGTTAAGACAAGAAGAGGCCACAGAGACCTCCAAGGGGATCTCTTCAGACTGGGGGAATGGGCATTAAAATCATGAATGAGACCCAGTGTGGGCAGGTGTCAAGCAATGCATATTGGGGCAAATAATACCCCCCCCCCTTACAGAGGCACTGATGGGATCTGAGGGGGCAGCAACCGAACAAAGGTAGGTCAGGGTAAACACAATGGAGGTTTATAAAATTATGATCCAGCTTTTGTTGTTGTTGTTCAGTTGCACAGTCGAGTCCGACTCTTTGTGACCCCAGGGACCACATCACGCCAGGCCCTCCTGTCCTCCATTGTCTTCTGGAGTTTGCTTAATTTCATGTTTGTTGCATCAGTGACACTGTCCAACCATCTCATCCTCTGCCGTCCCCTTCTTCTTTGACCTCCAGTCTTTCCCAGCATCCAGGGAGTGCTCCCTTCCCATTTGGTGGCCAAAGTACTTGAGCTCCAGCTTCAGGATCTGGCCTTCCAGGGAACAGTCAGGGTTGATTTCCTTTAGGACTGTCTGATTGGATCTCCTTGCAGTCCAAGGGACTCTCAAGAGTCTTCTCCAGCACCATAATTCGAACGCATCTATTCTTCGGCATTTGGCCTTCCTTACAGTCCAACTCTCGCAGCCATACATCACTACTGGGAATACCATGGCTTTGACATTGGTATTTTTTTGTAGTTGGCTGAGTGATGTCTCTACTTTTTGTTATGCTGTCTAGGTTTGCCATCACTTTCCTCCCAAGGAGCAGGCGTCTTTTAATTTCCTGGCTGCAGTCACTGTCTGCAGTGATCTTGGATCCCAGGAAGGTGAATTCTGTCCCTGCTTCCACGACTTCCCCTTCTATCTGCCCAGGAGGGATGGGGCCGGATGCCACGATCTTAGTTGTTTTGATGTTGAGTTTCAAGCCAACTTTTGTGCTCTCCTCTTTCACCCTTGTCTTCTGTTCTCTCTGAGCCCGATCAAAGGTGGAACCGGGGGCCAAGCAACCACCTGGACTCTCCGCCTGCAGCCAATAGGGGGAGAGGGGTGGGGCTAGCCCCTGCCTTCGGAATGGCAGCCGGGCTACTCTCCCAGTCCCCTCTGGAACAGCAGCTCTTCCAACAGACAGACAGGGTCCTGCCCTGGGGTGCAGTGTAGGTCTGCTGCCTGCAGGCGGCCAGTTTCTCCAGGGGAACTGATCTCCGTAGTCTGGAGTAATTCCGAGAGAGCTTCAGCACCCCCCGCCCGCCCGCCCCCCGGGAGCTCTCCTGCTACCAGTGTCCCTTTGGTCCCCCCCCCTCCCGCCACCCTCGTGGCGACTGGAGAGCCACTGCAGGATGGGTGGGGGTGTTGTGGGATCAGAAGCAAACAATCCGCACGGAAACCAGATTGTGCCAATCGTTGGGTACTTCTCAAAATCCGGATCCCAAACGTCCCTCTTTACGGAGGCCCGGAGGGGAGGTGGGTTCACGCCCAGCCAAGGCGGCGGCGGCGGCGGGGGGGGGGGGGGGGTGGCGGACCGGCTCAGGCGCTCCCGCCACGAATCCGCCGCCGAAGCGCCCCTGCTGCTGGGGGGAGCGCGAGGAGGGCAGGAGCCGGCGGCCGCGGGGAGGGGGCGCCCCAGCACTGCCCGCCCCCGCCGCTGTCAGCAAGAGTGCGTGGGGGCCGGGGTGGGTGTCGGCGTGCATGTGTGGCGGGCCCGCCGTGGCATTTCCCCCTCGCCAGAGTCCTGGCGGCTGGCTGAGTTCAAAAAGCCCCCCCCCCCCCCCCGCAGGGGTCCCTGCTTGCAAAGTTCCCTTCCTGCCGACACCCGCAGGATCCTTCTGGGGATCAGCCCCCCTGCCCACGCACGACCATCTCTGCCCAGGGCACATTTGACTTTCTACCCTTATCGAGTCATTCTCCCCTTACATTAGGCGCCTACAACTAAAGGAGTGATTCAAACCCCAAAGTGGCAACCAGCATTTCCCTGGACATATTAGAAAGGGCCACAAGAAGGAAGCACTGTGATGCAACCCTTCCTGCCCTCCCTCTCATCATCTGCCTAAGTTCACACAATCAGCACTGCTGTCAGATGGCCATCGAGCCTCTGTTTGAAAACCTCCAGAGAAGGAGAGCCCCCCATCTCCTCCCGAGGAAGCCTGTCCCACTGAGGAACTGCTCTGCTAGGAAGTTCTTCGCAGTGTTTAGCCAAAAAACTCTTCTAATTTAATTTCAGCCCATTGGTTCTGGGGCAACAGAGAAAAAAGCTCCACACCATCCTCTATAGGGCAGCCCTTCAAGTACTTGAGGATGGGGATCATATCACCTCTCCGTGGCCTCCTCTCCAGGCTGAACAGACCCAGAGCTCCCTCAGCCTTTCCTCACAGGACTTGGGTCTCCAGACCCCTCCCCATCTTCATTGCCCTCCTCTGGACACGTCCCAGCTTGTCCACGTCCTTCTTAAACTGTAGTGCCCCAAACTGAACACAACACTCCAGGTGAGGTCTAACCAGACCAGAGTAAAGCTTCTGGGGGCAGCCCCCTTTGCCCCAGGGCCTTTCCTCAACTTGAAGGGTCTCTCATGCTGTCTGCAGCCTTGGTGAGTCCCAGCCCCAGAGTTCAAGCGGCCACACAGGGTGTGTGTTTCAAACAATGCAGGAGTCCAGACAAGGGGAGAGGGCAGCAGCACAAGGAATTAAGCCTCACGGGGGGGGGGGGGGGGGGGCAGAGAATCCATTGATTTTACCCCTAAGTGGCAGGAAAAATGGTTTTCAAAGGCAACCCCAAATGTTGGCTGGCAGCAAAGGGGGCTTTGTTGTTTGTCACAAAGGCCCCCACCCCTTGGGGGGCCCAGCCGGGAAAAGCAGCAAGGGGGGCCCTGCCTCCGGTGCAGCCCTTTCAGGCGGGGGGGGGGGGACGGGACACTCCAAGGGTCTCCAAGAGAAGAAAGACCTGTGGAATTCTCACCAAAGAAGAGCCGGTGGGAGGGGAGGCACAGGGGGCCCTTTATCCCAGAGAAGCAACCAAAGTGATGGGCGGGGGGGGGGGGGGGGCTCAGCTGCCAATCAAGGGCCCACATTTCCGTGACCTGCCAATCATCATGAAAAGGAATGTGGTAGTTCAGGAAGGTGACGGCAGCTGAAATCGCCCTGAATAAACACGGCCCCAGCTGAAAACACCCCCGCCCCCCACTCCAATTCAAACAGGCCAGCCCAGAGCCTGGATGCAGCCCCAGCTGAACACCCCCCCCCCCCCCCAGCTCACGGCCACCTTCCCCAGGCCCTTTGTCTACTGGTTTGTCTTGGGAGCGGTCCCCAGGGGCAGGCCGGCTTCCTAGGGCAGAAAGGAGTTCCCCCCCCCCTTTCCACGCTTCCTCTCCAGCATGTGGCCAGACCCACCAGCCATCCGGCCTCCGGGAGGTGAAGTAATGTGTGAAGAGGGAACCCTGGACGTGGCCTGTCCCCTCCACACAGCGGAGTCTCCACTGCCCTCCCCACCCTTGTGGAGCCAGGCACCGTGCCCTGCAGGGCGGACCTCTCTGGGCTGGGAAATCCGGGGGGGGGGGCTTGTTTCGGGGGTGAAGCCTGGGGAGCCAGGCAGGGGGAGGAGAGGGGCCCCAGCGGGCTGCAGTGTGGGAGGCCTCCTCCCAGCATGCCCTCTGGTTGCCTACCGGTGCCCCATGAGCCAGCCGGCGGGAGGAAACTGGGTGAGACAAGGCAGGCTGGCCTGGCACCGGCACCCATCTGTGAAAACCAGAAGTGAGGCAGGGCATTCCCTCAAGCATCTCGCGCAATGCTAGGAAGTGACAGGAGTGGGCTGGTGTGATGCTGACATGCCAGGCCCTGCCCCCCCCCCCCCGTGGCCCCCAGTGTTTGGTCCTGTGGTCTGGAACCCCCACAGTATGAGGCCTACGGAGCCCACCCTCCAAAGCAGCCCTTCCCCCCCCTCCCCCGGGGGAACGGATCTGCACAGTCTGGGGATGAGCTGCAATTCCAGGGGATCACCAGGCCTCGCCTGGAGCCTGGGGGGGGGGGAGGAGGAGGAGGAGGAGGAGAAATTGGATTTATACCCCACTTTTCACTTGGAGTCTCATAGTGGCTTACAATCTCCTTCCCTTCCCCCTTCCTCTCCCCACAACAGACACCCTATGGTGGGGCTGAGAGGGCTCTGAGAGAACTCTCTTTGAGAGAACAGCTCTGAGAGAACTGGCAACTGCATGTGGAGGAGGAGGAGTGGGGAATCAAACCCGGTTCTCCAGATTAGAGTCAGCTGCTCTTACCCACTACACCAAACTCTAAGCCCATAACACCCATCCGGAGGACTACTGATTTAAACATTACTAAGTACACAAATTGGGTTCCCCCCCATGTAACACTTAGCATGAGTTGAAAGGTCTCCTCCGTTCCCACATGCATGAGGCCTGAATCGGATCCCGTCGACTGCGGCATCCATGGGGAAGAGGGGCTCGTTTTCCTGACCAGGAGCAATGGGGGAGGTGCTGTCTGGTCTGCTGAAGACGCCTGCAAGGGGGCCCTGGGTGGCTGAGACGAAGGCCAGCTGACTGTGAAGGACTCGGATTCTCCTCAAGGAGGCCGGGACCAGGCTGGCAGGAGCCATCAACAGGAGAGAGTAAGAGTCCAGCAGGGCTTTGAAGGCAAGCTTCCGTGAGTGTGAGAATACGGGCCAAGGGATACGGTCCACAACAGATCTCCTTAAGCAGAAAGTCCTTTATTTGCAGGAAAGATCAGGTTGGTCCAACACTTTTCCTGGTAGTAATGCCCAAGCATAGAAATGCAACTACAATTATACTTGATATGAAATATGGCCTGCCTACCATCTACCAATCAATAGAGAGAATTACTGGCGCCCAAATACACTGGCTCAATGTTCCCAAGGAAAGTGCGGCAAAATAAGTTCTCAGGGAAAAATACTGTTGAGGATTTTTGGAGAAAATGTTCCCAGAGGAAACGAAGCAAAATAAACACATAACACCTGTGATTCATGTAACACATAACAGGAGGCTCTCCTGTTCAAGGTCGTTAGCCAAGGAATAGCCAGCTAGAGATAAGAGGGGAAGGAAAGCAAATGAGTAATGAGCATGCGCAAAAGCGAAGCAGGCAAGCAAGGCTCGCATTCCAAAGGTGGGAGTCGGGTCACTGATGTGATCTCCCGGGCGGTACCTAAAGGGGTAGAAAGAAACCTTGGAACACAAAGCAATGTTATAAGATCATAACCTGAGGGTAAAACAGCCAGTATTGATACATGTAACTCAGCAATACATTGATCATACCCACGCCTATGGCAGTGCTAACTGACAGTGAGTCACTGAAGGCCTCTGAGGAAGGGAGCAGTGACTGACAGAAGCTCCTCTCCGGCCACAAATGTTGTTACTCTTGAAGGTGCTGCTGGACTCTGGCTCTTTTGCACTGCTACAGACAGACTAACACGGAGCCCCATCTTGATAATTTTGTACAGTGCAATGCCATTGCCTCTTGAATAATTCTGCTGTGCATCATTCGCAGAAAGCCAGGAGAACGGGGGCGGCAGCCCATTCCATAAGTTGCCACTAGTATTTTGGGGGCTCAGAGGAGAACTTCTGCTGTTCTGGTGTCTGAAGAAGTGGGCGGTGACTCAGGAAAGCTCCTCCCCTGCCACAAATGTTGTTGGTCTTGATGGTGCTCCTGGGCTTAGAAGCCAGCTGCCGAAGCAGGAAGAGCTGGCGAGGCCACGAGGTGGCCAAGCCACCCCCGGCCGCGGCAGTGGCCAGAGCAGAAGTGGGCAGAAGCTGCTGGGGGGGGGGGAGGGAGGCCGTCCAGGTATGCAGGGGACAGGGCTGGGCGGGCTGGGGGCGCCCTCGAGGGCTTGCCTGCCTGGGCTTGGGGGGGGGGCAGCGGCAGCCATTCCTCTGAGCCCCAGCAAGCAGGGTGGATGGCAGGTGGAGCTGCTAGCCTGCCGAGGTTGTCCGCTGCCCTGCCTGCCTCCGTGCCAGCATGAGGAAGGGGTGGCCAATCTAAGGAAGGGTATTCAGGGTTCCCGAAAGACTTCAGGGGTCATTTGATGTGATCTGAGGTTTGTTATTTCTCTCTGGACCTTAAAAAAATAAAGAACAGGGCTGCACCTAAACTGAATTTTGAAGCATCTTTTCTAATTCCCAGGTGCTGAGGCCTTCAGGGGAAGCAAGAGAGAGAGAGAGAGAGAGAAAGAGAGAGGAAGGAAGAGGGAGGAAGGAAGGGGGGAGTGTTCGCCCGCCTGGGTCTTCTCCTCCCACACTGGGACACTCTCCTCTCCTCTCCTCCTCCCTGCGCAGGCGGCTGATTGAGGCTGGCTCCGCCTTCTTTCCCTTACCTGCCGGCTCGGCTCGAGCAGTGCGATGGCAGCGGAGCTGGACCAGCTCCTCCAGAGTAAGAGGAGCATCAAGGAAAACCCGGCACAGATGACACTCGAGATTTTAGGCATAGCTCTATGGTATAAGCTAATCTCTACCACAGGGTTTTGCTCAAGACCCACCCTCCACCCCCCATGTCACTGATGTGCCTATGTCACTTCCGGGTCACGCAGGCACACCGGGCACATTCCCCCCCACTCCTGGCATTTGGCCCCCTCCCGAAAAATGTCTGGCTCGGGGCCTGGCTGGCATGGAAGCGCACTTTTGGCACCTGCTGCTTTACCTGGATACCTTTCAGCTAGTTGAGCCTGACGATGGGGACAAGATCCTTGGGGGAGGAGACCAGCCTCCTGTGTTCTGGACCTTTGCCCTGCCTTGCCACTCAAAACCTCCATGGAGGAGGGGGCTGGCCAAGTGGGTGAGGGGAAGGATAAAGGCTTCCTTGAGAGCGGGGGTCGTGCCACTCATGGCCAAGGAGGCAGTGGTCAGGCCTGCCTTAAAGAACCTCTCCTGAAGCGCTCCTGTGCTGGAGAACTCCCGGCCTGGCGCCAGTCTTCCGTCCTTGGGCAAAGTGCTTGAGGTGCGAGTGGCTGCTTCTCCGCTCCAGCCAGGGGCTCTTGGAAGAGGCGGACTTCCTGGGCTCATCTCGGCCTGGCTGTAGGTTGGGCTTCGTAGCAGAGGTTGCTTTGGTCACCTTGCCTGATAGACTCTACAGAGAACTAGACCGGGACTTCGTGGCCCTGCTGGTCCTGCTGGATCTCTCGGTGGCCTTTGAGAACCACTGACCACAGTCTCCCACACCACACAGAGCTTCCGCCAGAAGATCAGGCTTCCAGCTTGGGTTCGGATTCGTCCGGTGTGTCTCAGACAGTGGGCAACTGGAGCCCTCCTTAGAAAACAAAAACCTGGACATGGTCAGCCACCCTTGGGATCACATTCCGGTTGGACTAATGCAGCAATCTTGGTCCAGGCATGGCTTTGGTGATGGGAACCTTCCATTGGTCTGGTGGCTGGTGGGCTGACCAGGGTGGGTTCCGGGGAGCATCTCTCAAGTGGTGGAAGAGCTTCCCCCACTTCCCCTTTGCTTCTTCGCCCAGTCCCAAGTGCTGGCACCGGAAGGGTCCAGGGCTGGTTCACCCCAGCAGCCCCATGTGGCTCTCAGCCCAGTGACTCAAGCGTTCCCGAGGAAGCCTGGTTGGTGCCGTGGCGAAGACCGGCCCCTGGCTCAGATCCAGAGGACAGCGTCAGAGCCAGCTGGCCGGGGGGCGCCCTCCAGGGCACGGCCAGGTCCTGGTGGCCTCGAGCCATTCTGGTGGGTGCAGGGGACTGGGCGGGCCATGCCGCCCTGCCCAACGCCCCCCTTCTCCTCCTCCTTGGCGCGTGGGGCGGGCGAAGGGCAGGCCTGTAGCTACAGTGGGGCATCTCAGGGCTAGGCCCCATGACTTACTGGCAAGGCCCCCCCCCCCGACTTCCCATCCAGCTCAGGGGCCCCGAGGGGCAGCAGGTGCCCCCGAGAAGGGCAGCTCACTGGAAATGTCGAGATAGCAGGCGACAGCCGTGGAAAGGGCCTATGCTGTGCCTGGAGTTATTAGGAAGGGAATTGAAAACAGATCAGCCAGTATCATGATGCTCTTGTATAAATCGATGGTGTGACCTCATTTGGAGTACTGTGTACAGTTCTGGTCCCCACACCTCAAAAGAGATATTATAGCATTGGAAAAAGTGCAGAAAAGGGCAACTAGAATGATAGAAGGGTTGGAACACTTTACCTATGAAGAAAGGTTGAAGCGCTTGGGGCTCTTTAGCTTGGAGAAACGATGGCGGAGGGGTGACATGATCGAGGTTTATAAGATTATGCATGGGACAGAGCAGATAGAGAAAGAAGTACTTTTCTCCCTTTCTCACAATACAAGAACTTGTGGGCGCTCCATGAAATTGCTGAGCAGTCTGGTTAGAACAGATAAAAGGAAGTCCTTCTCCACCCAAAGAGTGATTAACACGTGGAATTCACTGCCACAGGAGGTGGCGGCAGCTACAAGCATGGACTGCTTCAAGAGGGAATTAGGCAAATATATGGAGCAGAGGTCCATCAGTGGCTATTAGCCACAAGGTATAGATAGGATCTCTCGGTCTGGGGCAAGGGATGCTCTGTATTCTTGGTGATTGGGGGAGAGGGCAACAGTGGGAGGGCTTCTAGTGTCCTGGCCCCACTGCTGGACCTCCTGAGGGCACCTGGTGTTTTTGGCCACTATGTGAAACAGGGTGCTGGACTGGATGGGCCACTGGCTTGATCCAACATTGGCTTCTCTTATGTTCTTAAGGAGCCGGGTGTTCCTGCACAGCAATGCGGCCTGAGGGTTCAGATTAAATTACCGTTATTTCGATTAGCCCCTGCCCCCTAAGAAATTTAAATGTCCCCCCAACTGAAAAGAATCCTGGCTAGGGGCCTGGCGAAGGGGGTGGGGGGCTTCTTCGGTCTCCGCTGCAGAGGCTCTGCCGGGGAGGGGGGGGGGAGCCGTGGAGGTGCTCATTTGCATCCTGCCGGCTTAATCCTCCCCGGGTATGCAAATATATGCAAACGGCAATCCAGTGAGAGTCGGAAATAGCAGAGCACATTAAAATCACCCTACTTGAATATTGTTTTATGCAAACGACCTACGTGCGCCGCGTGTCGTGGATTTAAATAGAAGCGCTGTCAGCAGGCGGGTTATTGACCCTCCCGACGAGCGGAGCGGCTGCAGGTGCCCCCCCCCCTTTAATAGAGACAACCGAAATTCATTCATCCTTTCTACCTACCTACCTACCTACCTACCCACCCTGCTCTCGAGCGGGGGCTGCAGCTGCGGGGGGGGGGGGGCGGGGGGAGGAGAGGCCGGCCTTGCTTTGCGGAGCGCTCCCGGCTCCAGCAGCCCGCGCTCTTCCGAAGGCAGAAGCCCCCCGTCGCGTCTTCAGAGGGGCCGTCCTCCTGACTGACACGTGGTGGTCCGTATGCAAAGTGGCCCCGGGCCGGGGGGGGGAGGGTGTCTGGGGCTCCGACCGGGCTCCTCCTCCTCCTCCTCCTCTTCCTCCCCCCCCGGCCCCCCCTTCCGCGGATCCTCCTCCCGAAGCCGCCCGGGCCTCAGCAGAGCCCCCCACCCCCCATCTCCACGTCAGGGAAGGGCTGGCCATTGCCGCCCAGCTCCTCCGGAGCCCTTGCCTCTTTCCCGCCGGGCGGCTGGGGGAGGGCGGGGTGCAAATCCCGGTACCGCCCCGTGAAGCTCACCCCCCCCCCAGTGCCCTTGGCCCGCCCACCCTCCAGCTCTCCATCTGAGGTGCCCCACAGGGGTGGGAGGCTGGGTGCTCCACAAGGATCCCAACCGACCCTTCCGGAGGAGGCGGCGGCGGCGGCCTGCCTGCCTTCCTTACCCGGCTGCTGCCAGATGGCTGATTCAGAGCTGCCCGGACTCTGCTTTATTTCGGCTTTAATTTTATCTTTGACGAAACTGAAACTGGGTGCTGCTGACTCTGGTTTTTCGGCCTAAGAGCCAAAGAGGAGAAATGCATGGATGGAGACTTAATGTAGTTAACCGTTAAATGAATTACATTTTTTAAAATTATTTTCATAGTAACAGTTAACTAATTTGCTGGTGTGTGTGTGTATGTGTGTGTTTACTAGAATAAGTATCAGACCTGAGGACTCAAGTGTCCTCATCCTTGCTTTGATAAACTTAATAGTGAAAACCACTTGACTAGTAACTGACTGGTCAATTGGCCAGATTTTTGGACCAGCAAATGGCAAACCCTTGTCCTCCAGGCAGGCCGCAGCTGCTGTGTCTGAAGACTGTCTGTTGCACCTGGTTCCAGCTTGGAGCCCTGGAGACTCAGGTTCAAATCCCTGTGCTGCCATGGAAGCCTTCCAGGTGACCTCAGGCCAGTCATGCATGCTCAGCCTAACCTACCTCGCAGGGCTGTTGTTATAAAGACAACATGGAGAAGAGGAGACTGCTGTAAGCCACTGTGGGTCCCCAGGGGTATAAATGAAGCACCAAACTTGAGACCAACAGCCCGCGCCCCGGGACTCACCAAGCCTGCAGACAGCATGAGAGACCCTTCAAGAGGAAAGGCCCCGGGTCAAAGGGGGCAGGTCCCGGGAGCTGAGAAAGGAGAGTGACTCAGGGTGTCTCTGGAGCGTTTGACTGCTCCAAGATGCCTCCTGGGGCTGTTAAGAAAGCACCCTGCCCCCCTTGGACCTGGGGCAGGCACCGCCAAATCCAGCTTTCTCTGGGGGCACCTTGCCAGCAGCCCTGCTGATCATCCTGCACATACCCAGAATGCATGAAAAACTGTGGCTGTGGAAGACGCAGTTTGTGCTGCACAGGTGGGAGCCGGACCGCATCATGCCTCTTAGGCGGAGGGACCCCACCGCCCCCACCCTACTTGCTTTGCTCTTGGTGTCAGGCTCTGCAAAGCCTGGGCGCCTCTGTTTCCAAGAGGGCCCTGGAAGTTGTCAGGAGACCCTTCCCCAGCTCATTGTCTTAAAGAAGACATTCAGTTACCTCGGCCGCAATGCTTGGCCGTTCTCTGATCATCTGCTAAGGGAGAAATAACTAATATGTAGCATGCTGTGTCATAGATAATTATAGGGAACATCACTTGTAAGGGAAGCAGGCTCATTCCTGCTTCTGGGGCATGGAGGAAGGCTGCTGTTCAGAACAAAAAACATGGGAAACTCGGAATGGGGGGGAGGCTTCCTGGCGTGTGGTAACAATGACGGGTTTGGGTCTGCTGTTTCTCAATCCCTGTCCCAATCTCCTGGGCAAAGTAGAAAAGGGAGAACCGGTACCGCCCCCACCCCCTCGGCCAGCTCTGATAGGGAGAAAGCCTCTGGTTGAAATTCCTGGAAGGGACATAGAATCAGAGATTTGGATGGACCTCCAGGGTCATCTAGTCCAACCCCCTGCACAATGCATGAAATTCACAAATACCTTTCCCTCCACACCTGCACTCACCACTGTTCCATGCCCAGAAGATGACCAAAAACCTCCAGGATCCCTGGCCAAACTGGCCTGGAGAAAAATTGCTTCCTGACCCCAAAGTGGTGATCAGCATTTCCCTGGGCATGTAAAAAGGGCCATGAGAACTAAGCACTGATGCAACCTCCAGTCTGCTGGGATCAGGTCCCCTGGTGAAAACAGCGGCTTTGGAGGGTGGACCGTACAGTGTGATGTCCTGCTGAGCTTCCTCACCTCTCAACCTCCCCAGCCCCCCCGGCTGCATCTCAATATTTCCAGGGATTTCCCAAACTGTAACTGGGAACGCTGAGGCCTTTCCCTTTCTCTGATGCTGCCACTCAGGACTGGGATTCAGAGGTTTACTGCCTCTGAATGAGGAGGTTCTCTTAACTCAGTAGACATTTCTTTCTCACTCTCACCCAGTCCAGACCCCATCAGCACATATTTAAAATGGGGGGGGGGGGTTTGCTCCAGCATCCATCAGTTTACCCTTGCCAGCCCTGGATGCCATTTGCCACTCTGTTGCCCGCTGTACGCGCTTTACAGTTGGCCACGGTGGTTTCTGCCCTCCGGAATAATTTGGTATCGCCTGCATATCTGACTGCTGTTTTGCTCACCCCTAATCCCATAGCACTTATGAACTAACTGAATAGCCCTCGTCTCACCACCAATCTCTTGGGGACCCCACTGATTCTTATTTGGCTATTTTATGTGCTTTCTGATTGTAAACCCCCCGCGCCCCCCCCCGGTTCTTTATGCATTAGATTTGGCCAAATTTTACACATTATGCAAAAGGCTGGTGGCACTGCATATGTGGCATGGGCCGCATTCTTGCTGTTCTCCCCCCACCCCCGCAGCACAGGGTTGTGCTTCCCATTTACCCCCCCCCCCAAGTTATCCGCTGCTTCCAAGCTTGGGAGGGGCCCACAGCCTTAACAGGGGGGTTCAATTGTACAAAGCTGGCTGCAAAAAAACCTTCCCTCAGAGAAACTGCTTGGTTGTTTTTGAGATGTTGTGCGCTACTCCACAGGACTGCAGGGCAGAGGGCCAGAGCCAGGGTGCCACCTCTTCTAAAACTGCCGCTCGCCGGGCTCTGTGGGTGTGCGCTGTGTGCTGTGTGCGTGCACGGCTACCGCTTGGGAGGAGAAGGCCCACTCTTCTCGTTCGGCTCCTGGCACCAGGACTCAGCCTGTGTCCCAAAAGTGAGTGGCAGCCGCATTATGGCTTGTCGAAACTCAAGGACAAAATTTACAGCTGTAAATTCCTCTCTCTTCAGGGTGGTTAATTATCTTAATTACTTTTATTATCTTTTATCTTTTCAGATCCTAAATTGCTTATTTCTGCTTGTGTAGCCAAAGGGGGTTGCATATATTTTTTTTATTGGTGCGCAGTGAGCAAAGGCACCAGCGGAGAGATCTTCCTCATGTGCCTTGTGGGTCTGCCGGGGAGACGTGAGCAGCAGAACTTTGATGTATCGCGAGGCTCCTCCCTGGGATTTTAATTGCACTGCAAAACAAGCGAAACAAACTTTGGTGAAATATGGGCCAGCAGGGCAGCAAGCAGCCCCCCCCTTCTTGCCACCCCCCCCCCCCCCCAACCAAAGGCCTGGGCCCCAGGAAGAGGATCCGACCCCCATCGCGGGAGACGGGCAGGTGACTGTGATGGCGTGGATGGTCAGGAGGGGGAAGAGGGCAAGTGCCCTCACCCGCAGGAAATTCCAGGATGGGCACTTGTCTGACAGGACTGTGAGGCCGCTAGAGGTGCTGGGGGCTGGAGCAGAGAGAGGCCATCATCCCGTGGATCTGGAGGGGAGGAAGGCCATGATGCTCTGAGAATTCTCAGCACCTTCACCAAACTACAGTTCCCAAGACCCTCCTGTGACAGCTAAACTGGTCCCGACCAAGCAGAAGTCTGTAGCGTCGCTGGTTTGTAGACGTCTGTAGTTTCTTTGCTAAAAGAAAGTCAAGGAGAAGAAGGAAGAGTCGATTTCCCTTCTGAGCCTCCACTCAAGTTCTACAGTACAAACCCGAAGACGTTGACTAAGACGACGCTCTGATCCACAGGAGCTCAAGAACCGTTTTGAGGGGCTTGAGAAGGGGACTGAGACAAGAGTGGAAGAAGAGCCACAAAGACCTGGGAAAGGGAGTGAAGAGGGCATGGTGCCGCATGGAAGTGGAAGGAAACGGAAAATGGTGATTGTTGGGGACTCTCTGCTCAGGGGTGTGGAACGTAGTGTGTCCAGGCCGGATCCCCTACTCAAAGAGATGTGTTGCTTATTTGGGGACAGAATTCAGGATATTACAGACCGACTGCCAAAACTGACAAGACCGACTGATCAGTGCCCGTCTGTTCTGGTTCATGTGGGGACGGATGTCATGGCCGCGAATACCATCACGAAAACGGAAGAGGACTATGAAGCTCTTGGAAGGCCATCCTTTCAGAGGGTGGCACGGCCGGCCTGCAGAGGAACAGCGACCGTTCCAGTCCAGGAGCACCCCAGGGGCCAGCCAGGTGTCCAGGGTCTGGGCTCTCAGCGGGAGGGAGAAGGCGTGTCCTCCTCACTCCAGAGGTGGCCGGCTCCAGGAACTGCCTTTGCAACGCCCACCCCCCTCATGGGGGGGGGGCTAGTCCAGCCCAGTGACTGTGGGCTTCACCTCTCTGCTTGCACAGTGAAGCCCTGGAGGAATGCCAGGCCTGGCTTGGGCTGGAGAAGAGGGCGGGTGTCAACCAAGATTTTGGTCGCTCTAGGGCAGGGTTGCCAGCTCTGGGTTGGGAAATAACTGGAGATTTCAGGGGTGGAGCCTGAGGAGGGTGGGGTTTGGGGAGGGACTTCATTAAACAGGATACAGTGCCATTGAGTCCACCCTCCAGGGGAACTGATCTTGGTCATCTGGAGATCCATTGTAATAGCAGGAGATCTCCAGGTGCCACTTGGAGGTTGGCAACCCTACTCTAGGGTGCTGGCCCGTGAGCCACCTGGAGCTGCTGTGGGAGGCAGCCAGGCCAACTTGGGGGCCTCGTGGGGTTTAGCCTGGCAGCCTGTTCTCAAAGGCGTGTGCCCACAGCCAGCAAGGCTGGCACAGAGGCCCCTGCTCTTCTCCCTGTCCTCACATCCCCCCCCCCCCCCCGCCAACCAGCAGCCCCTGCATTGCTGAGAGACTCCAGAGTTGGGACTTCTGGGGCTCGGGAGTCCAGCAGCACCTCCCTTCCCCAAACCAACCCCAGCTGCAGCAGAGGCCGGTCTCCTTCCTGCCAGGGACTGCTCTTGGCTTCTCCCCTCCCCCTTGTCTGCTTTTGAAAGGCAGCTGAGCCCTTGGGGAACAGAAGACTAGTGAAGCAGCATATTGGGGGGGGGACAGAGGGAACAGAAGGAAAGGAAAGATCTTAACAGACACTCTCCCTGGATGTGCCAAGGTTTCCCCCCCCCCACCCCCGGAACTGGATTTCCCATAGATTGCATTGCAGTGCCTTTCCTCCTGCGGGGGGTTGGGGGGGGGGGAGAAGCCAGAAAATGCAAGCCTTCTCTCAGTGCTGCAGGCCAAAAAGAGCTGGCCCCCCTGGAAAGAAGAACTTCAGTCTTCCAGCAGCCAGCTCGCAGGGAGAAAGAAAGAGAGGGCACTTTTCATGTGCAAATGACAGGGAAGGCTGTCACCCCCTCCCCCTTTGCTGTGCCCCCCCCTTCCAGGGGAGAGGGCAGCTCACAGCTCTGGACAAGGAGAGAGCCAAAGGGGGCGGGGGGGGCCCTGCCCTTTCCTTCTGTCCTCCTGGTGGCCCCCCCCCCTCAGCTCGCTCGAGAAGGGGCCTTGCGCACCCCCACGGGCCCTAGCACCCACCGGGCCCTGGGTGGCCAGCAGCTAATGGGGCCCCTTCTGCATCCTCCTGCCACTCATGAAAACGGCACTGTGCCCCACTGAGGCCCCTCCCCTCCCCAAACCCCACGCTCCTCAGGGAGCACCCCTGAACCCCCCCCCCCCCCGGTGTCTCCCAACCCCGAGCGCTGGCAACATCAGTCCAAAATAGGGCTTCCACAGGCTCCCCCTCCCAAAGCAACCCTTTTCTCCGGGGGGAACTCACCTCTGTCACCTGGAGATCAGTTTTAATCGCAGCCCATTTCTAGCCGCCACTACCTGAGATGCGAGAGCTCCAGAAGCTCCTTGCTCCACCCCCCTCCGGACCGGGGTGGACAGGGGAGCAGAGTGGGAGGTGGCGTGGCCCCCCTGGGGGGGGGGGAAGTCTTGTGGTCGCTTGGGCCCAGGACCCCCCACAAAGCAGTGTCCGGTTTCCAAGGAACAGGAGACTGGGCAATAAAAGGAGCATGAGCAGACACCAAGAGAGAGTCACACGGACGAGGGCTAGGGCTAGACTGCTGCAAGGCGCTCCACGTGGGGCTGCCTTTGAGAAGTATTTGAAGGCCTGACTTTGCCTTTTACTGCATCGGTCCCTCCATGGCCCCTCGAGGTCCGTGCTGTCCACTCAGACTGGCAGCGGCTCTCCGGGGTCCCAGGCAGGGCTCTTTCTCATCACCCCCTGCCTGGCCCTTTGAGCTGGACATGCTGGCAGGGGATGAACCTGAGACCTTCTGCATGCCAAGCGGAGGCTCTGCCACTGAGCTGTGGCCCCTCCCCAACTGAGTGCAGAAACCTTGGTTGGTGCAGACTGCTGCAGCCCAGGTGTTGATGCCTGGAGTGGGTTGAGGGGGTCAGAGGGACCCCACATCACTCCAGCCTTGGCCTTTCTACCTTGGCTCCCAATTTGTTTCTAGGCACAATTAAAGTTACTGGCCTTGACCTTTAAAGCCCCTCATGGTCAGTGCCTGCAGGAAGTTGCTCAAACTGCAGCTCTGTTGCACTGGAATCTTTGCAAGAAGTATGGCTTACCATCAGCCAGAAATTCATGGGAGCACAAACCAGACAAGATCATGGAGAGTGAGGAAACAAAGATTCTTTGGGACTTCTGACTGCAAACAGGTAAACACCTGCTGGAGTATAACACCCCTGATATCACAATTGTAGGGGGGAAAAATGAGAAATAGGGTTTGGATCATTGACAGTGTAATCCCAGGAGAACAGAATAGAAAAGAAAGAACAGGAGAAGATCATGAAATACCAAGACCTCTGGAAGAAGAAGGTGACCATCATGCCAGTTGTCATTGCAGCCCTTGATACAGTGCCTGAAAGTCTCGAGAAACACCTGGACATTCTGGGCATGGAGCAAATAACACCGGCTCAGCTCCAGAAGACAGTGCGGCTCGGAACAGCAAAAGTCCCGTGACGATACCGCTTGCCATCCCCAAGAACTTGGCAAGATCTCGAACTGCAGGACACCACCTACCAGTCAAATACATGACTGTGACAATCTATAACCGCAACAGCAACAACAGCAGCAGCAGCAGGATTACTAAAACACAGCATGTTAGGCATGGTACAAGGCGAACCACGTTTCCTTCACAATGAACTTTTGTAAGTTGTTGCTCATTCCTTCTCTTTTGGTGTGAGTGGGGACTCAGGCAGACTCACGTTGAAATGCGGGTTCTTTGTCTTTACTTGGTCTCATTTTGCTGCTGCTGCTGCAGGCCAAGAGGCCTCCCTTCTCACAGACTCTGCTGGAGGGACCGCACTGCAAGACCGGCCTGCACAGCCGCAAGGAGCTGCCGCGGCTTCTCTGCCAGCCCTGCACCTGGCGGTACCTGGTGGCAGGCAGACTGGCTGCGGGAGATGAAGAAGGGACATGCTCCTTCCTCTGTCTCTATGGACACGTAGCCCACCTTGGATGGTTTGATCTTCATTTCAGAAAGGAGAAAGAGGCGGTCTGCCTTTCAAAGACCCCTGGCTTTGAAGGCCGTGAATTTTAAAGAGGCACGTAATTAGTGGCTTCTTGCTTCTTCTTCCTCCTCCTCCTCCTCAGCTGCCTCCCCCCCCCCCCACCCCCGCCTGCATAAACATTCGACAGGCAGCTCTTCCAGACACTTTTTAATAGAATCGCTTAAAACAATTAATTACCAGAGTTTTCATTCAAGCTGCAGTGGAGAAGATATGCCAGCAATAAAAGGCATTTATTCCTTGGTTTCTGGAGGCCTGTTTGTTATTAGCATGTAAATTAAATCATCACAGATGTTCCATTTTTAATCTGGGGATGTGAAGTGTGGGGCTAACGGCCGCCCAAACCACCAACCTGACTCCATTACTGGCACATTCATTAGGAACGGGGGGTGTTATTGGAGATCATCTTTTTTTTTTGATATATTTTTAAGCCAATTAACGGGATGATTTGTTCCCCCAACCCCCCATTTGTTTGGCCCTTGCCGGGGACATGTGAGGCTTTTGCCCAGGCCCAGCGTGACTCTGACTGAGAAACACCCCCCCCCCCCCCCTTCAAAACAGGAGCCTCCAGGGCAGCTGGCTAGGCTGGTTTCCTGGCTTCTGAGCCAGACCAGGGGTTTGGTCAAGAAGGCTCCAAGTCTGGAGTTGGCTGGTGGGCCGATAAGTCACGTCCTCCTCCCCATGTGGTGGAGAGGGGGCTTTGAGCTGGCACATGAATGGCAGGATGAGTCTTCACATGATCGGAACTCAGAGGCGCTCTCCTGTTTTAACTTTGTATGAACTGGCTTGAAAAGAACAGGGCCCTCCTGGCCCCAGAGCGGCTGTTGGCTACAAGACATGGGAGGCATCAGACTTTGGATCAGCATGAGTTTCCTCAGTAATGCCATGAGTCTGGAAAGGACCTCTGATGATTTGACACAGGAGTTCATTCATTCCTTGCAAAACCTGTTTTAAAGCTGCAATGAAACTGGGGAGAAATTCTTGATCAAATTCTTGCCAGCAAAATTTTAAAAATTTCCCCATAATTTGATTTTTTAGGAAAAAACTCCTCCCAGTTGTAAAACCTATTTGGGAGTTTTAAAGCAGATAAGACAAGACTTAAGAACAGCTGCAAAATTGATAATTGCAAAAAAAAAAGCAAGAAATTAAATTGTGGATTCAAAAAGTGTAGTATTTGGTAAAATTATCATTATTATTGGCAACCCACTGTGAGCCATTCAGTGCAGAGGGAGAGAGGGCTAAAAATCAAAATAAATATATAATCTAGTTTCAGAGAGCCAGGGTGGCTGAGTTTCTGTTTTTCCAGCTGTTGGCAACTTTTCTTAAGCTGTTGGTACCAGACACTTGGGTTGGCTACTGACTTTTATAATTTCTTCTTTCATGTACTTTATGTTATATTTGCTGTTATAATGTTAATTTGTTAAAATTATAAATAATCAACAAAGCAAATGAGCAAGCAAATGAATACATTGCAAGGTTTATTTCAACAACTATAAAACTCATTTTTTAAAAGGAACACCTTTGAAATATAACTGAAATTTTCAATCTAAAATTTTCTAAATTGAAATTTTGGATTTCCTCCCTCCTTAGCTTGGTTCTGTTTTCTTACAGCTGTAATTTTAGGTTGAGAACTCTTGGAAAACTTTAAAGATTTGGAGGATCCCCGCAGGCCCCAGCCCTCATGCAGCAGCAGGGTCCAGTGGGGCTGAAGCAGACAAGAGGGACCTCCTCCCTCCAGACCTGGCTGGGCATGCCCAGCGGCCTCCCCCTAGCCTGAAGCCCTCAGGGGGGGGTGTGTGTGTGTGCACACGCACCGTGGCCTATGAGGGGCCAATAGCAGCTCCTGAGCAATCTCTGCCCACCCCCTGTGCAGCTTCCTTTCCCCGCCCCCAGAGTGGACAGAGTGCCCCCAGTCCCGGCAGCTGGTTGCCTGTTGGCTGGCTTTCAAGGGGCTGGCTGTCAGAGGGTGTCAGGCCATTGGTCGGCTAGCTGGTGTGGAGACCTGTTGTGCATCCATCCACGTGTGAGCGCACTGGGCCTGAGTGAAGATGGGCCAAGAAGGAAGAAGTCCTGGCATTGTCTCCAAAACCCCAGCGGCTCATGGAGTCCAGTGGGATTTAGGCCTTTTCCCTGCGAAGATGGCCTCCGAGCACGCAGGTTGCATGGTGTGTGGGGGAGCCTCCCAGAGCAGGCAGGTGGGCTTCTCTAGGCAGGCACCCCCCCCCCCCACACACACACTGCAGCCTTGGACTGTTCATGCTGGCAGACGTGGTTCTTGTTGCTGAAAGAAGCAACGAATGTGGCAGACAGGCAGGAGGTGTGTCACAATCTCGACCAGGGGTGCCGACTCAGTGCTGCTGTGAGAGCCATTCAGGATCCATGCCATGCTGCGCAGTGGAGGGCCCTGGGTGGCTGACGCGTAAATGAATCCCTGTCGAGGCAGAAGACTTTCCTGGAACGCGGCTTGCCTTTGCACCGAGTGCCCTGTCTGGAATCGCTGCAGCTCATTCGACTGTGAAGGCCCTGTTGGCCTAGCTATTCCACGTCTCAGTTCTCTCCTGCCTCAGGCCTGGGGGGGGGGGGGTTGTCCTTCTCAGAACGCTGGGCAGGCAGCCTCTGGCCGGTGTGAGGCCTGGCCAGGAAACCGTGTTATACACACCCCCTCCGGGCTCAGGACCTGCCTGTGTAAAGGTGAGCAGCAGCCAAGGTGCGCATCGATGCATCTGCCTCCTGCCACTTTCCGCGTGAGCAGCGACAGGGAAGACAGTCGGGGCCTGGCTCAAAGGGGAAAGCTGTCGTTCCTGCATTCCTTGACTTTGAAGCATTTGGATTTGGGAGGGCTTGAGATGGATAACTGCAGGATTTAAATACATCTGTATCTCCCTTAAACAACAGCTTGCCCAGAGAGAGTCATACGGCTCAAGTCTTGGGTTGAGGGCATACCCAACTAACTCCTCTTGAGATGGGGAGGAGGGCAGAAAGAGAGCCTCGAGCTTTCTGCTGCTCCCATTCTGGGTCGGTCTGTTGACGGAGGGCGGTGTCCTTGGCCGCTCTCCCTCTTAGGGCCAGTGGCAGAGAGCCGGTGGGGTGGGGGTCTGAGGAGGACCTGGGAGGCCCCAGTCTGACCCCTGCTCCTGACACAGGAGCTCCCTGGATGACCTGGGGCCGGCCAGCCACACACCCTCGCAGCCTCACCTACCTGGCAGGGTTTCTGTGAGGATCAAACAAAGGAGAAGAGAAGGATATCAGAACAAAGCTGGACTCCAAAGTTGGGCACCTTGAAGACCAACAATGTTTTACTCAAAGTATAAGCTTCCGTGCGCAAGCACACTTCCTCAGACACAATGAAATGGAATCTCCTCAAGCCCCACTTACAGGAAAGAAGAGGGTGGGAGGGGGCAGCCCTTAGGAAGGGCCAGTCACCGCCAAGATGCACGAATCGGACTGAAATTGGGTCAGGTGGCTGGCAGTAAGATCAACGGGTGGCAGCAAATTAGCACGTATATGCAAGGGTTAACAAGGAGGTGGGAGAGCGAAGCTAGAGTCCAGCGGCCCCCCCCCCCAAGACAAACTGAGCTCCACCCTGGGTACATGTGAGAATAGAGACTCAGCATGTGCACACTTCTTCACATACATTGAAACAGATTTCCTCAAATATTACATGCAGGTGTGTATGGGGAGGTTAGTTTCCAGGAAGAGCTAATTAGAGTCAGGATGCATAAGTAACTGGGCAATAAATACAGCTAAGATTTGGAATAATGCATTTGGTAGAACACGTAAAGAGCAGCAAACTGACATACAGATAATAAAGGAGTTAACTGATAATAAAGGAGTTAATAAAGGAGTTAACTGAGAGCCAGTTTGGTGTAGTGGTTAAGTGCGCGGACTCTGGGAGAACCGGGTTTGATTCCCCACTCCTCCACTTGCACCTGGCTGGATGACCTTGGGCAAGCCATAGCTCTGTACCAGCTGTTCCCTCAAGGACAGCTTGGGAAAGAGCTCTCTCAGCCCCACCTACCTCACAGGGTGTCTGTTGTGGGGAGGGGAAGGGAAAAGGAGTTTGTAAGCCGCTCTGAGACTCCCTTGGGGAGTGGAGGGCGGGGTATAAATTCAATCTCTTCTTCTTCTTCTTCTTAACAACAGATGTGAGAACCAAGTTTGAGTCCAGTGGCCCATTTAAGACTAACAAAGTTTAATTTCCGGGTATAAGTAAGAACTGAGTGACTTAGCATGTGTACTGAAATAAGAAGCCAACATCTCTGTTAAGTCCTGGGGGTTCCAATGTCCTGAGTGTTGTAATATCTTGTAATTCAGCAATCTCCTGTTGCAGTCTGTTTCTGAAGTTGGTATCAGTCACTTGGGTCCCCACTGGGGGGAAAGGCAAGGTATAAATGAAGTAAAAATAAATCAAGATACCTACATGCATGACTGACACCCTTTGTGTGTGTTTTATCTCACTTTCTACTAGGAGGGGGAGGGAATGCCCGGAGGAGCAGCAAAGGGCATGCAGCTCTCTCCTCTCCACTGCTGCCTGGCCTGTCTCCCTGTGGCAGAGGTCAGCTTCTTCAGCTGGAGGGGCCCTGCCACCAGCCCCTGGGCATCCAATCAGAGGCAGGGTCTTCTGCCTTTGAGCTGCCAAGCCATCCTCCAGCCATCCTCCGCCTCTCTGGCTGTGCACAAAATGCACCCCCCCCCCCCCGGACTGGCTTCTTTGCATGTGTCGGTGTGTTTCAAAGGAAGCCGCCTGAGGAAGGGTTGCCAGTCTAGCTGAAGATTGGTTTGGCTCATCTGCTTAGTGCAAAATTATGCATTTCCCAGGTAAAAATGCAACAATTTCCCATGTGACGGTTTAGATGCTGCCTGTCACTGTTCTGGGTGTCAGAACTTAGACAAATCATTGCTCTTAACTTAAGAAGCTGGGAGGAGCAGTGAAGGGTGGTGAGTGCAGAAGGTGTTGGCTTCTGGCCAGGCCTTCTGGGCAGTGGTTTTGAGCGACGGCACCAATCCGCTTGTGCCCCTTGCGCATTTGATACTGGAAAGAAGCAAAGGAAGTAGCTTTGGGCGCAGAAGAGCATCTCTACTGAGCTGATTCCGGGGGGGGGGGGGAGGGAAGGGGAGGTGTCGCCCGGTGGCTCTGAAGCAACAGAACAAAGTTTGAGTCCAGGGGTACCTTTAAGACCCACAACGTTTTATGCAAGGTATGAGCTTTTGTGTGCACACACATGAACGGCCTTAAAGGTGTGCGTGCGCATGAAAGCCTATACCCAGAACTGAACTTTGCGGGTCTGAAAGATTTATTTATTTATTTATTTTACGCATTTTTACCCCTGATGCCCCTGGACTCATGCTGAGCTGAATCTGAAATACGCTGGATTGTTGCTTTCTAAGGCTCAAGGAATCCGGAGACATTCCTTCCAAACAGACACACGGTTGAGCCATATAGCCCAGATGCCACGGGAACACGGCCACGCACCACCACGCAGCAGAAGAGCTGTTTGGCAGGTCAGACACCTGGGGGGCACAAATCCCAGTCCTGGTGGGGCCGTGTTCCTCTCAGTCCCCCCCTCCCCCCATGCTATCACCAGCTCTGGTGAGGAACGCGCAGCACCTGGGGTCGACAGTTCTGTGCTGACCCTGCTGGTTGTCAGCTGTCCCACAGAGCAGGTGTCGGGGTTCAGCTGCACACCCCCCTGGCCCCCGCTGGCTCTGCCTGTTAAGCGATGCCCTTGGGGCTCTCTGCTCCTCACCTTGACTCTGCTGAGCGGCCTGTAGAGAGGTCTTCGGCCACGGGGCATTTGACCTGGCATGCCTCCTAGTCTTGGCCTTTCAGGCATGCCGCTGACTGGGAACTCCCAGCATCCTGCCAGCGGTACGTCTTTCCTTCAGAAGGCACAGATCTCTGGTGCAGCTGAGTGAACCTCCCTCCCTCTCCCGGGAAGGGTTCCTGAGCTCTGACCCCAGAGGGTGGGTGTTGGGAGGGGGGAGACACACCTGGAGGCATTTCTAGTGGCTTTCAGGTAGCTTCTGGGGCCTCCTTTGGCTGCGATGCTTCATTACAAAACGTAGTGGGAACTAGGCAGCCCTGTGGGTTTGGACCCCATGTGCCCAGCAAGGTGCGTTTGACTGAGTTCTCTTATGGCGGCTGGTAGGAGACGCTCTCTCTCTCTCTGGCTGTTGCATTTGCGGGCAGAGAACTGGGATTGGGACCCACGAGAAGAAGGCGGCCCCCTCTCCTCCACAGAGCCCTCTCATCAGATTCCTGGCCTGGGCAGTGTCCAGACGGGCATGCCAAGCCCCTCCTGCCGGGTGTGCCTGGGGGCACCTCTTGCTTTGCCGGGTGTGCCAATCAATGCCAGACGTGGGGTCACCTTGGAGGGACCCTCTTTTCCTTTGCGGCTTTCAGTGCTCCCACAATGACAGCCTCATGAATATGGATAGAGCTGCTCAGATATTCAGCAGCAGGAACAGATAGAAAAAGGATCCTATTTGCATCTCCCACAGACGACAACAAACTGCCGGGGAGCAGAAAGAAATTCTGGCTCTTTCTAAGGGAAAGGGGATGGAAGCAGTTCAAGCTGCCGCTCTGGGCCCGGAGGCCTCGTCTGGGCAAGGGGCACACCCCACCACTCCCTGGGGGGGGGGGTCCTTTGGTGTTTTGGGTGGCCAGACAGTCTCAGTCTCCCGGCCAAAAGGTGGGGCTGACCCAAACGATGTGGCCTGCCTTTGGAGAGCACAGGCTTTGTCATCCATTTGGTGTGTTGTGTGCGGGGAGGACTTGGGGGAGGGTTTGGATCCAATTGCTGTCGCTTTTTCTTTGCTGCATACAAGTGAATGGGGACGTGGGCTCCATTTATTTGTGTGGAATCGGAGGAGAGGGGGAGGGGGATGGACAGGGTTGCCCTCAGACCTCGGGCTCTGTCGTCTCAAGTTTCCGGGGGACCTAGGTTCTCCCCAGAGGACAACAGGACAAGGAGCGGGTGGGTGCTCGAGAGGGCTCCCTGATCCACTGACTGGGCTGTGCCAGCCCGGAGGGTGCTCTTGGGGCACCAAGGGAGGCCTGGTCAGGCTGCACAATCCCCCCCCCCACCCAAAAAATGAAGGACAGCGGCATCTGCATTGGCACGACTCATTTGTGCCCTGCGACTCCTCCCCCTCTCCCCTCCTGCCCCCCAAAGAATGTGATAAGAGGTTCTACTAAGGTTGCCAACTCCAGGCTGAGAAATTCCTGCAGAGGGCAGGGGTGGCACCTGGGGAGGGCAGGGAGTTCAGTGGGCTGTGATACCACGTAGAGGCCACCCTTCGAAGGTGGCTGGGGAACCGACCTCTCTGGTCTGCAAATCCGTGGTCATTCCAGGAGAATCCCAAGCCGCAACTGGAGGCGGGCACCTCTGGGGGCCACACAGCTGTGATCAGTGTTTATCAGCCCAGGTGTCTCCAGGCCTCCTGCACTGGAGGAAGCACAAACTTCTCTCCCCCCCGCCCCCCCCCCCCCCCCGGGCAACCCATTCCTGCCTATCAGCTCTCAGTGGGCCATGAGTGCCCTGCCCTTCCTGCTCCCGGCAAACAGGCAGGAGCCCCCCTCCTCTGGTTCCCATCCCTTTCCAGGCAAGCCCCCCACGGCAAGTGGCTGTGTCAACAGAAGAGAGATCTCGTGGGAAATGGGTATGCTTTTTCTGGAAGCTTGCTAGGGAAGTTCGTAAATACCAAGCTGATTTTGAATTGAATGGAAGGCAGCTCATCCATCACCACTGAAAAAAGCGGCCTTTGCAATTCCACCCCCACCCCACCCCCCCCAAAAAAGGGAAAGGAAAGGAAACGTTTAGCAGAGAGGATGCCTTTTGGCAGGTGAATCCCTCTGACTGTTTCAGAATGGGGGGGGGGGAGCGTTTGCTGCCTCCTCTTTCAGCCAAAGGGGGATTCCCTCCCCACCCCCCACTGCAAACAGCGCAGGCTTTTGCAGAAGAAAACATGTTTGAACGGCCTCCCTGGAGATGCCAGCACAGTCTCTCCAGGCCGGGAGTCCAGGGGGAAATGGAAGACTGACAGCTCCATCCTAAGAGGATTGACCCCCTTCGAAACCCACGGAGGCTTAAAAGGGTGTGTGTGTCTCTCTCTCTGTTGAGGAGTGCGCTGTTAGACTTTTGCCTGGCTCTGGGGGCTCCCCTTGTTGAGGAAAGGCCGCCCAGCTTTGTCACATCCCTGGCTGCTCACGCCTGTTTGCATCTCCAGGGGGCTGTCGCTGGCTGTGGCCTGCAATATACCTTCAGCAGCTGAGAAGTGGACTTAGGGGAAGGAAGGAAGGAAGGAAGGAAGCCGGGCAGTTTTTAAGGAGAGGTCTGGACACTTGAAGCCAAGTTGGCAGGCTGCGCCGAGTGCCACACTCGCCAAAGCAAAGCAAGGAGAGAGCGCGAGAGAGGATTAAATGGGGATGTTACCTTTACTCTTGTCAAATCCCTAGTAGAAACATTGGTTAATGCCCTTAAAAAAGGCCCATTACCGCAGGGCAGTGAGTCAAAGAGCCCAGCTGCCCTCCGGCTCAGTTCTCTCCTTCCCGGATAATGGAATGACCCCTCGCCTGCCCGGGCTCTGCCGCACGATAATAGCAGCGTGAGCCGTGTGAAGAAAGCGGCTATTTTGGGAATCCAATTGAAAGCGCGCCGGAGCTGATGTGACAGGGGCAGGAGGGAACAAGATGCAATGTTCCCGAGGAGGGGGAGAGGGAGGAGGAAGGGGGAAAAATTGAATTTGGGAGAGCAGCGCTGACAGTGACCTGTGGAAGGCAGAGGCTGGCCGGGTCAGAGCAAGGAGGGGGCCCTCCGATTCTGAGGGGCTGCCCAGCAGCAGCCAGCCCTCGAGGACCAGGTGGTCTCCGGCCACTCAGACCAGGGGGGCAGGCGGGGGGGGGGGGGTCTGAGCACCCTTCTGGGTGGCACCAGCACAGGGCAGCAGGTGAGGAGGACTCGGCGGGCCTTGCCACACTGCGCCTCAGGGGCAGGCCTTTGGCAGTGCCCCTGGCTGGCGCCAGCCAGGCAGCCTTCTCCTCCTCGTTTGAGAAGCCATCGTGTCCCTCCCTTGGGTGGCCAAGGGCCCCTCCGGTGCGCAACCCAGGAAGAAACTCGCCTCTGACGGCCTCCTCCTCTAACGGAGAGCTGGATAAGGAGGCGCCTCCCTTCGGTTCGGGCGGAGAGGGGGAGCCTGCCAACACTTTTGTGCGGGGCTTCCAGGCTGGGTCCTTTGCCAGGCCTCCTGTGGATGAGTGTCAAGAGGTCTTTGGGACGCAGCAACGTGGTGGCACAACCTGGAAAGTGACAACCTGGTACTGAAGTGGCACTCTCTCATTGGCCCCAAACTTTATGGTTTAACCATAGAGTTTTGGGTGAATGCTAGCACACTGCCCGTCGCAATACCATCACTTCTGGGTCAAGCCAGAAGTGACCTCATGGTGCTGGCATGCCTCCAATCGGCCACCATTTCCCCGGCGTGTTTCCCCTGCCACCCAGTTGAGGGGCAGCAGGTAGCATGGCCGGAACAAGACGAAGTAGTGTTGGCTTTTATACCCTGCTTTCTTCTACCTTAAGGAGTCTCCGAATGGCTTACAATCGCCTTTCCCTTTCCTTCCCCACAGCAGACCCCTTGCGAGGTAGGTGGGGCTGAGAGAGTCCTGAGAGAACTGGGACTGGCCCAGGGTCACCCAGCAGGCTTCATGGGGAGGGGGAGGAGGAGGAGGAGGAGGAGGAGGAGTGGGGAATCAGACCCAGCTCTCCAGATCAGAGTCTACCCTTCTCTTGCTGGCACCGGCCCCAGTGAGGGGTCAAGGCTGGTGTCAGAATTCCAAGGGAGGGAGGGAGAAGCTGCAGTCTCAGACTCTCCCCGAACTGGCCTGGAGAAGCTGGAAAGGCTCTGTGTGCTCAGGGGACCCTTTCTTGTGATTGCCACACAAATCCAGGGGCTGCGACTCGTCAGTGGCAGCTGGTTCAGGAGGGGCCACCTCTCACCCAGAGAAAACGACCCTGCCTTGGATCTCAGTTTAATCTGAGGATGCTCAAACATCTATTCTATACTGACCATGCAGGGATCCCACCCTTCTTCCATAAGAACCTCAGAAGAGCCCTGCTGGGTCAGACCAGTGAAGGTCCATCCAGTCCAGCATCCTTTCTCACACAGGGGCTGGCCAATTGCCTGGAGGGCCATCAAACAGGGCACAGGGGCCGAGGCCTTCCCCTGGTGCTGCCTCCTAGCGTTGGTATTCAAAGGTTTTACTGCCTCTGAACATGAAGGTTCATTTAAGTACCATGGCTAGTAGCCACTGATGGACCCCTCTCCATAAACCTGCCAAATCCCCTTTTAAAGCTTGCCTATTCCTGTGGCCATCGCTACATTGTCTGGCAGAGAATTCCACGGTCAATTACTCACTGAGTAAAGAAGTAGTTCCTTTTGCCTGTCCCGCTTCTCCTGCCCATGAACTGGACTGGGTGTCCCCGAGTTCTATTACGGTGGGGTAGGGAGGAAAAGTTCTTTCTATCCACCTTCTCTGTCCCCTGCATCTTTCTACAAGACCTGTGTCATGTCTCCCATGAGCTGTCTTGTTTCCTGCCTTGTAAAGTCCAGACTCTTCAGCCTTTCCTCATAGTAAAGGTGCTCTGACCTCTTAGCACTTTTCCCCCTGTTCTGCAATCTCCTTTTTGACGTAAGGGAACCAGATCTGCACACGCTGAGGATGCACCACAGCTTTACACAGCAACATTACAAAATTGGCCATTTTATTTTCAATCCCTTTTCTAATAGTTTTTGGCATGGAGGTTGCTGTTTTCACTGCTGCGGCTCATTAGGCCGATATTTTCATTGATCTACTCACTGTAATGTCCAGGTCTCTTTCCTTCTGTTCACTGTAATATCCAGAGCTTACTATCTGCATATACTTAAAGGCAGGAGTTTTTGTTCCAGTATGCACCACTGTATTCTTACCAACACTGGACTTCATTTGCCATGTTATTGCCCACTCACCTAATTTGGAAATGTCCTCCTGTGGCTCTTTACAATCCACCATAGTTTTCAAGATTCTGAATACTTTGTTATCATTTCCAAACTTTGATATTACACTGCTCAGACCAGTGTTCCCTCTAAGCTGAGTTAGTGTGAGCTAGCTCACAGTTTTTCAGCCTCTGACTCACACATTTTTCTCCTAGCTCAGGAAGGATGACTCTAGAGCAAACTAATTTATGCAGCAGCCAAATTCCTCACTCACAACTTTCATGCCAGTAGCCCACAAAGTAGAATTTTTGCTCACACGACTCCATAGCTTAGAGGGAACATGGGCTCAGACCCAGTTCCAAATCATTTATGAATAAATTACATAGCACCCACCCCTTTACCCATCCACGTGGGTGGGATCCCACCGCTCCCTTTCCTCGACTGCAAGAGGAACTGTCCACTTATTCTCACCACCTGCCTCAAGCCACTGAACCAGTTTCTAAGCCATGAAATGCCCTTGTCCTCTCTTCTCCCATGATTGCGGAGCTTACTTGGGAATATCTGGTGAGGCGCCCTTCTCCACAGGCTTGTTAACCTGCGCAAAGAACTCCATGAAACTGGTGAGGCAGGACTTACCACTGCAGCAACTGTGACTTCTGCTGAGGCTACCATAATACAGCACAGAATGACTGATGCCCATTCCATGAGGAACACCCAGCTGCAAGCAGCCTGGAAGCACTGGGGAAGCACCTCTTAAGACCTTCCAGGGGGGGGGGGTGGTGGAGAGAATTTGTTTAAAGCTTGTCTAAGGGTATTTTTACACGAGAGGACCTCAAGTATGATCGACCCTACATGACATTATGGGGTGAAGAGACACATGGAATTCACTGCCACAGGAGGTGGTGGCGGCTACAAGCATGGACAGCTTCAAGAGGGAATTAGATAAACATACGGGGCAGAGGTCCATCAGTGGCTATTAGCCACAAAGTATAGATAGGAACTCTCAGTCTGGGTCAAGGGATGCTCTGTATTCTTGATGCTTGACGGGGGGGGGGGGGCAACAGTGGGAAGACTTCCTGCCCCCACTGCTGGACCTCCTGAGGGCACCTGGTGTTTTTGGCCACTGTGTGACCCAGAGTGTTGGACTGGACAGGCCACTGGCCTGATCCAACACTGGCTTCTCTGATGTTCTTATGGACTGCTAGATTTTTTATCCTATTTTGCATGATTGTACCAGTGGCTTTGGGGGAATTTGTGGATTCAGCTGAAGAAGCGTGGAAACTAGTGTGTCGACTGGGATATTAACTTTGCCAACTAAACCAAGATAAGCAGCTGCTGAGATGCCAGGAGAGCCAGACTGCACAGGACTGGGTGTCTCTTAAAAGGGGGTAAGATGCCCCCCCTGACTATTAGCACGCCCAACCATAGAGCTAAGTCTGAGTCAAGTGGCACCTTTAAGGCCAACAAAGTTTGATTCTGTGTAGAAGCTTTCAAGTGCATGCACACTTTGTTGGTCTTAAAGGTGCCACTGAACTCAAACTTTGTTCTGTTGTTTCAGACCAATACGTAGAATCAGAGAATCCCAGAGAGTTGGAAGGGGTCCTGCAGGCCACCTAGTCCAACCCCCTGCTCAATGCAGGATCAGCCTAGAGCATCCCTGACAAGGGTTTGTCCAGCTGCTGCTTAAAGACGGCCAGGGAGGGGGAGCTCACCACCTCCCTAGTCAGCTGATCCCACTGTTGCACAACTCTGACTGTAAATTTTTTCCCCCTTAGATCCAGCTGGTACCTTTCCGCCCTTAAGTTAAACCCGTCATTGTGAGTCCACCCACCTAAATCCATGCACAATCATGTTATACTTTTCCTTGAGCGCCAGCCTGAAACTCATCATTAGAAGTCCGCATCATGCACTGGTGATTTCTGAGAAAGCAATAAGTCCCCAGGACACAGGTGCACCCCTTCAGCTCTGAGGGGCATGATGACCACCCCTCTGTCTCCACCTCTGGAGAGCAAGGTCCTACCGTGGTACTGACACTGCCCACGGAAAATGTAGAAAAGTCCATTAGGAAGGCCAGTTTGGTAGCCACTATCATTTCTGAACAGTTTTCTTTCCTTTTTGGGGGTAGTAGTAGCCTCTTATGTTTCGGGTCCACCTGCTTTGAGGATGTCTCGATGCCTCTAAAGGCCTGGCCTCCCCTCGGCCTCCCCTGCTTCTGCTTCCCAGGAGTTTGAGGGTTCAGAGGCTCACAACCTTGTATGAATCCTGCCTCTTCAGCCCACCTGGATCCGTGGATAGGTAGTCGTGAAAGTGCATCAGCTTATGTGCTGGGAAACTGAGCTAGAAGTAGAAGGTCAGAAGGGTGATGGAGTGGCAGTTAATGGGGTTACCCATTTAGATCTAGACTGGCCAACTTTACTACTTAAGATCTAGACTGGACTACTTTACTAATTAAGCCCATGTTAAGTAAACTTCTGCTTTGGAGAAAGAATTATAAACGGTATGCAAAAATTATTATACCAAAATACCAAAAATAATATGTTAGAAAAAATATATTAAGACGGTTTGTTAAAATATACATATCTGTTATTACAACTTCATTTAATTACAACTTCATTTAATTCAGCTAACTTCATTTAATTCAGTTATTTCAAGGAATAACTTGAAATAATGTAGTCTTGATCTATTTTATGTATTATATTTTACAATAATGACCTTGATATATGTAAAAGCCTTAGACGATTAGTGATTAGCTTTACATCCCCTCCTTTTTTTCTTTTTCTGTACTCCCCTCCTTAATTTTATAACAAAATAAAAAGTATTTTTTTAAAAAAAGGGTATTTACAAGGTCTAGTGGTTTATGGTATATCTCTCTGCTCTCTACTAGTTTAGAATCAATGTCGAATGTTGTTTTATTTCCTCCTGTTTCGGCACTGCCTGTTTATCTGTTGACATTATTTTCTGTGGCTGTCGGCATCTTTCTGGTGGGGCTGGAGCCAGGCTTTTCCATATGTATCCCCATATCATATATCTGACTCAGTCTGCAGTTTGCTTTTGTAGTGTATTGTGCAGTAATGCCTTCCAATAAACTGCTTAATTCATATTAGTAACACTTTGGAGTCTACGTCTCCCTGCTGACCATCACATACCCACCGGGGTGATGAGAGCCTGTAGGAACAGAGGCCTCCTGCTGAAGGAGACCAAACTAACAATGGCCACAGGCATAGATGGTTTTGAAAGGGGATTAGATGGATTCACAGAGGATGGTCTATCAGTGGTTACTAGCCATGGTGATTCAAGGGAACCTTCATATTCAGCCTCTGAATCCCGGTGCCAGGAGGCAGCATCAGGGGAAGGCCTCGGCCTCTCTGCCCTGTTGTTGGCCCTCCAGAGGAATCGTTTGGCCACTGTGTGAGACGGGACGCTGGATCAGACAGACCCAAGCAGGGTTCTTCTGATGTTCTTATGAGTGGGACAGTTTTAGCAGGTCTTGGAAGGTCTCAGCCACACGCCTCTCCATCTCCCTAAGACTCTCCAGGTTGGCAACCCTAGCTAGCCTCCAGGGAACAAGCAAAAAGCTCCAAGGATCAAACTCTTGAGGGGTCCTCTAAAGAGTCGAACAGAGTAGATGGATCCCCCCCACCTGTTTTACAGCCTCAACCACCTTGCCCAGCCTGAGAGACCATTCCTTGTCCAGAGGCCAGTGGGGGTGTCTGTGTGTGTGTGCCCCAACTGGCTTGAACCCAGGGCTGCCTGCACATTACCCACTACCTTCCCTGGAAGCCTTAGCGCGCTCTGAACTATCACATCAAGGAACTGGGATTGGCTTAAAGGCAACTGTAAAAAAAATAATGCTAATTTCCATGAGCCTGTCTGATAATTATGCATTTTATTGATGTCGTGCATGGAACGGAATAAATGTTACAGATTCAAAGCGATGTTATTCTTGCTTTACGTGTCAAGGATTTCTGACATATACATGAGTTTCAGGTGGAATTAAGGGTTTTTTTTTAAATTTGATGCAAATCGTTCCCTATTCTATGGTGTTTTTTGTCATGTCAATCATCTCCCTGGAGACAGATGTCAAGCAGCCTGTCTGCGATGCGGGGGGGGGGGGGGGGGGACAGAGCAAGAAGCACCAGCAGCCTTCCCCTGAAGACAACAGCGCCTTCAGCTCCCTGTGTCGCTTCCCCCAGCAGGAATCAGAGGGTGCCATGGAGAAGGGAGTGGGAACAAAAGCAAGGGGCAAGGGACAGAGATGCCCCCCCCCCCCCCCCCGTATCCCTCTGAGCCCTGGGCTGTGCTCTTGGGCCTCCAGCCAGTCTCTCTCCCTCTGGCAATGGATCATGGAGGACATCTGTTTTATACACAGCAAGAGTGCTGGACAGTCCTGAACAACTTGAGCCCCTTCAGCAGCTGGCCCATCTGCCAGTTGACAAAAAAAACAACAACCCAGTGCTGTATTTGAGGTCTCACTCATGTGGAAAAACCAGGGGATGTATTTTGTGCCCAGGGCAGAGAGGGAGCTCATTGAGAACGGCTTGTGGTCTGCAGGCCGGCTGGCAGTTCTCAGGTTCCACCCCAGCCCCTTGCCATGGGACCGAGCAAGACAAGAGGCAGTCTGTGGCTGCAGAGGAGCTCTGCGAGGTAGCAGGCCCTGCTCTAGTGCTGAAGTGTCCCTCGCTTAAGTGACAAAGTGTCTGGAACAAGGGAATAAACAGGCAAGTTTAGCAGACGTGTGAGTTCAGCCGTGGAGTGAGGAAGCCAGGGCACTAGTCTCTTCATGTCCCTACTAGGGCAAGCAGACTTTCCACTAACAAATCCACATAAACAGAAAGTGTATAAAAGGGGAAATTAAAACAACCAGCAATTGTGAAGGTAGAATGCCAGCAGGGGGTTGGGGGCTATCCAGTGTATTGTACTGAGTGTCACATATATGGCTGTCTGCCAACTGGGCGGAAGTCACGGGTGTGTGCTCTGCGCAAAGGAGCTCCTGGTTCTCAGGAAACGAGTTTTCACCCTCGAGGCCAGGATGGCTGACCTGGAGAAGTAGAGACAGTCAGTTATGCACACAGATAAAGACTCTCAGGGACTTGTTAGGTATATCCCACTCTGAGAATGGCAGCCCTGCCAGTTTGGGTGGTGGGGTGCTGGGAAATCCTGTGGGGCAGGGGAGCAGGGGGAAAGAGAGAGAGAGAGAGAGAGAGGCGAGTGGCGAATGGCGAGCCCGCCTGCAGCAGAGGAAGAGGGCTTGGCTTGGCCGCGGTGGCCTCCCTGCATCTGCGCCACCCCAGCCATGTGACCCACTGTCCAGGCTTGCAGCTTGAGCAGCATTTGAAGGGGGGAGCCCCATCCTCTTCCTCATCGACTGGCTTCCTCGTCTACCTGAGTCAGGGAGGGGGTGGGAATCTCTGGCTCTCTCTCTCTTTCTTGCATTTTGTGATTTTGTTTTATTGTTTGTGATTTGATTTTATTTTGCATTTTTAAAAAACTATTTATTTTTTGGCCCGGAAAAAAGAAAATGAGACTGAAGCTTCTCTGACTGTGTCCAGGGTCATGTTGGACATGCACATCTTACGTTTTAAAAATATTTTCTTGAATTTTTTGAATGTTTCCCCATGGAGTAGTGCTCATCCTTGGGGGGGGGGCACTGCCCCAAGTGCCCCCCAATGGCTACAGGCCTGCCTACCACTGTCAGGGAACATGAGGGTCGAGAGGGAACAGGGCACCATGCTGTGGATAAGGGGAATGTGCCCTCATGTGAGACTGGGCCAATAGATATAGTCCACAACAGGTCTCCTTAAGTAGAAAGTCCTTTATTTGTAGAATGACCAAGGGGTAAAAGGATTACTGAAGGATGATAGGGAAATGGCTGAGAAGCTGAATGCATTTTTTGCCTCTGTCTTCTCTGTGGAAGATGAGAAGTGCTTGCCCACTCCAGAACTGCTGATTTTGGGAGGGGTGTTGAAAGACCTGTGTCAGATTGAGGTGACGAGAGAGG
Source organism: Lepidodactylus listeri (assembly GCA_029233225.1). NCBI lineage: Eukaryota > Metazoa > Chordata > Lepidosauria > Squamata > Gekkonidae > Lepidodactylus > Lepidodactylus listeri. The sequence goes on from JARCFY010000013.1 coordinate 697,804, forward strand.
AGGTCCTATGACTGATGGACAAATTATTTATTTATTTTGTTACATTTATGAATGGATGGCGATGGACAAATTTAAAACTATCAAACCATATCCAACATATTACACACAGTTAAAAACAAGTGGCAACTTTTGTGTTCTGTAGTTCCCTCCCGTTCCTGGTCTGGGAGTGTTTCACGGGCATGGGGAGGGAATAACTTCACAAGGGACAGGAGATTCAGGTAGGGTAGGGTGCCAGCCATGATGTAAACCATTGCTGTCCTCAACCAAACTGACAAAAAATGGCAAATCACCAGGCCCAGATGGCATACATCCAAGAATTCTGAAGAACTCAAATGTGAACTTGCAGATTTCCTGATAAAAATATGCACTCTATCACTAAAATCTGCCTCCATTTCTCAGGACTGGAAGGTAGCTAATGTAACCCTCATCTTTTAAAAAGGTTCCAGAGGAGATCTAAGAAATTACAGGCTAGTCAGTCTAAGTTGGTGGAATCCGTTATTCAAGGTAGAATCAAAGATGCTTTAGGCTGGTCCTGCATTGGGCAGGGGGTTGGACTAGATGGTCTGTCTGGCCCCTTCCAACGCTATGATTCTATGATTCTGTGATTCTAGTAAGCACAGTGATGAACAAAAGCTATTGAGGAAGAATCCACATGGACTCCGTAAAGGAAGATCTTGTCTCACTAATCCTTAGGAGTTCTTTGAGGGGGTGAGCAAACATGTAGACAAGGGTGACCCAGTAGATATTGTTCACCTAGACATCCAGAAAGCTTCTGATAAAGTTCCTCATCAAAGGCTCCTAAGTAAACTCAGCAGTCATGCAATAAGAGGACAAGTTCTCTTGTGGATTAAAAACTAATTGACAGGAAACAGTATAAATGGGCAGTTTTCACAGTGGAAAATGGTACTGGCCTTGATACTTGGCCTGGTGCTTTCTAACTTGTTCATTAATGATTTGGAGTTGGGAGTAAGCAGTGAAGTGGCTAAGTTTGCGGATGACATGAGGTTGTTCAGGGTGGTGAGAACCAGGGAGGCCTGTGAGGCGCTCCAGAGGGATCTGTTGAGAGCAGGCAAGTGGGTGTCAATGTGGCAAATGCGGTTCAGCATGGGCAAGGGCAAAATAATCCACGTTGGAGCCAAAAATCCGAACTATAAATACACGTTGATCGGGTCTGAATTGGCAGAGACTGACCAGGAGAGAGAGACCTTGCAGTCGTGGCAGATAATTCACCGAAGATGTCAAGTCGGTGTGCGACTGCAATTAAAAAGGCAAACGCTATGCTGTGAATTATTAGGAATGGGACTGAAAACAAATCAGCCAGTATCATAATGCCCCTGTATAAATCGATGGTGCAACCTCATTTGGAGTACTGTGTACAGTTCTGGTTGCCGCACCTCAAGAAAGGTATTATAGCATTGGAAAAAGTGCAGAAAAGGGCAACTAGAATGATAAAAGGGTTGGAATACTTTCCCTATGAAGAAAGATTGAAGTGCTTGGGGCTCTTTAGCTTGGAGAAATGACGGCTGAGGGGGTGACATGATCGAGGTTTACAAGATTATGCATGGGATAGAGCAGGTAGAGAAAGAAGTACTCTCCCTTTCTCACAGTACAAGAACTTGTGTGCACTGAATGAAATTAATGAGCAGTAGGCTTAGAACAAATAAAAGGAAGTAATTCTTCACCCAAAGAGATAATATGTGGAATTCATTGCCACAGGAAGTAGTGGTGGCTTAGACAACTTCAAGAGGGGATTGGATAAACATATGGAGCAGAGGTCCATCAGTGGCTATTAGCCACAAGGTATAGGTAGGAACAGTCAGTCTGGGGCAAGTGATGCTCTGTACTTTTGGTGCTTGGGGGGGGGGCAACAGTGGGAGGACTTCTGGGTTTCTGGGTCCGCTGGTGGACCTCCTGAGGACACCTGGTATTCTTGGCCACTGTGTGACACAGAGTGTTGGACAGGATGGGCCATTGGCCTGATCCAACATGGGCTTCTCTGATGTCCTTATGGGATTGTGTTGCAAGAACCTCTCATCCCAGGGTGTCAGTGGCAGGTTCTGTCCCTTCACACCATAGCCATTAGCTCACACAGTTTGGATTGGCCCCTTAGAAAATGGGGGTGGGAGCTGGGCCGAAGAGTGGCTGCACAGTCCTGGAACTGCTTCTCCTTCCAACGTGCCTCACTCGGCTGGCCTCTGGTTGCTCCTGGCCAGAGGCTGTCTTTGCTATGCCTGGTAGCCAGCCTTCAGGGTCAGGGACGGAACAGGCCCCAGCCAGATTCAAGGTGTCGCGGAGGGAGGGGCCAGGTCTTCAGAGTCTCCTTTCAGGGGGCCTGTGGGATCAGTCCCAAGGGGGCACAAAGCAGGGCGAGACCAAAACCACCAAGCGGGGGGGGGGGGGCAGTCAGTTGCTAGATTGCCGGCCTCCTGGTGGGTAGTGGCCGTCTCCCAGACTTATAATGGGATCTCCAGAGATCAGTTTCCCTGGAGAAAAGGGCCGCTTTGGAGGCTGGACTCCGTGGGATTGCCCCCCCCCCCCCCCGTGCTGAACTCCCTCCCTCCCAAAGCTCTGTCCTCAGATCTCCAGGAATTTCCCAGCCCAGAGTTGGCATCCCTGGGAGCTCAGCAGCACCAAAGTCAAAGGGCCACTGATGAGAAGCCGTCTGACCCCACCCTCTCCAGCCTGGCTCAGACCCCTGTGGCCATCCTGGTGCGCTTGGCACACCCCAGCTTGTAGAGAGGAGGAGGGTGACTGTAGCCCTGGGCCCGGAAAGGCTGGGCAGCCCTCTTCCCCCTCGGGTGGGGGTCGGGGGTCCAGTGGGGGCAGGAGGGGGGCATAGGGAGGACTCTTCTGTCTGTCCGGACCTGCTTCAATCCATCCAGCAAGAGACCCTGGCAGGGGAGGCTGGGCTTGCTCTGCTATTGTGCCTGTTCTCTCCTTCGCCCCCCCACCCCGCAGCTATTGTACATATGCAAATGTGGCCAAGCCGTCCTGACTATATATAGCTGGGATTCTTGCTGGATGTATCACAGTCCTTGCATTTCTTTCAAAGGCAAGATCCCCCCCCCCCCCAATGCGTGTGCACTCTCTCTCACACACATATCCACACAGAGAGTGTTCCTTCCAACACCCCCCCCCCCCCCAGGATATAAATTTCCCGTCCCACTGTAGCCAGCCCCGTCACATGCAACATTGATTGTCTGTTATATTACATTTATTAAGGAGTGATAACTTGTAATAATTGGATGTTAAATTAAAGAACTCTTTCCTAGTTATTGCCGTCTCAATTATAATTGTCATTTGCTGGCAGTTATGATGATCTATGAGGGTTGTATTTTACTCAGCCGACCATGACCTAGTGAGTAATATTCCCTCGGCTCGAGGGGCAGCGATGCGCTCCTTGGCTCTGACGCTCGCAGGAGCTGCCTGGAATATTAAGTTTCCCGGGGAGGAAGGGAGGAAGCCGCTCGCTCAGTGGCACGGGGACCCCCGCGACCCCCCGCCTCTCCTCCTGGCCGCTGCTTCGGGGCCCCGGAACTGGGCTGAGATGGCCCGGCGGGAGGCCCCCGCAGGCAGGAGGCGAGGGCCCCGGCGGTCCCCCCCGTGCCGCAGAGCCGCTTCCCATTGACGCGCGGGCCCTGGCATGGCAACTGGCGCGGGAGAGCCTCGGCGGCGTGTCCCCCCCCCCCCCCCGGTCAGGCCTGAGTCCTCGCCGGACTCCTCCCCTTCCCGCATCAGCTCTCCGCCATCTGATCGCGTTGCGGGTCGCTGAAACCCAGCCCCGGCTGCGAAAGAGCCGCAAGAGATGCGGCTTGGCGGGTGGCTGGCGGTGAGACGGAAGGCAATTCCCGAGCAGCAGCGGCTGGACCTGCGGCCAGTGCAGCCGGGATGGGGCGAGGGAGGAAACCGGAAGGCTTCCCGCAGCCCCGAGGAGAGGAGAGGGAGAGGAGAGGAGAGGAGAGGAGGGTGCTCCTGCAGACCCAGGCTCGGCCCCCTCCCCCCCATTGTGTCCTCCAGGCTGTCCCCTGCAAGGGGGAGGTCGGGCTTCCAGGGGAAGTAAGAGACCCTCTCCCCAGAGCACAGGCGGTGTAGAGAAGGGAAGGCCTCGTGGCACCACCCGCAGGCCCCTTTCCCGGTGCCCACTTCTCTTTTCAGGTGGGGCTGTGGCCCAGCAGGGCCTCCCACTGGATTGGGAGGACCGCTGGCTCAGCAGCACAAGGCTCCTCTCCGAACAGCTGGAGGAGTCGGCCAGCAAATGTTGTCAAAGGAGGCCTTCATTTTCAAAGGCAGGCTGTTACACACAGAGCCTCTGCCCGGCATGCCGAAGAGCTGTGATGAGGGTCATGCCTGGCCTCCCTCCCGGTCTGGAACATTTAGGGTTGCCAGGTCTGCTTTCGAAAATACCTGGAGACTTTGGGGGTGGATCTGGGAGAGGGGAGAGGCCTTAGCATAGTACAGTGTCTTAGAGTCCACCCTTCACGGCAGCCATTTTCTCCAGGGGAGCTGATCTCTGTCAGCTGGAGATCAGATGTAAAAGCGGGAGATCCCCAGGCCCCACCTGGAGGCTGGCAACCCTAGAAACACTGTGGAAGGCTCTGCTTTCCAGGGCAGCCAGCTCGGCAGCCATTTTGTGGCTGGCTTTGCCTCCCGTGGCAGCCATTTTGTGGTGGTGCTGCCCAACACCCTGTGCCAGAATTGCAGAGGTGCCCGCAGGCTCGGTAAGGCGGGCGGCTTCTGGCTTCCACGGTGACACTTGGCACACAGGATGGGCCACACTGCTGCAGCAATATATTGGCCTCCAGGTCCCCCTGGTGCTGAGTCTGGCCCTGCAAGATGGAACCCAGCAGGCATCCACTGCACCATTCGGCAGCCGTCAGAAGTTATTGAGCTAAGGGTGGCCCCACGTGGTGGCCCTTGAAGTAGCCAAGCCTTGAGGTCACACTGCTTGCACAGCCAAGTGGGTGAGGGGAGAAAAGATGGGGTGGGAGTCAATGCTCCCTCTAAGCTGTGGAGTCTTATGGGCAAAAATCCTACTTTGCGAGCTGGCATTAAAGTGGTGAGGGAGCAATTTGGCTGCTGCATAAATTAGTTTGCTCTGGAGCCATCCTTCCTGAGCTCAGACAAAAACGTGTGAGCTGGAGGCTAAAACACTGTGAGCTAGCTCACACTAACTCTACTTAGAGGGAACACTGGTGGGAGTTCCCAGGTCCTTCCCAGCCCTTTATCCCTGAACTCTAGGGTTGCCAACTATCAGGTAGCACCTGGAGATCTCCTCCTATTACAAGTGACCTCCAGATGACCAAGATCAGTTCCTCGGCGGGGGGGGGATGGCTGTTTCGGAGGGTGCGCTCTCTGCTGCTGTACCCTGCCGAAGTCAGCCTCTCCCCTCCCCAAACCCTGCCCTGCTCCCATGCCCCCAAATCTCCAGGAATTTCCCAACCCAGAGCTGGCAACTCTGCCTGAACTCTGTTTTCAGAATGGAGCTGCTTTTCCTATAGGGTTGCCAGCCTCCAGGTGGGGCTTGGAGAGCTCCCACTTTCACAACTGATCTCCAGCTGACAGAGATCAGCTCCCCTGGAGGGAATGGCTGCTTTGGAGGGGGGACTCTGTGTGGCACTGGACCAGGCTGAGGCCCCTCCCCTCCCCTCCCCAAACCCTCCCCTCTCCTGGATCTACCCCCAAAGTCTCCAGGTATTTTCCAACCCAGAGCTGGCAACCCTATTTTCCAGGCAGTTTAAAGACAGGACTGCTTTTGGTTCTTGGGCCATCGTGTTTTCCAAGAGTGAGAACTGGCCATGAGGGATGGAGAGAACCACTCCAAGAAGTGGGCCCATCATGGGCCCCTGGAACCCTGTCTGTGTGTGTGTGGGGGGGGGGCTGGAGGGAGGGCTCTGGCCCTACTCTGCTCTCAGGAGTCCAGGGTGTTCCAAAACGGTGGCGTGGGAGACCTAGCTGAGCTGCTCAGCGGGTGGATTGAGAGGGGAGAGAAGCCCTGCAGGGGCACCTGATGGCCAGGAGATGCGGGAGGTCCGTGCCAAGATGCACCCGGCCCCCCTCAAAGGCACTGAAAGAATTGGGTGTGTGTGTGGAAGAGCTGGAAGAAGGCACACAGGGGTTGCATACTGCTGACATTTTTCAAAAGCACTCCCCCCCCCCCCCCGGTGACCTGATGGGGTTAGCAATTCTCTAGGGATGGCTGTCGAGTACAGGGAGAGCCCCCCCCCCCCCGGCTTGGTAGGGATGGTGGGGGAGCTGGTGGACACGGAAAGGATGCATCCCACCCAGAGACCTGATTGGGTGCTGCTCTTGCCCTGCTGGGAAAGGATTCAGAACTGATATTCTTGGCATGCCCCTGGAGGCCGGGGGTGGCATGGAGATGAGCACCCCCCCTCACCACAGTGGAAACATCCCCCCCAGCACATTTCAATGGGCCAGTCAGGTGTTGGATTCTCTGGACTAGGTACTGCCAGGGACCCACGAAAAGAATAGCAGAGGGCTCAAGGCTGAAAGGCAGCAAAGCCGGGGGGGGGGGGGGGGGGGCTGGGTGTGGCAACAGACTTACAAAGTCACACGGAGTCAGCAGTCAGTTCTAAAAACTAATAAGTAACTTTTATTAAAGGAAATACATGCTTGAGAATGCAAGTGAGAGAGATATAGATTACCTATTCTAACTAGCTAGATGGTGTTGGATGCTGGACACATGTCCAGCCTCCATGGTGCAAGATGGAGATCAAGCACCTTCCTCTTGTGTGCAAGAGAGAGGAGAGAGAGAGCGCGGGAGAGAGGGAAACGGAAGCAGAGGAAATTGCCCCCAAGAGTCGCATTCTGCTTCAAAGGAAAGGGTGAGATAGCAGGAAGGAAAGGATGCTCTGTGTGTCCTGACCTCTCTGTCTGTCTAAACTCTCTGGTGCCATCTTCTCCAGTCCGAGGCAGGAGACAGCGCCAAGTCCTCCACTTCTAACATCAGGCACCCAGGAAGGGGGTGCACAGAAACAGCTGAGGCGCCTTTCTTGACAAAGAATACAGTCCCCCCCCTCCTTTTTTGCCCCCCTGTCATTTCATGTGGTGCCATAAATCTGTTAATTTTGGCAAGTGCCTCAGAACTTTGCTGGAAACAGATTTGGAGGAAATTGGTCACCTCGGCCCTCCCCACTTCCCCCAGCATGTTTTCATCCTCCATTTGCCATCCTGCAAGGGAGCCCTGAAGGCAATGTGCAAAAGCACTTTGTACAAATGAAAATAAAATTAATAAAACTAAAGCCCCCCAAAGCGCTCACATCAAACACGGTGTGTGCCGAAGGGCCACTCCAAAGAAGATGCCTGCCACGGAGCTGTGGGTTGCCGCTGTGTGTGTGTGCGTGTGTGTGTGTGTGGACACCCCTTCCTCCCATGCCAGCCAAGGCGTTCCTAGAGCTCTTGGAGCTCTTGCCCCCCCGCCCCCCCCGGCACCTGAAGCTGTCCTGCCACTCCTGGGACTGCTCCGAGATGACCTCCCTTCTCTTTGGGGAAGACGGCAGGACTGAGGGCTGTGCCACAAGGGCTCTTGCTTGGGGAGAATGGTTGGGGACCACTGTGGGGGTGGGGTTGCCATCCTCCAGGTGAGGGCTGGAGATCTCCTGGAATTGCAACTGATCTCCAGACTACAAAGATCCACACACACCCCTGGAGAAAATGACTGCTTTGGAAGGGGGACTCTATGGGATCATACCCAACTGAAGTACCTCCCCTCCCCTCTCTGGGCTTCACCCCCAAACCTTCAGGAATTTCCCAATCTGGAGCTGGCAGCCCAGCTGTGGTGGAAAGTGGCTGTGATCTCTGTGCTCTGGAGACCAGCAGCTGCAGGAGCCCTGTCTGCAAAACCTGACCCCCCCCCCCCCCCAAAAAAAAAGAAACCCAGTATGGTGAGTCTGAACCTGCCTGGGAGATGTGATGGGCAGGGATGGAGCCCTGCAGTGCCAGGCTTACATAAGAACATAAGAGAAGCTGATGTTGGATCAGGCCAGTGGCCCATCCAGTCCAACACTCTGTTTCACACAGTGGCCAAAAACACCCGGTGTCCTCAGGAGGTCCAGCAGTGGGGCCAGGACACTAGAAGCCCTTCCACTGTTGCCCCTCAAGAATACAGAGCATCACTTGCCCCAGACAAAGAGCTCCTATCTATAACTTGTGGCTAAGAGCCACTGATGGACCTCTGCTCCATACGTTTATCTAATTCCCTCTTGAAGCCGTCCATACTTGTAGCCGCCACCACCTCCTATGGCAGTGAATTCCACATGTTAATCGCTCTTTGGGTGAAGAAGGACTTCCTTTTATCCATTCTAACCCGACTGCTCAGCTATTTCATGGAGTGCCACCCACAAGGAGTTCTTGTCTTGTGCTCATCAGCACTACACCAGGATGAGTGCTGAGGGGAGTCGCTCACAGCCCAGGGGATGCAAAGGAAGGACTGGGGAGAAAACGTCCCAGCACGTTCTAACTCGGCAGCTGGTTTGAGGAGGCAGTCTTCTCTGCCAGCCCTGAGCCAGCTGGTGTGGTTTCTGGGGGCCGTGCTGCGCTGGGAGGGATGCCCCAGTGGAGCCACCTGTAGGGAGCCCCCTGCAGTGGGGGAAGGAGGGGAGAGAACAAAGATGGAGGCGGAATAGGAGGAACCACTCCCTGCCAGAATTGACACTAAGTTTTTGGGGGAAATGAAAAACAGAATATCTCATAGTTCAAATGTTAAAACTCAAAACCTCCCAAATTAGTTCTAAAACCCAAAACTTCTCCTTTGAAAACTGTTTGAACAGTTTGGCCTAGGTAGATCTGGGCAAATTCTTGTCCTCTTCAGGACAATGTAAATTTTTTAAAAGGAAGAGGACCGGAGGAATCCTTGGTGCGATGGGGCAGCGGTGCGTGTGGGGGGAGTGAGAGTGTTATTAGTTGTGGGGAGGGGGAGGAGCCAGGAAGAAAGATATGAGAATCAGGAATGCTGCCAGGCTTGCAGCAAGCAGGTTTGGCAGGTGAACAGACCATGCCTGACAGCCCAACTGAGTGGGAACCAAGCGTGCCATCCTGAAGTCAGCTCTGAGTGGCTGCCAAACAGCCCTGTGGCTGTGCAGGAGATGCCACATTTTGCTCTAATTTCTTTCTGGGATGGCTGAATTATGTAATTAAGTGATATGTGGGGGTCAGAGTAGGGGGAAAGGTGTACTACAACTCAGGGGTGTAGAGTTTAAAAACTCCCGGGGGGGTAGGGGCTCTTCTGTGTGCACGCGCAAAGCATGTGCGCCCGCCGGGACCATGTCCCCGTTGCTGCCTCCCCCCCACCTGACCACTCCTGCTTCCATCCCTCCCTCCGTCCGTCCAGGGGCAAGCTGGGCATTTGCTTAGCTGGCCTCTGGATGGACGGAGGGAGGGTCGGAGTGGCCAGGCTGGGGGGGGGGGAGAGAGAGGCGGTGGCGGCCCTAGGAAGGGCCGAGGGAGGCATGGTGGAGGGCGCACTGTTTTCCGGGGGGGGGGGCTCAGTCCCCCCGGGAAATTTCGGGGGTGGCTCGAGCCCCCCCGTAGTTGATGCCTTTGCTACAACTTCCATGAGGCTGTGTGAAAGTGTGCATGCACAACATAACCTTCATGGTAATAGGGCAAGCAGATGAGATCCTAAGATGAAGGTTTCTTAAATATCCCTGGGAGTGGCACTCTTGAAGCCTTCTGCATGATCAATAGATCATCTGGTGAACAAGCCAATTACTTCCTCCAGGGCAGAAGTGTAGGGCACCCTGAGGATTTCCCCTTGGCTGCTACATTTCAGTGTTTGAAAAAAGAAAGTAAGGCATCAAAAGTGTGCAATGACAAAACGAGGAACCTCTTAGGCTTGTAGATATTTTGAAGTTACACAAACAGGTAATCTCATAAAGTGAAAGGGAATAATCCTGAATTTTATGATAACTTGGTTTATCTATTTTTAATTAATTTTAATTGATCAACAAAGATAGTTCTACATGCAAGATCAGTGGAGAATTAATAGGTATTGAACTTCTTTGTCAAAACAGAAGCAATTTATGAAGCTCACATTACAAGAAGAATTAGGATATGTACTTGTCATGAGTGATCCAGTATTTTTTAAAAAGTTTAAAAATAAATTTTATTAAATGTTGTCTCAAAACACAACAGCACCAGTATTGATGTTTGAAATGAAATTCCTCAGGAAGAATGTGGATAGCTCTGGACACTGGTATCAGCATTTCTGTGCTGTGCAAACAGAAAAGAGAGTTAGTTCAAAGTGGTCTTTAAATTGTCTCCTAGTTTAGGTTGATTTATAGCTAGAAAAGTGTTTAGTTGAAAAGACGGAAAAGACGAGACAAAAGTTGAGTTGCACAGTTCAACATCACAATATTTTGGCAGGTTATCATGGCTCCCAGATTGAATCAGATTTTCTCAAAATATAGTAAATCAGACAGGATTTGTTAAGAGTAGGAATCTGGTATGTAACAAATGTAGAGCTGTATACAACACGGTTCAGAGACCTGAAATATCCTCAGGACTGTGAAGGCATTTGATAGGGTGGAGTGGCAGCATTGGCTAGGATAATGGAAGCATTGAATGAAATCCAAAATGTACCTACTGACTGCAAACAATAGATTACTCCCATCATGCCAGGATCCTAGTTACTTCCCAGTGAGCAATCTTATAGGACAGCTACAAGACAGAAGACTGCTATTAGACCATTGCATTAAAGGTGTCCAGGCAGTGAGCAGAGAAAGTATAATCACACTCTGTGCTGATGGCAAAGCGTTATCAATGGCATGAATTCTTTATGACATCTCCTTCAACTAATCAATTCATTGTCACCACAGGCAAATCTGCCCTGCAGGGTATCAGCATCCCGGCAGCTGGGAAGTATCAGGTTAACTCACATCTTGGTCTTGATTTTAAAGAACAAACACACACCTGAAATGTCTAAACAAAAAACAAAATAAAGATTTGGTCAGCTGGAAGGAATGGCAAGCTAATTAATTAATGTGTCTGTTTGTACCCCACCTTTCCCTTGCAGCTTAAGGCCCCTGCACACAAACCCCGGATGCTCCTTCGTCCGAAGAAAATGCCTGCAGCCTAGATCCATTAAACCTCTAGCAAATTAAACAGTCCTGCAGCACCTCCTGAGCACTTCTAAGGATGGCCCCTCATTCCGTACGGTTGCCATTCCATATGGAGCCACTACTGAAAAGGAACAGTTTCTAGTAGATGCCAATGAGGCCACCTGAATCAGGGGAACAGCCAAAAAGAGGCAACTGGAGGACTGTCATTGGTGTACAGAAACATATGGGACAGACAGTCCTTCGGATAATTCTTCTGGTTTGTCAGGATAGCAGTGATAAAGATGTCTGTTTTTATACCTAGATCAGCTTTTAGAAATAATATACAGAGACAGTGAGAGTTGTCCAGAGTGGAAGAATGTAGAATCTGCTCCCTCTGGTTTTCCCCAACTTGATGCTGTTGGACGGCTCCAGAGGTGAAAGCGGCAGTGTGTAGAAACTGGAACAAGGGATAGTCTCCAGCCTCTTGAATGCTATTGCCCGTTGATCCAGAAATAAGGCAGGCAGTTGCTTATTTATTAGCAACTGGGGGAAAACAGAGCAAGACGTTTGCCTGGCTTAAACCCTACTTGCCATCAGACTGGAGGACTGGGAACTTTTTCTGACTGAGAAGTCCAATCCTGGACTTGTGGGTTGGGGAAAATTTGCCACTTGGGAGGAACAAGAGCCCCTCATGGTGGGTTTCCCTCTGTGTGAGATACTTTGCCAGTTTTAGACTGTACAGTCAATCCAGAGACAGGGAATGAAAATGTCAGGAAGGGGGGGGGGATCATTCCCCAACTATCTTAGGTGAAGAGACACTTGGCTGATTAATCAGCCAGAATAAACAAAATTCTTTACACAGATACATGTAAACACTGGATCATGCCAACTTTCCCCCTCTCTGGTGGGCATGCAGTTGCTCCCTGATTTCTTCTTCTGAATTGGCTTATTGCTGCTAACAAGTTTCATACCTGTAGGTGGAAATCAGGAAATGACTTGGACACGAGTGTAAGAGAAATGGTTTCTATAAATTCTAGTAACTATTCACCAAAGAATTTGAAGCAGAGAATTTTGAAGAGAATCTTTGGAAGCAAATCACTGTACAGCGGCAGAAGAAGCTGCCCGGGGAGGAGGCTGAGGAAAAGGACTGGACGCTGATCCTTGGCAGAGCTGCTTCTGGAAGGACATACGGCCTCAGAACAGGTGGCTGGGCTAGGCAAACCATTCCCTGTGATTCCCCGGGTCTGTCTCTGTTGGTGGGCTTCTCCAGTATTAAAGTCTGCATAGCTAGAATGCATTTTTTTTTTTAAAAATCATGCTTTTAGAATTCCAGCCTCCCAGAGAGAGAGCAGTCATCCCTTTGGCTCTGAAAGACAGTGCTCACCAGTAGTCACGACTGCAGAGGCACCACCCCTTGACTGCACAAGCAGATGTGGTCGTTCCCCCTCCTGAGGAGGCGTGTGACGGGTGTGTGTGTGTGTGTGTCCTTTCTTGGGGAGATGATGCAGAGAGCCAGTTTGGTGTAGTGGTTAAGTGTGCGGACTCTAATCTGGGAGAACCAGGTTTGATTCCCCACTCCTCCACTTGCACCTGGCTGGATGACCTTGGGCAAGCCATAGCTCTGTACCAGCTGTTCTCTCAAGGACAGTTGTCTCTGAGCTCTCTCAGCCCCACCTACCTCACAGGGTGTCTGTTGTGGGGAGGGGAAGGGAAAGGAGGTTGTAAGCTGCTCTGAGACTACAAGTGAAGGGCGGGGGATAAATCCAACCTCTTCTTCTTCTTCTCTCCCCCTGCCTCTCCCGGAGAGCCCAGCCACCCACCACTCCTGAAGCACTGGTTTCATTTCCTGACGGAAAGAGGAAGAGGAGGTTGGAGCGATGGAGCTGAATTTTAAAATGCAAAACTGAAAAATATGTGATGAAAACACTGCCAAAATGAGAAATACCTTCTGCTGAACACCCAGTTTAGCAGAAAATGTGGGATGGCACATTAATTTAACAGATCTTCCTCTGCAAAGTGGGGAGGGGTGTCTGTCACCCGGCATGAAGCCCCCCCCTGGACTCCCCCAGCCCCCCAGTCAGGCTGCACCGTACCGGAACAGGCAGCCAGAAAGTAAACAGTGTCTGAAACCTATTCTCATTAGGCTAATTTACGAATAAATTACCATATTCAATGGCCTTATTTTTACTGCTCGTTAACAGGCCCATGATAGGATGATAATTATGGGATTTTAAGTGGCTAATGGCAGCTGGGGCTTGAAAAGCCGTTTTTACGAATCTGTTTATGGCAGAGAAGGTGACAGGGGGGTGGGGCAGTGGCAGGCTGGCATCCCATGTCAGGGAGAAAGCTTTAATTGTTGAGTATTTATTAAAGAGGAGGGAAGACTGTAATTTAAAAATGAAACTTTGGGGAAAAAAACAAAAAGGAAATTAATTAGTCTGCGGGGGCTGGGGTGACTTGCCTTTCAGGGGCCCTGCCCTGTGTTGCATCATCACTCTGGGTCCCCCACTGGGCCTGAGGGTCCGGTCCCGCCTCCCTCCCTCCCGCTAGGTGCCCTGCCGGGGACAAAAAGCATGGCCTGTCGGAATCCACACACAAATCTGACCTTCAAAATTTGCTCTGTAATCCCAGAAGGAAGATCATTCTGAAGTCACATGTTAGATAGTGGGGTGGTATCTGAGAGCAACAACAACAACAACAACATCTGCATTTTTTATTTCAGAAAACATTCATGATAAAGGACAGAAATTCTCTGCATGGCCGTCTTTGTCATGAGGATCCTCTGAAGCAGACGCTGGCTGAAATGTGCTGATGTCACGGAATGTCCACAAACGAATGTTCTAACCACTTGGGGTGAAGTGCAGTACAGAATCTGAGAGGCAGATGGAAATGTCTGCCTGAGACCTGCTTGCAAGCGTGAGAACAAGAGGGACAGCCCGGCAGGCTTGGGGGCAGGGGGAGGCCTGTGCCCCAAAGGAGCAGTGAGGCCAGAGTCCGAGCTGGCAGGTTGAAGGCCACACCCTGATTGCAGGTAGCCTATCCCCTCCACCATGTGACTGCAAGGGCATTTATTTGCTTTTCTTATCCTTTCTAATTCCATCCACCCCAAGAGTTTGGGGGCAAACTCACAGGACAACCTGATTCAGGAAGGATTAGCTAACATCAGCACATGCAATTAAGAACTTTTGCATTAAAGTTCTTGATGAAATGTATAGATAGATTTTAAATAGCCTAGAGACCCTAACATTTGTTTATGGGGCTTGATAAGTAAATACAGCCCAACAAAACAAAGATCTATGGTGCATAATATGGTTACACTCGCAAAAATGATTATGGCTAGTGATTTTGGCTAGCAAATTTTCGTATGTGTTAAATATTAAAAAATTGATAGCAAAATATAGCAAATAGTGAAATTGGCAAATTTGACAGAACTAATGCAATTGTGTGACTGGAGACTAAATAAACTATTTCACTCTGAGCTGGAACAGGGAGTATCATTTAACACTTGATTTATATAACTGATGCAATTTTTTTTTAAAATACCAGCTGATTAATCAGGGAGCTAGGGCCAGGATGTGGAAAAAACATGAGCTGAAATTACTATTGTAAGTAGATAAGGTAGGTGTTAAGTTTGATGCAGGTAATATATTTTGTGAAATTGATTAGGTAGATGTTCCAGCGTGGATTCATATATACAGTTTGCCCTGGAAGCTGAGAAAACTTGGGCTGCAGGGGCACTTAATGGTTGAGACTCCTTCACCAGTCCACGAAGAATCTGCACCAATGAACTATGATGTGTTTTTAACATTACAGCTTTGTTGTTTGCTGATCTTAGTTCACGTTTTACTTGTAAGTTTTATCTGCTCAGTTGTGATCATCTTAAAAGTCACACAGTCTAATTCAAGAACAGTGTAAATCAAGAATTCACTGGGAAGGGAAAGTTTGGGTGGAAGGGAAGGAACCTAGGAATGTTTAATAATCTGTCTTGCTTCCAAGAAAGAGGGGTATGTCCATCTACACTGTCAAATGTAAGTAAAATACATATCTTTTACAGTTTTTAACATTTCAATGCCACTTTTCCTCCCAGTTTAAAATCCCCCAGGTGGCAAAGAGTCAGACATAGGCACACAAAATAAGAGGGGCCCACAAACAGGAGGGAGGGTCAGGGAGGGAATGCCAAGCAAAACAGAACCCTCTTCCCCTACTGGCAAAAGGCAAGGACAGAGGGATCTCCCTGCAGAGGAAACCCCATCCTTTTGGTGCCCCACTCTCTAAGAGCCTCACAGCAGCAGCAGCATCTTCACAAGCGAGTTTGGCCATGGAGGCCTTTGGCAGAGGATTTCATGTACATTTTCAAGATATGTGGTAAAAAATGTCTCAGGCCTCCCTGACCTGGGTAGCCCCGGCAAGTCCGATCTCATCAGGTCTCGGAACCGAAGCAGGACTGACTCTGCCAAGTACTTGGATGGGAGACCTCCTTGGAATACCAGCAGCCGAGAGGTGGGGGCAGGCTTTATTCAGCCACCTCAATGAATATCTTCCAGGCCCCCAGGAGGGGTCAGTCACCAGAGGTCGCCGTGACTTCCAGGCATGCGCACGCGCACACACACACATGAAAATACAAAAAAATCGATGGTTTGGGCCTCTGCTTCAGATAAATTCCTCTCCGTGTTGAGTTATTTCATATTTCAAACACCAATTTGTATGTTTTAGCCTCAACTCGTGCTTTCCTAAAATGAGGCAAACTTCTGGAGACCAGCTCTTGCCAGAGTTGGGTGCTTGAAAGGCGTTCTCGCCAGGGCACTTCACTGGTGCCTCTTGGCCGGGCAAAGTGGCCATGTGGGAAGACGAAGGACTGGCCCTCCTCCCTGAAGGTGGAGGAATCCTCTTGTGTCCCTCTGCTGGATGCTCCTGCGCCCCCCGCCCCATGTCTTCTGCTCCCCCCCCCCCGCCCCGCCCAGTCCTGAGAGCCGCTGGTGCCGCTCCGGAGGGTGATTGAGCCTCTGCCAGGTGCAGCGCTGGAATGCTGGAGTGACCGGGGGGGGGGGGCTGCTGCTGCATTCGGGGAGATAAAGCCTTTCAAGGCTGGGGGGGGGGTGGTGAAGGGGGAGGAAAGGCAGAGAGACACAGAGAGAGTCAAGGGAGGAGCCTCTCCTCTTGGCAGGCTGCCCGCCTGCGTCCGCCTGCTCTTCTGTTCACCAGGACTGAGACGCCTTCTGCTTGAACATGTCAAGTTAGCAGCACCCCTGTGGACCCCTCCCTTGCCCCGCTACTTGGCCTCTGACTAGCTTCCTGCAGGGAAGGGGTGGGGTGCTGCAGGCAGCTGCGGACGGAGGGTGGTACAAAGGCTGAGGGGCTGCTGTCCGGGGCCCACTCTGGTGGTCTCACTTGAGGTCTGCTGGGGGTTCGGCACTTCTGTTTCAGCCAGGAAGGCAGGCCGGGGCCGGACACTTGCTTTGGGTTCCTCCCAGGCAGAGATGTTGTTTCACTCAGCTGCTCTCCTGGGAGGGGACTTCCTTCCTCCCTTTCTTCTTCTAGAGGCACTCAGTGGGCAATCACTGCCAGGTAGCCAGTCTGGAGCACCCTGTCTCCCCAGACCAACAAATGAGGTCTGTGATGATGGGGGTCACCCTTTACTGCACAGGGAGTGGGCTGGGTCTGCTGCATGCAAGGAAGGGGGTCTCCAGCAGCCCACAAAGGGTGCCAGCGGCGGCAGGGTTGTGTGTGTGGAGAGTGAGGTGGATGGGGGAGCTGAGTCTCTCTCTCTCTCTCTCTCATTCATTCATTCATTCATTCATTCATTCATTCCACTTCTATCCCGCACTATCCTGCAAGCGGGCTCAGGACGGCTCACAAGACAACAACAAATAATAACATTCATAAAAGCATTAACTATAAAAGCTTCTAGATAAAATAATTAAAACAGTCCTTAGTGGCAGCTTAATCATGTCTAATTTCAAGGCCTGCTGCAACCATGTTTGGCAGGGCAAATTCCCTGCCCAGCATGGCTTTCAGCAAGGCCCAAGGCACGTGGGGCAGACCACAGGACAAATTTAGCTGACTGGAGCACAGTGAGCAGGGAACGCCGGCGTAATTTGGACTTCTGCCACCTCGGCCAAAGGCCTGGGGGAACAGCTCCGTTTTTCAGGCTCTGAGGAACTGTAACAAATCCCACAGGGCCCGGATCTCAACTGGGAGTGTTTTCCACCCGACAGGGGCCAGGGCTGAGAAGGCCCTGGCCCTGGCCCTGGCCCTGGCCAAGGCAAGGCAGACATCCTTCATGCTGGGGACCACTAACCAATGCTGCTCAGGAGTGCAGGGCTCTTCGGGGCACATACAGGGAGAGATGGACCCATAGGGATGCTGCCCGCCCTGGTTAGTACCACCACCCTGAATCTAATCCAGAACTCTATGGGCAACCAATGCAGCTGGTGCAGCACTGGCTGAGTGTGCGCCCACATGGAAGTCCGCAAGTCAAGCTGGACCCTCATCTTCAGCAAGCACAGACACCCCCCCCAAGCGAGATGCTGACTGAGGCAGCCCCTGGGAGGTCAGCTGGCCTTCCCTGGCATGAATCCCCCAGACATGAGCAGAAGCCGGCAGGGAAGGCATCTGAATCCGCAGTCTTTCACCTGTGCTGATGTGCGCCTGTGTGCATTGCAGGGTGTGTGTGTGTGGCCACCTTCTCCTCCACAGCAGCACTTTAAAAGCCAGGACTCTCTTCCCAAAGTGCTGACAGGCCGATCCACAGAGCCTGACTTGGGAAGTGCACAGCGCAGTTGTTAACTTGTTAGACAGGAGCTAGATTGCAATCATAAATAAATGATTTGCTGTCTCCTTGCATTGAGACAGGAAGCTTTTAAAGTGTAGCTGTCATCCCAGCATCAGATTTAGTCAAATGCTGTGTAACTGCAAAATTATCCCTCCATTGCCTTTTTTTTATTCTTTATATAATGGACAGTTAAATTAGATTTTCAAATTTAAAGTGCATATGTTTTTTCCCGTACAAATCCCCAGAGGGTTGCTATTTTTTCATATCTGAAGCAACTCACTAATGTTTATCATTACCACACAGAACTATCACTATTCTTAAGGGGTACCTTGGAAAGCTGAAGCAGCGACAGAAGCGTTAGCATCTTAAAATGAAACCAATTTTGCAGCTGATTTGCAATTTATTTACATGTTACCGTTTGATTTTCTGCTGATTTATAAGCCACCTAGCCCAGCATTTGTGTGTTCCTTCCTGGCTTCCTGATGATGGCAAAGGGGGTGCGGGAAGCAGGAGCTATGCGGGCAAGGGGGGTCCCACAGTGCTTCCTTCCTTGGCTTCCCGGCAGGCACATCAGGCAGGCAACATCATGAACATCTGTTTCTGGACCCGGTGTTGGGCTCACACTGCTGAGATCACCCCAGGGAGGAGGGCTGGGCTGCTCAGTGTACCCCCCTGCGCTTGGGACAAAGAGTCTTTTGGCTGTCCTCCCCCACCCCCTGGACCCCAGCCGGTCAGATGAAATAGCTCACATCTGGGGCTCTTAACCTCCAAAGGGCAGGCTGTTCCTTGCCCCCCCTCCTGATGCGGCAAATGTGAACTGGGTCTTTTCCACAGGTGTCCTCAATAAGCTCCGAACATGTGTGTGCACCGAGGCATTTTCGTACCTACGTTTAGATGAATATGTTCCTCGCATGATTTCTGCGGGTAACTTCTAGGAAGCCTGTTAGTGAGTCACCTTTAGCCACCCATATGATGCAGTAAAGCAGCACAATACATGTTGCAGTGCAGTTAAACTAGGTTACAGAGGTTAGAAAACAGGACACTGAGAACAGGACAAAGCAGACAATAAACACTGCACTAAAAAGAACTCCTGTCCCCGTGGCCTTCCCCGTGACAGCCCCGTTCCCTCCATAGGAAGGCCCTCCTGAACCCTTCCACTTAACCCCTGAGTGCAGGTGCCGTCCTGATCTTGTCACCAGGAAGGAGCCGGAGCACAGGGAAGTGCCAGGTGCTGCCGATCTTCCCCTTTTGCAGGGTGATACCTGCCCAAGACCTTGCTCAGGTGAGCAGAAGCTATCTCAGGTGAGGGAAAGCAGTCCTGCAAACAGGTGGGCTCCCTGAGCCGCGAGGGGCATCTCGTAAGTGATAACCAGCAGCTTGAGCCCAGTCGTTGAATTGGTAACCAGTGTAGTGGCTGCAGAGGCGAGAGGCCGTGGCTCAGTGGCAGAGCCTCTGCTTGGCGTGCAGAAGGTCCCAGGTTCAATCCCTGGTGGCACCTCCAGCGGTAAGGATCAGGCTGGAGGCGATGGGAAAGACTTCTCCACCCAAGACCCTGCAGAGCCACTGCCAGACGGAGCAGCAGCACTCACCCTGATGGGCCAGATGGGTCCGATGCCGCAGAAGGCAGCTTCGGGTGAGTTGGACATGCGCGCACCCTCCCTCCCACGTGCCGGACCGGGACCAAGTTTCAGCATTCTGAACCAGCTGAAGTTTCTGGGTTGCCTTCAAGGGCAGCCTTGGCCATGCGAAAATAATGCGGCTTCGAGGTTGCTTTGGCAGAAATCTCCAGGGCCAGACCAGCCAGGCCTAGGGAGGCCCCCCTTCCCGGGTAAAGTGAAGAAGCAAGAAAGCGGTTTACATAGCTCAGTCCGCTCACTTCTCTAGCAACAGTGCTGGATCAAGTCTGTGCCCTGGGCCTGACCCTCAAATGTGGGGCACACAGGACCCTCCAGGACCACAGCCCCGGCCCCAGTGTGTGTGTGTGTGTATGTGTGTGTGGAAGCTTCCCTGGGGAAACACTGGCTGGTTGCAAGGAAGGAGCCTCCTGAGGGAGGGGCCAAGCCCCCTCCTCACCTGCCCCATCCCTGGGGAAGCCTCTCCAGCGGAGCCGGCCGGGAGCAAAGCACCTCAGCGGTAACCTGCCTTTCACCAGCAGCTGAGCTGGCTTTAATTTTGATGAAATATGCAAATGTATGTAAAACAAAATTCATTTCAAAATGATACACACAGTGATTTAAAAAAAATTATGCTGAAATAGTCTGCTAAATGGTATCACACAGGCATGGGAATGCGCTTGTGACAAATTTTCCTCCCTGCGCAGAAAAGTGAACTTGGGCCTATATTTTAAACTAGGAACAATTTTCAGTTTTTTGTACCTACTATTTCAGCCCCCCCCCCAACCTCCATTTTGATTTTGCCTCTCCATTATTTAAATCTAACTCATTTTTACTCAGCTTTCTGGGCATCAAATTCCCCCCCCCCCAAAAAAAATATACGTATTTTTCAGTATTGTCTGTGCAGTAATAAATCAGCATTTATACTTTATACTTATGTTATCAGAATAAATGATGTACTTTGTATGTATAAATACCATAGAAATCACACCTTAAAAGGATAGAACAAATATACCGCATGTAAACAAATCTACAAAAACCAAAGCCAGCCCAGGCCCACATGCAGCACACGCCAAGCCAAGCACAGACTGCCGGGGGCCATTCCCACCCCCTGGCCTGGAAGGAAAGAAATCAAAAGGAGCGGAATCACCTGCAAAAAAAGGAGGAGGGGGAGGGGTGCGTGTTTGAGAGAGAGTCAAGGAGAAGCCGGGCATGGCAGCTGCCCAAGAGGGGCTCTTGAGGGATTGTCTGTGGGAAAAAAACCTACAAACTGAAAAGAAGGCTGCAGGCTGTCCTTTGGACATGCTGGCATTCTTTGTGCAGGGAATTCTTTCACCGGTGCTAAGGCTGAACTCCGCTGCTTAGCACAGTTCCTCCTCTGGCTGCTTGCTATGAGACTCCATTGTCCTCTTGCAGGATTGGTGCCCCCAGAGAAGGACTGATGTCCAGATACGCGTCTGCTAAAGAAATGGATTTGCAGGCTAATCCCAGTGTTTCTTCCCAGAGCTCCCAGGGAGCAGTAGCTGTGCCTGAGCCTCAGAGCCCTGCCGGGGGCTCTTCTTTCCAGCATGTGGGTCATCCAGAGAGAGAGAGAGTCCCACAATCTTATGTGAGCCCATGTAGGTTTGTTGTGCAAGATGAAGGCACCCAAAGCGCAGTGTTCCTGGACAGATGCCACCCCCCACTCCACTGCTCTCTTGACTGTGGCCAGCAGTCTGATGAAATGCCTCCTCCTCCTCCTCCTCCTCCTCCTCCTCCAGCTGCTGCCCAGGGATGTCCACCAGAGCAACAGACTGAGGGGAGGAAGGCCAAGCTTGTTGGGCACCTCAATGCCTGCCCATGGACCACAAGGAGGGGCCAGCTGAGAAAGAAGGCTGCCCATCTCGCAAGGTAGCTCAGGGGGCAGGAAAAAGTTCACCCCTACAAATGAGTGGCCATTTGCACAAGAAAGAAGAGCGCCAGTGACACCCGAATTTGGCTGCTTGCTTAGGAGACCGAGGAAGTGGGAATTAAAAATGTGTGTGTGGGTTTTTGGTTTTTTTTTTTTTTTTTAAACATGACTGTTTCCCTTGTAGCTGTTAATTTGTTCAGGGAAACGCAAGCTGAAAAGAGTTCATAGCCTGACAGCGAAACCCATTGTCAACGGGATGCACTTGGAAGAGGCATCTTCTGCCATAGCCCAAAGCAGCTTTTCTAGGAATAGGACCAAGATTCCTCCTTGAATCTATTCCTAGGAATAGAATCGAGATTCCTTAGCTCTTAATAGAGTTAGATAAAGATAAGCTCAGCCCATAAAGATCAGCTCCCCTTCCTCCAGGGTATCTGTCCTGATGGCCAGCCTCACCTCTCCCTTGCCAGGATGACGTGCCAGCTCCTTTGCCCTCCACTGCTTCCCTGTGACATCAAGGCACTGGCCAAGAACGGAGATGCCTGCCCCTGACACTGCTTAGTTGGAGAAATGGGTAGCTGGGTGTTATCTGCATATTGACGGTGCCCAACACCAAAGCTAGCGTTGATCTTCTTACATAAATATTGAACCGGATGGACTCCACAAGCCAGGTCCCAGTGGGCACCTGCCATAAGAACAGAAGAGAGGCCCATGTTGGATCAGGCCAGTGGCCCATCCCGTCCAACACTCTGTGTCACACAGCGGCCAAAAACACCAGGTGCCCTCCGGAGGTCCAGCAGTGGGGGCAGGACACTAGAAGCCCTCCCACTGTTGCCCCCCCCCCCCCCGCCATCAAGCACCAAGAATGCAGAGCATTACTGGCCCCAGACCGAGAGATCCTATCTATACCTTGTGGCTAAGAGCCACTGACGGACCTCTGCTCCATATGTTTATACAATTCCCTTTTGAAGTTATCCATGCTTGTAGCCGCTGCCACCTCCTGCAGCAGTGAATTCCATGTGTTAATCACTCTTTGGATGAAGAAGGACTTCCTTTTATCTGTTCTAACCCGACTGCTCAGCAATTTCACCGCGTGCCCACGAGTTCTCTTCGTGTGTGTGTGGGGGGGGGGGAGCGTGCAAAGTGCTGTCAAGTTGCAGCCAACAGATGGTGACCCCAGCCAGGGGCTCTCAAGGCCAGTGAGAAGCAGAGGTGTTTGGCCACGGCCTTCCTCTGCAGAGCCTTGCTTGGTGGTGGGGGTGGGGGTGGGGGTGGGGGTGGGGGTGGGGGTGGTTGTCCTTCAGTCGCACAGTTGAGTCCGACTCTTCACAGCCCCATGGACCACATCACACCAGGCCCTCCTGCCTTCTGTCGTGCTCCGGAGTTTGCTTAATTTCATGTTCGCTGCATTTATCACACTGTCTAACCAGCTCATCCTTCCAATTAGGACCCCATTTAGCTTCTGAGGTACGAGATCAGGCTATACCATGCAAACTTCCCTTCCTTGTCTCTGAATATGGCCAGATAAAAACAATGGAATCCACAAGTCCTCCTCTAACTTCATTCCCAACCTCCAAACCATTCAGGAGAACCTCCCAGTTCCCTAAAGAGCTGATCACGGTCCCTTGTGAAGTGGCTCAGCAGGTTTAGATGTGTAGGATACCACCGGACAGGTTCAGATGTGTAGGATACCACAGGACGGAGAGTCCCCACTGCAGCCACACAACAGCAGCCACTTTCACAAGGGTTCTTCCTCCAAGCCCCCAGCAGGAAGTACACGGCCCCTCTTCCAAACCGTAACGCTTTCTTGACCCCTTTACCACGCTAGCCAGTGCAAGAAGCCACAGCCAGGCCTGGGAAGCTTGCTACATTAGGAAAGCCCGGCACGAGCAAAAAAGCCGGGGCATAAGCAGCGCCTCCTTTGGCCTTTCTCTGCATGTTGACTCTGCCCCGTAAACCACTCAGTCTCCCTAAGACCCCAGCATGACAGCTAGAAGTGTAAGGCTGCCAACCTCCAGGTGGGGTCTGGAGTTCTGGAATGAGTCCCCCCAGAGAAAATGACCGCTTCCGAGAGGGCCAGTCCGATGGTATCCTAGACAGTCTAGGTGAACCCCCCCACCCCCACCCCTCCTTCCACAGGTTGCACCTCCAAATCTCCTAGAATTTCTCAGGCTAGAGTTGGCAACCCTATAGCTAGAACCATGAAAGACTGGGGGGTGGGGTGGGGGTCACCTTGTTTCTCACTCGGCAGTGGGGAAGAGCACTGCTCTGCTGGTCCCTTTGGTTTCTGTCGCTGGAGCTGCAGGGCCCCATGGGTGGGTGGGTGACGTCCTGGCAGTGCAGCCCTCCCAAGAGAAATGGGGTGGTGGGGGTGGAAATGACCTCACGTGATGCATCATCTCAAGCCTGGGTTCACCTCCTAGACAGACATGACATTAATGAGGCCTGCTGTGCCACATCCTGGGGTTCCAGGCAACGGCCAGGCTCCTGGCTGAGTGGGGCTGTGTGGCTTGTCCAAAGCGGAGATGAAAGCCGGACAACCAAGCCTCCCGGCCGCCGGAATCCAGAGAGGAGGAGAGTGGTGGTGTGTGCTGCTTAGAGCGCTGGAATAGCAAAATTGGAAGCATGTGGCCAGCATTCTTTGGGGAGGGGGCTCCTTTCCCCTGCTCTGAGTCACCCTCAAAGGTCAGAGAGGAGGTCCGGACTGACATAGCGAGAAGCAGCTCACTGGTCCCCCCCCAGAGACTGGCCAGGGGCGCTCAGACACAGCCCGGATGCAGAAGAAGGGGAGTGGGGGAGCGCAGCTGCCCCCCCTCCCTGTGGGCCCGGGACACCTGACTCCTGGTGGGGGAGGCAGAAAGGGCAACTTTCCCCTTCGCAGCAGCTGTGTGGAGGGGGAAGGGGTTGTTGCCATGGTGCGCTATTTAGAGCTGCGCCCTTGGGATTTGTTTTCATCAACATGCATTACATGTGAACTTTCTAAAATAAGCCTTTCCTTGCAAATGGTTCCAGTGACTCATCCCATGGCTGGTAGCTCTGAGCTGCACCAGTGGGTGGCAACTGGAGATCTCCCCCATCCATGTGGGCGTCATCATTGCGGTGACCTTTCCCCACATTTCTGCTTCAGCTGGCTTGTTGTGTCTGCATGAAGGGGTGTGTGTGTGTGTGTGTGTGTGTGTGTGTGTGTGCGCTGGTGTGTGCACGTGCACAACCCTGCTGACTTCTGATGCCTTTTTGATATGGAGCAGGAGGGCAAGATGGTCTCAAAAGTGTCCTCTGGGGTTGGAGAGCGTTGGAGTGAAGGGCCAGACATGGCACGATGGGGTGAGCTGTGACTGCCCTCACCTGGGGAAGGATTCTGGCCCTCGTGGCTGCCCAGGGACCAGGTGGCCGGGGGAGACTGTGGGGTGCCCCCCTCCCCACTTTCTCTGGCCCTGAAGCTGCCCCATATGATGAGTGGGGCTATCTCACAGAGGACGGAGAAATGGACCTGGAGGGATTGGTGTGTCTGCCCTTATGCAGGAGCTCCAGAGCCCCTCGCGATGCACCTGTAGGTCACCCCCAACTTGATGTCACAGTCTGTTTACACACAGAAGAAGGCGTGAAGAGGCCCTGTGTGCAGATGTCAGGTTCTGAGGACGGGTGGCGAGAATCCAGCCTGTTGCTCTCACTTTCCTTTGGGGCGTCTCATTTTCCCATTTCTAGAGGCAGCCAGCGTTTCCTCCCTGCGCCTCCCTTTCCCCAGACTTAGAGTTTGCAGGAAACATAATCCGCACATTTTGATGGGAAAGAATGTGGGCTAGCAAAGTTCACTCCTGTGCTCATAACCGAAAGGAGAAGGCTCTCAGTGCTGAGGCCAAAATTGTCAGTGAGGAAAGTTTGCCCGGTTTGATTGCATGATCCTTTCCAGCTACAATGTGGCCAGATTGTGGTAATTCAATGCCGCCTTGGAGAGTTTCAGCTGCGTTACTTTCCTATGGACTGTTTTTATAGCACGTCAGCCATGAGGAGAGGCAGTTGCCACTGATGACTGTCCCAGATTCCAGCGGAAAGGTGTTTTCAGACCAGAGAACAGGAAGCCTGTGGCAAGGCCCTCCCCCCCCCCCCGGCCCCGCCCCCGGCCCCAAGGAGAAGGAGCTGAGTGGTGAGGTTTGCCTGGTGGCCAGCGGCAGGAGGGCTCCAGCCACCCGCACTCCTCTCTCTTGGGTCTGGGAGACTTCCGTTGCCATGAGAAGGACCAGGAAGAGAAAGGGCTGCCGGCTCATGCGGGGGGGGGGGGGGGGCGGGATGTCAGCCTTGGGCATCCAGGTGCAGCTGGAGCATCTTCTCCTGTGCCCATGGGAAAGCAGGAGCCAAGGGCAGCTGGCAAGAGGAGGGATACGGGGGTGGCAGGCAGAAGGACACCAGGGGAGGACAATGAGAGCCCCCAGCGGAGGCCCTTCCCCTCCCCTCCCCTCTCACGGGCCAGGCCTTGGGGTGCCAGCCTCCAGGTGGGACTTGGGGATCATCCATCCCCCAGAATTACAGCTCCTCTCCAGATGATGGAGGCCAGCTCCCCTGGAGAAAAGGAACACTTTGGAGGGTGGACTCTAGGGCATCCTACCCCACTGAAGTCCCTGTCCACCCCAGGCCCCCACCCCCAGCCTGGAGCTGGCACCCCCTACCCCCCCATCCCCCACTGGTGGCCGGGGAGGGAGGGCCTGGGAGCCCTAGCCAGGCCCCTTTCTTGTGGGGAGGCTCTGCCCGACCTGGGGGGGTGGGGGGTGAGTGTAGAAAAGACACCTGCACCAGAAGCCGCCATCTGCTGCCCTCTCACTGCAAGAGCAGGGGCCCATCCAGCTCGGCCCCCTCGGCCCCCTCCCTGGTCCTACTCCCGGCGAGTGGAAAGCGGCACCTGACACCCCTCCCCCCCAGCATGGAGCCAGGACTGATGCCCCTGGGACCCTGTTTCTAAGTTTCCACAGACTGCCACGGAAGGGGGTGTGGGAGGGGCAAGGAGGCCAAGCTGGTCCTGGACTGGTGCAGACTGGAGCTCGGGGGCGGGGGCCGCCCTCTCATCTGAAGCCCGGGAAATGGGGCTGTTGGGTGCTGTGAAGAGATTAACTGGGATTTGTGTGTGTGTGTGTGTGTGGGGGGGAGAGAGAGCGTGAGAGCAGTGACCACAAGAAAGGAATTTCAGGTTGGGGCGTGGGCACCTGCGTCTTTCTGCACTTCCTTCTACCCTCTCCCACACTTCCTTGCACCCAGATGTGGATGGATGTGATGCTCTGTGGGGAGGGTCACCCAGGGCACCGGTCCATACCCTGGTTCTAAGCCAGTGGTCCCCCTTCTGCCCGCTTGTGGGGGCCCCTGTCAGCAAGCCCAGCTCAGCTGTAAAGGGAAGAGGACGGTGCAGCCTCCCCTCCCTCCCCCAGCTTCCTTGAAAGAGGCACCCAGAAGGAGGGATCTCAGCTCTTGGCTGGGCTCCGCTCGCTCGCTCCAAAGTGAGTCACGGCTGCTCCACGCAGGGACCCCTGCCAGGCCTCATAGCAAAGCCTTGAGGTAACTGCAACCAGAGCCTGGGACCTTTTTCTTTTTTGGGGGAAAGGAATAGTTCTCTCCGATGGAGTGTTAACCCTCGAGGAGAAAGGAGGCATCAAGCAAGGCTGCAAGAGGCAGAGGCGTTTCTGATGGTGGGGGTGTTCTGATAAGAACCTCAGAAGAGCTGGATCAGACCAGTGAGGGTCCACCTTGTCTGGCACCCCGTCTCACCCAGTGGCCGTCTCACCCAGTGGCCAGTTCCTCTGGAGGGCCAGCAACAGGGCAGAGAGGCTGAGGCCTTGCCTCCTGTCTCTGGGATTCAGAGAATTAGTGCCTCTGGATGGGGAGGTTCTCCTCAGTCACCATGGCTAGTAGCCACTGAGTCTTATTCTCCATGACTCTCTCTAATCCCCTTTCACAGCTGTTGATTCCCGTGGCCTCTGGCAGTGAATCCCACACTTTAGTCACTCTCTGTGTTCTTTCCTTTTGACCATCTTGAACCTCCTGCCCATCAACTTCATTGCATGCCCTCGAGTTCTAGCATTTGGGGAGAAAGAGAAAAGGTTCTCTTTGTCAACTCTCTCTACCCCATGCATAATTTTGTAAACCCCTATCATATCCCCCCTTAGTCGTCTCTTTTCTAAACTGAAAAGTCCCAGACTCTTCAGCTTTTCCTCACAACCCCCTCATCATCTCGGTCGCCCTCCTCTGCCCTTTTTCCAGCTCTGCAGTGTCCTTTTTGAGATACGGTGACCAGAACTGTACACAGTATTCCAAACGAGGCCACACCATAGATCGATACAGGGGATTACAATATTGGCTGTTTTTTTCTCAGTCCCGTTCCTAGTGGAAAGTACATGGAATTTGGCTTCTTCCTCCCGTCCCCCCGTTTTGAACGGGATGGGCACAGGCAGACCTCCCGTTGTGTTACTGGGCCAGGATGCTGTTAGAAGCTGAGAGCTTTGGTGGTCCACACATTTGCCCAGGCAGTTGCCATCACCTCCCTGGGAAAAAGAGAAAGTGAGTCTTGGGGCCAGCAGGGCATAGGCCCTGTTGCCCACAGATGGGGACTGACCCAGCAAAGGTGGACAGCCCCCTTTTCAACTTAAAAGCCTCAAAGAGGGGAGATCTCTGTCAATAGGGTAGGGGTCCTCGGTAGGTGTGTGCATGTGAGTGTAAACGGGTTCAGCGCAACAGCAGGTGGGGTGGGCTTGGGGAACATCCCACATGTTTTTGTTGAAGCATCCCCTTGTTTTCAAGGCCTGGGAACCACCAAAGTTATGATGATATCATGATGCGGTGTAAAATCACGATGACGTGGGATGACTCTCTGTTCTTCCTGTCAGACACGCTAAACAACCATTTGTTTCTAGCTCTGCAGAGGCCCTGGAACTCTGGCTTCCGGCAGCCCCTCCTGTTTGCAGCTCTGCCAGGCTTCTCCAAGCAGGAAATCCTCACTTTGCAAGATGCATTTCTGGATCCCTCAAGCTCGGAGAGTTGCCGGAGGGCTCCCGAGGTATCCATGATGAATGGCTGTGTTTAGTTTTGTCATGTAAGTGGCACTTGCAGTTTGAATAAATCATAGAGGTAACGCCTCCAGGCAAACAAGGGGCAGTGCATGTCCCCGATTCCCCTGCTTGTTGTGGAGGACCCTCGGAAGGGATCTGCCCACATCGGCTGAGATGCAGAGAAGAGCCGAATGACACCAGAGCGCACTGTGCCCCCTCCCTGTTTTCTGTGATTCTACTCTTCAGTTTGTTTGCAGCAGAACAAGGAAGGCCATTAGATTCAGCAGCAGCAGCAGCAGCAGAAGAGATTCCCCTCCAGTGGAAAGCTATCCTCATGGAAGAACGGAGCACCTTTGTTACCAGTGATGGCTGCCTTCAGCATTATTTTCACAGTCAGAGCTGTGCCACAGTGGAATCCGCTGCCCGGGGAGATGGTGAGCTCCCCCTCCCTGGCAGTCTTCAAGCAGCGGCTCTAGGCTGATCCTGCACTGAGCAGGGGGTTGGACTAGACGGCCTGTAGGACACCTTCCAACTCCGTGATTCTATGATTCTATGAAATGGCTTCAGAGACTATCCAGCCACCCAAAGGAAGTGTCTGTGTGCACTGAAGCTTCTCCCTTGGGGTTTTGTTCCTACTGATTTCTTCTGCTCTTTGGAGCCACTGAAATGGTGGTGGTGGAGGAGGAGGAGGAGGGGACAACAGCCTCTCAGGGCTGTGCACAGACATTGTGGGAAGGTCTACACCAGTCCAACAAAACATCTCAACTCAGGCGATGCATTGCTGAGACTGAGGAGCCAGGTCAGAATCCAAGCTTACAGCAAGTGGTGCAACTCTTGTTGGCCCTCTTGTGCCACCTGCCACCTGACACCTGTGGAGTGGCAGAAGGTGGCAGTATAGCTGCTCCTTCTTCTAGCCCAGAGACGGAGTAGCTGGATCAAACAGCTAGCATCCCTGGTCTGGTCCCCAGGGCGTGTGTGTGCGCGCACACATGCACGCACACACAGAGTCCTCTAGTGTGAGAGAGCTTGCAGTGTCTTTTGGTAGCCTGTTTCCTACTCCACATGGAGATTTCTGCTGAAGTTCCAACTCAGATCTTTGTTTGAGCCCGTTACATAGCTTTGTTGTGGAATGGCCCCACTGACCTGTGAACTGTGTTCTGTTTTGGCCCTCCAAGGTGTCTATGCTTTCAGTGATGATCCTGAGTCTCTGCCCAGTGATGCACTGCTGTCTCAAATCCATCTGACTCTTAGAGGGATTTTCTTGAGCTGCCACTTTAATACACTTCCACCAGCTGGTTGATTTCAGAAATTCTCACCAAGAGGACCAGCAGCTCCTACCTTCCCTTCTGTATTGCTCCATCTTGTGCCCACATCTCCTGTTACCCAATGACTGGTTACCTTTGGGACAACTTAGTGTACTTGAGTGCTTATGGGGAAATAGCAGTCTAGCAACTGGCTCCCTTCTCCTAGCACCCAGGGACCTTGGTGTCTTGGATAGGGTTACACTACCCTTAAAAAGTCAGGTTTGTAGCTTGGGAATGTGGCTTAACACAGTGGTCACGTTAGAAAACCAGGTGGCTGCTGTGGCTTCAAGTGTATTTGCCCAACTTTGGCTGGTGTGTCAGCTGTGTCCATCGCTGGTTCAATCAGATCTAGCCACAGTGATATGTGCTTTAGTTATATCTAGACTGGACTATTGCAATGAGCTCTGCTTGGGGCTACCCTTAAACAGCATTTGGAAGTTGCAAGTGTAGAATGCTGAGGCTCAACTAGTAGTTGGGGCTAGTTAGTGGGATCATGTGATCCCAATATTACAGAAATCTAGTGTGGGGCTGCCCTTGAAGACAACCCAGAAACTACAACTGGTCCAGAATGCAGCAGCCCAATTATTGTCAGGGGCTAGCTGCTGGGAACAGCTTCATTGGCTTCCAGTCCCTTTCTGAGGTCATTTTGAGTTGCTCCTGCTGACCTTTAAAAACCTTTGCAACCTACGACCCATATATTTGAAGGACTGTCTCCTTCCATATGCAAACACACAGTTCTCTGCCCATCAATCCTATACATGCCCCAAGTGGTCTTATTCTAAGGCAGTCTCTTTAAATTTAAAAGTTTCAGTGTTCTAAAACCCTTCCCCTGGAGTCTTTATCTGGGCTGCCAGGCTTTTTGTTAGACCCACAAGGCAATGGTGGCCATCAAGATGGAGCTCAAGCGTGAGAGCTCCTTCCTCCAGATAACACCTGCTAAAATGGACCTCACAAAATGTACATTGTTCCCCTCATATCCAAGGAATTTATTACCCCTCTCTGCCCACTCCCATGTGGGTCATTCCTTCTCTTCCTATCTTTCCTAGGAAAGGACAGGAACTGGCATCTGGTATCTTCAAGCCTCTGTCCAAGCAAGATATCACATTCCTGCCAAGGTGAGAGATGGCTCTCTGGTTGGTCTCTGCTAGCTAAGAGCACTTACAGAGAAGAAGTAAAGTTGAATGTATACCCTTCCCTTCACTCAGAGTAGTTTACAATCTCCTTCCCTTCCACTACCCATGACAGACACCCTGTGAGGTAGGTGGGGCTGAGAGAGCTCAGGGAGAACTGCTCTTGAGAGAACAGCTCTGAGAGAACTGTGACCCAAGGTCACCCAGCTGGCTGCATGCGGAGGGGGAGTGGGGAATCAAACCCAGTTCTCCAGATCAGAGTCTGCCAGATTAGAGTGCACCAAACTGGACCATCAGTGGGGTGGGAGTGCCTGAGAGCAATTAACTACTCTTCTGTTTCCTGTCTTAAAATGAACATGAGGTTTTGCAGCCTCAAAACTCTTAATAATGTGATGTAGCCCAAAGTCTCCATTAGCTGCACAGCCTCTTCATACCTCAAAATGTCCCCACACAACTGGCTGCCCACCTGTGTCCATTTCAAAATCAACAGCCTCCTCCTTCTTCCCCCTTTCCCTTCATGGGGCACACAATGGGGCACTCTCTTCACCACCATACTGGACAGCCGCCAGAGGCAATCAGCCTTCTGACACACCCACTGGCTTCATTCAGCAAAGGGATTTAATTAGCCTCTTCCCATCCTCAGGAAGAAAGAGAGAAAGAGAGAAAGAGAGAAAGAAAGAGAGAAAGAAAGAGAGAAAGAAAGAAAGAAAGAAAGAAAGAAAGCAAGCCTCAACCCACAGTGCCTGTTGCATGCCTGTTATGCTAGATGAGTTTGTCCTTGTGCCTGAGGCTAGGAAAGAGATGGGGGGGGGGGGCGTTGAGAAGAACCCTGCACATCTTTGTGTTACTTTAGTCAATATTCTCAGGGAAGGTCCCATGGGAATTTGCCCAGCCCCCTGCACAGAATCTGGAATTACTGTTGGGTTGACATGTAGTCATTTATGGGCTTTGCAACAAGAAGACATGATTATGGACAGAAAGGAATAAGACACATGGCCAGTATGACTGTCAGTCGCTATCTGTGATGAGAGCTGGATTGAACCTCCCTGTTCAGACTGAGTATACCAGCTGCAGGGGGACAACCACAGGAAAGGCTTGTTGGAAACCAGGTTCTGATCCAGGGGGGCTCTTTCAAAGCCGACAGTTTTGCCCTGAGTCAAGGTGCGAGGCCAGTCCATGGGGTTCATCTCGGCTAGGTATTTGTTGCCTGTGGTTGACAAGCTGCCTCTGGTTTTTTGTTTTTATTCCCTTCCACTGTAATTTCATTATTTAAGAGCTTGACGAATTGTCACTGCGATATGTTGGGGGGGGGGGAACATGGTGGGCTCTCTTAGATGGCTCCCCTTCTTTAAAAACTGTGGCTATCCTCCCCCCCCACACCACTTTTTCTTTCATGGAGACAAAGCACATTTGGGGTTAAGAGAGGCAGGATGCCCTTCCCCCACTCAGAAAAGAATGTGCCCATGATGTTTCCCCTGCACATTCCATGCTGTGATATATTTAAATCTTTACTTAGCATAAATACTGTAGGTCAAACTCCAGACACATTCCCCAATTATATTTCCCCCGTATTGGATGAAATATGTTTCCAATTTGGCCGGGGTTTTGTTTTATTAGGCCTGGAACAGCCCGGTGACCCTGCCTTCAGAGTAACCTTCTTAGAGCGCTGAGCCCCGGTCCTCAGCAAACAGGAGCCGAGGAAGCCAAGAATGCGCTCGCTGTTCTCTCCACCCCCCCAGACAAGGGATCATCCACAGGAACTCTGAGCATGCCCAGGGGGTGTGCCTGCCAAGCAAGCCTTCAGCAAAGGCCCCCTCAAAACCCCTCCTCTGGGGTTTTGCCATATTCTCCTGTTGCTGGAAGGGTTGTGTGTGTGGGGGGGGCGGGTGGGGGGGGGGAGTGTGCCTGTACTTAGGGTAAAATTCAATACATCTTGGGTTAAAATGACTCAGTTGGCGTAAGGATGATTTTTAATTTCTTGCCCCGTCTGTTATTTGACCTGAAAACTAGTTTTTTGTTTTGAGCATCCCTTGCATGCATTGAAATGGTGACTGTTTTTGTGCCATTCCGTTTCTTCATGCTGATTTCCCCAGCAAATGTAAACACTCTTTCAGTGTTGTTTGGGCATCAGTGAACCAGCATTATATGTTCTCTATCTCATATAATCCACACTCCTGGAAAATGGAGCTAGCCACAGCCTTGGGAGGGAGGGATTTCTCTGCAAACCCGAGGGAAGCCCGAGGCTGCAGAGAAATCCGGCATCTGAAAAGGAGGGGATCGAAGCCTCCCCCCAGTAAGAGAAGCAACCTCCATAACTTTAAGGGAAGAATACCAGCTGAGGCCGCGTCCTGAGACCTCAGGGCCATTTAGGGGGTTGCTGGGCAATCGTGACAATATCGCCCAGCCCCTCGAGCAGCCTGGTCTCGGTGAACCAGCGCCAGCGAGAAGGGAGCATTGCAGGACTCAGAGCCCAGCCAGCCCTGGGCAAGGACCTCCCCCCCCCCCCCAGGCCCAGCAGGGCCCGCCCGAGGAGACCACCGCCCGCACAGCTTGGCCCCTGGTGGCCACCCGGCAACAGCCTGGCCACTGGCAGTCACGGCACAGCCCATCCTGGTTTGGCTACCGCGGGCACCGCACCAACACGCCAGGCTTTCCCTGGGGAGAGGATGCCAGGAGGAGGATGCCAGGATGCAGAAGACACCGGGGGGGGGGAGGGGAGGGGGGGAGGAAGCAGGTGAAAGAGAAAAGTTAGGGGAGCCGCCAAGGAAGGAGATGGTGGGGGAGGGGACAGAGGGGAAGATGAGGAGCCGCCGTGAGTCCTGGTGAGGGGTAAAGACACATAGCATGCCACAAGACTTGCGTGCTCAGGCCAAAGGCATCGACTAAGCCAACCAGGCCCTGAAGCCACACTGAGATAAAGACGAAGGACCAAACAAAGGGGTGCCAGCCCCGCAGGACTCTTCAGGGCCAGGAGCTGGGGGGGGGCTTTGGCATTCTGCCCTGTGGCTTCTCTAGCTCCACAGCTGGGTCATCTGTGAGGGCAAGTGGACTGTGGCACAATCCCTGGGCATGGCGCTGGTTCAGCTTGTCAGGACCTCCTCCATCACTCTGCCAGGGAATGGGGCACGGTGACAGCCTGCTGAGGGAGGGGGGCAGCGAACAGGAGTGCGCTGGGCCCACCAAGGGCTCAGGGCTCTGCATTCCACTGGGAAGCCATCTTGAGCTGGACTCTCATTTCTTTTAGCATCATCGGGGCAGCCTTCTTCATCCCCCTCCCCGCCAACTTACAGAGGAGGGTTCTTTCTTAACATCCTGCATTCTGATTTCCCTTCTTCCCTGTGGCTTATCTGATCTGCTTTCCCTGGCAAGAGCTTTATTCCCTTCAGCTGCTGAAGCTCACAAGAGTCTTTTTCCTTCGAAGACCCCATTCAGCTGCCTCCATGCCAGATATCCATCAGCCCAGGCAGCCGGCCCTTATCCACGTGGTTATCATGCATGCTGACAAATCCGTGGAGGGGTTTAACGACAGAGTAAGAGGCATCTGTGGAAGTTTCCTGGGGGGGTGTGTGGAGGGGGGGGCAGCAAAAGCAGCCTCCTGCACGCAAACTTGTTGCTTCCCTTGAGATTTGTAAAAGCAGGACAGAGAGGAGGGGTTGGGGGCAGTCAGAAACAGCCAGAGAAAGAATGCTGCTGTGTGTCCCCATGCAGGGAGAGCCGCAGGGGCTGCTGGGCCCATCAGCAGATCAAAGGACGCCAAGAAGAAAAGAGGGATTCCTGATAACCTCCTGGAGCCTCTGTGAGGAGAGGAAGGCTGGCTGCATAGAAAGCCATCGAACAGTGACGGAGGAGTGGCTGGGCGGGACCCAGGAGGAGAGGCTCACTCAGATGACTGACCAAGGGGATGAGGCAGGGAGGCTGAGGACAGGGGCACCTGTCCGTCTAGCAGGGTCTGTCCCCAGGGCCTCTGTGCCCGGGCTCCTGTAGCTGGCGATGCTGGGCATCCAACATGGGGCCTTCTGCCTGTAAAGCTTGACCACTGAGCCAGGAGTTGCACACAGACTGCCAGGCTGAACAGGGAAGGTCAGTGCCTCTTTGAAGGAGGGGGGGAGGAGGAGGAGGAGGAGGAGGAGGAGGCGGGGGCTATGTGAGACTGGGCAGTGGATGCTGTGTGAACCACATGAGCTACCTGTGGTGGTCTCAGGTGAAGGAATCCTCCCGAGTCTCCGAAACACTCTGACCTTCAGAGAAGGCACTGCACCAAATGGTGCCTTTTCCTTTGCACAAATGCAAATATATGATGGTTGGACTGCCCATTTTCAGTCTCTTTTTTTGCCTAGACATGAGGACACGGGAATTGCCCTGCACAAGCCAAAGTCCACCTTGTACCGCAGTAAGAAGCTTACAAATGGGCCACTCCTCACCCCCACCCCAGTTTTTGTCCCCCGTCTCTGACCTGCCCTTCCTTCTCTCGGCGGGGACTGCCATGTTCCATGGCAAGATTTTCACCCATCTTTCTTCTATGCACATCTCTATGCTGGCTTGTAACAAATCCACTAAGCCCAACGGGAGAAGAACTGTGGCATGAGGCCTTTGTCTCTCCCCCCCCCCCACCAAACAGGGGGTCAGGGTCTTGCTGGTTTCCTGTGGGCTCACTCAGAATGACAGCTGCCCACATTCCAGCAGAGTTGGTCTTGAAGCATCCAGGGTTTTTATTACAGGTTGGGTGTAACATTGGAAGCAACATCTGGAGCCCAGCTTAGCTAGTAGATAATTGGAAAGGAATTCTGGAGCAGGTCACAAATGGGAGGGGGCGGTCAGGCATTCCTCCGCTGCTCCCACTTACGTGGAGCAGCCCCAGCAGGTGTGTAGCCAAGCCTGACCACTCCTCTCCCCTCTATTAGCCCCACAAGTCAATCCGGGTGGGGCCAGAGGCCTGCACTTTGCAGATGAGGTCCAAATGACCACAGCAGATCAGACCCACATCTTGCCCAGCCACCCTGGATCCAAAACCAGGCAAACCAAATGCTTTCGAGTAAGGCATGAAGGTTCCCTATTGCTCTTGGTCCCCAGCGACCAGCACGTGGAGGTAGACTTCCCCTGAGCAGGCGGCTTTCCTGTATTTCCCTAGGCAGCTGGCTGTCCTCTTCCGTTAACTCACCTCACCCTTTTTAAAGAGCCAATTAATCCTCATCCACCAAATCACCACCATGTTTTTACATGGTGGTTCTCTTTTCAGGGAGGGAGGAGGAAAGGGAAGGGAAGGGAAGGGAGGCTTTGGAAGGTGACCCAGGGATCTATTTAGTATGCTGTTCCTCCAAGGAGCTCATGGCAACATACATTGTTTTCTTCACCACTTCAGCCTCATGCAAGACCCTCGTGGTGTTTGTTTGGCTGGAAGAGAGTGACTACCACAAGGTGGGCTTCCACAGCAGACTGAGGATTTGAATCCGGGCCTCCTGGGTCCTAGTCTGACACTCCGACTAGGACACCAGGCTGGCTCACAATCAGATAAGAAATAATCACAAAAGTGAAAGAGGCACTTTCCTCCCTTTCTCACAATACAAGAACTCCTTGTGGGCACTCCATGAAGTTGCTGAGCAGTCGAGTTAGAACAGATAAAAGGAAGTACTTCTTCGCCCAAAGAGTGATTAACAGGTGGAATTCACTGCCACAGGAGGTGGTGGTGGCTACAAGCATGGACAGCTTCAAGAGGGAATTAGATCAACATACGAAGCAGAGGTCCATCAGTGGCTTTGAGCCATAAAGTATTGATGGAACACTTTGTTTGGGGTAGATCCAGGTAGGTAGCAGTGTTGGTCTGAAGCAGCAGAACAAATCTAGAGTCCAGTGGGGGCACCTTTAAGACCAACAAAGGTTTATTAGCCACAAGGTATAGATAGGGTCTTTCAGTCTGGGGTGAGAACACAAGAGAAGCCAATGTTGGATCAGGCCAGTGGCCCATCCAGTCCAACAATCTGTCACACAGTGGCCAAAAACACCAGGTGCCCTCAGGAGGTCCAGCAGTGGGGGCAGGAAGCCCTCCCACTGTGCCCCCCCCCAAAACACCAAGAATACAGAGCATCACTTGCCCCACAATGAGAGTTCCTATCTATACTTTGTGGCTGATAGCCACTGATGGACTTCTGCTCCATATGTTTATCTAATTCCCTCTTGAAGCCGTCCATGCTTGTAGCCGCCACCACCTCCTGTGGCAGTGAATTCCATGTGTTCATCACTCTTTGGGTGAAGAAGTACTTCCTTTGATCTGTTCTAACCCGACTGCTCAGTAATTTCATGGAGTGCCCACAAGGAGTTCTTGCATTGCGAGAAAGGGAGAAAAGGACTTCCTCTACCTTCTCTATCCCATACATAATCTTATAAACCTCGATCATGTCACCCCTCAGCCGTCGTTTCTCCAAGCTAAAGAGCCCCAAGTGCTTCAAATTTTCTTCATAGGAAAAGTGTTCCAACCCTTTTATCATTTTAGTGCCCTTTTCTGCACTTTTTCCAAAGCTATAGTATCTTTTCTGAGGTGTGGCGACCAGAACTGTACACAGTACTCCAAATGAGGTCACACCATCGATTTAAACAGGGGCATTATGATACTGGCTGATTTGTTTTCTATTCCCTTCCTAATAACCCCCAGCATAGCATTGGCCTTTTTCACTGCAGTCGTACACTGTCTCAACATTTTCATTGAGTTATCTACTACGACTCCAAGATCTCTCTCTTGGTCAGTCTCCGCCAGTTCAGACCCCATCAACGTGTATTTATAGTTCAGATTTTTGGCTCCAATGTGCATCACTTTGCACTTGGCCACATTAAACCCCATTTGCCACATTGATGCCCACTCACTCATCCTTGACAGATCCCTTTGGAGTGCCTCACAATCCTCCCTGGTTCTCACCACCCCGAACAACTTTGTGTCATCTGCAAATTTAGCCACTTCACTGCTTACTCCCAACTCCAAATCATTAATAAACAAGTTAAAAAGCATCGGACCGAGTGCTGATCCCTATGGTACCCCACTGCTTACCTCCCTCCACTGAGAAAATTGCCCATTAATACTCACTCTGTTTCCTATTAATTAGCCAGTTTTTGATCCACAAAAGGACTTGTCCTTTTATCCCATGACTGTTGAGCTTACTTAGGAGCCTTTGATGAGGAAGTTTATCAAAAGCTTTCTGGAAGTCAAGGTAAACAACATCTATTGGGTCCCCCTTGTCCACATGTTTGTTTACTCCCTCAAAGAACACTAACAGGTTAGTGAGACAAGATCTTCCCTTACGGAACCCATGCTGAGTCTTCCTCAGTAGATTTTGTTCATCAATGTGCCTACTAATTTTTTCCTTAATAACAGTTTCCACCATCTTACCCGGTATTGATGTCAGACTGACTGGCCTGTAATTTCCCAGATCTCCTCTGGAACCCTTTTTAAAGATAGGAGTGACATTCGCTATCTTCCAGTCCTCAGGAATGGAGGCAGATTTTAAGGAAAGATTAAAAGAGAGTGATGCTCTGTATTCTTGGTGCTGGGGGGGGGGGGGGGACAGTGGGAGGGCTTCTGGTGTCCCGGCCCCACTGCTGGACCTCCTGAGGGCACCTGGTGTTTTCAGCCACTGAGTGACACAGTGTGTTGGAGTGGATGGGCCACTGGCCTGATCCAACATTGGCTTCTCTTGTGTTCCCTTATGTTCTCAGAAGGAGGAAGGCCAAGAAAGGACCCAGAATTCATCCCTTTGCTGGAAGCCAGATGAGGAAGGGAGAGTGAAATAAAGAAATAAATAAGAAGCCGGTGGACAAAGGGAGGGACCAACCTGAGGATGAGCCAAAGAGGGAAAGAAACTGGTGGACAGTCCAGACATGAGCTGAGGCGGCAACGGAGACACCTGAGTGGCAGACTGGTGCTCTCCAAGGGACCAGGGAGCCCAGCAAGGAGATTTTCTAAGGCCAGCAATCGATATACGATCAGAGCCCCCGACAAAGCCGAGGGAGAGGGAGGGAGGGCGAGCGAGCGAGAGTGCCCCGCTTTCTCTGGCGAGGATACTCCAGTCTGTTCTTTGGAGGCAGGCCTTCCAGTTTCCAGGTCTCTGGCAGGAGCCTTCCTGGCCACTGTGCCAAAGCAGGCGTCATGCCGCAGGGGGGAGGGGGAGGACGTCACTGGCGGGCCAGCCAGAGACTTCTCAGCCAAGGTTTCATCTTGCAAATGGCCCCAGCAGAGAGGAGGGCTGGCCTGGTGGAAGGTGGGGATTTTTCCAGCCTCTCAAGCCAAGGGGAAGGGCCGGGCTGGGCCGGCAGCCGGCCAGCAGGACTCCACAGACAGCTCTGCCGGGGTGAGGCGGGCGAAGCTGCTCTTGCCAGGGACCTGTGAAGGGCTCTTTGTTGCCTGCACTTCTTCCCACTGAACAGCCTGGGCTGCAGCCTCCACTGGAGGAGGAGGAGGAGGGGAGGAGGAGGGAGGCCTCCCCCACCGCCCTTCGGCTGCCTTTCCTCAGAGCCAGGCTGAGTGGGACATGCCCCGCTCTCCCTCGCTGGGGCCATTTCTTTCTTTTCCTTTTCCCACCGAGCTGGAGGCTCTCCCTGGGCAGGCGTGGGGGGGGGGGGGAAGGGTCTCCTAGCAGGCAGATAGGCCCTGGGAAGGTTCCTGGCCACCTCCCCGGTGTGAACTGAGCACAAGAGGCTGTATTATTGTTAGGGCTCTTTCCCATTTCCATGTGCCAACCCCCCCCCCCCCCCCCGTTTTTTCAACATTATTCATGTGTCATATTTAGGCACAGATCTCAGCCGTGAATGATACCCAGGGTGTGCATAAATGCCCTCCACTTTGTGCATACGTGGTGCAAAAACTGCACAGAAGGGGGGGGGGAAGTCCACAGGGTGCGTGCGTCTAGTGCCATCGAGTTGCTTCTGAATTATGGCCACCTAACGAATTCACGTTCTCCAAAACATCCTGCCATCAACAGCCTGGCACAGGTCTTGCAAATGGGGGGCGGGGGCGGGGCAGCTTTGTGGCTGCCTTGACTGAATGAAACCATCTCAGGCTGAATCTTCCACTTTCCCTGCTGCCTTCGACTTTTCCTAGCCTGACTGTCTTTCCCAGTGAGGCCTGTCTTCTTCTCATAATGTGACCAAAGTATTTGTTTGTTTGTTGATGGATGTGATCCGGCTTTTATCCCGCCCTCCCCGCAAGCAGGCTCAGGGCGGGTCACAAATCACAAAGATAGTTAACACTGTATTTCTCATAAAACCCAGTCATGACAGCCTCAGTCCAGTCATTTTAGTTTCTAAGGAGAGTCCAGACTCAATTTGATCTAGAACCGGCTTGTTTGTCTCTTTGGCGGTCCACTCTCCGGCAGCCTCGCATTTCAAAGGAGTCAGCTTTCTTCCTGGCAGCTTTCTTCAGGGCCCACAACTCTCCCCCCCATTCACAGAATATTACAGCCGGAATTTCCTTGATCCTCAGCCCCAGCTCAAAACATGGGTGCACCAAACCCGTCTCCCGTGAGGATAGCTGGGAAGAAAAAGAGTGCGACAGAAGAGGGCAGATTTGGCCTTCCCAGCAGGGGCAGACCGGCAGGAGGAGCAGCAGCCTGGAAAGAGTCAACAGGCAAGGCGGCAAATCAACCTCAGCATCCCACCACTTCAGCGGCCATCTGGTCGGCGGGACTCTAATCTGGAGAACCGGGTTTGATTCCCCCACT
Source organism: Lepidodactylus listeri (assembly GCA_029233225.1). Lineage (NCBI taxonomy): Eukaryota > Metazoa > Chordata > Lepidosauria > Squamata > Gekkonidae > Lepidodactylus > Lepidodactylus listeri. The sequence continues at coordinate 738,294 of JARCFY010000013.1, forward strand.
CCTCCTCCACATGCAGCCAGCCGGGTGGCCTTGGGTCAGTCACAGTTCTCTCAGAGCTCTCTCAGCCCCACCTACCTCACAGGGTGTCTGTTGTAGGGAGAGTAAGGGAAGGCGATTGTCAGCCGCTCTGGGACTCCGAGGGAAGGGTGGGGTATAAATCCAGCTTCTCTTCCCCCCTCAAAGAATCCTGGGGGCTGTAGTTGGAAAGGCAGCTGAGAAGCTCTTCCTTGCCGGAGGTCCTGTGCTATCCCTGGAGTCCCCTAGGGACAGTGAAAGGCTCCCATTGGTTGGGGAGGAAGGCAGATTTATGGGTGCTTTAAATTAAAAAAAACCAGGGAGAAAGGGCTACTGAGTTGTCTCACAAGAGCAATTACCTCCAGGACAGCCCTCAGCCCCCCCCCCCCGGGCTGCCCCCCCCCCGCCTCAGTGTGGGGCCCAAAGTGGAAGAACCTCAGGGGTGACATTCCTGAACCAGCACAGGGGTTGGCGCCTTGGTGGCAGGAGCATCTGGTTGGTGGCTAATAATAAGCCTCGCCTGAGAACCGTCTCCAGTTCCTGGCTATATTGCTTGAACAAACAGGGCTCTGGCCGCTGGGCCGGAGGGCAGCCCCCATCTCCACAGGACCCCCGGCAGGGCTGCCCCCCCCCCATGTTTCTTTCACTTGGGTTTCAGTTAAAACAGCCCCTTCCCAACTCTTCCTGGGCTGGCAAATCAGGAGGGAGAAGGGGACGTCTTTGCTGTGGGGAGAGCTGTTGAGGGTGCCTTCCTCCACCCCTGGTGGAGTGGGGGCTGGCAGAGGGGCTGGCCTGGCTGTGGGGCCTCCAGGGCCCTTGGAGCCCCCCCTCGCAGAAGCTCACGACACCTGGGACAGACCCTTTGAGAGGACCCTTGGGGAGAGGATGGCCCTCTTGTCCCCCTGGCCTGGCATAGGCAGCCATCCAAGAGAAGGCGTGTTTGGCTTGGACCTTCTACCCCACTGCTAAGCGGTCTGTGTCCTCCTGCCCGGCCCCCCCCCCCCCGAAAAGTCCATCTGCTGCACCTCCAGGTTGTGCTTTCTTCAGCAGTCTCCCTCACTCTCCCCCCCCCCCCCCCCCGCTAGCATTCTGCAAGGGTGCCGGCCAGAGAGAGGAGGCCAGCTGCCCCTTGAGGCGGGCAGGGAGGGAAAGGCTGCCCCCGCTGACCGGCCATGGGCACAGGAGCCCCCCTGCCCGCCCCCTCCGCGCGCCCTTGACCGCCCTTGGCCTCGGCCTCCAGGAGGTCTCCGTCTCCTCCGCCCTCCTTGGACGGCCAGCCAGCCCATTTCTCTCTCTGACCGACAAGGGGACCTGCGCCGGCAGGCAGACAAGGGTCGGCTTTCGTTTACCTGGCCAGGCTGAGGCACCCACGCAGCCCCCCCCCCCGGGTCAGCTGTGCGCTGTCCACCAACCCTCCTTGGCCCCCCCACCCCGGAGCATGGGGGCGGCTGGCTGGCGCAGCCCTGGGGGCGATCCCCCCGCCCCGCCCCGCCCCGCCCCTCGGCTGAAGGTGCTTCGCGAAGGCCGGCCCCGGACTGACGCCGCCACCGCCTGGGGCGCCGAGAGGAGCGGCACGGCGCGCGCGGGGGGGGGGGGGGGCTTTCGGGAGCTCGGCCTGGCCCGGGAGGGTCGCGCGCCTTTTCTGCTTCCCGGCTCTGAGGAGCCCCAGGGCTACGAATAGTAGTTCCCCAGCGGCCCAGCCCCTCGCCGACAAGCCGATGATACCGGGGCGGGGGGTGGCCGGGGGCGCGCGCAGTAGGCCCGGCTCGGGCCCGGGACGACTCTCTCGGCAGGCCCCCGAGCCACGCGGGCCCCTCCTCCTGGCCAGGCCCTGGCCCACTGGGTGCCCGGCCCAGGCGGGAGGCTCTCCTGGCTGCACGGGGCCACTCTCGCCCTCCTGCGCGCCCCACACGGATGTCGGGGCCTGGAGCGCTGCTGCTGCTGCTGCCGCCGCCGCGGGGGGGGGGGGGGGTTGCCTGGTGTTCGCGGAGCGGGGGGCTGCAATTTTTAACCAGCTGCTTTGGAAACCGTTCGTCGCACGAGTGCGGGCAGGAGTATTGCACACACACCAGTACAGAGACCGCCTTTTGGTTCCTCGGGCAAGGGCTCCCCTCCGCCAGGGCCCGTTACGCGCGGCCTCTTTGGCCGGCCCTCCTCGCCCCCGGAGCTCCGTTCGGGAAGCCTCGCTCTCGCTCTCGGGAACTCCGAGCATGCGCCCTCCCTCGAGTGTTCTGGCCGCCCCCCCGTGTCGCTCTTCTTTTAGCCGTGGCGCAAAATCATTCGAGCAGGGCGCCAGGGTTCCCTCTGAGCTGAGTAAGGGTGGGCTCGCGCACAGGGTTTTAGCCTCCGGCTCGCACATTTTTGACTTCGTTCGGGACGGGATGGCTCCAGAGCAGGCACATTGCTCGCTCACTACTTTGATACCAGGAGCTGGCAAAGTAGACCCCACGGCTTAGAGGGAGCCCTGGAAATAGACCGTCGGTCCCCTCTTTGCTTCGCCCCCGAAGCCAAAGCGCCAGCTTGAGAAAGGAGAGGCGGAATCCCCCCCCCCCCCCCGCTTAGCCCAAATGGCCGGGTATCCATCCCCTTCCCCCCCGCCCTTTTGGTTTCCGAGCACGAAGAGGAGCGCGTCCAGGAGGAAGGCTTGGGGCCCGCCTCCTGTCGGGGAGTTCCTCGGCCCGTTCCTGGCGCGGGCGCAGCGCTGCGGAGCCGTCGAGTCCGGCGCCTTGGGTGCCAGTGCCACCGCCCCCCCCCCCCCCCCCCCGCCAGAGGGTAGTTGTTTTTAAAAATCCATAATAGCTAGATGGCTGTATCACATTCGAGCATTCGGTTGCAACCATGTACTCTCAAATGCCATTTTTGTAAAAAGCCCCTTTCCCTGCAGAGCCATCAGCAGAAGTGTGCCGCTCCTCCCTTTCTCCTATAGCTCTGCAATGACCCCCCCCCCCCTCTTCCTCCTGAAGCCTGTTATGATGGGCTGCCTGGGGCTTCTCCCCTCTCAGCTCTGGGCCCAAAGTAATCTTATTTATTGGTATATTTATTTGTCTGTCTGTTTATTTAAGCATTTATATCCTGCTTTGCTCCAAAAAAAGACCCAAAGCAGCTTACAAGAGTCAAAGTGGATAAAGATGCCAGTGCACAAGTGAAGGGGGGGGGCAAAACAAGTCCCTCTCAGGCCAGCTCTGGACTCCTTGGCTGGCATGATGGAAGTCACTGGCTGTGAGCCGCAGGGCTGAGCTCCACTGGGCTCCTGCCATGGGCTACGCCCAAGCCTCGCAAGGGGCCTGAGGCAGAAAGGGGGAGGAGTGGCCCACAGCAGTGGTGCCCCTCCTCCTCCTCCTCCTCCTCTTTCCCTCCCTAGACTCACAGAAAACCAGTGGCAAGCGGGGCTTCCAGGCTGTTGTTTAACATTTCAGTTGCAGGTTTTTATAGGGCCAGAAGCACCTTCTTACAGCTTAAGTGGGGGTGGGGGGAGACTTCTCTGTTTCTCCCAGAGTGTGGGCATGTCTGCTGAAAGTTGGAATCCAAGTTCCTCTGTCAGTGGCAGGGCTTAAGCATGGGGTGGGGGGTGGGGATAGACGGGTTCCCTTGGTCCAGGTCCAGGAATGCATAATGCACGCAAGCACATCATGCTGACTTTGCCCACTTACGCCATTCCGGGAATGAAACAGGCGCCACTGAAGCCTCCTGGCCACCAGTTTGGAGATGCTTTCAAGTAAAATTCAATGTGAATTTTTGGAGAGGAACCCCTCTCTGTTCTTACTTGCTGGAAAGCACCGAAGGAGCCCTGCACGAGCGCCAGAATAGCCCTCGGCTATGCCTCTGCTTTTCTGCCCAGGGAGTCCCCTGCTTCTCGGGAATGCAGGGTGTCCTGGGAGTCCCCTGCTTCTCGGGAATGCGGGCCCCTGCTTTAGGTTTGGGCCCTGGGAAGAGGTGGCTCAGAGCTTCCTGCCACAGGGACACGCTGCCCAGTGCCAATTCAAGGTGTCGGTTTGAGTCCATAAATCCTTCACAGTTAGGGGTCCTCATACCTGTCTTTTGGGTTAACCCCCGGTGCCTCCTCCAGTCAGTGTCTTGGGCCTCTTCCTCCAGGGCCTTCTTGGTTGCTGCTCCTGCCCTTCGGAAACAGCTCCCTGATGAGGCCTGTGCTCTGCGGGGTCGTCCTGCGTTCTGCAGTGCTTGAAAGCTGCTCTGTCCCATCAGGCCTTTGGTTAAATCTCGTGGAGCTGCCCCAGGGCCTGTCCCGGGTAGCTGTTGCTGGGCTCTCACTCTCTCTAGGAGTTTGCTTCCTCGTACTTACTGATGGTTCATGAATCTTATATTGTTACTGTATTTGACTGGCTGGTGCTATTTTAATGTTTAGATGTGTGTTACTGAATGTTTACTGTGGAATGTTTTGTTGTAAACTGCTCCAAGACCCTACAGGAGAGGATGCAATATAAAAATGTAAAAAATAAAATTTAAAACGGTAATGTTTAGGTGGAGGGAAGGCAGTATGGTATAGCCCAATCTCATCCAGTCTCAGAAGCTAAGCTGGGTCAGCCCGAGTTCGTACTTGGATGGGAGACCTCCAAGGAAGACTCTGCAGAGGAAGGCCATGGCCAGTAGCCTCTGCTTCTCACTTGCTTTTAAAGTCCTTTCCTGGGCTCACCATATGTCAGCTGTGGCTGAACAACAGTTCACACACACACACACATGTGCGCGCGCACACACACATACACACACACAGAGTGTTTAGCTAGGCCCTTTGTCTTTCTCTTTTCTGGCTGAAAAGCTATCAGGAGGGAAGGGGAAGCAGAGAGGCAAGCCAGAGACAGCGGCAGTGTTTAGAGAAGCTGCTCTGGAGGCCCCCAAAAGCTCCAGCTGAGAGTGAAGCTGCTGCTGCAAAGCTCTTTGTGGCCTCTCTCCTATTCCTTCCATTGTATGCAGAAAACCTCATGCAGCCAAGATGAGAGAAAAGTGGCCATGCCAAAGGAAAACTGGCCAGCTGGCAACTGTGGGAGTCAAACATCTCCTTCCTCGCCCCAACAACCTCTGGACTCTGAAGCCTGGCAAGCACCAGACCGCAAGGGAGTCAGCGCACCCTTCTGGAGTGCCCGGCGGTAGCAGGCAGCGCATGGCTGGATGGGGGGCGGGGGGGGGGAGAAGTCACCACAGACTCTCCGTGTATGTTGCTCTTGCGTCTGTTTGCACATGGAGCTCCCGTGTGGTGTTTGTTGTGAAAATGCGGCACTGAGAGTGAAAACTTGGATCCTGTGCAAAGTAATAGAGCCATTTTTTGGCATCTCAAAAGTTGTCTGAACAAGGCTGAGATCCTCACCCTTCCCTCTGTCACACAGGAAGAAGCCGCCTTCTACTGAACCAGACCCCCCTGGGCCCCTCAAGGTCAGTCTTGTCTACTCAGACTGGCAGCCGCTCTCCAGGGTCTCTCCAGGCTGATAGAGGTCTTTCAGGTCACCTGGTCCTTCTAACTGGAGATGCTGAGGAAGAGGGTTGAACCTGGGGCCTTCTGCATGCCAAGCAGAGGCTCTTCCCCTGAGCCACAGCCCTCTGCAGTGTTTAATTTTCCAAGAAGTGAATCACTTTTTGAAAAACAGCCTGGCTCCATCCCACCAGGCCTGCATTCCCTGTCAAGTGAAGGGAAAGCAGCATTTCAGCCCCCCCGGGGGGGGGGGGGGGGAGATGTGTCTGGCAGAAGATTGGAGCAGAGCTGTGTTTTTACCGGGACTGAGGAGTCTGCCCTTAACATTGGAGGTGGGAGTTCCCCTGCCCTGGGGACCATCAGGGTTGCATGGGGAGGGGGCCGGGGCCTGGATACCCTGAGTTGTGGCATCTTGCAAGGGGGCACTGTTGCTGTCCTTGGCACCCTTTGCCTGCCTGCTCTCTTGCAAGCGGTCTTCCCCCTGGGCTTCTGGGTGCCCAGGCTGCCCCCCCCCCCCCAGGAAGAGCTCATGGGTCGTGCAAGCAATGCTCCAGATGGTTTGTAGCCATGAGTGGCAGGGGGCATGAGCAGGCAGGTAAGGGCATGCAGGCAGGTGCAGGGTACCTGGGGAGGGGACCCTCTGAACACACTCTGCTCCACCAGACCTGGAACTTGCCCTGGGGTGGGTCAGCCTAGCCCCTCTGCTGCTTCTCATTTAAGCCATTTTTTCAGCATTTGCTGTCCTTTTGGTCCCCGTTTTACAAAGCAGGTTCTGGGAGAGACAGCCTTCAGCTCCACAACAGTGGGCATCCCAACCTCTTGACAGAAATGTCACCAAATATTAATTTTCCAGTGGACCCAAAAGTGATTTTGCTAAGTTGATTAACAGACCATGTTCCTAAAGCAGTGATAGTGCATCTTCTTTCATCGGCAAGGATGAACACTGGTAGAAGTTGGAAAACTTTTATATATTAGAAAGTGGAAGCTTGGAGCAATAAAACGTGGCAAGTAGCCGTGTAGTCCAAACTGACAGAGGCGGAATGCCTCTGCGATGGAACATTACAGAAGCCCTTTTGTGCTGGAGACTTTTTCTCTTTGGGTGCAGAATAACTGGTTTTGATTTTTACAGCCGTGCAGCCTTAATGTAAATCCTTGAAAATGAATATTTAGTAAGATTATACAAATTTATAAAGTAGCTAGCAAGACAAAAGGAAATAAGTGTATCAGTGCAAGGCTTTCTTCCCCTCGTTCATTTTTCATATTTATTTGTTGTGTTATGAATTAATTTGGGTTAAGAGTCTGAATGGTAGTGATGGATATTTAATTGGTTTTCTTATGTAATATAAAAATCTAACTTAAGAGGACGGCCCAGGTGTCAACTGCTCTTGTGGGCGTGTGCCGGGCCTTCCGGCAGGCTGAGGGGCGGGGGGAGAGCTGCCGTCTTCTTTGGGGGCACCTGGAGGAGTCAGAGGAAGCGTGTGGGGCTTTTCCACCCAGGGTGCTGCGGGAGCCCCCTTCGGAGGGCCACGAGAGACGAGCCTTGGCCCTGCTGCGGTAACCTGATCACTGTACACATGCTCTGAAGGAGGGGAGAAGCCTTGAAACGGGGTGGGGGTGGGAGGTGGGAAGAGACCCCTTTCAGGAGAGAATGAAAGCCTTTTAAAAAACATGCTCCTGCTGGAGGTGGGGAGTAGAGGGGAAATGAGTTTGCTGGGGTGGGGGGAACATTCCTGAAATGGTTGATCATCCCTGGGAGAAAGAAAGTAGACCCGAATGTTGCAAAAAAGCAATCCAAGATGCTGGCAGGGATGAGCCGCCTCCACTTCCACCGTGGCCTTTCCTTTTGGCCAGGCTGGGTCTGCTGCCCATCGACTTCACTGGGAGCCCCCGAGGTTCCGCTATTCTGAGAGAGGGAGAGAAAAGCGCTCTCTGCTTACTCTCTCTCCACCCCACCTATAGCTTCTGAATAGAAAAGTCCCCAGAAAAAGACTCTCCAGCCTTTCCTTGTGGGGAAGGTGCCCCACATGATCTGGGCTGCCCCTTTCTGCACTTTCCCCAGCTCTGCAGTGTCATTGGGGGGGGGGGGCGTGACCAGCACTGCACGTAGCACTCCAAGTGAGGCCACACCCGGTATCTGCGCAGGGGGGTTACAGTACTGGCTGTTTTGTTTCTGGCACCTTTCCTAATAACCCCCACGGTGGAGTTTGCCTCAATCACAGGATTGTCCCAGTAAGGAAGACATGGAGGAGGGAAGAGCCACGTCCACCATCCTGAGCTCTCTGAAGGGTGGGCAGGATTTCAGACAGGACCGGCAGAAAACCTTGCCAAAAGAGAGGCCTTAAGGGGGGGGGGGGGCCGAGGGTCTCTGGTGGGTGGGGAGAGCTCTTCCACCCCATGGCCTCTCTCCCCTCTCTTTGTGGCACCTGGATCTCACAGTAGATCCCCAAGTCGCGTAGGGCAGCTGACATGCTGGGAGAGCAGCCAACCCCCCCCCCCCCGCCTGCCTTTGCCCCCCTCCCGGTGCAATCTCCTGCCTCTCTGGAGAGCTCACCTCTCTCCCCCTTCCTGTCTGGCTTTTTGTCTAAGGCTTCCATTTCAATGGCACCTTTGTTGCAGAAGAAATCCCATTAAACATCGGAGAAGAGGAAATGAACACATGTAAAATGCTCGGGCTTATTCATTCTTGGAAATTCCACACAGATTCCACACAGAAATGCCAGAGGGCTCTTCACAGACCCATCGCTCAGCTGGGGTGGCGGCAGTGGCCGCAGCAGCTCCACAGGAGGCTCCTCACAAAGACATTGAGGTCTGAACCCAGAGGCGCAGAACAGAGGCAGTGGATGTGCAGACGGACGGACGGACGGACGGATAAACCTCCACACACTTTGCTGCTGCTTTTATGATGTCAGCGTCAAGACCCCAGAGGGGAAGGTGGGTTTGCACCACCATTTTTTTTCTCCGTAAATGTGAGGCACCAAACCAAGTCAAACTAAATCCTCTGGAGAGGTAAAAGGGGCCATGAGGTGAGGAGCTGTGGCTTGGTGGCAGAGCCTCTGCTGGGCACGCAGAAGGTCCCCGGTTCAATCCCCGGCAGCATCTCCAGTTAAATGGACCAGGTCCAAGGTGATGTGGAAGACCTCTGCCTGAGACCCTGGAGGGCCACTGCCGTGCCAAGCAGACAAGACGGACTATGATGGACTAGTGGCCGGACGTGTCTTCATGTGAATGGGGGGCCCTGGATCAGTGAGGACAGGCAACGGAGCCCCCTCTTTATCCAGGGGGAGAAATGGCTGCCTGAATCGCTTCCAATACAGCCCCGTCTTGGGGGTCTGCTGCCATGGACACTCCCTGGCGGTGCTACTCGGATCCCGAGGGGAGTCGGAAAGCGCCACAGACCCTCCAGAAACACTGGCCAGGGGCTGTAAAGGTGGAGACTCTGGCGGAGTCCCTGGTGACTGTGCCATCAGAGACCACCGCTGAGATGGAAGGGGGAAGCAACCAGTCACCAGGTGCACCGGGCTGCCGGGTGGGGCTGAACATGGCAGCGGCAGACCACCCCCCTGTCTCTTAAAGACACACGGTCTGCTCCCCCAAGCCCAGGCAATGGCCCCAAAGGGGCGGGCTGGGGGGGGGGAGGAGTTAGCTTCATCCCTGCCCAGAGCAGTCCCAAGCACCGCTCCCCCCAGCCTGGGGTGGTCAGCATCTGGCATCATGCGCCCAGCAGCACTCCTGCAGCCTCTGGGCCCTCTGGTGATTGGGCCACATGGGTCTCAGCTGCCGGGATCTCCTGCCAGAAGCCCCTCCCAGGCACAGCCCCCAGCCCTCCAGGGCCAGATTGAAGAAAAGCTGGGGGAAACCTTGGGAGGCACACGAACACACCCCGATGCTGTGTGGAAGAAGCAGGAGAGGAGCCCATTCCCCAAGAGCAGCGGATGTGGGGCAAATCCTCAATCCTCAGTGGTGGTGGTGGTGAGACCTGGCCTCAGCAGGGCTCTCTCTACTGCCTGAGATCCCTCTTGCGGGAGAAGGCAGAGGGGCTGCCCCCCATCCCCCCCCCCCCGACCTTCCACTCACCAAGCAGAAGCTCAGCCAGGGAAGCCAGTGTGCTGTCCCCTGCTGGCCTGGTGGGAGGCTCCCCTCTGGCAGTCCCTGTCACTCACCTCCTGCCCCTGGGGGTGCCTCCCACACAGATGCTGGCTCAACCAGCTGTGGCTTTCCGCTCTCCTTGAGACATCAAGCAGTGTGGATGCCCCAGAGAAGGAGAATGCTTCAGAAAGGGGGAGAAGGGGAGTGGAAGCGCCTCTCATGCCGCCCAGGTGGCAACCTCCCCGGGTGGTGTGGGCATGTGTGCGCATGATGAGCCCAGTGCTGCGGCTGTGCGGCTGGAGGCAGCGGTGGATGTGCGTCTGATGTCTGTCTCTTCGGCGATAAAGAAGTGGTGGTGGTGTATTTATGAGACCCTGATTCCTGGCTCCGGTGTTGTGCATGGGGAAGGCTGCTGACGCACAGGCCTGCCACTCACTCCGGTGGGAGAGGCCGGAGCAGCCGCCAAGCTGTCTTGTCCAGCGAACATCTGGCTGTTCTCAGGGGCAGTGGATGGGCCATTTCCCTGGTGAGGAGGAATGCAGCAGCAGCAGCAGCCTCACTTGGCAGAGTGTGGGCCGAGCCCCAGAATGCGTGAGCTGGCCCAGAGGCACTGGAGAGCCTCCCAAGCCAAGCTCTCTGCCTCCGAGGCTCCATCCTGCAGTGCCCGCCTCCTCTCAAGGAGAGCTGGCTGGCAAAGGGGGGAAGCAAAGGCACCTTGGTTGATGCTCCCACCAGTCAAGAAAAGCCCTCTCTTCCATGGAAAAGTCCAAAAAGAACACACGGTGGAGTGGAATTGTGTGGGGGGAGAAATCATTAAGAGTTAGGTCACAGAAACTCTCCAATTAGGCTGCAGCACCAGTCAGGGGACCACAGTCCCAGCCAGAACACCAGCTGTGGGGGGGGGGGGGGGGAGGGGAAAGAAAACAGTTTGATCCACAATATTTTGCATGGAAGTGCCCCCCCTCAAGCTGAGGCCTTTGCACTTCAACCGAATGTGGCCACTCCGGGGTGTGACTTTGCAGCAGGAACAGCCATCTGGAAGATCGCAAAGAAGCAGGACAAATCTTATTGGTTTCTCAACGGAGCGGAAAGGGAAGGTGCAGTGCAGAATCAGGGCCACAGAGAGAGAGGGCAGGAGGGCGGGCAGGAGGGCGGGTGGGTGAGTGGGGGAGACTGCCACCCAGAAGAACAGGTCCCTCTGTGTGCAGTGTTTCCTCTAAGCTGAGTTAGTGCAAGCTAGCTCACAATTTTTTAGCCTCCAGCTCACACATTTTTGTCTTCGCTCAGGGAGGATGGCTCCAGAGCAAACTAACTGATGCAGTAGCCAAATCGTCCTTCCGAGGTATGCCAGACGTTTCAAAGCATTCTTCCTCCTCAGTTGTACGGCTGAAAAATGGAACCTGATTTCCAACATAATCTAGGCACAGCTCATGTTTCAAATGGAATCTGGTTTTGGCTGCAGATTTATCTTTGGGACATCCTCTGCCTTTTTGGTGGACTTTGAGGTTTTGGGGACTGCATTATCCTGAAAGGATACAGAGGAGTCACTTGTTGGATTCTTTCTTCACTGTTGAGTTGTTATACCAAATCTTGTCTTCTATTCTTTGAATTGTTACTGTGTTTTGGAATTGTGACCACTAATTCTACTTTATTAATTGTTTTACTGTGATTATATTGCAATAAACTATTGTCTAATGGTAACTTGTGAAATCTGTGAATGCTTTGATGGTCTACGCTTGCATTTTTCATCTCTGCACATTTCATACGCTTGGGGTCCCTATTGTTCGACCCTCTCTTGCTTAGCTAAGTGGAAATTACCCCTAGATAGCCTGGATGGGACCGAATCGAGTGTATTAGGACCAGTGTTCCCTCTAAGCTGAGTTAGTGTGAGCTAGCTCACAGTTTTTTAGCCTCCGGCTCACATATTTCTGTCTTAGCTCAGGAAGGATGGCTCCAGAGCAAACTGATTTATGCAGTAGCCAAATCGCTTGCTCACATCTTTAATGCCAGTAGCTCACAAAGTCGAATCTTTGCTCACAAGACTCCACAGTTTAGAGGGAGCACTGATTAGGACTGGTCTCCGCCTTGGAGAGTGTCTGAGAGATTTTGTCAGCACAAAACTTTGCAAAAGTGTCACTTCCTGGGAATTTTGGGATGCTGAGCTTGGCTTTAGCAGGTGCCGCAATCCTCTAAACAACGGAGCCAGCCACAAACTAGCCATAGTAAGGGCAGTGGGGAAGGACAATTTCTTCCAGTGCTCTTTTTAGCTGGAGATGCTGGGGTCTGAAGGAGAGGCCCTCTTCATGCAAATTAGCACACACACCCCACCCCACCTCTCCTCTCCCAAGTAACAAACCCTTTAAAAGTCTTGATGCAGGATTTCTAGCCCCCCCCCCCATTGTACTTGTGGAGAGAAAACAGTGGTGGGGCAGCAGGAAAGGAGGGGGTGTGTGTGCATGCTGCGCCAGGAGACTCTCTCTCTCTCTCTCTCTCTCTCTCTCTCTCTCTCTCTCTCTCTTTCTTTCTTTCTTTCTTTCTTTCTTTCTTTCTTTCTTTCTTTCTTTCTTTCTTTCTTTCTTTCTTTCTTTCTGCCAAACATGCTCTTTTCTTTAAAACAACAACAACAACAATTCCTTCGGAAACATCGGAAAGGGCCCTCCCCCCCACCTCCTCTCCCCACTAAAAAAGGAGCGAGTGCTTCAGAGTTTCCAGGCCAGGGCAGCCTTGAATCTTGCAAAAGGAGTGGAGGTCTAGCTAACCCGAGGCATCCTTTTCCCTTGGACAGTCTTGCTGGGAACACATCTGCTTGTGATTAGGGAGAAACATTTCCAAACTTGGGCTGCTTTTCCCTGGGAGGAAGGCTTGCCAAGGCGGCTGGGGGCCCAGGATTTTTCAGGCAAGGTGGTCCAAAAGGGGGATGTGGCCAAAGGCCTTCCCTGCGGAGGAGCCTGCCTTCCCCAGAAACTTTGGGCCTCCTTCCCCCACCGCTGCGTCAGCCCTAGAGGGCGCTGTGTCCTGGGCTCCTCCCTGCAGAAACCCACAGGTCTGCAACGGCCTTGGCCTTGTGGCCCTCAGGACCCCCCCCCCCCTTCACAGCGGCAGCTGGGGTGTCTTTGCTGGCAGCATCCAGGCAGTGAGGCCCTGGCCGAGTGCGAGGGAGGAGGCCTTGCCCCCGGGTGACGTGGGAGGGCCACCAGGCCGGTGCCAACACTGCTCAGGGGCAGCTGCCCAGGGTCAGCTTGGGCAAAGGAGCCTCTGGTGTTCAAGAAGAGGCAGTGAGAACAGCATGAACAGATGTAGCCAGGGGCTGTGCCACGTGGACTGGGAAAGACTTGGCTTCCATGACTTCCGACGCTGCTGCTGCTGCTGCTGTTCCATGCCTGGGAAAGGGATGCTGAAAGGCAATGTAGGAAAGCTGGTGATTGGCCAAAAAGGCACCCTGCTCAACTGCATGACAGGTTTTTAAAAGCGTTTGTTATTGTTAAGCTAATGAAAATGTTGTTGTTGTTGTTGTTCAGTCGTACAGTCGAGTCCAAATCTTCGCGACCCCATGGACCACATCACACCAGGCCCTCCTGTCTTCTGTCGTGTTCCAGAGTTTGCGTAATTTCATGTTTGTTGCATCTATGACACTGTCAAACCATTTCATCCTTTGCCGGTCCCCTTCTTCTTTGACCTTCAGTCTTTCCCAGCGTCATCAGGGTCCTCTCCAGGGAGTGCTCCCTTCTCATTTGGTGGCTGAAGTATTTGAGCTCCAGCTTCAGGATCTGGCCTTCCAGGGAGCAGCCAGGGTTGGTTTCTTTGAGGATTGACTGATTTGATCTCCTTGCAGTCCAAGGGACTCTCAAGAGTCTTTTCTAGCACCATAATTCGAACGCATCTATTCTTCGGCATTTGGCCTTCCTTACGGTCCAACTCTCGCAGCCCCCGGGTGATGTGGGAGCTAGCCCACAGTTTTTTGAAAATGGCTGATGGCAAACACTACCTTGGAAGGTGCCACCCTCCTCCTCTTCCCTCGTGCCGCAGGTGGAGGGCCTCTCTGAAGGAGAGCCCTCCTGCAACCCACTCGGGCTGAGTGTGAAACCCCAGGAAGTGCGTTTTTAGTCTTTCGGAAAGATGGTGCTCTCTATAGGCACATTTTTGCAGATGTCAATCAACTGAAATAACTGTTTCTTTCTCTGATCCTCAGCCTTGGAGGGGAGGCAGGATGTGTCTTGCCTGGCTACTGCTGCCTGGGTCCCGTCCTCTGGTGTGTTCTGCCCGTGGCAATAAAGGATCTTTTGGAGTAGGGTGCAAGGTGCCGGGGGGGGGGCTTCCGGGGGAGCGCATTCCTCACTGGAAAAATGGCACAAAGGTGGCATAGGATGACACCCCCCCCACATACACACACAAAGGGTTGTGCTGCCACGCTTGACCAGGCTCCACACAATAAGGTGCCATGTAAGACTTGTGCCGGTGCCTGCAAAGGGCCATGCCCAAGGGAAGGGGCTGTGGCTCACTAGCAGAGCCTCTGCTTGGCATGCAGAAGGTCCCAGGTTCAATCTCTGGCATCTCCAGTTCAAAGGATCAGGTAGGAGGTGATGTGAAAGACCTCTCTGTCTGAGTCCCTGGAGAGCCGCTGCCGGTCTGAGTAGATAATACTGACTTTGATGGACTAAGGGTCTGATTCAGTAGAAGGCAGCTTTGTGTGTTCGTGTGTGTGTGTTCAAGGGAGGGAGGGAGGGAGGGAGGAAGGACCCCCACCCAGCTCCTGGTGGGGGCTGCCTGCTGCCACTGCTCACTTGTGAAGCATCACACCTTGGTCCTCCTGCCTCTGGAGGAACAGAAGCTTTTAAAATGTTCTCAGGGAGACGGGGAGATGCAGGGAGGCTGGACAGTGGAGGATGGGGAGGCATTCTGGGGGTGAACTGGGAAGTGAGTGAATGTTTGGGGGGTGATGTGTGAGGAAAAGGAACCTACAAGGAGACGAAACGGTTTCCAGCACTGGTGGGGCACTCCAGGAGTGCTCAGAGGGCTCCTTTGTTGCTCAAGAGCACCAGAGGACCCTGCTTGGCCTGGCCCAGGTGCGCTCACCTGGCCAAGCAGCACCCCAGAAGAGGAACAGGAAAGCAACAGCGCCCCCTGCTGCATGCTCCCAGCTCCTGCTACTGAGCCTCTGAGTAGGGCTGATGAAAGGGGACTTTACCCAGAGGAACTTTGCGGCTGGAACCAAGGCAGGGTGTGGTGAGAGTGGCTTACCCAAGAGGGTGGGACTTGCACAGTCCCAGACTGCTAGAGGGGCGGAATCTGTGGCTGGAAAAGGCAGGAAGGTGTTCACTCTACTCAGCTTCCTCCTCTTCTTCCCCACCCCTCCCCGGTCAGGACAGACTCCACACCCATCTGAGAGCTGGGAGAGAAGCTTTGAGGTCAGCCAGTGTCCACTGAGGACACAGAGTAGGCAAATGGCATCATGCTGATGTACCTCACTTACGCTGCCAACCAATTCAGTACAATTCTCTAGGATTCACCCCAAACACTATTGTATCACTGCAGAGTTGTGGGTGAATCCCAGAGTGTTGCCTTGATGCAGTGACATCACTTCTGGTTTTGCATCAGAGACGATGCTTGATGTAGACAAAACGGCCCCCACTCCCCAATGCCCCTGCTCCAGCTGGCGACCCAGCAGCCTTTGCCCTGGGAAGGAGCCGGCTCTCCGAGGGGAACAGCCCTGCGAGGCATCATGGGCCCACAGAGATGGTGCGAGAAAGAACCCAAGACACTGACAGAAATCTGTCCGGCTGTTAGCCCCGAGGGCCTCTGCAGTGTCTCTGCAGTGACAGAGCAGACTGTCCTCTTTAAGAGGAGGCAGCAGAGCTAGCAGGGCCAGATGAGCCCGATCCTGTCTGATCCCGTCTCGGCTTTGGCAGCTGAGCAGCTGTCTCTTTGTTTAGTTCGAAGGCCTCTCTTCCATCGCTCTTTCACCATCATGAGGGCAGGATGTGCTTTCAGCAATCGCTCGCCATCCTACGTTTGAGAGACAGCTAGAATCCTTTCTCTCTTTTCCTGTCTTAGTATGGAGCTCTTCTACAATGAAAAAGGTTTATTTCTTTTCTAAAGCAACAAGCTTTGGGTGAATGTCATTCCCAGTGTGGCTTCCTCCACAGAGGAAACTAAGCTAACTGGCTCAGCCAATGGTGGTGGTGGTGGTGGTGGTTCGGGCCCTACTGTGCTGGCTGGTTTGCAGTTTCCCCCCAGCCAGGCTAAAGTTCCCGTCGGGGCAGGCTGGGAGAAAATGCGGAGAACTGTATGCAGCAAGAACAAAGTTTGAGTCCAGTGGTACCTTTAAGACCAACAAAGTTTTATTCAGTGAATGAGCTTTTGTGTGCACGCACACTACAGGGGAAGTGTGCTTGCACATGAAAGCTCACACCTTGAATAAAACTTCGTTGGTCTTAAACGTGCTGTCAGCTACGCTGTCATCTCCCGCCCGGGGGTTGGGACTTGACCAGTAACCCCACCCGTTGGAATGTGCTCATGTGCTGTTTAGTTGTCTGGCTTCCTTATCATGCCCCGCTTTGGTCTGCTATGCTCCCAGCTTGTCTGCTTTGCTCCCAGCTTGCTCAAGGTCTGAGACAAATCCTCCCCTACAATGTTATTCTTTTTGCAGCTGCTCTCGAAAACATTTAGTAGAAGTTCCTTGGGAACAAAAACTTGTTTGCCGCCATCTCTGTGTGAAACCTGTTCAGGGGCTGGAACAACTTTTTACATTTTATGATTGGTGTAGTTGCAGGGAGGGGGGTTCCAGTTGCTTAATATAATACTAACTGTTTGTTTACAATAAAGCCATTACTAACAGAAAAAGTGCAACTGTACCTTTAAGAACCTCTTTGCAAATAAAGGACTTCCTGGTTCAGGAGACCTGTTGCAGACTGCATCTTTTGGGACAATCTCACAGGCTGTTAGTAATCCCATTTCTGGGACCAGTCCACCGTACCCTCCATGGAAGACGATGGCTCTGAAATCCCAGTCACCACTGAGCAAGACTTCCAGGTGCCGTCTGGGGAAGAGCTGGTGCCGCAGGTGACCAGTGCTTGGGTTAACGTTAAACCCCGGAGTACTGGAACTCAAGCCTGGGCGCAATTTGGATTACAAACTACTGAAGCCTGGTCCCCCCGCTGGGAGGCTGGTGCTCGTCGTTCGGGGTCTCGAGGCACGGATCGGAGACCCATGGAAGAGTTCCAAGTAGGCGAAGTCTGGGCACAGATGGATCAGAGATTCGACACCATACAGAGAGGTCTGCGCCGAGAGATGACCGCGCTCCTCACCGACCTGCCTAACGTGGTAGCGCAGGTGCTTCAAGGCCAGCTGGCAGCGGCGGGAGTTGGGGCTCAACCAGTACAGGCCAGGGCAGCAGCCTGGGCAGCCGGGACAGCCTGCCGCGCCGGGAGGGGCCCCTGCACCTGGACCTGCTCAACCAGGAGACCATTGCCAGGTGCTACATGAACTGATGGGGGCCTCCTTCGATGGGAACCCCGCTAAGTTGCACTTCTTCATCATCGAAGTGGTTCGCTGCATGCAGAATTGGGGTCATCTGTTCCGGGATGACAGTGACCGAGCAGGCTGCCTGGGTTCCAGATTGTGTGAAGAAGCAGCCAACTGGTATGTGAGCCTACATAGCCCGCCGGGCCCTGAACTTGACAGCGTGGATGACTTTATGTGGGCTCTACGGAGGCAATACGAAGATCCTAAGAGCAAGGAGACGGCACTAAACCAGGTACGAGCCTTAACCCAGGGAAAGATGTCGGTTCGGGATGTCAGTTAGCACTGCCATATATATGGTCTTATCATAATCAATAAGGTTGCTGAAATGCATTACATGTATCACTGCCTACTGTTTTACCATCTTGGTTGATGGCCTATTAACATTGCTTTTTGTTATAGCTTTCTTTCGACTCATTTAGGTCCCACCCGGGAGTTGGCATCAGTGACCTGACTCCCACCTTTGGAATGTGAGCCTTTCCTGCCTGCTTTGCTTTGCGCATGCTTATTCATTAGCTTTTCCGCCCCTCTTACCTCTAGCTGGCTATTCCCTGACTAACGGCCTTGAGCAGAAAAGCCTCCTGTTATGTGTTAAGTAGAATCACAGGTGTTATGTATTCTTTTGCTTAGTTTTCCTTGGGAACATTTTCTCCAAAAACCTCAACAGTGTTTTCCCCTGAGAACCCAGTTTGCCGTGCTTTTCTTGGGAACAGTGGGCCAGTACATTTGGGCGCCAATAATTCTCTCTATTGATTGGTGGATGGCAAAGGGGCCATATTTCATATCAAGTATAATTGTAGTTTGTAGGGAAGTCTAAGACTGGGATGCTAGCGAGGTCAAAGTCCATGCTTCTTCCCCCTCCCTGCTACACAATAAGCATTGTCCTCCTGAAGCTGGCTGGCTGATAATTCCTTCTGCAAACAGCAGGCTCCCAAGACAGTTGTCTCATCCCCTCATGTTGATTCCATGTTGACCCTCTTGTCTACTGAATGCTGACGCAGCAACCTAAGAGCGTGGCGTGTAAGTCTGTGTATGTTTAAAAATAACCTGCTCGCTGCCAGGGGCAGACTTGAGTTTTCCCCTTCAAACTCACTTGTCTCATGTGCAAGTCCTTCAGTAGTTGTATGTCTATGCTTGAGCATTACTAACAGAAAAAGTGTTGGACCAACGAGATCTTTTCTGCAAATAAAGGACTTTCTGTTTAAGGAGACCTGTTGTGGACTACCTCAGTTGGCACAATCTCACACGGGAGTACACGGCTACTTTCAAACGCCTGGAGGAAAAGATTCAGGGCTGGCCAGAGGAGGTGTTTGTAGAGCAGTATTGTTGGGGGTTGAACATGGAACTGTACGAGACTATTTTAAGAAATGTCAACCGTACTACTCTCCCGGCATGGATTTGAGCTGTGGAGGAAGCTGAGGCATGGTTCACTCTGATCCGCATGCGACTCCCTCCTAGTGGCCCAAAGAATTCCATCCCGGGGCCCACACCAACCAAGCCCAAGCCACTCCCGCCTTCTACTCTTTGGGAGTTCCGCATGAAGAAGGGGTTGTGCACTAGGTGTGGGGAGCCGGGACATTTTGCATCGGCATGTCCGGCCTCCACCCCTAGGGGAGCGGGGTTTCCTCCCTCTCCATCTGCCCAGCCCAATACAAAGGGCACCACAGCCATGGGGCCATGGTCGCTGCAACTCGTGGAACCGTGTTTTCCTGAGAAGCCCCAGGAGGCAGAACCTGTTAAGCCACAGGGAAACGACCAGGACCTGCTTTGAACGGTGCGATACAGCAGGTCCCTCTTCCCACGATGCCCAAAACGGTGGGCATCGGTGGGCATCTCCCGAGCCTCTCCTTTATATTCTAATGACTGTTATGCACCCCCATCTGGGCACACAAATGAGGGTCAAGGCTCTCATAGATTTGGGGTGTGCCAGAGACTTGATTAGCCCTATGGTAGTGGATGGCATGGGGATGGGGGTGAATACATTGGAAGAGCCCTTACAGTTTACACAGATGGATGGCTCCAAAATGAAAGAGCCCTGAACCTTCGAGACTGAACCCATTATAATAGGTACAGGGGACCATTGGGAAGAACGGGCTTTTGTAATCACGCCCCTTGCCCAGTTTCCTATGGTCTCGGGGAGCCCATGGTTGCAGGCACATGATCCGCACATTACGTGGAGTGAAGGGAAGATCACCTGGGTTTCTCCTGCATGTAAAGAGCACCTGTGGAATGAGGATTGGGGCAGTTGGCCGAATCTTGTTCCAGTTTGCCTAGCTTGTGAGGAACTTTTATCCATACCTTCCACATACAGGGATTTAGTGGAGGTTTTTGAAGAAACGGAAGCTGACGAGCTTCCCCCCCACCGGAATACCAATTGCACAATTGAGCTTTTACCCGGACATAAATTGCCCAAGGGGAGATTGTATTCCATGTCCCCCGATGAGAGACTAAAACTGCACAAGTTTAATGATAAAAAATTGGAACGTGGATTCATCCGCCCAGCCACCTCCCCTTTTGCTGCCCCTGTCCTTTTCCGGAAAAAGAAAGATGGAGGGTTGCATTTGTGCACGGATTATCGGGGTCTGAACGCAGTGTCTACTTCTAATGCATACCCCCTCCCCATGATTAAGGATCTTTTAACCGAAGCCTCCAAGGGGAAATTTTTTTCCAATCTCGATTTGAGGGATGCCTACTTTAGAGTACGCATCCGGGAGGGGGATCAGTACAAGACTGCCTTTAATACCCCCTTGGGGCAATTTGAATACCTCGTTATGCTTTTCAGCCTTCAGGGGGCTCCAGGGGTCTTCATGAACTTAATTAATGAGGTGCTTCACAAACACCTGTTCAAGGGAGTTCTTTGTTATCTCGATGATATCTTGCTGTACTCACCGGATGAACAATCACATATTAAATTAGTAAGGGAAGTGTTGGCTACATTACGAAATAATAAACTTTTTGCCAAACTTTCCGAGCGTGATTTTCATAAGACTGAAATTGACTTCCTGGGCTATTGTATTTCCCCCAGGGGTTTGGAAATGGGCCCCACCAAAATAGCCACGGTAGTGGGCTGGGAAGTCCCTTGTACTAGGCGACAACTACAGAGTTTCTTAGGATTCACCAATTTCTACCGCTCATTCGTCAATAACTTCGCTCAATATAGCTTGCCTCTTACTGATCTGTTGAAAACTAAGGGGAAGGGGGCTGATGCCACGAAGACAGTGCCCGGCTACATTGGACCCCAGAGTGTCAGCGAGCTTTTGATGGGCTGAAGCAGTTATTTACTTCAGAGCCCATTCTGGCACATCCTGATGAAAGTAACAAATTTATTGTGCAAGTGGATGCTTCCGATGCAGCAATGGGGGGAGCAATTTTACAAGAGGGGTCTGATGGCAAACTCCACCCTTTAGCGTATGTCTCAAAGAAATTCAGGGACACTGAGCGCAACTGGGCTGTCTGGGATAAAGAAGCCGCAGCCATCGCCTTCCTCTAACAACATGGAGGCATTGGCTACAGGGGCTAGACTCCCATTTGAAATCTGGACTGATCATAAGAACCTTGAAGCTTTACGTACTCAGAGAACTTTAAATGCAAAGCAAATCAGATGGGCGGATTTCTTTTCTAAGTTCAATTTTGTGTTACACCATTTTCCAGGAAAATCCAACTCTTTAGCCGATGCCCTCTCCAGACTACCTCAGCATGATTCACAAAAGGATGAGGTAGTAGATACTATGTTCACTCCAACACAGTTGGGGGGGTCGTTGTGACTCGGAGCCAAAAGAAAAGCCTAGAAGCTCCTGAGCCGTCCGAGTGGACTGTAAAATTTGCTACAGCATACACCGATACTGAAAACAGAGAATTCCAGATGCTCCCTGCTTTAACCCGGGGCCCGGACAATTGCTGGTTTAAGGGAACCAAACGAATAGTCCCTGCTTCATTGCGGGGGGAGATCATGCACGCTGCTCACGAATCTAAGTTGTCTGGACATTTTGGCTACTTGAAAATGTTACATTTACTGCAGAGACAATTTTGGTGGCCGCGGATGAGAGGGGATGTTTCAACTTATGTGTCCTCTTGCCAGATTTGTCTCATGGGAAAGCAAAGGGGGGGGGGACCGCCAGGAATTTTGCATCCCTTAGAAACCCCCAGCCGACCCTGGGAAACCATTTCTATGGATTTTATAACAGACCTTCCTCCCAGCCAAGGGAGAACAGTAATCTGGGTGGTGGTGGACACTTTCCAAACAGGCTCATTTTGTCCCATTAAAAAAATTACCTACTGCTAAGACTTTGGCGAAAGCCTTCTTGAATCAGGTGATTAAATTCCACGGAATTCCACGGAAAGTGGTCTCTGATTGCGGCTCTCAATTCGTTGCCAACTTCTGCAGACGTTGTCCCTCTATGTGCCGAACAATTCTGTCATTCTATTTTATTAAAGAAAAAGGGTCCGGAATGCTCCAGTTGGCTGTGGCAGGACCTGGAAGGCCTTTCCTTGCCTGCTTCTAGCTCACTGGGCTATGCTTGGGCAGAATGACAGGCTGCCTTGGCAAACGGCTCCGAATTTCCCCACAGCAGGGAGACAAACAGCCCAGGGTGGCTCTCTTCATCATGGGGAAGACGGCAGGGGATGAGAAGACTGAAAAGCCCTTTTCTTTCTCTCTCTCCCCTCCTCCCTCTCAAAAAGAGAGAGAGAGAGAGAGGAGAAAAAGCAGCCCAAGCAGAAACATACAGTTTGAGCCCTGGATTAACATGAACGGCTTGGGAAGGCAGGCAAAGTGGGCATGGCTGGAACACCAGAGGGATGAGCAATCCTGCTTTCTTTCCCCCCCCCCCCACACCCCACTTGCTCATCCCTGCAGGCCTGACCCAGTGGAGAAAAGCACCTCTTGGGCAACTTCATTTCTTCCTGAGGGGTGGGGGCACGGGGACAAGGCAGGCGTGTACATATGGAAAAGATTTGCACTGCAGCTGTGGAAAAACTGACTCTCTGAAAAAGCAACCTCTTTGGGGATTGCCACGTGCAACTGGCGATCAAACTGGGATTCACAGGGAAGGGCAAATGCCACCTGGTGCACCCATGGACACACAAATGCCTGCCCCATCGGAGGGGCCAAGTCAGACTGTGGCGGGTCACACTTGCCACCACTAGGCTGATGCGCTGTGGGTTTGTGGGGCTTATACCCTTCTTGGTTTGTAGCCCTTCTCTGGCCCCCCTTTGAAATGACTAACAGGAAGGGGGTGACAGAGAAAAGGCCAGTCCCCCATGCTCGCTGTGCGGGAGACCTTCACGGAGGGCGGGCATGCTTGATTCCCTTTCCCCACGAGGCTTCCTGGAGGGTGACTCCACAAGAGACACTTGGGAGGAGATGTACAGGCTGAGCAGAGAAGCCGCATGGCTGGGAACCAAAGCCGACTTGTGAGGTGACGGCGGCGGCAGCCATGCACACAGCACAAGAAACACCCTTTGCAGCACTTGCAGAGGTGGCCTCAGTCTCTCTCCTACACTCGGAGGGGGAGGAGGAGGAAAGAGCCGGATCTTGGCCTTCCTGGCCCACAAAGTCACGATCCAGCGGTGGATGAATGTGGGCTCATCACTCGGCAAGCGGCTTCATCCTGCTGCTCCTTTGACTCTAGAGGCAGGAGGCTCAAGGAGGGACAGGTGGGAGGACGGGGGCTCTTCTCTCCCTTCTTTCCCAGTTGGCAGGGACTTCTTTCCCAGTTGGCAGGGCAGGTTCTGGGGTTCCTGCTGGGGCTAAACTCTGGTGAGCAGGTTAAGGAAGAAGGAATAAAAATAAATAAACTAAAATAAAATAAATAAAGGCAATAAGATCAGCACATTTCCCTGGAAATGGGGGTGGCGGTGTGTGTGTGTGTGTGGGGGGCCACAGGTCTCAAAACATTGTGCTGCCCCCTCTATGCCTCGAACAGCCCCCCCCCTACTCAGAAATGCTATAGGTGGAGCTTTCCTGCTCCCTGCCTCATTGCTGCTTCATTGCTGCCAGCTTTTGTGGCTTTTATTGGGGGGGGGCCTGTACCACCCCCCTCCTGCAGTTTTGCACCAATGCTCAGAAGAAGAAGCTGAGGGGGGGGGGGGGCTTGGCCATGGCCAGACCTGCTCCTTTAGCAAGGGTCCGGATCTGACCCCCTCCTCTTTGGGACCCCTCCCTCTCAGAGGCCTTTGAGTCCAGGCTCCCCCCCACCCCCGCACAGGAAGGCGCAGAGCCGTGAATCTGGAGCCTGTCTGGCCAGCAGCAGCAGAAAAGCGCCTTCTGTAAATAAGCCAATATTTTTCTTCCTTCCTTTCCAAGGGGAGGCTGGCAAAGATCAATAATTGCCTGCCAGTGAACTTGTGCCCGTCGCAGAACCATTAATCCCGGCTGCCGTTTCGGGGCAGCAGCTACGGCATTGGGGGGGGGGGAAGGGGGGCAGAGCAGAAGCGGCAGCCACTGCAAAACCGACCGGGGAGGCCGCCCTGTGAAGCAGTGAGTACCGGGGCCGAATCTTACCTGTGCCCCACCCTCCACAGGTAGCCTCTTTGGCACCCCTTTCTCTCCTCTAATGTGGACACAACACAAGAAGACTGGCCTACTTTGCAGGGCTGTTGGAAGACCCTGAAAAGTCCCTCCACAGGATGCTGCTGTGTCAAGGGAAACACTCGCCCTGCTGCCTCCGCCCTCCTCTGGGGGCTCCTTCAGCAAGGATGGGAGAGACTCAGCAAGCAGAGGGGAGAAGCTCCAGCTGAGTGGGCTCCTCTGTCCCACCTCCTTTTCCAGGGGGACACAGCCAGGCCAGCCCTCTGATCACAGGGTCCCTCCCTCCCTCCCTCTCTCCCTCCCTCTCGGTAGATGGGTCTGTGCCCCAGGCCTGCAGAGCAGCTCTGGCCTGTGCGTGGGGAGAGCATCCACCAGGGTCAGGGGCCCATCCTGGGTGGGAGTCCAGGAGCAGTCAGTTGGCCAGGGAGGCTTTGGGGGCAGAAGGTCAGTTCTCTGCCCCCCCCTCCTCCTGACCTGCCTTCCCCCCACCCCCCCCTCCTCTCAGGCAGCTGCTCCTGTTCAGCAGAGGAAGGGTTTTTTCCCCTCCAAATCACGCATTTTCATTTGTGCCAATTTGCATATTAATCGCTTGCATATTAAACAACTGCTTCAGAGGGTGGGTGGCTAATGAATGCGGCTGTCTCTGCTATTTTAACTCCATGCTGGCTCCTCCAGATTTCGGGGGCTCGGGGACCCACTTTCCACAGCATGGAGCCCAGCCAGATGGCATTGGCCCGGCCTTGGCAAGCAGCCCCTCCCCGAGAGCTGCCCAGCAGGCACCTTCGCCCCAGGAGCTGATTGGGGCCCTTGCTGCCACACCCCATGACCTGGCACCTCCCCCAAGCCCCCCCCCCCCCCCGGCAGCTGGCGAGGCACAGCGCAGGCCGCCTGCTGATGGACAAGGCATTGATTCTGCACTGTCAAGTGGCAGCTGACTTGCAGTGCCCCCAGAAGGCTTTCCAGGCAAGAGATGTTCAGGGGTGGTTTGCCATGGCCTCCCTCTGTGCCCTGACCCTGAGCTTCCTTGGCGGTCTCCAGTCTAAGGACTGAGTACTAAGCAGGGCCAGCCAACCAGGACCAGCCAGGTCAGGGCAAGGCACATAGGAGCACAGATAGCTCTGTTTCGAAGCAACACCTCCTTCAGCCCTCTGTGCTTGGGCAACCAGTGGAGGAAGGGGGGGCGTGGGGGGCCGTGGGGCGGAGCTCGTGGGGACTTAGCCCAGCCCCTCCCACCGTCCAGCCCAGGGTGCAGAGCAGACACCCCCCTCCAGGGGCAGGGAGGGATGCCCTTTCAGGGAATGAAGACCTGGGCATCTTGCAGCCAGGGGAAGCGCCCCATGTTTTTTCCAAGGAAGAAGGACTGGGTTTCTGGAGCTCCTGCTTTGGCTTGCTGTCAGAAGAGTCTCCACCAGACGTCTGTCGTTCACACCATGGAGTCTCTGCTGGCCTTTGTTTGAGTTGCAGCTCTTGGCAAAGCTCCTCTTCTGTCACAGCTGAGCCTCCCCCCCCCCCCCCCCCAAGCAGGGATCCGCTAGAGTAAAAAAGTTAATAACTATGTAGGCTGTGGACCAGAGGCACTGCCTGTGGGGGCACCAGACTCAATCCTCTGGAAAGTTTTCCTGCGGGGGATTGGGGGGGGGGAAGGAAGTGCTGCCCTGTGGTCGGAGCCACCCAGCTGTCCTCTCCAACTGGCAGGAGAAAGTCCTGGATTCAATCCCCAGCAGCCCCCCCTCCACGTAACAGCAACAAAGGATGCAGCAGACCTCTTGAGACCCTGGAGCGCCGCCGCTGCTGGGCAACCTAGAGACAAGAGGGGTCATCGTGATGGGCCAAGGGGGAAGGGGTGTCTGACTGGCCCTGCCCCCTCCTGTCTCGGCTGCCCCCCTCCTTTCCAAAGGTGCCGCTTGGTGTCTACCTGAGCGTGGCCTTCTACCCACTGAGGCAGAGCAGGCGCCCCCGTGAAGGCAGGAGCACCCATGATGGCCCAGCAGCCTGGAGCACGGCTGCCTGTTTTCACCCCCATCCAGAGAAGAAACCTTCTCACCTCCCTTCAAGAAGTTTCTGGATTCTGGAGGATAAAGGGGGCCTTTCCTGGCTCTTAGCATTTGGGGGTCTCTGGCAGCTCTGCGGGGGCGGCGGCGGCGGGGGGGGGGAATAGCCAAGTGGTCTTAACTGGCTTTCGGATTAGCTGATGATATCATCTGGTCCATTGCATTTCCTTTGAGCATGTTGCTGAGGGGCAGGAGTTGCCTGGGTCCTGGGGCGTGCTCCTCTGGGGGTCCTTTCCCCTCCCCAGCTGGGCGACTCGGCTCTCTTCGGTGTGTTATCCCCCCCACCCCCACTTAGGGATCACTTGCTGAGTGCTTCTTATTTTCCCTCTCTCTGAATGAGGCTATAACACCCCCGCCACACTCTGTGTGTGTGTGTGTGTGTGTGTGTGTGTGTGGAATGGCGCACACTTTACAAATTACCATTGAAAAATGAATTGCCTTGACAAAATCTAATGTTTTGTGACACAGCACAAATATGCATTTCATTCTTGAGGAGAAGGCAAAGGAGCTCATTGGAAATATTAAATTAAGCAGTGTAACAGCTGAGAATAATTTGGTTTTCTGCTCTGTTGCTTGTGATTTGGTACGGAGCTTGAGGAGGCAGCCTGGTCCTGGTCCCTGCTCGGAGCGGAAGGCAGCGCCTCGGCCGTGCCTGCCTGAGCACCAGAGGATCTGCTGTTTGGGTCTGGTCCCAGAACCCAGCCAGGCGGGAGGCAGGGCTGAGACCCCCGGCCGGTTCAGCCTCCTTCGGGAGGTGCAGGAATGCTTCCACCCTTGGAATTACCAAAATGTCCTGGCCTCCCCCCAAATCCTCCAGCTATTTCTAGCCTGCCTGGAGGAAGCCTGGAGTCCATGTTGCATTTTGGCAACAGAGGGATGTTCGAAATCTCACCAGGAAGAGTCTTGGAGCAGTTTTAGCATCTCCTGTAATTCTTTGGATGACTAGTCTGTCGAGGAGCATCTGGGTGTCTGGCAACACTTCCTTTGGGGGGCAACTTTAGGCATGAAAAGACCCCTCGTCTCTCCCTCGATCCTAGAGGGGGCTGGGGGAGTCGGCAAGTGTTTAGTCTCACAGAATGCTTTGCAGGCGCCCCAGTCCAGTTCTGTCTTCTAAATGCCTAATTTTTGCACCCCCTTCATTGTGTCTCTTCCGAAATGCAGACGTTAACCAAGTCCCCCAGAGGCCCCTGCCCAGTGGATTGCCTTGATTTCCCCAGATATTTCCCTGCTGGCCTCATCTGAGGAGCGCGGACTGCTGGTCTCTCTTCTTCGTACAAGGAGAAAAACCGCAGGAGGGAGAAGACTGATGATGAGCTGAGCACAGACTGAGCTGGGAGGACAGAGGTGCGCAGAAGAAGAGCCCTCTCCCGCTGGCGCCCGGTTTTCCAGATAGACTGCAGCCCCCTCCCACCTGTTGGAGATGGAGGCTGGACATGCTCCCAGTGTCTGGGGCTGAGCAGGGGTCTGTGTATGCGTGTGGACTGCAGCCTGCTTGCCCAAGGGGCTCCCACAGGAATGCTGTGAATTTCACCACAGGTGCCTCAGACGGCTGAACTTCCTGTGTTCAACGGTGTCAGTTCAACACGAGCCAATCAGCCTGCCTGCTTGGTTCTGGATGAACAGCCACGGATGCCTGCTGAAGAGGTTCGCAGGGGAGCTCTGCAGAACTGTGCGGGCACGAAGATAGTGTTGATGCAAACCAACCAGCAGCCATTAGCGTCACTAGAGACTACTTAGATGAACACCAAAGGCTGGGGTTTTATTAAAATGCAACGAGTCTTTATGGCTGATTTATATGGTTTTGTGGTTGATTTAATTGTCTGTTTAAACAATTGCCTGCTTATGCAACAAGGATGGGGGGAGGGAGTAGAATTCCATCCGGCCGTGTGAGACGGTCCGTGCGCAAGCAAAAGCCCCTCGCCCCGCACTGCACAGTTGGGAGGAGGGAATCTGGTCAGGCAACCTGCTGAAAATCCATGAATGGGTCAACAAACTGTTAAACTGATCACGTAAAAACCGGGTTGCCAGATCTAGGGTGGGAAACTCCTGGAGATTTGGGGATGGAGCCTGGGGAGGAAAGGAACCTCCGTGGGGTACAATGCCACGGGGTCCACCCTCCAAAGCACCATCACCTGCCCCCCTCCCAGCCTGGTGCCAGGAGGGAAGCTGGCAGAGAGGAAGGTGCCAGGCCAGAGAGCAGGAAGGAAGAGATCAATCCTGTCCAGCTCCAAGCCTGATCTGTTGCTTGCAATTTAAGACAGTTTAATCAGCGGCAGCAAAAGGTCAGGCACCTTGGCTGGGTTGAGGTGTCCTTTGCAGAAGGGGCCTGAGGCTGGCTGACTGGGACGATTTCTGTGCGGCCCCTCCCCAGCACCACCCTTCAAGGCGGTTTCCAGAAGCAGCAGCCCCCCCACCCCCACCCTGCAGAAGGCCGGTCATCCTGCCCCTCACTAAACCTTCTCATTTATTTTTTTAAAAGAGAAAGTAATTGTTTCCTTCTGCAAGCCAGAAAGCTGTGCAGAGCACCGACTGGGGCTCACAATTCTCTGTCCCCCCCCTGCAGTTTCATTATTCTTAACTATCAGCTTCTGCGTCTTCTTTCCTCCCCCCCTTTCCCTTTTAAAATATGCACTGAAATTAAAGGGTGGTGGGTGGGATCAGCTCTTCAAAAACTGTGTTTTGAGGGGAAAGTTAGAAGAAAACTTTAGTGTGGCTCGTTGAAGACACCCCCCCTCCCCCCTGGTCAAATGTGTATTTTTAGAGCACTGTTATCCAAGAGTCTCCATTTAGAAGCCAAAGAGCTTTTGTAACTGGGTAGAAAAACAACAGGCGTGTCAGAGCTGTGGACCATCTCCAAAAGGAGTGTAAGATTTGACAGGAGAGAAAATATGTTTTGGAAACTTTTCTTTCTACCCATTTAAAAAAATCTGTGTTGAAAGGGGCGTTGAGCCCCTCGCAGATGCCCAAAGGGTTGGGAGAAGAAAGGGAGGGATGGAAAGAAGCCCCCTCGACCCCCACCCTCCTGCACCCTGGCAACCACCCCAGGAGGTGACAAGAGGAGAGTGATGGCAGGAGGCCATCTTGGACTCCCATTAGGGTTGCCAAGTCTGGGTCGGAAAATACCTGGAGACTTTGGGGGCGGATCCAGGAGAGGGCGGGTTTGGGAGGGGAGGGGCCTCAGCATGGTACAATGCCATAGAGTCCACCCTTCAAAGCAGCCATTTTCTCCAGGAGAGCTGATCTCTGTCAGCTGGAGATCAGCTGTAAAAACAGGAGATCCCCAGGCCCCACCTGGAGGCTGGCAACCCTACCTCCCATAGCCAGCCCTGTTCCTCCAAGGGCCAAGATAGGCTGCTGCTCCCCACTGGGGCGGTGGCAGGGGGGCTCTCTCTCTCTCTCTCTCTCTCTGTCTGTCACCAAGGACCAGGCGGGGCCCTAGGCTAGAAGACTCTCCGGTTTCCTTGGAGACCCTGCAGGACCTCTTCCCACGCGGAGACTTGGGTTATGGGGAGGGGAGCCCTCTTCTCCTCAGCCAGTCCAGCACACCCCAAGGTTCTTGTCCTCTCTCTCTCTCTCTCTCTCTCTCTCTGAAGAAAGGAAGCCGGGGAGGTTCCCGGCCTGTGCATCTGCCTGCACTGTTTCCACTCCAGAGGGCAGGCGGCTGGAGCAGGGCCCTTCCACAACGTTGCTTTGCATCTGTGCAGCTGCCTGTCTCAGCCTTCCCCAGCCAAACCAACCTCTGGAGCCCCTTCAGGGTTCTCTGCCTCCCCCCCCCACGCTCCAAGGGGGTGGCTGTGTGCGGGGGGGGGGGGGTAACGTGGCCATTCAACCAAGGGGTTTTGAGAGGATCACTCGGGCTGGCGTGGGCCTCCCCACCCCCTCCCACCCATTTTTCCTGGGGGCTCTTCAGGCACTTTCTCTTTGCACTGGATTGACAGGACTGGCAAGGAAATAAATTCAAAATCTGGCCCAAACTTTTTGAACTTGGTATCCAAAATTGAGCATTTATAAACATGTCAGATTTGGATGGACAAATCTGCAAGAACGGAGGAGGTGGCCACTTCCAGACGAGGGTGCCAAATCAACCCCCCCACACACACACTGCGGTCCTAGCACAACCAGTGGCCGGGGAGCCGGCTGGAACCGTGCCCATCCTGGCCTGTTCTGCTGCGGCTTGCTTCCCCCCCCCCCCCCCTTGTGCCTGGGCACTGTAGAAATCCCCGGGCCCAGAGCCCCCCCAGCCCACAACCTCCTCAGGGTGCTTTTAGAGGCCTCCTTTCTTGTCCCCATTCCTGCTCACAATAGCTGCCGCCTGGTTCAACAAAGGAACCAGAAAAGACCCTTTGAGAGGCTGAAGGCAGGGGGTGGACCTGACAGACACCATTCTGAAGGGGGACCAGAGTCCGACCACCACCCATGAAATAATAACCGTTGTGCACCACAATTCAAAGTGCCTGAGTGCCACTCGAATGCCACACACACGAGTCACTCCAGATTTCGGGAAGCGATCTGTCCCAGGTCTGGGGAATATCCTTGGTGATCTGGCGTAAAAAGGAGGCGCATCCAGGCCACGAGATCAGTGTTCTCCGGGCCCTGGAGCTGTGACGGAGCAAGTAATCCTTTTTCATCCCCTTGTGGTTCCTGGAGAGCAGACAGCAATGCTTTTGGAATTGTTCTTTGTTTGTTGTCAGTTTGTTTGCTTGCTTTTTTCAGGCAAGGATAAGTGATTAAACTAGTTGTAATTGATGAAGCTGATGGAGGAAGGTGAATAAGCAGACTTTCTTGTTTTGTTTGGATTTGACTTTTCTGGCCCCGGCTACCGATAGTTCAGTGCCAAAACGCCAACTGTATATTGTTCAAATATATGTTCTTGCCCATTCCCTCGTTCCCCACACGGTGAGCAGTCGCAAGAACAAAGCTGCCGGGGCCAGACTCAGTCCCATTGGTCAGTGTTCAAGAGGGGCTTCACACACGCTGTCCGACTGCAGTCCTCACAGTAGCTCTGTAAGGCAGGCCAGTGGTATTTCTCATACCTTGCAGGTGGACTCTGCGTGTTGGGGGCTGAGCAGCCTGGCTAGTGAGTTTGTGGCCAAGGCACAATTCCAACCAGGGACCTCAACATCTGTGGGGCCCCAGCTTCTTTGGTGTCCCCCCACAGTGGCTTCCATTGTGCAGATATCCAAACAGAGAAGAAGACGAAGAGGAGGAGGAGGAGGAGGAGGAGGAGATTGGATTTATACCCCGCCCTTCACTACTCAAAGGAGTCTCAGAGCGGCTTACATTCTCCTTTCCCTTCCCCTCCCCACAATAGACACCCTGTGGGGCTGAGAGACCTCTGACAGAAACTGCCCTTTTTCAAGGACAGCTCTTCTCAGAGCTATGGCTTGCCCAAGGTCATCCAGCAGCTGCAAATGGAGGAGTGGGGAATTAAACCCGGTTCTCCCAGATTAGAGTCCGTGCACTTAACCACTACACCAAACTGGTGCAGGTGGGGTTTGTGGGAAGTCCCGGCAAGGGGCCCCGTGGTCTCAGGAACTTCAGGAGGGGAAGGGAAAGGAGTTTGTAAGCCACTCTGAGACTCCAAGTGAATGAAGGGTGGGATATAAATCCAATCTCTTCTGTTCTTCTTCACCTTCCTCTTCCTCTCTGCTTCTATGTCTTCTGCTGTTCCGTCATGCCCCTGCCTCCTCCACTCACCCCTCCGTGCTCCGGTGGGCGGGGGCCTACCCCCAAAGCCTCACCTGAGCAGGTCTAGCCTCTGCTGCTCTCCGGAGCAGCCCTTTGGGGGGGAGGGGGGTGGTACAGGCTGGAGCTGGGCTGAGCAACAGCTCCTATGTGGCACTTATCCCTCCCCCACCCCACTCCTGTCCCACCTCTTTCTGCCCCCTGTGCCACTGCAAGAAGGAGGGAGGGAGGGAGGGGAGACAGGCTCTCCAGGGCACAAAGGCACACCAGCTCTCTACAGGCACAGACAGGTTGCTCCGGGACTGGGGAGGCAGCTGCTTACACTGTCACACCACCTCCTGCCAGCTGAGTGACCAGAGCACCACCAGAAGAGAGGCAGGGAAGGGGGGGGGACGCCAGGGAAACAGGGCCCCCCCACCCATGTGCATTGGAGCATCAAGGCTTAGGTTGAGGCCCAGAGCTCTTGGAAGGATGCGTCTTCTTGATATGAAGGAAAGAAGGAAAGAAGAAAAGAAGGAAAGAAGGAAAGAAAGAAAGAAAGAAAGAAAGAAAGAAAGAAAGAAAGAAAGAAAGAAAGAAAGAAAGAAAGAAAGAAAGAAAGAAAGAAAGAAAGAGACCCCAGCGCCTGGCCTGAGGACTCACCACTGGCAAGCCCCCCACACACACACACACAAAGGCCTCAGCCCGCTCTGGCCGCTCTGGCCCTCCTGGCCTGGTGCTCCTGGCGAGCCCCCCCCCCCCCCCCCCGCCATTTGCAGGACTTTGATCCAGACCAGAGCAACAGCCAAACTTGTCGAGGAACGGAGCCCAAAACATTTTGAAAAACACATGGAGGAAAAATGAAGGGGGGGGGGGGCGGAGTGGAAGGCCAGCCCTCCCCCCTCCCCCCTCGCTCATTCTGCTGGACCCTGGCCTGCCTGCCTGACATTCCTCCTCCTCCTCCTCTGCCCTCCACTTGACTGCCCTTGAGCTCCCCCTGCCAGCTGCCTGAATCACTGTTCACGTCTCCCTGCTGGAACCCAGACCCTGGGTCAGCATCCCCTCTGCCCCTCCTTCCAGCCAACCATCCCTGCCCCCACCTACAGCACTCAGGGCCCTAATGGCGGCCCATCTCTCTCGAAGATCCTGGGCCAAGAGGCTGAGCTCCTGCCTCCTCCTTCTCCTCCACCCCCCCTCCTGGCTTTCTCCTTGGTCCCACCTGCCCTGCCGGGGGCTACTCCCAGTCCTCACCCCCTGGCCATGCTTCTCCGGGAGCCTTGCCCCCATGGCCAGTGTCCAGTTGAGGGACAACTGTAACCAACTAGGCACCTCAGCCAAAGGAAGGACAGGCAGTCCCCGGCTGGACTCCCAGGAGCTTGAGACCCCAGTAGAAGGAGCAGCAGCCGGCATCAGCGCTGGGGGAGCGTGAGGTGGTAGTAGTAGAGGAGGGGGCAATATGGCACTAAGCCTCTTTGAGAAGAAGGGTTCATGCAAAATAGAGGCGCTTTTAAGTGAGGTCTAACTCACTGGAAAAGACTGCAATGTGAGGAAAAGAGGAAGGGGCAGCATGAGACGGAGGGGCTCCACCCAGGGAACCACAAAGGCCCTCCGTCTGCAAGACCCCAGCAGGGCTGTTGATGAGAGGACATTTCAGAGGACGTTCATTCATAGGGTTGTGACTTGACGACGTCACACACACGCGCACACAGACGCACACACACAATTTGAGGTGCGAGTGCAGGTCCCCAAATGCATTTTGAACGTAAAGCCCAAAGAGTTGTGCAGCCCAGTGCTGCTGTTCTGATGGAGTTTTAGACTCAGGACGTGTGTGTGTGTGCATGCAAACACACGCACACACAAATACACCATTTTTGTTTTTAAACACTTATTTTTGTTGAATTCATTATTAAATCTGTCCAGTTTTCATTCTTTTATTTAATGTTCATTTCCCTTTGATTTAGTGGGAAGTACATTTCCAGTTGTAACATTCCCCTCCCGGGGGGGGGGGGGGGGGGATGAAATTCTTACCCAAAGTGGTCCTCCCTTTCAGCAGCCCTGGAGGGCCACCCCACGGCCAGTGCTTGTCAGCTCCCGCTGGAAGTCCGCCTGAGGCAGACTGGAAAGGGTCAGTGGCTGGCACAAGAAGCTCTAGAACATCCCAGTTTGCCCTGCAAGGCAGGCCTCTGTCTTGGCCTTGCACGAGGTGGGGGGGGGGGGCTTGATGGGCAGAGGGACAATAACCAAGGTGTGATTTTTGGGGCTATTTAATTCACTGGAATTGTACCTGCCAGTCAGGGACAAGCGCTTTGGTTGCACATGCTGGCTGGCAGGCAGGCAGGACAGATGAGGAAGAGAGGCAGAGAAGACACACCTCCACGGGCTGTTTGAAGAATATTTTCTTCAGACCAAGCACTCATATGTCAAGCCACACACTCCTTTTTTGTTTTGTTTTTATGAAGACCCCATTAAAGGCTCCCAAGAAAGGAGAGGGAAACTCCCACCTGTGGCAATTCATGCCTGTCTGTGCCCACCCTGCAAGTGAGGAATTGCCTCTAGACTGACGATGCTTTTTCCTGCCAGCCTGAAATTTGGGATGCAGTTGCCCTTGGGAGGTGGGGGTGCCTCCCCCAAGAATTTTGTACAGACTGGGTGAGTGAGAGGTTACAAGGAGAATTGTGTTTCCCACTGAAACAAATGGAAAGGACCATCAGATTGATAGCCTCACACAACTCACTATAATTCTGGTGTTAAGGAATCCGTCTCCACTTTTTTAAAAAATGACAGATCACCCAGATCTGAATGTGACTTTTTTTGCGCACTCCTCACTTCTGCCACTTTGTCTTCTTCTGTGCAGTTTCCGAGGTTGTCTCCTCTGGTGTCCGGTCACATCCCACCCACGTGTGGCCCGCCTTCTGCGTGGGCACTGCCCTGTGTAATTCCTACGGTAGACCCAGGTGGGCGGCCACGTTGGTCTGAAGCAGCAGAACAAAGTCTGAGTCCAGGAGCCTCGTTAAGACCAACAAAGTTTTGAGTGAAACTTTGAATAAAACTTGGTTGATCTTCAAGGTGCCACTGGACTCAGCCTCTGTTCTCCCAGCTTATGGGACACTCCTCTGCTCCAAATGAGTGTCATTATTTATTTATTTATTTAATTATATTTATACCCTGCCCTCCCCGTGAGCGGGCTCAGGGCAGTTTACAGAAATCGGTACAATGTACCTGGTCAGCTCAAAACATTTAAAACAGTTTAAACCAGTAAAACAATAATACAAATTAAAGTGCTTGCAGTACTATACAATTTGTGCATTATAAAAGATAGCACGCTCTGAGGCTTACTATCAAATGCACACACCAGTGATCTTCGTCAGTCTTCCGGTGGAGACATGCACTGAGGACAGACTGGCAGTCTGGCCCGCTCTGCCTCTGCTTTAAAAGCGGAGGCAGAGTGGGTGTCCAGACTGCCACATCTGCCCCACGGAGGTGCCCTGGACTCACCTCGTCTGGCGGTGCGCTCCTCCTGCAGCAGCCGTGTCCCGGTGGCTGCGCGCGCGTTCCACCCGTTTCTGGCGGGTGGGAATGCGTGTGGGCAGGTGGAGCCGCGTGGCGTTCTGCCTCCACCGCCGGAAGCCGCCCACAGTGTGGACGCTGTGGGCGGTTTCCTTGCGGCGGCGTCCGAACACCGCACTGCAGGGCAGTTCGCCCCGGCTTGTTCTGCCATGCTCCTGTAGCGCGCCAGAACTCTTAATTTGTCCTCGGCTACAGTTCTGTCTGCACCCACCAAGGCTCTCTCCACCACCAGGGCCAGCCCTCTGCCACAGATGTCCAAACGGTGGTAGTAGATGGTCACCGTAGGCGGCTCCCAATCGAAGGCCTGGTGAAAGAGCTCCGTCTTGCAGGCCCTGCGGAACTCCCAAAGGTCCCGCAGGGCCCTGATCATGGTGGCTTGGGAGGTGCAGGCCCACAAGGCAACGTGACGTGCCAACATTCTGCACCGTGTCGGAGCGGGCAGAGGCTGCCACAGGCCCCGGCCCAGAACAGGGGGGCCCCTGAGAGCTGGCTGTGGCCTCCCTCCCTCCTGGGCCCTTCTTGCCTTCCCCAGGCGGTGGCTCCTCCTCTTCCCCTGGGAGGAGCAGCTCCAGTGCAGGAATCTGTCTGGGCAGACAATGGCTTTGACAGGAACGGGAACCGTCAGGTCAGGCTTTATTAAGGAAGAAGCTGTTGAAATGACACACTGCAGCATATTAGAGCTATTAGAGACCGGAAGACGCTTTGCCTCATTAGGCTAAAAGGGAGGTAGCGATCTTCTTGATCAACAGAGGCAATTTATTTCAAAGTGTCCATTTTGCGGGTGTCACAGTTAGACTTTTATTTATAATCTTATTTTCCATTTCAACAAAGAAGACTTCACTCAAGCCGTGCGCCAGCTTTTGTGTGCGTGCCTGTGTGCACGTTTGCACGTGCAGACAATAACCGGTGATAAAAACGGCACTTTCTCTCCCCCCACCAGGACAACTGACACCCCCTCGTGGTGGTGGTGTTGACATATGGAAATGAATCAACATGTAATAGGCATAATTATGAGCCATTGTGTGCAAGTTACAATTAGTGCCTCTTCCAAGGGAAGTTGTAATCAAAAGACACCCGTGGAAGAGGGAAAGGAAGGAATGCAATGGGAACGCTCACAATTCGAGGTGGTAGAAAGGCAGGAGGGCTTTGTTTCCCAGGAAGAGCAAGAAGCAGGACTGAATGGAGAAGGGGAGGGCTGCTGCCGGAAAGAGGGAAGAGACCCCGTCCGTCCATCCGTGTGGGGCCATGCGTCTCCGCCTCAGGAATTAGGCAGAGGGTTGGGCCCTTCACTCCGGAGCCAGCCTAGAAGCCCCTGCCAGCAGGGGAATGGGTCAGTGGCCCGTCTGGTGCTCTGCAGCTCCACTGCCGCAGGTGGCCAGAGGGAGCGCTGCAGGGTCAGGGGAGGGGAGTGGCCGGCTAGGCAGCATCCAGTTGGCCCCCATCTTTGGGGTGGCTGCTCAGGCTGAGCCACACTGTTTGGCGCAGGTTGAACTGCTCCAGAAGCCCGGTTGAACTGCTGGCTGATCTCCCAGCTCTGACACCGCCCTCTTTCTATGCGCTCAAAGTGTACAAAAGGAATGGGGGTGGGGGTGGCAGAGGGGATTGTGACAGCAAGTTCTGCCTCCCCCCACACTTATGCACAGTGACTGAAAGGTCTGAACCCAGGGTGTGCAGCTACCTTCATGGAGTTCTCTCAGCACAGACAGGAACCCCAGTGGAGGGAGGAGGGAGGGAGCTGGCTTCTTGATCAGGTAGAGACAGTTGCATGCATTATGTAGGAACTATTTAGCACCAGCAGCAGGAACACATGGAGGTCGGGAATGCTGCCTACTAATGGGATCCTGTCCCCCGCCAAAAAAACACATATTCTCTTGGTACCCATCCCAAGCGCATTTGCCCTTCGGGACACCCCCCACCCCCCAGCTGGCCTGCCCCTTGCCTTGCTTTTCTTTAGGCATCAAGCCAGAAACAGTCCTGGCTTTTAACTGGAAGGTTTTCTCATTTTAATTGTTTTATGTGTTAATTCTGTCCCCTTAAGCAGGAGTCCTCTGTTCCTACAGGCTCTTATCACCCGGGCAGGTATGTGACTGTCAGTAGGAAGGCACAGACTCCAAAGTGTTCCTGATACGAAGCAAGCGGGTCGTGCTGCAAGAGCAAACTGCAAACTGGATCAGATGGATGATACAGGAACACATACAAAAATGGCCTGGATACCAACCCACCCGAAATATGCAGATGGCGACAGAAAACAAGATAAACAGATAAACAGGCAGTGCTGGAGCAGGAGCAAATAAAGGGAAATTCTAAATCAGTTCTAGACTAGTAGAAAACACACCAGGTGGTGGAGAGATGAGCCACAAACCGTCAGCCATTTTAAACACTCATGAAACAAAAGTTACAAACCTGATGTCAGTTAGCCCTGCCATAGGCATGGTTGACTCTCTTGTCATGATCAATGAGGTTGCTGAACGTATTACATGTATCAATGCTTGCTGTTTTACCATCTGGTTTGATGACCTATTCACATTGCTTTTGGTTCCAAGCCTTCTTTCGACTCATCTAGGTCCCGCTGGGGAGGTAGCATCGGTGACCCGACTCCCACCTTTGGAATGCGAGCCTTGCTTGCCTGCTTCACTTTTGCACATGCTCATTACTCGTTTGCTTTTCCTCCCCTCTTATCTCTAGCTGGCTATTCCCTGGCTAATGGCCTTGAACAGAAAAGCCTCCTGTTATGTGTTACAAGAACCACAGGCAGGGGTCATTTCGTAGAAAAAGAGGTGCAGGAGCTCATTAGCATAACTCATTTGCATATGCCACACCCCCTAACATACCGGAAGTGTGTCAGAAGGCAACACCCACCCCTCAGGCTCCACTCCACAGGTGAGTGAAACTGACCTGCTCTTCCTCCCTTCCCTTCCCCATCCAATACTTTGTGCAATAAAAATAAGCATAAAGAACACACCCTCATTCTCTTCCCGCTCCCTTGAAACCACCAGGTTTCAAGTAGACTTGAGATACCCAGGACATGTGCACCACCCATCCCTTTCCCTTCCCCTCCCCACAACAAGACACCCTGTGAGGTAGGTGGGGCTGAGAGAGGTCTTTTGAGAACTGCTCATGAGAGGACAGCTCTGAGAGAACTTGTGACTGGCCCAAGGTCACACCAGCAGCTGCAGGTGGAGGAGTGGGGAATCAAACCCAGTTCTCCCAGATTAGAGTCCAACTCCTGACCTCTACACCAAACTGATGGGGTGGAAGCTGCTGAAGGGTTGGTGAAATTTCTCCAGTACTTATGTGCCATGTGCCCAGATAAAAAATGGTATACTTAGAAAATTTATATGCCACCTTGAGCAAGTCTCTGGAAAAGCAGCACACAGTCATAAAAGGAACAATGATAAAATTATCAATATTAAAACAAAACATTAAAAACAATAAAGACCCTAGCAGGGCTTTCCCCGGGGCGCTGCGCCTCTGCACTGCTTGGGGAAGCCGAGGAGGGGGCGTGGCTTGGACATGTGCCCGCCCCCTGAGCTCCTCACTCCTGGAGCTGCGCTCCTGTGCGCTCCCGCTCCAACGGACCCCTGACCACAAGTGTTATGTATTTCTTTGCTTAGTTTTCCTTGGGAACCTTTTCTCCAAAAACCCTCAACAGTGTTTTTCCCTGAGAACCTAATTTGCCGCGCTTTCCTTGGGAACTGTGGGCCAGTATATTTGGGCGCCAATAATTCTCACTATTGATTGGTAGATGGTAGAGGGGCCATATTTCATATCAAGTATAATTGTAGTTGTATTTCTATGCTTGGGCATTACTAACAGGAAAAGTGTTTGACCAACATGATATTTTCTACAAAATAAAGGACTTTCTACTTAAGGAGACCTGTTGTGGACTATATCTCTTGGACCATTCTCACAGACTGTTAGTAATCTCCATTGGGACCAGTTCATTGTGCCCATTATGGATGACGATGGCGCTGAGATCCCTACTACCAAACCGGAATTACCGATCACCACCGAAGAGGTGCCAGTACGCCCTGCAAGCACTAGCGGGGTGACTGTCGTTCCAGATGGAGCGGAGGGGCCCAATCCTGAGCTCAGTTTGGACCTCAAACTACCAAAACATGGTCCCCTCAATGGGAAGCCGGGACCAGGCAGTCTGCGGCCCGAGGGACAGAACAGAAAGCCATGGACAATTTCCGGGTAGCTGAGATGTGGGTGCAAATGGATCGTAGGTTTGACACGATCCATAGACGCCTGCAGCGAGAGATAACGGTGATGATGATCAGCCTCCTGAATGTTTGTGGCACAGGCAGTTCAGGAGCAACTAATGGGGGCTGGAGCAGGAGCCGGAGTGCCGCCGGCAGTGGTACAGAAACCCGTTCAACCACCGGCTCAGCCTCCTGCACCTCTGGGGCCCCCCGCTCAGCCAGTTCTGGGTCCAACGCAGCCAGTGGATCGCTGGCCAGTGCCACACGAGTTGATGGGGGCCACCTTCAACAGGAATCCCACGAAGCTACAGTTCTTTATCATCGAGGCGGGTTGGTGTATGCAGAATTGGGGCCACCTGTTTCAAGATGATGGTGACCAAGTGGGCTACATTGGTTCCAGGCTGCGAGATGAAGCTGCTGATTG
The DNA here is from genome assembly GCA_029233225.1 of Lepidodactylus listeri. Classification (NCBI taxonomy): domain Eukaryota; kingdom Metazoa; phylum Chordata; class Lepidosauria; order Squamata; family Gekkonidae; genus Lepidodactylus; species Lepidodactylus listeri. Next base: position 777,775 of record JARCFY010000013.1, read on the forward strand.
GTACATGAGCCTCCACAATCCCCCTGGTCCTGAGTTGGATAGTGTGGAAGAGTTCATGTGGGCCCTACACCGCCAATATGAAGACCTGATGAGCGAGGAAAAAGCCCGGAACCAGGTGCGCAACTTCTCACAAGGGAGATTGTCTGTTCATGAGTATACTGCTGCATTTAAATGCCTGGAAGTTAAGACCAGGGGTTGGCCAGAAGAAGTATTTGTAGAACAATACCGCAGGGGCTTAAATGGGGAGCTATATGAGGCTATACTAAGAAATGTCAATCTGACCACTCTAAATGGGTGGATCAGGGCTGCGGAGGAAGCCGAGGTGCGATTCACTTTGATTCGTATGAGACATCCGGCTAGCACCCCCAAAAGTGCTGCCCCATTAGCCACCCCTTTTAGGGGCCTTCAGGGGGCTCCAGGGGTCTTTATGAATTTAATAAACGAAGTTTTACACAAGCACTTATTCAAGGGGGTCCTGTGCTAGCTAGATGATATCTTGATATCTTGGAGTCACATGTGAAATTGGTGAGGGAAGTGCTGGCCACCCTCAGAGACAATAAACTGTTTGCTAAGCTATACAAATGCGACTTCCATAAAACTGAAATAGACTTTTTAGGCTACCGAATCTCACCTCGGGGTTTGGAAATGGATCCAGCAAAGGTGTCTGCTGTGGTGGGGTGGGAGAGCCCCCGAACTAGGTGCCAGCTACAGAATTTTCTAGGATTCGCCAATTTTTACAGCAATTTCATCAACAACTTTGCTCAATACAGCCTCCCCCTCACTGACTTATGAAAGACAAAAGGGAAGGGGCCAGAGGCTGCAAAACTGGGTGCCTGGTTAACTTGGACTCCGGAGTGTCAACAGGCTTTTGATGCACTGAAATGACTTTTTACTTCTGAACCTATCCTAGTGCATCCAGATGAAAGTAAAAAGTTTATTGTGCAAGTGGATGCCTCCGATGTCACCATGGGGGGGGGGGGGGCGATCTTGCAAGAAGGGACTGATGGAAAATTGCACCCGTTAGCATTTGTGTCTAAGAAATTCAGAGATTCTGAGTGTAACTGGGCGGTATGGGATAAAGAAGCCGCAGCAATCCGGCTGGCTCTAACTACGTGGAGGCACTGGTTAGAGGGGGCACGCCAGCCGTTTGAAGTATGGCCTGATCACAAAAATTTAAAAGCATTGCGCACCCAACGCTCCCTTAATGCTAAGCAACTCAGATGGGCTGATTTCTTCTCAAAATTCAGCTTCACCCTTCGCCACTTCCCGGGGAGGTCTAATTCCTTGGCTGACGCTCTTTCTCGCCTGCCCCAACATGATTCCCGAAAAACTGAGGTGATAGAGACTATGTTCACACCAGAACAATTGGGGGGTGGTACAGACTAGGAGCCAAATCAAGACTGGGGTAACCCCAGCTGTGTCGGAATGGATTATTAAGTTCGCTCAAAACTATTCTGAGGAGGAAACCCGTGAGTTCCAAGCTTTGCCTTTGCTCGTACAAAGCCTGGAAGGGTGCTGGTTTAAGGAACAGAAGCTTGTAGTCCCTTCCGCTCTCCGCAAAGAGATTATGTATGCTGCATACGAGTTTAAGTTGTTGGGACACTTTGGCTTTCTAAAGACTTTGAACTTGTTGTAGAGACAGTTCTGGTGGCTGCGTATGAAGGGGGATGTTTCTACTTATGTCTCCTCTTGCCAAACTTGCTTAATGGGAAAGTCCCGGGGTGGGAAGCCTCCGGGACTCTTGAAACCTCTAGAAACTCCCAGCTACCCATGGGAAGTTATATCTATGGACTTTATTACAGATTTGCCTCCTAGCAAGGGAAAGACTGTTGTGTGGGTGGTGGTGGACACTTTTTCCAAGCATGCTCATTTTGTTCCACTAAAGAAATTACCTACCGCAAAAACTTTAGCCAAAGCTTTTATTAACCATGTGATTAAACTTCATAGTATACCAAAGAAGGTAATTTCTGACCACGGCTCGCAATTCGTTGCCAACTTTTGGTGGGAGCTTTTACAGATCCTGAGAGTTGAATCTGCCTTAAGCAGCGCTTACCATCCAGAGACGGATGCCCAAACTGAAAGAGTTAATCAAATATTGGAACAATATTTAAAGTGTTATACCAACTTTCAACAGGATGACTGGGTTGATCTTTTACCATTTGCTGAATATAGTTACAACAATGGTGTACACTCATCTACTGGAGTGTCTCCATTTATGGCGGTTGGAGAATTTGAAGGAGTTCCGCTTCCCAACTTAAGCCCAGCAGTGGAGGGATCAAGTGATTTTGCTGCTTGGTGGAACTCATTGCGTGACTCTTGGCCATTGATTGCTAAAACATTAGAGGAAGCCAAAGAAGACTACAAGAAATAAGCAGATAAAGGGAGAGCCCCGGGTTGGGATCTCTCTCCTGGAGACTTGGTTTATGTGTCTACTAAAAACATTAAAGGTCTTCAACTTTTTTTTTTTTTTGTAGGAGAGCCAGATTTGGTCTAAAGTGACTCCTGTCCTGAAGCCTTGAGATCAGAACCCTCCTTCTGACCATTGTTGTTAACCCCTGCTATGATTCTTATTTCCTCATTTTTATGTCTTCTAAAGAGCTTTGAAGAGTACAACCTCATAACAATTCTTGATGCCTTATACCAGGGGTGGCCAACCTGTGGCTCGGGAGCCACATGCGGCTCTTTCACACATATTGTGCGGCTCCTGGCAGGGCGGCTGGGGAAGCAAAGGGGAGGCATGCTTTTTCTCTCTTTCTCCCTTCCTTCCTTCCTTCCTTCCCTCCTCCCTCCCATCTATTTGCTTTCCTAGTTTCTCTCTCTCTCTTTCTTATAACTGGTTTTCCTCATTTGTTTTTATTTTTGGCAGTCCCATTTAACGTTAATAAAAAGCAAATTTGCATATTTTTAAAAATAAAAATGTGTGTGTGATATTTGTTCCTGTCTTGCGGCTCTCAGACATCTCTATGTGGCTCTTACGTTTATTCTATGTGGCTCTTACGTTAAGCAAGGTTGGCCACCCCTGCCTTATATGATTCAGACGATTGGTCTGTCTAACCCAGAGCTGACTGCTTTAAGTAGCTGTAGCTCTCCAGGGTCTCTGATGGGGGGTCTTTTCCAGTACTACTATTCACCGGCGTAAACTATGGGGGGGCTCGAGGGCTCGAGCCACCCCCGAAATTTCCCAGGGGGGACTGAGCCCCCCCCCGGGAAAACGTCGCGCCTCCCGGGCCCCTCCGAGGCTCGCCAGCTGGTAAAGGTCTTCAACCTAGTAGAAAACTAGGTTGGAAATATGTGGGACCGTTCCCTGTAATCGAGTGCATTAAGAAAGTAACTTTTGAATTGAAACTCCCTAAATCGTTAAAATTTGTGCACCCTGTTTTCTGAAGAAGGATCCTGGGCCGAATGAATGGAGACCCTCCCCCTCCTCTCCTCCTCCTCTGATGAAGAATGATGAGCCACACTATGAAATTGACCAAATATTGGATTCTAAACTGAAAAGAGGACATTTGTTCTATTTAATAAAATGGTTGCATTTTGGTCCTGAAGAAAATGAATGGGTTGAAGCTTCTCATGTTCATGCTCCTGCTAAAATCCATGCATTTCATAAATTGTACCCTTTGAAACCTGGGAAGGGGGGGGGAATGTTGTATCGGGAGGGCAGAATGTCAGTTAGCCCTGCCATAGGCATGGTTGACTGTCTTGTCATGATCAATAAGGTTGCTGAACGTATTACATGTATCAATGCTTGCTGTTTTACCATCTGGTTTGATGACCTATTCACATTGCTTTTTGTTCCAAGCCTTCTTTCAGCTCATCTAGTCCCGCCCGGGAGATAGCATCGGTGACCTGACTCCCACCTTTGGAATGCGAGCCTTGCTTGCCTGCTTCACTTTTGCACATGCTCATTACTCGTTTGCTTTTCCTCCCCTCTTATCTCTAGCTGGCTATTCCCTGGCTAGTGGCTTTGAACAGAAAAACCTCCTGTTATGTGTTACAAGAACCACAGGTGTTATGAACAAGAAAAAAATCCAAACGTTTTTTAAAAAATGATCTTGGGGTTGTAGTGGACAGCTCAGTGCAAATGTCAGCTCAGTATGCAGCAGCAGTAAAGAAAGGCAAACTCCAGGTGAGGGATTATAAGGCAGGGGGCTGGAACAAAGCAGCCAGTATTTCAAGACCCTTGCATGGAGCTCTGTCACTTCCTCAGGGCGTACTGTTCTGGACCCCATCAGTCAGAAAGGGTATTGCAGAGCTGGAAAAACCACAGAGGAAGGCAACCAATACGATCAAGGTTTACAAGATTCTGCATGGGATAGAGCAGGTAGAGAAAGAAGTCCTTTTCTCCCTTTCTCACAATACAAGAACTACTTGTGGGCGGCACTCCATGAAATTGCTGAGCAGTCGGGTTAGAACGAATAAAAGGAAGTCCTTCTTCACCCAAAGAGTGATTAACAGGTGGAATTCACTGCCAGAGGAGGTGGTGGTGGCTACAAGCATGGATGGCTTCAGGCGGGAGTTAGATAAACCTATGGAGCAGAAGTCCATCAGTGGCTATTAGCCACAAGGTCCAGATAGGAACTCTCAGTCTGGAGCAAGTGATGTTCTGTATTCTTGGTGCTTGGGGGGGGGGCAACAGTGGGAGGGCTTCTCGTGTCCTGGCCCCACTGCTAGACCTCCAGAGGGCACCGGGTGTTTTTGGCCACTGTGTGAAACAGAGTGTTGGACTGGATGGGCCATTGGCCTGATCCAACATTGGCTTCTCTTATGTTCTCTTACATTCTTATGATTAAGAGGTTGAAGCACCTTTCCTACAAGGAAAGGGTAAAAAAACAGGGGCTTTTCAGTTTAGGAGAAAGATGACTAACAGGGCTTGTACAATGAATAATGGGGCTGGGACCTGAGCTCTCCCATTTCTGGGCTGAAGCTGGTCCCGGTCCTCACTTAAGAGTTAGGGTTGCCGGGCTGCAGCCTACAACCCTCGGGATCAGTGGGGGGGGGGGGGGGGCGCCTGGCATGCCAGTGTCGCAAAAACTCTATGACATCCTAGAGTGTCCCCCTATGTCATTTCCATCTGTGTCACGGGGAATGCCAGAATGTCCCATCACGCTTCTGCTTAATCCTGAATTGAGGTGTGCGCACTGGTGTGCCGGGTCTTTCCTCCCCCACAGTCCCCCCTTGCCCCTTTACAGAGGCTGGACACCCCCCCCCAAAAAAAAATTCCAGTCCCCCACCTTCTGTGCAGCTGCATGGCTTCTGCTTTCCGTTGCCAGAGCTTTCGTTTTGCCACTCTCCAGGCATCGGGGGGGGGGGGGGGGAGAGCAAAGTGTTTTCTCCTCTGAAACAGGAGCAGATCTTTTATGTCCCTCATGCTGGCAAAGTGGAAACATGCATCTGAATTTGGAATTACATGTTTAATCCTCCTTGTAGCCTTTTAAAATACCAGAGGGCAGCACCCTTGCCACCCGACTGGGCTGTGACCTTCTCTCCAGAAAAAAGGCAGCCAGCGGCTCAGGGCTCCCTTGGCTTATCTGCATCGGCTTCAGTGCGGCGGCTCCTTTTGCACACCCCCCCCCCCCCGCAGATTCCCACCCCCCATGCCTGCTTGATTCCAGTCACGTGGTCCCCAGGTTCAGTGGCCCCCGGTCTTATCAGCAGGAGGCACCTGGTGCATTGTGGGAGGGCTCTCTCACCTCTCTGCCCGCAGGTGCCCCTTTGGACCTGGAGACTGAGGAGGGGGCTTCGCTTCCTTTGGGTTACAGAAAGAGCCAGCAATTCCTAGCACCTGTTTAGAGAAAGGACCCTGAAAGGGCAGGGCATTCCCCAGCCATCTGACTCCAAAAGAGGGGGGAAGAAGTCTCTCTGCTTTCCTGGCTCCTCTGAAGATGAAGGAACAGGCTATATCTGAGAGCAGCCATCAGCTGAGAAGAAGAACACGCCAAAAAGTCCCTGAAGGGGCTCCTTGGTGCCAGGGCTGCCCAGGGTGTGGGAAACCCACCAAGCCCTCACAATCATTGCAGAGGGACTGCAACTGGCCAGAAAAGGACGGAGACTTGCAGGCCTTCCAGTCTGACCCCTCAGGAGCTAGAGAAGTCCCCACCGATGGCCACCCAGCCCCTCTGCCTGAAGGCTCCTGCCATGCTTGGTCCTCAAAAGGTCCTCACTCAAAAGTGCCACCCAGAGTTCAGCTGAAAGGCCTGAGCTTGGTCCTGCCCTCTTCTGGGTGACAGAGCCCTTCCGGCATTTGGAGGATGCAGCTGCACCCACATCCTTGCCTCCCACCTAGATGGGATCATGGGAGGGGTCCAAACTGTGGGCCTCCCTCCATTTAGGCCAAGATTTCTTTTGAACGGTGGGCAGAGCCAAGAGGAGAGTTGTGGCCACTGTCCACTGCAGAGCAGGTAAGCTGAGGACTTTGGACACAACTGTGTCAGGACCCCTACGGGACTGGACTTGGACCCAGGAATGGCCTCCTCCATCTGAGGCTGACTGGGAGGAGTCAGGGGCCACCCTGGGGGAAGAGCAGGGGGTGCTCCAGGGACACCTGAAACCACCAAACTGCCCCCCAGAGCCCCAAGGCCGATGGTCCTGCTGCAGAAGCCTCCGGTTTGCCTGACCATGGGGCAACCAGCCCCCCTCCTCCCCCTCCTCTTGGGGCTGGACCTGGACCGCCAGTCCCCTGGGCAGGGCCTGATGCCCCCCCTGCCTGCTCTTTCATATCCAGATAGTTTATCTGCCTCGCTGTCTACAAACACTGAGTCAGGCAGCCATAAAGAAACACATGGAGACACACCACATCTGTTGGCCAAATCATTAACTGTTTTTAAATGCTGTGTGCAGCTCATTAATGTGTCAGCAATGGGGGTGTTGTGCTGGGAGAAGGCATTAACAGAATGTGCATGTGCACGGTTTTTGTGGGTTGTTTTTGTGTGTGCTGAATCCAATGTGTGCAGATGGTTCAAACCCAGGACCACAGTTGTTCAGCAGCCCTCCAACGGGGCTCTTCACAGTTTGCAGAGAGGCTCAGGCTGGGTGGCACAAGGCTGGGGGCGGCAAACTCTGGCCCCTCCCACCAGCGACCTGAGCTTGGGACCAACGGCCTGGGCAGAGACACCGTCGGGCGTGGGAGACAAGGGGCCTCTGGGGACCCAAAAGATTTCCTGAAAGACCCCCTCCCTGGCCGATTTCAGTTCCAGGGACAGGCGGACAGGTTGGCCGCAGGAGCGGGGGAGGGGGGGGGTGCTGCTGCTGCTGCAGGGAAGCCAAAAGCGGGTAGCTGCCCTCCCGCCCCTGGGCCTTCCTGCTTGCCTCCTTTACAGGAAAAAGTGACCCCAAAAGTGATTTACAGTAAACGTGATCAAGGGCCTGCAGGCCATCAATTTCCTCCTTGCGCGATCTCAGCTGTCTTGTCTTTATGGACCTCGGCCCCATTCCTCCCCCCGCTCACAGAGAGAGAGAGGGGGGGGGCTTCCCCCACCCCCATTCTTGTGACATGTACGGGCTCTTTTCAGGGGCACGGCCCACATGTGCCCTTGTGAAAGTACAGAACGAGAAGGCAAGGCGTCTCCAAGTAGGGGAAGATTAACAGCTTGGTCAGTGTATCCTTATGGAAATGCCGAAGCACTCAGAGACTCGCAGGTGGGCAAGAGGACTGGATGCCCAGCACCCAAGTGTAGCAGAGGGGGAACCCTAAAGGCTGAGTCAGTGGATGTGGATTTAGCAGACAGGGCTTAAGTTAAGGGGCACAGAGTTAGAATCACAGAGTTGGAAGGGACCTCCAGGGTCATCTAGTCCAACCCCCTGCACAATGCAGGAAATTCACATATACCTCTCCCTCCACACCCGCAGTGACCCGTTCTACACCCAGAAGATGACAAAAAACAAAACCAAACCAGATTCTCTGGCCAAACTGGCCAGTTGATGGGGGTGGGAATAACTCCACACAAACAGAAGGTTCATGATGATCCATGAAGATCTTTTTTAACCTTTAAAAGTGAGAATACTTTATCTAGAAATATGGGGAGGGGAGGTTTTTTTCATTTTGTTCTTCTGTCATAAGCAAGGATGTCTGTATGTGTGTGTCCCATTATATGATTCGTTCCCTACCAGATGTAGTCCCCAGAGGCTGACATCCCATGCACAGTTGTGAGGGAGGGAGTAAGCCCCACTGAGCTCCACTGGACTTCTGCTTCAATCGCATGCTCAGAATTCAACTGCAAATCTCTCCCTCCTCCCTCATTAGGCCCCCTCCTTCCTGTTTTCTATTAACATCCAGCCTGCCAAAGAATTCTGAAGAGCTGGGAAGCTTGTAACATTGCATGGTGTGACTACAGTTGGTGTTAATACTACTAATATAAGGTATTCCAAGGCTTTGTCTTCAATTTTAAAAAATTACAATATTTTTCATTTCTCTCATGCACATGCTGAAACCCGTTCTCACACACCCTTGTTGTTTCAATCATGATCATATTTCTGAAGATGTGTCCAAGGCCCTTTTCAAGATCTTTAAGTCTCAACACTGCTCATCTATAGATGCTTAAATTCAGAGACTGGAGTTATGAACAGACAAGACAAAGCTTTCTACAAGCCTGGAAAAAGCTCAGGTTTATAGAAAAATCTGAAATCTAAACACACACACACACACACACACACACACACACACACACACGTGGGAACTCCTCCGACACAGCATCTCTGCCAGTACCTTTAAGAAATTAATGTCCTGAGTTCTCAGTGGCCATTGTAGGGGTTGCTAAGCAACCGTCACTAGTCTTCAGACTTCATTTGGTTTTTATCAGCAAAAGGCATGGGGAAGGGACAGGGCCTCTCCATGGCTATTTTGGCCTCCCTGTCCAGCCTTGCTCCCCTCCTTCCTGCCCTGGAGGAAGGGTCCATTGGGTCCCAGCCCAGCAGCAATCACAGGGTGACTGACTACCATACAATTTGTGCAGCTCATCCAGGAGTACGGTGGCCAGGGGCATAGAGTTTTGGAAATTCCGGGGGGGGGGGGCTTGCTGGGGCGATGTTCTCCCCCCCCAGGAAACCGCCGTGCCTCCCTGGGCCCTTCCGAGGCCTGCCAGCCGCTGCTGCCGGTGCCTCTCCCCCCCCCCCCCCGGCCACCCCTTCCCTCTCCCTCTTCCGCAGCGGCGGCCGGGCCTCGGAAGGACCTGGGGAGGTGCGGTGGAGGGCGCTCCATTTTGCCGGGGGTGGCTGAGCCCCCCCCTGGGAAATTTTAGGGGTGGCTCGAGCCCTCTAGCCCCTCCCCCCCGTACTCTGCGCCTATGACGGTGGCCACAGCTTTATGCCACACAATTTGTCTGGGCCTCATGGCAGCTTCCACACAAGGTGGAACTCACCAGAGTGACTATTAATAATATGGAAAGGATTATATGTGGGCCTTGAATTTGATGTCGGAGAGAGTTGTCCAGGAAGATTCTGCAGAACTGGGCCAGAAGGCGACATCCGTAAATAAGTGACTGGTTTGCATTGGGCTCCAAGGGACCAGGGACATGGCCCCTGGAGCGGTCTGGCTGGGAGGGGCCTTTCCAGGGCCAAAGGGAGCCGGCCCAAGCCCTGCTCCGCCAAGCCTGTGCCCAGCTCTGCTGCAAGTGGGCAAAGGGCTCCCTTTCTCTGCCAGCAGGGTGAGCCCCTGGCAAAACCCTGCTGGCTTCTCTGCTGCCGCCTGCAGCCGGGCTCCCCTGCAGAAGGCAGAGCAGACCCAGCTGACAGACTGCCCTTCCCACCCTTCCGGCCTCCTCACTCGCCGCCCCACCCCCCTCAGTGGGATTTCGCATTTCTTTCCTAATGGCCCTCTTGTGATGATTCTGTGATTGTAAGGATACATAACAAAAGGCACATCAGGGGAAGAGAGGGGAGGGGAGGGAAGAGGGGCCCTACCGCCCACCAGGGCTAGCAGCAGGGTCCTGCCGCCCCCCCCCTTAGACACCCCAGCTGAGGGAGGGGAAGCCCAGCTGGGACTGAAACTGTTGCTTTCCATGAAGGGGAATTTAAAAAGGCCAGACCAAGAGGATGCCGGAGGAGACCCGCCAACTCCCCGCCGCATTGCCAGGCCCACCAGCCATCCAGGATCCCACCTCTAGAGGACGCCGGGCGGGCCCGGGTTGCTTCCCTCCCCCCTCTCCGTGCAGGGCCTGGCCGGGCTCCTTCTCCGCCCCTCGCCCGGCCGCAGGGCCCGGTAGCCCACGCCCCGCCCCCCTTCCCGATCGGAGACGAGCAGGAGGGCTCAAGGGAGGGGGGCCGGCGGCCAGGGAAGAGGGCAAGGCCCCTCGGACGGGATGAGACCCCCCCCCCCCCAACAAGCAGACCGATCTTCACGCAGGTCCCCAGTGACTTCCCCTCCCCTCGGCCAAGCGTCTCAGCCACTGAGCTGCGCCCGGGCAGGACCCCTAACCAGCCTTCGCTGGGTCGGGGGGGGGGGAGCCCGGTTCCGGGGACCCGCAGCCGCTCTTCCCCACCAGGCCGGCCGTAGCTGCCCCTCCCTCCCCCCCGCCCCCCCCCCCCCGAGTCCGCCCGGCGGCTCCTGCCAGCGCTGGGGAGCGGGGAGGGTTAATGGCTGCCCGCGTGTCCCGGCGAGATGAAACCACCGCTGGGAGACCCAGGACAATTTTTATATGGGATTAGAAAACAAAAAATCAATATTTAATTATCTGTGAGCGTCGTGTGTCACTGCATCTTTAGCTGGCGCGCGGGAGAGCCTGCCGCCCCCGCCCCCCTCCCCCTCGTCGGCGGCGGCGCCCGGGCTCGGCTCCTGCGGCGGTGGCGACCCTCGACGGGCCCGGCCCGGCCCGGCCGCCCCGCAGCCCGCGCCCGCCCGCGCCTTCTCCGTCTGCCGGCAGTTGGGGGCCAGCCTCTCCTCCGGCCGGCTGGAGGGCCGCGTGGCAGGGGGGAGGGGACTCCCTTGACTGGGCCGGATCCTGGCGGGAGGCTGAGTGAGGCTCCCTTCCCAACTGCCCCCTCCCGCCTCTCCCTCTCTCGGGCCGCCCCGGGACAGGCCGGGTCTCCGCCCCCCCCCCCCCCCGCGCTTCCCCAGCAGACCGGCGCTGCCTTCTGCTCTCGCCCGGAGGTTCACGCGGCCCTGGACAGAGGGAGAGAAAGGCCGGCTGAACGGCACCCGCGGGACCCGGGCCTCGGCCAGCAGCGCAGCGGGCGTCCTTCTTCAGGGACTTGTGCCGGGGAAGGGGTCCCGGGGGTGGGGTGGGGGGAACCTGGCGACTTCCTCGGCTGCCGGAGGCCGGGAGTCCCCCCGTCGGAGCCGACCAGATCTGGCCGTCGGAGTCCGCGCCTGCCCGGAGGGACGTCGCGGGGCCGTCTTGCTGTCGCAGCCCGGCCCGGCCCGGCCCCAAGTGGTGGTGGGGGGGGGGACGCCCCAAGGGATCCGCGGCAGCGCCAAGGGGCCCTCGGCTGCCGTCCAGACTAGCTGCCACCTGTGCCCCCCACCCGCGCTTGGTGCCGCCGTCTCATTTTAGACAACCCCCCAAACCTAAGACCCTTCTTGACTGGCGGAGGGGGGCCGGCTGGGCGCGCTCCGGGCTTCGGTGCCAGCCCCACCCCGCTGCTGGACTGAATCGCTCTGCGCCGGTTTAACCAGGCGCTGCCCTAGGCCGGGATGCTAGGCCCGGGAGACCCCTTCCGGGAGAGTGCTGGAGGAGGCCGGTTCCCCCGGGGAATTTCTAAGCGGACTCTGGCGCAGCACCGGCGCGGGAGGAAGGCGTCTCCTGCCTCTCAGGACTTCGCCCCACACCGGCTCCTCTCCGGCTGCCCGTTCATTTTTCGAAAGGTACAGGCCGCCTTTCTGGCTGAGCCCCGAGGCGGCGGAATACAAGATAGATATAGATATAATATTAAAAACAGTCAGACAGTAAAAACATCCATTAACAACACACTGGGACAGGGAATACAGAAGCGGGGGGGGGGGGGGATTGCAAACCCAGGACCCAAACAGAGGGCGAAAGACAAGGCAACTCTTTAGGCACCGCACGCATCCCCCTCGCGCAGGAGAAAGCGGCGCCCTGGAGGGAGGTGCCACCCGCCGGGAACTCACGCAGCAAGCGGCGGCCAGCCTCTCCCTCGGGCGGAGCGGCGGGTGGGCAGCCCGGCCAGTCTGTTAGGAGAAGAACCGTTCTCTGCTGCTTCGGAGAGAAGAGGTGGCATTCACGCCCGGCTGCGCCGCTGTCCTCCACTGCCCGCCCGGCCTCCCCGGCCTACACTGCAGGGTGGGCGCAGGGCGATCGCCCCCGGACACACCGAGGCTCCCGGAACGCGGCGGCGGCGGGGGCGGGGGGCTCGGCCTTGGGGGCACACCAAGAGTCCCCGGCTCGGTCCCCACCGCAGCTCCGCCGCCAGTCCAGGGCCAGGCTTAGGTCGGAGGGAGGCCCTTCTCTGCCCGGGACGCAGGACAGCCGCGGCTGGACTCCGAGGAGCCCGCAGGGTCAGGCCCGCATGCCGCAGGACGCTCCCCTGTCACCGTTCCGTTCTTTTCTGGGGCGCGTGGGGGGGGGTATTGATCTTTTTAAAAAGAAAAAGAAAAAAAAGCGGGACAGGAAGGGGGTGGTTCCATAGGGGGCCCCTCCAGCGCCCAATTGCGCCGGTCGAACCCCGCGAGAGACCCCCCTCCTCCTCCGGGGCGCTCCGCTGCTGCTGCCGCCACCCTAGTGGCGTTCGCGGCGGCGGCGGCCGGGGGGGGAGGGTGTTTCTAGGCGGCTGCGCAAAGGGCTGGGCTGGGCTGGGCTGGGCGGGCCAGGTGTTCTCCACGGCGGAGTCCGAGGCCGCCCCCCCTCCCGGCCTTCTGCTCCCCGGCACTGCCTGTAGTGAGGAGGAGCCTTCGGGGGCGGGGGAGCCAGCAACCCGGCCGAGTGTCGCGGGGATCTGGAGGGATTTGTCTTCTCTGACTGGGCTGCCACCCGGCCGGGAAAGAAAGCCGCCGCCGCCGCCGCCACCCCGCGTGTGCAGCCAGGCCCAGGCCTTCCGCCTTTCGGTCCGGACGAGCCTGGCCACCCCCTCCCCCCCCCCCCGTTTGCAGTCTCCCAGAGTGGGCAATGGAACCCCCCCCCCCTGCCCAGGGCACAGGCTGGAATGGCTCCCCCAGCAGCTGGCCACTGGAGACGCCATGGGTAGATCCAGCCTCCTCCGCCTCCTCCTCCTCCGTGGAGGAAGCTCCCAGCAGGGCAGAGGGCTGCGCCTCTGGTGCTGGAAGGAAGGAGCGCCCTGGCTTGCCCAGGAGGAATGCAGGGGGACTTGCTCCCCCCAGGGAGAGCGGCAAGCCTTGGGGCCAGCAGAGAGGCTGCACGGAGGGGGGAGCCGCTCAGCCCAGCCCCAGAAAGGCCCCGCTGCTGGTGCACTGGTCCTCAACCAGTGCCTCCCCCCCTCCCCCTTGGCGCCGCTGCAGACAGGCGTGCAGCAGCAGGTGGCTCTTTCCCCAGCACTCTGTAACAGAGCTGCTCCTGTTGAATTTCTGCCAGGCATGCCCTTGTTAAGCACAGGATAACGGCGGGACCATAGAGGCTGGGTGCTTGGAGAGTAGGCCCACCATGTGCATCAAGTCCACAGGCACTTCGGTGTGGTCAGCAAGCACCCACCGCCCCGGGAAGGACGGCGGAGGCCCTGCAAAACTCATCTCAGGAGACCTGTTCCAAGAGCCGCGAGTGGCATTCCGACCTGCCAATTGCCTCTCTTGCTGCCCTGCTCCAGGGCGGGACAGGGAATACTCAGCCTCTCCTGGTGAACATTAGCAGGCTGGTTGGTTGGTTGCTGCTCCCGACTCACTTCCTGAACTCCTCTCCCGTTATCCCCCCCCTTGAGTGTGGGCTGCTTGCAGTTCCGGTGGGCGGGGCAAACTTGGCTGATAAATTTGTAGCTGCGCATTTACTTTGATTATGCTCAGAGATGGGTTTTTTAATCTACACTTCATTTGAATTGCAAAACGCAGAGATTATTTCAGTCGCGACGCAGTGAGCCTTGTAACTCGACCGTAATCAATTCCACTGCAGCCTCAATATATATTTATATGTTCAAGTGGATCTGGGTTGTGGCAGAGACACCTTCGGCCTTTCTCAGGTTACCTAAGAGGACGGCCAGTTCATCCCAGAACCTCCCCAGCGGGGGTGGGTGGTGTGGGGTGCTTCTCCCTCCTGGTCCACAGGGCTGTGCGGGGCGGGGGGGGGGGAGGATCCACACTCGTCATTGTCTTTTATGATCTGTTTGTAATTAAATAAGCCCCGATTTCCCTCGGCCCCCAAATCCATTTCATAGTAAAGGTCAGGCGAATTTCTGTTCATGCCAATGAGCATTGAATGATAGACGTTGCGGATGGGCAGCAACATCCATATTCATTGGCTGGAACAATTAGCATTTATGCTGCATGAAGAGCAAGAAGTGTGAAGGCGAAAGGCCTTGGTCCAGAGAAGCTGCTCCCGCCGCCTGCAGGCTCCAGATCACCAGGAAAACGGCTCCTTGGAGGAAAGAGGCGCCTGAAGCTCAGGAATGTGGGAGCCCGCCCACGCTGGGCCACCAGCCCCCCCCCTCGGCATAAGCTCAGCAGCTCCCCAGGGTCTTGGGCAGCGAAAAGTCCTTGCTTGCACCTGCTAGGAGGTGGTGGGGATTGGATCTGGGACTTTCTGCATGCTGGGCAGGTGCCCTGCCGCTCAGCCACAGCCCTTCCTCCCCTGCTCTCCTGGCTCTCTGAAACAGGAAGGGCCAGCCCCTGACAGTGAATGAACGGATTCCCTAGCTGCTGTGGCCTGCAGCACAGTCAGGGTCTGTTGGGGGGTGTGTGTGTGCAAGTCCTCCCTAGATTGCTGGGCTCTGTGTGATCTTCTGGAATGCAGACAAGAATGCAGCATCAGGCCCTGAAGAGGGGCAGACAGCAGGCAGCAGCAGCCCCCACCAGCAGCAGGGGCCTGGTGAAACAGTCGCTGGCCCCTTCCTAGCCTGGCTAGCTTTTCCAAATGCCCCCCCCCCCCAGCTCAGGGGCAGGCTGGCCCACTCCACGGGTGAGCTAAGAACCACAGCTGAAGAGAAGGATGTGGAGCAAGACGTGGGGCCTAGCACCGAGTCAGCCCCCTGGGGTCTGCTGCTTTGAGCCTCCTTCCTGCCCTTCGGCTGGGCTCTCGTCACAGTCATGCAGGCGGTCCATCAGCTCTGTCCAAAGAGAGCCCCCAAATGCACCCTCGCTTCTTCAGGGTCCGGGTTCCTCAGCCAGAGAGAGGACAGCAGGGCATCTCTGGGCACCGGATGATCAGTATTCCAGCAGAGGCTGGGCATGATCCAGTGCACTTTTATGAGTAGGTTGGAGTTCTACTGCATCTTTTATTTGCTTATAATTTCCCTCATAAAATGTGTGGCATGAACATTTCCGTTTTGTACGGGAAGAATTTCTGTTTGAGAAGGAACTGTGCATGTGCCGCAAGGAAGAAATGTAGGGTTTTCTCTCTCTCCTCCGGTGCACCTTGGGAGATTAAAGACGAGCACCGGTGAATGTCAGTCACCCAAGTGGGTGAAGATCAAGAGTCTTGCCTGGCTGCCGGGGAGGAGGCCCTGGACCTCTCAGGCGCCCTTTGTGGGTCTGCTGCTCAGGCGGAAGAGGAAGCCACTGCCCTGTCTAGTCCACAGCAGCTGGGCTGAGGGGCGGGATGCAGAAACGCCTGGGCTGACCTGCCTGAGCAACCTGCTGAGGGAGGCAAGAGGACTGTTGGGAAGAGGCTCTGCCTGGTTAAAAACGGGGCGCTGCTGTGGTGCTTGGCCTGGCTGATAGAGAGCACGAACTGGGCACTGCTGGGCAAAGCATATTGCCGTCCTAAGCAGAGTTACACCTTTCCAAGCCCATTGACTTCAGTGGACTCAAGACGAGTGCAGCTCTGCTTAGTACCACGCGGCAATGCTCCCTCTAAGCTGTGGAGTCTTGTGAGCAGAAATTCTACTTTGTGAGCTATCGGCGTTAAAGTTGTGAGCAAGCAATTTGGTTCTGCATGAAGTAGTTTGGTCTGGAGCCATCCTTCCTGAGCTAAGACAACCATCTGTGAGCTAAAGGCTAAAAAACTGGGAGCTAGCTCACACTAACTCAGCTTAGAGGGAACACTGACTGTGCCATGTATTTTTACTCCCCACTGTTGCTAAGTTAGAATGAAGAGACACATGGAGTCTTTGCAGCTATGGGAAGCCCCCTGATCCACTGAAACGTTTTCTGAGCTCTGGGGAAGCATTAGTCTGGCTGGGCATGGTCCTTGGGGGGTCTCCCACAGGCCTCTTTCTGCTGATGAACAAGAACAAAGCCCTTTCCTTAGGACCAGCCAAACTGACACCAAACAGTATGCAAGTTTCCCGGCTCATCAGAACGCTCCATCAGGCCGGCACAGTCCCTGTGCAGCTCTGCCTGGTCCATATCCAGTCTCTGAGCTATATCTGGTCTGCTCCTGTCCATTTTTTGTTCTTTCTCTGTGAAATATTCTGGACTCAGAAGGCCATGGAGTGATTTCAAACAAAGCTCTTTTTATTAGGTGGTCAGTGGAAGCATGAGGGACAGTGGTTGGGGGGGGGGGTGCTTATCTTTACAGGTAAGCCACACCCCCACCTCATCCCCCACGGGGGGGGGGGGGGGGGGGATTGGGTAAGCAGGGATTTGTTTCCCACCAGAGGCTATCACAGGACCATTTGAATCACAGGACCATTTGAATATCCTAAGCCTCTGATAGGGGGACAATCAGGATCCTAGGGTCTATTGTTCTTCTGGGACTGAAGCTCAGGTTGGTGTCTAGGCCATGCACTCCTGGCTGGTATTGATTACGATTACAGGAGCGCCTGGCAAACATGTCCAGACATGTAGCAGGGCACATTACACTCTGAATGGCAGAGACAGGCTCAAGTCCATCCAGAGAGCCAGTTTGGTGTAGTGGTTAAGTGCACGGACTCTAATCTGGGAGAACTGGGTTTGATTCCCCACTCCTCCACTTGCACCTGGCTGGATGACCTTGGGCAAGCCATAGCTCTGTACCAGCTGTTCTGTCAAGGACAGTTGTCTCAGAGCTCTCTCAGCCCTGCCTACCTCACAGGGTGTCTGTTGTGGTGAGGGGGAGGGAAAGGAGGTTGTAAACCGCTCTGAGACTCCCTTGGTGAGTGAAGGGCTGGGTATAAATCCAATCTCTTCTTCTTCAAAGTGGTCTCAGATGCCAAATGAGGAACAGAGTGAAAGCCATAGGAAGCCCCTGGGCCTGTCCAGATTGACACAACAGGGCCTCTTGTGCAGATGTTAAGGGGCCTCCGGGGCACAGAGCCAGGAGCAGCCCCAGGGGTGAGTGAGGAGGGGCTGGACCTCACCCTGCCCCTTCCCTCTCCTCCAAATTTCCCCCTCTCACTGGAGGTGCTCCTGTAGCAGGAGCAGGAAGATGCCCTCTGCAGGATGCAGGCAGATTATGTCCTCCCCTTGGGGGGCGGGGGCAGGGCAGGGTGTCCAAAGACAGTTAAGGACAGGATTGCAACAGAAGTGTGGAAGGTTCAAGGATCTTCCCCCCACTAAACATGAATAAGAAGTTATGGGCAATGCTCCCTTCTAAGCTGTGGAGTCATGTGAGCAAAGATTTCACTTTGAGAGCATTAAAGTTGTGAGCAAGTGATTTGGCTATTGCATCAATTAGTTTGCTCTGAAGCCATCCTTCCTGAGCTAAGACAAAAATGTGTGAGCTGGAGGCTAAAAGAACTCAGCTTAGAGGGAACACTGGTTATAGGCTTGGTAATTGTCCAGGGCTCCTGATGTGGGAGGGGCTGCCCTTGAGCCCTGCCTCCTCCGTGGGGCCTGTTTTTCTCTGGCATTGCTCCATGGGGCATAATCAAGACAAGACTGCTGGTGGGGCATCCTGGTCTATAAGTGGCATCCAGGGCGCAAAGAGCAGGGACTCCTAGGAGGGGGAAGGGGCTCCAGTGTCCTCTCTGCCACTCTCCTGCCTTGGTTCCTGGGGAAGGGAAGGCCAGCGGGTAGCAGAGGGAGGAAGGGGGCACAAGGCAGGGTGTTGTCCTGCTTGTCTTTCTGGGAAAGGGGGGAGGGTTGGCGGAGACACACTCTGGGAGGCCACTTGGGAGAGCAGAAGACGGCTCATCTCAAGAATCTGGCCATTGCTGATTTTAAGACCATAATTGTGGTGAACTGCCTTTTGCCCCAGAATTCATGTCAAAGTTATGTTCATTGAGATTTGCATTCATCTCAAGGCCAGAGAGAAAGAGTGTGCTTTTGTAGCTTGAAGCAGGTATGCTGAGGAAATGCAGGTGTGTGTGTGTGTGGGGGGGGGGGGGGGGATGAGAAAAACCAGTGGACCCTTGCCAGGAGAACTCAGCCAGTCCAAGGTCCCACTCATGACGAAGAGTCACTGCTCGGCCCCCAAAGCTGGGGAGACTAAATGATAGAGCAAGAAGAGGAGATTGGATTTATATCCTGCCCTTCGCTTGTAGTCTCAGAGCAGCTTACAAACTCCTTTCCATTCCCCTCCCCACAACAGACACCCTGTGAGGTAGGTGGGGCTGAGAGAACTCTGAGACAACTGACCTTGAGAGAACAGTTCCAGCTTGCTGCCCCCACTGCTGGACCTCCTGAGGGCACCTGGTGTTTTTGGCCACTGTGTGACCCAGAGTGTTGGACTGGATGGGCCATTGGCCTGATCCAACATTGGCTTCTCTTAGGTTCTTATGTTCATAACAGCTGATACAGAGCTATGGCTTGCCCAAGGTCATCCAGCAGGTGCAAGTGGAGGAGTGGGGAATCAAACCCGGTTCTCCCAGATTAGAGTCCATGCACTTAACCACCACACCAAACTGGCTCTCCTCCTTTGGGACAGGAAGGTCATCCCAAGGGGGGGAGGGGGAAAGGCAGAGATTATAAATTCTCTGGACACCAAGAAGGAGCTCCCCTGTGGGCCTGGTCTGTGCTGTCAAATTGCTTTTGCATTATGGCAACCCTGTGAAGGAATGTCCTCCCAAAACTTCGGTGGTGGTGAACAGCCTCGCTCAGGTCTTGCCAGCTGGAAGCCATAGCTTTCGTGACTGAATCCGCCCGTCTCATGCTGGGTCCGTCTCTTCTGCTGCCACCTCCAGCTTCTCCTACCTTCATTGTCTTTTCCAGGGACTCTCATCTTCCCATGATGGGGCCAAAGTCCGATGGCCTCCATTTGGTCACTTTGGCTTCTAGGGAGAGATTTGATCTAGAATCTCTCCCAGCATCCAGCTCCTGACCAGGGAGGCACCAGCTGTGAAGGACGAGATGCCTTTCCCCGGGGACCCCCTCTTGTCCCTCTGGCAATGGACTGCGGGGAGAAATCCCAGCCAGGAGGGTGAAGGCAATCAGCAACTTCAAGCGACTGCAGCTTAAAACAATGGAGGTTAAGTGCTGGGTGTAGGGTGAGTGACTGCGCGTTTCGGTCTTTTATTTGTTCCCTTTCTCAGCCGGAATGCCTGAACGGACCATGTGTTTTATTCCTTTGCCAAACTTCCTGATACGTTGCCTGCTCTGAGCCTGATCCCTGGAAACACACAGCGCACCTCCAGTTTGGCTGTCTGGGTCACAGTCGGGGGAGGGGGGAAGGGACGGTGGGTTGGCAGGATGGCTCCAAATGGGGCAGCTGCGGCAGCTGTGAGTCCCTTCCTTCACAGGAGTGATACGCAGCATGGCATTTGTGGGCTTCAGCAGCAGCACCCCAAAGAAATCCAAGCACTGGAAACACGCCCCCCCCCCCCCCCCCGGCTAGCTGAGGAAATGACGCACAGCAGGAATGGCAGCTCTCAGGCCCAGAAGAGGGCCCAGTCAGGCTCTCCGCAGGTCACAGAGGGCACCAGCGCCACTTTCTCGGGAGCCTGGCCAGTTGTGTCCACTGCTTGTTCAGTGGGGGATAAGGAGGAGGGACAGGGCGGCCTGCTCTGAGCCCCACCTGGAGAGGGGCCAGAGTGTCCAGCCAGCTCGCTGAGATCCTCCTCACAAACCCTGCGGCTCATGCCCCTCCCCACGGGGCTGAGGGGGGTAACAACTGGGGCACGGCTTTTGGGCTGGTGGCATCGCGCCCACAGAATGCCGTTCCCTTTTGCGGATTGCCTGGCACCAAGCCCAAACGCTTCTTTCTGCCCGACCGGAGGGGTCAGAGCTATTGTCCTCATTGCTGCAGACAGCTCCTCGCCCAAGGATGGCTTCATCAGACTCTCTTGGGGGCCACTAAATGCTCTGGGCTGCTTTGATGCTCTGGCTGGGTTTCCACGGTTAGTTTTGGGGCTTGTTTTGAAGGCTATTTATGAGTGATAACATGCATACTGTTTTATGACGTTACTGCATTTTGATTGGTGAGCCACCTGGAGGAGGCGTGCCCGTTTTCTGCTTGCCCTCCCCAGGGGGCTCCTTCTGGCACCTCGTGGGCATCCCTGAGCCCCACCACCATCCCACTGGCCAGGAAGTGCCAGTGAGGCCGGATGCACAGCCCCTGGCTCTTGGCAAGGGAAGCCGGCAGCGGCAGATGCATCTCTCCACCAGGCCAGCCCAGGCCAGGCTGTGATGCCGTCCTCACCGCATGCTCCCTGCACAAGAGCCCACGGGGAGGGGCCCCTCCTCAGTGTCCCACCAGCATGACATACTGGACAGGGGAGTCAAACGGCCAAGTGGCGGCGGCTGCTGCGTGGCCAGCTAGGCTGCCGAGGGAATGCCTAGCCGCAGGGGTTGGAGGTCACTGCCTGCCTCCAGTCCTGTCCCTGGGAAAGACACCCCCCCTTGCCAGGAGCCATCTGTCCATGCGTCTGCCATGCGCCTGCCCACTGGAGGAGAGCAGCTTCCCTCCTCGCCACAGATTCAGATCTTGTGCGGTGACAGCCACTTGCACCCCCACGAGGACTGACGCACCACAAACAATTTTTAGCCCATGACTCAGATGCCTTGCGCTTGTGACAAGCGGATGTGCCCGTGGGTGATGCCAAGGAATGTCCTCGGGATCGTGAAACGATCTGCCACCCAGCCAGCCTGTCCGGGCCCACCTCTCCCCGCTCAGGGTCTTCTGGAGCAACCGCTTGGCATTCACTGGATCGCTCATGCGGGGAGGGGGGGGGGAATCTGTGGGACAGGACAGCAGGGAGGGGCTGTGGATCCTCCTGGCCGAGGTGGGCGTAACTTCCTTCTCACAGATTTGCCAGACCGTCTCTGGGGTGAACTGCATGGCCATGGCAAGCGCAAACCTCCTCTGAACATCTCTGGCCTTGGAAGCCTCTTGAGGGGTCGCCATAGATCAGCCTCGACTGGAGGACAACATAGCCACAAAGGGCCTGGACCTTTTTTGCCTGCCCCTTCCAGAGGCCAAAGGCAGTGGTTGTGTCCCTCGGTCATGGCCCACGGCCCTCCTTGGGGTCCCCTTCTCCTCCACCTTCACAGGGAAGGAACACAGACAAAGGCTGAAGAGGGGGGGGGATGGATGGGTTTACACATTCGGCAGCCTCTCCTTTCAGCTTTTCCTTGGTCATTTGTTTCAAGTACTGCAGTTTTAAGGACAGAGAGATTGGGGGGGGGGGGGGAGACAGCTGTTTCCCGCCAGGGCTTTGCTGAATGGCCTCTCATTTTAATTTTTGGATTTTAAAAAATCTCCTTTTTTGACCCTGATCACTGTTGCTGCTATGTTGGAACTACTTTCCCCCCTCCAGATTTCTCTCCCCCTCCTTTACTCCCAAGGTTAACCAGACGGGTGATCCCGGCCAATCAGGATCAGGAGCTGAAGGCGATGCTGAAATCATGGAGGGCAAACAAAAGTCCTTTCCAGACTCTCCAGCCTGCAAACACTGGAAGGAGGGGAGCCTGCCCCCCCGCCCCCCCCCCCCAGTGCTGCTGAGAATGTTTGTGGAAAGCAGAGTGGTGCTTCGGGGTCAGTCCGGCCCCCCCCCCATTAAAGGAGGAGGAGGAGGAGGAGGAGGCCCCGAGGAGAAGATCCAGCGCACGCAAGCGAGCGAGCAAGGCGAGCCCGGGCCGGGGCCGGGTGGAGCAGCCCTCCGTGGCTAATGCAATGAGCAGCCGGGCCCTTTGCGGAGGGCGCCGTGCTCCCTCCCCTCTGCCGCCCGCTGCTGCCCGTGCTTTGCGAGGGCGGCTGCGGCGGCGCCTTTTGTCACTCTTGATTGCCCTCCGCTTGTTCCTGCCGCTGATCCTTCTCGACAAGCAGCCGCCACCGGAGGACATGTCACAGCTTTGCTGGTTCCTTGTCCGAAGGGGGAGAAACAGGCTTTCTCTCTCCTCCTCCGTGAGCCGGGGGGGGCGGGGGGGGAGCGGGGGGAGAGCCCAGCCCTGGCAGCGGGCGGGGGCGGAATCTCGGGGGCGCTGCCGAGGGAAGGGTCGGGGTCTCAGCCAGGCGGGGGAGGAGCATTGCTGAGCGGGCCTTCGGCCAGGCAACCCCTTCTTCCACTTCGACCCCTGAGAGGCGCGGGGGAGGGAGCAGTCCCAGGGAAGGTCGGGTGGGGGCCCCAGCACTGGCCCGCCTGGAGGCCCCGAGGGGCCGGAGGAGGCGGAAGAGGCCCCCCGCAGCCAGCAGGGAGCTGGGATCTTACCAGGCAGGAGAGGGGGGGGCAGGATTCCGGGGGTCCTTCCCGGTCGGGGCAGGGGGGCTCCCTCGGATGGGACGCCTGCGCCGTGTGGCTGCCTGCCTGCCTGCCTGCCGCAGTATCTGGAGCGAGCGGGACTCGGGGCCCGTGGGCCTGGCCCGGCTTGAATCGGGATGCCTGGGGGGTGCGGTCAAGGCACCCTCCTCTCCCTGCTGGGCAGAAGGCAGACCGGCACCGGAGCTGCTGCCTTAGGAAGTGGCCCCCGTTCAACGGCCGCCCCGCTGGGCAAGGAGGCAGGCGGAGGAGGAGGCCCAGGCCAGACCCCGCACCTCCACTCTCTCCACCCCCCATGGCTGGGAGCCCCCCCCCCCCCGCCTTCCTTCCTTCCTTCCTTCCAGGCGCCCCCTGCCTGCCCCCCCCCCCTCCGGTCCTGAGCCAGGCTGCTGGCCCAAGAGAAGCGTCCAGACAAAGGCTCGGGGCCCAAGGGCAGACCGCTGAGACGGTGTGGATGGACGGGGGGGGGGGGGGGGGGCCTCTGCGCTTGCAAAGGAAGGAGGGCTTGTCCTGAAGCGGGAGCTCGAATTAAAGGGTGTGTGTGTGTGTGTGTGTGTGAGAAGACAAGCCCCCTGGCTCTGTCTGCTCGAAGTAGGGCACCGCGTATCAATGGGAGCGCAGCAGCCGGGTCATGCTCGCGACAGCCACCCAGGGAGGGAGGGAGGGAAGACCTTGGTGGCGGAGGAGAGGAGAGGTTCTGGGAGGCAGGGCGACCTCTCCGGGCCGGCAGGAGCCTGAGTCCAGTTGGGGGGGGGGGGGGCACCTTTAAGACCAACAAAGTTTTATTCTGGGTAGAAGCTTTCATGTGCCAGGCAGGCTTTCTCAGAGTTTGGCAGAGTTTTTAGAGAGTGCCCAGAACATTTAAAAAAAACAAAAATAGGACAAAGGTTGAAT
Source organism: Lepidodactylus listeri (assembly GCA_029233225.1). NCBI lineage: Eukaryota > Metazoa > Chordata > Lepidosauria > Squamata > Gekkonidae > Lepidodactylus > Lepidodactylus listeri. The sequence continues at coordinate 801,268 of JARCFY010000013.1, forward strand.
GGAAAAGCATGCAGGTGATGCTTTCATTTTAAAATTTTTTTTAAAGAGGGGTAATCAGCCTGCCCAAAGCCTGGAGAGGCAACACTGCTGGCTGAACCAGCCTTTGATTTGTTGGTCCACCTGCCTGTCATTACAGTGGTGAAAGGAGGAGGGGGCTGGCCCTGCCTCTGGGCGGCTGAGCTTGCTGTGAGCTCCCTGGCTTTGGTTTGAGGTGAGGTGGGGGGGGAGCACCCTCTGCTCCTCAGGGGCCTCCGCTGTCATCCCCCCCGCCAACACCAAAGCCTCTCCAGCACAAAGGGCACATCAGTGTTGTGAGAAATTTTAATATAGAAGGCTTGGGTAAGAGAAACCAATGCCTAATAGAATAAAATCATTGTTTTTATCTGTGTCTCTGTAAGCTGACAGTTTTCTTTGCTTAGCTACCCTGAGCCAAGCTCCCAAGATTCTTTGCAAACCCTTTGTCTCAAACAGACACCTTCTGTCCTGCACATAAGCAGGAAGGATCTCACCTTCCATTCCAGGGACCCCCAATAAATGTAAATGATCATAGGTGACAGAAATCCAAAACTATAAAATGGATCTGACAGAAACATCATTTGGCCAAGAAGGCCACTCATTTGCAAAGCAATAAACCCCAGCAACAGCGAAATCCTACACCCCACTTTCCTCTTCGAGATAACGTCACAGATATTATCTTCTCTGCTGGGAACATCCAGGAACTTTATAATCTAAACATTTTAGGCTGTCAGTCAGAATGTAAAATGTTATCTTTGAGCCAGTTTGGTGTAGCGGTTAGGAGCACGGATACTAATCTGGGAGAACCGGGTTTGATTCCCATTCCTCCACTTGCTCCTGGCTGGATGACCTTGGGCAAGCCATAGCTCTTTACCAGCTGTTCTCTCAAGGACAGCTTGGGAAAGAGCTCTCTCAGCCCCACCTACCTCACAGGGTGTCTGTTGTGGGGAGGGGAGGGGAGGGGAAGGGAAAAGGAGTTTGTAAGTTGCTCTGAGACTCCCTTGGGTAGTAAAGGGTGGGGCATAAATCTCTTCTCTTCTCTTCCCTTCCCTTGTTCTGTAAACAGAGTTTGTACCCTCTGTCATAAGAAGAGTAACTTCCTGTCAACTGTGACCCCTTCATATGTCAATTGATGTAATTAACTTGGTCACTATTCTTGTGAAACCCTTTGATCAATCTGTATAAATCTGGTTCATCCTCACCATTTCTCAGCTGACTTTGTGGAACTCCATCAGGAGGACTCAGTCCGCCTGGGTCGCGTGGCGCCAGCCCAGGGAGGGCCCCTGTGCCCAAGGGGGAAATCTCTGTTATTGTGTACCAACCGTTCACTACCTCCTCTGAAAAGTGAGTGTCTTTGTCTTGCTTAAGTATTGGCCAGGTTCCCAGCACCTGGCTGGCCCGTGCCTACTATCTTTAACCCTGATTAATAATTCTAATTAAAGGGAAGTATCCCCATTTTGAGTAACCTTGTAAGAGTGCTTTTGCTGGCCCTGGGGCATGTCTCTCACACCCACAGTTGGCCTTTGGTTAAGGAGGCTCACCTTGTGCATATGAACCAGGAAAAGGGCGGTGGTGGTTCACATACACAGAGAGAGAGCCGTGTGAGAACATTCTCCCCTCAGTCAGGAGCAGCCTTGCGCCTCTTCTGTGGTGGTTTCCGCTGTGCCCAGCAGGGAGGTCTCAGAGCTGGCCCAGTGGCCTCAATCCCTGCTGCGAGCACAGGCTTCCCTCGTCACCGTCCGGTTCAGAGGCAAATCGCACGGAGCTGGCAGCACCTCACTCTGCGCAGGAAGGAACCCTGCTCGCCTTCCACGCCAAACAAACTCGTAAAGGCGCAAATCCTTCCAGGGCCTCGTAAAGACATTTAAGCTCCTACTTAAACCTTTGCTACTCCCCCCCCCCCCCCCACAACCCCGCTGGACCAGCAGCAAACACCCGCCGTTACTATAAACCGATAATTGTATAAAGGCTGGTGACTAACAACCGCCATAAAAGAAAACCAGAGGAATGCCATAAAGGGGGTTTATACGGCCAAGGGGATTGTTCTCACATTGCGCGTGGTCGTCCTGGGCTCGCGCGCGCAGCTCTTCTTGGCTCGCATTAGAAGGGCCTTGAGAACACTTGACACCTCACTGCCCGGCCCCAGTGTGGCTGTTCCCGGGCCCCAAGGGGAGCCGGACGGTGCCCACTGACGCAGGGGAGGCTGGCTTTGCTGCCGGAGAAGTTCTAGGGCCTGCAGCGCAAGGGCCCCGGGGCCAGGCAAGCCCGCCTCAGAGGAGAAGGGCCCGAGATTGCCTGAGAGCACCTTCACAGCCAGTGATCCAGTCCCTTCCAGCGGCTGCTGGAGTCAGGTCAGGGCCATGGGTCAGCTGGGCTGCAGTCCAGCCCTGGAATGGGGTGTGTGTGTGTGTGTGTGTGTTCCCAGCCGGGGGAGCCAGCGTGGCGCAGTGCGAAGAGTGTTGGGCTGGGATCAGGAGACCCAGGCTCCAAGCCCCAGGCTGCCTCAGAAGGTGGCTGGCTGGCTGGCTGACCTCAGGCCACTCACAGACACTCAGCCAAACCAGCCTCAGAGGGCTGCTGTGGGGATAAGATGGAGAAGGGAAGGCTGCTGGTGTCCCCACGGGACTGGGAGAGAAACGCAGGGCACAGGTCGATCCCTGAAGGAAGCCAAGGGTTCAGGCTGGAGGTGCAGCACAGAGAGCTGGCCTGCTGTCGATCCAGACGGGCGGAGCTGTGTGAGTCTGTCTGGAGCAGGAGGAAAGAGCCAGAGCCCAGGGGCATCTTCAAGACTCAGAAAATCTGTGGCCGGGGAGGAGCTTTTGTGTGTCACTGCAGTCCCTTCTTCCGGTAGATCCAGAGGGGTGGCCACGTCAGTCTCTCTGGAGCGGTCAGAAAGAGCCAGAGTCCAGGAACACCTTCAAGACGCACAGAATTTGTGGCCGGGGAGGAGCTTCTCGGAGCCACTGAGGCAGGGGAGGAGCTTTTGTGAGCACGGACCCTGTCACAAATGTTGCTAGTCTTTAAGGAGTTACTGGCCTCCTCTGCTCTTTGCTACAGTGTGGTGTGTCGTGGTTAAGAGCAGCGGACTCTTGATCTGGAGAGCTGGGTCTGATTCCCCACTCCTCCTCCTCCACATGCAGCCAGCTGGGTGACCTTGGGCCAGTCACAGGTCTCTCAGAACCCTCTCAGCCCCACCTGCCTCACAAGGTACCTGTTGCGGGGTGGAGAAGGGAAGGCCTTGTAAGCCACTATGAGACCCCCGAAGGCAGAGCAGCGCAGGGTAGAAGCCAGCAGTCCAGTCTCCGGAGGCCCGGCCAGTCACCGGCTTGTCAGCTGCCCTTCTGCCTCGGAGCTCTTGCGCACCCTCAGCCATTCCCGGCTCTGTCCATCAGAGATGGCGGGCAGGCAGAGGGGACTACCTGGGCCCGAGGAGAGTCCAGCCGGCAAAGGGCTTTGTCTGGCTGGCCAAAGGAATGGGCCTGCAGGAGTAAGGATCCCTGGGGCAGTGGCCTGGCTTTGTCCCAGCTTGATCTGCTTACCTTGTCCTGCAGAAGTCTCTGGGGCAGCAGGGTGGCATGCCCTTCCTCTCCCCCACTTGGCTGGCCTGGTCCCCCCCCCCCCAGTGTCTCTTGCACTCCAGGCCTCCTGGGGGAGCTGCTGCCATCCTCCATCTTCTGTCCTTCTTCTCCCCTACTTTGGTGGCCCTCTTTCCACTTCAAGCCTCGTGTCCTGTGTCCTCTCCCACCCTTGAGTAAACACAGTGGCAAAGCAGGTGCTGCGCCACTCCCATAGAACGAATACATAAATGTCTGTTGCATTTGTGTCTCCTCCCCCCCCCCCCCCCCCCGGGCTCCTTAGCCCCATCAGAGCAAACCCTCCACTGCTGCCGAGAAATCTTCCCGGCCTCTGGAAACCGTAAAAAGGACCGCTCAGCCGAGAGGAGAGGAAATGCTTCCATTTCACACAGGTAGCCCCTCACCTAGGGCTGCCAGCTCCGGACTGGGAAACACCTGGAGATTTTGTGGGTGGAGCCTGAGGAGGGTGGGCTTGGGGCTTAATGCCAGAGAGTCCACCTTCCAAAGCAGCCATCTTCTCCAGGGGAACTGATCTCTGCCACCTGGAGATCTGTTGTAATAGTGGGAGCTCTCCAGCTACCATCTGGAGGTTGGCAACCCTCACCTCACCCTTCCTTGCTGGCTCTTTTAACATTTTTTCTGAGAATCCCATTATGGAATCCTTGTTTTCAAAAGTGATCTCTCTCTGTCACACACACACACACACACAAGCGTGCAGAGCCAAGCATGACAATCCGTGTAGCCTAGCTGAGAGTGGAGTTCTCCAGATGCCATTGATATCTGTTTTCAAGTTCTTTGTTTCTTGGCTCTGGAATCAGCCCCATCTTGAAATCAGGCCCCGCCTGCTGTAGATTTGTAGGGAAGCAGTCTCGGCCATATCGACACCCAGCTAGCTGTACTGGTCTGGATCCACATGTCTCTGTGATCAGCCGCACTCTCCATCTTAATCCCCCATCTGCAATAGGAGGACAGGACTGGCATACTAGCCTACCTTACAAGATTGTTGTGAGAACTACTGATGAGGTATATGAGGTTTCTCTGTGAAACTTACTGTAAACACCACCAAGGTCTGTAATATTCAGTGTCAAAATGCCGTGTGTATTGGTGAGTTCCACCTCGAACAGGGCCTCCGCTGGAGACCTGAACTGGGTGTCTCCACAAGGGTGGCCTGCCCCAGAGTCTGATGCTGTTGGGAAGCAGGTTTCTCTCCCTGCTTCCCTCACAGCATTGTGGAGCATTCATGCACTGCCCACCCCCCCCCCCCCGGGCTTTCCCCAGCTGTTCTCTGACATTGCTGAAACCAGCTTTATTTCAAAGTTTTGGGAAAGATTGCGGTTTAGCCCGGGTGCCTGTTGTGTGGGTGGAAAAGTCCCGGTTTTCCCTGGCTCCCCCCACCCCCAGCAGCCTTTCCTCCCAGGGTGGCCACTTCTCCTCTCTCCTGCAAAGGGGCCGCCTTTTCTTTTTTTAAACCAGAAATTTAATAGCACTGTATCGATATACAGTGATACGAAAAGATGTTCTTTGACTTCCCAGCTTTTGTTTGAAAAAGTGGCATATTTCTATCCCCTTTCATTTCCAAGATATTAGCAGAAAAAGCACAGATATCCCTGCAAGAAAATGAGCGAGAGACTCACTTCAAAAGAAGCAACAAGCAAGCTGGGAACTCAGAGAACTGGAGGTATATTTCAGTGCAAGGGTGTGCTGATATAACTCTATTAAAACCCTATTTTTTTTAAAAAAATCTTCCCAGTAAAACCTGCTGTGTGGAGGCCCTGTCCTGGATGCGGTCTCTTAACAGCTGCTGCAGCCCTAGAGGAGCGACACGAGCTTGTCCCCGTGTGGAAAACTGGGTGACAGCAGGGCGGTGTGCGCACCAGGCCTCTTGCGGTGCCCTCCCAAGAACCCTTTCCAGGGGGTCAGCCCCATTCCACTGGCCTAGGGAGGCTTCTGAACAGGCCTCCTCTCTGATGTTCTGTTTCGGGTTTCAAAAGGCACAAATAGTACTTCCTGCACACGGTCTCACTACAGCCCTGCAAGGTGGGCCCACTTTGTTACCCCCCCCCCGATTGCTGAGCGAGAGGGACCGCCTAGTGCTTGTGTGATAACAACCAGGCATTGGACCACAGACCTCTTGAGTAAAGACTCGTTCTCGTTGCTACAACAGAACTCCATGGCCTGCCTCACAGAGGCTGGGGCGTGTGGCTGGAAATGTGGCTCCAGGATCCCTTCCAAGCCGGTGGCTTTGGTGCCATCTCGAGCCTCCACAGCGCCTGCCTGCCGTTGTCTCGGCAGCCCTTGGACACAGCTGAAGAGCGCTCACCCGGGAGCCACCGCCGCCGCTGCCCCTGGCAGCAGTTCAAGCCGCCTGGTGAACTAAATTGATTTTTTATAGCTGCTCTGGAGCGGGTTTAATGAATCCGTTAGTAGCTGTGCGGCGCTTAAACCTTTCCCCGGCTCTGGAACTGCAGTGACAGCTTTTAATAAAAAAAGAGGAGAATATTACTTAAGACTTTCTCCTCACCTCCAAACCCCACCCCACCGGTGAGTTGCTTGCGGTGCCACATTCTGCGGCGCTGATTTCATTCATTATCGGTAGCACGCCATTGCAAGGATTTACTGCAGGGAGCCCGTGCCTGGCCCCTCAGCGGGAAGGCGGAGAACTGGAGCCTCACCTTTCGCACCCCCTGGGTTACTTATGAGGTTGGGTTTGCCTGGGATCCTTTGGCAAAAATTGGGGGGGGGGGGACCAATCCTGTCTTAACTAAATAGGGCAATCAACATAAGCTTGGCAAGATTTCAGCTGCAAGCCAGCTATGACCATAATCCCCAACAGGGATGACATCCCACACCTAAGCATGTTGGAAGAGGAGTAGTCAGCATCCCCCCCCCCCCTTAAAGCCAGGAGTGGAAACAGGGCTCTGATTGACATCACGTACGGAGGAGACCTGAGCAGGGTCTGCTGGCATTTGGGGGTGGGAAAGGGGGCCACAGAGGTGCTGGGGGGTATTTATTTATTTAAAGCAGAACTCAAGGCAGCTTAGTTACAATCCATGTTTATTTTTTTTTAATGCAATAAAATCAAAACAAAAAATGAGTAAACAATCAATCACAAAAACACAAGAAAGACCACAATTTAGACTTCCACTCAGGAGAGAGAAGCCAAAAAGAAAGGGAGCGCTGCTGACCGGGGCCCCGCCCTCCACCCCTGCTCTGGCACACTCCCCCACTGCAGGGGCCGGGGGCGTCTCCTTTGCCAGCCCACCCGCTCCTGGCCTTACCCTCCCAACCTGGTTTCAGTGCTCCGCTCTGACTTTGCAGGGGTGGCCACTGTGTGTGGCTTTGTGGCTGCTGGAGAGGGGCGGGGAATGCACACCATGTCTCCCACCCTGTGGGTAGAGGGGTGGGAGAAACTGCCCTCTCTCCATCGTCTTCCCACTGACACCCAACAGCACGGGATATAAAGGCCCCTGGCTCTTCTTCCCATTTGTGCAGCAGGAGTGAATGCCCCCCAAGCATTACTTTCCTCTGCGGGGCTCATTCAGAACATAAGAACACCAGAGAAGCCAATGCTGGATCAGGCCAAGGGCTCCTCCAGTCCCGCGGTGGCCCCAAACACCAGGGGCTTCATCAGAGGGCAGTTGGTGGGCGGGGGGGGGGGGGGGGGGAGGAGGCACAGAGGTCAGCACCAGCCCTGCGGGACCCACCATGACCCCTCTTTTCTAAGGAACCACTCAGAGTTTTGAATGATGCTCTCGGCACCTTGAGAGGGGCAGCAGCCAGGTTGGGGTGTGTGCATGTGCGCGGGGGGGGGGGGGGGGGGGAGACAGACAGGCTTGCTCCTGTTTGCCACCCTGGAAAGTCACGTGACGCTAGGGCTGCCAAGTCTGGGTTGGGAAACACCTGGAGACTTTGGGGGTGGAGCCAGGAGAGGGCGGGGTTTGGGGAGGGGAGGGGCCTCAGCCTGGTACAGTGCCACATAGAGTCCACCCTTCAAAGCAGCCATCTTCTCCAGGGGAGCTGATCTCTGTCAGCTGGAGATCAGTTGTAAAAGCAGGAGATCCCCAGGCCCCACCTGGAGGCTGGCAACCCTACGTGACGCCAAGAAGGCCGGCCATGGTTGTCGAACCAAAAGGGTCCCTTCAGGGCAAGGCCCACAGGTGGAGAGAGGAGGAACCCCCAAGCCCATAATCCAGTGAGGACAGCAAAGGAATGCACGCCCTTCCTTGCCCCTCCCCTCCTGCACATGCTCAGCTGCAGTCGCGGGGTCAGCAGCACCCCCTGCCCGGCCGGAAGAGAAGCCCTCAACCCCCCCCCCCCCCCCGGCCGCCTTTCCTTGGCCCCTTGCTGACAGGCCTCAGCTGCTGGATCCGAGTGCAGCCTGGGAAATGTAGTCCTGGGGGGGGGGCTGCACAGAAGCAGGAGCAACGCCAAGGGCGGGGGAGGAGCAGGCGGGGAGCTGCATTTTCAACGGGGATGAAACGGAATGAGAGAACACAAAGGAGTGGGTACAATGTCAGACTTTGGAAAAGACAGTTTAAGAAATGCACATCCTGGGGCGCGGGGCGGGTGGTCTGCGAGTCGCTGCTGCTCGCGCGGAGTGGCGTCGAGGGGCGGTCCCTGTCGGAAGGAGCCCCCAGTCGGCGTCGCCGCAGCAGCAGGAGAGAGCAGATGGGAGGGAGCGGCTCTGGGGTCTCCCGCTTCAGCGACGCACTTTTGGGTAACCCGTTTCTAATAGCAAGACAAATGCCCACTTTCTGGCTATTTGGGAAAGGCCCGGTCTGGGAAATGGCCGCCCGGGAGACACGCCGGCGGCACGCCTCCTCGGCTCTTAAAGCCACGCTCCTTTTCTCGGGAAGGGAAGGGAAAGGTGTGCTAAATCGAGTGCCAAGTTGCTGCAGCTGTACCTGCAGGCAGGTGTGTGGCTGGAAGCAGGGCAAGCCGAGCATCCCAGGAGAGCTCTCCTGCGTCGTGTGTGTGTGTGCGCGCGCGTGTGTGTAAACTTGCATTCCTGGGGCCAGGAAGGGCTCCTGTGGTAATACAAGATGGCACCACTGTTGGCAGCTTCTCACGCTGTGCACAGCTGTTGGGCTCGCTCCTGCTTCCGAAACAGCTGCTGGGAGCTGACCCTGTCGATCAGAAAGTACCGGAAGCTCCCTGAGACTGCTGACTGCCTGGGAGGTGACATAAATATTTTCCAACACTCAGGCAGCTCTCTGATTGGTGGATTCCCTGGAGAGAGAGACTCTGGGGCCTGGTGTGCACAACCAAAGCTGGAATTTGCTCAGAAAAAGTGGCTTCTTCTGGAGTTAACCCTCAACAAGCCATGCCAGGAGGCGGTGGAGGGGTGGGGGTGGCTCCCAGCTTCTCCCAGCAGTGACTGCAGACCTCCTCAAGGCACCTAATGGAGCTAGACCTGAATCGGAGCTCTCTGCCTCCTCTGAGCCTCAGTTTCCCATTCGCAAAGTGGAGCAACAAAGTGGTGCGACTCTGTAAAGTTGCTGTGGAGACCCTTGCAAGTCCAACTGTCCCTGCATCCCCCCCTTGTTGGCCCCAGCAGAGCAGCAGCAGCAGCAGCTGTTGGCCAGGAACGCCACTGAAGTGCCAACGGGGCAAAGCTCTCTCCCCAAAGAAATACAGGGAGAGGGTGGTGGGATGGACCAGAAGGGTCGAACCAAGTGGGTCCCTTCAGAGAGAGAGAGAGAGAGAGAGAGAGAGAGAGAGCGAGCGAGCGTGGGGGGAGGGTGGTCCGTTGGATGACCTGGCCTCTTTTTGCCTGTCAGGCACCTCTGTGCCATGATCACAGCTCCCAGGAAGGGCAAGAAGGCCACAGGCGGTGCCAGGAGACCTGCCCCCACTGGGTAGCCTCCACCTGGCTCTTTTGTGGGAGGGTCCCTGAGCGGGGGGGGGGGGCTCCTGCTGGACACTTGCCCCTGGGGCCAGGGCCTCCCCCCTCCTCCTCTGGACTCTCTGGGCAGCAGCCGGCAGGTGCCTCTTCTTGCGGAGCAGACCCGTCCCCGTCTTGCCGGCTGCAGGCGTGAGAGAAACCCAGAAGCCAGTGGGGGTGATGCTGGCAGCCTGCCCCTTGGATGGCAACCAAGCGCTCTTGTCGCGGAGCTAACGAGATCTCACAGCAGATGGCACCATCTGTGCCCATCTGATGCCATCACAAACAATCTGCTACCCCCACCAAGTTCTCAAGGAGGGCAGAGGGATCTGGCCGTGAACTTGGAAGGGGCTTTGCCAGGCAAGTCAGATGGTGGCGGGGAAGGGGGGGAGGCAGTTTGCCGCCAAGGAACAGGAGACCAAAGTTTCCGTGCCTGTAAAACAAATGCCAGCAACTAGTGCCGGAGTCCCAAAGGACACAGAGAGAATCCCTCTCCCCCCCCCCCCCCGGCTGGTCTGTGAGTCTCCAGGCTGCCGGTGTGAGGAGGAGGAGGAGAAGGCCCAGCCACCGCCAGGACCAGCACTCAGCAGCTGTGGTGGGGAGGCCTCCTGGTGAAATCCACCCATGTTGGAGCCCTGATTTACCAGCCTTCTTTCTTGGAGCCTGTAGAACTGGGCTGCAAGAGCATTTGCATAATTCCTGCTGCCCAAATACATCTCCTCTTTGGTGGGAGAGCCCACTCCATGTGGCTCTTTCTGTTTGTCTCTCCTCCAGAGCCTGCTGCCGGGGGCCAGGGGTCTGGGCTCAAATGTCCACTCGTCCGTGGCAGGATGGGCTGGGAAGACGGTGGGCTGTGCACACATGTGACATGCCGTCAGGAGGGGGTTATAGCTTCACTTTTGAACTCGCTGCTTTGAGCATTTGTATTTGCAGGTCCTCAAAACTTTGCTTCCGGCATTTTGAGCAGGAGTTACAGGAATGATACTAATTATTCATCATTAATGCATCTAATTCTCAACAAGGCCCTGTCTGTGGATACTTAGATCCAGAGAGTGAAGTTATGAGCAGACAGGACAGGTCTTTCTGCAAACCTGGGGAAAGCACAGGTTTACAGAAAAATCTGAAATCTCAAAGCAAACATACAAGCAGACAAAAACCCACAGTGGGTGGTTAAAGCCCTTCCACATGATAAAAGCAGTGGCTTTCAGAAATGAGTGCCTTCAGTGGCCGTTGCTAGGCAACTGCAACAGCACTGCCAGCCTTCAAGCCTTGATATCTGGCAGTGAACAGTGTGTGTGTTTGTGTCTGTGTCTGGGTGGGTGGAGGCAGAATCCTTCCCAGGGCTGCTTTGGCCTTTGAGGAAGGACTGACCAGAGCCAAGCCCACCAGCAATCCCTGGGTGACTTGATCCCATGCAACCTGCCTGACTCATCCATGCCCAGCTGCTTGCTACTGTTCAGCAGGAGCCACCCTACAGAAGGCAGTGTGCTACAGTGGTCACTGTTTCAGACTAGGACAGTGGTGGCAAACCTAGGGCACATGTGCCAGAGGTGGCACTCAGAGCCCTCTCTGTGGGCACGCATGGCATCGCCCCAACACAGAGTTTGCAAGATTGGACAGCAAAAATCACATTAATTGTTCAAAAGCATGCCAAATGCAAACTTTTACCATTCAATAAAAAGTTGTTTGTATCGTTGAAAGCTCTGTTGTTGTGTTTTTCTTTTAAGACAAAAGATGTTAATGTACTAGTTGTTTTTTCTAAAACGAAAACCTCAGTATTCAGGTTAAATTGCCGTGTTGGCACTTTGCGATAAATAAGTGGGTTTTGGGTGGCAGTTTGGGCCCTCGGTCTCTCAAAGGTTCACCATCACTGGACTAGGATCTGGGGGACCCAGGTTCAGATTCTCACTCTCCTGGGGAAGCAGCTTGCTGGGTGGCTGTGGGCTTGTCCTCCTCTCAGCATAGCCGGCCTCATAGTTTTGTTGTAAGGATAAAATGGAGGGGAGGTGACTGACACCAGCCCCTCTTGTGTCCCCATTGTGGGGGAAAGGGGCAGTATAAATGACAGATAGAGTTGAAGATGGAGGGGGGCAGATAAAATATGTAGAGCTGAAGGTGGGGGCCGCGGGTGGGTGTGAAGGAGAGAAGGAAGCAAGGACAGGGGAGGGTGTGGGAGTGGCTGGCCCTGACCTGGATGGCCCCGGCTAGCCCAGTCTCAGCAGAGCTCAGGAGCTAAGGAGGATCAGCCCCGTTGGTATTTGGGTGGGAGACGGGGGGGGGGGGGGGGGAGGAATCCTGGGCTTGTGATGCAGAGGGAGGCAAGGGCAACCCCCCCCTCTGGCCCTCTCCTCCCTTGGAAACCCTAGGAAGCCACCAGAAGTCAGCTGTGACTTGATGAGGGGGGGGGGAGAAGGAACAGCGTGGGGAAGTGGGTGGAGGACAAAGTGAGTCCGTCCCCCCCCCCATGCAAATGGTCCAGCTTAGCAGGCGTTGCACAACTGGGGCCATGGCTTTCCCTGGGGAGAGGCTCCCAGGGGGAGGGAAGGAAGGACAGCTGAAGACCATGGGCAGGAAGGAGAGGAGGAAGCAGGGAAGGGGGAGAGGCTGCGGGGGGGGGGGCCTTCCCTCGAGGGAGGGAAAGAGCAAATAGTGGGGGAGGGGAAATGAGGTGCCTCCCCCCCCCCCTGCACATTCATGTGGGTTCCCCACATGATGACATGCACACTTGCGATAATGTTTTTCATCTCCCTGGACGTGGATTAGGTGGAGAGGGTCCTATGAGCAGCTTTGGTTTTCCTTGGCCAATGTGTGCTCATGCCATGGAAATGTCAGAGATTTGGGGAGTGACAATGTTTTCTGGTAGTTCTAGAGGTTTTTAAAAACGGAGGGCATGCTGTGTACCCACTGAGGGGAGGCAGGGAGGGAAAACCCCATGTGGGAACAGCAGATACCGGATAAAAGGCCAAGGAGCCAATCTGGTCCCAGCACCAGCCCCACAGCTCTCCAGCTGTGGTGTGGCGGGGGGGGGGGGGGGCAAGCAGACCTGGCCAATCAGACTTCGGGCAGAGGAGGCAGATGCTGGAGAGCCTCTTTCCCTGGGGGCTGGAGCTCTGGAGCCCAGGGCACAAGCGTGGTGCAGGGGGGCTCTTTGGAACGTGGTGGGTCCCTCCTGTAGGAAGGCTGTGAATGGCTGGTGGGCAACCTCTTTGGACAGCGCCTCCCTCCCTGGGCTGAGGCCTGGTGCTGTGCAAACGCATGGAACTGGCTAATGAGCTCCCAGGCGTTGATTAATCAGCTATAAATTTCGAGTGTGGTTGGCCGTCAGAATAAGAATGAGAGGATTGGGAAAGCATGTGCAGAGGGCGCTTCCCCAGCCACTGAGTGGCATGCTGGGGGGGGGGTGCGGGAGGTCCGGGCAGCCTCTGCCAGGACTCCTTTCTGCAGCGTCTGGGCTCTCCCCTCTCCTGCCTTTGGAAAGCATGCCCCCCCCCCCCCCCCGGCTGAATGAGACCTCTTGGTTGATGTGGCCGGTGCTTCACTTAAGCCGTGCAGGCTGGCATGCCCCCTCCTCCTTGTATTATTCATGCAGCGGCTGGCCTGTTGGGGGGGGGGGGGTGCGTAACTGCAGTATTGATTGGTGCAGCTTCAATAACCTCATTGAGATTCCGGACACCAGCTCAGGGACTCTATCCCAGCATCCAGTCAATAGCTTATATTTTTAATTTGTCAATAATCAGTCAGGACCTTGGTCAGGGCCCCCCGCTGACTCCCCCCCCCCCCCCCGCCACACGGGGTGGGGGAAGAGGTGAAATCATTCAAAGAGGGCCCATGTTTATGCCTGAGCGAAACCAAAGGAAATGGAGAGATCAGTCAAGGCGTATGGAACGTAACAGGGGAGATGATTTTTCATAACCCTGACAAAAGCATATTTATTTAAAGACAAAGATAAGGTACCTGGCCTGCAGGCCTGGAGGTGTCGGGCCCTGAATAAAAAACGGGGCTTGCCCCTCAATGGTGGGGGCTTGGTGGGTGAGGGGCTTGTGTGCATAATGCGGCGGAAGGGGGGAGGCCCCCACCCCGCTTGACAGACAGACCTAGCCAGTGTCCAGATTGTTGTCTGGGGCAGGGAGAGCTCTTTCTCTTTGGATCTCTGCTCCCCTCGATACGTTCCCAGGATCTCTTAATCTGTGCCCCCCATGCCTTTGAGATGGGAGCAGGACTCCAGCCAGACGAGGGGAAGTCAGAGCCCTTGGGCCCAGGGAGCTCGATGCCAGCATGGGAGCCACGGGAAGGGAGGCTTGTTCTGCGGCGGCTCACCAGGTGCTGACGCCCGTGTCGGAGGAGGCATCTCCGGCCTGGAGGTGCTCAGCTCAGATGGCAGCGCTTGACTGGTCGGCCTCCTGGGAAGTGGCAGGGTTTCCATCTGCCACCCGCAAACCACTTGGACACAGCAGCAGATAATCCCCCCCCCCCATTGCTGTCAAGCTCCCACACAACATTTCAGGCAGGCAAGAAGGCTCACCGTGACGCTGTGTCATGTGTGTGTGTGTCCATGGCATGCACACACGCCACCCAAAAAGGCATCCAAAAGTGAAGGAACCATCACTGAAGGACTTCCGAGAACAAAGGATCAGCACTGCTGCCTCCTGGGATGAGCTCTCTCGCCATAAAAAGGGTTTGCTGCCTTGACTTGGTTCAAACCCTTGGTGGCTGCTAAAGGGTTAAACGGGGGGGGGGGGGGGAGCCCTGCAGACCTGATTGTATCTCTCAAGAGTACTTCAGGGACTCACTTTTTGCTTCCAAGTACAACATGAAGTGCTGGTTCTTGTCTTTGAAGGCCTCTCGTGCCACCACACTGGCACCTCCCCTCCAAAAACTTCCCTGCAGACAGAGCAGAGAGCACCTTGGGACAAGGGGCAAGTCTTCTCCCTGAATTCCTCCCTTTCTACAGGCAGGGATGGGTTTCTATTGGGAAACTTTTCTACAGGCCTCCCCTGCTTGTAGCCTGACATGGTCCTGCCTAGGAAAAACTTGATTCTGCTGACCACAGTTTGGGTTTTGATATTATGAGGAGAAACCACCGTTTCCAAATCTGAAGCCCAGGTTTGGATCATAAAATCCAAGTCTGTTTGCCTGTCGGGAAGCATAACCGTTTCTCATGTGGAGGGAAACCCATGGCCTCTTGAATGTGGGGGGGGTGTTTTGTTTGCCGAGGTGGAGTTCAGCTTGAGTAGATGCGCTGCCCACAGACTCCATCCCAGGCAACTCTCTCTTCCTAACAGCCATGAAATAAGGCCTGCAGAGGCCATTTTTCCAAGCACCGCTGGCTTGCAATTGCACCGACAGTGGGCACTCATGCCATAGGGTGAGGCTAAAGGGGCCAAAGAGGTGGTCACTGAGCCCCCCCACCCCCAAGGTGCGGTGTGCCGATATGTCGGAAAATCCGCATGCACATCTGGACAGCTGCTTAGGCAGGCTCCGGAAAGCCATGCCATTGATCAGGAAGATTCCAATTACCTTGATGCTGACAGGCAGGGAATTGCAAGCATGACTTCTTCGGCAAGGGGCGAAAGCCGCCTGGTTGCCTGGCTCCCTCCTGGCTCTCCGAGGGAGCCAGTCTGGGCTGAAGCGGCCGGGAGGGGCTCTGACAAATGGCCAATGGCCCAGTGAGTGGAGGGGGGGCATGTGGGGGGAATGGCTGCTGGGAGTGGGCCGGGGCAGCCTTGCGACTGGCCCCAGAATCTAGTGAATGTCGGGGAGCCCCATGGAGTCTGCCAGGAGGTGCTGGAGGGTGGCTCAGGAGATGAGCCGGGAGCCCGAAGATTCCCTGTTGGGGTCTTCTGAGGTGGCCTTAGATGCCTGCTCAGTCTCAACCTTCTGCCGTATGGCGGAATGATAGCACTTGCCTACCTTGCAGGGCTGTTGGAAGGACTGCAAGAATATCCTCTGTGGCAAGCATTTCGACCCGTGAAAATGCTACCTCATTGCTCAGTTCTCTACTGCTATGGTGGCGGAAAGGGCCGTCACATCACAGAGGAGTTATGCTCCCCCCTCGCGGGGTTTTCAAGGCAAGAGATGTTCAGAGGTGGTTTGCCATGGCCTGCTTCTGTGTCATGCCCCTGGTATTCTTCGGGGGGGGGGGTTGTCTCCTATCCAAATACTAGCCAGACCCAACACTGCTTAACTTCCGAGATCTGATGAGATTGGGCTAGCCTGAGCTAGCCAGGTCAGGGCATGCTACTACTTTAGGTGGCTGAAACATAACATAGTGACCTATAAGTCCCTTCGAGCCATGATAGCAAAATGGAACTCCCATGTTCAGAAGCAGTGTACCTCTGGGTATCAGTGGAGCATGGCTGTAGCTCCATACCCTCCTTGTCAGGCTGGGTTGACCCTTTTGGGGAACAGGATGCTGGTTCTGGATCTGAGCTGACCGGTGCCCTTTTTATGTTCTGGACATGCCAACACAAATGATGATGATGATGAAGAGGAGGAATTCTATTTTAAATCATCCTTCCCCAGAAAAACTGGTCTCAGGATGGTATATAACAAGATAAGGGCTTCTTGTGTCCTGGCCCCACTGCTGGACCTCCTGAGGGCACCTGGTGTTTTTGGCCACTGTGTGACAGAGAGTTGGACTGGATGGGCCATTGGCCTGATCCAACATTGGCTTCTCTTATCTATATACTAATAGCTATATACTTCTCTTATCTATATACAAATAGATATCTAAATCCGCTTGGAGGGGGCACTTGGGGGGCGGAGAGATTTTTCTGCACACTTGGGGGACTTCCCAGGTGTGCAGAAAAATCCTAAAAGTAAAAAAATAACATTTTGGCCATTGGGGGGCGAGGCTCAGCAGGCCCGGCGACTGTGAGCCGCTCAGGCCTTGCTGGTGCCAGGAGGAGGAGGGAGAAGGCTTGGTGGGCCATGCCGCCGCTGCGGGGGAGGGGGTGGGAGAAGGTTTGGCAGGCCAGTGGCTGTGAGCTGCTCAGCCTCGCTGCCGCCGGTGCTGGGGAGAGGGGGGAGGGAGAAGGCTCACCTGCTGCTGCTGCTTCCTCCTCCTGCAGAGCTCCTCCTGCTTCTGCAGACCAGGAGCTGTGGGGAATACTCCCCCCCCCCCTGGTGAGTATCGTGGGTCCCCCTTCTTGTGTTCTTATGTTCCTAAGGTATAGATAGGAACTGTCAGTCTGGGGCAAGGGATGCTCTGTATTCTTGGTGCTTGGAGGGTGGGGGGGCAACAGCGGGAGGGGCTTCTAGTGTCCTGGCCCCACTGCTGGACCTCCTGAGGGCATCTGGTGTTTTTGGCCACCGTGTGACACAGAGTGTTGGACTGGATGGGCCACTGGCCTGATCCAACATTGGCTTTTCTTATGTTCTTATGTCTGGGGCAAGTGATGCTCTGTATTCTTGGTGCTTGGGGGGTGGGGGGGCAACAGTGGGAGGGCTTCTGGTTTCCTGGCCCCGCTGGTGGACCTCGTGAGGGGACCTGGGGTGTTTCTGGCCACTGTGTGACTCAGAGTGTTGGACTGGATGGGCCATTGGCCTGATCCAACATTGGCTTCTCTTGTGTTCTCATGTAACATCATTAAACACATAAAAACAGATAAAAACACAACAGTATCCTACAATGGCATTAAAATTTTTGTCTGATGAAGCCATTGGCCTCACAGGGAGGCAAGGGTTGGGACTCCTACCAGACAGACGGAGCCAAATGCCTGGTGGACCACCTCTGCCTTGCAGGCCCTGCGGAACTGCAACACGCCCTGCATGGCATGGATGTTATTCGGCCGAGAGTTCCACCAGGTTGGAGCCAGAGCAGAAAACTCCCTGGCTCCGGTTGAGAACAGCTGGATCTCTCTCTGGCCAGGGACCACCAGCAGCTTTTGATCTAATGAGCACAATGCTCTCCCGGGGGTATACCAGGAGAGGTGGTCCCGGAGATACTTAGGTCCCAGACCGTGAAGGGCCTTGAAGGTCACCAGCACTGGATGGGTGTGTGCTGTATGCAGCGTCCCCGTGAGGACCCCCACAGCCGCATTCTGCCAGTCCCAAGAATCCAGTCTGGAGGTGACCGTTGCATGGCTTGCTGTGGCTCGGTCAGGGCGAGAGAGGTAGGGTCGGGAGCAAGTTGCCTGACCTGGCAAAGTTGGAAGGACACCAGTCTGGCAGTAGTTGTGACCTGGGCCTCCGTTGTTCAAGAGGCGTCCAGGATCACACCCCGACTCATGATGGTGAGTGCCGGTCTCAGTGGCACGCCGTCAAGAGCTGGGAGCTGGCATCCCAAACCGGCCCAGCCTCAGGACCTCTGTCTTAGAAGGATCCCCTTTCAGCCAGCTCTGTTTCAGCCAACCAGCCACAGCCTCCAGTCCTTCGGCCAGGTTTCCTGAGGCAGTGTCTGGCCTGCCGCCCATCAGCAGAGGGAGCTGGGAGTCATCAGTGGACCGGTGACCACCTAGCACGGACCTCCACACCAGCTGGGTGAGGGGGTGCAGATAGGTGCTAAATAACACCAGGGAGAGGATTTCCCCCTGAGGAACCCCTTATACTGAGGGGTACCTAGGTGACAATCCTCTGTCCTAGTGCCACCCTCTGTCCTCGGCCACTTTGAGACTACCCCATGGACTCCTGTGTCAGCAAGTCAGTGGGTCAGAAGGCCATGATCACTGTGCTGAATGCTGCTGTGAGATCTAGCAAGAACAGCAGCTCTAACCTGACTCAATCCAACTGTCGGCAGAGCTCATCCATTTGTCTGTTCAATGCATACCCTGCCTTTCAGTTTGGTGTCGTGGTTAGGAGTAGCAGACTCTGACCTGGGGGAACCAGGTTTGATTTCCCCACTCCTCCACATGCAGCTGCTGGTGTGACCTTGGGTCAGGCACAAGTTTTTTCAGAGCTGTTCTCTCAAGGACAGTCCTCGGAAGAGCTCTCTCAGCCCTACCTACCTCACCGGGTGTCTGCTGTGGGGAGGGGAAGGGGAAGGAGATTGTAAGTGTAAGCTGCTCTGAGACTCCAAGTGAAAGGCGGGGTATAAATCCAGCTCTATCTTCTTCCTCTGCCCAGTGGGGACCCAGAGTGGCACACATCCTTCTCCTCGCCTCCATTTTGTCCTCACAGCAGCCCTGTGAGGTGGGTGAGGCTAAGAGGATGGCTGCCCAGCAGGTTTCCAAGGCAGAGCGGGGACTGCATCCTGGGTACCCGAGCTCCTCTAACTGCCCT
Organism: Lepidodactylus listeri; assembly: GCA_029233225.1. NCBI lineage: Eukaryota > Metazoa > Chordata > Lepidosauria > Squamata > Gekkonidae > Lepidodactylus > Lepidodactylus listeri. The sequence continues at coordinate 819,961 of JARCFY010000013.1, forward strand.
GGTCTGGCTCTAAGAGGCATTCCAGGAGGCATTCCAGGAGGTCTCAGGAAGCAGAAGCCAGCGTTGCCCGAAAGGGCCCCAGCATGAAGGTGGCAGGGCTCCCCGGCTCTCGTTGCTTCACACATTTCTGGAGCTGCAAAAAACAAAAAGGAAAAACCACACCACCTAAAAACACATTATGCCACCCCCCAGTTCCCAACTGCAAACCAATCTGAGCCAGAGAGTTCTGTGTTCCTCCGCCGGCCCAGTATCTCACACCTGTCGGCTTCGATTTCCCTGACAGGCAATTCCAGGGAGCGGGGATATGTGCCTTCTGCTGTTATGTAGAGCTGCATTAGGGACGTGTCACGCTCGTGATGTACTGTGGTGCACAACGGGCCCTAAATAACGGGCTCCAAAGAGTGACATTTGGAAAGATTTTTCGTTTTATGGCTTCTCCAATAGGGAGGGTCCTTTGGAAGGCTGTATTTCATATTGGAGAATCAAACAAAGCTGGTAAAATGCTGTCCAAAGGACTAGTCCCCAACGGCCGGTGGGAAGGAAAGGACTTTTGCTCTGCGTGCTTTCGTGAGTACAGCCAGGGAGCAATCCCAAGCAGAAACGCCCTGGCCCCAGTGGGGTCTCTGCAGCATGTTGCTGGGATGCCCTGCAGGGGCCCTTGACAGTGAGCCTGGGAGCCAGGAGGACTGGCTTCTGCAGGCCGCCTCTCTTCTCCCCCCCCCCCCCCCGTCCTCCATCTGGAAAAGATATGGGGGTCCTCAGAAGCCACCTCTCAAGGTGGGTGGGCAAAAACAGCCCGGAGTTTGAAATGCTGCTATTTCCCTGACACTTAAATATGCAAAGTGCACTGCTTTACAAGTCAAATGTCCCTCAGATTTTGAGAGCCAAACATCTTCCCTGCTGCCTAAACTCCAAACAGCTAAGCACACAGGTAGAGCTTTGGGCCTCACTATTTAATTGGTGCAAATTCTCTTTCTCCCATAAAACACGGAGGGAAGCTCTTGAATAACGAGGGCCTTGTTTGCCAAAAGACACAGCAGTGTGTCTGCTAGAGCTGCCAGGATCTCCCCCCGGCCACCAATGGGGGATGGGGCGTAGTGTTGCCCTATCCATGTTGGGAAACTCCTAGAGATGGGGGGGGGGGGAGGAAGCCTGGGGAGAACAGGAACCCTAGCGGGGGTACAAGGCCATGGAGCCCATCCTCTGAAAGCATCCCTTTTCTCCAGGTGAACTGATCTGGAGATGAGCTGGGGGGATCCTCAGGTCCCACTGGAGGCTGGCATCCCTAGTGTCTGTGATCTGAAGAAAGTTTGGAAACTGCCAGCATTCCAGAATGTGGTGGCCACACCACTGGTTCAGGTATAGGGTTGCCAGCCTCCAGGTGGGGCCTGGGGATATCCCGCTTTCACAACTGATCCCCAGCTGACAGAGATCAGCTCCCCTGGAGAAAATGGCTGCTTTGAAGGGGGGACTCTATGGCATTGTACCCTGCTGAGGCCCCTCCCCTCCCCAAACCCCGCCCTCTCCCGGCTTCACCCCCAAAGTCCCCAGGTATTTTCCAACCCGGATTTGGCAGCCCTATTCAAGTAGCCACCAAGGCCCCGTGATTCCAGTCACTCACCACCTATATCAGGGGCAGGGTTCCCTCTAAGCTGAGTTCCTGGGAGCTAGCTCCCCGTTTTTCAGCCTCTGGCTCACACATTTTTGTCTTAGCTTAGGAAAGGATGGCTTCAGAGGAAACTTATGCAGTAGCCAAATTGCTCACTCACCACTCTAATGCCAGTAGGGTTCACACAGCGCAGAGTTTCTGCTCCCGGGACTCTCCGTGGCCCAGAGGGACACTCCTCCTCAGTGGTCCCCCATGTGGGGCTCACCAAGTCTCCCCAGAAAAGGGGTGGGGCCAGGGGAGGTCCACACCGAGGAGGGCACATGATTGGCTATTGGAGAGCTGATCAGTTGGGCACATTTGAAAAAACGTTGCTCGAGGGCAGCTGCCCACACGGCACAAGAATCCCACTGGGAAAAACCCTTAGACAATATATCCATTTAAAAAGGCATCCTCCTGTTAAACAGAACTTCCACCTAAAAGTCTGGAGCATTGTCATGAGAGCTGGGCATGACCTCCCTCCCTGGCATTTCGTGGTTGGCTCCACCTCCTGCAGGGGCCATTTTGCAGTCGTGCCCACCAACCCGGTGCCAGAAGGCCAGAGGCGCCTGGGGGCTGGGGAGGGCTGGAGACGCCTCCTCTGCCCCCACCAACTGGCTCCTGGGCCCTGCCCAGAGTGTTCAAGAGGGGCCTTTCATCTTTCGTAAAGTTCTCCATGGGCCGGTCCAGGCGGGGAGCTCTGTCCCCAGCCCTCCCCCACCACTCTAGGGTTCTCAGCCGCCAGCAGGGCCGGGAGTTCCCCTGGAATTAACCACAATTTCCAGGCGACAGTCTACAGGGCCGCCAGCCTTCAGCCGGGGCCTGGTGGTCTCCTAGCATCACAACTGATCTCCAGACGACAGAGAATAGATCCCTGGGGAGAAAATGGCAGCTTCATATGGTGGCCTCTCTGGCATCGTATCCCGGCTGAGTTCCCTCTCCGCTCTTACCTCCCCCTTCACCAGGCTCTGCTCCAAATCTCCAGGAATTTTCTATCCTCGACTTGGCAACCCTATTCCCCTCACCCCTTCTGAAGAATTGCAGGGGGGGGGGTGTGTGGCCATTAGTGAGAGAGGACTCTGGGCTGCCATGCCAAGTGATGTTTGCATCCCTTTGAGCCTGGCCGTGGGCTGCCGAATACGGCCCTTCCCTCCTCCACAGGCTCTCCGTGCAGGAGCTCAGGAGCTGGAGATTCTTCTGCTGCCCAATCCCAGGGCCGTTCACTCTGGAGCAGGTCTCGCAGGCTTCAGTAGGGCTGACAGCCCAGCAAGTGTGATCAGGACAGTTGGAACGTGTGTTGCTGTCAGCTGGCGTTTAGGGTATACAGCCAGTGCCGGTTTTTTAGACCTGTCTTGTATTGTCTGGTTTTACTTTTTTCACGGATTCAGTGGGATGGAAAGATGGGCTTTTATAAAAAGCGAATCATAAAGACTGTTTGTGCAGATGTCACGGGGTTCATGTCTCCCCTCAACCCCCAGCACACATGCAGTTTAATTCCACACTGGTTTCATATTGACTGTGTTTAAATGTTGTTCTCCATCCTTAGCCTTCTGACTGTGACCTTGGAAATGCTAAAAGAAACAGAGCCTTTTTGGTCACGGCCTGAAGGACTCCCTGCCAAGGAGATATGCCAGATATGACCCACTGGCAAACTCTGGACTGGGAAACTCCAGGAGAGTTGGGGGTACCGCCTGGATAGGTCATAGTTCAGGGAGGGGAGGGACCTCAGAGGGGTATAATGCCATAGAACCCACCTTCCAAAGCTGCCATTTTATCCAGGGAACTGATCTCTGTAGTGTGAAGAATGAAGATCAGTTGTAATTCTAGGAGGTATCTAGGCCCCACCTGGAGGTTGGCACCTGAGCTTTAGGCAAGTGTTTCAGCGATATGCAGCCTTCTGTTCTAGGACTCCTATGGTTAGATGGACTTTCATGCTGAATATTTTTGTGTTTATGTTTTTTAAAATTTATTTCGTTCTAATTTTTCAAACAAAGCCACCTGCAACATGATACGGTACAATCAATGAAACAGGCAGGGGAGGCAGGGACGACCCCCCCCCCCCGCCCCAGGTGCAAGTCCTGTCAAAGGGTGCTTCCGACCCCCAGCAAAGTGAGAGACACTCTGCCCTCCCCCCACCCTTGCAGCCGGAGAGGTAAATTCCTGGGGAAGGTGCTGGGGGGGGGGGGGGTGGCTGTGGCTGTGGTTGTGCTTGTGCTCAGCTCCAAGGAAATCAGCACACACAAAGGCTGGGGGAAATCCAAATGGCCTGCGTTTTCTCTCTTCTTTTGCCTGCAGGATATTAATAAAATGGGATTATTAAAATCAAAGTGAGCACAATTAATCAAGGTGCTGAACCAAAGATGAGGAGGAGGAGGAGGAGGAAGAGCCAGTTTTCGGCAGCCTCTCCCCGTTTCCCTGGCAGTGCTCTCTCCTGCTGCGAAAATCTGTCTGCGCTGCTGATGAAAAGATAGACGCTGATGTATTAAACATGAGGGAGGGGAGAACAAGCCGGGCTGCTGTTGTGCTCCTCGTGTGTGACAACCTTGCACTGCGCCATTAGCGGGGCCTGTGCCGCGTCACGTCACGCATCTGCTTCAGTTTAGTCAGATCAGCAACACGTAGATCTTTGCACGAGACGTCTCTCCTGGAGGCAGCCCGGGATGCAGAAAAAACAGACCGCCCCCCCCCCCGCCCCCAGCAAGTGAGGCTGCAGCAGTGCGGTGGGAGTGCCCCTCTGGGCAACACCGGGCAAGGGGATACGAAGGGCTGGGCGGGGGGGGGGGGGACCTCGGGGAGGCAGAAAGATGCAGAGGAGCCGTGGGCCGGAGAACCCCGAGCGTCTGGCTTTCTGCCCCTGCCCGGGGAGGCGGGCATTTAACAGGAGGCCCCTCCCAGGCATGAGTGGAATATCCCCCCTTCCTTCAAGACTGTTAGTGCTTCTCAGGCGCTGCACAAATGCGGAGAGCTGTCTGACTTGGGCATGCACAACACCCCATCCTCCCGAGAGAAAATCGCTGGCAAATAATCTCAATCAGACCCCCACCCCCAACTGCCCCCCCCCCCCCAGCCAGCCTGCTTCCTGAGGCTGCTCGGATCCTCCTCTGCCATCGACCACCCCCCACCTCAGTCCCGCTCTGCCTCCCCAGTGCCCCTTTGCGCCTGCTGGCGCTCTTTCCATCACGAGCCCTCCAGGGCCAAGCCAGTCTCATCCACGACAATGTTTCCAGGAAGAACCACTGCCCTTCTGTGGCCGGAGAATTCAGGGATTGGCTCTGGGACCGTCTGCATGCCGAGCAGGAGCTCTGCCACTGAGCCACAGCCCCTCCCGCAGACTGGCAGGAGCTCCCCGGGGTCTCGGGCAGAGAGAGGACTTTCACAGCCCCTACCCTACTGCCGGGGCCTTTTTAACTGGAGATGCTGAGGACTGAACCTGGGACCCCCTCTGCATGACGCACGGCAACCAGAGGTTCTACCACCCAGCCACAACCCCATCCAGAAGTTGAAATGCCCTTGGAAGGAATTTCCCATGAAGCGGTATAAGTGGGAGCCACACTCGCCCTTCACCATTCCCCTCTCCCTACCCACAGAAGGAGCGGTCTTCTCATCCACCTCATTTACCAGTTGCAGTCCGGCTGTTACAAAGGCTTTGCTTAATCCAAGTGTGGGGGTCTGTCTTTAATCTGGGAGAACCAGATTGGATTCCCCACTCCTCCTCCACATGCAGCTGCTGGTGTGACCTTAAGTTCTTTCAGAGCTGTTCTCTCAAGGGCAGTTCTCCAGAGAGCTCTCTCAGCCCCGCCTGATCACAGGTGTCTGTTGTGGGGAGGGGAAGGGAAAGGGATTGTAAGCCACTTGGAGACTCCTTCGGTCTCTTCTCTCTCTCTTCTTCTCTTCCGCTCCAAGTATTTCTGATATCTCACAAAACCCTGACAGCCCCAAGTTGAAATGCTTTTTGTTTATGGACAAACTTCCAATTTGTATTCCCAGGCTGCTTTCTCATAAACTCAATGCAACTCACAAAAAAAGAACACCATCACATATATTTGAAGAAATAAATTTATAAAAATCCCACCAGACCCAAAATATCCACAATGGTTGAAAACTAAAATCAACTCGAGTCACCAAACAGTGAAAAAGGAATGCTGGCCAATGCCAGAGAGGAGGAGGAGGAGGAGGAGGAGGAGGAGGAGAGCCTTTGGACTGAGGGGGGAATGTCTCTTCCCACCTGGGAGTGGGGCCATGTGGAGGGCTGGCTGATTTTGCCTGGATCCAGCCTGTCCACCCTCAGGCACAGAGCCCCGGCCTCCACAGACCTTCCCTCTTCCAGGGCCTTCCTGAGTCGCAGTCTGGGGCCCAGCACCGATTCCTTTAGAATGCAAGGCATCAGCTCCACCGGGCGCAAACCCGTCCCCCCCCCCCCCATGGGCGCCATCCCCATGACATGAGCCCAGAGAAAAGAGCAAAAGGATTGACGCTCCAGGGCAGAAGGCCTTCCCTATGTGATCCAAGGGTTAAAAGCCATCATGTGATCTTGTAGAATCAACACTGAAGCCTTTCTTTAACGCATGTCTATCCTGTAGTCTGAATCAAATTTACTCCTGAGGCAAGAGCTGAACTGAATCAATCCACTACAACAGCACCATTAAAGACAACCGCAAAACGGTCAATGCAACCAGTAGCGATGAAAAGACTCAGCCCCAGCCCCCGCTCGTCCCCTGCTGGCCACACAAAGGCTCTCTCCTCCACTCTGGGGCAGCAGCTAGGCCGGACAGGACTCAGGAGGGGGGCTTCATCCAGAAAGGATGCTCAGCTACCACAGCCTTATCCAGCTCCCCTACGGAAAGGGAGATGAAATGCCTAGTAGGGAAACCCCGCCAGCCCCTCCTGGAGAAGACGTGAGCAGTGACCCACGGAGGAGGCGCCTGTCCCCGGCCACCAATGCTGCGAGTCTCTCAGCTGCTCCTGGACTCTGGCTCTTTTCTCCTGCTACAGGCAGACTTGGCACCGCTGCCCATCTGGAGCGAGCGAGCCCCTCCTGGTACGCTTCTTCATGAGCTTCCCATTCTTGTTTCTTGTTAATCCCACTCCGGCCAAATACTGTCCTCGCTGTGTCTGGAGGTCCGTCTTACTCATGAGAAAGTGGAAGGCAAAGGTCAGTGGCAAGGCAGTGATTTGAACCTTTTCATCAAATTAGAGGGATAGAAATTTAATTAAATAAACCAAGCAAGCAAGCACAGATAGGCAGTCTGAGAATGACTGGATTTGCCTCAGAGACAATTTGCCTCCCCAGATACTGTGGCGTAAGCATGTGTTGATGTGCGCGCGCATGAGCTCATGTTCTCCATTGGCCAGTGCTTGGCTGCTGGGTCTCCCAGTGTCTCCTGGGTGCAACTGATGCAGGCTAAGGGAGCCCACCACACCCCCCCCCCTCCCAAGGGGAACCCTCTTGGTTCCTCCTTGTCTCACCTGATCCCGCTGAGCAGGCAGATGCAACAGCGCCCCCTGAAGGGCAGCACAGAGTTCCTGTGCCTGGCACCTTTCCTGCTGGCGTCTGGCAGCAGGAGAGGCCCGGAGGCTAACACCAGAGCCCTGGGGCCTTTGCTCCCTGGCCCTCATTCTCCCCATCCAGGAGGCCTGGATCCCTTTGGGGCTTTCTAGACTCAGTACCATTTCCTCCTGTTTCTTCCAGAAGTCACTACAGCACCACCTTCCAGAGGTCCCTGGGAATATAATAATAAGGACAGCCATCGGCAAGCACGTGTGGAGGTCCTTTCCCCGCGGCCAGGGTACAGGAGCTGGAAAGTTTGGCCCCCAGAGGACCTCCCCCCCCCCCCCGCACTGGACTTGAAGGGCCCCCTGGGCAGCCAGCTCCTGCCTCCCCTCTCACAGTGCCCCAGGGACACGCTCCGACTCCTGTGGATTCTCTTTGTTAAATGCGGAGGCACTTTGCAGAGCACTGGTAATTATTATGGCACTAAAGCAAAGCACCAAGAGCTTATTACTTTGGAGAGATCACTAACTATCTTTGTCTAATTACTCAGCTCCAATTAACATTGTACTGGTGGTTTCTTCTTCAAGCTGACGTCTTAAAAGGGGAAGAAAACCCTCTCTGAAAACGAGGCCATTAGCATAATTGCAGTGGTGTGGGCTGAGAGCTGGCATTCGGTCCTCTCTCCTCCCCGTGCTCAGGGATCTTGATCGCCCAGGGGGGAGGAGGCCTGAGCAAGGGACAGACACACTCTCGGGAATGATCCACACCCTGGCAGCAGAGTGGAAATGGCTTCCCTGCAGGATTTGGCCTCCAGACAGCTCCTGGAAGGGTGTGAGAGCCAGGATGGTACAGTGGGTAGAGAGCTGGACTGGGATTGAGCCCAAATCCTAGATCCTCTGGCTGGTCCAGGTTCAAACCACCACTCTGCCACGGAGGTTTGCTGGGCCAGTCACCCCCTCACAGTCTAGCCAGCCTCACAGGGGTTTTGTTGGGGGAGGATGAGGATGTAAACCACTTTGGTCCCCCTTTGGGGAGAAAATGAGGAAATAAATGAAATAAAACTAAGAGAGAAGGAACAGCTATTCAGTTTTTGCTCTAGATGACAAAGACCACAACTGGGACACCGGCAGAGACGTCTGAGGAGACACTTAACTGTGGTCATTTGGAGTGGCTCTTGATGGTTGGCGATGCCGCAAACTCTTGGGTCAAGTCTGCATGTTCACAAAATGCAGGAAAGCAGTGCTGCAGAAGCACAAGTTCTTCTGTGGCTTCCTCCCTCAAGCAGCAGCCCCCGAGGAAACAAACACATCCAAAATTCTCTTTCACGTCTCCTGAAACATTGCGGGGCCTCTTCACAGGGGAGGTTTTGCCTGGGCAAGCGTTCGACCCATTCTCATTTTGTTCGACCCAAACCGGGTCACGTGTAGGTCCCGTAATGTGCAGAGTGCTCCTTTGCATATTGGGTCAGGCATGCGCCACTGAGGCCATTCGTTCAGCTGGGATCGATGTGTCTAGTAGTGTATCCCTGCGTCCTGGTTTGGGACAGCCCTCTGAAAGAACAGGAAGGAAAATAAATCTCAAATGGGAATGATCTCTATTCCCTGAGCAAGATACAGAATGGAAAAACAGAATGACAAGAAGAGCAAAACACGACACTATTGCTCCAGGAGAACTGCATGCAACGAATCCATAAACTCTTTATACGACCCTACTTGCCTTATGAGCTATTGCCCATTGGGAGAAACCTGGGAGGAGAGAGTGGCTCAGGGAAACAGAGGGTGAGAAAGAAGAAGGTCCGTTGCTTGATCCCGAAGAGAAGTGTGGGGGAAGGTCGTGGCCAAGAGTGGGTCTTCTGGGGGGGAGCAGCTCTGAGGCTGGGGTGAGGGGCTGGGGGGCAGAGGCAGCTTCAAGGGCCTGCCCCTCCCACTGCAATAACGGGGGAGCAGGAGCGTCACAGGGATGAGACGGGACACAAGGCTGACATTTGGAATTCGGGGGGGGGGGGGAGGGGACACGAACATGACTGCCAAAAGGTGGCCTACAAGCTGACCAACCCAAAGGTGCTGCTGTGACTGCCTTCAGTGGCTCGACTGTGGAGGCCAGCAAAACATGCTCAGTCTCTGGCAGAGCTGGAAGTTATGCTGAGGAGTGGAGAGGCTCTGGTGGAATCGTGGCCCTCTGGTCATTCTCCCAGCAACCGGGGTTGTGAATGGCGGCCAGCAGGGCGAGGGGAGCACCAGAGTCTGGGCAAAGGCCCTTGGTTGGTTGGTTGGTTTATTGCATTTATCAGCCGCCCTCCTTGGTGGAGCCAGGCTCCAGGCAGTCTACAATACAGTCATATAAAACACGAATAAAACAAATTTAAGATTTACATAAGACAAGACAAACATAATAGTCTGATTTGCTGCTTGTCTACGTTAACTACAGACTGTGCAAAAACTGACCGAGTGGAGCCTTTAGGTGGGTGGGTGGGCGGGCGGCTCCTTGTTTGGGAGCACTCCGGGAGATCCCGCCATTCCCAGGGACCCCCATGTTTGGGTTCTGCCAGCATCCAGGGGGCCAGGATTTAACATGCAGGCATGTGGGAGTCCAGGGGCGGCGGCGGGGTGGGGGGAGAGTCTTGTTGTTTCGTGATTCCCACTTGACGATCTAGTTCAGACTGGGGCTTCTCTGCTTACAGAAATAACCGCAGCACTGGTGTGTGTGTGTGGGGGGGGATCTTTTTGTAGCTTTTCTTGTCAAGGGGAGTCTGCTGCAGGTGTGAAGAGGCCAGGTGGCAAAGAAGAGGAAACGAAAGGGTGTCCTGAAGTGTCTGTCATGGCCAGTTCGCCCTGAGTGAGAGGCCTGCCCCCCCCCCCCCGGTGAAACCCCTGGTCCAGGGGGCAGCTTGCTTGCTGAGCTCCCAAAGACAGCCCTCTTTGCTTTCCAGCCACAGGGCAGGTTGGCCAGCCTTCACCTGTATCTTCCTGATTTCGATGAATCCCAGTGAGGATGTCCTTGGGGAGGCAGGCAGAGCTTTTACCTGGAGCTTAGCTAGCTAGATTCCAGCCCAGGGGCACCTTAGAGGCCAGCAAGACTTTGGGGTGGGGGCGGGGGTGAGCTTCTGAGGGGCCCAGCTGCCTTGGTATCTGGCAGAGGGAGCTTTGCCTCTGGGAAGGTGATGTCCCGAACATCTTCTTGCTGCCTCTAAGGTGCTATACTGGACTCGAGTCCAGCTGTTCTATTGCAGACTCAACATGGCTGCCCTCTGGAACTAACGGAGGGGGGGTCTTTCCTCTTCAGGAGACTAGAGGTCCACCCAGCTCTGTAGCAAGGCTCTTCCATCTCATTTCAGACAGAGATGATGTGGAATCTGGTGTTTTGCGCGTGCGAAAACTGGAGGATGAATCCGGCAATTTATCAGGCAGGGAGCTCTACAGCCTGAGGGAATCTGCATCAACTTCCAGACGGGTTGAGCAGCCCTTTGCCTCCGATGACCGGCCAGGGCAGGGTGCAGTTGTGCTCCTGGGCTCTGGAAGCCCAGGGAATATGCCGGCCTGCTGCCCCTTGCTTTGTGCTGAATAAATCCACCCTCCCCCTTCCTGCCATGCTGGAATTCTGGTAGTGGCTGCAGAAGGGCCCCAAAGCCCTCCTTCCATCTCTTGGCCACTGTGGACAAAGATACACAAGAAAGCACCTTCCCTGGGCCCACAAAGGCCAGCCTTGTCTGTTCAGACTGGCAGTGGCTCTCCAGGGCCTCAGGCCGAGGTCTTTCCCATCACCCATCACCCCTTCCTTCCTTCCTTCCACCCACCTGGAGATGCTGCAGACTGAACCTGGGACCTTCAGGGTGCCAAGCAGATGATCTGCCCCGAGCCCCAGCCCCCAGCTGTCCCTGACAGGCGCTTCAGTGAAAGAGGTTCCGTCTTGTTCCAGAGTGGTCCTGCCTTCGGACTCTGTGAGGTGCCCGAGACGGGACCTGGGAGGAGCTCCCAGCTCTGGACACTCTCTGTGCTGCACAGCCACTCCCACCCGCTTCCCTTCCAAATCATGGGGCCTCAGACCTGTGCCACACGCGAAGGCCGCAGCAGCAGCAGCAGCCAGCAATGAGGCAGAACCCTTCAAAGGGCTGCTGATAGAAGCAGCTTCAGCCAGTGAGCCAGTCTGCATGTTACAGAAGCAAGCCACCAGCCACACCAGCATTTGTACAGTCTTTTGCTGACTCAGACTTTGCTTCACGGTTCATGTTTTCACTATTTTTTTTGCCTGACACCGGATGATATTTGCTGCAGTAACTGGTATAGATGATGCGGACAGCAGGACACCCCAGCGTCTGCGTGGAGAAGGCGGCTCCCTTCAGCGCCCCCCCTCCTCTTACTGCAGATCTCTCTCTCTCTCTCTCTCTCTCTCTCTCTCTCTCTCTCTCTGGGCATCGGCCTGCCTGCTGGGGGCACCTGGGCTGGGGGGGGGGGGACTGGCTCTGCCTACCTCCCATTTGAGTCCTCCTTCCCCTCAGTCACGGGCAGTGCCTCAGACAGTCCTCCAGGGAGAACCAGCGGGCGGGGGGGGGGGGGAGGAAGCTTGTCACCCCAACAGCACCTTTCAGCGTTGCCTTTCCCCCACTTCCTGGAGCTGGAATATTTGCATACAATCCGTAATTACCATCTGCACAGCCAGAGGCACCGACTGGAGATGGGCTGCTCCCATCTGTTGATGTAATTTCCTCAGCGGAATTTGCATTGATCACTTTTTTATGCAAAGCTTTTGTATAGATCATTCCCCCCATCGCCTTTAATATCTCTTAAAGGAGGCCTAGAGAATAAAGATCTTCGGGGAGGGGAGGGTCTTGCAGGCAGAAGTACGTGAGGCTGGTGGAGGAGCAGGTAGCCGCCCAAGGCAGCCAGGCTGGGCCAAGTTAGGCTGGCCTCATCCCAGATCGCTGCAGGGTCTTCACTGTGTGCTTTAAAGAAGAAAGAGTCTAATGGCATCTTAAAGACTAACAAATAAGGAAGCACCTGGTGTTTTCGGCCCCTGTGTGACACAGAAGAGTGTCGGACTGGATGGGCCATTGGCCTGATCCAACATGGCTTCTCTTCTGTTCTTGAGCTTTTGTGCACCTGGGCCCACTTGGCCAGATCGCTGGGCAGCCAGGGACATTGGCTCTCACTCACAAATGCTTCAGGCCAAATTCCCACATGCCACTTAAAGCCCTTTGGGTGGATGGGTGGAAAACAGACAGTCAGTCATGCCTGTGTGCTGGATCCATGCATGGCCATGCAGGAAAGGGGATTGACCACTCACTTATTCCCTGCACTCTACATTGCAGACATGACTGCAGTTGACCCCACAGATACCTTGGCTATGAGACGGCCCTGTGTCCTGGCTGGAAGAGACGGTGTCCGCTCCCCCTCTGAGCCCTGAATGTCTCCTCCTCAGTGGCATCAGGAACCTCAGGGATGGGGAAGGGGGATGGATCAGCTGATTGCCCCTTGGCAAGGCCAAACAGGGTGAGGGGTGGGTGGGATGTATTTTTGACTGCCAAAAGGAACAGGAAACTGTCAGGAGGATGCCATCATTGACTGATCCAGGTGGGCAGCCGTGTTGGTACGAAGCAGGAGATCAAAGTTTGAGTCCAGTGGTGCCTTGAAGACCAACGAAGTTTTATCCAAGGCCCGAGCTTTCATGTGCTTTCTGAGGAAGCTTTCTGAGGAAGACACCTTCTGTTTCACCGTGTTTGCAGAAGTGTGCGTGCACACGAAAGCTCATCACTCGAATACAACTTTGTTGGTCTTCAGGGTGCCACTGGACTCAAAAAAAATTCTATCATTATTTACTGTAACTCTTCAACATTTTCCCAGTGGGGCAAGAAATTCTCAATGGAGATCCTGTATAGAAATCTCTTTTCCTCCCTCCCTCCCGGTTTCCAGAGGTGCTCAAGAGCCCAGCTCACCCAGGGAAGTCGGTGGCTCCATACAGACGGGAGTTTCCCAGCAAACTAAGTGAAGGTGGTGTTCCCCATGATGGACACACAATCATTTCTCTCCTCCCACGATTCTCTCTCTTGGCACACAGATTTTTCATGCTACTTAGCATCAGAGACCAGGGCTGCATCACACAACCTTCTAGGCTGTGTGGAAGATTTCCTTTGGACCTCTCCCACAAAGTATTCATGTCCTGGATGAGCCTGAGTGGGTGCCTGGGTCCCTCACCTCCTCTGAGTGGCAGTGGCTCCACCCGGTCTCACGCAGCCGAGCCTGCTGGAAGAGGTCCCATAGGAGGAGATGCCAGGCGCTGAACCAGCCCCTTCTCCCCCCCCCCCTCCCCAGCCACAGCCCCTCTCATCTCCAGGGCTGTTCAGCATTGTCTCCCCCACAGAGAACATTTCCATAGCCATCAACAAGCCCAAACCGTTCCTGCAGATCTTATCTGGAGAGGTCACGGAGCAAGCACCCAGGGTTCTCTGTGCACTTGCAGACAGGCCGCTAACCGCACTAATTACTGGTAGCGGCTGGGGCCCATTTGCCACAGGAGGCCACTTTCCAGTCATGGGGCAGAGGGGCGTAAATAAGCAGTTCCCATTGTGCAGAAAATAGCCGCATCCAAAGAGCAAAGTAAATGAAGCCAAGCCAGCCTTCCAGTGCATCATGGGACAGGCTTGTATTTCATTTAGAGCCTCGCAAATGAGAGGAGACCCTGTTCCATTAATGGGCACCGTTGCAGATCCGTGCTAAATTAACTACTAGATCTTCAGTACAGCAGTAAAACGATTGATTTCTTCTCTTAATCAGTTTATTTCATTAGGTATACATTTATTTTCTTACATGCTTTTTTATCAAGCGGCAGCAAAATGACCGATCAAAGTGGGTGACATCATGGAGTGATTTGAATATTAACCAAATAGCTATTACAGCCCTGGGTTTTACTGCTGAAAGATCATATGTAAATCAAATGTCAGAGGATGGAAATGCTGCCGAGGCGGTCAGAGAGCAATTTAGCCGCGGTTAAAGGGATGGCTCCCAGCAGCACAAGCGCCTCCTCCGTGGATCTGGAGGGAGAGGAAAGCCGCCTGGGCACTTTGGGGGTTTGCTCCTGACTGCCACCAGGGACAAAACCAGAGTGAAACTGACCCAGTAGTGTCGTGGCCAAGAGAGCATCAGACTAGTGCCCAGAAGACCCAGGTTCAAATCTCTGACTGGGCCATGGAAGCTCACGAGGTGACCTTGGGCCAGCCCCACTCTCTCAGCCTGACCCCCCTCACAGGGTTGTTGTGAAGATGAAATGGAGGAGAGGAGAAGGGTGGAAGCTGCTGGGGAGAAAGGTGGGGTACAAATGGAAGAAATAAAAATATCCTGCCAGGGCCCAGAAGTCTTTCCTCTTCCTAGACAGCCAGGCTCCCTCGCCTTCTGTGCCGATGGGTGCCCAGGGTCTCCAGCCAGGGCCAGCAGAGCCGCCACCTTAGTGGGTGACAGCATAACCCCAAAGGCCTCTGAAGAACCAGCCTGGAGGACTTTGGTGGACAAGAGCCACTTTGTCGGGTGCATCCGTGGCCCTTCCGAGTTGTGACCTGCCTAGCTCTCTTGGCCACTTTTCAGGAGCCCTTCGTAACTCCCAGCTGCCTCCCCCCTCCCTGGTACGAAAGCTCAGGGCTCTTGCAGCAGTTATACCCAGCAGGGTTTGATGGTTGGGTTTCTAATCTCCAGTCTCTGCCTGTGTACTGCGCTGCTGGAGGAGAAGAGGCTTCTAGTTCATGTCATGGCTGCCCTGCAGAGGGAAGCCCAGGTCAGCTCCTCCCCCTCCTGTCAGGAAGCTCAGGAGAACCACTTCCGTGGGCAGAAGTTGGGGTGGGGAGTGAGGAATCTATGGGCCCCTTTCGCATGAAACAGTGGACCTGGCTCCTGTGGGACTTCCTCAGAACTGTTTGCCTTTGGGGGCCCTGTGGGTCAGTAGGAGGAAGCTTGCTTTGTGTTTACTGAGTTCTCCTCTGCTCGATTGCCTTGCTGAACTGCTGTGGGATCAGGAAAATGCCCCTGGCTGGGTTTGCTTTGGGTCCAGCTGCTAGAAAAGCGGATGCTGCTATGGGCATTTGCGGGAGGGGGGAAATGCACCCCATTTGTTCCCCACCCAGCTTGTGCCCCAGACCTCTGATGTCCCCAAATGCCAGCCTCCTCCACCTCTGGCTTCTTTTGGGTCCAGCCCAGTCTGGAGCAGTGGCTGCCCCTTCACAGCCCACCCCATGGCCAGCCCTCCTTGACCTGGGCTGGCCTTTGGGGCTTGGCTTCCTCCTCCTGGCTCACTTGCCATCAGCGGCCAGTGGCCCCGGGTGGGCCAAGGTAGCCAGCAACCTGGTTGGTACCTCAGCAGCTCATGGAAGGCAGAGTTGCCCGCTGCTTCTTGTGACGCAATTTGTGATGTGATGTGTCTGGAGAATTCCTTGGTTTGTCAAAATTACTTTGTACCATTTGTTTTTGCAAGCCACCTCCAGGCTAGGGGTGGAAAGGCAAGATAGGGATCAGTCAAATAAACAAAAGGTCTGGAAAGGCTGTCAGCTGCTGGTAGACATGCTGTGACGGACCCCCCTATATCCCCAACTGTCTGGCAGATTTTTCCCGCCAAATCTTCAGTTTCCCTCAGTGACTGGGTCGCCCTGGGTTGCTTTGGGTCCAGCTGCTAGAAAAGCGGATGCTGCTATGGGCATTTGCGGGAGGGGGGAAATGCACCCCATTTGTACATCTTCTCTGTTCCTTTTATATAAACCCGAAACTGTCCCACCCTTTGTAGAGATATTGGTTTGGGCTTTAGACCCAGTGTGGGAACTTTTGGGAAAGAGAGGAGTTGTTCTGTTTCATAAACCCTTGTGAAATGGCCCTTGAGGCAAACTAACTTTCAAAAACAGAATAAAAATTTTATTAAACAGGTGGGGAATCTATGTATAAAAGGAATAAGGTTTTGAGATTGCTGAGATAAAAATTTTCTAATATATATATATATACACTAGAGTTGAATTCTTAGAACATTCAAGAGAGTGTATTTGTAGTTTTGTTTCAAAGTTCTCTAGTTCTTTCTTTGAGAGGTACTTTGTTTAGTATTGAGTATTGAGAGTATTGAGTATTGAGAGGTACTTAGTTTAGTATTGTAGTAACAAAACTACAAATACACTCTCTTAAATGTTCTAAGAATTCAACTCTAGTGTATTTATATATATATTATTAGAACTGATACAGTTCTTATTAATGTCTTTTCTGGAGGACAGTGTTTGCTTGAAGTTTCTAGGTTTCTCCCTTCAGAGTTCTAGATTTCCCTTTAGACATCACAGCTTCCCCCTCACTCCTGAGGAGTCTGAGCTTCTCCCCTTTGTCCCAGACCAGGATTCTCCTCTTCCCAACCTCTTGCCACTGACAGGAAGTTATTCTCCTTCTCCTTTCCTATTTGGCTTGTCTGGGAGTTCTCTCTAACTACCCAGACCTTCTGCTAAATCCTTGTCTGTATAAGGTTGATTTGTAGCTTTCCTGAGTCTAAGTTCTCCCTCAGAGTAGTTTTAATGTATCTAAGACAATGGGGTTTCTCTTCTTCTGTCTGTAGAGGTACTTTTCTGACTACTGCCTTTTAGAAAACACTGACTCCCCAAACACCTCTTCCCTCAGAAGCCAAGCCCTCGGGCTGCTGCTCCAGAGGTTAGATTTCAGACAAAGACCAAATTGCAAAAGACCTCTTTCCCCTCCAGATCAGCTTTTATTTTCTCTCTCAGCTGATGCTGGCCAATCAGAGAGTGAGTAGAGCAGCCAATCTCATAAGCTCTTCTCGCTCCAGGGAAGATTAACTCATTACCTCCCTGACTCTCTGTACCAAGCTACAGAGCCTGCTTTGTAAAAAGCCTGCTTTTCTGTGCAAAACGTCACACAGGCCTTCTCAGTGGTGGCTCTCACCATGGGCGTCAACTACGGGGGGGCTCGAGGGCTCGAGCCCCCCCTGAAATTTCCCGGGGGGGGCTCAGCCACCCCCGGCAAAATGGAGCGCCCGGTGGCCAGTCAGCCGGCCATCGCCGCCTCTCCTTCCCCCCCACCCCCGGCCTGCCCTCCTGCCTCCCTGGGGCGGGGGGGGGGGAAGGAGAGGCGGCGACGGCCGGCTGACTGGCCACCGGGCGCTCCATCTGCACCACCCCCGCACGCCCTGAGCGCGAGGCGGAGCGGGAGCCGGGGGCCCGCAAGGCCGCCGGCGCCCGAGGTGAGCGGGGAGAGGGAGGGAGGGGAGCGGGGAGCGCGGCGGGCGGCCAGGCGGGCACGGCCCGGGGGAGGGAGGCGGCGGCGGCAGCTCCCTGGGGTGGGGGGGGAGAGTGGCAGGGACATGGTCCCGCGCTTTGCGCGTGCGCACGAGAGAGCCCCCCCCCCGGATTTAAACAGTCTACGCCCCTGGCTCTCACCTTGTGGAACAACCTGCCTGAGGAGGTCAGGATGACCCCCCCACACACACACATACACTTCTGTCATTCTGCAGAATGTACAACACAGAAACATTTGGGAGGGCATTTTTATAAAGGGATTAGAACTACAGTAGAATGAGGGGTGGGACCTTTATAATGAAATAGGAATGCAGTCCCCTGCAGCGGTTGCTGTGGGCATCCCGTGTTTTTACTGCCTCGTCCTCCTCCACCTTCCATATTGCTTGCAGTTTGCCTTGCCTTAGTCCCCTGCCATTCCCCCCAATCAAGACCACCTTGCCCCCAGAGCCAGCTGGATGGGGTGAGGGGAGCAGACAGCTCGGCCACCATACGAAAAGGGGGTGCTGAGGAGAGTGGAGCCCTGGGTAGAGGGGCTGGGGGTGGGGGCTTAGCCAGATGTCTCTCACCTCCACCCAGCCCCTGCATGCCCAGTGTGGTGAGGGTCCATTCATCTTGTCACTAAATGTGGTGACCTGGTATTTGTTATTTGCATCCAATCTGTGCTGGCTCTTTCTTGTTGAAGAAATGAGTATGAAAGACAAGACCTGGGATTTCAGTCATTATAGAGTTAACCTATGCAACTTGTTGTGTTTCTTAGTTTAACCTGGAAGTGCCTGGCAGCTGGCCAATTAACTCTAAGCCTGGGAAACCTAAAGGTGTACTGTTTTGCTAATTGGTCAATGATATCAGGTGTTTCCTTTCAGGGGTCAAGAAGAAGGAGAGTTCCTCCATTGCAATCTCTCCTCACTCTGTAGTAGGATGTCTTAGTGTGCAGACGCAGCACAATGCTGCTTAGGAAGCATGTTTTGTTTATTTGTAGCTAATCCTGTTTCCCTTTTCCCTTTAGTAATAAAGTTTCTTTTAAACTAAAAGAAGCAATCTCTTCTTTCCAGAAAAGCAAGATCCATTACTCTGAATTTTCTTGAATATTGGACAAAAGTCCTAACATTTCTTGGGTTGCCAAATGCTTCCTTCTTCCTGCTTGGTCAGCCAGAATGTCTGTTGCCTGTAAAATTAGGCAGGGGGCTTGTCTGGAATTTTGCAGGGAGCAGGATCCGGGGGGGGGGGAGCCCCCAAGCTGGACACAGAAGCACGGGGGTGGGGGTGGGGGTTGTTCCCAGAGTCTTACAGGAAGCTGCATTACAGCAACTGGGCTGAGCATCAGGAAAGCCCTGGCCAAATCTCACCACTGTCTGCAATGCCACCTTGCAGGGTTGTTGTTAGGACTGGAAGGAGGCAATATACATCATGCACCTTGAGCACTGGAAAGCCTTCTATCAGTCCTGCTTCCTATCGCAGCAGGGGCTTCAAGAGCCCCACACCTTCTTTGCTTCTGTCTGCCCCATGCTGGGCTTGGGAGAAGGTGCCACCCCAGACTCTGTTCACCCTATGTGGGCCCAAATCGAAAAGGCTTTACTTTATTTTCTCTCTGGCTCACACCCAAATATCACCCCATTGCAGACTGCCTGAAAACTGAGGCAACCAGTTTTCCAGAACTGAATCCAGAAAGAACCTGAGTTAGCCCCAAATGTGACCCATTTACACACACAGAGACCTGGCCCTAAGGGGCAACCCGGACATTACAAAGGCAGGTAAATCTGCCACGTGGCTGATGTGGACTGGATCTGGCATCGTTTCGATAGCACAGCTGTTAAACAGAGACTTACAGCTGGAATATGAGCTGCATCCCCCAAGACAACCGCAAGACCTGCAATTAATCCCTTGCCTTCCTTCCAAATTTGGCCCAGATTCATGCGCAGTTTCTGGCTTTTTGACAGCGACAGAAGCATCACCAGAAACACACAAATCTTGAGTATTTGAAACCTGATCACGGACCTATAATTGAGGAACTATGGCAGAAGTGGAATATGCAACTCAGTGTCCACATTCAGAAAACAATATGGTAAGGGATAGTACAATGCTAAACAAACTTCTTTAGGATTTAGATTACAATCAGTAGGGCAAAGGACAGTATTCTCTGCAATTACTGGGCACCTAGTAGATTTCTTTAATTGCGATTATCAGACTTGGATAAACATTGGAGATGGAAGCAGCCAAGAGCTAATTGTTATGGGCATGTCCAATTATCAGGCCATCTTGGTTAGAAATTAATAGACAGATTAATTTTACACTGGAACTTTCGCTGGATCTTAATCTGCACTGCAATACTGGGATCATTCCTTCTTCCCAGAACCTCCCCAAAGGACAAAGGCTCTGGCTTTTATGAGCCCTGGTAATACCTAAGTGAAAATGACTTCACAAGTGGAAAGCAATAACTATGGCACACATTGAAACATGGACTGAAGCCACATGAGACCTTGCAGTCCTAGAAAGAGTTGCCTTCAAAAGACAAGAAACAAATCTGAGATATCCTGACTGTTGGTCTGAATCTGTGGGTTCATTTGGACATGAACCAGGGGGTGTATGCTGTGGTATGCAGTGCAGGATTAGCTGGTCACTTTGGGGCCGAGGAGGAACTTCCTGGGACTGTCTCCCATTGTTACAATGGATCTCCAGAGGACCAAGATCAGTCCCCTTGGAGAAAATGGCTGCCTTGGAGGGTGGGCTCTATGGCATTCTACCCTGCTGAGGTCCCCCCCCCCCGCCCTCTCTCCCCAGGCCCCCCCCCCCAAAAATTTCCAGGGATTTTCCAGTCCAGAGCTGGCGACCCCTGGTGGCAGATATAGGAAGCTGGCAGGAGTCCTGGCCCAGTTCAGAGCCACAGTGGACTTGACTCCAAGTTTTGGTAGCCCTCTTGCTGGGGTTGGTTATTTGAAAAGAAATGAATAAATAAATAGAAACACACGTCTGTCTAATTATTTTAATAGATAGATGGTAGGAAGGTAGATTAGGTAGACGGATGATGGATGCATGGATGATAGATGAGATTGGAGAGATGGATGGAGAGAGAGAGAGAGATTTTAAAAATGAGGAGGGCAGGAAAACTTGGAGCAAACCTTGAGGCATCTGTTGAAGAAGAGAGTTGGCTTAGCCAACCACTGATCAGCTATACAGCTTCGGGGGGGGCATGGGGGCATGGGGCATGGGGCATGGGGGCATGGGGGCATGGGGCAGGTGCTCTTCTCCTGGCGCTGGGCAGCTGCTGCCTGGCATGGGAGGGATGTCGGGGGGGAGCTCAGCACCTCTCAGCACAAATCCGTGCAGGAACTCCTTTTTGAAGCCTTAAAAGTCTGGAACCAGCCAATCTTTATGGTGCTCCGCTATGAACTGCCCGACGGCTGAATTAAAAAAAAAAAGCCAGCTCCCTATTCTGCCTTCAGTTAAAAGATTTCAGGAAGCAAATGTGGAGAAAGTCATTTATCTGGCGGGAAAGCCCTCCTATTCAACCTTCAAAATCTTCTGAGGTTGCACACTTCATATGCACCCCCCCCCCCAAGTGCTGGGGCTGAAGCCTGCCTGGAAATCAGCCCCCCCCCGCTCTGCCCCCAATCCTACCGTCTGATGGAGCCCCGGCCCAGCCCTGGGGCAGGGAGGGAAGATTCCGTCTCACCTCTGGTTTGTGCAACGGCAATGCCAACAGGTCTTGGGGCTCAGCCCCTTCGAGCCCCAGCACCTGTTTTACGACTGTCAGCCTTTACTTTCACTCCAAGGACGCTGGATTGTAAATGGGATTTCACTCTATTGTTAACCGTCCTGTCCCCTCCCCCCCCCCCCGTTTAAATTGAATAGCCAGTTAAAATCCCAATAGTTTTTTTTTGGGGGGGGGCCCTCTTTCCTCCTTTCTGGGGCAGCAGAGGAGCCCTCCTGCCTGCAGCAGCGCAGCGTTTGACCTTGGGTTACCACAAGAACCATAAGTGCAGAATAATATACTTCCATTCACTCTTCAGTGCTCAGGGGAATATTTTAAGGCCCTTCAGTGGAGTGAATATTTTTATGCAGGCTATAATTTCTTTCAAGACCTTCACAGACAGTGCACCGAAGCAGCCCCGGCACTGCCCTTTCCCCAGCTTAGTGGCAGGAGGCGGGACCCAAGGGGAGCCCTCCACCCTGAGGGGAGTTGGGCGGTGCCAATGGGCCCAGGGCGCAGGTGACCGCACAGGAAGGGGGGGTAGGACCTGCCTTTCAGCTGGGAGCAGAAGCCGCCAGGGTCTCCCGCAGGGACGGTGGAACTCTGCTCCAGGCAAATCCCACCTGCTCCGGGGGCCTGTGGCCAGGGGCTGGTCTTCTGGCCCCAAGAGGATCCGGGTGGCGCTGGCACATTTCAAAAGGGTGCAACGAGCTGGACCTGGAAATACTGCGACGAACACTGGAAGATAAATTTTAAATCTGGAAAATTACGTTGGATGAATAGCACCCACTCTTCCTGGCGTGGGTCCCAGGAGAACTTCAGAAAGAGCCCTGCCGGGTCAGACCAGTGAGGGGCCCTCTAGTCCAGCATCCCGTCTCCCACAGTGGCCAGTGCTGGAAGACCCACAAATGGCCACAGGTGACAAACAGGCCTTCAGAGGGGTACACTGCTCTGAAGAGGGAGGCTCACTTATGGCCACTGACAGACCTCTCCTCCTTAAAGCCATCCACACCGGCAGCCGGCAGCTGCATCCTGTGGCAATAAATTCCACACAAGAATTGTGCATTATGTGAAGTCAATGTGTGGCAGGTTTGCCATTCAAGCATTACAGGGCTGTTTGCTCTTTAAGCATCTGTAGGCAGTCACAAGTTGCAGAAGGCTCCAGCTACCTTTGGCTCTGGCTTCCTCACAGCACTGCTGTTTGCAGAAGTGCCCAGGCCACACCAGCCTCTTGTGGGCCTTCCTGTGAGCTCTCCCAACCCTGGTCTGGTGTCATCTTCTCAGGGGGGTTGCATCTTGGCATGTCACGTGGCAGGAAACGGAGGGGAGCAGTCTTGCCAGCCCTGCCCACATCAGCACCCGGGGGGGGGGGGCGGTGTTGGTCAAGGGCTTTCTGGAAGCCTGAAACGGCCCTCTTGTGGAGAAGGTGGGGACCAGTGGTGGGAGACAGAGGCAAGGAGTGGGTGGATGCGCCATCCCTGCTGCACAGGGCTCTGAACTTGCAGCTGTAGTGGGAGGAAGACAGAGAACCATCGCCTGTCTGGAAGCAGCCCTCTTTTCGTTTCACCTAAAATGCAAACGCAAGATTCCTCCTGGCACAAAAGGCACAGAGACTTTCAAGGGATGCTGAGAGCTTCATTAATGTGAGCAAAACTTCCAGGGTGGGCGTCATTTGCCACGCCCCCCCACGATAATACTGCAGCCTAATTGTCTTTAATCAGCCCTTGTTTTGTGCAGCACTTGAAGTAAGGAAGCTGACAGCCTGTTTGCAAGGAGTGCAGCCAGGCAACGCCGCCACACGCTGCCAACGGTGACTGTGGTGCTGTGCCGCCCCGTGTCTCCAGGCCCCCTCCGGGCATGCCAGTCCAAGCCAGCGGGAGCCCCGGCTCTTCTCCTGGGCCAAAGGAGGAGCAGGTGTGGAAAGCCCGAGGAGGCGTGGCTGTTCCTCCTAGGCGGCGGCTGCCAAGAAAGGCGGAAGGAGGAAGGAGGTACAGGACCCCTGGGGGGTGGGGTGGACCTTCTTCCCTCCCCAGCGATGGAATTCTCTTCCTTTCAACACTGCTGCCCCCCCCTCTCCCTGGGGGCAGATCCAGATCCTCCTGCCACCTGTTAGGAGAGGGGGCTCCCCCCCCCCCCCACTGAATTCAGGTGAGGGTGCAACACCAGGCTGGTCTCCAGGGGATCTCTCTTCCGGGTCCCTCAGTGGCTCAGCACCTTGGACGGGATTCAGGCCTGTAGCTACAAGGGGGCATTTCGGGGCTCCGCCCCCTCAGGTGTGAAGCACGCCCCACAGCAGCTGCCACCCTTCCCCCCTGTGACATTAAAAGGGCCCTCCAGCTGATCGGTGGGAGCACGTGGCCAGCGGGTCAGCTGGAAGGCCCTTTCAGTCTTGCAGCCGCCCTGCCCTCCCCTCCTCCAAGATTTAAAAGGACCTCCAGCTGATCAGTGGGTTCCCTTTAAATGCTGTTTTTCAAGTGGGGGCTGCCCACACCGAAACTCCAAGCGGCCAAATCACCATCTGAAGGCGTGTGACCACCCCTCCCCCTCCTCCCCCTCCCCTGCTGCCCCATAAAATGTCCCCATGCCCCACCGACCCAAAAATTCTGGCTACAGGGCTGAGTCAAGATGTAGGGAGGAGTGGCCTTCCCCCCTTCGAAGCCCCCAGGGCCAGGGGCCACCCCCCCCCCCGGGCAGCCACCCGCTCCTTCCCACCATGCCACGGACAGCCAGAGCTGTCACACGAGGCTCCTCTGCAGTGCCCAGGGCCAGGGTAGCCCAGCAGAGGCAAGCAATGACAAACCACCTCCAACGGCCTCTTGCCTCTCAGGACCTCCACCTGCCCCCACCCAGGCGCTGGGCTGCTTTTCCAGCCGGAGCCATCCTGGCCACTGCCCCCTTCCTGCAGAGCTGAGCCGGGAGCCGCTGGTCCGCCCGGGTCAGGTGGGAAGAGTTCCTCTGGGCTTCTCTCTGGGCCAGGAACAGGGCCTCCAGGAGGAGGAGGAGGAGGAGGAAGAGGAAGAGTTGGTTTTTATGCCTTCACTACTCGAAGGAGTCTCGGGGGGCTCCCAATCTCCTTCCCCTTCCCCTCCCTACAACAGACACCCGGTGAGGTAGGAGGGGCTGAGAGAGTTCTCTCGAGAACTGCCCTTGAGAGAACAGCTCTGAGAGAACTGTGACTGACCCAAAGTCACACCAGCAGCTGCATGTGGAGGTGTGGGGAATCAAACCCAGTTCTCCCAGCGCTTCTAACCACTACACCAAACTGACTGACCCAAGGGCACCCAGCTGACTTCATGTGGAGGAGGAGGAGTGGGGAGTCAAGCCCGGTTCTCCAGATTATTAGGGGCCGCCGCTCTTAACCACGGACACCTCCCTGGCTCTAGGTACTCCCCAGCCTGCAAGGGCCCCTCGCCTGTCTGCCCACCGCTCCTTCCCCCTCCTCCCTTCTTCACCATCCCGCTTCTCCTGGCCACCTCCAGTCCCTGCTCCTACTCCTGAGCAGGCCCTTTCGCACCAGTGGGCTTTCACGTAGGGGGCTGCCAATCTCCAGGTGGGGTCTGGAGACCTCCTGGAATTACAACTGACTTCCAAATCTTAGAAACCAGTCCCCCTGCTGAAAAACGGCTGCTTTGGAGGGCAGAATCCATGATATTATGTCTTGTTGAAGTCATCCCTTCAGCCACCCGGCTTTTGCCCCAGGAGAGGCCTTTGCTCTTTAAGCCAGCTTTTCTCCTGGCTCTTGCAGGCCGGGCTCGCCCTCCCCTTGGCTCTGCCTCTGCAGCTGGCCTGCCGCCTTCTCCCCCCCACAACCCCCGCCTGCCAGCCAGGGGCAAATGCTGCCCCGGCTTCAGTTTGAACACCCTGGTCCTCAATTGCAGGCAGCCCCTGCCCCAGCACACACCCTTCCCCCCCCCCCCCCGAGAAATGTCTGCATTTGATCACGCCTCTCTCTGAGCAATGGGAGTGCAACCGTGTTCGGGGCCTGCACCTTCCCAGCCACTGCAGAGAAGAGAAACTCGGTTTTTGAGAGTCTTCATTGCAAACCTTGACTGATCTCTACTTTCCTCCTGGGGTGAGTTTGAAAAGATGAAATTCCCCCCCTGCATGTGTGTGTGTGTGTGTGTGTGTGTGTGTGTGTGTGTGTGTGTGTGTGCACGCACGCATGTCCTGATATTTTGGGGGAGCCCTTCTTAGCCGCAATACAGAAGAAGTGACACGGAGGGGGGAGGGGCAGTCAGCAGCTCTTTCCTTTCCACTGCAGGAGATGAAATGGGTGGCCGGGGGGGAGCGACCTGGGATGCCCTTGATCCCTCCATCAGGGCGCCTCAAAAGGAAGGGTTCCTTCCTTCCTTCCTTCCTTCCTTCCTTCCTTCCTTCCTTCCTTCCTTCCTTCCTTCCTTCCTTCCTTCCTCCCGCCCTGCCTCTCCCAGCCTCTCCTTCATCCATCCAGCCCACCCCCCGAGGTCCCCCTCTCCCAAGCGGTGAGGGCCTGGGGGCTCAGCCAGCTTCCCGGAGGCCAGCGGACCAGCTGGCAGAGTCCCTGGCCGCCTTCCTGGGCTGGTGTCCCAGAGACCCAGCCAAGCAGATGGGAAGTCTGACTAGCAGCTCCCTGCAGGTGGCCAGCTGGCTCGCTCCGGCCCCTGTCTGGCACCTCTGGGCTGTCACATTGCGTCCCCCAGGGAGTGCGCCTGGCACAGCCAGCTCACCGGCAGGCCGGCTTCCACTCTGGCCGCGCACCTGGTGCCGCAAAGCAGACAAGCCTCTTGTGTTGCCAGTTGGCACGGCCGGCTTTGGCTGGCACCTCCCGGCACAGAAGCGGATGGCAGAACAGATTTCTGTCTCTTCTCTGGTGCCGGAGATGGAAACAGCGGAGCAGAGATTCTCACCCAGGCACTCCTTCCTGCTGCAGCGGACAGGCCTGACCCTCACCTGCCCATCCCACTTGCCAGCCAGAGTGGACATGAATTGCCGGGCTCTTTGTGGGGGCCACGGGCCGACCAGCGCCACACACACTGGGGGAGAGGCCGGCTTGGCTCAGCACAAGCAGGCTGGCTGGGGGGGGGGGGGGAGACCTGGGTTCAAGTAGTGCCACTTGCCTCTATGCACAATTGGAGGGGCCGCTATCTTGGGGGCCTTTGAAAGACTTACGACAGCCCACGTGGCTGTGGGTGTGGCTGGAGTGGTTAAAAGGGCCTCCCCTCTCCCCTGCATCCTGCACCCCCCCACCCCCCACTTTGAAAAGATGACTGTAGACCCCGTGAGCTCCATCTCACTGAGCTGAGACTCGGGGAGTCCTCCCTGCTTGCATCCCCCTGCCCCCCCTCTTTTGCCGCAGGGACTTGCTGGGTGGGGCTCCCCCCTTGCTGCACTCCTTTCTGAGAAAGGCCAGTCAGCCCCGCCCAAGCCCTCATTCATCATCCCCAGGGGAATGTCCTGGTGGGCAGCAGGCCCCTCCTGGCCCTGACCCGGGTGGCCCAGCCTGGCCCGGTCTCCTCAGGCCTCTGAAGCTCAGCAGGGCCGGCCCTGGTTAGCAGCTGGACGGGAGACCGCCAAGGAAGCCCAGGGCTGCTGTGCCGAGGCCGGCAGTGGCCAACCCCCTCTGATTGTTGCCTGCCTCAAAAACCCCTTGAGGGGGCTGCGGAGAGCCAGCTGTGACTGGACAGCCCCTCCCACCCCCACCAGCCCTCCCCCACTCATAGGGGCTGTGCCTCCTCCTCCTCCTCCGGGCATGGCATTGCCTCTGGGGAGTGCACGTTCTCTATCGCGCTCCAGCATTTTATTTTCTTCTTTGGAAATATGTCTGAGCTGCCTTTCCATTGCCACAGGTCCTTCAAGGCAGCGGAGAGGACATTAAAATAGGGATGAATGATATATGGGAAGAGGACAGCCAGCCATCTGACCAGGGCCATGGAACCAAAACCAGCCAGAGCGACAGTGTGGCAGGGGTGCGGAAGAGCCCCAGAGCAGGATGGGGTGCTGCCTCCACGACAGCCAAGATGGCACCAGGTAGGCAAAGATCCCCTGTCCCAGAAAAAGCCTCCCCTCCCCGGTGGGGGAGGGGGCTGCAGAGTTGTTCTTTGCTAACAAAGACATAGAGGAGTCTGAACAAGACAGTCCCACTTCCCTGTTCACAAAACCAGGGTAATTTTGGCCTGCCAAGCAGGGTTGTTTTGAAGTCAACCTCCAAGAGAATTGCTCAGCTCAGCATTGAAGGAATCCTAGATTTTCTTCCCATCCAGGAATCAAACATGCAGTTTTGTATTTCTAAAAAGGATGACTACAAAGATCCGATGGACCAGCCCGTGGGTTCCTTTGGAGCAAAACACAGCCTATGCTGCGGGTGTGTTGTGAAGGGCTTTTTCCACAAAAGAGGGGATGTTTGCTTGAGTTGGCAGCTGCTTCAGCCGTTCTCCCTGCACTTGCGGTAACCTTGCCTGGAGAGCGCTTCTCTTCAGTGCTGCCCTGCGAAGGTATTATAAGGCATTGAATGAGTATCATTCATGCAAAAAATGAGTGTAAAAACCTCCCTTGAGAGTGGAGAATAATAGAATGCAATTGAATCCGGGAGAGAGAGAGACACATACGCGCACGCACACGCACAGAGAGAAATACCCGCAACCAGGGCAGAAATAAATTGAGAGTTGTGTTGACCTCTTAGGTCCCACAGCCAGACCCCCAAGTGAGGCAGAGCCCCATTCGGCACCGTTGCCTGGGCCACCGTAAGGCCATTCTGGGAGACAGGACTTGCACCCGGTGCTCTCTTGGGCTGGGCACTTGGCTGGGAGGAGCAAGAGACAGCCAAAGTCCCTAAGGCCTCATCGGCTGAACAGGGGGCTGGGAGGGGGCCCAGCGCTACAGAAGGGCCAGGCAGGAAGGAACAGAAGCCCCAGTGGCCTCGGAACTGCCGGTGCAATGAAAGGCAGGCAAAAAAAACTACCAACAGGGACCCCAAGAGGCAGCAAGGCCCAGCAGCTGCTGCCCAGCACATTTCCCAGGGCCCTTTTTGCTGCCCCCAAGTTTTTATTTGCTGCAGATGCAGGCCCTGTTGCGTGGAGGTCACTTCCTTCCCATGGTACCCTGAGAGTGTCCTGGGAGTCACAGCATACACCCAAGAAGCACTCTGCGCAGAGTGGAACGACTTAGGAGGGCTCTCTTAGTCGACTGCTGGTCTCCTGGTCACTCCCCCCCCCCCAACACCCCCCCTGGACTTCCCCTCTGCTTCCCTCCATCTCCCAACTCCAAACCCAGCAGACTTCTGCAGACTGAAACCAGAGCTGGATCGGCAAAACAACGCTGGCAACAACTGATGTGGAGATTGGGACATGGCTCTTCATGGGAGAAGGAGGATCCCAGTTGGGGCTTGTCGTCTGGCAGAGCTGCTGCGCTGGAGGCCAGAGTCTCCCGCCCGCCCGGCCTCTTTCAGTTCCTTCCTCTGGCTCCTGGTTTGGCCTTCCTTTCCCCACCCCCTGGCACTGGCCGGCTGGCAGTCCAGGCAAGACAGGATGAAATATTCATTCCTCATCTGGCCTCAGATCAGATCCATTTCTCAAATCATGTTTAAAACATCTGCAGGAACCACTTACTTACGTCTCGTGCATTTCTTATGAGACTGAACCAAAGTTTCAAATAGATAAACATAAAAACATCAAGAAGCACCGAAGGAAAAAAAAGTTATTTCATAAACTATCAAGAGACCAATTTAAAAGCCTCACCGTCTCCCTCCCTCCCTCCCTCCCTCCCTCCTGGCCCCTGCCTGAGAGGAGGGGGCGGGCAGGGCTTCTCTTGCCAATCAGATGAGGAGCCCCCGCCACCGCTTTGCCAGCCCCAGTCTCTGGTAGCCTCTGCAGGTTTCAGTCCTGAAAAAAGAAGACTTCCCCCTTTCCCTTTCCTTTTGGCTTTTGGGCCAGGGCCGGAGAGAAAGAACGGTGTGCCTTTTTTTGCCTCGGGAGGTGGTGGATGCTCTTTCGCTGGAAGTTTTCAAGTGGAGGCTGGATGACCGTCTTTCGGATATGTCGTAGGGCTGCCTTTCAGCTATGCTCCTGCAGAGTGTAGAGGGTTGTACTAGATGACCTGCAAGGTCCCTTCCAACTCTAACATTCTATGATGCCATTGTTTTGTTTCCAGGAGAACAACGTTTGAGTCCAGGGGCACCTTTATGACCAACAAAGTTTTATTCAAGATACAAGCTTTCGAGTGCATGCACAGCTCTTCAGATACAATGAAATGGAAATTACCAGTCCATACGTATAGGTAGAGGGTGAGCAGTAAATTAGCATACAGCATAATGAAGATGTTTAACAGATTCAAGGACCACACAGGAATAAGATATCCTGAAGGATTATTGGGTTAGCAGAGTGCTCAAGGCACATAATGCAGCAGAGCCTCTCTGGTTTGTGTGTGCTGACAAGAAAAGTTACAGCCGTGGAGCCTCTGTATCTTTGCAAAACTAACATGAGTCCTTCATCGTAAGGAAGGAATGAGAAGGAACCAAGAGTCACCTCCATGCTGGAGAGGAGACGGATGGGATGGAATGTCATGGCAGAGGGTCTCCCTTAATTACTCTCAGCATTCCACTGTGAAGGAGACATCTGCCCACCAAACTCCAATGTTGACATATTTCTTTCTTTCACTATGTTTTCCCCTGGAATAAAACCCGAACAAATGGTAACCATATAAATTAAGCTTGTTATTCCTGTTGAATCTGTTAAACTTCTTCATTATGCTGTATGCGGATTTGCTGCTCGCCCTCTACCTGGACTGGTAGCTTCCAGTTCACTGTCTCTGAAGAAGTGGGCATTCCCCCGGGGAAACTTATACTCGGGACTAAACCTGGCTGGTCTTCAAGGAGCCCCTGGAGGGGACTCCGACTCTGTTCTCCTGCTTCAGACCCACAGGGCTCCCACCCCCCCCCCCCACCCCCAGGAGGAAGAGACAAGCCGAGTGCAGGGAAGGGGGCTGCAGGGCAGGCCCTCTCTGGGTCCGCTTCCCATAGCCTGGGTGGGCGCTCTTAGGGGGTGGGTGCCTTTCCTCGCTCCTCTTTTCCATGGCCAGGCAAGGGGGTTGTGGCCGAGTTCTTCACCGGGCGGGAGTGCAGGGTCTGGCCTCCGGGAAGGGCCCTCCGCTGCTCCGCGGCCATTGGAGCGCCTTCCGCAGACAAAAGGCCGGCCTGGCAGATAATAATGAGATTTCCTTTTGGCCGAGGGCTGGCTGCTTCCCCCCGCTTGTCAGCCTGGAAAGGCGGCCGGGGGGGGGGGGGGGCGTGGAGAGAGCGAGAGCCCCTTAAGAAACGCGGCCCGCATTGTCCTGAAATGTGATGGCCCCTTTCTGGGGGGAGCCCGGCGAGGGGGAGCTCTTTGGTATTCCAGGGGCATCAGATGCATTTCCTCTTGTTATGGTCCTGGAAAGCCAATATGGAGGGGGGGGGGGGGGGGAGGCGGGGAGAGGAGAGAGTCGGGGGTACAAATCTCTTCTTTGTCCCGCTGGCTCCTTGGATTTGCAACGGGCGCCGCCGCCTCTCCCTCCCTCCCTCCCGCCGCCGCCTCCGCCGCCTCCTCCTCCTCCTCCTGGGTTAACTGCAGAGGGGGGAACTCTGCAGACTTGAGCCCCCGTCCGCCCGCCCGCGAGGGCTAATGGGATCTCCACGTCTTAGCAGCACCTTTGGAGGATGCTTGAGAAATGCGCCAACTATTATGGAAGCATTAGCCGGCTCAAACACCCCAGCTGGCATAATTTAAGAGGGCTTTAATTTCATCCTTTGAATTCTTTTCAGGAAACTCGGGCTCTTTTTCCCCTGCCAGGACCCTGTTTCGCGAGCGGCGGCAGCAGCAGCAACCCTACACTTGTGGGTTCCAAAGGGGGAGGGGGGGACTACCTTCACTCACTGTGTGCCTCGAAGCTTTATTAGTTAAATATTGTTTCGTTGCAAATGTCTTTAATTTAAGG
Source organism: Lepidodactylus listeri (assembly GCA_029233225.1). Taxonomy (NCBI): domain Eukaryota; kingdom Metazoa; phylum Chordata; class Lepidosauria; order Squamata; family Gekkonidae; genus Lepidodactylus; species Lepidodactylus listeri. The sequence goes on from JARCFY010000013.1 coordinate 850,982, forward strand.
CTAAAATGCAGAAAATTTCTTTGGGAGAGTGTATTCACCCCCCCCCCTTCCCTCATGTACATGAATATTAATGCATTTCTCAGAGAGATATTCTTGGAGAGAGAGGGGGGAGGGGGGGAACCAGCCCAAGAATAAATTAAGTACCTACAGATTTTTCTAATTCCTCTTTTTTTGGTGACATGCCGTCATTACATCAAATTACTGAGATGGGCTCCCACTTGTGTGTGTGTGTGTGTGTGTGTGAAAATTATGGAATATAAAGTATATGTAAATGCAGCGCGAGGCTGCGAAGAAGGCAGAAGGGACGGGAGGGAGGCATTAGGTATTCTGCCGGCGTCCTTGCGAGCCAATTAATCAAGCAGTGGCGAGGAAAGATGCAGAAACGATGAGTTCGCCCTTCATGTTGATGGGGCCGGTCCAGGGCAAATGCTGATGCACCTGAGCTCATAGTTAGGCATGCAGAAAGGAATCATGGGAATATCTTCACGCCTTTGTCTTTCTCGTGAAGGATGGAAAATGTCAAGCTGTTTTTTGGCTGCATGTGGGAGAATGGCTACAGATTTGCAGTCTGTTGAGGCAAGCGGTTAACTCTTTCCAGCCTCTCTCTCTCTCTCTCTCCCACAGCAGGCGCCACCCTGGCTGCTCCCCCCCCCCCCCCCCCGCCAGCCGGCATTGCCACCCATGTCAGGCTGCTCTGGGGCTCTGCTGCCACCATCTAGCAACAGTTTTACTTGGTAAAGCAGGTAGAAAAAGCCTGGGTGGTATTTGCCAGCCACACAGCCATGCAAAGGAAGTCTAGGAGTCCCCTTTGACAGGTGGGAAACTGAGACCATGAGAGTGAACTGTCCAAGGCCAACCCGTGAGTTTGGGGCCAGTGAGATTGGGATGCAACCCCCCCCCCCCCCCCCCGCTTCAAGTAGCAGCCCCTGACTTCTGGCCCACACCAGTTCCAAATTCCTACCGGTTAAAGCAATTGGGTCTGTTTCTGTCAGAAACTCCCCCTTCGTAATAATGACGGGCAGGAGAAGTGGTGTGTCAGGAGGAGTCACTGCGGGGGGGGGGGGGGGGACCCGGCCATCTCTCTCTCCGCTTTGGGTGTCTCCGGTGCGCATTAGGCTCTGAGTAGCCAGGCGAGGGCCTCAGAAGAAGACACTTCCACCAGGCTGGGTTAAAACAAGAAGTGTTTTTAAAAACTTTTGGGCCATGCAGGCACTTTCCTGGGAGTAAGCCCCATTCAGTAACATGGGATTTACATCTGAGGAGACTTGCTTCAGACAAAATTCCTTCTTGTGCTTTAGTTACTCTGGGCAAACCTCCAAGAAGAGAGGATGTTACCTGGCCGGGTTACAGTCTCCACAGCCAGGTTGGAGGTGTGAAATGGGACTCCTTCCCCCCCCAAGACATTAACACCAAAGTAAAGTCTGTTTTGACACTGCCACACACACACCCTGCGTGACACCGCCACACACACCCCTCTTTCTAGAGACCTCTTCCCCCCCAACACTTCACATTTGTCACAGGTGGTCTATACTTCAAGTGTTTTGAATTGTATACCTTCAAATGTAAGGGGAGGGGATGGGGGCAGGCGGTTCCTGAAGGCAAAGTCCTTCCTGTGGGAGGCCTTCCCAGAGCGTGCATCTGCTTGAAGGACATCCCTCCCATTCCCTGAGCGCAGCCACTTGGAAGGTGCCTGGCTACCCTTGGGGCCTCCAACCCACAACATCAGTGGGACAGTCCCATTCCTGCTTCCAGCGAATCAGCGCACAGCCCAGTGAGAGGAAGAGTGCCACACGACACAGAAAGGATGTGGGGAGGGGGCAGATGCAGGAGCAGCAGGCAGAAATGGTGGGGCAATCTTGGGAGGAGTGGGTTTTGCCAGAGGGGCTGCAGGTGGGAAGATGGCACAGCACGAGGGGGGGGTCCTGGAGGGGGGAAAGAAGTTCCCAAGTGCAGTGCACGTGGTTGTGAGGAAGGAGCGCCCACTGATGGAGGGATGGGAAAGTGGGCGCTGTGGGTGGTCCAGAGGAGGACACCCAGGGCTAGCCTGTAGAAGCGCCCCCAGGGGAGGGAAGATGCTTTGCCGGCCGGTGAGGAGATGAGCCCCAGCCCTCCGGCTAGGCAGTTTCACAGCTGAGATGGATGGTTGGGGCGTGGTCCGGGGCCTGGCTCTCCTGCCCCTTGCTGCAGCCCGAGCTGCCTGCCTTCTGCCCAGACGACTTTCGGAAAGCCAGTCAACTGCAGAGTGAAGTCAGCCGGGAAGACTGCAGGCCTGCCTGGGGGGTGGGGTGGGGGTCGTGACTGAGGACCAAGGAGCTGCGCTTGGCCAGGGTGAGGCAGCAGGGCTCTGTCCAAGCCCATGAGCTGAGGAAGGTCCTCCCGCGTGCATCCCTCATTATGGCCCAGCGGTGTCTTCTTTGGCTCTACTGCACACATCTGGAAGCCACTCCCAGCTTGCTGCCAGCCCCCCCCAGAAGGCGCTTGCGGTGAGAGTGGAGGGGCACCTCCCCTGCAGTCAACTGCAACCCCTTCCAGGTGGCTGCGACTTGCTCCGAGTTTGCCAAGAGGTTGCTCCAGCGTGGCAATTCTGGGAAAGTGATCCCGAGATGCTCCGGGAGAGGAGACCCACAGAGCTTCCTGCCTGAGGCACCTCATTATATGCATAAGCATTTCCCTGGTTTTAATTAGAAATAAAGACTATCTTACAGATATAATTAGTGCCAGGTGGCAAAGGATTAGAGGGGACAGCATCAAAGGCTCGCTGGGGGGATGCAGAAGGCCAGGTAGCCCCCCTCCTTAATTTCCTCTTGAAATTTATCATCAGAGCCTCACACTGCTGAGTTATCTCTTTAACATTCCTGACACTCTGAAACTTCTCTTTCTGTTTTAATCTCTTCATATTTTAAAATAAAGCAAAGCTGGGAACAACTGCTGGGAAATATTGGTGCAGACCCAGCAAAAGTAAACAGTTCTTGGTTGATGGCGAGTGGGGCTGGGAGCAAAACCCACCCTCGTGAGGGCCAGCCCCAGACGCGGGGAGGGGGCGCCCTCTTGGCCTCCCCAGCTCTCTTGCAGGACGGGTCAAAAGCTTCAGGTGGGCAGCCATTTTGATCTGAAGCAGCAGAACAAAGTTTGAGTCCAGGGGCACCTTAAGACCAACAGAGTTTTATTTGGGGTACGAGCTTTCCTGTGCACACACACTTCACTTGAAAACTAATACCCAGAATTAAACTTTGTTGGTCTTAAAGGTGCCCACTGGACCCCAACTTTGGTCAAAAGTTTGGGAGTCACCACCAGTGAGAGAACCCCCTTCCCACTTCCCACCTCTCCCCCCCCCCATCCCACTCCCTCTCCTCCTTTACTTACCTTCCTCACAGAGACTCCGTAGATTCAACTTGGCCTTCACGTGGCACAAGAGCCCCTCAGTCTTAGAGCAGAGACAGCCTGGACACTCCACTAGCCAAGAGGAAGGAGATGTGGCTGAAAACAGGAATGGGGGAGGGAGGAAGGAAATCTTTTACATCAGTTGCCATTTCTTTTCATCTTTTCTACCCCATCCTCGTTTATGGTTTATAGAAACACCTCAGCTCCTTATTAAACCTCACCTGTCCAACTGCACACCAAAACTTAAGCTCTTTCTGCACAAAATGTGCCCAGCTGCCCAGTGGAACACATTCTGTCTCCAGTTCCCAGCTCTGTGTCGGGAAGAGAGCCAGTTTGTGCACAGACTCTAATCTGAGAGAACCGGGTTTGATTCCCCACTCCTCCTCCACTCGCAGCTGCTGGATGACCTTGGGCAAGCCATAGTTCTGTCAGAGCTGTCCTTGAAAAAGAGCAGTTTCTGTCAGAGCTCTCTCAGCCCCACCGACCTCACAGGGTGTCTGCTGTGGGGAGGGGAAGGGAAAGGAGTTTGTAAGCCGCTCTGGGACTCCGAGTGAAGGGTGGGGTATAAATCCAATCTCTTCTCCCTCTTCTACCGGGATATTTGGGGGGCAGGTGGAGGCTGGGATGGGTGGGGAGGGACTTCAGCAGGGTACAATGCCATAGAGCCCACCCTCCAAAGCAGCCATTTTCTCCAGGGGAGCTGATCTTGGTCATCTGGAGATCCATTGTAATTGCGGGAGATCTCCAGGCGCCACCCGTAGTTCTATTTCTGTCCCACAGTGACAAAACTTTTGTTCCAGTGAGGAGCTGTTAGGGCTGCCAGCCTCCAGGTAGAGACTCAAGTTCTCCTGGAATTACAGCTGATCTCCACATTGTAGAAATCTGTTCCCCTGGAGAAAATGGCAGTTTCAGAGGGTGGACTCTATGGCATCACATCCCTGGGAGGTCCCTCCCCTCCCCAAATTCTGCCTCCAAATTCCCAGGAATTTGCCAGCCTGGAGTTGGCAAAGCTGGGGAGGGAATTTTACAAGCTCTTGGCTCAGCTGACTAATGGAACCCCTGGGGGCTGTGGAACTGCCAGCCTGCTGGGCATAGCCAAGGAAAGGCATCCCTTGGTTAAGCTCTGGGACATGTGGGGGTGGGGGGAGAGAGCAAAAGCACATCAGAAGAGCCCTGCTGGATCAGCCCAGTGAGGGTCCATCCAGCCTGGCATCCCATCTCTCACGGTGGTCAGCCAGTTCCCCTGGAGGGCCAACAACAGGATGCAGAGGCCAAGGCCTTCCCCTGAGGTTGCCTCCTGGCTCTGGGATGTGGAGGTTGACTGCCTCTGAATGTGGATGTTCCCCTCTGCTAGTGGCCACTGATAGTCTTATCCTCCATGAATCTATCTAATCCCCCTTTAAAGCTGTTTATTCCTGGGGCCATCACTACATCCTCTTGGAGCACTTCACTGTCAGCCTTGGTTTTCACCATCCTGAATAATTTTGCGTCCTCTGCAAACCTGGCCACTACATGACTCACCCCCAGTTCCAGATCACTGATGAGTCGTTTCAAGAGTGCCGGCCCCAGTACCGATCCTTGTGGGACCCCACTGCTTGCTTCCCTCCCTCCACTGGGAGAGCAGTCCACTGAATCCTACTGTTTGTTTCCTGGCATTTAGCCAGTTTCTAACCCGTAAGAGAATCTGTCCTCTTATCCCATGACTGCGAAGTTGATTCTGGCGTCTTTGGTGCAGTGCCTTGTCAAAAGCCTTTTGAAAAACCAGGTGTTGAATGCCCAGGAGTGTTACAGGGTCTGGGCATGGGTCACAGACAGCAGGCTTGGCTGGCCGGCCAGTTTTGTGGGCCTCTTTGGCTCATGGGATGGGAAGCCTGGTGTCGCGGGTTGTCAGCCTTCGGGGAGAAAGAAAAAGTGGCAGTATTCTCACACAAGTTGTGCCGATTTCCCACAATCCCCCCTTCCTCCATGGATCCTAACTAGGCTGTTTCTGAGGAACCACTCTCACTTTTTCTGGCCGAGTAACCAGCAGCCGAGGAGGGCAGCGAGGCGAGTCACGGTAAGGGGTGGAGCGGCCGGCAGGCAGGTTCCGCTCAGTCCTGTGCTGTGCCCCTGCCTCCTCCTCTGTCAGGGGGCGCCACGCTGGTCTCCGGCCGCCCCCTCCCCCCTCGCCTCGCCCACTCACCAGTCGCCATGGCTGGGGCTCCTGTGCTGGAGGAAATGGCCAGGGGTGGAACTCCTGGCCAAAACAGCCCTGGCAAAGCCTTACCCCTTCCCAGCCCAGAGCCAGTCTTACAGGGCTGCATCTGCCTGCCTCCCTTGGCTGGTCCTCCGTGTCTGCCCTCCGTCCAGCCAGAGAGGATTACTGTGGGGCCCAATCAGGCAGGGGTAAGTGGGCAGCAGTGGGTCCAGGCAGCCCCCCCCCCCCCGCTGCCCTCCCATTGAGAGTTTTCCTGGTGGTTACATTGGATGCTCCTTCCCTGAAATGGCCCCCCCGTTTTGGAAAGGGCGCAGCTAGCTTTTCCGGAAGAGGGTAAGAGCTGTGATGTTTGGGAAGCTGGTTGCTGAAGAGGCCAAGAACCCCTTCTGTCGGCAGCATTTGGTTTGCTAAGCTGCCTCAGCTGACCGGCCACAGGGATCTATGCCACTTTGTGGTTGGACTACAGTAAGGCTGGACAAACGCTTGGTTAGGGATGCTCTAGGCTGATCCTGCATTGAGCAGGGGGCGGGACTGGATGGCCCTCCATGGCCCCTTCCGACTCCGTGTGATTCTCTGGTTCTCTGTATGCAGCTGCCCTTCAAGACTGCCCAGAAACTTAATGGGTTCTGGATTTATTTAGGTATTTATTTGTTTGTATTTTTTGAGATATATATCCCACCTCTTTGCCCTCATCAGGGCTAACAAATTAAAACATACTTAATAAAGCACATCTTAAAAACCCTTAAACCCAGCAAAAACACAGCACTGAAGCAATCAAAGAGCTAAAACATGCACCAAAACATAAAAACAATTAAAGATTGCGCAGGAAGGAGGGAGCGCTGGGAAAACACCCAAGGAAAGAGAGAAGTCTTCGCATGCTAACAGGAGATGGCAACCGTGGGGACAGACAGATTGCCCTGGGGAGGGAGTGTCCCAATGTTTGGGCGCCCTGGGCAAGAAGGCCCTCTCCTGGGTTGTCACCCGTCTCAAAAGGTGAGGGCACCCATAGTGAAGCCTCTGAAGGTGGCCGTCGTGGTCATCTGTTGCCAGCAACATGTTTTCTTGAGCAGGTTAGAGATAAAACGGGTGGGAAGAGAACAGTATTGTACCAATTCCTACAGATCAGGCATGTTGTAAAAACCGTACACAACAAAAAAATATTTTTCAAAAGTATTATTTGGGTGCTATTTAATCCTGTGTATATTAGCAACTATATACAGGATTCCAGTTGAGACTTTTGGGTGATGTAATACTTCCAAAGCAGACCAGTTCCATATATTCAGGGATCCAGAAATCCTGGACCTCAATCTTGAATTTAGTAGGTGAAATTATTGGGGATGAGCTTCCCCAGGACCCTAAAGAGTCTGCTTTGTTATCTCAAGGATGTCATCCTAGAGAATGATCACGAAATGATGTCAAATTGTGGCCTGGATATACGTTGCAACTCACTGGAAGCGCCTTGGCCGTCTCCCCGCAGCACTGGAGTGGCATTATGGAGTATGGAGGACAGCACAGCCAACTAAACTGACATGGTGTAAGCAACTTCGGGAAGTAAATAATCATTTCACTATGGATAAGCTCCTTGAATGATTGATTTTAGTGTGTTCTGGAATAATATGCGTAAGGATGGTATTCACTCTGATCTTTTCTTCAAAGCCTTGTAGTTTCATTGTTATGTCTCTCTGTTAATAGCAATAGATGCAAAGCTAATAAAATTATCTGGAATGGAAAAGGCAAGATATAAATATTTTAATTAATAAACATTTAAATAAATAAACCTGCTGTAGCAACCAGTCTTGGCAACTACTCCTGCCACCCTGGCAAACAACCTCAGTGATCCTGGATTCTTTGCTTGGCCTGGGAGCTCATCTTTTAGATGACTCAGAAAAACAATCCCTCGGGCTCTTCTGAATCAGCGTTTCGCAGTCCTCCTGACTGCCGTGTTGTGCCCGGGCAGCAGAGGTGTTAACCACAGCAGCCCTCTGCCTTCACACCTGCTGTTGTACGACACTCCCTTGGAAGCTTCAGATCAATACTTGCCTTAAGACTTCGGCTGTGTTTACCTCATTCAGATAATAAAGACCAGGAGAGGGCTATCCAGAAACATATGTAATCCACCAGAACACCAGCCATTCGGGAATCCCGTTGCGGGGCCTCCAATTGCGGCATAATTCATTTCACAATGCAGGAGGAAAGTTGAGTTATTGGGACGTGTGACGTTTATTTAGTAACACATCTCCAGTGGGAGTTTTCAGGGGCCATTAATGGAGAGTATTTGCATGGCTAGTTTACATGCCTTTGCTTGTTACTGGTGTCTATATTCTCCTGCACCTCACACTCAATTTCCATTCAAAGTTTGGCAGCCAAGGTGTCAGGACTAAAAAATGGAATAGCCTCCCTCCAAAATGAAATAATTTTGTTGTTCCGTTCCGAGCGATTTTGTAATTTCATGCTTGTGTATGATAATTTTATGCTGTCCTGCTCCACGTAACTCAGCTCTGCCAACCCCTGACAGGTGATAAATACAATCTTTTCCGCCCCACATGCGACAGGCCAGTGCAGGGGGGGGGGGGAGAGAAGGGACAATTTTGCATATCAGGTCTCAGCACCACCGGTGCTCCAGCAAGACAGTCCTCTCCAGATGTCACGCCTTGGCTCCAGGCAGCCTGCCCAGGTGACTGGGCCTTTAGAACGGGGGTGGGGGTGGGCGAGGGAGGGGTGTGTGTGGCAGGACTCCGCCCGCCCGAGAGCACAGCATGTGTCAGGGGAGGGAAGCAATGACTTTGGCGTGTCCCTTAGCCTTCATCTCCCGCAGCGGCACCATGATTTAGAGCACCGCTTCTCCCTAATGGAATTCACTGGAACTGTAACCTTTTGGAGAAATTATTTTTACAAATCTGTTAAACATTTGAAAGACAGTGCTTTCTAATAAAAGAAAGAGGAGTTCCTAACATTTATCACTGGGCTACAGATTTTTATAATAGTTAAGTTCAGATGATTCTTGTAAAAAATGTTTCTCCTCAGGAGAGAGAGAGAGAAAATGACTCCAAAGACTATTAAGGAAACCCCAGAGGAATGGTAGGGGAGAGATGGCTGGCTGATCGGACAGAAGCAAAAGAGGAAGCCGACAGCATTGAGGAGGAAGAAGCTGGAGCTCCAATGGGCAAACTGGAGGGAACCCAACCTACTCCATCTTGGCACAAGCCCCCCACCAATCCCCTTGGAGATGGCCCTCCAGAGGGAAGCCTCAGCCTCTCTCTGCCCTGTCACTGGCCCTCCAGAGGAACTGGGTGGCCCCTGTATGTGACAGGATGCTGGGCTGGATGGACCCTCAGTGGCCTCAACCAGCAGGACTGTTCTAATGTTCTTATGTTCAGAGAAGGCACTGTGGGACAAAGCACCCAGTTTTGGGGATTTATTACCAGCCTGCAGCAAGCAGACAACGCCTGGTTCACTGTGTGAGTCTCTCCTTCTGAGGAAACTAGAAAAGGGAAATGTGGGGCCTGCTTTGGATCTGTGCACTGGCACTAATGGTGCACCCACCCTTCCCCTTCCTCTTTCCACTTTTCTGACAATAGGTTTGGGTTTTGGAATAAACTGGACTTTTATCTGAAACCAAGAGATGGTTTTGAACTTTCCATTCATGCTGTTTCGCTTTCGCTTCTCCCTTCCACAAGTTGAACTAATAGGTCTGTTTTTACCTTCCTTTTACATTCCGTGACATCAAATTTCCCCCCTACAAATTATTTGTGCTTCAATAAATCCACCTTATACTTATATGATAATCTGCAGTTTTCCTATCTGGACTCCAAAATGCTCGAAGAAGTCTGGGATATGCAGAAAGTATGTCCTCAAGCCAGGTGGCTTTAACCTGAGGGATAACATATAAACTCTAGGGGAGGAAGAAAAGTGGGCGAAAAGGTTCAAAATAAATAAAGACCAACACTTGCCTAGGCTCGTAGTTCTTCTTCCAGCCTTAGCCGCCACCCCTTCCCGAGAAGGTCCCACCTGCAGGAGCCTCAGATTTGTCTCCCTGAGTCCGGCTGATTTGGGCAATGAGGGCCGAAAACAGAATATTGAACTAAATAATGTTAATCTCCATCCCCATCTCCATGGAAATGTTCCAGGCAGTAGGAAATGGACACTGTAAGTTAGGTTAAAAGCTGGTTTGCATTCAAGAACAAAAGAAAGAGAAAGAAGCCCCCCACCCCCCACCCCGAGTAGGGTTACCAATTGCTGGTTGGGAAACCCCTGGAGAAAATGCATAAAGGGGATGATTCGGTGGAGACCGGTTCCGCACACCACACGCCTTCGGCTTTTTCTCCCTCCCAAGCTCTGGAAACTGTCTTCACCTTACAAAGTCCTTCTTCTCCCAGTCACAAGATGTAAGAGTTGATTTGCTGGAGCATCTTTCTATCATGTCACATATGGAACGTCTCTCCGAAAAATACAGATGAAACATACATAACCATTAGAAACTCTTAGAGTCCTAGAAGTGCATAAGAACTGATATATTTCCTGGGGAACGGTATGTATTATATTAAAACTATATAAAGGGTTTAATAAAATGGTGGGAATAAAGTCGGTGCGAAGGCTCTCAATCTGCAGGGAGAGGAGGAGAAGCGATCTTTCTCTGATGCCTATTAAATGTTCCAGCAGATGAAACCTTATATTCTGCCAGGAAATGAGTTTGCCACAAGCCGATTGGGGGCTGTCGCGTGTGCTCGGCTTTACCACTGTCATTCCTCTTCTGAGAGCAGCAATACATTACCCTGCCTCCATTTTTCATTCCTCTCTGCCCCAAATGCAAATTTCCCTCTCTGTTGTTTATATTAGCTTTTCAAATATATGGAAATCCAGCTATCCGGAGGAAAGTGTCGAGGCCAGAAATATTCCTGATCCATCTCTCCCCAAACCTGGCCTTTCCCTTCTGCGGCCTGTTCTGGGAGCTGGGCATACTCTGTGCTCAAATGACACCCTGGGTTCGGTGCTGGGAGAAGAACTACTCGGCGTGCATACTGAACAAGTCTTGCCCATGTGCAGATGTCTGCTTCGCAAGGGCCACCACCGGAGGGAGAGGAATGGCAACCCAGGTCCAGAATGACGCCCTCCTCTGACTACCGGCATGTTCGGCTTTGCCCCCTTCAAAGAATGGTCACGAGGAATTAGAGTGTTCCCCCTCAACTACCACATTACTAATTAAGGGGATGAATTTTTTTTAAAAAACACAACTGTTATTATTCTATATAATAATGGCACAAGGCATCTGGACCCGGGAGGGAGGGAGGGGAAGCGTTGGCTCAGCTCCCCCCCCCCCCCCGTTGTGTTCTAATGGCGCCATGCGGTCCGAGGAAAGCACATGGCCAGGAGCAGACCGAGCTTTGCTCCAGAACACAATAGACTGGCCGGATTGTGATTCAGACCTATTGGTCAGCCAGGATGCAAATAGGGACCAATTATCTGGGGAGACTTAATTGTAATCCTATCAGCTTGTTTGGGCGAGGCCAGGGGTGTGGTTTAGATGCGCATATAAGCAGACCCCCAAGCCCAGCTCAGACATGTGTTCCTAAACCTCCTAATAAACCATGAGCTGATTTCACTTGAAGGCGTCTCTGGACTGAGTACTTTACACCCCCCTTGCACTGGTCCATGATACACAAGCCTTTTAAACCTTAGAGGGAGCTGGGCTCCAGAGGCCAGGGTTTCTGCCCACAGAAAATAATGGCCCTTGAAAGTTTAAAGGGCCAGTGTGCCCCAGACCAGTGGGGGCACACTCTCCCCTCCCAAGCTGCTCCCACTGTCTTCCTGGAACAATTCTTGGTTCTGATATTTTCAGGAGTACAAGAATAAAAGAACTGGGAATCATGGGGGGGCTTTCACAAAAACAGATGCTGCTGCTGACCCAGTTATGGAAATATCAAGTCTTATATGGGACTGGCAATATCCAAGTACACACCTCTGTTGCTAAAGTGAAGACATTTTTGTTTCGTTTGGCATACCCCCAATCACTGTGATGAACTCTCCTCCTTGGTTCTAGTATTGTTAATGTTTTTGTATTGAATTTTTTTTAAATGTTGGTTTTAATTGTTTAATGGTTTTTATGTGTGCTACACACATAAAATTGGGAACCCTAATTGGGAGGAAAGGCAATGTAAACTGTTTTAAATAACAACAAATACAACAACAGTTGCGGCGGCAGCAGCAGCAACAACAGCAATAATTATAATGCCAGTTGTCATTGGCACTCTTGGAGTAGTGCCTAGAAGTCTCCAGAAACACCTGGAGATCCTTAACGCTAAGCAAGCAGTTGAAGAAGAAAAACGAGCACTGAATGCCCACACCAACAAAAGCAAAGAGAAGCTTCTAGTTGAAATGTACAAGGCAGACTTATTTAAGGTTACAGCAACCAATGAAGATTACCAAAAGACTGAAATCAAAACTCATTCTGACTACTGGAAGGAAAACCACTCGCATGGACAGTTTTTGAAAGACACAGAGAACAAAGCTGATAGTGAAAATACCCCGAAGAGGCTCCAAAATGGGTACTTGAAGACAGGAATGGGAGGACTCATTCTAGCTGCACAACAGCATGCAATCAAAATGAATAGTATGAAAGCCAAGAGATTCAGAGACCAGTGATAACAGCAAACGTCAGCTTTGCAAGAAAAAGGATGGAACAGTCCCAACTGTCACTAGGGCACTGGAATTTCTCAGGACAGTGATTCTCTAAGGCAGGGGTTTCGGTTTTATCTGCTGTTGCTACTTATTGTTCTATTGGGTTTTTTTTTTTTATGGTTTGTTGGTTTTATGTTGTGAGCTGCCCTGAGCCCAGTTTTGGGGTAGGGTGGGGGGTATAAATTTAATAAATAAATAAATATGTGACAAACAACACGTCCTCTTATCCAGTATATCAGTTCGCTTATTGCTGCTCTCAGGATCATCTCATTAGGAACAGTGCCTCCCTGTCTCTGGTGGGAAATATGTGCCTAACATCTAATCAGATCTAAGCTAACGAACTAGCATTAGCACAGACAAGCAAAATGGTTAACTGTTGCATGACAGAAGAGACTGACATAACTCCACGTGAGCCCAGCACCTTCCCCTCCCTCTGAACCCTTTCTTGTCCCCAAAACACGGCAGCAAAGGGGGTGCCTCCAGGGAGCACACATCTATCTGCCAGAACCTGCCCTCCTCCTTTTTCGTGCCTTGGCTCTGGCATCGCTCTTTGTATGTGCAACAGAGAACCACCGTAGCATAAGAGGCATATTAACACACAAATGAGATTGGAAAAATTGCTGCATTTGACCAGAAAAGTCCAGTGGAAGGACAAGGAAAACAGTTAGAAGATAAAGCATTGCAGTTGTGATTTGCAAAAGGAAGATGCAAAATCAAAACAAGGATTTTTTTTGGGTAGACACAGCAGCCACAAAAAGAAGGAAGCTATCCCTATTTATAAAGATAAATGTAAAAGGATTGCTCATTAAATTTGTTCCTGGATCCCATTAAATCTGTGCTGAGATTTCCAGCCCGGCCCAAGTGACAGAAATTGTCCTGGAGCTCAGCAAGAGCGGCGTAGGTGTCTTCCCAGGGCCAGATTCCTTTGCCATGGCAACTGCTGCCCTGAGCAGACTTTGTTGGGACGACATTCCAGGCTGACTCCCTCCTGAGGAAACACACCGGACTGAATCACACACACACACACACACACACACACACACGTCTTGAGTGGTGGGAGAAGAAAGGTGAGGCACGGACAAGAGGCTGCCAGGGGAGATTCCTAAACATTGTTTGGAACCCCCACCAAAGGGAGATTTGGGCCCCTCACTCTGACCCCGCGAGGCAGTTAAATACAAGTAAACGAGGAGTCAGAGAATTCACGCAAGCCTTGAGTATCATCTCTGCATGTGTTCCTAAATATAGAGACTAGAAGACAAAAGGGAAGGTTTCTCACAGTCATGGCTTGAAAGGCATAACACAGATTGGAAGTCTTCTTGCTCAGATGAACTTTTAAAAGTGTAGCTCTTCCTTGCTCTGTCCAAAGGCCATAAACCTGCGCCTGGGCTGTACCACTCCAGGCTGCAGGAAGAGTTTCTGCCATCTGATGGAAAGCTCCAGGTTCAAAACAAAAATATCCCTGCGCACTAAACCTGAGATGTCTGGAAGTGTGTGTGTGGGGGGGGGGGGGGATAGGTTGGCCTTCCCCCTAGCTTGCAATGTACAGGAATGTTTTGGTTTTGTAAGGAGGAGCATTTTGGTGTGCTGATTGCCCCACTGACACGGATCTATCCCATCAGGGGAAATTATGCCTGCGTTTAGGAACCTCTCCTCCCTCTCTCTTTCCTGGGGTAGCTGATTAAAGAGCCAAGAGTGTGAACTCATCAGCCCATCACTTCCCCTCAAGGGGGCTTTTGGATCAAAGAAAGACGGAGGAAAGAACCATCAAACTCCGTGGAATGCCCTGGTTGAGTTCCAGCCTTCCCAAAGCCATCTGGGGTGCTACATTGGACGATGGACCCAGCATTCAGGCTGCTTTGAAACCAGCACTGCTGGGCTTGGCTGCCCCCCCCCCCCTTCCTTTGCTTCTTGTAACCTTCACAGATTCACAGGGCCTGGGCTTTGTTGCTAGCACAACAGGTTGTTTCCAAAGTTCCTTTCTCCAGCACGCCTTGGAACCACCAGCAGCAAGCTTCGCACTCATGTCTGGCTAAAGGACAGGAAGGGGACTGAAGGGCCTTGTCTTCCTAGAGGTTGGAGTGAAGCCATGAAGGGGCCTTCGTGACTGAGTCAGATGCCCCTGGCTCACCACAGCCAGTCTCCTCATCTACTCAGACTGGCAGCCACTCTCCAGGGCCTCCAGCTGAGGTCTTTCACACCAACTACTGACTGATCCTTTCTTAAACAAGAGATGCTGCCAGGAATTGAACCTGTACCAAGCAGGTGCTCTGCCACCCAGCCACAGCCCCCCCCCCCCCCAAGAACTTGGATTTTATTTTGGTGCAACAGAATGGCAACTTCCACCCTGCTCCAAAAGATAGGGGGGAGGTGTCCCATCAGGCAGTGCGGGTGGGTGCCAGCCCCACTCCAGCCTCCAAGGCACTTGCCTCCCTCTGCCGTCTTCTTAGGCTCAGCTGTCTGAGTCTCGGCCTGACACGTTTCATCCAGTTGTGACTGGCAAGAGTTGATTTCATTTATTTTGAGCTGGAGAAAGGACAGAGGAGGGTAACCGAGAGGGTGAGGGGGCTGGAGCACCCTCCCCATGAGGAGAGGCCGAAGGGTCTGGGACTTTTCAGATCAGAAAAAAGACGACTAAGGGGGGACATGATAGAGGTTTATAAAATTAGGCACGGGGTGGAGACAGTTGACAAAGAGAACTTTCCCTCCCTCTCCCAAGACTAGAACTGGAGGGCATCCGATGAAGCTGATGGGGCAGGAGGTTCAGGACGGTCAAAAGGAAATACTACTTTACACAGCGAGTGATTCAAATGTGGAATTCACTGCCAGAGGATGTCGTGATGGCCACAGGAATAAACAGAATTAAAAGGGGATTAGATAGATTCATGGGAGAGGGGTCTGTCAGGGGCTACTCGCCATGGTGACTGAGGAGAATCTCTACATTCAGAGAGGCACTAATCCTCTGAATCCCGGAGCCAGAAGGCAGCATCAGGGGAAGGCCTTGGCTTCTATGCCTCGTCATGGGCTCTCCAGAGGAACTGGTTGGCCCCTGGGTGAGACAGGATGCTGGACTAGATGGACCTTCACTGGTCTGATCCAGCAGGGCTCTTCTGATGTTCTTATTTATCTAAAACCTTCCTGCACTGCCTCTCCATCCAACTCCGGGTTCCCTGAAAGAACAGCCAGTGGTTTGGACATGAGCCCTGGAGGCCCCTTTGCCTGCCCCCAGTGAGCATTTGTGCCTCTGCCACTCCCCCTGTGCAGAAGACAAATCCCAGCCAGGCCAAGGTGGGATTGTTAAGCTTAACAGAACCATTGCCTTCTAAGGGGAGATGATGGGAGGCTGCTGCCTTGACCTCCCCCGGCGTGCTGTCCCCTCCCACTGTGAAGTGGGCTAGTGGTCATTCCCACCTGCCTGGCCAGGGCCTGCTGGCCCCTGCGGCCTTTCATTCTGGTCCTGCAGCAAAGAAGGCAAGTCCTTTGCCAGGCACTTCTCTGCCGACATCCTGGTCCTGGTTGCTCTGAGCAGGGAGACATGGACGGTGCGTCTCTCCACTCAGAGGCTTGCTGGCTCAGGCACCTGGGAAGACAGACTCATCTGAGCATGGACCCAGAGGGTGCATCTGCTGTATCTAGGGCAGGACTCTGGCCCCAGGGTGTCCACGTCCACATGCCTCATGCGCCTCTTTTGCCTTTGAGCAGGGATGTGAGACTCACCCCCCCATGGGGTGAGAAATTTCTCTCTGTTATCATAACATTTTGAGCTTTCCTTGAGATACCTTGCCTGAACAGAAAACCCCGTTTTGCTCTGAGTGAGCCTCGCCTCCTGCCTCAACAGGTGAGCCCAGTCCCTGAACAAACAGCACCCCCAAATGATCACGGCATCCGCTCTGGGCTACCACACCTGAACACATGAAGCTGCCCTGTACTGAACCAGACCCCCCCCTCGGTCCATCCAGGTCCGTCTGGTGTACTCGGCCTGGCAGCAGCTCTCCAGGGTCTCAGGCGGTGGCCTTTCACCTCCCCCACTGCCTGGTCCTTTTAGCTGGAGATGCTGCCAGGGATTGAAGCTGGGACCTTCTGCAGGCCACAGCCCTTTCCCACCAGCCTAGAAGGGCCTTCTACCAGGGTCCACTGCTCTGACAGCCAGTTGCTGAGAGAGACCCTGGAGTGTTTCCACTGCAAGTAGACCATCGTTTGGGGTCCTTATGACCCCCTTTTTAAAAACTCAGTTTAAAAGTAGCAACAACTTAACACCAGGGAGTTCAGTCTAGGAGGCCATTCTAGGAGTTGACTTAGGAGGCCAACTTATCAAAAGTGGTTGGACCTAAATTGCTTTGAAATCCATGGCAGTCCCTGGTGACTGAGTGAATGGCACACCTCAAGCAGAAGCCATAGTTTTGCTCAGCTTTGTTCCTGTGATGTTCGGAAGGTGTGCCATGACAGGTATGGAGGCTTGTGATCCCAGCAAGCAATTCAGAAGTCTCCTGTGAAAGGACTTCTGGGCAGAGCTGGGCTGCAGCCCTTTGACAGCCTTCCTCTGGTGGTTCAGTCTCAGCTGGGGAAACACCCAGCAATTCAGAGCACAAATCTGGAGGCTGAGAAGAGACATCCGGCCTGACTGCCACCCTTGCGCCTCCATTCACAGCTGAGATCTGCCTGCTCTTTCTTCTTCTTCTTCTCTTTTTGCCACTGCCACGGGTGGTTGAAGCCCCGGCAATTAAGCTCCAGCCCCACCAATCTGTGTTGCAAACATCTTTATACAATATCTGCAGCTTCAGTTAAATCTGCCTCTGCCTCCCAGGCCTCGCTCCCTTTCCTCTTGATACGTGCTTAGTTAATCCTGATCCTTTCCCATTTCATTTTTCTTTTTCTTTTTTCACACATCTTTCGGCATAGCTTTTCACTGAGCCAGATTCATTTCTCAATTTCTTTCCCTCCGCTTAGAAGAGCCTGAAGGTATTTTTAATAGCATTGTCAAGAACTGATTTTTTAAAATAGAGTTTTGGAACCTTTTCCTTCTCTGCTTTGTGAACTGTTTTGACCCGTAGAAGTGCTGGGGAGTGCAGAGTGATCCCGCTGCCCGGGGCTCCTCCTCCATGCTCAGCACCCGGGGCCTGCTCTGCGCTCCACGCTGTCCTTCTCATGGCCTTGGGCGCCTCTGGGGATTGGGGGCGGTGGGATTTCACCTGCACTGCCCCCCCCCCCACGCGCACTGAGGTTTCTCTGCTGGGTGTGCCTTGCCAGAACTCATGGCCCAGAGAAAGAGTCCAGTGGGGGCAGCAGGTAGCTCAGGCTGAGCAGCCAAGTGAGTGGGTGGCTACAGAGTGCCAGGGGAGTCCCATACAAGCTGGTAGCTGCACTACCCCCCTCTGGCCACCTGCAGGGGGGATGCTAATGGGCAGCTCCTCCACTGGACACAGAAGTCCTCTGGCTTAGAGGCAGCCCTCCAGTCCAGACGTCCAGCCCTGCCTGACTGGCATTCCCCTTGCTGGACAAGGCACCCGTGGGTGAGTCACCTCAGCACAAAGCTGAGGGCAGCATCTTCGTGTTCATCCCCACAATAGTCAGGGCTGCACATTTCCTTTGTTATTGTTAAAGGAAGACGAATGTGGTCATCCACGAACAGGGCCTGGCGGCATTCTCTTGAAGATGGCCTGTGGGCCTCCCCACTCAGGCAGAGCGGACAGAACTGAAAAAAGATCACGGGGCAGCAGACTGCAGGCAAAGTGAAGGCGAAACTGTACATTCTGGTATGGATTCTGCCCTCATTCTGACAAGCCCGGGTGCCAAGGAGAGGCAGAGGGAGCAGGAGCCCCAGAGGTCAACCATCAAGGGGGAACCAGTAGGCACCTGATACAGGTAAACAGTGGCCAGTCCCCTGCAGTTCTCGGCGGCACTGATGAGGACGAAGTGGGCGGAGTGATTAGCTCAAGTTTATTTAGAGAGAACAAGCGTGGCTTGACTGGCCAAAAGGCCAACATATATACACACCCCAGGACACACCCTTAGTCCCACCTATAGTCCTATGGGGGGGGGGGGTTGAATTTCCCACCTAGGTCTCTTTGGCAGGCTGCCTATCCTGGGCCCTTATTGTTCTCTGGGCCAAGCTCAGACTACTCTTGCTAGCGCCAAGTGGCGGTCAGCGGACACAACAGGTTCTCACCTAGCATAGATAGAGCCCTTTCCTCACCGTGGGCTGGTTTTTATGCCCTCATCCAATATCCAGGAACCACCCACCTGCTCCAAACCAAGCTGCCAGCAATAAGATCTGGATGAACAGTGGAAGTTCTATCAGGAAAGGGAAAGTTAAGTTCCCCTGCTCTGTGAACAGACTGATATGGATCAGGGTGAGGGTGGGGTGGAGTTTACAATGAGACAGAACTAAAGGAACTTTCTGGGCATGGCGGCCAAGGATGGAAGAAGGCCTGGAGGTAAAGCAGGGAGAATTACGGTTGGGAGAGGAGGGAGGCCTGAGTGCGGAGGGTGCTGAGCACGGGTGGGTGGGGGAGACATCTCAGGGGACCTTGTGATAGGAAGCACCGTGTGCTGTCAGCTAGCGAAGTGGAAAGGCCAGGCAGCTGGAGAGCTCTGACACATCAGGTTGTGAGGGGCCAAGGCCTGTTGAAGCAGCAGCCCTGGAGGCCAGGGTCAGGTCTGAGCTCAGCCCTGCAGGGCTCCAGCGTTTTTTCCTCTGCAGCCCCAGGGGAGGAGCTGTCCCTGGCTAGAGGTGCTCACATCACCCCGTGGACCTCCTTGGAACTTCTCTTGATTCTGGCCAGGGCACAATCAGCCGCAGGTGAGTGATTGTCCTGTGGCCATTTCATCTGGAAAAGCCAGCTATCTGCATAATACTGTCTGCTCTGGGATGCCGTAGTCTTTGTTGTAATTGGTCAGCAGATCAATTAATTTGCACAAAGGAAGACAGTGAGCAAATTTCCATCTCAGCAGCTCCACCACTGTCAACCCCCCCCCCCCCGCCTGCTCAGGTGCGCTGTTTGCAGCACAGAACAAGTCGAAGGGGGGAGACAGGGGGGCTTTTTCCCTTCCTTTCGATTCAAGGTCTGCTCACTGCTTGAACGATCAACATCATTTCCATACTATAATTACATTGGCCAATCCTCTCCTGATTTTACTGCTATCTTGTA
Organism: Lepidodactylus listeri; assembly: GCA_029233225.1. NCBI lineage: Eukaryota > Metazoa > Chordata > Lepidosauria > Squamata > Gekkonidae > Lepidodactylus > Lepidodactylus listeri. The sequence continues at coordinate 870,380 of JARCFY010000013.1, forward strand.
AGCCGTCCTGCTTGTGAGTAATTTAAAGCTATATGAGATGTCAGCCTGCGTGAAACAATCACCCCTCAAAGAAATATGGTCTCAGATAATAATTGATAAGTCCCATTAGGCTCTGGTGGGGGGGGGCTTATTTCCTTCCTGGCCTCCTCTGAGATGGCCTTGTTGATTCACTTGAGGCAGATTTTTGTCTCCTGGCATCACTGAAAGAACAATACCCGCGTGGCTGGTGTCTCTGGGGGGGTGGGGTGGGGGCTGTGAAGGGGAAATGGCGGGGGGGGGGACTGCCTGGGGCAAGGAGGGGAGATTTCTTGCCAAGGGGCAAAGCAGGGAGCAGGCGACACTCCTCACCACCCTTCCAAGATTTCAATATTTCATCTTGATTTATCTTTTTCCACATGGACTTCTACACCTCCCCATGTGAGTGTCTGTGTTCCACCTGCATTTGTTCTTTTGGGGACCTCTCACATTCCCGTAAGCTGTCATAAAATTAGATCGGGTGTCTGTGTTGACGCCTGGCCTTCGGAAGTGCTAACACTTCCCCAGATTCTTAATCATACCCCTTACCACCCCCCTTGACCACCTCCCAACAAACCCCTTGTTTCTTGCCCTCCCTGTCTTCCTCTGCTGTTTCCTCTATGGGCTCCCAGATTCTTGGCAACATTTCCCTGATTCTGGGAACATGACAGAGATTCTTCTCACCTGCCACCTGAGCCAACTGGGCTTGGTCCACTCCCCACATGAGCCTTGGGTGATTCCAGCAGTCCTGGTGTATAAGAACATAAGAACACCAGAGAAGCCAGTGTTGGGTCAGGCCAGTGGCCCATCCAGTCCAACACTCCATGACACACAGTGGCCAAAAACACCAGGTGCCCTCAGGAGGTCCAGCTGTGGGGCCAGGACACTAGAAGCCCTCCCACTGTTGCCCCCCCCCCAAGCACCAAGAATACAGAGCATCACTTGCCCCAGACTGAGAGTTCCTATCTATACCTTGTGGCTCATAGCCACGAATGGACTTCTGCTAGTGGGAAGGGACTCTGTGGATGTTGTTCAAAACTGTTTCTGTCACTTCAGAGGTTCTGTTTCTGTCAAGAATGGCTGGATAGGCTATCACAAAGCATCCCCCCCCCCCCCGGTGGGTTTTCGCCTTGTGAAAATCTGACAAGCAACTAAAAGGGTTTTATTATCTTTGTGACATGTCATAAGAGCTTCTTTATGATCAGCTCTTGAAACTGATACATAGCTAAGATCAGTGAAACTGTATTTTAGTGCATTTCTACCTTACCCTTCTGCCAAGGAACTCTGGTCAAACATTGCTCTCCATCCTGTCTTTTTACCCTCACAACATCCCTGTGAGGTAGCTTAGGCTGACAGAAAGCAATTGGCCCAAGGTTACCAAACAAGCTTCACAGCTGGGGCGGGTGTGTGTGTGTGTGATTTGAATGTAGGTCTCACACTCTGACCATGATGCTCTGCTGGCTACCTACCAGCAGTGGGTCTTTTTAAAACCACCCCCAAGTTTTGCTCATGAAACTTCTGCTGCAGGGAAGAATCGTCCTTAAAGACGCACACTGGCCGGCCAGCCAAGGCCTGGGGCTCTGGGCTCTTCTTCGAGTTGGGCTTCCCAGGAGGACTTTGGCTGAGTCCAGCGGCATGGCAGGCCCCAGGTTTGCCTCTGCACACAGCGCAGAGTAGCCATGCAATGCAGCCATGCATTGATAAATGATGTGCCTGTTTTAAAAAGAATGTTATCTTGCTCAGCGCTCAGTGGTGTGCAGTTCCTGTGTTTTATGTCAGGGAGGGGGAACGTGGCCTGGAGCCCCTTTGCAAGGGAGGTCCTGAAAAGCATCGTCTGTTTAGAAGTGGATCCCACTTTGTCAAGTCTGAGAGCCACTGGAGTACACATATAGTTAAGTGTATCTCTCAAACCAGTAACTATAGGTCAGAGAGAGAAAATTGGCGGAGGAGGAGGAGGAGGAGGAAGAGGAAGAAGGAGAGACACAGCAGCAGCTCCCTCATCTCTCACTAGAAACACGGAGTGGCAATGCACAATCTGTGGTGCCAGATGGCTTCTGACAGCCAGAGACAGGAGAAAGGAGCCATCCAGAGAGATGGAGAGCAAAGCCAACTGGGCCTGGGATCACTCTGGATCATCCGGTTTTGCAGGAGCCAGCCACACGACAGTCGCAAAACTCACGGAGCAAAGTGAGGGATGAGCCACTGAATGGGGGCCACTCCAGGAAATCATGCCCCACTCAAAGGAAAAGGGGAGGGAGGCTCTGTGGCCCACAGTGCATGTTGTTCATGCCGAAGGTAAGTTCCTCCATGTCTGTCCCTGTTAATGTCACAGAAATCGTGGTAGGAATCCCAGGTGTATACTGACAGCCATTTCGTTGGTCAACGTTGCGTGAGGCCGTTGCAGCATCTAAGAAATCTCATAGTTATTGCAGGAAGGAAGAATAATGGTCTTTGCCACAGAACGGTTGGGGAAAGTGGGCCATGGGTTTGGATTGGCCCTGCAGTCTCCAGTGATGCTCCTGGGGCTTTCTGGTGGTTTCTCTGGGCCCTGGTCTTTCTGCCCTTTGCTTACAGGGAGCCTTCCCTCAGCACGCCTGATGAAACCCTTCAAGCTGAAGTGGCCGCAGGAGGGAGGGAGGGAGGGAGGAAGGAATTGTTGCCCTAAGTACAAACCGCCGAACCACACCGATACCTGTTGTTACTGAGGGAGCTCTACAGATTGCACCAGGCTGAGGTACTCCTCAGAAGTCGGATCTGCCCGCTGCATCTGGGCTCCTGAAGCCCAGCTCTCTTGCCCATGCTAACCAAGCCTTGCATTATTGCCGTGGCCTGGTCTTTGCGGCTTCTGGGGAAACTGCAGGTCCGTCTGGCTTGCCTGTGATCTAGCTGGTGGCTTTCAGCTCTTTGGCCCTTAATCGGATGCTGGCACAGCTGGAATTGCCCCCCCCCTTGGATCCTCACCATGAAGCTGGCAGAGAATAGAAGTGGGCATTTTTAACAGCTCTTCACATCCAGGGGCAGAAACTGCAGCCTCTCCCTCAGTCCAGTCTGAGATCCTTCCCACCTTTTGCCCTTCCTGTGTGCATTCCTTCAGCCCTGACTGGCTCCCATTTGGGCCTTCTGACCAGCCAGAGCAAGGGCCTGACTGGGTCTTCTAGCAGGATGGGTGTGCAACTATGGTTCAGCCGTTCTCCGTCCTGAGCACTACAAATCCATGCTGAACTATGACCGTGAGCAAATTTATATGTCCAATAGCTTCTGAAGATGTGTGCACACTCATACCCACTTATACCCAGAAGCTGATACCCAGAATTCAACTTTTTTGGTCTTAAAGGTGCCCCCACTGGACTCAGATTCTGTTCCAAAACATTTGCGCAAGTGTTTTGTGGCAGCTCCTCCAGGTTGCCTGCAGGCCCCCACAGAGGTCAAGAGAAGCCCAGGCCACTTCCATTTCTGAGGGTCCCCCCAGTAAATTAAAAAATTAAGAAGTGCAAAAACAATTATACAAAACTAGTGGTATTAATCTGGAAAAATCTAGTTTTCTTGCCATATCATGTTAAGCAGAGCAAGGCCTACGTGCTCCTTCTCCCTCTGCTGTTCCTGCTTCTGCCATAGCCAGGCCTCCGCAGCTGCTCTGGCAGACACCTCTGTGGAAACCAGACCACTGTCTGGGCAGGGACACCCAAAACCAGGGTGGCCGTCTTATCTCCCAGTGGCTGGCTGGCCAGCCCCATTGTTCTGGGAGGGGAGGGCCCCAGGCTCCGGGGGGGGGGGGGAATCCTGCCAAAAATGGGAGGCTGGGAAGGATAGTATTCCTGCGTCTGTGACGGTACCCAAATTAAGAGTTAACATCCAAAGTGTAAATTTGAGACCCCCCCCCAAGAATGTGAGGCCCAGGTCAAATGCCCCCCCCCCCAGGCCCTGGCTGCCAGGCCCTACTTGGTGGTGGGGGATACCCCCCAGCAAGTTCTCCTCACCAAAGCTCAGCTGGCTGGTGGGGGGAAATTGCCACCAAAACTGGGGGGGGGGGGGATCAGCCATGTCCAAGCATGCTGACATTGCTCCCTGTGTGCCCACAAGTGGCAGCATGGTGTGGTTAAACCAAACAGCCTTGCCCAAATGACAGAGCGACCCTGGCCATGGCTGACGCCACATCCGCTCCTTAGTGAGAGCCTCCAACCATCCAAGAATCCCCCCACCCCCAACAGCTGCACGGGGGGGCGGGGGGGGGCGGAGAGAGAGACACGACCTAGCAACCCTCTCTGAGGCATGGCTGCTCATGGGCGGCTGTGCAGTGGGTACTGATGCCACATGCCAGTGAAAACGTCACCAACCAGCTGGCAGTTTGGCCGCACCTTGTTGTGCCAAAGTGGTGCTGCTGTCGGGTGTGATGGCACAGCCACTTCCCTCCCTCCCGCCCCCTCCTCCCTGAGCTCCTGCAGGAACCCAACAAGGCCATATTTAATATGTACAAGGACTACAACCGGTTTGGTGTTTAATTGGCTCCAGACGCAACAGGCCATAGTTATCCAATTAGGGGGCCGTATACAAAGTGTCCTCTGTCCTGCTGTAGCTCAGAGGCTCACGGAAGCATTTAACTGCTAATAAACAAGGTGCTCGGCTTAATTTGAAAGGTTATTGCAATTTAATCAGATGAGGCTTTGGGAAGGGCTCTGCTCGGGAAGCTGTTAGCGACACCAGCCTGCGGAAACAGGAGGCAGCAGGGCACAGGCGGTGGGGAAGGCCTCGCCCGGAATCTGTCTCTGCTGCAGGCACCCGGAGCCCCGCAGGAGCCTCCGGCTGGCCGGCAGTGAGCTGCAGTGCAGCCCTCCGGGGCAAGGCAAGGAGCTGGCCCCACGCAGCTCAGCAGGAAGATAAGGCCGATCAGAGGAGACCACAGCCTTTTCCGATTAGCTTCCCTTTTTTCTGCCAGATGAAGGGCAGGGTGCCACTCCGAAGCTTGCTTCCAGCATCTTGGATGTCAGCTGCTCTGGCATGAAAACATATCAGCCCCACGTATTCTAGGATTTTTTCAAAGGCTTCCGAATTTCACACTCCCCTCTCCCCGTGAATCTTGGCTAGAATCCTTTGTCCTCAAGGGCTGAAGCTGAGTGCATTAAAGCCACACAAGAGCAAGCGGAGCCATGTGGCCCCGGAAGGTTTGGCAGTCTGGGGGGGGGGGGGCGGGGGCGTGCCCCTTCCTCCTCACCAGGAAGTTAAGGGGCCCGTCAGAATCAGGCTCTGCATTGGCCCTTGGCCCTGGACTCCCAGGAGCTTGGAGATTTCACCGGGGGGGGGGGGGGAGCCGGAAACACCACCCACCCCAGTCACGGGCCTCCTCCCGTCCTGGCAGCAGCTTCAGAGAGCCAACCCGGTTTGACCCCACCACAGCATCTGTCAGGAGTGGAACTCGGAAGCGCCACAAAGCACGTTTGGGTTTGTCCCACCGTGGAGACAGCAGGGCAGGCAGAAGCCCCAAACAAACAAGTCTAACTAAATTCTTTGGCAATTATACAGACAAACAAATCACTTTCCCCCAAATTGCTTCTTTGGGGAATTACAGCTCCTGGAAATGAAACGCAAACAGATTATTAAAAAAGAGATTCCCGTCGGGAGAGAAACAGTATTTACAAGAGAAGATGTGCCTAGCTGGACTTCTAATTGCTGTTCATTATCTCGTATTGATTTAATTAGCCGCTGCTCCCAGGTCTAAATTGCCTGCTGTCCTCAGCAGGGATTTAGGAGCTGGGGTGTTTGAACTGACCTGGCAGGGGAGCAAAATGAGTCCCCCCCTCCATTTGCATACCACACCAGGTCACCTAATGGGGGTGTCATTATGGGGGGCTCAGAGGAGGAGTGAAAGAGAGCCACGAAGCATTGGGGAGGGAGGGATTCTCTTTTCCGTTTAAGTGGGGGTGGGTGCTGTTGCTGCTGCTGCTGCAAGGAGCTAATTAGCAGGAGTAATTATTCTGTAAGTCTTCATGGTGCAGGATTAGAATGGTTTGGTGGAGGAGAAAAAGAGATGGCCTGCAAAGAGGGGGGCTGCTTGCAAAAGCGGGAAGAGGGAGACTCCAAGGCCTCCGTCAGTTTCCTATGAAAATCCAGCCCCCCTCTTGGCAGTTAGCTTGCCACTGAGAACGCTGGTTTCTAAATGAAAGGCGAGTGGTGGGAGGGTTGCATGGGGAGGGGGAATGATGCTGAATAATGTAGGAGCCAGCTTGGAAGGAGGAAGAGAGGGACATCCAGGGGCTCCAAAAGCCCCCCTTTACTCCTGTGCCCTGGTCTACCTCCTGCCCCCCCATTTTCTTTGGGGCAGGGTATGCTTGGGTGGTTCTGAGCCAAAGTCAGGGTTTCTGCTCTAAGCTCCCTTCCTTGGGGGGGGGGGGGGGAGTAGTGCTGGCTGTAGTCAGGGGCTAAAGGAGGAAGGGGGGCAAGTCCCAGACTGGCCCCTCATTTTGTGCTGCAGCAGCCATGCCAGCTCCAGGGCCAGTTCTGGAGGGCACCTATGGGCAAGGGGACGGGGCCATAGCTCAGTGGCAGAGCTCTGCGTGGCATGTGGAAGGAGGCCCCACATTCCATCCCTAGTGGCATCTCCAGTTAAAAAGGACCAGGCAGGAGGTGACGGGAAAGACCTCTCTCCACCTGAGACCCTGGAGAGCAGCTGCCAGTCTGAGTGGACGATACTGACCTTGAGGGACCAAAGGTCTGGTTCAGTACAGGGTAGCTTCATGTGTGTTCATAGCTGTTTCACTTCATGTGTGTTCAAGTGATGTTTCATGCCAGTCCTCTCTTGGGGGAACAAGGGTCAGCCTCCTGGAAGGGCTGCATCCGCCTTGGCTGCGCCCTCCTCCCGGGGAACCTTCTGCATGTCTGAAGAAGCCCTCCCTTGCATGCAAAGCCCCTCACATCACCTCCCACATCTGATTAAACCATCTCAGTTTTGCAAACCGGTCCCATTTGCATGTAATTGCTGAGCTTGCATCAAATTACTCTCCTTTTGCTAGCTGGAGGGGAGAGCAAAGAGCTGTGCGTCCCAGTCCCAACTGCTGCAGCCGAGCTTTCCGGTTACATTTTAATTTAATTTTTTTTTTGAAGTGGGATACAAAAGGGGGAAAGGGAAAGTGTAAATTCATCAAAAGTTATCAAATATCATGAATAGTTGCATATAACAAGTAGAATGTACTGTATGAATAAAGACACATTGATCATATACAGAAGCAGCAAATCTGCAGCCGTGTTTTCTAGTCACCGAGTTTAAGTTCAGCTCCGTAGCCAGAAGGGCCAGGACAGCCCCGCCCTCCCCACTTCTCACCCCCTGGATTCTGCCCTGGTGGGGAGGGCTGCAGAGGGGAGTCCTCACAGCCTTGGGAGCAGACCATCGCCCGGAAAGCTCCAGAAGGGAAGGAGAGCAGGACGGTCGCCTGGAGGGCAGCCTTGGGACACAATCCTGCACAAGTGTCATTGGAATGAACAGGATTTAGGACCATCCCTTTCCATTGGGCCCCAAAGGGGGGATTTGGCAGCCGACCTGGAAATCCAGCCCACTGACAAACTGACTCTGAAGAGGTCTGAAATGCATTGCTGAAGGACCCTTTTAATGCACCCTTCAGATCCATGTTGGGGCCTGATCCACAGGGAAGGGCTGTGGTGGGATTCTTGGCTGGACAGCAGCACTTTAGGAAACCGACAAGACTGCTGGGCTTGGACTCTTGAAAACACATTAACCCCCCCCCCTCACTGGGCTCTAAGGTGCGGCTGCAGACGCTTTCTCTCAACAGGCTTCCTCTCTGCCATGGAGATCGTGGAACTGTCGCCACCTGCGACTTCCAGACATTGGCAGAACCACAACAGAAGGTGAATCTTCAGCATCAGCCCAGAGAAGCCTGTCCCCTGCTCTTTGACTCTGCATCCCAGCAGCCACACTCTCCGGTCTGTTCCCCAGAGGCTCCGGAGGCACACACACACACACACCCAGGAGCGGCAACCTGTAATTTCCCTTTATAAGAACATAGGAAAAGCCAATGTTGGATCAGGCCAGTGGCCCATCCAGTCCAACACTCTGTGTCACACAGTGGCCAAAAACACCAGGTGCCCTCAGGAAGGTCCACCAGTGGGGCCAGGACACTAGAAGCCCTCCCACTGTTGCCCCCCCCTGCACCAAGAATACAGAGCATCCCTTGCCCCAGATTGAGGGGTTCCTCTCTATACTTTGTGGCTAACAGCCACTGATGGACTTCTGCTCCATAGGTTTATCTAGTTCCCTCTTGAAGCCGTCCATGCTTGTAGCTGCCACCACCTCCTGTGGCAATGAATTCCATGTGTTAATCACTCTTTGGGTGGAGAAGGACTTCCTTTTATCTGTTCTAACCCGACTGCTCAGCAATTTCATTGAGTGCCCACAAGGAGTTCTTATATGGTGAAAAAGGGAGAAAAGGACTTCTTTCTCTACTTGCTCTATCCCATGCATAATCTTACAAACCTCAATCATGTCACCCCTCAGCCATCGTTTCTCCAAGCTAAAGAGCCCCAAGCGCTTCAACCTTTCTTCATAGGAAAAGTGTTCCAACCCTTTTATCATTTTAGTTGCCCTTTTCTGCACTTTTTGCAATGCTATAATATCTTTTTTGAGGTGTGGTGACCAGAACTTTACACAGTACTACAAATGAGGTCGCACCATCGATTTATACAGGGGCATCATGATACTGGCTGATTTGTCTTCAGTTCCTTTCCTAATAACCCCCAGCATAGCGTTGGCCCTCTTCATGGCAGTCACACACTGTCTTGACATTTTCATTGAGTTATCTACTACAACTCCAAGATCTCTCTCTTGGTCAGTCTCCGCCAGTTCGGACCCCATCAACATGTATTTATAGTTAGAATTTTTGGCTCCAATGTGCATCACTTTGCACTTGGCCACATTAAACCCCATTTGCCACGTTGATGCCCACTCACCCATCCTCGACAGATCCCTTTGGAGTGCCTCACAATCCTCCCTGGTTCTCACCACCCTGAACAACTTTGTGTCATCGGCAAATTTAGCCACTTCACTGCCTACTCCCAACTCCAAATCATTAATAAACAAGTTAAAAAGCATCGGATCGAGTACTGATCCCTGTGGTACCCCACTGTTTACCTCCCTCCACTAGGGAAATTGCCTGTTTATACTCACTCTCTGTTTCCTTTTAATTAGCTAGTTTTTGATCCACAAAAGGACTTGTCCTTTTATCCCATGACTATTGAGCTTACTTAGGAGCCTTTGATGAGGAACTTTATCAAAAGCTTTCTGGAAGTCAAGGTAAACAACATTTATTGGGTCCCCCTTGTCCACATGTTTGTTTATTCCCTCAAAGAACACTAACAGGTTAGTGAGACAAGATCTTCCCTTACAGAACCCATGCTGAGTCTGCCTCAATAGTTTTTGTTCATCAATGTGCCTACTAATTTTTTCCTTAATAACAGTTTCCACCAACTTACCCAGTATCAACATCAGACTGACTGGCCTGTAATTTCCTGGATCTCCTCTGGAACCCTTTTAAAAGATGGGAGTGACATTCGCTACCTTCCAGTCCTCAGGAATGGAGGCAGATTTTAAGGAAAGATGACATATTTCCAGACAGCCAGTTGCCAGGAAACTATGGCAGCAACAGCAGCAGCAGTGACAGCAACCTTTTCCTCACTGTCAGCCTGCAAGGATTGATCAGGGCTTCAGGATCCCATCTCAGAGGCAGGCTGCCCCTGCCCCAGAGGTGACTGGGTGCCCTCAGGCTGGCAGGTGGGGGCTGAAATCAGCCAGGATCACTGCAAGAGGCCAGACAGAAGAAGAAGAGATTGGATTTATACTACCCAAAGGAGTCTCGGAGCGGCTTACAACCTCCTTTCCCTTCCCCTCCCCACAACAGACACCGTGTGAGGTAGGTGGGGCTGAGAGAGCTCTTTCCCAAGCTGTCCTTGAGGGAACAGCTGGTACAGAGCTATGGCTTGCCCAAGGTCATCCAGCCAGGTGCAAGTGGAGGAGTGGGGAATCAAACCCGGTTCTCCCAGATTAGAGTCCGCGCACTTCACCACTACACCAAACTGGCTCAGAGAGGCACTGGGGGTGGGGGCTGTCAGGGTCTCTGCAGCACCACGGCGTGGCAAGTGTCTGGTTCAGCCATGGAACATGGCTCCACATAGACCCCTATCTCCTCCTGGTCAGTGATGCTCCTGGTATGGGGGCATGGCATCCTTCTGTCCCAGGGGAACAGGAGCACCAAACAACATGGCAGGGAGGGACGTGCAGAAATGCTGCAGGTTGCAGAGACAAACGAGTGCCCTGGCTGCAGAGTGGCCACCTTTCTTCTCCCCGGTGAGAGATCAGGGGGTTGTGCAGGGGGTTGGACTAGATGACCCTCAAGGTCCCTTCTAACTCCATGGTTCTATAATTCTACATCCCACACAAAGATGGATTATAGGCCATAAGGAACATGATTTCTGACAACACCACAGCTGACTTTGCCACCAAACTGTCCCACAACCACTTCAGATCTGGGGACAACATCTTCCTCCAGATCAATGGTACAGCCATGGGCATTTGCATGGCCTCACAATTTGCTAACATCTTTATAGCTGACTTGGAGCAATGCTGCCTCAACTGCCACCCACTCATGCCTCTCTTATACCTGTGACACACTGATGACATCTTTATTGTCTGGACACATGGTAAAGAACCCCTGGACATATTCCACCAGGCATTCAATGACTTTCACCCCACCATCAACCTGACAATGAACCAATCCATGCAAGAAATATATTTTCTGGACACTACTATAAAAATACACAATGGACACATAGACACCACCTTTTACCGGAAACCTACTGACTGACAAACATACCCACATGCCTCCAGCTACCATCCTAAACATACCAAATGATCCAGTGTGGGGCAGCGGGGCCCTTGGATGACCAGGGGGTAAAAAGTGTACTGAAGGATGACAGGGAAATGGCTGAGAAGCTGAATGCATTTTTTGCCTCTGTCTTCACTGTGGAAGATGAGAAGTGCCTGCCCACTCCAGAACCGCTGATTTCAGGAGGGGTGTTGAAAGACCTGAGTCAGACTGAGGTGACGAGAGAGGAGGTCCTACGTCTGACAGACAACTTAAAAACTGATAAATCACCAGGCCTGGATGGCATACATCCATCCGAGAGTTCTGAAAGAACTCAAATGTGAACTTGTGGATCTCCTGACAAAAATAATCAATCTTTCCTTAAACTCTGCCTCCATTCCTGAGGACTGGAAGGTAGCGAATGTCACTTCTATCTTTAAAAAGGGTTCCAGAGGAGATCCAGGAAATTATAGGTCAGTCAGTCTGACGTCGATACCGGGTAAGTTGGTGGAAACTGTTATTAAGGGAAAAAATTAGTAGGCACATTGATGGAACAAAATCTACTGAGGAAGATTCAGCATGGTTTCTGTAAGGGAAGATCTTGTCTCACTAACCTGTTAGGGTTCTTTGAGGGAGTGAACAAACATGTGGACAAGGGGGACCCTATAGATGTTGTTTACCTTGACTTCCAGAAAGCTTTTGATAAAGTTCCTCATCAAAGGCTCCTAAGTAAGCTCAATAGTCATGGGATAAAAGGACAAGTCCTTTTGTGGATCAAAAACTGGCTAATTAAAAGGGAACAGAGAGTGAGTATAAATGGGCAATTTTCTCAGTGGAGGGAGGTAAGCAGTGGGGTACAGCAGGGATCAGTATTCGGTCCAATGCTTTTTAACTCGTAACACCTGCCAGTTCGGACCCCATCAATGTGTATTTATAGTTAGAATTTTTGGCTCCAATGTGCATCACTTTGCACTTGGCCACATTAAACCCCATTTGCCACATTGATGCCTACTCAATCCTGCCTGGTTCTCACCGCCCTGAACAACTTAGTGTCTTCTGCAAGCTTAGCCACTTCACTGCTTACCCCCAACTCCAAATCATTAATGAACAAGTTAAAAAGCACCAGACCCAGTACCAAGCCCTGCGGTACCCCAATGCTTACCACCCTCCACTGTGAAAACTGCCCATTCATACTCATTCTCTGTTTCCTTTTAATTAGCCAGTTTTTGATCCACAAAATGACTTGTCCTCTTATCCCATGACTGCTGAGTTTACTTAGGAGCCTCTGATGAGGAACTTTATCAAAGGTAAACAACATCTATTGGATCCCCCTGGCCCATATGTTTGTTCACCCCCTCAAAGAATTCCAACAGGTTAGTGAGACAAGATCTTCCCTTCCAGAATCTGTGCTGATTCCTCCTCAAGAGATTTTGTTCATCCTAATGCCTACTAATTTGATTTTGAATAATGGATCTCACCATCTTACCCAGTACAGGCGTTAGACAGACTGGGCTGTAACCCTTCTACCCCCATCCTTCCGATATAATTTATATCCAGGAATCACTGTATCCCACTGATTTTCCTCATCCCACCAAGTTTCTGAAATAGCCACAATATCCAAGTTCTCTTCTGACGCTAAGCATTCCAGCTCCCCCATTTTACCTCGGATACTTCTAGCATTTATATATAGAATCATAGAGTTGGAAGGGACCTCCAGGATCATCTAGTCCAACCCCCTGTACAATGCAGGGAATTCACAAAATCCTCCCCCTCCCACACCCCCAGTGACCGCTGTTCCATGCCCAGAAGATGACAAAAAACCTCTAGGATCTCTAGCCAAACTGGCCTGCAGAAAAATTGCTTCCTGATCCTAAAGTGGCGATCACCATTTCCCTGGGCATGTAAGAAAGGGCCACAAGAACTAAGCACTGATGCAACCCTTCCTGCCCTCCCTCTCAGGATCTGCCTGAATCCACATGTTAGGCCTGCAACCTTCCTCCTGCAGCCTCTAGAACTTGCCTGGCAGCCAGTAATATCTGTCACCCTCTCAGTGGTCAGCCTTAATCAATTTCCCTGTAGCACAGTAAAAGCTACCCCTTCATCCCATAGAGGCAAGCCATCCTGAACCACAGACATTTCATCTCCTGATGGCTTTCCCCCAGGATTTAGTTTAGAAACTGCTCTGCCACCTTTTTGATTTTAAGTGCCAGCCGCCTGGTTCCTTCTCAGGAAAAGTGGATGTTGTCTCTTTTGTACAGGTCCTGCTGGTACCAAAAAGCATCCCAGTGCCTAACAAACTCAAACCCTTCCTCCCAACACCATCATCTCATCCACACACTGAGACTCCTAATTTGTGCCTGCCTATCTGGTCCTGTGTGTGGAACAGGCAGCACTTCTGAGAAAGTTACTTTGGAGGTCCTGGCCTTGAGTCTCCTGCCCAGCAGCCTACATTTTCCCTCCAAGACCACACAACTACATTTCCCACACTGTTGGTGCCAACATGTACCATGACCACTGGTCCCTCCCCAGCACTATCTACCACCCTATCTAGACCACACGTAATGTCTGCTACCTTTGCACCAGGCAAGCAAGTCACCATGTGATCAGTACATGGGTTCATCCCCCATCTATCTACATGCCTAAGGATCGAAACACCATCTACCGAGAACGCCCCTCCGTCCCTGCCCAGGTATGGTTCCTTGGTATGAAATAATACCTGCTACCAACTGTAGAAGTGGTCCCTTCTGAGGAAACACTCCCCCTTTCATCAGCATAGTACCCTGTTTCCCCTTGACCTTCACACTCCCTGACAGTGGCCGTGCTGCCATTCTTAGAGTGGGACACATCTAACAAGTCCCTGAGAGTCTTATCTGTGTGCATAACTGACTGTCTCTACTTCTCCAGGTAATCCATCCTGGCCTTGAGGGTGAAAACTCGTTTCCTGAGAACCAGGAGCTCCTTTGCGCAGAGCACGCACCCGTGACTTCTGCCCAGTTGGCAGATAGTCATTCATGTGACACTCAGTACAATACACTGGATAGCCCCCAACCCCCTGCTGGCATTCTACCTTCACAATTGTTGTTTGTTTTAATTTCCCCTTTTATACACTTTCTGTTTATGTGGATTTGTTAGTGGAAAGTATGCTTGCCCAACTAGGGACATGAAGAGACTAGTGCCCTGGCTTCCTCACTCCACGGCTGAACTCGCACGTCTGCGAAACTCATCTGTTTATTCCCTCGTTCCAGACACTTTGTCACTGGAGTCGAAACACTTCAGCACTGGAGCATGGCCTGCTACCAGGAACCCTAAGTAAATAGCTTGCATGGACACAGAGTTTGCATGGATACAGCAACCCGAACAAAGTTTACTCCTGCTGCAAGGAGTTTTTATCATATCTGTCTCCCCTCCCACTGACCCTGTCATGCCAGGTCAAAGAGGCATTTCCTGGAGATCTCCAGGAATCTCCTTCCTGAAGACTATCTAGTGTTTCATTCCTCTGAATCTCTGTTTCCTGCTTGGGGAAGGGAGGAGAAGGGGGAAGCCTGACCATCCCGTTGTCCACACCCATTAGCATTTGTGTGAAGGTGAGACTGCAGAGCAATTGCACTGACCCCCCCACCCCACCCCTTCTGCCTGTTCCCTGCGGGGGGGGGGGAAGGGGGGTGATTAAAATGCAAAGAGGAGGTTTTACTCTGCTCATTGTAAACCTCCCAGAAAAAAAATGTATTTCTTCACAAAGATCCATGGGGTGGGGGATCTACTCAAATGGTTCAGCTGTGGGAACTGATGGCTGCAAATGGATTCTTGAGACCTTTGAAGGGGGGGGTTTCCTAGTGCAGACTCAACTGGCAGCTGTACCACAGAACTAGCTGGCCTCTGATCCCAGGAGGCCTCCTGTGCCACAGACTTGATTGTTTCTCCATGCCCCCTCCTATATGCATCTGTTCATGTAGAAGAACCTGGGCTACAACTAGAGCAATGGTGGAAGATTTGCGTGGAGGAAGATGACCCAGTATGGGGCAGTGCTCATTTCAGAGTTCACTCTGGGGCTGTGGCCAAACACCTGCCTCCTGCCATTGTTGCATCTGCACCCAGCTCTGCTGCACAGCGTAGGGAGGGACCTTGGACGTCTGGGTCCAGATCGGAAAAAGCAGCTGAGCCCTCTGCGGCTTGTTGCTGAGCACTTGGGCGGCGCCATCCTAAGCAGTTCCGTGGAGAATCCCACTCTTAGCATTGCACAGAAAATCTTTCACACTCAGTCTGACTTGGACTCCCCATTGGCTACAGCCATGCCACATGAAGTGTTGCTGGGGACTTAGTCCGTCAGGTTCCTATGGATGCCTTTCACTGCAGCAGCCAGAGGAGACAGACAAGATCCTCGGAAGAGGTGAGGCCTAGTGTTGACTCCCTGGAGTCCTGCCCTTCATGCCTGGGAAAAACTGGGCACAAAAAGGCAATCACAGTTAAAGAACCGGTACTGCAAACCAGCCTACCAGTGATGTATGACACTATAATAAACTTCAATAAAGAATTACTTAAACATGAATGTTTTATGGCTTCTTTGTATATTTACGTACTATACATTATCAAAATTCATATGAGAAGAATAGCAATGGTCCTTAACAAACCACAAGGTCATAGAAATACTATGGTCCAAAGATGAAAGACCTACGATTTCTGCCACAGTCCCAAGATCAAAGATGCAAGATGCAAAGTTGCTCACGTGTCAGGCAGTGCACAAACCCGCCCAGTTGGATCCCTGCAAGGACCTTCAGCATCTCACTGTACTCAGCTGCCAAGCCTGTGAGTCACCATGCGGGGACAAGGCCAACACCCATCGTCCCCCTCCTCTCCCCCCGCCACAGTTGGCAGAGAGGGGGCTCCTGAACTCTGCCAGCCATCCTTCTCAGGCCTCCTTCTCTTCCCTCCTTCTCAGCGTGTTTAACAGAGTTGGAACAGAACAGCAGCCAAGCATGCTTCAGCTTGGGGTGCCACCCAAAATGTCTCTCAACCTGAAATGAAGAATGCATTGGTAGGTATGGGGGGGGGGCGGGACTGCTCAGACTGGTGCCCTTTTGCTTGAGCGTTTCAGACTCTCCAACTAAACTTCAGCTTCATGGGCAGCTTTTTTTTCTCTCGTGGCAAAGCAACTGACCCACTTTGGTTTTTTATGGGGAAAGTTTAATGGCGATCCACTTGAGCCACAGCTTGTGCTTTTACCACCAGGCTGGGCCCATAGCCCTTGGGCCTCTGCCACTGAGGGTCCCTTCGGCTCCAGGGCTGCCCTCTGAGCCCAAGGCGTGGAGCGTCTTTCCCACCTCTGCCAGTTCTGTGTCATTACCAAAAGTCCCTCGGTGCCTGTCCTCGTGGGCAAGCAGTTGTTTCATAGGTTAAACACAACCAACACATCAGAACACCCTTTATGGCATTGGGGGGGCGGGGGGAAGAAAAAAAGTTTGAGCTTTATGCAAATTGGCCTGTTAAATAAAGAATATTCCAAGGTAAAATAATTATGCAGCACAGTTTCCTCTCCGCAGAAGGTGCCAGAATTTATTTCCCTGATGCCAATTATCTGCTTGTTAGCGCTGACATTATCACAGGCGCTACACCAAAGTGGGACCCTTTGTGGAAGAGCCCCACTCTGTCCTACAGTAATCCCCCTCCCCCTCTATTTACAACTCTGGGTAATAAATGTCATTTCTAAAATGTTAAGCTATTTGATATTTAATCTATCATTACTTCACTGACTGTGCCTCCATAAAGTAGGCAGGAAGGGACAAGAACAAAATGGGGGAAGGCCCACCGCCACTGGGGGGAGGCACAGAGGAGATTCGGAGCAGAGAGGCAGTTTGGCGCTGGTCCATTCCCCCGCTGGCTGGCCAAGAGGGCTCCCCTTCCCTTCCAGCCCCAGTCTGGAGGAACACCAGGCAGGGAGGATAAAGAGCGGCTGGGGAGCCCTCCCCCCCCCATCAACAGTAATTGCTCTCTCTAACAAGGATGAAGCCATTTACATTTACCTAATTAAACATCACAGCCCCCTCATGGGCCATTCCGCCTTCCTTGTTTGTGTCAGACAGAAGCCCGTTTTGGTTCTCAAGCTGGGGATCCAAGTTGGGGGTGGTGAGCCGGGGCCGCCTCCCTGACCAGTCGAGGGACACAAAACCCACCACGGCAGCTGAAGACACTAAGGCCACCTCGTCAGGAAGAAATAATTTGGTCTTTGCCATTTGTAGACTTGCTCAGTTGGACAGAACTAGGAGAAGGTTTGATTTGGCTGATTACTCTGGGGCCAGCCCGCTTGCTGGGCAGCTGGGAGCCTGTCGGCCTCCTTGTGGACTCTGGGCACCACAAAACACAACCTCTCTCTCTCTCTCTCTCTCTCTCTCTCTCTCTCTGTGTGTGTGTGTATGTGTTTCCCTCAAAATTGGCTTGGTGTGCATGGCATTTCCTATGCTCGACCATGGTGCCATCAGCAGGGTAGCGCACGTGCCACAGTTTTACAAAAGCACCCCTGAGGTGAATCAGGTCTCTGACGCAGCCATCAAGTGCTGAGGGCCCTTGGCAGAGGTGAAAAGGGGCCTCTGACCATTCTTCATCGGAAGGACTCCCTCCCTGGGCTGACCATTAGGCCATTTTGCTCATCCAGATGTTTGTGCTCACCAAGGATTCCTTCTCGATGAGTTCTGAAGGAGCTGTTCCAGAGCCAGTTACGCATGTCCCCCGCTACGGTTGGTTCCACATGGGGGTGGTTCCATTTTTCTCTCCTTGCTGCTGTGAACACAAAGGAATTCCCAGCGACAAGAAGAGAAGAAGAAGGAGGAGAAATTGGATCTATACCCCACCCTTCACTCGGAGTCTCAGAGCGGCTTACGAACTCCTTTCCCTTCCCCTCCCCACAACAGACACCCTGTGAGGTAGGTGGTGCTGAGAGAGCTCTGAGACAACTGTCCTTGAGAGAACAGCTGGTACCGAGCTATGGCTTGCCCAAGGTCATCCAGCAGCTTCAAGTGGAGGAGTGGGTAATCAAACCTGGTTCTCACAGATTAGAGTCCGTGCATTTAGCCACTACACCAAACTGGCTCTCCACAGATTTTTTCTGTACTTTCCTGTCCTGGCCATGGTTTGCCCTACACTACACTAGAGATGTAAAATTTCCAAAAATATTGAAGTTACCGGGGGGGGGGGGGGGGGGGCTGCTTTTTTGAGATTGGGGGGGCACAGAAATGTGGGTGGGAAATTGAAACACAAGCAGTACTTCTTACCAAACCTAAACTGATTGAGCAACATAAAACACATCATTTATATCCGCCTGTAAAATTGTACTGTTTATCATCATTTCCCATGAGAAAAATTGCCAAGTACACATGAGGCTTCCTCACCATGTGCCAGAGCCTCAGTCCCTCAGGGCCAGCTCTTCCACTGAGCCACGGCCCCTTCAGGACACAAAGGTGTGAAGCAGCCGTCTACTGAGCCAGACCATTGGTTCACTGAGGTCAGCGCTGTCTACTCAGAATGGCAGCCGCTTTCCAGGGCCTTAGGCAGAGGTCTTTCATGTCACCTACTACCTGATTGCTTTAACTATAATAAACAATAATTATCATGTGGCATTGTATATAGTATAGCCAGGAAATCCAAAGATTGTTTGGTAAGTTCTACCTCCTTTAGTGTGGTGAGCTAGACTTATTTTTTGGGCTGAGAAAGCTCTGAAAGAGCTGTGACTGACCCAAGGTCACCCAGCTGGCTTCATGTGAAGGCATGGGGAATCAAACCCTGTTCTCCAGATTAGAGTCCGTTGCTCTTAACCACTACACCACGCTGTCTCTCCCCTTTAACTATAAATACTGGTGATCAAACCTGGGACCTCCTGTATACCACGGAGGGGCTCTTCCACTGAGCCAGGGCCCCTCCCTTGGCAGATCCAGTACCTGAGTCGCAATCTACTGCGCCCCAGGCTACCATGGCATGGAGCCCCCTTTTGCCACCTGAGAAGCAGGGAAATACAAAGTCCAAGGCAGACCACAAACTGTGTAGTCAACAGAGGCCGCCAGTGGGTCATTTGGAGACAGACTTCCACACTGAGTCAGGACCGGCTGCCGCCCACATTGCCTGGGCCACTTTCCCCCTTTCCCCCTTCCTCGCTGGCTGTTGGGATGAAAGGCCTTGTGCGCCTGAGGTGTTCAGGTGACATGGATGCTCTTGCTCTTGGTGCTGATCAGCTGCCACATGAAAAGGCTTCTGCCTGTGACTGCCCAGGCTGGAGCGGAGAGCAAGGCTCTTCTCCAACACTCAGCCAGAGTGGTCTTCATGCGCTCATCCAGATGATTGTATCAACCCATCCACACATCAGTCACATCAACTTGCCGTGGGGGCAAGCATCACATGGGGATGTGCCAAAACGTTTTGTCTGGCCATTTTCCATTTACCGTTGTTTTCCATTGTTTCATTTCCACTAGGCGTGTTTTGTCCCCAAGGCACTGTTCCTCCATGGTCTTGCCGCATGGACTGCAACCAGAGCAGCTGCTCCAGCCAGGGTGGGGTGGGGTGGGATGGGAAGAAAACCACTCTCCGGGCTCCTGCCGGCACCTTCGGTTCTGTTCTGGGTGCTTCGGAGGCAGTGTGGCTGTTGCACCCGACCCACGCCCTCCTCTGGGTGCCCTCTCCCCTTCTTTGCCAGCTGCTCCTGCCCGGCTCAGGTGCAGCCATCCTGGGAGAGCTGGTGGGGGGTCAGATCAAGAGGAGGAGCGACATAAGGAAGGCACGAAGAGCTCTATGCAACCAGCATCTCCCCAGCACCACCTCCTCATGGTTTTTGTGTCCTACGTGAATGGAAGACACCTGCCTTGGTGGGACACAGTTTTCCACTCATCCAGGAATGACTGCATCCTGCTAGCGGTGCCCCAGTGCGCATGAGAATGCCATTGGCGTAGAAGGGAGCAAAGATGCCTACAAACCAAAGAGGCCAGATTCCAGAACAAAGCATCACAATCCGCAGAGTCCGTGTGGCACTTCAGAGCCCGGTCATGCAGAGGGGAGCTGGTCGTGTCTGCAAATGGGGGGACCCCTTTGGCCACCTGGATGGGGAGGACTGTTGATGAGACTGGCAGGCAGGAGGGTGGCAGCCCCAAAGGAGGACTGGGCCCCCCACCCTCAGCCACAGGTTGGCCCTGCGAGACCAGGCAGCGGGGAGGAGCTTTGTGTCAGGACTGGCTGCAGGCTGGCCCTCTGAGGTCACCAGAGGAAGCGCCTGGGGTGAGGTGGGAGCTCCCTTCTGTGATCAGCAGCCCCAGTTTACCAAGGAGCTGCCAGCCAGCCAGCCAGCCAGCGTCCCTCCTGATGCGTGACCTCTTGCCCAGCACTGGCCAGCAACATCCTCCCAAAATGAAAGCGACCCGCTTGTTTTCCCTGTGCCAAAACAAAGCAGCCCTGGTTCTTCCATTCTTGTCGATTTCTGCCTGACAAGGTAAAGACTCAGAAAAAATATCCTAAACGCAACACTCACATTATGCATGTTAATTGTCATTCTTTTGCACTGGGGAAGAATTTACTCTTCCCCTGCCTTGCACCCACCCTCGTAAGAGGCCTGTTCACACACTGCTGCACAGAGGCACACAGGAGGGACTGTACTCAACAAGGCGCTGCAGCCAATTCCCGCTTCTCGGCAAGTGAGCTTGTATGATGCACCGCCTCCCCTGTTATGGTTTCATTTGTCCCATTCCCATTTTACATTCCCAGCCTTAAGCCAAGGCATCCAGAGGGGGAAATTCCAGGTGAGTTACTTTGCGGCCGAAAAATAAAGCCAAAGTCCAGGGCTACATGCCAAAATATGTTCCAGCAAGTCCAGCCTTGCATGAATCATCATCATCAACATCTGATAATGTACAGGCTGTACCACAAAAGCTGGAATACATGTCTTTAAGGTCTCTCCCCCCCCCCCCCCCGGACACTGGTTCTATTTGGCTTAACTGCTGGCACTAAAAATTGCCAGGCGAAAGACAGAAAGACTGAGGCAAGAGGGAGTTGCTGAGGCCCCTTGCCCTGGGAACTCTGCAGAGAGCAGCCCTCAAGCACAGGAGGGGCTCCAAATCTCCAGCTAGGACTCTTCAGTGATAGAAGTCAAGTCCAGAGGCAATTCTCGGCAGCCTTTTGGCTCGGCCTGCTCCCCCCACCCCTGCAGAAACTCCGCCACACCCTGGCAGCTCCAAAGACAGGAGGCTCCTCTCTGGGGAGGCCCCAAACAGGACCAGATTAAATAAACAAACCGGGGTGATTCCAGCAGATTTACCGACACTTCCACCCAGCTCGCTGATTCGACCCATTATAGATTTATCGCTTTGCATTAACCTCATGAGCGCTCATAAAGTTCACTAAGATAATGTGGGCAGGAGGGAGGAGGGGCTTTTATGAATGAGTAATAATTACAAAAGGCAGAAAGTACTGGGCGGGTCTGTTTGTTAGTGAGGGAGGGGGTGCACGAGGGAGGGAGTGCAGAGTCTTCATGGAAGCATGAAACTCCCCCCCCCCCCTCGCCCAAATGAACACTTGGAGCAGGTTTGTGCACTGTTTCACCCTCCCTTGGAGGTTGTCTGTAGTACTTGGGGAGCCAGCTGTAGTGTGGTGGTGAAGAGCAGTGGACTCTCATCTGGAGAACGGGGTTTGATTCCCTACTCCTCCTCCTCGACATGAAGCCAGCTGGGTGGTGCTGGGCCAGTCACAGTTGTTTCAGAGCTCTCTCAGCCCCTAAAAACAAGTCTAGCTTGCCACCAGCACAGTGCTAAGAGCTAGAACTTGTGGCTGTCTTCTGGCTATTCTATACACAATGCCACATGATAATTATTGTTATCGTAGAACTGGGGGGGGGGGGGGGCGACATCAGAGCCAAGCCAGGCTTGGAGAGAGGACAAGGCTTCTCAAGTTTGGCCCAGCCCCAAAGACAAGAGCTGTTCAGCTGCTGCTGGAGGGGAAGTACTCCCCCCCCGCACTTTGCAGACTAGCTGAAGGCAAGGCTGCTTCCAAGGAGCTGGCCCTGGAGAGCTTCGTTGGCAGCCAATCTTGGCCTCCTCGAGGCAGGAGTCTCCTTGCTTGCTCCTTAAAGATGACCTACAGTGGAGTAAAAGAAGTGGGACTGAACGCTTGTTGGTCTTTAAGGTGTCCCTCGACTCTCACTTGCTGTTCCTCTGGAGCTGCAACGTCCCTCTGGAAGGAACACCCAGGGCACTCCCAGGGCTGGGATCAGAGAAACGCTTCAGTTGCACAGTGGGGAAAATGCTCACAGATTTCCCTGATGAATGGCAGGAAAGATGGGTGCGCACACAGCTCTTGCAAGCCGGGGTCAGCAGCAGCAGCAGCAGCCCTCCTGTCCTGTCTCCAGCAGAAGGCCCCGGAGGCTGCCTGGGTTTCCTCAAGAGCAAGGAGCTGCACATCAGCTGGAGTCTGGTGCCCTCAAGGTGACGCCAAGATCAGGGTCTCGGTCTGCTGGGCTTGCCAGGGCTTGGTTCTTCGGGGGGGAGCTGAGGAGTTCAGCCAAGTGAACTGGTTGAGCCAGATCTGCTCAACCAGCAGCAGCCGCTCTCTGTGTTGTTGGCCACAACTCCCCTGCAGTGTTAATGACCAACCCCCACCCCCTCTTCTGAGCCTTGCTCCAGGTAGGGCAGGGCTGGACTGAAGCCGGACCTCTCGTGCCCGAGGAGAGGCTGGCCCGGGGACAGGAAGGATTTGTCCCAGTGGCTCTGCCGCCTCACAAGGCCTGACGTCTCTGCTGCTCCTGACGAGGGTGGGTGGGGGAGACCCTGAGGGACTGGCAGTCCAGCATCCAGCCTGAGGAGGAGGAGGAGGAGGAGGAGGAGGGCCGGTTGCCCTGGCGCCCAGCAAGTTGGCAGCCCAAAGGCTTCCAAGGCAGGCCCATCGACCAAGGTCTTGGGGCACGGAAGGTGGACGGGGACTTGGGGTGACCAGGTTGGAATCCCCCTGTCACAGTTTCTCAGCCTTCCCCCCCACACACAAGGCTCTTGTGTTGAGGATTAATAAAGTGAAAAAGGAGGGAACAATGCGAAAAGCCATTTGGGGGCTCTGGTCAGGGGGGAAAACAGGATAATTAAAAAATGAGCAAGCAGTCTGGCCTCCAGGAAGGACCTTCATGCTGTGTCTCAGGGATCCTTAGAATCATGGAACGGAATCATAGAATTAGAGTTGGAAGGGACCTCCAAGGGTCATCTAGTCCAACCCCCTGTACAATGCAGAAAATGCACAAATATCTCCCCCTCCCACACCCCCAGTGACTGCTGTTCCATGCCCAGAAGATGACAAAAAACTTCCAGGGATCTCCAGCCAAACTGCCCTGGAGAAAAATTGCTTCCTGACCTCAAAGTGGCAATCAGCATTTCCCTGGGCATGAAAGAAAGGGCCACAGGAACCAAGCATTGAGGCAACCCTTCCTGCTCTCCCTCTCATCATCTGCCTAAGTTCAAAGAATGAGCATTAATGTCAGATGGCCATCTAGGCTCTGTCTGAAAACTCCAAAGGAGGAGAGCCCACCACCTCTCGAGGAAGCCTGTTCCATTGAGGGACCGCATTAACTGTCAGGAAGTTCTTTCTAATGTTTAACCGAAAACTCTTTTGATTTAATTTCAACTGGTTCCTTCGGGTCTGACCTTCTGAGGTGACAGAAAACAACTCCACACCATTCTCTACATGAAAGTCCTTCAGGTACTTGAAGATGGTGATCATATCACCTCTCAGTAATCTCCTCTCCAGGCTAAACATACCCAGAGCTCCTTCAGCCTTTCCTCATGGTGCT
The DNA here is from genome assembly GCA_029233225.1 of Lepidodactylus listeri. NCBI lineage: Eukaryota > Metazoa > Chordata > Lepidosauria > Squamata > Gekkonidae > Lepidodactylus > Lepidodactylus listeri. Next base: position 894,050 of record JARCFY010000013.1, read on the forward strand.
TGGTCTCCAAACCCCTCACCATCTTCGTTGCCCTCCTCTAGACACGTCCCAGTTTGTCCATATCCTTCTTGAATTGCGGTGCCCAAAACTGAACACAATACTCTAGGTGAGGTCTAACCAGAGCAGAGTAAAGTGGTACCATCACTTCAAGTGATTTGGACACTACACTTCTGTTGATACAGCCCAAAATTGCATTTGCCTTTTTAGCAATCACATCACACTGCTGACTCATGTTCAACGTATGGTCTACTAAGACCCCTAGATCCTTTTCGCATATACTACTGCCAAGATAAATCTCCCCCAACCTATAATCATGCATTTGATTTTTCCTGCCTAAATGCAGAACTTTACATTTATCCCCACTGAGATTCATTTTATTTGTTTTAGCCCAGTTTTCCAGTCTGTCAAGATCATCCTGTATCCTGACTCTGTCTTCTACCATATTTGCTTCCCCTCCCAATTTAGTATCATTTGCAATTTTAATAAGCATTCCCTCTATCCCTTCATCCAAATCATTGATAAAGATGTTGCACAAAACAGGTCCCAGGACAGATCCCTGAGGCACTCCACTTGTCACTCCTCTCCAAGAAGATGAGGAACTATTCACGAGCACTCTTTGGGTGCAATCTGTCAACCAGGTACAGATCCACCTAACAGTCATAGGATCCAAACCACATTTTTCCAATTTGTCAATAAGAATATTATGTGGAACCTTATCAAAAGCCTTACTGAAATCAAGATAAACTATGTCTACAGCATTCCCCTGATCCAGTAAGGTAGTACCTTTCTCAAAAAAAAAGAGATGAGGTTAGTCCGACATGACTTGTTCTTGAGAAACCCATGCTGGCTTTTAGGAATCATAGCTGTCCTTTCTAAATGCTCAAGGACTGTCTGTTTGATTATTTGTTCTAAAACAAATCCTTGCTGGCATCATTTGTAGCATGGGCAGTGCCAGAAATCCTGGTGGATCCTGACCTTTATTTTCAGAAGTCTCTGAATACCAGTTGCTGGGGGCACCAGGAGGGAAGCATTGGCATCTGTGCCACACTTTGCAGGCCTTCTGGTGGGCCTGCTTGGCTACTTTATGAAGCAACTGAATGTATGGAACTGTATGGGACAACTGAAAAGTACCAAATGTCACACCAATTTTTAGAAAGAGGTCCAGAGAGGATCCAGGAGATTACAGGTCAGTTAGCCTAACATCTCTTCCAGGTAAATTAGTAGAAACTGCTTTTAAAGATAGAATTATAAGGCACATTGAAGAGCAAAGCCTGCTAAGGGGAAATCAGCATGGCTTCTGCAAAAGCCTCACAGCCTCTTGGAGTTCTTTGAGCATGTTAATGAGCGTGTTAATATGGGCAATCTGATAGACATCATACACTTGGACTTCCAAAAGGCTTGTGATAAGGTACCTCACCAAAGACTCCTGAGTGAGCTCAGCAATCATGGGATAAAAGGACGGGTCCCCTCATGGCAAATGCGAATAAATGGGCAGTCCTCCTAAGGTAGGGAGGTGAGCTGTGGGTGAACTGGCCAAGTCTGCAAATGATACCAAATCATTCAGAGTGGTAAAAGCCAAGGCTGGCTGGGGAGAACTCTAGGAGGATCACTTTAAATAGTGTAAGTGGCCAGCAGTGTGGCAAAAGTTAGTAAATGTACAGCGAATTGGAACAAAGGAAACACACAAACTGTCAGCATTTGCTGTTGGGCTCCGAACTGGCTGAGACCAAGACTGAAAGAGATTTGGGGATTGTAGTGGATAGCTCAGTGGGAACGTTCGCACCATGTACAGTAGTGGGGGGGGGGGGGAAGCAAACGCCATGCTGGGAATAACTAGCAAAGGGACGGAAAATAAAATGGTAGCTGCTGCGTGAGACGGGAGGCTGGACTAGATGGACCGCTGGTCTGGGCTGCTCCAGCAGGGCTCTTCTGATGGTCTTATAATTTCATTTATAGGGACTAAGTTGGCAAGACAGGGTCTGTGCCAAAGGTACTGAACGTGAGGAACTGGATAGTGGGAGGCCCTTTGGGTGGTGGACCGACTTCTCCCAGTGTGTGTAGAGGGCCTGACAGATGTCCCGTGCTGGACTACTGAGCTGCTACCTGACTGGGCTGGGACTGGAACAGACCCAATGGGCACAGAAGAGAAATCGTCAGCTGCGTGAGGAACGGGACCATGGCACCTTCCTTCCCCCCTTTTCTTCCTCTTCCCCTCCTTTTCCTCCTAAGCAAGGCCAGTCACCAGCAGAACGTGAAGCCTCCTCGCTTCTTGTGATTTCCTATGATTTGAAACTCAAACAAGACGGCATGAATAATGTAGAGTGCTCCCTTCGTCTCTTCTTGCCTTCAAATCCTCAGAGGCTGAGGAAGGGCTCTTGTCTGCCTCATTAGTGGCTGTTCAGCCATTTGATTTTCGTAACAATGAAGCGCACTTGCCAGAATTTTCATACCTATTTGCGTCACGGAGTCAACACAGACTGGGTTTTTTCCCTGAATCCCCATAAAATTTTAATGGTGTAATCTGCATACTTCTATATTTCAGAGCAGCGCGCCTGCCTCTTTTCGCTTTGCCGAGGAAAAAGGGGAGACGGCCGGAGCGGAGGAGCGCCTGACTACACGGCTGGCCAGGCCCCATCAAAGGGGCGATTAATAACAAATGAGCTGATTGGGCTGTAATGAATAAGAATTGCCTGAAGCATTTGGTGCTTCAGAGGACCCCAGATGGAGAGGGAGAGGAGAGAAAAACCCAAAATTCTTGTGCCCAATTAGACAGAACTTCTTTGTTATTAGTAATCAGGACTCGTTGTGTGGGCAGGAATGTCCTGTGAAGTATCCGGTGGTGGCGTGCCATTGGATCCAGCAAAACAACTTGAGAGAGAGGTGGGCCAGATGCAAAGGGCCAGGGGTTTCCAGTCAGAGATAGAGTTGCCAGGTCTGGGTGGGAAAATACCTGGGGACTTTGGGGGTGGAGCCAGGAGAGGGCGGGGTTTGGGGAGGGGAGGGGCCTCAGCATGGTGCAATGCCACATAGAGTCCACCCTTCAAGGCAGCCATTTTCTCCAGGAGAGCTGATCTCTGTCAGCTGGAGATCAGTTGTGAAAGCAGGAGATCCCCAGGCCCCACCTGGAGGCTGGCAACCCTAAGCATGCCACAACCACTTGCCTCCCTGGCTTGTGAATGGAAGCCCCCCCCCCCCCCAGCTTTACCAACCGAAAATGAGGCTAGGAGGTTTGGCCGAGGCTACACAGTGTGTGAGGCAGAATTTGAGGCAGAGGCCAAATTTGAATCTGGGCCTGCCCACAAAAATAACTAGTTGCAATGTAATATCTATGGGTAAAAAAAATAAATCATGCTGTGTAGGTGGAACAGGATCTGGTGGGGGAGCAGGCAGCTCACCCTGCAAGCCCCCCCTCCTCGGCAAAGGAGCTTTTTGCGCATGGCGGGGGGGGGGTCTTTTCTTTTCAAGCTCAGGGTTTAAATCCACGGTGCCAGCAACCCCAACCCGTGCTCAGCACTGCGGGGGGGGGGGGGGGGGGCTGCCTGCTGAGCCAGCACAGAGTCGTACACTGGGGGGTGCTGCTGCAAAAGGCAGCCCCCCATTTCAAAGAGGCTTGAGGCCAGGCCCTTCCCCACACCATAGAGACAGCCGCACCCCCGAGAAAAGGCTGGGTAGGAAGCATTCCCCCCTCTGAGCTCTGCCTCATCCCACCTCCCCCCACAACTCCCCCTCATCTCTGGCTGAAACGTTGGATGTATTTGTTAGTTTTTAACCTCATCCCCCCCATCCATAAATTGTCCCCATTTAGAACTCTTCTGGAACGTGGTGACATCCAACGCTGATATATTGGGGGGGGGGGGGAGGGGGGACATAAAGAATCCAAAATGCCAGGTGTCATTAATATTGACAGCAGCCTAAAAGTAAATTTGGAAAGGTTTCAGGAAACATAAATTAGGACACATTCTCCCCACCTCGGGCTGGGAAGAGGCGCGATGAATGGACGTGGGCCCAGAGCCCGGAGCACAGAGCCCCTTCTGGGAAGGCGTCTCATGCCGGGAAGGCCGACAGGAGAGCCCCACATAAGCTGGGCCAAGGCCTGTCTCAGGAAGGAAGGAAGGAAGGAAGGAAGGAAGGAAGGAAGGAAGGAAGGAAGGAAGGAAGGAAGGAAGAAGAGGAGATGGGATATATGCCCCACCCTTCACTACCCGAAGGAGTCTCAGCTCGGTTTACAGTCTCCTTTCCCCTCCCCCCCTCCCCACAACAGGCACCCTGTGAGGTAGGTGGGGCTGGGAGAGCTCTGAGACAACTGTCCTTGAGAGAACAGCTGGTACAGAGCTATGGCTTGCCCAAGGTCACCCAGCAGCTGCAAGTGGAGGAGTGGGGAATCAAACCTGGTTCTCCCAGATTAGAGTCTTAACCACTACACCAAACTGGCTCTCTGCAGAAGAAGAGATTGGATTTATGCCCCACCCTTCACTACCCAAAGGAGTCTCAGAGCAGTTTACAAACTCCTTCCCCTCCCCCTCCCCCTCCCCACAACAGACACCCTGGGAGGTAGGTGGGGGCTGAGAGAGCTCTGACAGAGACTGTTGTTTTTCAAGAACAGAACTGCCCAAGGTTATCCAGCCGCTGCAAGTGGAGGAGTGGGGACTCAAACCCGATTCTCCCAGATTAGAGTCCACTCTCCTAAGCACTACACCAAACTGGCTCCTAGGTGACTATCACAATATGTGCAAATGGAAAACGTGGATGCTGGCACCCACTCCTGTTACAGGGTGAGGACTTGGCGCTGTCTCCTGTCTCAGACTTGAGAAGATGGCACCAAAGAGTTTAGACAGATAGAGAGGTCAGGACACACAGAGCATCCTTTCCTTCCTGCTATCTCATCCTTTCCTTTGAAGCAGAATGCGACTCTTGGGGGCAATTTCCTCTGCTTCCATTTCCCCCTCACTCTCTCACTCTCTCCGCTCTCTCACATGCAAGAAGATGGAAGAAGAAGAGATTGGATTTATATCCCGCCCATCACTCACTCAGTGTTTCAGAGTGGCTTACAAATTCCTTTCCCTTCCCCTCCCCTCCCCTCCCCTCCCTGTGAGGTAGGTGGGGCTGAGAGAGCTCTTTCCCGGACTGCTCTTGAGAGAACAGCTCTGAGAGAACTTGTGACTGACCCAAGGTCACACCAGCAGCTGCATGTAGAGGAGGAGATTGGATTTATATCCTGCCCTTCACTCAGAGTCTCAGAGTGGCTTACAAACTCCTTTCCCTTCCCCTCCCCACAACAGACACCCTGTGAGGTGGGTGGGGCTGAGAGAGCTCTTTCCCAAGCTGTCCTTGAGGGAACAGCTGGTACAGAGCTATGGCTTGCCCAAGGTCATCCAGCAGGTGCAAGTGGCGGAGCGGAGACTCAAACCCGGTCCTCCCAGATTAGAGTCCACACACTTAACCACTACACCAAACTGGTGTCCAGCATCCAATACCATCCACAGCTAGAATAGGTAATCTATAACTCTTGTTATAGCATGTATTTCCTTTAATAAATACTTACTAGTTTTTAGACTGACTGCTGACTCCGTCTGACTCCTCCCCTTGCTCACACATGCACACACCCTCACTGCTGGGTTCAGGCATTGCCCTGCGGCTAAGTCACCTATTCCCCTCTGTGTATCTATTTGTGACCTAACCAGCTGGATGTTTATAGGAACTCCATTGTACTGTTTCATAGCTTTCAAGAGTATCTACCTCTTTCTCTCAGAGTGGATATCTGCTATACATAGACTGCATCCAGATCTGCCTTCTGCAATGCCCCCCCCCCCAAGCTTGCAAAAACTCTTGTATATCTGCATCTCCACCAGACTGGCTCTGGGTCAGCTTGATGCTGCCATCCAAAGGCTTGTCCCTTTCCTGGCCCACGGGGGGGGGGGGGGGGGGCCTCCCTCCAGCTCCCCAGGCCAAGCTGTCGGCTGTGCTGCCAACCGCCCATTCCAGAAAAAGATCTTCAACATTTAGCTCCCCTTGAAAAAAACGACATGCATATTTCTATCCTGCCTTTTTGCCTGGGACTCAAGGCAGCGGAAGGAAGGAAGGAAGGAAGGAAGGAAGGAAGGAAGGAAGGAAGGAAGGAAGGAAATGGACTGCTGTTTCCACACCACACCCTTCTAGGGCCAATAGCGCCCCCTATCTACAGACACCAGCGTTCTGTTTTTAAAAGAAATATCTGCAACACCCCCCCCCCCCCCCGCCCGCAGCTGATTTGGATAAAAGAGCCTCCTTGACTCTGGAGAGCTGCTTGTGCATATCGAGTGCAGAACGGTGAGATTATCGCACGCTGATGTCAGAGCGAAAGGATTATCTGCAAGGTGATGGATAGAGCAGAGCTGATAACAAAACCAGCAATTCAATCAGCGTCTCCTGATGATGCCACCAAGGGGCGAGTCGAGATTATGCTGGCTGAGAGATGATCGGAACAATGGATTGGAACAGCCTTCGCAATCCATCTTCTCTTCCCTGCCTAGCACGGCTCTTTTAAGGAACTGTAAGAGGTCAGGAAATTGTCCACAACTTGAAGCTCAGGCCAGAGACCTGGACCCAATGGATGTAACACCTCGGTCCATGACCCACCTGCCCCTCTGCACACCAACGGTTGGGCCGGCAACCTTCAGCCATGGAAGCATCTGCCCACGTCTCGGTGTGTGCAGGGAAACTCCTCGGGGAAGGATGCCGCTTCCGCCGACCCTCTCAGTAGCTGGCTACAGGCATGCCTGGCTGCTAACAGCATGTCGGTCTGAAGGGCTGAGGTGGCCCTCCGCCTGTCCCCAAAGACTCTTGGCCCTGCAGGGGGAGGGGGGAGCACAGCTGCTGAGGAAGCCTCAGCTTGAATCATCAGATGTTCACTGGGGTTGCCAACTCCCCCCTCCCAGTCCAATTCCTGGTAGGCCTCTGGTGCCTTTTTTCAGCTGTTTGAGTGACAGGCAGACAATTTACTCCTTTTTTGTCACACTTGATCATTCCCTGAATGACCCACAGGATTCTATCAGCTGCCTGAAAGCCACGTCAAAACACATTTCATAAGAGACACAGCAATTCCTTTAGCAGACAGGGCAATCTCCACCACCATTGCCTCTGCCTGCCGGCAAAGGTCTCCCTGCTGCTAAGTGGCTGAATGACCACGTGCTGCTCTGCATTAGTGGCACGACCTGTGTGTCTAGGTTGTCTGTAGTCCACCTTCCTCAGGGAGGTCCACCCAAGGCAGATGACATCGTGTCGGTCAGATACGGGCAGGAGGATACAATCAGGCTAGGTGGCCCTCTGACAGCAGTGCTGATGCTGTGAACTGGGGCAGTTCATGAGAGGGAGGGCAGGAAGGGTTGCCTCAGTGCTTAGTTCTCAAGGCCCTTTCTGACACGCCCCCAGGGAAATGCTGATTGCCACTCTGGGTCAGGAAGCAGTTTTTCTCCAGGCCAGTTTGGCCAGGGATCCTGGAGGTTTTTCATCATCTTCTAGGTGTGGGACAGCGGTTGCTGCAGGGTGTGTGTGTGTGTGTGTGGGGGGGGTATTTGTGAATTTCCTGCCTTGAGCAGGACTAGATGACCCCTGAGGTCCCTTCCAACTCTATGATTCTATGGATGGGACATCCCATGGGGTGTGCCTGAAAACCAGTAGAAATCTAAGACACAGCTGAAGCAAACCTGAACATGGCATGAGTTTTTAAACACAATACGATACATGGTGTAAAAACGACCTGGCCTGGAGCAGACTTATAGGGATAGGCAGCAGTATTTATTTATTTATTTGACCTATTTAACATTGATTAGCTGCCTTTCTCCCTTGCAAAATACCACGTACATACAGTGCAGTAGTGCCGGCCACAGTCTCCATCCTGTTCCCTGTTTCATGGCAGCGCAGCCCCGTCCACCTGTGCAAAAAAGGCCACTTGAAGAATCCCCTCTTGCACTGCTTCCAGGATGCCAGGACAGGAAGCACCTTCCTGACCTCATCGGGCAGGCTGTTCCATAAGGTGGGGGACACAACAGAGAATGATGCTCCACAGTGTGCACATGGTATACACACACACACCCCCCCAACAGGAAGGGTAGCACAGCCAGGCAAAGGCAGGTGTGCATGCCATGGTACTCCCACGCACGCAAGGACCCTCGGGACTGGGAGGAGTTTTGTACGGGTCAGCCTCTCCAGCGTTTTGCTCTGCAGGGCGCCTCCTGCCTGCTTCTGGCACACACCAGTCGGGGCTGTGTCTCCTGACCTGTAAGGTCTGGGGGGGGGGGGGTGTCTCGGTTCTGCTCCTAAGTGGGAGACCAGAGACCAGGTGGCCTTGTGTGGTGGCCTTCTGCTGGGCTGGCAGGCCCTGCAAGGCTCTGGGTTAGTCAGACGACTTCTGGGTGGTGGGGCAGTACTTCAGGGCTTCCCGTCAGCAGAACAGGAGTGCAACAAGACACACCAAAGGAGACCTTCGCCCTGGCAGCAAATCCGTTCCCTCTCTAGCTGACTGATCTACCGACTGAAATGTGCAGCTCTGCTTGATGCATGGCAAAGTCACCACTGACTGGACAACGCGTGTTGGGGGGGGGGGGGCTCCGCTCACCTGAGGCAGGCCTCACCCGTCTGCCTGGATCCCCTCCTGGAGAAGAGGATGTGAGGTCAGGCCACACCAGGTCTTGCCACAGCAGGTCACACCAGGGGGACGACTCCAGTTCGGCACACTGCTCCTCCGCCCCCTCATAAATACTTCCCACTGATGCCCATGCTACGCAGCGGCCATCAGCCACACAAACTCTGTAGTAAAACCCTCTAATAAATTACTGGAGGCATAAGCAAATGCGGGTGATTTATGGTGCTGGCTTTGACTTTAATAATGTTTTGTCTTAGATTTTGTCCTAATTATAAATCATTTGCAAAGACAGTTTAAAATATAAGCAAATCTTACGTGGCATTCTTATTATCTACTTTATATCTCCGAACACAAGATTTACTGGGACGCATTCTGGGAATTAAGCAAACTCGGAAACTGAGTAAGAGAGAAACACGATAAAAATTATAGTTTTGTCATAAAAGTTTGATTGATCAATGATTATTGTAAAACTGTGGTAACTATGCAGATGCCGGCATAAATCTGCAGCGGGACACAATTTATTATACAAAATACTATATTTCCCCCAATTTTGACCAGGGCGTTAATACAGGCCTGGCAGATTTACTGAGGTTTTAGCTTAATTAACTCTATTTGACTATATGCACCCTTTTAATGCATGTTTCCCCAGGTGCTTCGCCCAGAGTTTGCTTGCGGCTTTCTCCATAATTCTCGGCCCTGCTTTTCCTGGGGCCGGCCGGCCTGACTGCCAGGCGGGAAGGGAAGGGAAGGGAAGGGAGGAGCCGCGCCCGGAGCGGTATTTTCCTGGGCAACAAAGGCGGCGGCGGCGGCGGCGGCGGCGGGGGGGGGGGGGCTGGTTGGCATCCCGGCGGGGGGAGCGGCGGGGGGGAGGGGCGAGCGAGCGAGAAGAGAGCGGAGCTTCGCAGTGCAGGGAACGGGCGGCGTGTCGAAGGGCCTGGCGGTGTCCGGAGAGCAGCACGGCGTCCTGCGCCTGTCTTAGCCGTGGCGACCCGATCCTCTCCTTGGCAGGCCCGCGGTCTTGCAGCCCAGCAGCAGCCGCCCGCCTCTGCCCTTGAACACACACCCCTCCCCCGAAGGAGGAGGAGGAGGAAGAGGCAGCCGGGGGTGGGGTGGGGTGGGGTGGGGTGGGGGGCGAGGGAGGGCGAGAGCAAGCGGCTCCTAATTGTGACAGTAACTCAGGCGGCCGAAGCTGACATGCCTCTAATTGCTGCTAAAATTGTCTCTGTCTTCTAAAGTGCAAATTATCACCCGAAATGACAGGAATAATGAATGAGGAGCTCTGATGTAATGCAACAATTAGCCCTTAAAGACACTGTCTAATATGCTAATGCCGAACACCCACTCCTCGCTATTAAGTGGCTGATAATTATTTAATTATCTCTCTGCCAGGATGATTTACTTGGTTTGTTTAGCCGCAGATGCGGGGCGAGCGCGGCGCAGCTGGAGGTCAGCGCCAGACCGGAGCCCCCCCTCCCCCATCAGCCTCCTGCTCCGCGGCTCAACCCCCGCCTCCCCGCCCCCCCCCCCCCCGCGGCAGGTTCCCGGCCCCGCCCCTCCCCTCGGCGGGCCGCCTTCCCCCCCCCCCCCCCTTGGCTGCCTTGCGCTGTAACAGGTGAGGGGCCGTCCCCCGCCCGGATTTTACAAGAGCCCGCGAGGCAAGGACAGGCCTCTTTGCCCGCCGCGAAGCGATGGCCCGGGGGCCGCCGGGCCGGGCCAGGCCAGGCCAGGCCTCTCTCAGCAGCAGGCTGCGGCCCCTCTCCCGGGATCGTGCCCCGGGAAACCCTCCGGGCCCAGCGGCAAAGAGCCGCTCTGTGGCTCCGGGACGGGTTTTTTTAAATTTGCCATCAATCTCCTCGTTCTTGAAATGAGTCAACAGGAAAAGATCGCAGTGCTACCCAAGAGGCCTGGGTATGGGAATCCCATCAGAAGCAGAGCGAGACACGCCCGTCATCCAAGTTCTCCCAGCGAAAGATTAAAAGGCAAGAACCCGCGAGAAGCCCAGTGGCCCACCCCGCCCGACACTCTCAGGGTCACACAGTGGCCAAAAACACCCGGGAAAATGAGATGATGGGAAGCCAGAGAGGGCACCAGAGTCTCTCCAGCAGGCCACGCCCAGGAGGGTCGGGGGGGGGGGGGTCGGGGGGGTGGCTACCTTACAGGCGCCCAATAAGGTGAGGCCCACGGGACCACCCCAGAACCTTCGCATGTGTCACAGGAGGTGAGACTTCTCTGAGCTTAAAGGAAGTTTCCCATAGAGAGATGCGCATCAAAACAGTGAACTTCTAGGTTTACCTGTTCAGAGATTTTTCTGGACACCCCTCCACCTAGTCAGACCTCGCTCTTCTCCCCAAAGATGAGGCCCCCCAATGCACAGCAGAGAAAGTCAAACTTGTACATGTTTTGCAAATGTGAAAACCAAGGGAAATGGCCAGGCCTGAGATCTGTTCAGCCAAAAGAGCCTTGTGAACAAATGGAGGCAAATTGCACGTGCATCGATTCAAAAACAACAACAACCATTGGATATTCTCCGTGTAAAAAGATCGAGAGGAGAAGAGCCCTGCAGGCCTGACCATGGCGTCACATCCCCTTGGCAGCCTCCCGGGGTCTCCCGCCCTCTCTCATTTCTCTCCAGCAACCTTGTGGCCTTTCTGCACTGAGCGGGAGAGAGGGACCCAAGTTCTCTCCCCTCCCCCCCCCCCCCAGCCTCTCTTGTGCAGCTCACCACCCTCTCCCCCCTGGTAGCCCACCCAAGGTTCAGGGGACCGAGTGAGTGGCATGCTGGCCGCAGACGATTAGCGAGGACGCCTGGGTGAGGGGAGGCCAACTGATCCCTGGTTGGCCCCTGTGTCTAATCTATGGAAGACCCCCCACACACACACACACACTCCCTCACGCACCCACAGGCACAGCGGTCCCCGGGAGGAAAGCTGGCTCTGCTGGGGAAGAGGTTCTCCCCACCCGCCCCGTTTATTATTTCTTCGAAACACTCCTGAGCAATGCTCCCTCTAAGCTGTGGAGTCTTGTGAGCAAAAATTCTACTTTGTGAGCTGCTGGCATTCAAGTTGTGAGCCAGCGCTTTGGCTGCTGCATGGCATTCGGTTGCTCTGGAGCCCTCCTCCCTGAGCTAAGGCAAAAATGCGTGAGCCGGAGGCTAAAAAACTGTGAGCTAGCTGACACCGACTCCGCTGAGAGGAACCCCTTTCCCCCTCACCGAGCTGAAGCCCAGGCGCCTGGGGAGCGCAGGCGGCGTGCCGGGCAGGAGGGAGCCAAGGGGGCTGGGGGGGGGGGTGCCTGCCAGAGCTGGCTCTCCACCACCACCCCCTCCTCCTCTTCGCCACGAGCGGGCAAAGGCGGCCTCGGAGGCCCCAGAGGCAAGGAAGAGACACCCGACCGGGAGGCCCGTCTCTTCTCCTCCCGGCACGCCGCCCGAGGAGCCCCCGTTTCTCACGAATGAGCGTCCCTTGGAGCCGCCGGGGGCTTCCTCATTCGCAGGGAGCCGGCTCCCTCCCGCGATAGATGGACAGGCGTGCCTGCCTCCCCAGGGCGGCCAACACCCCGCCCCTCCGCCCCGCGTCATCACGCCGCCCGCGGCCCTCCGCGTCCCCGCCCCTTCCCGCGGTGGTGCCTAATTAGAGCTCATGTAAGCCCAGGCGGAGCCCCGCAGGAGCGGCCTTCCCTTTCCCCGATGGGGATAGCCGGTCCCTGGCGAAAGCTGGCTGCCAGCCAGGTCAAATCGCCCTCCGTTTGGCAAAGGCCCTGCAAGATGTATCCATACACGAAGTGGAATGCCCTCCTTGCCATGGGTGCTTGACTCTTTGTCTGCAGCCAGGGAACATGTCTGGGCATATTCGCCTGTAATGGGATGTGGTAACAACAGAGCTGCCTTCCCCAGAGAACAACGGACCTAGGGATCCTGCCGGTCCCCCTATCAGGGGCTGAGGATATTTGAATATTTTGAATATATTGGATATTTGAATATGATAGCCCTGGTGGGAGAATAATCCCTGTGGGATCAATCCCCTTGGGGGGGGCGGGACGGTCAAGGTGTGGTTACCTGTAATATAAGTGGCTCCCCATCCCTTTGTCCCAGTGTTCCATCTTGACCCGCAATAAACCACTATGCTGATTTCACTATCACTGGCCTTGCGACTCCATACGTTCCAACTGCCCGCGTGGCTTCTTGGCCCAAATACTTCATTTGTCTGCTCCTTGCCAATCTCCTGTCTGTAGGAGAGAGTCCCCCCCCCCCCCCCCAAAGCAGCCTGGCCTTTCTGTTCCTTCACAGGCCTTGCAGAGCTGGTCAACGTTCCATTGCAGACAATCCTCCCCCAGCAGTCTCATTTGTAGGAGATGCTCTCAGTCTCTCTGGCGTTGAAATGGCCACTTCTGCATGCTCCAAGAGCCACCACTTCCGTTCAGTGGAATTCTGCCCCCCCCCCTTCTGCTCTGCTCAGCAGGCAGTTGCTTAAAAGGACAATTAAATCACTTGCGTATTATATCAACCTGTCCAAAACAAATGTTGTGTGTGAATGAAATCCTCCTGTTTGGGTAATCATCTAAGTCCCAGTCCTTAGTGATGCTAACGGCTGCTGGTTGGTTTGACTGGGCAGCATCTTTGTGCATGCACAGTTTTGCAAGAACCCAATGCAAACTGGTTCAGGAGATACCCACAGCCCTTCAGCATGAACTGGATGGCCCTGGGGATCAGCTCGTGCCTCATTGGGCACCTTCGAACCCTGTGAGTTTGACAGCTGAACAAGTTTGCAGTGAAATTCATAGCTTTCCTCAGAGCTATGCAAAACTGAATGACTCCGGAGGACTTTTCTGTGCAGGCAACAGGGGCTGCACTGCACAAAATGGTTTATAACATTACTTGGCTAAAGGGATAAAGGGCTGTGGTCTCTATGACTGTGTACAACACGCAGTAAGCAGGGTCCTGCTGAGTAACTGTTGCACTGGTAAACGTGATGTGCTAATGCATCCGCTTTGCTTCCGCTCCGTCTTTCAGATTTCTGGCTGGTTCCAGATTTCTACGGCCCTAATCCTATTGCATTGTTCATTGACTGACTATTCCCTCGCTCTCTGTGAGCCACCTTGTGTCCCTGTGAGAAAGGTTGTAAATGACGTCAACAAATACAGCTGCAGGATTCCGGCTTCTGGAGAACCATGGAAGCCCCGTCTGCAGGGTCAGCATTCCTTTTGGACCAGCTCCGTGAGCCTGTGTTCTGGACCCTTTGCTGGCAGTCCCACAGTCAAAGGCCAGTGGCTTGTGAACAATTAGCCCAGCAGTGTTAAATGTGTGTGGGCCTCTGCCTTCCATATTGCAATAAAAAAACCCGAATTATTCTAGCAATCAGATTCTTTGCTGGATTTAATTGACTTTGGAGTCATTCCTCCCCCCCCCCCCAACATGCACACCTGGCTTTGGTACAGCAGTAATTCCTCTCTCTCCCCCCCCCCCCCCCATGAAGCCCGGGAGCAGTTCATTACCTGGCCTGTGTCTAGGAAGGATCTTTATCATCAGGTTCCCGGGGCAGGGACAGAATGTAATCTTCCACCCACAGCTGAGCCAACCAGCAAGGCCACCTCAAGGTCGCTTGACCCAACGGAAGCCTGGCCCTCAGCCCGTCACAGAAGTACAAACCCTGGAAGATGTGCTGTTTTAACATTTTATTTAGGACGTTTGTATACTGCCTTCCCACCTGACACAGGGCCCCCAAGGTGGCAAACAATCAACCCATTGAAGCCAGCTTTACAAAGACAGACGGACATGCATCCATGCGTTAGATGTTACCCTCCAGTCTAGATGACAAAAGCACAAATTAAACAAAACACAAACAGGGAGTCCAGTCAGTCAGGGGAGGCTCCAAAGACAAAACACCCGCTGGCAGAAGGCAGCGATCGATGATGGGGAGGGACAGCCTCTCTTGCCAGGACTTCTGCAGGTTTAGTCCTATTACGCTGCTCATTACATGCCTCATCTTGTCAACTAAATTGACTTACATTATGTAATCCACCTTGAGTATCAATGAGAAAGGGGGCTGTGGATAACATAAATAGAATAACAAATCCCTTCATTTGGGGGCCACAGCTGAGAAGGCCCTCTCTCTGGATGCCCCTTGCCTAAACCCAGGGGGTGCAGGCTACCCAGTGCCAGGCCTCAGGAGGCGACGGCAGTGATGGGCAACAGCTTCCTATGGGAGCCGGTGGCCCTGCGGGTCACTGGCCCCAGGACTCCAGAGGTCAGTACCAGCACCTTGAATTGGGCCTGGTAGCAAGCTGGAGGCCAGAGTCGGTAGAAGAAGACAGGAGTGACCTAGTCCATCCGAACCGCCCACACCAGTCTTCATCCTGTACTAAGAGCGGCTTCCAGGCATTCCTCAAGGGCAGCCCCATATACCACAAAGTGTGGCAGTCTAATCTAGAGGTTGCCAGGGCATTCACCATAGTGGCAAGATCTTTGAGCCAGTCTGGTGTCGTGGTTAAGTGCGTGGACTCTAATCTGGGAGAACGGGGTTGATTCCCCACTCCTCCATATGCAGCTGCTGGTGTGACCTTGGGTCAGTCACAAGTTCTTTCAGAGATGTTCTCTCAGGAGCAGTCCTCGAAAGAGCTCTCTCAGCCCCACCTACCTCACAGGGTGTCTGTTGTGGGGAGGGGAAGGGAAAGGAGATTGTAAGCCGCTCTGAGACTCCTTTGGGTAGTGAAGGGCAGGGTATAAATCCAATCTCCTCCTCCTCCTCCCAGGAAAGGCCATGGCTGTCCCACCAGCCAGCGTTAGTGGATTGCACTGCTGGCCACTGGTGCTGCCTTCTTATCCAACAGGGAGCCTGGGTCCAGCAGCTCTCCCCTCCCCTACTACAATCCTGCTCCATTGGGGGATGCAAGGCCAAAGAGAACAGGAGCCTCTGCTGGGATATTTGTGAGTCCTCTTCCTGTCTGTCACAAAAGCATTTCCTGTTTGCTATGCATGCTGATTTCTAGTTTGAGATCCAGTGGAATTATCTGCAGGGAATTTCCCCACTAGATCAAGGTGATAGAATGCATAATTGGCTGGTGTTGGGATTCTCCGATTGGATAGTCAACAGTTTGGGGATGAGCCAAGGAGGAGAGAGCATCAGGTTTCGGTTTATTGCTCTTTGTTGTACTCCCTGAAGTTTTTCATCTGTGCCAGAAGTTAAGTTCTTAGAGCAGCAACATGTAGCTAAAGACCTAGCAAGGATGATTTATTTTACTTTTGTTCTCCAAGTACCATTTACCCTAATCTTAAGTAAAGTTTCTTTTTTAAACTCTGCTCTAACAACCTCTTCAGTTCCTGGGTCAGTCCCTCCACTCACCTCCCTTTTGTCAGAATTGTTTCAAATGGAGGTGGTTCCCTGCGGGGCAAGGGGCTCCTCCTCCTCCTCCTCCCTCCTGGGCACCAGGAACTGCCCTGAGGACCTTGGATGGAGCAGAGATGGGCTCAGTTTGATTTCATTCATGCTCAGCAGCTGCATGGGAAGCCAAGAAGCTCGGCATGCAGAAGGTCCCAAATTCTGTCCCCCGGCATCTGCTGTTTTCAAAAAGGCCCTCCTCACAGAGCCTGTGCAGGCGGGGAGGGCGGGATATAAATCAGGAAATGAATGAATGAATGAATGAATGAATGAATGAATGAATGAATGAATGGGGGGGGGGTGAAAGGCCAGCCTGTAGCTGCCCTGGGGAGACCTCAGCTGTTCATCAGAAGGGAAGAGAGACCGCTGAGCTGGATGGTGCACTTCCAGGGCGGGGGGGGGGGGGAGGAGATTCTTCTTAAGGCACCCCATGCCAGGGGAGGAAGAGATGGTCTGACCTTGCATCCCTTGCCTCAAGCAGAGGTGGAAATTAAAGTTTCTCCAAAAGAGGTGAGGGGCCCTCCCACATCCCATTGGGAGGGGCTGCATTTACACTTTGGTCCAATCAATCCGGATCCCCGCTGCCGCCGCCGCCTCAAATTTAGGCTTCTTTTTGTATTTCAAAGAGAATGCCTTGCTCTTCATTCCCAACATCCGGTATCTGTATTGTGATGAACAAAATCTCAGATGTAATAAGTCAGAAAAATCTTGACAGCAATAACAGACGTGGCCATTCATCTTCTCCCTTCAAAGTGATCACACTTAACTTCTGGACAAGGTGGAGTCTTTCCTTAGAAAAGAGCCCCACACAGAACATGAATCAGGCAACTCAGCATGGGAGGGGGTGGGGTTGCTCATCATCACCACTGCACCCTTTTCTTGGGTGGAGGGGCTGAGCTGGAAAAAAGGGGGACAAAGAACCAGAGGGGCCTCTGAATCGCCAGCACCCCGTCTGGCCAGTGGGGGCTCCGCCAGCTGTGCTCACACCTGGGCCTCCTTGGCAGATCCACAGCTCAGGGCCTGGAGCAGGTCTGGCACTGCCAGCATCCAGGGTGCAAGCAACAGTTCCAGGAAAGGCCCCTCTTGGCCTGAGGTGACCAGGAGCTGGACTTGGCCATGGGGGGACACCCCCCCTCCCCAGGCCTCTGCCTCTTCTCCATCCCACCTGGCCCAGTGCAGAACCCTGCCCGAAGAAGGCCTCTGGTCTCCACTCTGGGATGCGGAAAAGGAAGGTGCTGGGTAGCAAAGAGCACCCAGGGGGACTGAGTGCCTCTTTGGGGGACATCTGCCTCCCACCAAGTTGGGGGACCATGGGACTCACCTCAGCTGCACACAGAAGCCGAGGTCCGAGGTGGCAGGAGACAGGTGTCTGGCACAGCCCCCCTCCCTCCTCCTCCTGCTACCTCTGGAACCTCTTCCCCGTCAGCTGGAATCAGTTTTCTCATGCATGCCTGCTAATAAATTGGAAACGCCACCTTCTCCCAAACTGCATTATTACCGTTTATAATTTTGATTGTTCATTTGCATACGGAAATTAGTCCTGTGACATGCGTGAATTTTATTTTATTCCTGAACTAATTATAAACAAGAATGCCACATTATTTACATAACTAATTATTGTTCCTTCTGTTCTCTCTGGTTTTTGGAAAGCAGGGCCCCCATTCTGCACCGCTTAGTGATGCAAATGAACAATCAGAGAACATTTCCGAAGTTTCCGAATTTCTTCCATTTGCATCAAATACAAATTCCTTTGAATGGAAGATAATGTGCGGTTCCATTTTAATGGGCCTAATTGGCTTGATCTTAATTTGTAGTTAATTGGAATGAATAATTCTTGTCTACCTGAGTAGCTTTTTTCAGACGCCAATTGTCAGTGCTGATTAACCCGTAAATCTGTTGTCCCTATAAAGAAGGCAGACTTTGTCCAAGGGAGGAAAGGGATGTCCTCCCCGCCCATTCTGCCTTCAGGTCCAGTGTAGGCAGCCTCCAGGCCATTCTCGCCCTCTTCTCCACTGCCACCCTTCCCTTCCTTGATGCCCACCAAGTGAGGCTCAGCCTGGAGGAAGGTTCCTGGAATTTATTCCTGAGATTGGACCAGCACCCCCAAGTGAGTGTGCTGGAGCTTCATTCAGAGGGGCATTCTTGTAGCAGCAGGGAGATGAAAGCCCACTTCACACTCTGGCCGATTTCGCACTAGCGTTTGCTCCAGGTTTGCCCTCATGCTTGCACCAGAGCTCCTGGTTGATTTCACACCAGTTGCTCCGGGCTCATGTTTTACTCTGGAGTATCGCCCTGCTGCACAGGAGTTTCCCTGAAGCAAACAAATCCTGTTTTTAGAGGATGTTCCTGTTTGCTCCGGGGGAGAACCCAAAATGAAAACATGCCCACTCGCCCGCCTTTCATCAGGGCCGCCCCGTTGTGGGAGTTTCTAATTTTTTTTTTTGAGAAAACCCTTTGTCACGCTATATTGAAAGGGCTGAGGTTCCAAGTGGGAAAATGAAGAAAATACTTCAGAGGAAACTGGGAGGGGAAACTCCGGAGAGAATGAGAGACAACTGGCCAGTGCGAAATCGGCCTCTGTTTGTGTCCTTGAACACGTTGGGATGGGGTAGTCCCCAGGAGGTCTTGGGCCGGGGCATCACAGGGTTGCTTTTCGTTAGTCTTTTTATAAAAAATAATCCTGGCCCCAGAATGCTCTCAGAAAGATTTTCCTTTCTGAGCTCTGTTGAATTGTGGCAGCTTGAGATAGGAAGTTCCTCTCTCCATTTCCTGTCTTCAGCTCCCATAATTCAATAGTGCTCTAATAGGAAAATTGCAAAATGTTGTAGAGCATTGGGGGGGCACTATAGTTTTTTCCCTTGCAAATGAGTATTTTACTCACTCAAAATGTACAGTACACAAGTCTGAGGACCATTCCCCTGGTTGTTCCAATGGAAATTTTGGAGAACACTGAAAAAATTCCTATGACATCTTTTATCTTCTGGAATGAATGAAAAACTCTTTCAGACACTGTTTTGATGACTCAAAATGTATAGAATGGGGGGGGGGGGATAGAAATGTATAGCATGAAGAAATCTGACTTTGGGGGTCAGTTTTCCCAGTGGAAAAATCGAGAGCGTGAGGGCAACGGGGATCAAAAACTTTGCAACTATGAACGATTTTTCCTTTGCTTTTCAAGACAAAGTTTCACTTACTCAAATTGTATAGCAATCAGTTTTTCCAGTGGGTAAGGAGGACATTTGGGAAGTGCCTGAGAAAACTTGGGGGGAAAAAACTGGAATTAGTGCAATGTTTTTTCAGACAAGGTTTTATTCTTTCCAAGTACATAGCATGAAAAAAGTCTGAGGACATTTTCTGGGCAATCTGGGGGAATACTGAAAACAAACGTTACTTTTAAAATGAATTCAGCGTTCAAAGATAGCATAGGATACAGTGTTTTCTAGCTTTCATTTTAGTATTGGGTGTATTTTCAGTTTTGCTCATAGAAAACGAATGCATTTATATCTTTAAATTCCATAAATATGTCAATGAGTACAATTTGATCTGCTAAGTTAGGCTATAAATGATGCATTTTGCCCTGTTAAAGCAGCAAATGGGATTGTGTTTAATAGGAAAGCTATTATTGCATATATTTCCATTTTCCCCAACATTTCAGGTTCCCCTGACCCCCCTCCCCACAAACATTTTGTTTAAGAACATAAAAACATAAGAGAAGCCCGTGTTGGATCAGGCCAGTGGCCCATCCAGTCCAACACTCTGTCACACAGTGGCCAAAAACACCAGGTGCCCTCAGGAGGTCCAGCAGTGGGGCCAGGACACTAGAAGCCCTCCCACTGTTGCCCTCCCCCCAAGCACCAAGAATACCGAGCATCACTTGCCCCAGACTGAGAGTCCCTATCTATCCTTTGTGGCTAATAGCCACTGATGGACCTCTGCTCCATATGTTTATCTAATTCCCTGTTGAAGCCATTCATGCTTGTAGGATCGGCTACCTCCTACGGCAGTGAATTCCACGTGTTAACTGCTCTTTGGGTGAAGGAGGACTCCCTTTTATCCGTTCTAACCCGACTGCTCAGCAATTTCATGGAGTGCCCACAAGGAGTTCTTGTACTGTGAGAAAGGGAGAAAAGTACCTCTTTCTCTACCGGCTCTAGCCCATGCATAATCTTGTAAACCTCGATCATGTCACCCCTCCGCCATCGTTTCTCCAAGCTAAAGAGCCCCAAGCGTTTCAACCTTTCTTCGTAGGGAAAGTGTTCCAGCCCTTCTATCATTCTAGTTGCCCTTTTCTGCCCTTTTTCCAGTGCTAGAATATCTTTTTTGAGGTGTGGCGACCAGAACTGTACACAGTACTCCAACTGAGGTCGCACCGTCGATGTGTCTGTTTTCTGTTAAAGATCTACTCGGATTGGAAGAGTGCTTGCTTGCCCCACCAGAGCCAAGCATCCCTCCACAGTTTCCGCCTGAGCCACGACAGACCAGTTGCACCCACCCCCACCCCGGCGTCTCTGGGCAGGAAGGAACTCACCGGCTGTGCCGGAGGCGAGACGCGCCCCTTCCTTCCTTCCTTCCTTCGGAGCGCGACCAGACCAGGCGGGGAACTGCGCGGCGAGGGACCGGCGGGGCTCTGGTCTCTGGCGCGCGATCTGCCCGCGAGGCTCCGCCGCCCGAAGGGGGGCCGCAACAGGCCGCGTGGCCAGGGGCCGGGGGCCGGGAGGCTTCTTAGCTCGGCTCAACAGCCAGGGGAGCGGCCCGGGAGAGTCGGCGGCTGTCTCTCCCCCAAGAGCAGGAGCCCTTTCCGGCATCTCTGTGCCCGGGGGGGGGGGGGGGGGGGGTCGTGCTCCCTGTTGTGAGGCCAGAGATGCCGGCACGCGCAGGTAATCTGGAGAGTCGGGGGACTGGCTGGGGGCATCCCACTGCGAGGCGGGGTCTGTGTTGTGGGGACCCCCCTTTGCACCATCCCAGCGGTCAGCTATTCCGAGAGGGGCCCTTCCTGGAGAGCGGGCTGCCCGCCCCCCCCCCCCGGCCCCCCCCCCCCCCGCTGGGTCTGCAAGTCCCCTCGGGCCCCCCTGGCGACACGGGGCCGTTCTGGCGGGTGAGGACAGAGAACCCCTCTTGCGTCCATGGCCCTCTTTGCAGACCTGGCGTTTGGAGCCCCGGGGCCCCGACAGCAGGGGTCTCTCCCTCTCCCCCCCGCCTCCCTCCCCGCGCAGGAGCTGCCGAGGGGCGGCCCACCCAGGACGGCAGGAGACGGAGGGGGCTGGCTAATTGGCCGTAATGGGATTAGGCGCCTGATATGCTAATGGCGGGATGGGCATGTAATAAAGGCGAATGCGCAGGAGGAGCGCAGCCCCGCTCCAGCTCCCGGCCGGCACCGGTGGGGGATCGTCGGCAGCTGCGACTAGCCAGACAAAACGGGTCCATTCCTGCAGCCAGGTGCTCCGGCCCGATCTTAATCCACATATTCAGACACGAAAGGGAATCGATTTGCAGAAGGAGGGGGGCCGCGGGGGAGACCCGACGGTCGGCAGGAAAAGCAAGGGGCAGGCTGCGCCCAGCCCGGCGGGAAAGGGCAAGGGGGGCGGGCGGCGAGGGCTCCCCCCCCCCCAGATTCTTGTCGTGACGAGGCGGGAAGAGGCTCTGCAGTGCATGCGCAGAGGGCACAAGAGGCTCCCTCGCCACCTTTGCCACACCTTCGCTGCAGGGGACAGCCGGGGGGGGGGGGGGGCTTGTGCTGCCCGGGAAAGGAGGAGGGGGACGCCGGGCGCTGCTGAAGGAGGGGGGCGGGGCGGTAGAAAGCCTAGACAGGAGGAGTAATCGCTTTGGGATTGGGGATGCCAACTCCAGGTCGGGAAAATGCCTGGAGATTTGGGGGGTGGAGCCTGGGGACCGTGGGGCTTGGGGAGCGGCCTCGGAGGTTCCTCCCTCATCCACCCCACCCTCCAAAGCTGCCATGTTCTCCAGGGGAACTGATCTCTGTCATTCGGAGATCATTTGTCATTCTGGGGGGTCTCCAGGCCACAGATGGAAGTTGGCAACCCTACCTGAAGCAGGCCATTAACCCTTGCCTGCTGGAAGAGATTTCAGTGGCTGTGCTCACCCTGGGTCCTCCACTCGCATGGCCTTGGAGGAGGGGCCTCCGCAGCCCAGCCCTTCCCGTCTCCAGGTGCTGCTTGCTTGCTTGCCTGTTTATTTGTTTATTTGCTTAGATTTACATCCCGCTTAGCCAGCACAGCCGGCTCAAGGCAGCTAACAGCATTGAAATCCACAACAGACAAAGGTTAAAACTAAATCCATATACATAAATACACAGTAAAACCACCAAGGATGGCGGCAGTACAATACTCCGACAGCAGGGACAGCAGCCTAAAAATGCTCGGCCAGGAGGCTTCCACCAGGAGATGTACCGGGCCAGGAATTCATCCAGCCGCTCACACACCTGCTGTGCAGGTGTGGCTCACGGGTCCTCTTTTTTTCTGGCCCTGCTTTTGCATTTGAACAGCGGCCTGATGCACAGCCACTAAGCAGGGGCGCCCAGAACAGTGACAGGGAAAGTTTCCCTTGCTCCCCTTCTCCCTGCAGGCTGCTCTTAAGGGGCCAGGGCACAACGAGACGCCACTGACAGCTCTTCCTCTGGGAGTGGGCGGGGGCACCCCAGCTTTCCCCAGATGTTTAAAGGCAGCAGAAGTGCTCCACAGTCACCTCCTTTCCACAGTGCCACATCTGCCCCCTCGACCACCCCATTTGTTGGCATCTTTCTTAAAGGAGTGAGCCCTGAAAAAGAAGACAGCAGGAGACTCCAGACTGCAAACCTCAGTTCCATGTTCAAAGGGCATAACAGAAAAAGAGGGAAGTGGTTTGGACAGGATGGAATCCTGATGCTGGGTGGAGACTCACTGGGCTCAGCATCCCAGGCCTGGGCTTTCATAACTTCACCGGCTAAGGTCAGGAGGCCTTTCCCACTTCACAACTGAGCTGCCTTTGGAGGGTTGCAGGAAAAATAATGCCAGCTAACCTCAAATAGCAGACTAATTGAGACAACTTTTAGAGTCTGATTTTCAATTTGATTTTGTTTACAGCATCAATTACAAATCAGCATCGTAGTCCGCAGTGATTTGCGTGTCAGTAAAACAGCCGTGCGTGTGCACATCTCCCCTCCACAGGCTCCAAAGGACAGGATCTCTCTTTGGGATTAGACGCTTGGGAAGATGTCACGCAGTCACTGAAACCTGCTTCTTATTGTTTTACCCCCTTCACTCCCCACTTTGACTGGCAGGGTTTGAGAGCTGCATCTTGGGAAGCATTTTCTGTGTTTGCTGATACATAATAATACACATTTTGAAAAATGTTCTGCAAACAAATGTGTGCCTTTTAAAAATAACTCTAAAAACATTATCTGATAATCTCAAAATTGGCTCCCAAGGAGCCGTTATGTTCCATGTGCTAGAAAATATGAATTTTAAAACGGATCCTAAATGGTGCTTTTAGATGATCGAATGCCACAACTCACAAAGCACCATCAGACTCCGGCGGGGGGATAATACACATCTTCAAAATTGTCTCCGCACACAAGCGATAAACAGCAGGCCCCGGCACAAAGCGGAGAGCGGCTCCCTCAGCAGCAGTCCGAACCAGCTTGGCTGTTAACAAGCCCGTCTCCAGCAAAATGCCTCCCCGTGGGCCCCCCACCACCACCAACAACAACTGGGCCAGCCGCTGCAAGGCAGCCCCTGTGGGCACTCACCCTCCCCTTGGTGCCCTCTGCCCAGATACCCGCTGCAAGGAAGGGGGGCGGGAGACAAGTGGGGGACAGAGCACAAGCCTGGCTGCTGCGGTGACTCGTGGCCATTAGCTGACCTGACTGGTGGACAGTGAGGGTTGCCAGCCTCCAGGCAGCCGAGATGACAACAGATCTCCACGTGACAGAGATCAGTTCCCCTGAAGAGAATGGGCACTGCAGAAGGTGGGTTCTCTAGCATTATACCCCACCGAGGCCCCTCCCCTCCCCAAGCCCAGTGCTTCTCAGACTCCCCCTCCAGAATCTCCAGGATCCGCATCCTGTCAGAATCCCCATCCTGGAGCTGACAGCCCTGGCAGGGAGGGAGGATCCATGCTCCCAGGAGCAGCTGGGGGCTGGGCCATCGTCTGCCCACCTGCATCTCTTCCGTGGGTACCAGCTGAGGAGGAGTGGAGAGCCAGACCCTGCCCAGGTGGAACCCTCAGCCCTCTCTGACACTTCCCAACTGAAAAGGGGGACCAAGCAGGGCAGCAGGACAAGCCAGGGAGGGAGGGAGGGAGGGAGGGAGGAAGGAAGGAAGGAAGGACCTGTCTCCATCCGCAGAGGGCTGGCACCTGGAGTGTGTCAAGAGGGGGCTCTGGAGGAAGAGGATATAGTCCTTCCTAAAACTCTTGGCCCTCTGGATGCCTTGCAGGATCCGTTCCCCACTCCAGTGCTGTTGAGTACCTTTGTGCCTCACTGAATATCACCTACAGAAGACCTACAGAAAGATGGAAAGAAAATGCCAAGTGGACAAAAGCTTTGGCTTACACTTGCTTATGCAAATGAATGTTTAAAACAAGCCAAGTGTTTTGCATGTGGATTTACATAACCTTATAAAAATTCATGAACTAGAAAATTTGAACACCATCAATGGTGCGTCTTTAGCAGGTCAGCCATACCCGGGTGAGTTGTCAGGTCTGATTTAGGCCTTTGTATTTGCCATCGAGGCAAATTATGCATGCTGCTCAAATCAAATATAATTAAATATATGCTTTTGTTTTATTTAAAGCCAACTGCAGAAAAAGTTAACCTAAAAAATGGGGGGGGGGGCAAGAGTGCCCATCTTGGCAAGTGGAGTCCTCAGCCACTGAGACTGTCCACCCAGTGGTGCACCCGTGGCCGCTCTTACCCCAGTGGGTCCCCAGCTGGGCGGCCAGTTGTCCTCGGGGCTCAAGTCAAAGGGCTGCTTTGGAGCACTCAGTGGTCAGGGACAGAGGGTCCAAAGGCTGAGGGGTGACATGATCGAGGTTTATAAGATTCTGCATGGGATAGAGAAGGTGGAGAAAGAGGCACTTTTCTCCCTTTCTCACAATACAAGAACTCATGGGAATTGCTCAGCAGTCAGGTTAGAACGGATAAAAGGAAGTCCTTCTTCACCCAAAGAGTAATTAACAGGTGGAATTCACTGCCACAAGAGGTGGTGGCAGCTACAAGCATGGATGGCTTCAAGAGGGAAACATGTGGAGCAGAGGTCCATCAGTGGCTATTAGCTACACAAGGGATAGAAAGGAACTCTCAATCTGGGGTGAGTGATGCTCTGTATTCTTGGTGCTTGGGGGGGGCAAGAGTGGGGGGCTTCTCGTGTCCTGGCCCCACTGCTGGACCTCCTGAGGGCCCCTGGTGTTTTTGGCCACTGTGTGACACAGAGTGTTGGACTGGATGGGCCACTGGCCTGATCCAACACTGGTTTCTCTTATGGTCTTAAGAGCAGAGGTCCATCAGTGGCTCTTAGCCACAAAGTATAGATAGGAACTCTCAGACTGGGGCCAGTGATGCTCTGTATTCTTGGTGCTTGACGGTGGGGCCCAACAGTGGAAGGGCTTCTGGTGTCCTGGCCCCACTGCTGGACCTCCTGAGGGCCCCTGGTGTTTTTGGCCACTGTGTGACGCAGAGTGTTGGACTGGATGGGCCACGGGCCTGACCCAACACGGGCCTCTCTCTGATGTCCTTATGCTGCTCCCAGGGGAGCCTGCCCACCCCTTCAGATCTCCCGCAGAGGCCGTACTCCTCCTACCCTCACCATTGAAGGAGAAGAAGGTGACTCCCCCCGAGGTGGCCAGCGCCTCCCCTGGCCTTGCCTGGCTGCAGCCCTCAGGTGCCCACGGAGAGGGCTCTTCCTGCAGCCTGGCCCTTGGGCTGTGCTTCATCCTCCCGCCTTTCCCACGTTGAGGAAAGGAGGCCCTTTCTGTCTGTGCGGGACTAACGTTTGGGTTTGCTTGACTGGCACAGAGCTTTATTAGCAAGATGTTGAATTGCACTATTTATTTATTTTTTATTTCACATTTTTACCCTGCCCTCCCTCCCCGCTAGCTGTGAGATGGGATAAAGCTGTGAGATGGGATAAAGTCTCTGACAAGAAGGCCTGTAGCTGCAGTGGGGCATCTTGTGGCCGCCCCCCCCCCTTCCTCCAACTTACCCTCCAGGCCACCTGACTTCCCAACCAGCCGTGGGTTTTTTTAAATTTTAATTTTCTGCGTGTGCCACAGCCAGGCTGTGCATATCCAACACCCTGCCCTGCTTAGGCCGACACCCTCCTCTCTTGCCTCTGCCTCCCCCCCCCCCCGGTGCCACTTTTAAAATTTTTATTTTTCCTGTGTGCCACCAGACTCCCCAAGGTGAGCACGACATGGCTTCCTCCTAAGCAGGGTGAGCAGGGGGTGACTCACCCGTGGGGGCCTTGGGGGCCATTTCAGGGGGCAGGGGGCTGGAGGGGAGCGCTGCAGGCTCCTCGCGGGGATCCGTTCTCAGCTCCTTTTTACAACTCTGGCTGAATGTGTCTACCTGTCCTTAAGCTCTGGCATTCTAGGAGAGTTCAGGGTGAAATCCAAGGAGGCCGGAATCCTTTGGGTGGGTGGGTGGGGGGGGGGGGAAGAAGAACCGTCAATAGGGACTTTCCCACCTCCTCAGTAGGTAAGGGGGCCTACAAGGGTTTGGGGGCATCTCTGAGCAAATTGTGTCCATCTGATAAACATGAAGCTCATTTATCTGGAAATTTATCTCCATCAAATTAGTCCTTCAATCAAATTAGCTGCAGAAGATAGAGAAGTTTGTCGGGGAGGGGGCACTGGGCGGGTGTTTCACTAACTCAATTATGGACGGCCAGCTCGATTAATCACTCCCAATAATTACTTCTGCTTTGACATCATCGTATACACTCTCCTTGCCTATTAATTACCCCAGAAGTATCATTTCTTTCCCTTATAAATGACCCGCAGTGTCCCTCTTCTCTGCTACGCACCCAGCCCCACTGGCTCCTCGGGGTGATGCCTTTCGGACCTGCGGCAGGGGAGGCTCTGCCCATTTGGGAAGGGGAGGGCCTGAAGGCACAGCTGCCCTTGCAACCTGCCCCATGGGAAACACTGTTCAGGCACCAAGAGTTGTCCTGCAAAAGGGTAGGGTGTGGAGGTCTGAGAGGGTACAGGGCCATGACGAGAGGCTGTGGCACAGCAGAAGAGCAGCTGTTTTGCCTCCAGAAGGTCCCAGGGTCAATCCCCGGCAGCATCTCCAGATTAAAAAAGGATCAGTTAATAGCTGCTGTGAAAGACTTCCACCCCGGAGAGCCCCAAAGGCCTGATTCAGTAAAAGGCAGTTCCATGCGTTCCCGGCTTCGGATCCCTGGCCTGGAACCAACCCTGAGGGACCGCCATGTGTCCCCAGGCCAGAGTTCTGAGGGCCCCCAGCCTTTGGCCTCACCCAGCCTAGGAGGGCTGTCAAGGCTTCTGGGCCACTGTTGGTGGGGCAGCAGGTTGTCGTGGCTCTTGGCCGGCCTGCCCACTGCAGGTCCCCGCCTCAAGCCCTTGGCCCCCCCTCCAGGCCTCATCCAGCAAGGGGCTTCCACGGGGGGGGGGGGTGTGCTCCTGCTGCCAGCTGTGCTCCCTCCTGCCTTGAGCCTTTGCCTGCCTGCACGAAAGGGACTGATTCACCTTCAGGTAGGTGATGAACCTCGTGGAGCAACTCGTGGCTCTTGCCTGAATGCCGGATGAGAGGCTTTGGGCACAGGCTGGGCAGGATCAGGCTCTGCAGGACCATGGAAAGCTCCCAGGGAGGGGAGAGGGCTGGATCAGGGTCTGAATCAGGCAGATCAGGTGTGGGTTGGGGGGCACGAAGGCCAGGCCGGAAGCTTGCCTCTGCTGCATTCTCTCTTTCCTAGGATTTCCCCACCTGTCCACGGTAGGATGCCAGTCCAGCCACGTGTGACCCAGGAGGTGTGCCCTCCACCCCAAGAATCCCTTGCAAGGCCCTGGAGGATGCTGGAGCTCAGTTCTGCAACAGCCATAACAGGGGCCAGTGCCTTCAGCTGACCCAGGACGGCATGTTTTCCTCCTACGGATAATGCTGTCTGCATTCTCTTCCTCCCACCCCTCCTGCATTGGAAAGAGGCAGAAACAGAGGAGTATTAATCAAAGCCAGCTCCACAATCAGAGTGTCTCCTTTTCACTGGCTCACATGACTAAAGGCATTATAAGAAACTGGATTTAATGGCAGAACATTAATTGTTGGATTAATTCTAATAAATCCTTATTTGAGATGCTCAATTTACAGGGTGACCAATATATTTTCCCTTGCTGCCTCACCACGAATGAATTGTCTGAAATTCCCCTTCTGCCTGGGCACCCACACAGGGCTTCTCTGCTTCAGTCAAGCTGAGGCAGACGGAAGAGAAAGCCACCACAAACCCAACAGAGCCACCCTGATCCATTGCCGAGTTCTGTAGAGGGTAAGTTCATAAATGTCAACACTTGTCTTGAAAGGAAGCAGGAGGGCGGGGGGAGGGGGGCAAAGGCACCTAATTCACCAAACAACTCCGCGAGGCTCAGCACAGACCTTGGGCTGGCATGCCCCTTCTGTCTGGAGCACTGATGGTCTTCTTGGAACAAACGCCCAGTCAGCCCGTCACTTTCGCTCCACCTGAGCTGTGGCTGCAGAGAGGGGAAAGGGTAGCAGGTCCTGGAGAGCCACATCAAGCAATATTCAACACCCCTACCTCTCCCTGCAGCAGCTGTTTAATTTCTGGAAGAACCCTGAGAGCACCTGAAAGTATCAGTTTGGCAGGAGACTCATGGTGTGATTGTGAAAGCCCTTTGGCCAGGAGAGAGCGAAAAGAGGGAGCTTTGGCTACAATGGAAATGGGGTGGGGGGGCATGCAAGCAGGAGCCAGACTTAAGTCCCCAGGGACCGGCATTCATTCTCAGCTCCCCTCTTCAGAGAACCTCGTCACCAGCACAAAGAGAAGAGGGGCTTGACCACCACGCCCTCGCTCCCATTCCTGCCCCCCTGAGACCAGCCCTGGCAGTGGCCTCTGAACCCACTGCAGGCGGGAGTGAGGCAGAAACTGGACTTTCCCTCCCCGATGCAAAGTACGGGGGGGGGCATCCCCCCATCTGGGACTGTATTGGATTGTGCGGAGCGGGCCCTTTTGGTTTGCAGAGGCTCATTTTCATTTTGCTTCTCTTGTCCAAATCAACCCCCTGAGTCTTTAGCTTCAAGCCATTTCCTGTTTCCTTATGCTGAATTTTTTCCCGTAAAACATCTTCATTTTTCCACGTCATCCAGGCATCATCAATAAATCAGCAGGATATATTATACCTAGAAATGAGATGCATAGTATGAAAACAGCATAACTTGAGTTAAAATCTTTGCAAACAAGAACCAAACAAATCCTTAGTGCCAGCAGAGGGGGGGGGGGGAGGGAGGGAGGGAGGGGACATTTCTCCACCCCTCCTCAGTGTAACCCCCCTCCAAGGCTTCTGTGCCTCCAGCTCTTCCACCCAGTGCTTTTGCTTTTGCTTTTGGGACAGAGGCTGCCCCTGCTTCCCCCCAACTTCCCTGTCTGCAGCTTCCTCTCAGGACTCTGCAGGGGATCCTCTTTGCTCCTGATCTATGCAGGTGGGAGGATCCTGCCCATTGGCCTTGCCCCAATACCGACACAGAACCAATCTGTACTGGAGATGGGCTCTGCAATGATTTCATGTTTGGGTGTGTGTGTTTCTTTAAATGTTTAGTGTGACTGCAGTAATGTAAGGAGAAAGATAGGGGGAGACAAGTGTGATGTGATTGGCTGATGACTGAGAGAGTGGGAGGAGATGTTCCCAGAGGAATCTGGGTGTGAGTGTCTATGAAGGATTCTGTGTGTGAAGCTTGAAGAGTGAGCATAGTCTGTGTGACTACAGGATTTTGAGTCCTTTTCTGAGTGAATAAGACCAACAGTTTAGTCTGCGTGACTAAGAGATAATGATTCTATTCTGTGTGAATAAAACAAAGAGACTAGCCTCTGTGGCTGTGTGTGTGTGTGTGTGTGTGTGTGTGTGTGTGTGTGTGTGTGTGTGTATGAGAGATATCAGCCTGTTAGAGTGGATTTTTGAGTTTGAGAGATTGTTTGTAGCACCCAGCATTACCAGTTATATTTACAAGCTCCTTTCTTCAGCAACTGTTCAAAATAACCAGAAACCTATTTTGTTCTTTATTAAATAAATCAATTTTTGCTTAAGCTTATACCAGAAATCAGTACAGTACTTCCTCAGGGCCACATAGTCCTCTGAAGTGCCCAGACCCTAGGCCATACTACCAAAAAAGAGAGATTTGGAATTTTTAATTCCTGGTGGCAGCAGAAAACTACCAAATTTATATACAGAGAGTGTATTTAAAGGTAAAACCGTTTCCCCAAATAGCAAGAACCTCACAGGCTCAGGATCCTGATCAATGCTCCCTCTAAGCGGTGGAGTCTTGTGAGCAAAAATTTTACTTTATGAGCTAGGTAAAGGTAAAGGTTTCACTTGCTCAAAAGCCAGTTGGATTTGACTCCAGGGATGTGGTGTTCATCTCCGTTTCCAAGCCAAAGAGCCAGCGCTGTCCAAAGACATTTCCATGGTCATATGGCCAGCATGACTAGACGCCAAGGCACATAGAACACTGTTACCTCCTCATCAAAGTGGTACCTATTTGTCTACTTGCAATTTCTTGCTTTCGAACTGCTAGGTTGGCAGGAGCTGGGGCCAGAGGTGGGAGCTCACTCTGTCATGCAGCCCAGAGGTCTCAAACTGCTGAACTACCAACTTTCTGGTCTGCAGTTCAGCATCTTAACCACTTGAGCCACTGCAGCCCACTTTGTGAGCTTCTGGCATTAAAGCTGTGAGTGAGCAGTTTGGCTACTGCATAAATTAGTTTGCTCTGGAGCCATCCTTCCTGAACTAAGACAAAAATGCATGAGCTGGAGGTTAAAAAACTGTG
This sequence comes from Lepidodactylus listeri, assembly GCA_029233225.1. NCBI lineage: Eukaryota > Metazoa > Chordata > Lepidosauria > Squamata > Gekkonidae > Lepidodactylus > Lepidodactylus listeri. Next base: position 925,050 of record JARCFY010000013.1, read on the forward strand.
AGCTAGCTCACACTAACTCAGCTTAGAAGGAACACTGGTAGAAGAAGAAGAGAAGAAGAGATTGGATTTATATCCCATCCTTCACTCACTTGGAGTCTCAGAGCGGCTTACAAATTCCTTTCCCTTCCCCTCCCCACAACAGACACCCTGTGAGGTAGGTGGGGCTGAGAGAGCTCTTTCCCAAGCTGTCCTTGAGGGAACAGCTGGTACAGAGCTATGGCTTGCCCAAGGTCATCCAGCCAGGTGCAAGTGGAGGAGTGGGGAATCAAACCCAGTTCTCCCAGATTAGAGTCCGCGCACTTAACCACTACACCAAACTGGCTCTCAAAACTGGTCCTGATGCTGCTCCCCTCCCTGTGCTCCCTGTAACCCCCCCCCCCTTTTGCTGCTTCCCTCACTGTCAGCTTCATCCCCTGCAACAACTGTTGTGATCTTGAAGGTGCTCCTGGACTCTGGCTCTTTTCTCCTGCTACAGACAGACTCACACCGCTGCCCATCTGGATCTATCTCAGTGGAAGGCACCACATTTAGCCAAACAGAATCAAAACTCATCTGCATTGTGAAGAAACTTTCACTGGTAGAAACAGACATCATATTTCTCACCAAATGCAGAAAGTACCAAAGGGACTGAGAATAAAAAAAACCCAGGTATCTGAAGAAGTGAGCAGTGACTCCCGAAAGCTCCTCCCCTGTGACAAATGGTGTGAGTCTTTCAAGTGCTCCTGGACTCGGGCTCTTTTTTCCTGCTACAGACAGAGTACCACGGCAACACATCTGAATCTAAGTACTCATCTCTTTTGAAGTATTTGAAGGACTGTCACTTAGAGGAGGGCAGGGAGCAGTTACTGTTGGCAGCAGAGGAGAGGTCTCACAATGATGGATCTAAATTAAGGGCGGGAAGGTACCGGCTGGATCTTAGGAGAAACTTTTTGACAGTAGGAGCTGTGCAACAGTGGAATCAGCTGCCTCGGGAGGTGGTGAGCTCCCCCTCCCTGGCAGTCTTTTATCAGCAGCTGGACAAACCCTTGTCAGGGATGCTCTAGGTTGATCCTGCATTGAGCAGGGGGTTGGACTAGATGGCCTGTAGGGTCCCTTCCAACTCAAGAGGAAGCCAGGATTATAGTTGCAAATTATTTGGATAAACAGGATGATCCCTGGCCTCCTATATACTTCTTAATGCAGGTTCTTGATGTCCTTTTTGAACATAATTTTTTTAGGTTTCAATCTGAATTCTTTCTACAAGTGTCTGGTGTCTCAATGGGAAGCGCTTGTGCACCTTCTATAGCAAATTTATTCATGAAAAATTTTGAGACTACTTTCTTCTATGATGTTAATGTTAATCCTTTTTATGATTATATGTTGCATTATTATCGTTACATTGATGACATCTTTTGTCTTTTTGATAGAGCTGACGTAGTTTCTGCTTTTGTAGATTGGTGTAATACCTTGCACCCGTCTATTAAGTTTAATTTTGAAAGTAGTCCCTTCTGTATTAATTTTTTAGACACCACTGTTTTTGTCTTGAACCAAACCAAGTTAGGGGTGAAGCTATATCATAAGACCACAGATTGTAACTCTCTCCTACATTATAAGCCATTCCATCCTGTGCATATTAAAGATAATCAGTTCCTTCAAGCTGAGGGGAACTCTCCACCACTGTGATGGATTGTGTAGCTGAATCTAACAATATCATTAGAGCCTTTGTTCAGAGAGGGTTCCCCAAAGAGTTGATCCTCAGAGCCAAGAGAAGGGCAGATATGTTAACTAGGGAGAAATTTTTTATACAACAAAAACATTCCCATAGATCTTCCTTCTCTTGTGCTTTGCAATTCTCTCCAAGATCAAACAGGATTGTTAGCAGACACCGGAGACATTGGCATATCATACAGCATTTAGAGGGGTGTTCTAACTTTCCCAAAATATGATACAAGAGGAGTTTCAGCATTCAGGATATGGTTGTTCATTCTGATATGAATAATTTTCAGTCCAAGTCTAATTTGCCGTCAGGACATTTTAAATGTGGTAAAAACTGTTTAGTATGTCAACATACTACCCAGACTAATGAGATCACAAGAAATAACTTTACAAGGAGACTGAAACATTTTACTAATTGTGATCCAATAAGAGTGGTCTAAGTTTTGTGGTGTTCTTGCCCCAAATATTACATGGGGTCCACAATGAGGAGTTTAAAAACTTGTATATTGGAGCACATTTCTCAGATGAGACTTAAGAATCAAGATGCTCCTGTCATGAGCCACATCAATAGCATGAATTTTATGATCTACCATGCTTGGCAATCTACAGAGTGGTTAGTAATAAGACATATGAGATTCATAAAGTACATAGACTATTGCTTCAAAAGGAAGCCTTTTTTATACACAAGTTTAATACAGTATCTCCGCATTGCTTAAATGTTTCCTTAAACCTCAGTTCATTTCTATAAATGCTGTACTTGTGGGTATTGTAGTCTGGGTTCTGTTGCATTTCATCATTCATGATGTCTGTTTTCCCCAAGTAGTATCTTCTTAATTAGGACTTTATGTATGTAATGTTGGGATTACCCCTTGAATCTTGTAATTCCAACAAGCAAAATTAGGGGTGAAGCCATATCATAAGCCCACTGATTGTAAATCCCTTGAATTCCATAACACTACTTTGTAATTTTTGTGTTTTTGGTTATGTATGTAATGTGAGATTCCCCTTGATTTTTGTAATGTTATCCTGTAATGCTGTTAAGATTATAATGCTGCAATTCTACAATCTGGTTCAGAATCCAACCAATCAGCTGAGTTATAGTTAGAGGTATTAACTTTGCGAGATGTTGCGAGTACTGTTCCTTTAATTTTTTTGGCATCGTCTATGCAGCTGTGCTTTATTATGGTGGCATTTCTGGTTTGTTCTTCATGGAGAGTGGGAGAAGCCTTCTATAGAATTGTTGACTTGTGCATTGTAGCATTGTGAGCTTTGGGTGAGTACAGCAAGCTAGCTCTTTTTCCCCCCTAGTTACCATGTGAAGTATCTTATGTTATATTGTGTTTGTAATTCAGTTCCAGGAAAAATAATTTTGCCTGAAGAAGAATCTCTCGAAACACACAATTTTTGCCTGGGAGGCGTGTTGCTTTGATACTTGCTGTAACTCTTTTCGGAAAGAATAACAGCCTACAACTTTGGTATTGACAACTACTGCATCTCTCACCTGTCACTCATCAGGAAGCAAGATACTCTACAGCACTGAAATCTGTCTCTGTAGCTGTGGACTTTTCTGCTACATATATATTGTTCTTTGGATTGTACTATAATGAATATGATACACTAGGGTTTCTATTATATTTTAATATATGATGTAAATTAATATATGAATACATAGTGCATATTAGTATTGTGTGTTTTGTTCTAACATGGTGTTTTCTACATTTGCCCAACCATATCTAGATGAGTCTGTTCTCTTCTTCAGGGGAAAAAATGAGGCAAAGTAGGCATTGAGCCTTTCTGCTTTCTCTCTGTCCTCTGTCAAAATTTCTCCATTTTCACCCAACAGTGGGCCCATCACCTCTTTTACCTTGCTTTCCCCCCTCACATTTCTGAAGAAGGTTTTCTTGTTGTAGCGAGCCTCCCTGGCCAGCCGTAGCTCACTGTGAGCTTTGGCCTCTCTGATGGCTGACCTACAATGCCTAGCAACCCACAGATACTCTTCTTGAGAGGTATGTCCTTGCCAGCATTTCTTGAACATTTCCTTTTTCTTCCTTAGCACATCACGGCATTCTCTGTTCATCCACATTGGCTTTTTGGATCCCCTACCATGTTTCCTTCTTGTTGGAATTGTGATGGCTTGAGCTTGCAGGAGCTCTTGTTGTAGGAGAGCCCACCCTCCACTTGCTCCTTTCCCTTCCCTTTCTCATCATACAGTTTATTAAAGTGTGTGGCTATGAACTCCCTTGGTCCCCCTCAGCAAAATGATTTCTAGCAGGACATGGTCACTTCCCCCTAAGGTGCCCACCACCTTCACCCCGTCTACCATCTCTTGCCTGTTGGTCAACATGAAGTTGAGTACGACCAGCCCCTTGTAGCTTCCTCCACCATTTGATGAAGGTAGTTATCGGCCAGGCAGGTCAGGAACGTGTGTGACTGTGGACGCTTTGCAGAGTTTGTTTCCCAGCACACGTCAGGGAAGCTGAAGTTACCCTTAACTACCAGGTCATGTTGTTTGGACACCGCATCAAGCTGTTCAAGGAGGGCAGCATCCACCTCCTCATCCTGGTCCGGAGGTCTGTAGCAGAGTCCGCCCACAATACTGTTTTGTCCTTCCTTCCCTTATCCTCATCCAGATACTTTCCACTGAGCTGTTGTTGCCCTCCTCCTGCCGTATTTCCTGACAAACAAACCCTCTCCACACATACAGTGCCACTCCGCCTCCTCTTTGACCCTTTCAGTTTTTCTTGATCAACTCATATCCATCCACTTCTACATTCCAGTCCTGGGAATCATCCCACCAAGTCTCTGTAATGCCTACTAAATCACACCCCTCCATCTGCATTAGAAGCTCCAGCTCTTCCTTCTTATTGCCCAAGCTTTGGGCATCGGTACAGAGACACCTGAAGCGCCGTTAGATTCAGTAGAAGGGTGCTTCATGTGTTCAAACAGAAGGAACTGAATTGCAGTAAAAGTGGGGGAGGTTATACATACAATAAACATTGTAACAGACTATAATACTAATGCTTATGGAAGCAACATTATGAACTGATCCATTCTAGTATACTTCCAATCAGTGTTCCCTCTAAGCTGAGTTAGTGTGAGCTAGCTCAGTTTTTTAGCCTCCGGCTCACAGATTTTTAGTCTCAGTTCATGAAGGATGGCTCTGGAACAAACTAATTTATGCAGCAGCCGAATCGCTCACTCACATCTTTAATGCCAGCAGCTCACAAAGTAGAATTTTTGCTCTCAAGACTATTTATTTGCCCCTGCCCAGTTTTTGTTGTTTTTGCAACAATGGCGGGGACGGCTTCCAGGCACACAATGGCCTTTCTGCACACCAGAGTGTGCCCTTCGTGAGTGCCTGTGCCAGGGGCTCTGTGAAGGACTGCAAAGACAAAACAGGTTTGGTGAGTTACTCTCCCCTAGAGAGAAGAGCTTAGGTGACTGGTTGCTCCACTCGCCAATCAGAGAGCAAAAAGAACAGCCAATGGCATAAGCTCTTCCCTGGAGCCCTTCCCCTTCTCTCAATACCTAGTTCCTTTTCATTTCCTCAAGAGGACTTTGACTAATGCTCAGAAGTCTGAGGGAGCAGAGACTCTTCCAAAGGAGCCACCATTGATTTTTGCCCGAAGGGAATGGAAAAGAACCAGCAAGATGACCCGCAGAATACAGATGGCCAACCCAAATGGACCCATTGCACCTGATCCCACTTTGGGGGCTCTCCTGCCTCTCCCCCCACCTGCAAACCACCCCATGGGCCCCCCAATTCCCTTTCACATGAGGAAGGGGAGGCAGGCCCAGCCTTCCAAGCAGATGCAAGCGTGGAAGAGGGGGGGGCCTGCTTGTTTATTCATTTACTTCATTTATAGGCTGCCTTTCTCACTCAGAGTCCAGGCAGATTACAAAATATAAAAGCAGAGCCATCAGAGAGCACAAAACAGTCGATAAACAATGAAACAGGACTACAAAATCAGAAAAGAGCGCAGTCAAAAAAACAGTGTAAGGGATGATATACCATAAACAATGCAGAGAAAGAACTACAAATCGAGCAGGAGCAAGAGAACTCCTGCGACAAGGCGTGCAGCAGACTTCAGCCCTTTCCCATTTGCAGAAGCACCCTGCCGAACCATCCCCTTCTGCTACCGCCCTGTTTCCTAAATGAAGATGCCCTCCGGAACCCTCTGTTCTGCATAGTTTGCAGAATGACAGACATGAGTGGGGACTTTCCTGGTCTCTTCAGGCGGGCCACCCACCGCAATTTTTGGTGTCGCATCTAGTGGAGTCTTCAGTCCCCAACCTCAGAAGTAGCTGCTCAGTGGCGGGGAGGGGGCTGAGATCAAGCCAGGGGGCCTCCCCTTTGGGTCATGGACTGTCTTACTGACCTCCTTCTGACAGCTCCCCTGGAAAGGGGAGGGGAAGGAAGGAATGCCAGGCAGCGGAACCAGGTTGAGTGGGGAGTGGGAGAGAAACGTCTCTGCAAGGCTCCAGGACCAGGGGCTCCTCCCTCCCTCCCTCTGCCAGGGCCGGGGCTAGGGCAGCTCTCAGGGCCAGAAAACCCTCCCAGGGCACTCGTGCCTCTCTGCCCAGCCCCCTCGGTATGCCCTTCGCCTGCCATGCAGTGTGCCACATGGTCCCGGTGGAGCAGCTGGAGAGAAATCTCTTTCCCAGGCGCCATCAGAGGGGCTGAAGCGAGCCTCCTGTTGCCAGTGGGTCGTTAGTATGCAAACGGGTCTGTAATGCACCATCTCGCCTTTGCTTGCCGTTCCCATCTCAGGAATGAGAATGGCAAATTAGAATTTTAATCACCCATCTCGTCCACAGAGTTCTCTGTTCAGCCTCAGAGGGGAAGGGGGAGATCCTCACCAAAAGAACCACTGGGAGAACTGTGGCCCTGCGAGGTCCTGAGATGCCCAGAACTGATCAGACGAACTGCAACCAAAGTTCCTTCTGGCTCAGCTCTGCAATGCACAGCACCAGAATTAAGTAGATCATCAGAAAGATAAGAGTCCCTCTAAGCACGCGCAAAGTATCTTTCCCTCACCATAGAACTATCATAGCCATCTCCCCTGAGACATCAGGTCCAGTTATGCTCAGATAGCACCAAATGTGGCTCCTGCCCTGCTTTCCGGTGGCAAAGAGAGAGCCAGCAATCCAGGGCGCTCTTCAGAGGAGTCCACATTTGGATTTGTCTGTGTGAGAGAATTTGGGAGGCAGGGACATGCTCTTTGGCGTCACACTGATGCACTGCATCACTTCCAGCCGGACACAGGAAGTGATCTCATCCCATCAGGACACTGGTTTAGGTGAATTCTAGAGTGTCATGCAACACGATTAAACAGCTTCCGGTTTTGCATGGGCAGTGACATTGCATGTTAGCACAATGACAAGTGTGTCCCCCCCCCCCATTTCCCCCTGCCGCCCTGTAAAGCAGCAGCAGCAGCAGAAGGGGATGTGGGGTCAAGTGTCCTGCTAGAGAGGGAGCCCTGGCGCCCCCTGTCTATCTGAAGGGCTCTGGCTGTCTCCTGGCATGGTTAGACTGGTGCCATCTCCTGGCATCCATTTTGACCAGCATCTACTCAAGGACAGATTACAAGATTACCTGGGACTATGGGCAGACACTGAAGACACTCAGAGAAACTAAATAGTAAGTCAACTAAAAATGTCAAACTGATCCCCCCCCCCAGCCCCCATGCACACTTTACAATGCCCTCTTTTAGAAACTGGAGGCAGTGGCAGCAATAAAAAATGGATGCCAGGAGATGGCACCAGTCTAATCATGCCAGGAGACAGCCAGTGAACTGCCCGGGGAGGCCCCCTGCCAGCATCCCCTCCCCTCCCCTCCCCGGCGTTCTGCATCCGGCCGGCCGGCCGGGGAAATGGTCCTCCTTGGCCCTGGGAGGAAGCGGCGCTGGAGCCGGCTCAGTCCCACCTGCTGCCTCCGGGGGCCTGCAGCCAGCATGGACGGGCTGCCCGCAAAACTCCCCCCAAAAGCCTGCCAGGACTCTGCCGGCAGAGCTGGGCCAGGACCTAGGGGGTGTCTATGAGGCTGGGAATTCCAGGACCCCGCGCACGCTGTGCCGCCAAGGACGAGCCAGGACGGAGGTGAAGGGATGGCCTTGCAAATGCACGGCAAGAGTTGCAGAGGGAAGCCCACAAGAAGGTCTGCCGGGCATGCCGCGCTGCCTCCGGAGGATGGACGGCCCCCCTGGGCCACGCCCAAGAGCCCCCCAGTGCAGCATTCCGGCCGCCGCCAGACAGCTGCCCCCCAACCTCGCCCGCCTCTCCCCACAGGGAGTGGTGCCCAGAGGCTCCGTTTGGTGGGGCCTGAGGGGGCCTCCGGCCATGGGAGAAGCATGCCTGACGTCCCCCGCCCACCTGCCCGGAGCAGTCCACGAGGAGCCTGGGAGAACTGCGGCTGCCAGAGGAGTGTGGGACCCGGCGTCCCCGCGCCCTCTCTTTCCCAGCCCCATTTTCCCCACGGAAAATGCTGGACCGTGTGTGTGTGTGGGGGCTGTTTTTATTTATGTGGTGCGTCTCCATGCCACCCAGAAAGGGTTTTGCCCAAGGCTGCTCCAAATAATGGGGGGGGGGGGGGCGGGGGCGGGAATGCAGTCAGATTCTAAACGCAGCGTTACAGCCAGAACGCAGCAGAACAGGAGCCTCGAAACCAGGCAGCCCGGAGGGGCAAAGCGCCCGGCCAGACGCCGCTCGAGCGCCAGAGAAGGCGCCGCGTGCCAGGCCACAAGTCCCGCCGACGAGGTGCCCGGCCACTAAGGCTCTCAAAGCACTCCGGGCGTTCAGCGCCTGGGATTCGGCGCAGGAGGACTCCATGCTGGCTGGGAGCCCCCGCGGGACCTCTTTTCGGCATCATGGTCTGAAGGAGAACGGGTGCCCGTTCCCCGCTTTCCTCTGCCCTCGGGAGGCTTGGAGCGGCTTCCCCGCGCCTTCCCTTCCTCTCCCCACGACAGGCCCCCGGTGAGGCAGGCGGGGCGGAGAGCGCGCGGGGAGGAAGTGGGCCTGGCCCCGGGAGTGGGGGATCCAGCCCGGCTCCCTGCAGCACAGCCGGAGACCAGCGGCCTCTCCCTCCCCTCTGGGGCGGGCGGGAAGCTGCCCCGAGGGGGTCGGAGGCGCAGCAGCAACCCCGCGCAGCAGCCGCCCCCATGCCTGCCGGCGCTGGCCTCTGGGCCGGGCCGGGCCGGGCGCTGCCTCCGCCGGCGCTGGGGGAGACCTCCATCCGCGGGGTCGCTGGCGTGATAAACAAGGACGCCTCTTTCGGAGCTGTTACAACTCACCATGTTAAGGTGCCGTCTGGGAGCCTTTAATTGGGGATTGGAGCGCCGGCTGCCGCCAGATTGTGAAACAGGCGCGCTCCCACGTCGGGGGTGGTTCGAGCAGCCGCCGGCGAGGGGCAGCGGAGGGGGAAGTGGCGAACAGGGTCCCACCACGACCTTCGCCTTCCTGACGGGGCGGCCTTCGCTCCTCGCCCGGTGGGGAAGTGGGGAAGCGTCGCCCCCGTTCCCCCCCCCCCCCCCAGCTCCAGAGTGGCGTGCCCAGTGCCTCCAGGACTCACGCCAGACCGCAGCACCAAGGCGAGAGAATCCCACTAGGAGAGGGGGGTGACCCCTAACAGCTTCTGCAGCCAGAGACAACCCCACACACACCCCGGGCCCTGCAAGGCAGTTCCCCGGCCTTACAGCGGCAACCCCCTCAGCTGCAGACGAAACGCGCTGAGGGCTTCCTCCTCCTCCTGGCCCCGTCGAAGGGCGCCCGTTTTGATCCCGCCCAAGCTCTCCGGGAGGAGCTCCCAACCCTCCCCCCAAAGAACAGGTGCTTGCTTTCCGTGACGTCACCGTAGCCACACCAATGGCTGCTTGGAGCCGGCAGAACGGAGCCCGCCCGGGGAGAAGGGCTGGAGAGGGCAGGCGTATCCCCCAGCCCCCTTGCAAGAAGGGAGAGCAGAGGGAGGGAGGGAGAGGCCCTGCGCAAAGCGGAGGGGGGCCCGCCAGAGTTCTCCCCCAGCTTCCCGGCGCTGGTTTCCGTGGAAGCATTAATTAAGAGCACCTGCCCTCCTCGTCGAGTTCTTCTTCATTAGGAATAAAGTGTGTGTCAATGTGTAATTAAAATTATGCATATTTTTTAAAATAGCTCTTTTGAAATAGAACCCCAGTCATCCATAGCTATTAATTTAATCAGCCAATTGAGCTCAGGTGAATTCATTCCGCCTTCCCTCCCCCCCCCCCCGCCCCTGGAACGCGAGCGGGAACGGATGGGGTTGCCATGGCGATGCCGCTCCTCTCCCCCCGCCCCCGCCCCCGGTTTGCCCCACTGCCAGCCGCGAGCGGCAGGGCCCGGCAGGCTCCTTCCCCAAGCGAGAAGAGCGCGCTCCGCTCGAGGCTGGCCCTGGAATCCCAGCGCCATTCACCCACCACGGCGGAGGGCGCTGGCGAGCCCCCTCCCCTCCCCTCCCCTCCCCATCAATCATGGCGCGGGCGGGCGGGCCCCCGTCGGTGGAAGAAGGCCGGGCGGATCCCTTCGCCCTGCGCAAATGCCCGCCCTGGCTGGCTCCTGGGAAGGGGAAGCGGGGTGCGTGAGGGGCGCGCCTGGGAGAGTCCGGCCGGGGGCCAGGCATCGCTCCCGAGGAGCCGGCGAGGGGGCGGCAGGGGCCAGGCGGGAGAGCCGGAGCTCCTGGGCTGCCGCGGGAGATGGCCGGGACGCCGCCGGGCCTCGGGCGAGGGGGGCCGCCTGTCCCCACCCAGAGGCGGCCTGGAGGGCTCCCTCGGCGCATCGGTTGTGGGCCTGCGTTGATCTCTAGCGCCATCCAGGCGGGCAGCCGCCGGGGCCTGAAGTCGCAGAACGAAGTCTGAGGCCGGCGGCGTTCTCCTTGATGCGCTTCATCGCCGGCCTTTCTCGGGGGGGGGGGGCGAACTTCTCGGGGCGGCCAGAAGGGTGCCTCCGGGGGGGAGGGGAGCCCAGCCCAGCCCAGCCCAGCCCTGGCTGAGGCGGAGCAGAAGTCTCCGCATGAGTCTCCGCAGAAGCCGCGCCAGAAGCACAGGCGTGGGAGCCCCACCTCGAGGCCCCGGCACACAGCAGTACCCGGCAGGCCACAGTCCCGGCCAGTTTGGGAACCCTTTTGTCCAGCGCGACCCTGTGCAGAAGAGCCCGCTCGGACGGGTCAGTCCTACGGGCTTTGCGGAAGGCCCGGAGCCCGGCGCGCTCCTGAGCTCTTCTGGGCCCGACGCCAGCGCGACTGGCTCCTCCCAGCTCTCCCCCCCCCCTAAGCGGGGGCGAGGGGAGGCCAGCTCGGGGGGGGGGGGGGCGGCGCGTTCCGCAGGCGAGAAGAGGCCTGGCGTCGGGGGGGCGCGATCTCCTTTTCGGCGGGCCGCCTGTCAGCCGGGCCCGGGCCATTCTGCCGGCGACGCCGTAGCCAGGAAGTTATTTCTGGCCCTCAGTGCGGGAGGCCTCGTGAAGACCGATGGAGTGGCGGCCGCCGAGGGGCGCCGCTGGAGATGCGGCCAGGACGGCACCGGCACCCACGCGCACCCACACCCCCCTCCGCCTCGCGAGAGAGCCAGCGAGACAATCGCCTTTTAAATTGGTTCATAAATCTCCCGGTTGAGGCTCCTGGAAGGCCCCGCGACTTCATCTCTATTACCGGCAGAAAAGGGATCAGGCCTCCAGGCCTGCAGGGGAGGGGGGGCCTCGCGGCCCCCGATGTCCTTCAAGCCGACCCCCTCCCCCGGTCCTGCATCCCAGAAAGGGCTCCCCCCAGGCGAGGCAACCTGGAGCAAAGCGGCCCCCAGCCCAGTAGCCAGATGGAGGGGGGCTCCTCCTGCCTTTCCCTCCCCAGGGGGCCCCACCCAAGCAGAGAGAGGGAACTGCCCCTGGGCACCAAGCAGGAAGACAGGGCAGGCTTTGACCACCTCTCTGGGGAAGGCACCAGCCTGCCTCCAGGGCCAGTCCTGGCCCAACCTCCCTTGGATGCAGGCCGGCCCTAGAACCCAGTGCGGCCAATCCTGGCAAAGGCGTCCTCCTCCCCCCAGAAGGACTTGGCCCTGGGCCTCCGGAGGCAGGAGACCCCCTTGGCAGCTTCGTCCTCTGGGGGGCCCTTGCCCGGAAGCGCCCCTTGGCTGGCCTTCAGCCGCCCTCCTTGGAGAAGAGTGGCCTCCTGCAGGGGTGGGCAGGGATCCCGTCCGGAGCAGTCGGCCTCTCCCTCTGGACCTTTGCAGCCTGGCGTGAGGAGGCTCCAGGGTTAGGAAGCCACGTCTTGCTTTCTGGGAGTGCCACTCTCCACAGGCAGGAGAGAATCCCTGGCTCGGCATGCAGGGAGACCTGGCCCTGAGGCGCCGCAGCAGCTGGAGAGAGAGGGCAATCCCACCCCCCACCCACCTTCCTGGGATTTTTTACCTTGACTCATGACTGGCACGGGATCCCTCCCAATGCTGGGTGCAGTCGGAGGCTTTCCCCGGGGGAATCATCTTGGTTCGGAGACAAAAGGACACATTGGAGGGATGCGGAAGACAAACAAGAGGCCCAGTCTGAAATACCTCTGGAAACAGAAGCCAAGGAAATGTGATGATAAAATCCACAGTTCAGAAGTTTCCCCTTCTCTTTTGCAGTGTTGGCTTAGTCATTTTTGGTCTCGCCCTCGGATCACCCGGCCTTCAAGCTCAGGGGGGCTCAGGGGCTGCTGAACCGGAGGTTTGGGTTGCTCTACCCTTGGCTGGGCTCCTCCAATGCCGGGGGGGGGGGCACCAAGGAGCCATCCGTCCATTTGGCTCCTGATGAGTTCCTGAGTTCAAGTCAAAATGTGGCTTATCACCCAGTGCCAAGGCTGGACCACAACCTCCTTATGCCAAGCCTGGAATGAGAAGCTCCTGGAAGTAACCGGCATGGTGGCTCATCGCCTTCCCTAACACAGGAGACCGAATCTGTCCCCTTGGTGTACCCAGGACCTGGACGGCTTGTTGAGGATCAGGGGGAGTGGGGGGGACATCTCGATTGCCCCAGCAGAAACTGTAACCTGACAGGTCGTGTGGCTGAGCTCTTCGGAAGACCTATGAGACGGGGGCAGCAAAGAATTCCCACGCTGCTGCTGCTGCTGCTGCTGCTGTTGTGTCATCTAGTTCAAGCCCAGCTCAACTGTTCAAAGTCGCTCCCCACTTATTGACCCCAAAGTCAGAGCCTTTAGACTCCCAAGTACTGACCATGAGCTGTGAGGCTTCTGCAAAGGTGTTTTCTGAGCCAATCGGTGGAATACATTCTGATTTAGCAACTACCAACACCCCGGCTGACCCCTTCATGAATCACTGTGATCTGCTTACTGCACTAGATGCCGACGACAGGATCCTGGGGTCACCTGCAGGCCGCCACCCCCAAATTCAGACCCTTTCCTGGCCTGGGCGCTTAAAGCCCTCCCCAGTGCCCCTTACAAACCCATCACTGACTCTCATCCATCCGCTGCTTCAAAAAAACCACTGCTACAGAAGACAGATGTGGCCAGTGATCGCCCAGCCTCTAGTTTGCCCTTCCTGGACAAGACGAAAGGAAAAGCGGGCTGTGGAGCAACTCCAGGCCTTCCTGGACCTGTCGTCTGCCCTTGGCCCTTTCGTGCTGGGCGACAGGAAGGGGAGGGTGCTTGTAGCCCTGCTGGATGACTTCCATGTAGACGTACACAAAGACTGTGTCTCTCTGCTGCTTTCACTGGACGTCTCAGCAGCCTTTGCTATAGTGTACTGGGCCATGCCATCCTCCTGAAACGTTGGGAGGCAGAAGCCGGGATGGAGGGATGTGCCTGGGATTGCTTCAAAGAGTTCCTTGGGGACAGGACTCACAAGATGGCCACTGGGGAATGTGGCAGAATGTGCCCATTCTGGCCTGCAGGCCCCATTTCCACCCTGCCCTCCTAGGGGTTCCCAACTCCCCAGAGGGGCTTTTCTTTCTCTCTAGTGTAACATGCCGCCACCACCTGCCCCCTTTTTGAGGAATTGCCTACTGGGAGGGACAGGATTCCCAGTTCCCCTTCTCAGTCCCGAGGCCTTGCCTCTGTGTCTCCCGCTGCCCAACGCTTGGCTACCATGGGGACAGTTTAATGCCTTGGGTGCCCTTGGGGGAATAGCTGCTTGCCAACCCCCCTGGAGCCCTTCTTAAAATAGTGTGTCTGAAATGGTGGAGGTGGTACAGAGAACCACCCCCAGCATCAATGTTTGCAAGCATACTTTTAGCACAGTGCCAGATTTGAGCAAGGAAAACAAAAGAAATTGGGGCGAAACACTGATCCTCTCTCCCTCTCACTGTACATGCCCTAGCTGATGTTAAAATAGGACAGGCTCTTTAAGCTTAGCTAGTTACAGGTCTCTAGAGAGTTCCCATTACCTTGAAGCTTGCTCCCAGTCTTCCAGGTGAGCACATGGTCAATATGGCTGCCTCAGGAGTTAAGGGTCCTGGGTCCTCTCATCACCTGAGCATCCCAAAGAAAAAGAGGGCTATTTCTTGTTGCACTGAGATTTTATCATCTCTGTCTCCCCTCCCACTTGACCCCAGTCAGGCCAGGTCAGAGAAACATTTCCTCCAGCCCCTTCCTGGAGATTTATCCTTGGAGTGCTCCAAACTCTGTTCCCTTCCTGGAGAAGGGGGGGGAGACGGGGGAGGCTTGACCATCTCCTTGTCTTTTCTGCTAGATCCATTAGCATTTGTATGAAGGTGGGTTGAGGTGCAATCCAACCGACTTCCCCCTCCCACGTCCTGCTGGTTCTCTGTCCAGAGAGAAGGGGAAAAAACTTTTAAAATGCCACGTGGAGGTTTGCTGCTTGCCAGCCTCCCGGGAGAAAATGTATTTAGTCCCAGGAGGGAGAACACTTTTCTATGGAGCGGGAACTGCCTTGTGGGGTTCCCAAGGCTGAGTTCTGCCCTCCATGCCATTCAATCTCTGTGTGTGCATGAAGCCCTTCAGTGTGTGCATGAAGCCCTTCAGTGAAATTGTTTGGGGTTTTGGAACGGGATGTCATCAATATGTTCTCTAGACGCCTTTACTGCAATTGCCCGGTGATGAGGTGGAGACTCTGAACCAGTTCCTGATGGCTGCGGGTAGCTGGCCAGAAGTAAACAAGCTGAAGCGGAGTTCTGAGAAGGCAGAGGTCATGTCAACTGGGCAGATGGTGCACCAGAAGGACATGGGGCTCCTCACTTTTGTGGGGTCCTGAAGACTCCTGTGTGTGCGTGTCTGTGTGCATGCATCTTTTTCCAGTTCTTCATTCCCAGACCTACAGCATTATTTAGTTTTGTTAAGAATCTTTGCTGATAGAGTGAGTTGTTTTGCCATCTTTTGTACTTCTCTCACTGATCGACTGACTGACTGTGGCACAAATGAATCAAATCGGACCATACCAGAACTCCATATTTAGTCAATATCTCCAAATATGTACTTAGAACATCTTTTACTTCCCTATGGTTTCAATCAATGCCAGTGGCAATTTTGGAGGGCTGCTTTAATCAAACTCCATTGGCCCATGGTCTGTGTATTTGTGGCACCCGCGTATTCAAGGACTTACCTCACCATATCCCCTTTTGCCTGCTGTACTCCAGTCCGAGGGCTAAATTTTTTGCAGGTATTTGATCTGGACTTAATGTACATCCAGTTGAGGATCAAATCTTATTTTTGTTATCTGACACTGATGCATATGTTTCTTACAAAGTTTCATTATTTGCCCTTGCTGCAAAGAATATACATTCCAAGGTGGCAATGGGAAGGGGCATTATTTAGGTTACTGTATTAAATTAGTCACATTTTGTTATTGACTTTTAGTACTTCTGTATATTTTGATATTAACCTATAGCTTGTTCATAATCTATTTTTACTGCTGGGAGTTTTGCAACTTTGTAATGGCCAAAGGCTAATTACAATAAACTGAACTGAACTGAATAGTCTTTCTCATACTAGTAATCTGCCCAGTGCCCTGGCATCATTATAGGGAACTCTGCTGTTAAGAGTCAGATTTTTTCCCTCATACATCACGATTTGCTTGTGGATTGGCTGCATCCTTCTTGTCTTGTTTGTAATCCACCTGGAGTCCCAGTGAAAAGGAGGACAAGAAATGAAGCCGCCGACAGTGACAACAAGAACAACCAGAAGCCTTTAGTGGCCGTTGAGCCACTTGTCTATATGGCCCCCTTTCTAGGTATGTTTCCTGGAGACACCTCTGGTCACCTGAGCAAAGCCTGTGGAAGCTGCAACCAGCCAAGGGGCAGTAAGCGCAACAGTGGCCTCCCCCCCAGCTCTCTCTCGGGGGCCTTGCCTGGTGGAATGGCCTTTCTGATGAGGTAAGAAAGGCTTGTTTTGCTCGGCCGAGGAGTGTAAGAGGGGACTGCTCAGGAGGGCATGAGCAGAGGCATGTAGTAAAAGGGAAGGAAGTTTTCCTTTATAATTGCCTGTGAAATTGTCAGGCAGCCGCCTCCCCCCCCCCCCCCCCCCCGTTGTATGCATTGCTTGCTGGGTGTGCTGTACCCTCAGCGTCCTGTAATGGTGAAATGCAGCTTATTGGTTGTCGGTTCTCTAATTGTGGAGTTCAGGTTATGCAGTGTATTGTGCTGTTTCTGTTTCTCCATTCTTTAATTTGTGCAATGCAGTTTTATTACACTGTTCGTGATGTGCACTATTCTGTCTTTATTGAATTGCCTTCTACAACTCTACCGTCGGCCTTGAGTCTCAGCAATACATGTGAATGACAAATTACGTAAATAAATAAATAAGTCTGAAGCAGATGGCACCGCCCCAGAAGAACAAAATCCTTGGAAGGACTATGTTGTTGACACAAAAAGCAGATCGGAGTCCAGTGAAAACGGAGACTTCAGTGATCTGAAGCGGTCTCTGAGCCACGGGTGGGGGTGGGGAGGGGCCCGGGGAGCTGCCCAGCCGGTCGAGTCATTTTAAAAAAAAAAAATTATTTCATAAGAAAAACAAGATACATTAAAGGGTTCAAAGAGTCAAAACATATAGCATACAGTACTTGAGTTATATTAAAGAGAACTTTTACATCTGTATTTTTGTACAACAGTACTCTAATTCCATAACATCTTAATACTGTTTTTGTCCTGTGCTTATTGCCTCCCTTACTTGTATTCCTCTCTTACCTGAAAAGCCAACTTTGTCTTGAGGTCCCTGTTCACTCAAACAAAAACACAGAAGTTTGATCAACCCAATTATGTTGGCTAACGTTATTTACTATACCATTTTGAGTCTATAAATTGTGTCCATTTCAACATTGCACTCTTTTGTGCGGGTGTTGTATCATATTGGGCTACCCAATCTGCAATTTTATCAGATATAAAATAGTCCCAGACTTTTCTGTACCAAAGGTCAATCGTGGGAAAGGCTTTGTCTTTTGATTTCATAGGAATGACGTTTTTTGCAGCAGAAGGCGAATCCAATCATGATCAGGCCCTTGCAGCATTTTAAAACATCTTTAAAATGGTGGCCAAATCCTCATGGCAGCCACGAGGATGCCATCACCTTTAGTTTGGCCTCCCGAAAAAGGGGACGAGTTGTCTCTGGCATCCAAGAGCATGTCCTCAGAGCAAGGCTGTGATACGATGTGGGAGGTTTACCCCTTCGGGTTCACAGGCCGAAGAGCTGAATTCAGCTCCCTCCACGCCCATGGAAAGGAGCCCAGGGTGAGCCAGGTGCCTTCAAAAACAGGAAATAGCCTTTCTCACAAGCAGTTGTGGGGAGGGGGCAGAAGGGGGAATGGCAAAAAGGCAGGTTTGCAAAAGTGATTGGATGCCGCACATTTCTAAACAGTGCAAGGCATTTGGAAAACATTGTTTTAGCTCTGGGGAGCACAATCATTTCACAAGACGCTGCCAAACAGGAGCACAAAAAAAAGCCGAAAGGCGCACAGTTGCAGTCAGAGACGCTAGATCAGGATGTTGTAGTGGCAAGAAAAATGGGTGTGGGAGGAGCCAAGGAGCGGGTTCTGCCGGGGAGGCCGGACGAGATGGGGGTCCCACTTCAACGGGTCTTCAAGGTGCCGCTGGGCAGACTTTGTTCAGAGATCTATTAATGGATGATGAACAAAATGTTATTAATAATATTCATTGTTGACTATTATTTTTATAGATAAAATGCTTTGCTTGTGTAACATAACTGTTGTTGTTGTTGTTGTTCCGTTGCACAGTCGAGCCCGACTCTTCATGACCCTGTGGACCACGTCCCGCCAGGCCTTCCTGCTGAAGGGTGAGAAGCCCCCATCCTCCTCTGAGGAGCACCCTCCTGCTGGGAGGGCCTGGCGTAAAATATGGCTTGTTTTTATTCTGGATATTCGTTTATTTATGGTATAGAAGTGAAGAAGCCAGAACTTATGGTGGAGGGATATTCTCCTGCATTTCACCATGTTAAGGAACAGGCAGGTGTTGGATTTGTCCTAAGACCACCTGACCTTCGTTGGTCTAGGACAGGTCTTAGAGTAGTGTTGGGATAGATTTTGTGGGCGGAGCCTGGGGAGAGGGGAGACTTCAGTAGGGTACAATGTCAGTAGAGTCCACCCTCCAAAGCAGCCATTTTCTCCAGGGCAACTGATTTTGGTCAGCTGGAGAGTGACTGAAATAGTGGGTGATCTCCAGTTGCCACCTGGGGGTTGGCAACCCTGGCTGAGAGACTGTTGTACCACAGTCACCTTTATCTGTGTTCCAGAAATTTCTCAGTGAGCAAAAGGCAAGTCTGGGAGGAAAGCACCAGCATGGGGGGCCACCCCCGAGGACAGGTGTGTGTGTATGGGGGGGGGGGTGTCCCTGCATTTCCAACTGAAACCAGAAAGCTGCAGAAAGCGGTTCCCCTACCTTGCAGCATGCTTTGCAGCAAGAGACGCTAACACTCAGCAAAGGCAGGGGGATGGGGTCTTGGGTTTAATGTCATTGAGAAGCTGAGATTTTTCCTGCTTCCCCACAGCATTGTGAACCTTCTGGGGGCGGCACAACTTTCCCCCAAAGTTTTGGGGAAAGTCACAGTGAAGCCTGGATGGCTGCCATGTGGGTGGGGAAATTAGACAAGGCAATCCAATAGCACATGACGTCGAGTGAGCAATGCAATGGGATGACAGCATGAAAGTTAGAAAGGTTTTGGGGGGGAGGAACTTTCACATTTTAGTACCAGTAATTTTGGGAGGAGGCCTTCCCCACACAAGCAGCTCCAAACAGTAGAGGCCAGCCTATATGCAAACAGAGGGGAAAGGCAAATGCAAGAAATAGGGACGTGGTTTGATGAAAGGCCCTTCCGCAGCAAATTGATTGACAATGACTTTTCCCCTTCAGTGGCTGATCTGGGGGCTTCGTCCATCTGCAGAGCAGCAGCAAAAAAACCACTAGAGGGTAGGAAAACCTGTTCAAATGAAGAGAGTCTTTAACAACAAGCCCTGTAAACTATAAATATAATATACAAGCTGAATTGTGGGAATAATAGTGACAGGAAAATGCAGAGACTCTTTTCCCAAGGACATGTCCTGCCTGAAGGCTGAGTAGCCTCTCTGTCTCTGGTCTCCCTCCCTTGGCATTCTGGATTCCACTGCCCCTGCGGCTGGATCAGACCATGACGGGCCAATGAGACTGACACACAGTTGTGGGGCCAGCCCCACATCTCCAGAAAGCCTCCACACCGGTCAGGAAGGCCACACCCTTCCCCCTTGCCAGTTCCCAGCATCTGAGGGAGGGAGGCTGCCTGTGACCCTGAAGGTCCTGTTAAACTCTCCGGTTTGCCTCCTCTTTCCTCAGAATGCGTGGCTCACCACAGCCCACCCAGCCTGGGACTTGTGGCCCTGGTTGGCCACAAAGAGCGGCTGGCTGCAGTCGACTCTCCTCTCTCTCTGGAGCTTCCTGTGAAGGAGGCACTTTGAGGAAGGAGGGCTGAACAAAAGACGCCTCTGATGGGGGCAAATTCCTCTCTCCACCGAAGGGAGATCACTGGAATAATTTATGACGAGCCCGAGCATTTCACACACAAAGCCCCCCCCCCCCCCCACGGGAAAGGAAATGCTCTGGAATCCTCCCCCCCCCCCCCCAATGTTTAGTGCCAGCAAGATCCCTTGGGGGGGGAGAGTGCCCACAGATGATCTCCTTGCACGGGGCCTTTTCAGTGCTCTCCTTTCAAGGAAAGCACCCTCTGAATTATCTCGGAAGTACATGAGCAACATGAAAGAGAGATTATTCACAGAAAGGAGGAGAAAATAGGCAGAGAATTCAATTATGCAAAGAGAGAGCCAGCCGACAGACAAGGGAAAGTGATGGGCTTTGCTTAATTCCCCCGCCAGGCCGCTCGGCAGTCGAGGCAGCGGAAAGGCAGAGCGGGAGGTGAGGATTTCAGGGCCGCCTCTCTCGGCTCTCGCTCTCTCCCCGAACGTCTCTCTCTGCCTCGCCTCCCGGCTCAGGGCCCTCTTTGTCTCGCCCGACCGGAAGCTCCTCCCGCACCTGGCAGGCAGGAAGGCCGGCAGGGGAAGGGGCTGTGGCTAGCTTTGGGGGAGAGGAGGGCCGCAGGGGGGAGAAGGCTCTTGACCCCACGGCCCGGCACTCTTATTGCTGAGAATCCAGACCCTCTTTCTAGGAAACTGCTTCCAGAGCTTCAGGCGCACCAGCTCTCCTCCCCCCACACGCAGGGCTTGCTGGGCAGCAGTTTGTGAAGCCTCCCTGGCCCCCTGTGCGAAGAACGGATCTTCTGGCGTCTCCCAGCCGGTCTGAGTCCAGCAGAAGCTTCTGTGCCGCATGAAAGCTTCCTTCCCTCTCCTTAGAGGTCGGAGCTGATCATGGCTCTTCTGGTGGAGGGGGAGGACCTCCCCTCTCCCCACTTCCTCACTGCCTGCCCTCCTTTGTCCTACCCCTGCGCTCTCGTTCTGGGCTTCAGGGGCAGAGGGGGCCACCTCCTCCTCCTCCACCTCCTCCTCCTCCTCACGAAGCCACTTGGGCTGGGCTCCCCTTGCCAGCATTGGGGGAAGGGGGTTCAAACCCTCAAGAAGCTTTTTCTGAAATAAAACATTAAAATAATATTTTTTTTAAAAAAACCCTTTTTGTTTCCAAGAGACCGATCACATATTTGTCCTGTGATATTTTTAGGAGGGTGAGCAGACAGAGATCCCCCCCCCCCGGACAGCCCCCCACCAGCTTTTCAAAAGTGACTGTAGGAACGGGGGTGGAAGTGGCCGGAGGTAAATCAGGTGGGATGGGAGCACGTGGCCTTGCCTTCTCCTGAGCCAGCCTTGGGTCTCTCCAGGCCAGTCTTCTCCACCCTGGGTCTCCAGGCTCCCAGGCAGAGGTCCTTCCCATCCCCTGGCCCAATCTCTTCTTGAAAGGAGAGGTTCCGGGGGGGGGGGGGAGGTGAACCTGGGGGCTTCTGTGTGAAGAACAGCAGAAGGTGCTCCCTTTTTGCCACGGAGGTGGTTTTGCCCTTGCCTGCCTCTGCGTAGCATCCCTGGACTGCCTGGGGGGCCTCCCATCCAAAGACTATCCAGGGCCGACCCTGCTTAGCTTCTGAGATTGGATGAGATCAGGCTTGGCTGGGCCACCCAGGTCAGGGCATGCAGATGTTCCACCCCTGCCCCAAAGAAGCTGCCATCTCTTGGTCTGCCAAGGTCAGCCTCCTGCACCCTGACTGGTGGTGGCTTTGTAGGGGGCCCAGCAGAGGAACCTCTCTCCCATCCCCAACTACCTAATGGCCCTCTTTTAACCCAGAGGTGCTTTGGGGAACTGGCCCTTCTGCATGCTGTGGAGATGGACCAACATTGCCTCCGGGGCCCCTCTTCTCTCTGGGATGGAGAGAGTTCAGGAGTGACACCCACGGCACCCGGAGGGCTGTACATCCCCTGGCGATGCTGCCCTGCCCAGGGGGAGATCAGTGGCTGCAGTCTCTGCGGGAACAGCCTGGCCGCTCAGGGGGGCTCCCACACTCCTCACATCCCACTGTCATCCCCCAAAGGGAAATGCTCACTTTTGCGCAGTTGACATAGCTGTAGTTCTTCATGTTTGCGGAACGTTCCTAAATGGTTTTTCTTGCATTTACTGTGACTCCTGCAGCCCACCCTGAGTCCCTGCGGGCAAGGCAGCTTACCAATCAACCCGCCAGCGGTGAGCAGGCAGCATGGCCCGTCCTTCCCTTCACCCCGGGCCGCTCCCAGGACTCACCGCCAGGCTTTGGCTGGGCTCCCCACCAGCATTTCTGGATTGCCTTCACTGGTGCGGCACACAGAGCCAACTTTCAGTGGGACAAGCCGGCCGTTGGCTTCTGCAGTTTACTGATTTGCCTGGAGCATTGGTGGGCGAGGGACGCATCTTCTCTGGACTGAATTGCAGGAATTATTTTGACCCAACCTATTAATTAAGAGCTCATTAAGACCCCAAATTTGTGATAGATCAGCAGTGGACTTGGCACAGTGGCTTAATGTAATGATTTCTTGCATTACTTTGCTAATCAGCTTTAGTCTGATTCAATTTATGCCAAAGTGACTGTCCTAATTTCTAATTAAGGCAGAAATGCCAACGCTGCATATGAATTACAAGCAACCATCTGAGGGGGGACTGGAGCGCCTCCCTGCCACACCAGGGGGCCTTCTCTGTGGGGCTTGTGTGGAGGTGGCGTTCCCGCCGGGGCTCGGCCACCTTTGATCGCCCCCCCCCCCCCCGCGGGAGGCCCTTTTGCTGGAGGGATCGGCTGCAGGCGGGAACATGAGAAACTTTGCAAGAAAAGTATGCCTGCTAATTCAAAACATTTATGTTAGCCGGTATAAATTTATTTAGTGCCATAAATTACATAATTGAATTTTTATTTCCTTCATATATTTGAGTGAAATAACTAATATTTTGAGTAGTCTTGGCCTGCAGATGTCTTTTGCAGGAACATATTTCCTGTAATATTATGCCTGTATAAAGCTGACATTTAAACGGTTTAATAAACGAGCAGTTGTTTGACTTGTTTCAGATTCAATACATTCTGCTATATTAATAAAATATATTTCATAAGGCAGCTCAATAGACCATTGCTGTATGAGGGCCTTGATTTATTAGAGATACTTTTGCTATTAGGGTGGGATAGATACTCAAAATGTCATTAAGGTTAAAATAATAATCCATCACACTAATTAGAGCCTATTTTTCATATGCAAATATAATTAAGCATACACTTCTCAATAACTTTAAAGTGAATTACTGAAGTGGGCAGAGAGGGCTGGGGGGCTGGGGGGGGCAGAGAAGACTCTTCTCAATGCAAAGGGAATGACCGTTTCCCCCAGAAGATGCAGCACAAGCAGCTGATGTGGCCCCCAGCGCTGACGGACCAGAAGTCAAGCCCCATCAGCGAAGACAGAGGCGTTGAATGGAAACTAGTTTAAACGTTTTCTTTAACTGTTAATTTTCTTAGAGTCCATTATTAATTTTAGGGTTAGCTGCATTAGGGGTTTTTTGGGCTGAGGTGTGCTATGAAGGTAAACACTAAAGAAATACATGAATGAAAAGCTTATGGCCGTTTTCTCAGGGAAGCCGCCTTCTACAGAACCAGCCCCTGGGCCCATCTGTGTCACTATTGTCGACTCAGACTGGCAGCGGCTCTCCAGGGCCTCAGGCGGAGGTCTCTCTGATCACCTACCAGCAGATTCTTTCACTGGAGATGCCGGGGATTAAAACCTGGGACCTTCTGCATGGAAAGCTGAGGGTCTTCCACGGGGCCACGGCCACTCTGAAACATGCCCACCTGATGAAGCCATGGAGCTGCCTTCTACTGAATCAGACCCTTGGTCCATCAGTCTTCAGGGTCTCGGGCAGGGGTCATGCACATCCCCCCCCCCCCGCCTGGCCCTTTTAACTGGAGATGCTGCTGGGGACTGAGCCTGGGACCTCCTGCATATCACGCCGATGCTCGATGCTCTGCCACTGAGCCATGGTCCTTCCCTGGAAGGGCCCCTTAGGAGAGGAAGGGCAGGTTGTGGGACTGGTGAAACCGGAGTCCTTTTGTCTCCCTTCAGCAGACTCTGGGCAGACCCCCCTTACCCCTTGCCTCCCGCAGGGTGGACCACAAAGCCCCCCTGACAACAGCCCTGTGAGGCAGGTCAGTATTCTCCCCATCTTGCAGGGGGGCGGCGGAGGCTGAGACGGAGCTGCCTCCCGAAGGCTGCCGGTTTTAACTGGGGACGTCGCAGCCTGGACGCAGCAGCGGCCCTGGGCTCCCGACACTTCGTTGGCAGTTTGGGCTCCGGAGATGGCTTCCAACCTTTTAATCAGCTGAGATGATAATTCTATTTATTCATTTACTATTTATTTATCTAATTTCTACTCTGCCCTCCCAGCCGGAGGGCCCACCTCCCCAACCTGAATAGGGCTTCCCTCGACAGGTAGGGCAGCAGCACTCTGCACACTGTTAAGGCCAAGAAACCCAATCAATGGCTTGGCCCTGCAGGCACCTGTGTTGGCGAGAAGATAGAGACAGGCCTGCCCACCCACCCACAGCAGCATCTAGGCAGCACCGCCTGCAGAGCTGGTGAGCAAGGACTAAGACTCTCTCTGGGCGTGTGTGTGTGTGCGTGTGTGTGTGTGTGTGTGTGCATATGTGTGCATGTGTGACATTTGGCACACAGGGCTCCCTCCCTGAACTTGACTACCTCTTGGGCAAGGAACCAAACAACCTTCCTATCAGGATGGATGTGAGCAAATCCTTGGAAGCGCTAACTTCATTTTTGCACACCAGTCCAAATCTCCTCTGAGCATGAGTTGTGCAAGAGCATGGAAAATCAGAGCTTCAGCCCTGGACCAAAAGGTCTGAGGCAATCATCACTAGAAGTCCATCTTTGCCTTCCTTGCACCGTATATACCCCAGAGAGCGCTGCGGTCAGGCACCCAACATCGCCTGACCCTTCCGGGCCTGAGGGAGGCCAGGCTGACAACCACCAGGAACAGGGCCTTCTCGGTGGCGGCTCCCTACTGGTGGAATGAGCTACCGGAGAACATCAGGGCCCTGCGGGACCTCCTGCAGTTCCGCAGGGCCTGCAAAGCGGAGCTCTTCTGCCAGGCTTTTGGGGCCGCCACCGGAGGGAAAGGCCCTTAGTAGGCGGCGTGGTGAGCCGCCTCTAAAACATCTGTGGTGGCAGCCTCTCGGCTGGAAAATAGTGGGCTGCTGGTATCTGATGTGGTTTAGTATCTGCTGCCATCTGCGATTTGATGTTTAGCTGTATTTTAATGTGATTTAAGATAATTTTATGTATGTTTTTAACTTTGTATGTTTATGACATATTGTTGTTAGCCGCCTAGAGCCGGCTCGCTGGCGAGGCGGGATATAAATTGAAGTTAATAATAATAAATAATAATAATAATTAGCCCCGCCAGCACAAACCTGACATGGCTAAACACGTTGTGTGCCCCTCGAAAAGGCAGGCTCCAGGAACATCACCCACATGTGCAGGGGGGCTCCTGTGGGAGAAGGGCACGGTCCAGATATCTAACGATGGATGCCAGCCTCCAGGTGGGACCTGGGGATCCCCTGGAATTACAGCTCATCTCCAGAGTCCAGACTAGAGAGATGGAGAAAATAGGCATTGGACTCTATAGGCATTGCCCCCCACTGAGGTCCCTGTCCTCCCCAGGCTCCATCCCCCACATGTCCCGGAGTTTCCCAGCCTGGATCCGGCACCCCTGCCCCCTCTGTTCCCCAAGAGGGGGGACCTGGCACCCCTATGCCCCACAGTGCCTGGACTTGCGCATCTCTCTAAACTCTGCCATGCCCGAGTGGATCTTCCAGAGCAACCACTGAATGTCCAAACCCCCCCCCCCCCCCAACAATTCAGTGCCTGTAGAAGGCAGGCCTGAGTGGGGAGCCTCTTGGCTGCTGCTTGCTGGTTCTGGCCAAGGGGGAGTGTGCCTGCCCATGCGTGGGGGGGGGGGGGGAGAGTTTCCCTTGGAATCTAGAAGAGAAGCTGTTTTGTTAAGAGAAGGGTTAATAAGTGATGTTTATTTATGAACTTGCAATATTCTCCTTGCATAATTTGAATATGTTGCCTGTTTGTGTGTTTTTTCTTTATTGCATGCAATAATTCCATTTTTAAAGCTTCCTCCGTGCCATCCTTTAGAAGCGGTGCCACAAACAAGGAATAAATTCTTTTCTGCAGCTGTGCGAACTATATCTGTCTGAGGGATCTGCCACTTTGTCCTTGACACCGCCAACCCCCCCCCCTTCCACTCTGAAGGGCGGCTTGGGCAGGCCAGTCTTCTGTGCTGGGGGGAGGGAGGGAGGGGCCTTGAAAGGAGAGGCAGCAGTCCCCCCCCCCTCCTCCTCCTCCTCCACGGAGATCAGATGCTGGCGAGAGCACAGGGAGAGCCAGCTCACGGGGAGGCAGAAGCTCTCCCTTAGAGGGGAAAGAACATGTTCTCGACACTTCCAGCAAGTTACGGACACCTTTTGGCTGATCTGTGCCAGGGTTATTGGACAGAACTGGGCTGATGAAGAGGTCAGAGTTGGAGGCCCAGGTTCAAATCCCCTCTGCCGAGGGAGGAAACTTGCTGGGTGACCTTGGGCCAGTCACACATTCTATCAGCCCAGACTACCTCTTGGGGTGGTTGTGAGGATAAAGTGGAGGAGAGGAGGAGGAGGAGGGTGTGAATTGCTTTAAGTCCCCACTGGCCAGAAAGGCAGGAGGTATAAATGAGACAAATCAGATAAATTCTCCTCATCCATTTGTAAGTTTAACAGATGGCTACAGAATCTGCCCCCTCCCCCGGGCACAGCTCTGCCTTCTGGGTTAAGTCACCCCACGAGAGGGATGTTCACTTCCTCCACAGTTCTTGGATGGGTTTCCAAAGGCATACTGCTTCACTTTCCTGCCAGCAGAATTATTCTGAAGGAAGAGAAATGCCACTGACCATGCACAGAGGGCCCCCCCAGTGGGTAACCACAAAGAGCTATTCCCCCCCCCCCCCCGCACACACATACATGACCACACATGTACCTGGGCTGACGGGGCCAGGCTTCAGAGTGAGAGTGTGTGACCGCCACGCTGGTCTGAACTTCCTCACTTCACATTTTTAAGCCCATCCCAGCGTGGCTGGAATGGTACCTTTGACCTTTCCCACAGGGGTGGTTTGACCCGGGTTCAATAGTTTTGGGAAGTGGGTCTGACCGCTACTTCCCCACATTATCATCATGGTGCACCTCCCGGGGTTTCCCCAGCTTTTCTCCAGTCATTCCCAAACCTGCTTGGGGACAAAAGTCTTGGGAAGGATCAGAGCAAAGCCAAGATGAATTTAAGATTTTTTTTTAAAGATGGCTGCCCTATGGGTTGTGCAGTTCAGCTCTTCCAGGTCCCACTGACACAGCGGCCATGCTCTCGGCCCTGTGGTCACTATGCCCCCCCCGGCCACCTGGGGCTTTTCTGTTTGTTTGTTTTTTAAATCAGCAATTGAATATCATTATACTGCTATAACAATCCATGTATCAGGTTCTCTGAATTCGTAGCTTTTGTGCTTTATTTTTAAAGTCTCCAGACCTTTTTATTGCAGAGATTTAAGGGGAAAGGCATATCTCTGAAATGAAAAGGGCTAGAGACTGACTTTAATTCAAACGACCTGTTCCATGGATTCTTATTAACAGTGTAATGATATTCCATTGCTTCTTGTGTTGTTGTTTTTTAAAAAATGAAGACGTTCTGGCAGCCCAAGGGAAGAGGGACTCTGGGGCAGGGAAGCTGCAGGTGGAACCCCCATGGCCACTGCACTGTATCTGTCGCCACGCCAGCAATGGAGAAAAACAATCCAACTCTGCCTCGGTCTGGAAAACACCTTAATTTCCACTTGTCTCTATTGCGGACGAGTGGAGGAAACATTCCTGGTGAACCAGTCTCTACAAATATTAAATTATTACTAAAGTATTGTAGTGAAATAGTGGGAAACCACCATCATCTCAAAGTGTCAGGTGGGTGAGCCAGAATTCCTCTGTTCCCTGCAGACCTGAAGCCTTGAAGATTCAGACTCTCATCTCTCCTTTGCACGTAGCTCTAGCTGATAAACCAAACCAGGGAGTGGGTGGTTTACATCTCTGTGCACGGGGGTGGGGGGTAAAAAGAGTAGTGGGAAGACAGCCCAGTTGTCTGTATTGGATGCCTGCCCACATAACCCCTGCTGCTCAGTTGGCCTTGGGAGTGTCTGAGAGGGACCACTCCTGTCAAGGTCATTTACATAAGAGCATAACACAAGAGAACATAAGAGAAGCCAATGTTGGGTCAGGCCAGTGGCCCATCCAGTCCAACACTCTGTCACACAGTGGCCAAAAACACCAGGTGCCCTCAGAAGGTCCAGCAGTGGGGCCAGGAAGCCCTCCCACTGTTGCCCCCCCCCAAGCACCAAGAATACAGAGCATCACTTGCCCCAGATTGAGGGGTTCCTCTCTATACTTTGTGGCTAATAGCCACTGATGGACTTCTGCTCCATAGGTTTATCTAGTTCCCTCTTGAAACTGTCCATGCTTGTAGCCGCCACCACCTCCTGTGGCAGTGAATTCCACGTGTTAATCACTCTTTGGGTGAAGAAGGACTTCCTTTTATCTGTTCTAACCCGACTGCTCAGCAATTTCATCGAGTGCTCACGAGTTCTTGAATTGTGAGAAAGGGAGAAAAGGACTTCTTTCTCTACCTGCTCTATCCCATGCATAATCTTGTAAACCTCAATCATGTCACCCCTCAGCTGTCGTTTCTCCAAGCTAAAGAGCCCCAAGCGCTTCAACCTTTCTTCATAGGAAAAGTGTTCCAACCCTTTTGTCATTTTAGTTGCCCTTTTCTGCATTTTTTCCAATGCTATCTTTCTTGAGGTGTGGCGACCAGAACTGTACACAGTACTCCAAATGAGGTCGCACCATCGATTTATACAGGGGCATTATGATACTGGCTGATTTGTTTTCAATTCCCTTCCTAATAACCCCCAGCATAGCGTTGGCCTTTTTCATTACAGTCACACACTGTCTCGACATTTTCATTGCGTAATCTACTATGACTCCAAGATCTCTCTCTTGGTCAGTCTCCACCAGTTCGGACCCCATCAACATGTATTTATAGTTAGGATTTTTGGCTCCAATGTGCATCACTTTGCACTTGGCCACATTAAACCCCATTTGCCACATTGATGCCCACTCACCCATTCTCGACAGATCCCTTTGGAGTGCCTCACAATCCTCCCTGGTTCTCATCACCCCAAACAACTTTGTGTCATCTGCAAATTTAGCCACTTCACTACTTACTCCCAACTCCAAATCATTAATAAACAAGTTAAAAAGCATCGGACCGAGTACTGATCCCTGTGGTACCCCGCTGCTTACCTCCCTCCACTGAGAAAATTGCCCATTTATACTCACTCTCTGTTTCCTTTTAATTAGCCAGTTTTTGATCGACAAAAGGACTTGTCCTTTTATCCCATGACTATTGAGCTTACTTAGGAGCCTTTGATGAGGAACTTTATCAAAAGCTTTCTGGAAGTCAAGGTAAACAACATTTATTGGGTCCCCCTTGTCCACATGTTTGTTTACTCCCTCAAAGAGCACTAACAGGTTAGTGAGACAAGATCTTCCCTTACAGAACCCATGCTGAGTCTGCCTCAATAGCTTTTGTTCATCAGTGTGCCTACTAATTTTTTCCTTAATAACAGTTTCCACCAACTTATCTGGTATTGAAGTCAGACTGAATGACTGGGAAGACTGCAAGTGTCTTCCTGCTAACCTGGGCAGGAAACAAACACTCAGCCCAGTCCGGAACCCTCAGAAGTCATCAGCCACGTGGGAGTGGCTCACATGGCCCACTGAAGCAAGAGCAGGCCGACGGCCTGGTCACATGAAGCTGCCTTACACTGAATTAGGGCCCTGGTCCACCAAGGTCAGGCCTAATGCTCCCTCTAAGCTGGGGAGTTTCGTGCGCAAAAATTCTCCTTTGTGAGCTCCTGGCATTAAAGTGGTGAGGGAGCGATTTGGCCGCTGCATAAATTAGTTTGCTCTGGAGCCATCCCTTCCTGAGCTGAGACAAAAATGTGTGAGCTGGAGGCTAAAAAAACTGTGAGCTAGCTCACACTAACTCAGCTTAGAGGGAACACTAGTCAGGGCTGTCTACTCAGACAGAGGTCTTCGACATCACCTACTAGTGTCTGACGAGGGGAGTCTGACTCTTGAATGCTCAGCACGCCCCCCCCCCTCAAAAAAAAATCTTGTAGGTCTCTAAGGTGCTTCTGGACTCAGATCCAGCTGATCACCTGTCACCTGATCCTTTCAGCTGGGGATGCTGCACAGGATTGCACCTGGCTGGGACCTTCTGCTTGCCAAGCAGAGCCTCTGCTCCTGAGCCACGACCCCTCCTGCCTCCCGCGGAGACACACTCTTGGCCTGTCCTAGTCAGTCTGGTCTCATCTGACCGGCCACAGCCTCCGGGGTCTCAGGCAGAGTTCTTTCACATCGCCTACTACCCCTGAACTGGGGGTGCCGGGGATGGAACCTCAGACCTTCTGCATGCCAGGCAGATGCACTGCCACTGAACTGTGGCCTCTTCTCTGCCTTCAGGAGGAGGAGGGGGAGGAGATTGGATTTATACCCCGCCCTTCACTCCCCAAGGGAGTCTCAGAGAGGGGCTTACAATCTCCTTCCCTTCCCCTCCCCACAACAGACACCCGGTGAGGCAGGTGGGGCTGAGAGAGCTCTTTCGAGGACTGCCCTTGAGAGAAAATAGCTCTGAGAGAACTTGTGACTGACCCAAAGTCACACCAGCAGCTACATGTGGAGGAGTGGGGAATCAAACCCAGTTCTCCCAGATTAGAGTCCGTGCTCCTAACCACTACACCAAGCTGGCTCTCCAGGACAGCTTATGCCTGGAATAAAACTTCTTGTTGCTGTTCAGTCGCACAGTCGAGTCCAACTCTTCATGGCCCCAGGGACCACATCACGCCAGGCCCTCCTGTCCCTCCACCACCCTCTGGAGTCTGCTCAGTTATCATGTCTGTTGCATCGATAACCCTGTCCGACCATCTCCGCCTTTGCCGCCCCCTTCTTCGCTGACCTCCAGTCTTTCCCAGCATCCTCAGGGTCTTCTCCAGCGAGGGCTCCCGTCTCATTTGGTGGCCAAAGTATTTGAGCCTCAGTTTCAGGATCTGGCCTTCCAGGGAACAGTCAGGGTGTATTTCCTTTAGGATTGACTGATCGGATCTCCTTGCAGTCCAAGGGACTCTCAAGAGTCTTTTCTAGCACCATAATTCGAATGCATCTATTCTTCGGCATTTGGCCTTCCTTACAGTCCAACTCTCGCAGCCATACATCACTACTGGGAATACCATGGCTTTGACATTGGTATTTTTTTGTTGTTGGCAGAGTGATGTCTCTACTTTTTGTTATGCTGTCTAGGTTTGCCATCACTTTCCTCCCAAGGAGCAGGCGTCTTTTAATTTCCTGGCTGCAGTCACTGTCTGCAGTGATCTTGGATCCCAGGAAGGCGAATTCTGTCCCTGCTTCCACGACTTCCCCTTCTATCTGCCCAGGAGGGATGGGGCCGGATGCCACGATCTTAGTTTCAAGCCAACTTTTGCACTCTCCTCTTCCACCTTCAGCAAGAGGCTCTTTCGGTCCTCTTCACTGTCTGCCATCAGAGTGGTATCGTCTGTGTATCTGAGGTTATTAATATTTTCCCCAGCAATCTTAATTCCAGCTTGTGATTCATCCAGGCCGGCATTTCACATGATGTACTCTGCATACAAATTAAATAAGCAGGTGACAATATACATCCTTGTCGGACTCCTTTTCCTGCGCTAAACCAATCAGTTGTTCCATATCCAGCTCTAACTGTCGCTTCTTGACCCTTCTACAGGTTTCTCAGGAGACGTGTGAGGTGGTCTGGTACTCCCATCTCTTTCAGGACTTGCCATAGTTTGTTGTGATTTAGACAATCAAAGGCTTTAGCGTACTCAGTGAAGCAGAAGTGGATGTCTTTCTGGTACTCCCTCGCCTTCTCCATCATCCAGTGAATGTTGGCAATTTGATCTCTCATTCCTCTACCTCTTCGACACCCAGCTTGTTCTTCTGACAATTCTCTATCCATGTGCTGCTGAAGCCTCACTTGAGCACTTGGTTGGTCTTAAAGGTGCCACTGGACTTAAACCACTCTCTTGTTAGCGGGCCCCCTGCTCTCTTCCTCCCCCCCCCCCCATCTTGTTCCAAGGCTTCAGTCTGGAGCAGCAAAGAGACCTGGTTCTGTGGATGTGTATTGTAGGGGAAATGGGGGGTGGGAACCACCAGCCAGTAGAAAGGCCAGCTAACTCCCTGCAGTGCAGCAGACCCATCAAAGGCCATCACTTGCCCAATGGCAAATGAAAGCTAAACTGCACAATAGATCCCAAGGAGCAATGATGGGCCAACTGATGGCTGTTCATGCTCCTCCAATGAAGATGCCCCCCTCCCTATGCAAAGAGTAAGGCTCTCCTGAAATCAAACAGTTCCAAAAGATGTTTTGCCAAAGGAATATATATAGGGACTGTGGACTAAACTGCTGAGTACAGTACGTACTGTCCGTTGCTGTCCATACGCTTCTATGATGTCATTTTAGTGTGTCGTCGCTGAATGCTTATGCTTTGCTTCAGCTGTGGTTCAGCTCTGTTTTCAGATTTCTGCAGTCCAGACCCTGCTGCCTTGTCTGTGGGATACCCCGTCCTGAGGTTCAGAGCAATTTCCCCCGTACAATCTGCCTTAAGTCACACGGAGAAAGTTGGAGCATGAATAACGTAAATCAAACAAACAGCTAAATCAAGAGGAGAGCCTTTTGAACCGTGAGCTGGTGCTTCCTTTGTGTACTTCATCCACCTGTCTGGAGGTTCCTCCTGGGAAGGCCATTCCTGCTGTGGTGAAGAGCAGGGGCCCAGCATGGCCGGTTGTGATTGTAGCCTTGGATTGCAAGGGGTGATGCTGAGGGAGGCCCAGCAGGGTTCGTCAGTTGTGTATGTGCGGGGGGGGGGGTGCTCCCCTGAAAGCAAAATGCATTGGGGGGGGGGGCTACTTAAGAAATCCACGGAGCATGCGTCTCCAGACTGGGGAGGGCCGTCTTTAAGCAGTCTTCAAGCAGGGGGCTGCACTAGATGGCCTTGATGGCCCCTTCCAACCCTTTGGTTCCATGATTTCCATGTTAAATGCCACAGAGAGAAGCAGGACAAGAGAGGATGCCACCCCAAATGTCTCTGAAGACTCCAAGCAGGCATCCAGCCTCTTGCAAAGTTCTCAGAAGCATCTCCGGTATCTGCTTCCATTGCAAAGTCCAGGCACACAGACCAATCGCAGCAGCAGCAGCAGCCCGACGGCTGGCAAAGCAGACTTCCCCTTCATTTTCTGGCGCGAAGAGTCTCTCCAGACCTGTAAAGACCTGGGGGAAATCCTGCCTCGGGCAAACAGAAGAGGGGGTGCAGGTGTCTGTGCTGCAGGGCTCCCCCGCCCGCAGCCAGCCATTCTTCTTGCTGGGCTCCATCTTGCCCTGTGCAATGGGGGCGGTAAGGCCAGGGTTGTGGCATGCTGGCTGTGGCTAACAGCTCAGGTGACCTCTGCCACACACAGGGGCTCTGCACAGGGTCCAAGGAGAGTGTTTGTGGTCGGGAGGGGGAGGGGGATTCCTTCTCCCGGGGGCCAGGTGGCAAAAGGGCTTCTCGGGGCTCTCTCCCCCCCCCCAGCACCCCCCACCTGAGACAGGGCTCCGGCGTCCCTGACTGGGCCCTCCCAGCGCATAATGCTTCCCGCCGCCGCCGCGGGCCCCAGCGCGGCTTCCTGGCTAGCGGGAGCCGAACCCACCCGGCTCCAAACGAGCCTATTAGCCTGACTTGCTCTGGGCCCGGGGCTAAGCCGGAGGCGCCAAGCAGCTTAAAGGCCGGCCGTGACATCCTCATCAGCCCAGGGTGTCTCGGCCACGCGGGGGGGGGGGGGGGGGGTCGCGCAGCAGGGAGAGTCCAGCCCTGGAGGCGCGGGAGCGGAGGAGGAGGCGGCCGGCCCCAGAGGCCCCCTCGCTTGCCGTGGGGGGTGAGGGGCGCGGGGCTGGTTCTCCTCTCCTCTCCTGCGAGGTTAATTGGCCCTCCCGCTCATCAGCCTCCGCCCGCTGCTGCCCCCATTAGGCGCTCCCCGCCGCGGGCGCCCCCGGGCCGTCGACAGCAGCCACGCACTAACAGGCTGCTGCGGCGGCGGCGGGTGGGGGACAGCTCTGCCCCGCGGCTCTCCTGCCAGCTGCTGGCGCCCCGAGGAAACGCACGGCAGGCAGGCAGGCACCGCTCGGCCTCCCCGCCCGGAACAGCGGCGGCCAGGTGGGCAGAAGCCGTCCAACAACAAGTGCCGCTTCTTCCACTGGGGCGCTCGCTCGCTTCACTCGCACACACTCACACGCAGGTGACCGTCTGGCCTCCTGCTCCTCCTTCCTCCCTTCACGTCGGCCAGGGCCCCGCGGCGACTGCGGCTGGGGGCAGAGAGAGAAACCAATGCCACGCAAGCACGGATTGGGTCCCTTTGCCAACGCATCGCGATGAGCTTTGCTTGCAGCGTTCTTGTGCTGAGGGCAAATGGCGGGGACTGTTAGGAAAGGGGCTGCGGCCGATCTGGCCATGCCCCTCGACAGAGCTGTGTGGCGGCCTCGCTTGGAAGGCTGTGTGCAGTTCTGGTGTTCCGGGGGGGGGGGGATCTCCAAAAGGACCCTGCAGCGCTGGAAAGAGTACAGAGGCGGGCGACCTATGGGAGGATGGGGGGGCTGGAGCACCGTCCCCCTGAGGAAAGGCCGGGGGGTCCGAGCCAAGCCCCCTCTTATCCCGCGGGCCTTCCTCCCAGCGGGTGTTCTTAGGATGGCCGCCTCCGGAGACTCTTCCAGACCGACCTCCGCAGCGCCCCTCCGGGAGAGGCCTCGCCCGCGCGGCGAATCCATGGCCCAGCCGGGGCCGCGCTGGTCTGAAGCAGCAGAACAAAATTCGAGTCCAGTCAGGCACCGTTAAGCCCAACACCGTTTTCTTCAAGGAATGGGCTTCTGTGTGCAAAGGACGCGCCTTCCGATGGGAAATGTCTGCAGGAGCCTGCTCGGCACGCGGAAGCTTCTTCTACCCAGAAGAAAACCTGGTTGGTCTTAAAGGCGCCCCTGGACTCGAACTGCGTTCTAGCAACAGATCGGGAGTACTATACGCAGTGGTACCGTCCACAGTCCCTTCCCCTTGCAGCTTCCGGAACCACTCCGTTAGAATACAGCCCCGGTTCCTCAGTGAGAGTGACCCCCCAGTGCGCATGCCCACCAAAGCTCATCCCAAGTTGCACAACCCTTTGCTGGTCTTCAGGGTGCCCCCGGAGGGACTCGAACCTTGTGTAGTCGGACCAGTTTGCCTCAGCCCGGGGGCGGGGGCGGGAGCGGCGGGGGGGGGGGGGGCAGCTGCGGCAGGCTAGGCTCCCTCCCTCCCTCCCTCCCTAGGTCGGCGGGCTTCCCGCTCACCCTTGGCCCCGGCACGTCTCGGGTTTCCCGCCGGCCTCCGCGCCCGGCAGAAGGTCGTAGCGCCAGCCCCGACGGCCCCGCCTCATCTCCGGCCCGGCCCTGGCCAGAGCCGGAGGGGTGTCCGGGGGGGGGGGAGGGGGCTTCCGCGTTGCTGCAAACGACGTCTGCGGAAGGCCGCCCCCGGGCCAGCTTCCCCCCCCCGGAGCTTCTCAAGGAGACCCCCCCGCGTGAGGTTTGCAGCCAGAGGCGCTTCCTCGAGCCAGTCCACGCCAGCGCCCCCCCCCCCCACCCCGCAGGGGGCACCTCTGGCTGCGCCCAGGAAAGCCTCTCCCAGCCCCCTCCCGGGGGGTGGGTTTGCTGTGCTGTTGCCTGGCTCAGAAAAGGGGCTGCCGGTGAGCCGCGCTGCACCCGGTGGCCCTTGCAGGCAGGGGGGCGGGGGGGGGGGGGGCGGCAGAGAGCCCTATGGGACTTTTATGGCACTTTGTGGCTTTTTGCATTTAGGACTCTAAGCCTCCCTGGGCTGCCAGGACAAGGTTGGATAGTGCCGATCTCTTGTTGGTAACCGCATTCACAGGATCCCTGCCTTGGGAAGGGCTGCACAGGCAGGAGGCCAGAGCTGACTCCAGGCTGCCACCAGCTGCCCACGCAGGAGACCTCACCCGTCCCCACACCAAGTGAGGCAGAGCATGCCCAGGGCAAACAGCCAGGCCTGTCTGTCCACAACCGCTCAGGCACAGTTCACAGCTTGCTTGTTTTTAATTAGCTCAGCCCCCCCCCCCCCCCGCCCCCACCCCCGCGGGCCCTGAAACAGACCTGTCTTGCAGGCTTTGCTAAATGCAGGGACTGAAGGGGTGCCATCCTGGTCGGCCTTTCCAGTGGGTGGAGCCTGCCACAGAGGAAGCCCCTGTGACCTGGCATCCCTGGCAGAAGGCTGTCAGAGGAACGTCACCCTGGCACGTGAGAGGACCTTGGCAGAAAGGCCTCCGGGAGTGGGAGGGCCCCAGGGCGGCCCAGGAAGGGCTTCCAAGGGCATAACCGTGCTTGGAAGGGGGCCCAGAAGCCTATTGGCAGCCAGTGCAGCTGGGCCCAGCATTGTGGCTGACCCCCAGAGAGAAGCCTCACTGCCCCCTTCTGTACCCACGGAAGCCTGTGAGACATCTCCGAAGGTTGCCCCATGCAGAGGGGTCACAGGAGTCCAGTCCGGCTGGCTCGCCAGAGGCTGAAGAAGGGGCCAGCTCACCAACCGGAGGCAATGGGAAGGAGGGGGTCCTTGCAAGAGCTCCATCCTCTCCCCTCCTCAGCAAGGCTGGGTCCAAGGGCACCACCACGGTCTAAAGCTGCTTCCGCCCCAGAGCACTTAACCTCACCGAAGTCCGGTCCCTCAGCACCAGCCAGGCACTCCGCCTGCCCCACCAGCATCACTGTCATCCTTTCCGGGTTCAGCGTCTGTTTGTTCGCCCCCAGCCCCCAGCCCACGGCCTCAAGCCAAGGGCCCCGGAGAGAGAAGACTGGGCTGCGGCTGCCTGTTGGTGGCAGCCTGCCCCTAAGCGCATGGGAGATGCTGGCCAGAGGTCTCCTGGAAAGGACTGTGCCAGAGCTGGGCCTCCGGCTGTAAAAGCATTTTTTTCCCTAAAGGAGTTTGTTGGGTTACAACTTTCCTAGACATCTGTCAGTAATGCATCAATAGTATGGCAAAGCAGAAATCCTACTACACTGCAAGACAGGCTTCAAAGGTTGGGGGGGGGGGGGGGTCAGTGCCGAAACCAGAGAGAGGGCCTGTTGTTGCTAGTCGTCTTGGCTGGTGGCTCACAGTGCCGCCACCCCCCCCCCCCAGCTCTTTGGCAGGCTGCCTTATGGCAGAAACCGGGGAGGGCATCAGAGTGGCCACTCCCACCTTCCACCAAGTGCCACCATGACTCAGGGGGTCCCACTGAGACAACGTGCACCCCTCTCCTCCCCAGTCTCCCCCCACTCCCCACCCGTGGGCTGGATGAGCAAGTGGCCAGCAAGGCAAGGACCCTGTGGCTCCCCGCCAGGCCACCAATGGCGGCTTCCTTGGGAGGCCACAGGCCAGGGGCCTGCCCCCATTCCTCAGCAGATGGTCCCAATAGGGCGACTGTCTTTCTGGAGGGTCAGACCTCTGCAGGACAGAGGAGATGGATGCCTGGGAGGACCTGGCCTTTGAGGATCATGTGTCTCCATTGCAGGACCAAGAGAGGCAATTAGTTAGCTTAATTACACGAAAAATTGCTGTGGCTGAAAAATGAGAGCGGCTCTCCCTTCGCCAGCCTCCGGCCTGACACGGAGGGCTCACTCAAAGCTGAGGAGCACCACAGAAAGGCCTCTCCCAGGCAGGGGGCAGGGGGCAGAGAAGGGGCTCCTCCTGTGTGTGTGTGTGTGGGGGGGGGAAACAGGCTGGGGCTCCCGCACTGTTCAGAGGCCTGGCGGGGATGTGGCTGAGGCCCCCAGAGGCCCCCCCTGGGCTTCATTCCCTGGCCCCTGCGTGTCAGGCCGCCTGGTGGATCATGGCCATTGCCACCCGGCCCTGGCTGCTTCGACATGGGGGCGTAGAGAGGTCCTCTTCTGCAGAAGCAGAAGTGAGAGGGGTGGGAGGAGAGCTGCTCCCCCCTCCCCCTCCCGTGGTCCCAGAAGCACCAGTGGAAGCATTCCTTCTCTTAATTTGTACAGAATCATTTAGAGAGGCCAGACTCAGAGGAACGGGGAGAAGCTACACTGACACAGAACTTTTCCAACTACCCCAGTCAAATGGATCTGGGGCTGATGGGGGCTCCCCCCCCCCCTGTTTCCACTAACCCACAGTGGCTTGGTCAGAGCTTTCTTGCTCTTCTATTAGCATTCTCCCCCCCCACCACACTTCCTTTGCCCCAGGCAGTTGAGAATTGTTTTGTTTCTCGCTGGAGTTAGTGGGTGATTTTTCCCTCCACTCCTTGGCCCTTCCCGCAGTGCCCCTGGGTCTGGGGATGCCCACCGCTGGAGGCATACTCTCCCCCCCTTCCCCCCTCCTGATTGTTTTTTCAATGCAGGGAGATTAGGAAGAATTTGTGGCACTTAAAAGACCTTTTCCCTGGATCATCCCAGGCTCTGCTTTGTTTCTTCCGCAAATCCATCTCTTTCATTTGCAGTGGACTGTCCAGGCTTCTGCCTCTAGCTGTCTCTTGCTGGGCCAAAAGAAAAGGGGGAAGGCTAGGCGAGTGGAGAGGAAACCCTGAGAAACCCTGAGACACCTGAGGAACAACATGGCAAGGCCCTAAAAAAGGGGAATGGGCCAGAGCGGGATCCAGCGGGCAGCCTGAAGGCAGCGGAAGGGAAGCCCCCGGGCAGCCCTCCAGATCCAAGGGTGATGCAAATGGTGGTGGGGGGTGTGTGTTTGTCTTTGGAGACTAGATTGTCATAGCACCTGGGGGAGCACCGAGGAAGCAACACCGTGCGCATCAGCATCCGACAAAGAGAACAAAGCAAAAGGCTTCTGCAACATGTACTTGGTGGACTGAGGGGAGGACTTTGGGGAGAGAACAGATGAACATCAGAAGAGCCCTGCTCCGTCAGACCCATGAAGATCCATCCGGTCCAGCATCCTGTCTCCCACAGTGGACAACCAGTTCCCCTGGAGGATCAACAATAGGGCAGAGAGGCTGTGGCCTTCCCCTGGTGTTGCCTCCTGGCTCTGGGATTCAGAGGCTTAGTTCCCCTGAATGTGGAGGTTCCCTGTAAGAACCTGAGAAGAGCCCTGCTGGGTCAGACCAGTGAAGGCCCATCTAATCCAGCATCCTGTCACACAGTGGCCCCAACCAGTTCCCCTGGAGGGCCAACAACAGGGCACAGAGGGTGAGGCCTTCCCCTGATAAGAGCATCAGAAGAGCCCTGCTGGATCAGACCAGTGAGGGTCCCTCTAGTTCAGCCTCCTGTCTTACACAGGCAGGGCCGGTGCTACCATTAGGCCAAGTAAGGCGACGGCCTAGGGCGCAGATCTGAGAGGGGCGCAGAACAGACAATCAGTGCCCCCCCCCCCCAACCAGCCGCAGGTTCTCGCACTCACTCACCAGCCCCGGCTCTCCCACACTTTTACTCCTCCGGGCAGTTGCGGGGGCTGCAGCAGGGGGAAGAAGTGAGGTGGGGACTCCCCGGCAGCCAGGGAGGGAGAAGTTAGCAATCCTCCTGGCCCTGGAGCTAAACGAGGGCAAAGATGGCCCAGAGGCCAAGCGCTTGCTTCCCCCGCCCAAGCCCACAGGAGCCGAGGGCAAGGCTGCAGGGGCTTGGAAATTAGCAATGTCAAGTTTTTGCTTTTAATTTTCCCTAGAATTCAACTGTTTTTGAAAATTGGTTTGTGCAGGGGGTGCAAGCAGTAAGCCTTGCCTAGGGCACAACAAAGCCTGGCACCGGCCCTGTACACAGGGGCCAGACGGTTCTTCTGGAGGGCCAGCAACAGGGCAGAGAGGCCGAGGCCTTCCACTGAGGTTGCCTCCTGGCTCTGGGGCTCAGAGGTTTAGTGCCTCTGAATGTGGAGGTTCCCCTAAGTCAGCATGGCTAGGAGCCACTGATAAGACTTATTCTCCATGAATCTGTCTAATCCCCTTTTAAAGCCATCATTGCCCGTGGCTATAACTGGGTCCACTGTTGCCCCAGCAGTCTCCTGGATGGCCCTGGGAGGGAGGGAGAGAGCGAGTGGGTTCAGGGAGCCGGGAGCCAGGTGGGGAAGGCTCTGGTGGCAGGGACATCATCCCGGCGCACATGCGCAAAGCGCACTCACTAGCCCCCCCCCCCCCCCAATTAAAACGTCAACGCCCCTGATGTAAGGTGTGATTTACATTGGGTAAAGAAGTGTTGGGTGTAACAAGTTAAAACACTTCAGTGTATCCGCTGGGTTGCTGTTGTTCTGTATTGGTCACAGTACGTCACATGTTTGTTTGTAACCAATCTGTGTACACAACAGTTTGCCCTGGAAGTTTGTTAGGACTCTCACTCTCATGTATAAGATATTTGCATTTTACGGTTTCTTCTCTCTGCCTTTGCTTTTGCTTAGAGGGAAGACACCATCCCAGTTTCCGTTCTCTAGCAGTTTGGATCTCTCTAGCCGTGAGGATGTAGGAATCCAGCTCGGTGGTTGTTTTGCATCCCGTTTACCTTTTCCCATGTTAGGTGTATAGTAAACGTTTACCTTTTAAACACAGACGTGGACTCAGTCTCTCAATCTGTACTCTGCTGATGCTTAAGTGCTTGAATATATTTTACCGGAATAACCCAACAGGAAGTCCTTTCTCTTTGACTGCTGGATACAGTGATGGCCACTAGTTAGAACTGGCTTGAGGAGGGGTTCAGAGGCATGAGCACACGTGAATCAGACCCCACTCGGCCCCCCAAGGTCAGTCTTGTCCACTCAGACTGGCAGCAGCTCTCCGGGTTCTCAGGCACAGGTCTTTCCTGTCACTTACAGTGGGGTCCTTTTAACTGGAGATGCTGCCAGAGGTTGGACCCTAGGACCTTCTGCCTTCCAAGCAAATGCTCTGCCTCTGAGCCACAGCCGCTCCCACAAATCCATGAAAGAGAGAGCTCCAGCCATAGATGCAGAGGCAGTCTACCTCTAAACATCCGTTGCTGGGGGACAGCCTTGGAAGGGGGGAAACTCTCCTCTCTTGCCCAAGAAACCCTCCAGAGAAAGGCTTGTCAATCACACAAGAATGATGGCTCCTGGAGCAACTGCTTTTATCGAAGCCTGAAAAAATAGCTGAGCAGATACTGGAGCCTGGCAAATATCATGCTCTGGGAGGAGCCTCCGAAGTGAAAGGCAGTCTACCTTTCAGGGCTGCCAGGTGCTGGGGCAAGCAGCAAGGGGCAGGCTCTGGCTGGTCAGCTCCTCTAGGGCATCCGGGTTGCAGTGCTTGGGAGGAGGAGCCAGCCCTGACAGGGCCCCCACCTGCCTCCCCCCTCTGCTCGTGGTGCCTGCTGTCACTCTGGCCTGGGAAGACGTGGGGAAGCGCTGCTACGAGTGGGGGCCTGGCGGAAGCCCCTGGTGTGGCTGGCAGGGGATCAGTGCCAGACCTCCAGGGCTCAGAGGGCAGGACTTCTGTGCTCCAGGCGGCTGCAAACACAGTCACCCAGTGTTCCCTCTAAGCAGAGTTAGTGTGAGCTCCGTTTTTCAGCCTTCGGCTCATACATTTTTGTCTTAGCTCAGGAAGGGGGGCTCCAGAGCCAACTAATTTATGCAGTAGCCAAATTGCTGGCTCAGAACTTTAATGCCGGTAGTAACTCACAAAGTAGAATTTTCACTCACAAGACTCCACAGCTTAGAGGGAGCATGGCAGTCATGTGACACATCTCAGGCCAGGAGTGCGGCTGCTGCATGGGTTTGAGCCCTCCGCTGGGCCATGAAGACTGCCTGCCTGGCTGGTCCCACCAGGGAAGAAGGAAGGCGGATCTGAAGGCCCCACCCCCCTTTCTGCCTCCGGGGACCTCCAGGCCAATGTGGCCACAAGGTTCCCACCACCTGCGCGCACCTGCCCTGTCCAAACCTGGCCCTGAGGCACAGCGATGCAGGTGGGCCATTTCAGGGCCCAGGGCTATGATGCCTTTGAACTTGCACGTCCTCCATGCTGACTCCCTGTCCTGCAGTGCCACCGGACCCCCTGGCCTTCCTCCTGCCCCTCCCGGCCACGAGCAGGAGGACCCTCCCTTCTGCCAGCTCAGAAAGCCAAGCAGGGGACTGGGCTGGGCCAGGGGGGGCTGGCTGCAGTCGGCGTGCTGTTCGCTCTTCAGGCATGACGCTTCCCGGCCTGAATAATGCAGCAGGGCCTGGTCTCGGGGGCCCCGTCTTCTTCGGCAGAGGCAAATGAGCCGGCCAGGCAGCCTGTTCAGAGGGGCCCCAGCCGGCTGCCACGTTCGGTAAATCAGGATTAATGAGACGGCGGAGGAATCTCAAAGCCCCGCGCGGCACGGCTGGCAC
This sequence comes from Lepidodactylus listeri, assembly GCA_029233225.1. Taxonomy (NCBI): domain Eukaryota; kingdom Metazoa; phylum Chordata; class Lepidosauria; order Squamata; family Gekkonidae; genus Lepidodactylus; species Lepidodactylus listeri. The sequence continues at coordinate 967,155 of JARCFY010000013.1, forward strand.
CTCCTCACCACGGCAACCCTGCTTGGAAGCGGCTGGTGCTGCCTGGATATCCTCCGGCAGTCTCGCAGCTACCTGTCAGCCGGTGTGTGGACAAGCACACACCACCAGCCTGCTCTCTGCCCTCCCCCCTCCCCCCGGTTTCTGGGTGCTGGGCTCAGCCAGCAGACCGCTGGGCAGGCTCTCCACTCCGTGTGCCCCACAGCACGGCACCCAAAGGCACCAGTAACATTTGGTGCCAACTCCCAGGTGGGGCCTGCCCAGAATCCCAAGTGATCTGCAGGCTCCATAGACCAGTTTCCTTGGAGAGAATGGCTGCTTCGAAGGGCAGGCTCCCTGGTTTGGTTGAGGTGTCCCCCCCCCCAAAAAAAACCCCACCTTCCCCAGGCATGTCCCCAAATCTCCAGGAATTTCCCAGCCCAGAGTTGGCAACCCTACCTGCTTGCAGTGGGAGACGCCAGGTGACAGGGACCCTCTGAAATCCAGGAGGTGTTTGTGCTCCCGAGAAGTGACTCCCCTTCAGATGGTCTGTTCGCACTGGGGCCCTGCCCCACGGGCTTGTCTGCTGCTGCTGCTGCTGCTGCTGCTGCTGCTCCATGTTTCCTTGCCCTGAGCAGAGGCTGCCTTTAGACAGGGCCACTCTGGCCAACCCTTTGTGCCCAGGGGGACTGAATTAAACCCTTCAGGCTGTTTCTTCCTTTAGCATCTCCATCAGCGACGCCACTCCTTCCTGCAGCAACTGGATGCCAAAAGCGCGCTTTTGATGTGAGGCGAACCCAGGTGTCCTTTGCTCTGGTCAGCTGGGTCTCCTCAAGATTTTTGGGCTGGAGATATGAAAGTTGAAGTGCCCTTGAGCATGTGCAGAGTGTCTTCCTTGACTTGGCCCCTGGGTAAGCACAGCCAGTCTGCCCAGAGGAAAATGGGCCCCATCCTAACAGTCACCAAATGCGGACTTTTCTGAGGAACTGAGCCCCGCGTGGATCTCCTCTCATCCCAGAACCAGACCTCTCCCGGCACCTCCCTGGTCTGCAGCATTTGGGCAATCCAGGCCAGGCGTGGCCAGCGGTGGGGTGGGGGAGTGTGTGTGTGTTAAACCGCACCCCCACCTCACCTCCCAGCCCACAGCAAGGCCTTGGCAAGCGGCAGAGCAGTCCTCTGGGAACCACAAGGGGGCAGAAGTGAGGCAGGCTCCCCCCCCCCCCAAGCATCCTCGGCAGCCTGGCTGGTTGGGGGTCTCTGGGGCCAGGCAGGGGGTGGGGGGCAGTTTTGTGCTGCAGGGGTCCTCCGCCCCTTCTTCTGACGGCTTGCCCACCCCCTCTCCCTCCTCCTCCTCCAGCCGGCCCCCTTCCCCTGCCGGCTGCAGATGATTCATCTTCCGGCTGGAAACCGTCTCTCCCCCACGGCCGTTTTCAAGCAAGACACATTGAGAAGCGAAAGAACCTCAGACCGAGAGACTCCGGCAGCAGACGCTGTTTGGTGACAAGGAAAAGATTCCACCCGATTGTCACTACTAGAGCTACAACATTGTAAAACAGAAAAGGAGAAACGGATGAACATGCTCCGGCAGCCAGAGGTGCTGAGACAGTTTTAGCAACAGACAGGCTAGGAGGGCGGGAGGGGCGGGAGAGCGGGAGGGGCTCCCCCCCCACACACGCCACTCACCTGTGGGCATCATGGGTGAAAGAGGAAGAGGCCCCTCCTATACTTAACATCTGTAAGCGGAGGACTCCGCCCACCTTTTGACCCAGTCCAGCTTCAAGACACCTGACATTTGTTAGGTGCACCCTGAAGATTTATTAAAGGTGCAAATGTGGCAAACTGCCATTTGCCAACACCTATATCTGGCAGAGCCAATGCTCCCTCTAAGTTGTAGAGTCTTGGGAGCCAAAATTCTGCTTTGTGAACCGCTGGCATTAGAGTTGTGCGCAAGCGATTTGCCTCCTGCATAAATTAGTTTGCCCTGGAGCCATCCTTCCTGAGCTAAGACAAAAATGTGTGAGCCGGAGGCTAGAAAGCTGTGAGCCGGCCCACACTCACTCATCTTGGCGGGAACACTGGGCAGAGCCCCTCGGATCTGGGGTGGCTTTGTGTGACGTGCCTGCCCACTCAGTGGGTGCAAAGCCTGCCATTGGCAGGGGCACGATGTGGGGAAGGGCTCCCCGCAAACCAGGCGGTGCTTCTTCTAGGAAGTGGGAGCAATGAAGTTTCACATACAGCAGGATTGTGAAATTCCACATCCCACACTTTATTTTTGAACTTTAATTTGAGGGAGGCTTTTAAGATGCTAGAGCTTATTGATAGGTTTTGAAGAAAAAGTTTCTTTTCTTATTTGTTTATGTTTTTGTTAGTGATTTTCGGTTATCACCTTTTTTGTAGATGTGGTGTTGTGGGGGGGTTGTATTTTCCACATGTGCGTATGTGTGAGTGTGTGTCCACCTGGAAGTCATGGCAACCTCTGGTGACTGACCCCTACTGGGGGCCTGGAGGATATTCAGAGAAGTGGCTGAATCAAGCCTGCCCCTGCCTCTGGGCAGCTAGCATTCCAAGGAGGTCTCCCATCCAAGTCCGTGCCAGAGTTGGTCCTGCTTAGCTTCCAAAATCTGAAAAGAGTTGTGCAGTTTCTGTGAGTCAGTGACATTTGGCACCCAACAGAGTGCAAGATGTGTGGGCTGCTATGGAATGTTGGAAGGGATACTTTTGTAAGTCTCTTCCTGAAAATGAAGGCACAAAATGACCAAAGTATATCTAGAACCATACAATCATACAGTCACAGAGTTGGAAGGGGCCCTACAGGCCATCTGGTCCAACCCCCTGCTCAATGCAGGATCAGCCTAGACTCTAAAGAAGGGGTGTCAAACATGCAGCCTGGGAGCCGGATCAGGCCCCCCGGAGGGCTTCTATCAGGCCCGCACTGGAACTGGCCATCTCCTGCTTCCAGTTCTGTTGCTGCTGCTGCTGCATCATCGCTTGCTTCGCCAGACTCTCTCAATCGCTCAGCCATTTCATGTTTTCCCCCGGGTCCTAGACTCAGAACTCTGAGCGTGAGATTTCTGTGGTGAATGTCAATAAATCAAAAGTAGGTTTGCAGCTTACAGATACACACCTGAACAGCATACTCAAGATTGTAACAGCACAGACGTTTTGATGCAATAATTCAGAGCAAGAGGTGTCAGTTTTCAAAAACTTAAAAACACAAAATATTGCAAGAATGCTAATGTTTTAAGCATGGTTTTATTTTAAGTAAAAAAAAAATCTTTGTGTTTGTGTCCTTTATAAAGTTTATATTTCCGCTACCTGGCATGACATTTCATGACACACCTGGCCCGGCCCGACAAGGTCTCATTTATGTCAGATCCCGCCCTCATAACAAATGAGTTTGACAGCCCTGCTCTAGAGCATCCCTGACAAGTGTTTGTCCAGCCGCTGCTTAAAGACTCCCAGTGAGGGGAAGCTCACCACCTCCGGGGCAGCTGATTCTACTGTTGCACAATTCTGACTGTCAAAAAGTTTCCCCTGAGATCCAGCCGGTACCTTCCCACCCTTAATTCAAACCCATTATTGCAAGTCCTCTCCTCTGCTGCCATCAGGAACAACAACAGAACACTGAAATGAGACAAAGCCCAAGATACACTGATGTATTTGCTGCAGAAAAGTTGAACGTGGGAGCATTTTCGACACCCAACATTAAGAAAATGGGGCATGTATCTAACACATGGCAGTGTTTTATATACTGGGGGGGGAGGGGCGTTTAAAATCTCCCATTTAGCCATCTGCAACATTTATTCTGACATACTTTATTTTGACACTCTTCAAGGAAAGGGAACTGGGCTGTAGATTTAGCAAGCAATTCGGAGCGGGCCCATTTGGTGGGGCTCCTGCCTGGGAAATCATCCCTCAGATTGTGCCATTAATGACTCTGGAAGATGCTGGGCCCTTTTTGTGGCCGGGTTTATTGTATGTATCACACTGTTTTTTGAATTGTTTTCTGCATTTGTAACCCAGCTTTACTGCACTGTTTGTTCTGTGTATCAAGCTGGTTTTATTGCGGTGTTCTCCAGTTGTGTTAATTTTGTTGGTTTCATACTGTCATTTTTACATTGTTCTCTGACTTTGGAGTTCAGTTATAAGGACTGTATGTGTTGTACTTTTAAAAACTACATTGCTTTGAAAATATGTGATCTACTTTGAAACTTGGAGAGACAGGTGGAGTATAAAGGAACTAAGTAAATATATATGGCATTTATGTAAAGTTTAAACCACAAACACAATGTAAAGTTTAAACCACAAACACAATTTGAGCATATAATATACCTAGCAGCATGTATAGTTTAACTTACCTCACGGGGTTGTTGTGAGAAAAAAATGGAGGCTGAGAGAACAATGTCAGCCATTTTGGTTCCCCATTGGGGAGAAAGGGTATAAATGAAGTAAGTAAGTAAAATAATGCCACTTTATTGATACGCGCTGCTGAAAATGCTTAAAATTGGTTGTGAGGAAAGAGCAAGGGGAGTGAAAATGAAGAATCACAGCTTTAGTTTGAACAAATAAGAGTAACACTGAAATGGAGATTTCAGCTGAAGCAGCAAGAAAGACAAATCTGAAATCACCCCTAACAAAGCGTTCAGTGTTGTTACAAGTGTTGGTGTCAGCTAATGCTGCCATCTCCTGCCCGGGAGGTGGGATGAGTGAACCCTTGACACCGGGTCTGTGGAATGTTATGTTATACTTCTCATGGCATGCTTATCGCTCTCTGAGCTGCTCTGACCTTGGGAGACTGTTGGTGCCTGCCCATGTATCTCTTCTCCGGTCTGACTCTAATTCTTCCCGCTTTTTCCCTGGGAACCGTAAAGCAGTAATTTAAGCACCTTTTCTCTGCCTTGGTGATTGGTTGCAATTCCTTACTAGACCCCTTTTTGAATTCTGTATAATTGTCCTGCTTGGGGCTGTGTCAGCCATTACTAACACAAGAAGTGCAGATGACCACAACAGACCTTTCTCAATAAAGCATTCCTGGTTAAGGACACTGGTTATTGACTGACTCTGTAGGCCTCTCACAGTTGGAGGACCATCCCATTCTTTGGCTGATGGCCCCAGATGATGAATTGGGAGTTAAGGTCAGGAGATGTTCTCCTAATGGCTGGGGGCCTCTCTCTCACGCGTGGAATGTAATACCCATTCGAGTTTGGGGAAATGGTGCCCTCCAGTTAAGTGGGAGGGAGGGAGGGAGAAACTGTGTGCCGCATATTAATACCATTTCAGACAGCTACATGGCAGGCGTGAGGATTTCAAAAGCAGGAGGCTGAGATGCAGAGAGAGCTGAGAGCTTCTAGCTTCCAGGAGGTGAAGGGAGACATCCTTCCTTCAGAATCCTTTCAGTGCAATCTGCCATCTACAAACAGGGAACCACTGCTGCAGTGGGAGGGGGGGAGGGAAGCAGCAGGTTGGGTGTATGTGCGTGTGTGTGTGTGTGTGTGTGAGAGAGAGAGAGAGAGAGCAGCACCCACTTTGCATGTGGACAGTCTGACTTCAGCCTTTGGCAGAATGTCTGGGAACGGGAAAGGCCCTTTGCTCTCAGGATCCCTGGGCAGTGGCTGCCCATCAGAGGAGACAATACTGAGGCCAAGAAGAGCCAGTGGACCCTATGACTCCATCAAAGGCAGCCTCAGCAATGGACATTCCAGCAGAACTTTGCTCGTTGAAGGCCAACAGTTTGCAGCCCGGGCCAGGTGGGTGAGGGTGAGGCCCAAGAAGCCAGGGTGGACTGAGCGCGTGTACTTCTGCAGGGTTCCCTCTACACAGCCACCAAGAAGGCGGTCCCTGGAGTGGCATCTTTGCAGATGTTGTCATTCCCGGGCTGGCTGGCTGGCTGGCAGGGCGCGGGATGTGGGAGGCAGCTTGATTGGAATGCAGAGCGTCGCTCCTGCCTTTCTCCCTAATGAGACGAAATAAATTTACTCCATGTCGTTCCACCCCCACCCCCCCATAGCTCCAAAGCAGAGGCAGTTTTAACGCTAGTTTAGACAACCTCCGATCTCGCCTGAGCGGTGCGGCGTTTGCAAGCTGACTGCATTTTTATGAGCCGGCTTGTTATGTGCCAGCAAAGTATGCAAAATATGTCAGGCCCAAGCAGGGATTGGAATCGAAATGACTCTAATTACGTGTAATAATTTTTTGCATTCCTGCATAAAACAATGTTTGGCTTTTTATAAGGAAAAATAATGTCATTGCAATAGTTAAAAGACAAATCATTTAGCAAGGTCCCGATGCCGGTGGTGCTTTCTTAGACAATTCCCCTCTTGCGGGATTCGGAGGGGCTTGATGGGGCGGACACTGCCTGCGGCTTTTCCACCAGCAGAGGCAGCCACGGGAAGAGGAGACTTCCTTCCTTGTCCTCAGCCAGGCAGCCGCAGTTCCTTGCTGGGGCAACCAGCTCTCCTGAATTCACTGCCTTTCCCTGGCTGCCGAGGGTGATGCCATCACTCCCCAGAGCTTCTGGCCTGCTTTGACTGAAAGAGACCTTCCGTGAAGAGATGACCAGACCCCTTGGTGCGCCATGTCTTGAAGGCAGCCAGCACTGGGGTAGTGAATGTTGGCCCGGGGTCTGGGAGACCGGGGTTGGAATCCCCACTTGTGCTGAGGAAGCTGGCTGGATGACCTTGGCCCAGGAACACACTCTCAGCCTGACCTACCTCCCAGGGTTGTGGTGAGGAGAAAATGGAGAAGACCATGATGTAAACTGCTTTAGGCCCCTGCTGGGGTGGAAGGTGGGGTCTCAACGAAGTGGTAAAGTAAAGTAAGACGTCTGGTCCAGCGCAGCAACGGAGTGCTGGATGCAGCTCCTGGCTCTCTTGCAGCTGACTCCAGCAGAGTGGCACGCGGGGCTGAAGGAAGGCGCAATATTAAAACCAGTCATTCCTAAACTATTTTGTTGAATGGAAGCTAGTAGGATGTCGTGATAAATTAAATAAAATGAGATTATCCACAGCTCAGGGGACCACTCCTAAATCCCCACTAACTCAGGAGCTTGCCTGTCGCACCTCTGCATGAATCATTGCTCCGGGCTTGCCTTCTTGCAATCAGGCGGTCAGTGACTCATGCAGAAATACAAACCCTGGATTCATTTGAGACTAAGGAATTGTGATGCTTTACTCTAAAAGGGAAGCTTTTGCAGTGGATGGATGAAATGTACTTCTCGTTTTAAATCTTAAATCAAGCACATCTCAGCTCCCGAGGATTTGAAAACAGGTATTTAAACAGAAGTCACAGCAGGTATTCACCTCTGGTGTGATCACAGCTTCACAGTTTCCCTTGCATGTGTTCCTTCCAGTGAGTCAAATGCTGGATTCTCTGTCAGCCTGGTTATGTTTTTCAGGCAACACACCTTATTTTTGTTTTTTTTTAAAAGAAGCATGTGCATTTTGTTCATTTATGTGGCTGTCCTTCATTTTATTTTTAAAAGTTCTGACTTTTTAAAAAAAAATTATCAAACTGCTCCAGAAAATGGGAGGGTACATGACTGGTGCCACACAGTGCTAAAGAACAAGCTCCTTCTACCACAGACTTCTCTCCACTCACACGGAAATACTCCAGCGAGCTGTCAAACGGGTCTCTTATGAAGTTACCCCAGGAGAGAAAAGGTTCTCTCCGGATTTCTTGTGATAGCTGCCCCTCCAAGTTGATCCTGCATCTCTCCCTGTTACGCCTGAAGCCTCGGAGTGCGGCTGGCCCTTGCAGCCCCCCTCCCCGGCCTGTGGGTGCCCTCCTGGGGGGGGGGCCTTGCTGGAGAGACTCCTCTGCCCAGAGTTGCTTGCCTGGCACTAGGCTTTGTGCTCTGTGGACTGGTCTCCCCGCACCCACCCACCAGGACGGCTCTTCCAGGCCTCCCCCTTGCCTGGGCAGCATACAGTTTCACCAGGACGTGGCAAGGACTGGCCAGCTGCTTGCCAGGGCTTTGGCTGCTTTCGTGCCCACCAAGAATTCCTTTTACTGCTGGGTTTGGGCGGGGGGAGCTCTTGGTCTGAACAAGAGGATTTGCCTTGGAAACCTGCAGTGCCCGGAAGAAGGGGCGGAAGTCCGTGAACAGCCCGGAGGGGAAGGGCTCCTGGTGGGGCAGCTCAGAGAACAAGGAGGACCCTGGAGGGGTTTCAGTCACATCTGTTCTTGCCACAGTGAGGGCTGGGAGCTCAGCGTACAAATGCACCTGGCAGCAAGACTTCCCAGCAGAAAACAGCCTGTACATTAAAAAAAAGAAACAGACTTCTGAAATGTGTATCCCCCTCGTTCCTCTACCAAGAAGAGCCCGTGACTTGTGTCCAGTGGGAGTTGTTGTCCCCCCCCCCCACTCCCAACACACGACTCCTAGTTCAGATGTGTCTTACCCGCTTCGGTCTGAGAATTGGCTCAGTCCCTTCACCTCCTCTAATTTATTTATTTTTTTAATTGATGTCTTGGATTATGTTTGTTGAGAGGGCGGTTTGCCTTCTGCAGCCAATTTGGCAGCGGAATATTTGGGGTGGGGAGAGAAGAGCCAGGGGTGCCGGAAAGGACGACAGATATGCCATATTTGCATAAAATATTAATTTGAAGGCCCAGGTCTGTTTCCCATGTATATTCTCTTTACTAATCCACTATTTACAGTAATGGCTACAACGCTTGAATTGTTTCAATAGCTAAAGAACACTTTGGCAATTTTTAAAACAAGAGATGTGGCACATTTATGGCACAATATCTCTGTCGCTGTGCATAATGCATGCTCAGGATATGCACTGAATTGTGTTTAGATTACGACATGGGTGAAATATAGCCGAGCAAGACGAGCGTTATGGCATTATGATGCACATTTGATTAGAGGGATCTGCGCCTCTGAGCAGCCCCGGGCTGCCTCTTGAGAGCTCCCAGGCTAACAAGGTGCTCTTCCAGGGCTGCTGGGACGGAAAGCGGGGCGGCTTGGTGGCAAACCAGAGCTGGGCCTTTGGCCTCCTCTGCAGGGCCAGCAGCGGCAAGGCAAACCGGCGCATGCCTCCGTGGTGCCTGGACGCGCTCCACCCAGCAGGCAGCTCTGACTCCTGCATCCATGCAGAACCGGAGAACCCGACCAGCCTGGCTTTCCTCACACTGCCAGGATGCTCAGCATGACTCCAAGGGCAACTGTGAATCATTAGAAGTACAAAAGGGAAGGGAAGAGGGGAGAGCGGATAGGAGACACTTGTCTTTGGGGGGAAAAACCCCGTGGGAATGGACTATCTACCGAAAGGAGCTCAGCTTCCCATCCCACAATAGCAACAGCCTGTCGGAAGGGAGCAAACTCCTGTTCCACATGGAATGTCCTCCTTTCTCCACCCAGGCCCACCCCTAAAGGTTTGCTGCTGCTGCTGTCCAGGGACTGGCAGGTAGGGGCAGTTGCACACCTGGAACCCCTCCATTGTTCAGAGGGTGTGAAAAGAGGCAACAGTTGCCTGGGAAGCGGCTGTGCTCTGAGCCCGACGGCTGGCCTGGCAAGCCCAGTTCTCCACAGCTCCGCGCAGAGGGAAGCCGCTCCCCACATCTGCATCCTCAGCTCCTTTCCCGGGAGATGCCAGAACCTGGACCTGGGCCTTCTGCATGCACCGCCTTCTGCATGCGCTCTCCCACAGAGGAGCCACAGCCCCTCCCTCCCCACAAAAGATACCTGCCAAGAGGTGAATGCCTGCAGATGCCCCTTCCTTTGGCAGGAGCAGAGAAGCCGAGCAGGACAGCCCCCCTGAAGCCCTCTGGAAATGGCAGGGTCGGGGTGCTGCCTGTCTCTGGCTGCACGGGGGAGGAATCCCCCTGAAAACGCATGGAGGGGGCCCCCAGGCACAGTCCTCCCCCCCCTCCCCACAGATACCCCTGCCTTGATGTAGGGCCTGCTTCAGGGGCAAGGTAGGGGCCCTCTCTAGATGGCATCCAGCAGGCCAGGTGGACACCGCTGGCTTTGAAGAAGGAAGAGGTCCCGGGGGTGCTTTGGGTGTCCAGGACATTGCACGCACACCCCGCCAGCCATCGGCACCTTGGGAGCAAGCAAAGGCCAACATCCTTGCGCAACAGTGAGAGGCCAGCCAGGCACTGACTCGGTGCCCCCCCCCCCCCCGAGAGATGCTGGCTTCTGCCTCCCAGTGAAGCCCAGATTACTGGCACAGAAGGAAGGCCCGAGAGAGTCAAATCTGGGCACGGGGGGGGGGGGCAGCGGCAAGGAGCAGCAGCAGCAGCAAGGGAGGCAGGAGGGTGCCAGGCTAGGGCCCACCCTCTTGCTGCTGACAGCGCCAGGCAACATCTCAGAGAGAGAAGGGCGGTTGGGCTTCCCCTCCCAGAGGGAGCTTGGTCTCCTGTCCGGGGACCTTGCCCGCCCCAAGGGGAAGCCCAGAGGAGCACGAAGCCCCCCCCCCCCCCCCCGCAGCCTGCTCTTCTGGGGCCGCCTGGTCGGCGGCGAGGGGGCGGGCGAAGTGGCTGCTGCTGAACTCCACTAGGAGCGGGGGGGGGGGGGGGGGCAGGCTGCTGCGGTGGGGGGGGGGGGGGGGCTTGGCTTCCCATAGGGCGATGGGGCCTGTGCTGCGTATCGCTCATCATGAGCTAATCCGGCTCGGTGGGGCGGGCGGGCTGGCTGGCTGCTGGGCGCCCCTCCCGCGGGGAGTCCGTCCCTGGACCGGCGCGAACGGCCCCACTCCTCCTCCTCTCCTCCTCCTCCTCCTCGGTGGGGGCTCTGTCGCTGAAATCTCTCCTCCCCCCCCCCCCGCCCCCCCCCCCCGGAAGACAGGCTTGCTTCCTCTCCCTTCCCCGGCGCTGTCTGTCTGGGGAAAGGACGAGCGGGACGGGAGGTGATGGATGGTCCCTGCCGCCTGCCTCGGGAAGGCCGCGGCTCCAGCGCAGGGGAAGGGCGACCCCCCGTGGAGGCTCACGGGCCTGGCAGCCGCCGCTGCTCCGGCTCCTGCTGCTGCTCCTGAGCCCAGCAAGGGATCCCGGGCAGACACCCGCCGGGCCCGGGAGGAAATGGAGGACCTCCAGGAGGCGGCGGGGAAAACTCTCCCGGGAAGCGGCAGGGCACTTTCTCTCCCCTTCTCTCACTACTTGAAGACGGATGGTGACTAAAATGGATATTCATCTTTTAGGCCACTACTTCCACACCAGGGTGCCTGCTGGGCGGAGGGCATCAAACCATGATGTGCCCCTGGAAGCCCAAAGAGTCTCCCCTTAGAGGCTGCCAGCCATTCCCTCTCTGCATGAGTCCCTGTTCTGCCACACCTCTCCCTCGGGTCTTCATACTCAGGGCACATCCCCTGTCCTCCTCCTGGCATACAGACAGGGCAGTTGTGTCTCTGTGTGAAGCCCTCCTTTGCCCTCGCCTGCTGGTGAAGAGCACACTCCGCTCAGAGACTCAGCTCAGGAAAACAAAACAGGGAACACAGTGCCAGGAGCAGGGGGAGCCTTTATTGTTTTGCAGGCTAAAAAAAAAAAAGCTTTGGGTGTGTTGATTGACTGACTGATTGATTGATTAGAAACAGCCACCTGCTCACTTTCCTCCTAACGAACTTGGGACCCAGAGTTGCAAACGACAGTAATATAGCTGTATAAAATGAGCAACAAAATACAGAATGTATGAAAGCTGTATTACAATCACCATTCTAAAAATACCCTGTGCACATCTGACAAAATGTTGCCTTTGTCTGGATGAAACTTGCCCAAACTGAATGCTCTCAAATCAATACATTCCAGCACTCAGGGGAGTGGGGAGCACACTTTTCATTAAAAGACCCCCACACCATTATCTGCCTCATCTCCATCCATCAGACCCCCGGGCACAAGTCGGGATGCAAAGACCTGAGTGGCTTCGGCTTGTCGGCCCAGAGACGTCTCAGGCAGCAAAATGAAAGAGAGGTTCCAGAGGCGCCTTAACAAGGGACAGCGCTGGTTCCAGCAGGGGCTTTTGTGAGTCAGAGAGGGCTTATTCGGAGGCTTGTGGGAAGGAAATCACTTCCCACATATTTATAAGGAAAATAATAAATTGTGCAAAACGACTTCCCTCTAAGCATCTGACTCTCGAAAGCTCCCACTGGAATGGAGGTTGTTAGTCTTTGCGGTGGGTCTGGACTTCTCTTTCATTTTGCTACAACAGGCTAACCTGGCTGGAATGGACAGGGCAGGGCAGACTGCTCTGGAAACCCATCTCTTTTCAAGCCCCCCCCCCGCCCCGTTCCTCATTAGGGCCATGTCCTCTCCATAGCCAGCTGCAAACTCTTTCTGCCTGGGAGGGGCAACAGAAAAACAGGGTATAAATTTTGTAAATAAATAATATAAGCACGTTGCAGAGAGTCTGCACCCGGGGCTGACTTTTGCTGCTGCTGAGCATGCATTTCACTGGGAGCAAAAGAAGACAGCAGCAGGGGGTGGGGGGGTGGGGGGGGTGGGGGGGGGCACTTCCAGAATTCACTCTGGGCATCCACACCCTGCAGTGATTGACCGGAAGGGGCTGCTGTGAACTTTGGGCCCTCCTGCCCTGTAAGCAGCACAAATCTGTGCCTTCTGCTGAGTTTCCAGGAGTTGGTCTACATGGCACTGTTCACTGAGGGGGTACTGGTTCAAACGTCAGGCTAGCACCATGGAGACCTGGGTTCAAATCCTTCCTCTGCCTCGAAGCTTATTGGGTGACCCAGTCTCTAAGCTTAGCTTTCTCTGTAGGGTCATTGTGGGCTTCCAATGGGGAAAGGGGAAACGAAGCTGTTCTGAGTGCCTCAGAGAAAGGCAGGATAGATTGGGGGTTAAGGGCCCTTCCCAGGGCTCCCTGGGCCCCATGTCTTCATTTCAGAAGAGTTAGGAGAGACCAGGGTGAGTTCCACATGCATCTGCAGAGCTCCTTTTGTACTGCAACTCAGCAGACTTTGTCAGCTGCCTGATGGGTTAATGGAATGGGGCGGCTGCCGTCCATGAAAAAAGACCTTGTAGCATGGAGTTCCCCAGCAGACCTTGGGGAGGGGAAGACACCTTGCTTTCAAGCGGCTTCAGTCTCCTTGTTGCTGCATGCCTCATCGGTAGAGAGTTCCAAGAAAGGGCCTCTCTGGCACTCTGCATCTCGGACCTGCTCTGCTTACCGTTTAGGGACACTCCCTGAATGAGGAGGGTGGTGCGTGGGGAAAGAGGTCGGGCTGAGGGCCAGTCCACCCCGACAGCTGCCACGGTGAGCGAGACGGGAGCACTGAAGCCAAGTGCCAGAGAGGCAAGTCTGGCTCCTCTCGACTCCCTGCCGGGGCCACAATCCACTTAATTGCGGTATTCATTCAGACTCATTCCTATATATCTAACAATAATGAGCATATGAGATACGTAATTATTACTGTAATAAATGTTCTAATGACGAAAGAATAATTGAAATAATGACTATGAAGATAATTCACCCCCAGGATTAACGCTGCCCCCTCCTTGCGTGGCTGACACACCACACTTTGGGGGGAAAATGTTGTCATTGCACCAGCGGTAATAATACAGAGCTGTAATAATAATTAACGCAAGCAATAATTAAAAACTCTGGAATGAGTGTGGATTGCAAAAGGCCGCAGCAAAACACCCCCCAACTGCCAGCAGCCTGTGCCCAACAGCATGTCTCGGAGACGGAAGGGTTCTTGAGCCACTGCGGCTGATTCCTCCAGGGCAAGCCCCATTTGGCAGACCCGGCGGGCTCCACGAGAGGGGGATGGGGGGGATTGCCGCTCCCTGATCAGGAAATGGGAGGGGAGAAGTTTCCTTGTCAGGAAGAAGGAGGAGGAGGAGAGTGGATTCATACCCCGCCCCTCACTACCCGAAGGAGTCTCAGAGGGGCTTACAAACTCCTTTCCCTTCCCCTCCCCACAACAGACACCCTGCGAGGTAGCTGGGGGCTGAGAGAGCTCTTTTGAGGACTGCCCTTGAGAGAACAGCTCTGAGAGAACTTGTGACTGGCCCAAGGTCACCCCAGCAGCTGCATGTGGAGGAGGAGTGGGGAATCAAACCTGGTTCTCCCAGATTAGAGTCCGCTGCTCTTAGCCACTACACCAAACTGGCTCTCAGATAAAGGCAGTGTGGGGGTGGGGCAGAAGACCTGGCCAATAGGGGGCTCAGTAGTCACTCCGTGGGGCTGGGAGGAGATTAGGGTCTGAGGAATGGGGGCAAGGCCATGATGCTGCCCAGGTGTGGCTGCCAGCCAGGCTCCTGTGGTCTTCTCCCCCGAGTCTGCTGGCTGGGACGGAGCTGAGCCCCCATGGCTTCCTCTTAGTCTTCCCCTCCTTGTGGCTCCTCCAGCGCTTGCCACTGTCCAGGTGGGGCCTGGAAGTCTCCCAGAGTCACCACTCCTTCCACACCCTTGAGATCAGCCCGGAGCCCGGAGAAAATGGCTGCTGTGGAGGGTGGACTGGATGGGCTCAGACCCCTCTGAGGTCCCCCCCCAAAGCCCGGCCTCCCCCAGGCTCCACCCACCCTCCGTCTCCAATCAGTTATGGGGTAACCCTAACCCCACAAACGTGGCCAGACAACTGGCCCTCCCTCTCGGAGCACATGACCAAGGCCTCCCGCCCGGTTCTGTCCCCTCTCGGGACCACCAAGCCCGCCTTCCTCTTCTCCTGCGGTTCAGCAAGAGACCTCTGCTCTCGCCCCAGCCATTCTCACCCCCTTCTTCTTTCCCTCTTTGAAGGGGTTGTCGAAGTAACCATCTCAGACCCTCTCTTCCTCTGGCAGGGCTGGACGGATGGGATCCCTGAGAGCCATCCCCGTTTGCGGACCCCCTGCTCACCAACCCCTGTGGGGCCAACAGGCAGATCCACCACACCAGCCGTCCGGTTCACACCACACCTGGGGCTCTTTGATGGGAAAAGACCACCCTGTGTGAGCAGACCACAAGCAGGCCCAGGCTGCTCCTCCCACGCATGGCGTGACCCTTTCTGGCCCCCTTGGGAAAGCCCAAGAGGAGAGGGGGACAGAGAGTGCTCTGAGCCAGGAACCAGACCCGCAGGGGACTGGGCAAGACTGACTCGCAGTCTCAAGAACACACCATTTCAGCCGATGGCATTACTGAAGAAAACCCGGCCCTTCCCATAGACTCTCTCCGCTTGTCTCCAGGCCACGTCCAAGCAAGGGGCTGGTTTGGGGCTGGAAAGCCCTGACCCAGCAGAGTCCGGAATATCCCAGAAGCTGCCTCCAAAGCTGCCTCCAAGACCAGGCAGTGATGCCACGTTCTGGGGGCGCCAGGTTGTTGTCTGCAGCAGCCAGGGCAATGGTCCCTACCAACTCCCCACTCATCTCCTTGCAGAGATGGGGTCACGCAACTCCTGGGAGTGTCCTTTCCAGCCCAAACAGGCTCCAGTTTTCCTCCAGGCTGCCTCTTGACCAGCACTTTAGGCGTCTGGAGGATGGCGGTTAAGGCACCGGGGGATCCATCCCAGCTCCTTTGACAGCTCGCAAATGGCGAGAGAGATGGGCTCAGGATTCAGGGCTGGCTCTTAGTGCCCTCGATCACCATATCCTTGCCCCTCCCTTCCTGGGATGTAACTTCAGGATCTAACCGCCCCCCTCCCATAGTTGGGCACATCTGGCCACCACTGCTTTGGAGGGTGATTTTCACAGCAGCCACAGCTTGGTACACTTTTCTGCGGGAAGCCCCTCACTAAACATCTCGTTTATGAAGCTGAGCACATTCATTTATTTTGCACACAGAACTCCTCAAAGACTGACGTCCCCCCATAACTGCCCCCAGACCTCCTTGTAGCCTCACAAGCAGCTCCCCCCTGCCCCCCTCAAGCCCCTCTTCTGTTGCGAAGCCCCCTTCACGGTGGGACTGGAGCGTGGCCATCCGCAGGTCAACCTCAGTTGGATTCCTTGTTAATTTCCCTCACACCATCTAGCATTTCAGCGTGTCACACAATGGCAAACCAGCGGTCGGAAGGTGGCTGATTTAGTTCTGCCCATCTCTGGTCCAATTACGATTTTTAATCTATATGTAGATAACAGTGAACAAAACTCCCTTGCAGAATTGCCGTCATGCTGGGTGATTGTCTGCTGCTGCTCGGGAGCTGCTGACAGTTCTTGGCAAACAGCGGAATCCTGGAGGGTGGGGTCAGCCCCCCCCCCCCCCGAGAACAGGGAACTGCAGCCAGGAAGGAAGCGCCTAGGGGAAGGCGCAGCCCAATCCCTGGAAGAAGAAGCTGATTTCTAAAAAGATCCATCTTGGGCTCACACTTGCTCGGAAGCCTCAGGTGAGAGAGGAGAGGCTGGAGTTACTCACCAGTGACGGGGATTTATTCTGCACATGCTCAGAATTACTTGCTGTCTACTAACATGAGACCAGACCATCATGTTAAGGAAAGGCATGGATTGGGCCCTACTCCCTCCTTGCTTGGCAGAAACCTCTGGACCTAGCCTTATTCTGAAGAGCTGCTGGTGATAATTTGGAAAGTCCTAGTCCGATGGGCGGGAGGGAAGGTGGTGTCTCTTCAGATCTTGGAAGCGAAGCAGGGTCAGTACTTGGATGGGAGAGGAAGGCCATGGCAAACCACCTCTGCTTCTTGCTTGCTTTGAGAGGCCCCTTCTTGGGGTTGCCATAAACTGGCTGCAACCTGACAGGATGGACACAAGTAGTTTAATGGATGAAGCCCACCGTGGGGAAGTGAGCAGAGTCAAGGGTTAGGGAAGTTACTGACGCGCTGCTGAATTCTCACCAGTTAATGGCAATATCCAAAGGTCACGGGGCAATCGGAAGGAGCAGATGTCTGCACTTACACAAGCACACTCGATTTAGATGGCCCAGCCAAACCGGTCCCTGGTGGCTTCCGTGGGGCTGGAGTCCTGGTGGCTGGCGGCCTTCCTGGTCTTCTCCATCGAGGAGGCGGAGTTCTCTGGCACAGCTCTCTGGCAGCCTCCTCGGGGAGGGCTGTCTGTCTTTATGCAGCGGCCAAATTGCTCACAACTTGAATGCCAAAAGCTCACAAAGTAGAATTTTTGCTCGCAAGACTCCATAGCTTAGAGGGAGCACTGGTCGGGTCGATGGGGTGTCTCTTCCCTAAGGAATGTCCGGAGGAGGGCTTTGGGGTATGACAGAACTGTTCCCATTCCTCTGCAGGGAGCCCCCTGCCTGCTCCAGGCCTGGTTGTTGTCCGTCCTGGTTGCCCTCTCAGCTGCTTCTGGGAACCTCCCCTTGGGGGCTCCAGGCAAGTTGCTTGAGACCTCACAGCACCTTCATATGAAGCCAGGACTTACCATGGAGAGAGATCACAATGGGTCACCGTGTTTTTGTCTCTCTGGAGCAGTAGGAGTCCAGCAGCACCAGAAAGACTGACACGATTTATGGCAGGAGAGGAGCTTTCATGAGTCACAGCTCACTTCTTCAGATGCCTGAAGTATCTGAAGAAGTGAGCCGTGATTTACCATGGAAGGCAGGACCAAGGAACTTAGGGGCTGAAACCCTGAAGCGTCAAGAATCACAGCCTGGACCGACATGTCTATAGGGCTGTCTCCTTCCATCTGTCCCTGTGCGCTGACTGCAGTCATCAGGTGGCCATTGGTTGGTTGTCCCGCCACTTAAGGTGGCCCTGAGAGGGAAGCCAGCTGCCAGGGGGGACCTGGGGATCCCCCAGAATGACAGCTCATCTCCAGGCTACAGAGAACAGTCCCCCTGGAGAAAATGGCAGCTTTGGAGGATGGGCTCTGCGGCCTTGTACCCCACTGAAGGGCCACGCCCCCAAATCTCCAGGAGTTTCCAAACCTAGCGCTGGCAAAAAAAAAAAAAAACCCCATCCCCTGCCGGGGGCCAGGGGGGACCTGGCAAGCCTCCCAGTGGCCCACGTGGAGCTGGCCAGCACCTGGGCCTTTCCCGTCATGGCTTCGGCTCTGTGGAAGGGAGAGCTTCCACCACCACCACCACCACCCCACCACCCCACCACCACCACGGAGGTCTTCCACAGGCACTGCCAGGCCTCTCCTTTCGAGGCGGGTCTGAACGGCAGGCACCTTTTAAGGGAAGAGATTTGGAGTTTGCTATTTTATTTCTGCTTTTAAACTAGAAATATTTTAAAACTATTTTTAACTAATTTTGGCTTATCATTTTTAACTATTTTTGTAAGCCGCCTTGGACCAAGAGGAAAGGCACATGATATGTTTTACTAGATGAATAAATAAAATTAAAATTAAAACTTGTTCAGGATGTGCAGTGGCAGGAAAGAAGGCAGGCCTCCCGGGATGTGTTTGGGACCCTCCCTGCCACCCCCACCCCCAATTTGTGACAAGGTGAACCCTGCCCAAAGAGGCTTCCCAGCTGCCACCCAGACCTGCCCAGCCAGAGGGAGGAAAGCTGTCGGAGCATCCCCACCACAAAGAGGGGGCCTCTGCTCCCCCCGCAGCAGCTGCCTGCCCCCCTCCCCCTGCTTCCAGCCCAGCCGGCTCTGGCCTGAAGGGTGGCACGCGGCTTGCATGGAGGTATTCCATTTGGAGTCAATTTAAATTTCAATTGTCTGTGAAATCTAAATCAATAGGCTATAGTTCAATGGTGCTTTAATAAAATGGGACATAACCGAGGAATCGCTGAGGGATTACATATGATAAGAGACTGCAAGGAGGGGAGGCTGGGTGATGGCGGGGGGGGGCGCATTTGGGAATTACGCTCAGCATTAACAAGGAAGCCAACAAGGCCCCCGAGAAGGCTTAATCGTGCAGCAGGGCCTGTATCCATGCGCGTGCCATTCGGCCGTGGGAGGGAAGTGCCAGAGCTAGGGACGCAGAGATTTTACAGCTGCATCTCTGTGCTGCTCCATCAAAACCAGCGCGAGGTCTTTCTTCTCCTCGCATGAGGTGAGGGGAAGGATGGAGACTCTTCTGGCATTGCGGGAGGCCCCACGTTCATTCCCAGTCGTCTGAAGATGTGCACAAGCAGACACACATGCGGCTTTGCCCTCTGCAAGGGAAATGTCACACTGCGCGCGGCTCCACATAACAACCATTTTGCACCGATGAAGAGGAGGAGGAGGCATCCCTCTGCCATATTCAGTGGAAGCAGAGTTGAACAGGGCACAGTCTAGAGACAGATTCCCCACAAAATTTTGACCCCCCCCCCCAATGGACAAGATTCTGTTTGTCTTCAGGGAAACAAGCCCCCCCTCAGCTTCTCCTCCCGGGCTCTCTTTTACTCCTCTGTTTTACAGTCTGATGAATCACTTCTTGTTCTCTCCCACCTATCAGAGATCAAGGGTTAATTATCCATGTTTTTTTTGGGGGGGGGGCTCAATTTAGCATGTTTATCTGCCTTTTTTTTTCTGGAACCGTTTGTCCCCAGGCAAAGTCACTGCTCACAATATTTTCTGTTTTATTGTCTTTGTTCATAGTAGCCTAAAATAACAATAACCAAAAAATTTTTAAGAGCTCTGTCTTCAGTAGCTATAAAGTGAAAAGCAGAAGGGGAGCGACTTCCTCCAGAAAAATTTGTAATTTACAATCAATTCTTGCCCCCCCCCCCCCGCCCCGGCCATGAAAGAAGAAGGAATCCAGCTGGAAACCAAAGGAAAGGAGGACAATGTATTGGGACAGTAATTCCAAGGAAGCCCAAGTGTGTGCCGACTGCCAGCTGTCCACTCTGGATAGCCCAGTGCCACAGTTGCATTTTGAGTTAAAAAGGGACTGGGTGTGGGGAAAAGAAGGGCAGGCAAAAAATACTGTGAATCAGTGAGCTGCCGGCCACAGGGCCTGGATTCTTTGTTAAGCCTGAGCAGAGAAAGAATCTCAGCCCTGGGTTCAGCAGCAAGACTGGAACCAGCTGCACAAATTCCAAACTTGGCAATGAGTATTTGTCAGGTGAATCAGGATTTTTTTGAATCTCAGTATTTGCACAACTGCATTTCATATCTGGTTTAGAGGATGTTAAAAAAAACTTCCAATCTTTCTGGTAAAACCTTAAAAACTAACAAAATTTGTAGCAAGGTATGAGCTTTCGGCAGGGGTCATTTTGAGCAGGAGCGCGCAGGAACGCCGTTCTGGGAGTAACAAGCCCAGGAGCGGGCACATATGGTGATGCACTGTGGAAAAAAGCGAAAGCAGACTAACTGGATCTATATTTTCATGCTTGTTGTAGGGTAGCTTCCCTGCAGGAACGAATGAAACCTAAAGGGTCTTTAGCCAAAGTGTCAAGCTGGCTCGCCAGCTCTGAGTTGGGAAATACCTGGAGATTTTTGGGGTGGAGCCTGAGTGGTGGGTGTTGCCTCCTGACACACTTCCGGTGATATCAGGGGGTGCGGTATATGCAAATGAGTTATGCTAATGAGTTTTGCTAATGAGCTCCTGCACCTCTTTTTCTACGAAATGACCCCTCACAAAAGCTGCTCCCCTGCCACAAATTGTTAGTCTTTAAAGTGCTCCTGGAATCTTGCTCTTTTCTACTGCTACAGACAGACTAACCCATCAAGATCTGATAAAATTTGTAAGGCTGGTCTTCAAAATTGTTCCTTTTTATCAGATTTTTATACTTTGTCCTTTTAAAATCTTCAGCTTCAGCGGTATGGGTAGGCTGAGAGCTGCTCTGAGCAGAAGACCCATCTTCATCAAAATGAAGAAGCAAATCTGATCAAAGACCCTGAGCCCCTTTCCCTCCCCCTCCTTTTAGCTGCAGCTTCATTTCCTCCGGCTGGTTCCCCAGGCGCAAAGATCTCAAGGTGGAAACTGCATCATCCGAACTGCTACTTGGGGGAATACTAGGAAACCCCCCCCCCCCCCCCCCGTTCGGCTCCTTTCCTCCATTCAGTGCTGCTGCTTAAAAAAGAAAAAAAAGTGGAGGACAGAGGCGGGGGGGGGGAAGGGGGGGGAGACTCTTAAAGCCCACAGATTAGTCTGGGACCTGCTACCGGGTCAGGGCATCAAGCCATTGAAGCAGACTGAACTGCACAGATTCAGTGTGTGTGAGGGGGACATGGTGGAATTAGGAAGGCGGTTTGTGATTTGTCCGGTTCTCTGGAAAATGTGCATTGGATCACCATCTCCGCCAGAAATCTCACCCAAGTCTATGCAATGAGGACAAAATTGGAGCAAAGCCATACGGAGCTTGTGCTGGAAATGAACTCAGTTTGGATCCTCTAAATCCTGTTCAGTGTTGCCAACCAATCAGAAAAGAAAATTCCTGGCATTGGGCTTCTGTTTAAACTTCTGGGCCAATTGCTTGAATTTGTTATGTAAGAGCCAGAAATCAGGCCTTTCTGTCAGAAGTTTTAGAGCTGCTTTTGTTTAATATAAAATCATGCTGGGGGACCTTTGCTTTTGCTGGCAGCATGTGGATTCCTGGACACCAGGTTGTTCGACTCAGACCCAACTCAGACCCACTGGAGAAGGTGCTGCAGGTGAGAGGGAAGGGCCCCTGCCCAGTGCGGTTTCCTCCCACGCAGGCTCCACTGAGGAGGCCGGGCAGTGAGGGGGGGCAGAGTGGCCCATCCAGCACGGAGTGGAGAGGAGCGGCCTGCAGGCCAGACACTGGTGCCCTCCAGCCAGGCATTTTGTGGCTCTTGAAGTGGCCAGAAAGCAGTCTGGCCCAAGAGATGGTACCTGGGAGGAACGGGCTCTTGCCCCGGCCCCTGAAAGAAGCCACCCTTTGGAAGAAACCATCTTTGGCATCACAGATCTTAAATCACTATAGACCAGCACCCAACTCCTGTTTTTAGGGAAGGTTTCAGACAGAGTGGGGACTAAAAACCTCCAAGTCTTCTTGGAGGAAACTGGCAGTGCAATTTTAAAACAGTCACACACCCTCCTAAGCCCAGTGCACTCGATAATGGGTTTAGATGAGTACAACTTGGCTTAGGACTGCTCTTTAAGTACCTGGATCTCTTTTTGGTCTGGCTTCAGACCAGGCCTGTGAATGGAAACAGCTTTGGTGGCCCTGAAAGGCTCTCTGCATTGGGTGATGGACTGGGGGGGGGGGGGGCGGTTATCCCTGTCAGTCCGCCCTCTCTGTGGCCTTCGACACTCTTCGCCATAGGATCCTTCTGGACCACTGGGCGGGGGGGGGGCACAGATGTTGCTCCTTCTCCAAAGGCCGGTTCCAGAAGTTGATGCTGGCGGACCTTTGGCCTAAAGGGTTCCTCAAGGATCAGCCTTGTCTCTTGTCCTTTTTCGTATCTCCGTGGAGTCCCTTGGGGGCACCTGCTCACCAGCCTTCTCTCTGTCTCCCCTTTTCATCCGTTTGGTGTAGTGGTTAGGAGTGACAGACTCTGCTCTGGAAGAACCGGGTTTGATTCCCCACTCCTCCACGTGCAGCTGCTGGGTGAACTTAGGTCAGTCACAAGACAGTTATCTTGGAGCTGTTCTCTCAAGAGCAGTCCTCGAAAGAGCTCTCTCAGAGCCCCACCTGCTTCACAAGGGTGTCTGTTGTGGGGAGGGGAAGGAGATTGTAAGCTGCTCTGAGACTCCGAGTGAAAAATGGGGTATAAATCCAATCTCTTCTTCTCTTCTCTTTCTTCTGCAATTCAAGGAGGCAGCAGAAGAGGCAAAGAATTATTTTGATCCCCTTGTTAGATGCCTTGAGGACTCCATGGGTGGCAAGGCGGCTATTAAATGTTCTAAAAAAACATAAAAAGACCCATAAACCGTGGTGCGGCAGGAGCAGCTGTCTGGCTTCAATGTTCTTCTCCTTCTGCTGCTGACCCGGTTTCTGATCCTTCTCTCCAGCAGAATGTGGTTCCTGTTTGGCTGGTGGGAAAAGAAAACCCACCACATGCAGTGGGACTTTCTGTGAAGTAAATGTGCATAGAAATCGCAGCCAAGCCACAGCCGCATCTTGGGATAAACAAGAGGCAGGATCGCAGCTCCCATTTCAGCAAGGATGCAGCCGGATGCGGACCAGGCCCTCTGTGAACACACGCAAGCTCAGGTCTATCAGCCAGATGTTGTGTGGAACATTCTCAAGGCTAAAATCGGGTGATGAACAGTATCCTAATACTCCAGGCTTTGGAAGCCGGCAGAAGGGAAATGAACACACCCAGCAGAGGAGAGTCTGTGGCGGCACACAGTGTAAAACCGGGGGGGGGGGGGAACGTGGGGGTGTCACACACACACACCCACACACCCACGTCTCTGTTCTCGTCTCAGAATAATGGAGGACATGGTGGGATTGTCCTTCCACTCCCTTCCTTCCCTGCTGTTGGATGTGGCTTTTCCTGAGCACTGGAATGTTTCAGGTCCGAGCCTGGCACCCTGAGCTGCCACCCCTCCAGAGGGCAAACCCAACCGGCCTCCCCCTCCCTTTTCCAATGAAGACCCCCCCCCCCCGCTTTGCCGAGAGATGCAGGCACTGTGCGGGTCGCTGGCTCGGCTGGGCCTTAAGAGGCGGTTAACTACTCGCTTGGTGATATATTATCCCTGGCTCAAATCTCTCCTCCTAATTTATCGCTTTTCTGTCATTTTGAGCGGCTCCCAAACAGCATTATTTAACATTTATTTGCATTTAATAATAATTCACTTTTCCTCGGCACGTTGCAAATTATCATAATCAGACTGGAGGTGAGATTGAATTTCATCAACAGTTGGAGGGCTTTCCCTCCCCCTCTCCACGATTAGAGACCCATCTGCATCCAAACGGCCTTTGTGCTGCTGGGAACCCAGGAGGCAGGCTGCACCAGACCAGAACCCAATGGCAGGGGCAGCAGGGAGAGGGGCCCAAGGAAGACCCCCCCCCCCGGCAGGCTGGCCTTAGAGCCAGTGAAGGGGGGTAGGGAACTGCGGGGGGGGGGCTGCTTGCCAGGGTGAGGAAGGGCTGCTTGGCCCCCTGTGGTGATGCGCCCCCCCCCCCCCCGGCTGCACCGCGAGGGTTCTTTCTCTGGGTGTGGTTGTTCCAGGGCAAGGAAATGCCACCAGAGGAATTCAGCCCTCTGGCCAGGGTGACGGTGGCAATGGCTGCACAGCCACATGAGGCGCAAGAGGAGCCGTGCTGGGAATTCAGACGCATCAGGCCGAGGATCCTGCTCCCGCCAGTGAGCAGCCAAATGGCTCCGGGAAGCCCACCCAGGCGGTACAATTTATTCTATTTATTTATTATTTACATTTCTACCCCACCTCTCCAGGCAAGCTGGCTCAAACAGAGGCCTCCGCCCTTCCTCCGGCTTTCTTTTCCAGCCGCTGACACTCAGTGGTAGAATGCCTGGTCCATTTACCCAGCACAGACTGTTTTCCTAGGAGAGTGCAGGGGTAACTTTTTGGCCCACCCCATTTTTCAAATTATACCCCCCCCCCAGTAGATTCCCATCCTCTCAACTGACTCTTGCCTCGATCTTCTTGGTTTCTGAGAGGAGCTGAGAGTTGGACCGACCCTCAACTAGAATGTTCCAAGACTGCCGTCTGTGGGACAGCGGGCAGGCCTTCCTCAAGGGCATTTGCCTTCCTACAGCACAGAGGGACCTGCTTGACCAGCCCCATCACTATCCAGTGTCGGTGTGTTCCACAGGACCTGGCCAGCCACAACTGGATGACAGTAAGCTGGCATCAGCAGACAGGCCTGGCCCTCTCCACCTGCAGCCACATGACTAAGAATAGAATAGTTGTCCGCATTTCTAGAGGTGCCTTTTGCACATTCTTAGCACTTCATATTCCAAGGAAACAGCCCTGCAGGGTAGGTCAGTGGTGTTGCAGAGGAGAGAGCAGCCAGCCGGTGGCAGAGGCTGTTAGCAGTCCGACCCCTCCAGCAGAAGGGTCATTTGCAATGGTCCCTCTAAGCTGTGGAGCCTTGTGAGCAAAACTTCTACTGTGTGGGCTCTTGGCATTAAAGTTGTGAGCGAACAATTTGGCTACTGCATAAATTAGTTTGCTCTGGAGCCCATCCTTCCTGAGCTAAGACAAAAATGTGTGAGCTGGAGGCTAAAAAACTGTGAGCTAGCTCAGCTTAGAGGGAATACTGGACTCATTTGGCACCCAAGGGGAAAACCAGCCCAGACACCCCTCTGATAAATATCCCCCCAAAAGAACGTGTGCAAGGCATTCGTGGTGTGAAATGGAATCGACATGGTTCTGAAACACAGAAAATGGACGCTGCCAAGCAAGAGCCTGGGAAACCGTTTTGGAAGGCGACTGATCACAGCTGACCCCCCGGCATCCTCCTCCCCACTTCAAAGGGAGATGCTCATTGTCAGGACAAGGGGTTTCCCCAAGGAAGCAAAAGCGCAGATTTGAACACCTTTCACCCACATTGTAACAGGCCATCCTGTACTCAGAGTCCTCAATAAACATTCACACTCTTGGATCACTCATCAAAGGTTTCTCTCAATGTCACATCAAAGCTTCCCCAGGAGCACATCAAAGGTCATACCAGGTAGGCAGGCCCTTCGGTCCCACTTTGGGCTATAAAGGTAGCTCCCACCTCCAGAGCAGTGCGTGTGCCGTGTTCTCAGCACTCAACAGCACACACACACACCCCACTCTGTGAGTCTGTCTTCACTTTGTAAAATGATGGCCATTTCACAAACTTCTCTGCGGACCTCAAAGCTGCAAGACTGGTAAATATAACCCTTCTAAACTCCCTCTCTATCCCCACTCCTTCCTGGTTTTCCTCTTAGCTAGTGTGTATGCTCCAAGTGTGTGTTGTGTGTGCATTTTGCTCTTTGATTATTTTTCAATAAAAACCATACCGGTTGAACATCTGCCTGGTTTATTTTGAGAGCTCTCTGAGGGAAGGATCCTGATAGACAAAGGTGGAGATCCCATGTTACCTACCTCTCGCTAAGCTAATTTCCCCAACTTAAATAAAAGACTACCACTTCAGATCTGTTCCTGTCCTCCACACATTCACTGAGGACACCCCCCCCCCCAGGTCAGGCTAAGGACTGGGGGAGCACACCTTCTGCCACGCCCCTGCGCCCACCCAACACAGGGCAAAATTCCCCTTGCCACAGAGGAGGCACGACAGAGGGGCACCCGGGTGTCTTTAGGGAATCCAGCTGAGGAACCAAGGAGGAGATTGGATTTATACCCTGCCCACTCAGAGTCTCAGAGCAGCTTACAAACTCCTTTCCCTTCCCCTCCCCACAACAGACACCCTGTGAGGTAGGTGGGGCTGAGAGAGCTCTTTCGAGAACTGCTCCTGAGAGAACAGACAGAACTATGGTTTGCCCAAGGTCATCCAGCAGCTGCAAGTGGAGGAGTGTGGGATCAAACCCAATTCTCCCAGATTAGAGTCCACACACTTAACCACTACACCAAACTGGCAAATTACTCAAAGTGGCTGTGAGCAGCCTGGCATGCAGCTGTCCAGGATGGCCGAAGCCCCAGGGTGCTTTGGAGGGGGGGCGCTATGGCATTGTCCCCTGCGGGGGCCCCTCCCCTCCCCAAACCCCGCCCTCTCCTGGCTCCACCCCCAAAGTCTCCAGGTATTTCCCAGCCCAGACCTGGCAACCCTACTATTGGGCACTGGAGTTTTTTGGGGTACCTATACTCACCTGATGTGAGGCACAGGGCTGGCTACTGTTTATCATGCCATCTACTGTTTTGTTGGTTTTATTGATTGTACTGTTCAACTGATTTCATGTTGTGAGCTGCCCTGAGCCCACTCGTGAGACAGGGCGGGGTATAAATTAAATAAATAATAATACCCAGCCCCTCCCACAAATTTTGTGAGCTTTCCGGATCACGCCTCTGCAAGACTGAAGAAGACAAGCTTTGCAAGACCAAACCTGTCAAGGTAAAGGAGAGCTCTTTGAAAAGCCTCCACTCCTTTGGAAAGTTGATTTTAAAGAATCAAGTTGCTAAACCTGAGTTTCGGGTTGGTTGGCAAGATCTTTGCTCGCTCGGCCACTATCAGACTCACGTGCTTGGATTTACAAGGGGCTCTCCCCTTCTGCGTAAAGCAAGGGCAATAAATTCCCCCCAAGTGAAGTTCTGTTCTGCAGAGATCACCCACTTCAACCCACTCCAGCCTCCAGAGTCAGAAGGACTGGCGTGAGCCAAGGAGAGGCTCCGAGCTGCCCCCTCACCCAGCCTTTGCTGCTGCAGGAAGACTCGAGGAGGAGGAGGAGGAGGAGAGCGATGTTGTTGTCCTTTGGCTAATGGGGCCCTATGGAGAGATCAGCACAATTTGCAAGGAGGGCCGATGCCACCAGGAAGCCTTATTAGAGCCCTCCCGTCCTGTGGAGGTAATTTAATGTTGGTAATCAGCGAGACCGTTGTGTGCTCTTCAGGAGAGAGCCTGGGCGGGAGGAGGCTGGCCCCACTTAGCCCCCCACAAGCCCTGTTTGCTAACGAACCCCTCATGAATATGGATGACGGTGATTAGGACTGGAAAGGGCAGCCGGCAAACCATCAACCTCATTTTAAGCTGGCTATTATTAAGGGCATAGGACTACTAATCGGCCTGGTGTGGGGAGGCGCATGCCGCAGTCCGTCTTGGGCCTGACTGCACCTAGCAGGTGGACAAAGGGTCCATCATCGCTCTGGCGGCTGGGCATGGCCGGACTCCTGTCTCTCCCAGGCTAGCAGGGCGTGGTGAGAGAGGAGATGCGGGGGGGGGGGGGGGGAGGCCCTCCCAGGCTATGGTTTCCTGTCAGGTCAGCCGCTGCCCTCCAAGCCCCCTACCCCACGCTGGAATCCTTCCTTCCAGTGGTTGAGACCCCCCTTCTGCCCTGGTGGCTGGACGTGGCAGGAGGATAAAAACACGACCACTGCAAAGAAGGGAGATGCAAGTCATTGGGCGCCCTCTCTTGCAGAACACTCGGCTGGCCCCTAAAAGCAGGCTCCAGGCAGAAGGGACTTCTTGCAGCCCGGAGCATAGTTAACCTATGGAATGCATAGCCACATGACAGTGAGACCGTGGTTGCCAACTGACCTGTTTGGCCTGCTTTTGGGTCTTTAGCAGCTGCTTAATGTATAGAAACGAGCAGGAGATTCTTAGTGTGGCATGGTGGAGAAGGTTATACCATAGGATATTCTAAATGTTATTTATGTAAAACCTGTTTCCACTGCCCCTCCACCTGATCAGGACCCCCAAGGTGGTGAAGATAAAAACGTCAAAATGATGGGACAAATCAAAACAACGTTTACAATGATAAAAGTGGGAATGTGTGAAAAGTCTGCCCTTGGACTGTCAAGGTCAGCCTTCTTGTCTCTTCTGACCAGCAGGAGCTCCGTGGGGTCCCAGGTCAAGGTCTTCCCCATCCCCTCCTGCCTGGTCCTTTAAACAGGAGGGGCTGCTGGGGGTTGAGCCTGGGGCCTTCTGCCTGCCCAGCGGAGACGCTCCCAGTGAGCCACAGCCCCTCCCACACAGCCCCAGTGCTCTGGTCACCTTTCAAGGCCCTGCTTTGGTTGCCCCCCTGCCCTCTGAGGCTGGGATGGGTGGCCACCCAGGAAAGGTCCGCCTTGGTCATGGCACCCGGACTTTGCCACTCCCTCTGCTGGGAGAGTCGTCTGTCTCCCTCCAGCGGGTGAAAACTTTTTTGTTTCATTTGGCATCCCCCCCCTCCCCGTAAATGTTACTGGCCCTCTATACTGAATTATTTTTATCATTTTAAACGTGGAGGTTTCCCTTAGTTACCACAGCTAGTAGCCACTGATAGACTTCTCCTCCATCTAGGTGAGTCTTGTCTCCTCTGAACTGCAACGGGTTCCACAGCCACAGCCAGAGGTCTTTCCCTGCGGGAGGTAGGGGGGCTTGAGCCTGTCTACAAGGGGAAGCAAGTGCTGTGCCGCTAAGCCTCAGCCAGCCCTTTCCCATGGCCCACATCTGCTAGCGGTTGCAGCTCACACAGCTGCTGAAGACCCAGGAGGAGCAGGGGCGGCTTTCAGAGTGGGCACCCCAGCAGTGTCATGGCCATTAGTGGCTTGTAAAAAGGGATGAAACGCCTGCCTCTGGGGAGCTGCTGCATGTGTGGCAGTCAGCCAAGATTGCACAGAAAGATTGTCGGGAGAGGGTGAGGGTCCCGGGAAGTGAGACTGCTATGCTTGAAAGTGTCCCTGGGGCTTTGGGAGAATTCCAGTCAAAGTGCATAACTGCTTTGTGGATTGCTCTTTGGGCTGCTGTTCACACTGCAAGAGCGGGCTGCAACCGGGGGGGGGGGGGGGGGGGGGCAGTTCCAGGACCAGCATGATACAGAACAGACACTCCTGGAGCTCCCTGAAAAAACTGAAAGGTGACCGTGGCCGTGGGTGGTGAATCGTGGCCGCAGAGGCTCCCGTCCTCCCAGCTGCCCTTTACCCCACGGGGGCACACAAGCCAACACCTTCTCAGAGAAAACCTGGAAAAGTCCGATGCAGACTGTCTGCGATAGAATCTATTTGCTGCTGCTGAGAGAGAGGGGGCTCTTCCAGTGTCCAACACCCAGCCAAGTGCTCTTTGGTCTCGTGAAAAGTGTCATGTCCAGCCAGGCGACAGCATCAGGCAGCAAAGGGAGGCAAAACTCCTTTGCTCAGACTGTCTGCTGCTGCATGGGATTATCTTGCTGTTCATTCAGGGAAAACCTGAAACCAGTTCGGGCGGCGGGGGGGGGGGGGCAGGCTTATCCCTTGGAGCAGTCAGAGGCGACTTATCGACTCACCCACTGGGCACCAGGGAAGCCCGGGTGGGGTTGGGGTGTGTGATTAGGACTGTGGCCAGCCAGGTTCCCCTCCTCATCCCGTGATTCGGGCTAACTGTTCCCTCTTCGCATAACCTGCCTCACAGAGTCGTCGTGATGATAGAACGGAGAGGTGGAGCCATGGGTACCATCTGAGCTCCTTGGCAGAAGAGCGGGGCGGAAATGGTTAGCTAGGAAGGGGAGGGTCCATCAAGCTCAGTGCTGTGTGCTCCCTGCTGACCAAGAGGCGGTGCCTTGAACCTGGGACTCAGTCTCCTGCTGAGCTCTGGGCCGACCCTGGTGTCCTGGGTTCCAGTCTTGCCAGAGAGAGGATGCCGAGGTTGCCT
This sequence comes from Lepidodactylus listeri, assembly GCA_029233225.1. Classification (NCBI taxonomy): domain Eukaryota; kingdom Metazoa; phylum Chordata; class Lepidosauria; order Squamata; family Gekkonidae; genus Lepidodactylus; species Lepidodactylus listeri. Next base: position 997,027 of record JARCFY010000013.1, read on the forward strand.
CTCAAAGATGGCGGACTTCTTCCGCAGGGCCTGGCGGCAGGTTCTCGTGGGACCTGTTTGCCAATGGCTCGGCATTTGCCACCCAGAACTCTCAAACCGAGGGGAATGCAGAGCAGGCTTAAAAATATTCCTCTCCAAATGAAAGGGGCTCTAATTGGATTCCACCTTCAAGGGTCGGGTCAGCGCCGCATTCCGCCTCCGTCAGATCTGTCCAGTCAGCAGGGCTTCCTGCAAAGCCGTTTCAAATTGAAATGGGGACGGACTGGCGGAGGTTAACAGGAGTGCTGGAAAATAAATAGGTTATTGATTGATCATAACAATGCGCTGACTGCAGACTTACCTTGCTGACCCTTCCTCCCCCCCAATATTACAGAAAATCCCGTTAGCATCTCATTATGGGCTGGCCGGCCGGCCGCCAGCTTTGCAGCTGTGCCAGGAGCGGTAGAGGCTGCAGGATGGTGCCCAGGAAGGGTGCCTGCTTGGGCCAGCGGCCAGCCCTCCCCTTGAAGCCCCGTTCATGGGCCTTTCCTGAGGAAGAACTCTGGTGGGCATCAGGGGAAATGCCCACCCTTCCCTCAGCAGAGTGGGTGCAGGGCCCAGAGCACTGGAGGAAGGGCGCCCCAAGGTGGAGGAAGACCCGAGCTAGGCTGGTTCCATCCTGTGCACAATACAAAGCCCAAAAGAACTCAAGCTGAGCAGAACCTCATGCTGAGTTAACAAGCTTTGCCTGGCCTGAGTGACAGGTGGGCGCTTGGGGCTCTGTGGCACCGGGAGCAGCGCTTCCCTCCCATGCAAGGGGCCTTCCTCTGATGCAAGAGGCACGCACCAGCACCAGCACCAGCACCAGGATCCAGCCCCCAAACCAGAGCTCAGTAAGAGTTCTCAAGAAGACGCTCCAAGGTGGGTGGGGTGAGCCTCCAGCCAGGGCAGCACTCCCCCCACCTCCCAGCCCTGACTCGGCATGCCCTTATCATGTGGATGTAGCAGAGAGTGAGAATGAAGTCGGACCCATGGGCTCGGGTGGCCCAGCCTAGCCCAGTCTCATCAGATCTCGGGAGCTAAGCGGGGTCGGCCCTGGTGAGTACTTGGATGGGAGACCACCAAGGAAGTCCAGGGTTGCTACGCAGAGGCAGGCAAGGGCAAAACCACCTCTGTTGCCTGGAAAGCTCTGCAAGGTTGCCATAGGATGGCTGTGACCCAACAGGACTTTCCACCACCACCTGGACTTGGGCCTCAAAACCCACAATCAGCCATAGAGCCCACTTGGTGGCCCCGGAGCAAGCCACTGTGTCTCTCAGCCTAGCCTGCCTCACAGGACTGTCATGAGAATATCACTGGCTGCCTCTTGGGAATGCCGTCCTGGAAGATTACTGTTTAAGGCCAGTCCACCTACTCAGGCTTTAAGAACATAAGAGAAGCCAGCGCTGGGTCAGGCCAGTGGCCCATCCAGTCCAACACTCTTCTGTGTCACACGGTGGCCAAAAACACCAGGGGCCCTCCGGAGGTCCAGCAGCTTTCCAGCCCAGCACCGGCCTTGCAGCAAAGTGTGCATCTCCCAACTCGCTCTGATCACTGGATGCCACTGTTTTCCTGGGGAAACCCAGGAGGTTCCTCCGCTCGCCCTCTGGGTCCCCAGCTGCAGCTTCTTCTCCCTTCATCTTGGATCCTGGGCTACCAACGGACAATTCTGCATGGGCTTTCCCCGCCATTGTTTTTTCAAACTCACGCTGGAACGGAAATTCCCCACTACATTGCATGCTACTTTCACTTTCATTGGATTTTATGCTACCCTCTGCATTGCATGCCCACTTTCACTTCCTTTGATCATTGGGTTTTTATGGTACTTTCTGCACAGATTTATGGCTGTTTTATGGCCATCCAGGGGTGACAGTCAGTACTGCATTGGCCAGGGCCCAGGGTATCCGAATGTGGTTTTGAGCTGCACCTTTTCCTCAGTTGTTGAGAAAATGTGGAGCGAATGCCAGATCCGGAACCAGCCAGTGAGTGAACCTGAATTGGTGCTCAGGCAGGGCTGCAGTCTGAGCCACAGATCCATGTGTGGGCTTCGCCCGAATGCAGGGCTGCTGGGTGGAGTGGGATTCCTTGCACAGGAGTGACACCTGCTGCCCAGACCGTCTCTTCTGTGTTCTGTTTTAGACCAGCAGAGTTGCACAGTGCATTGCCTTAGCATCCAAGGTCCTCTGCACCCTGGGCCTCAGTAATCCTTACCGCAGTCTGTGGGGGTAAACCCCCGTCACTGTCCTCATCCGTTTTGCCGAGGAAGAGGCTGAGGCTTGGAGAGGCTCATTTGCCTGAATCCATCCAGCTGAGCTCCTGGCTGGAGTGAGATTCAAACCAGGGACTTCCCAAATCATACCTCCCAAAGTTAACCACTCCACAAGCTCTCATGAAGAAGCAGCCCTCTCTCCTGGAAGTGGATTTTGAACTCAGGACTTCCCAGCTGCCAAGCAAAGCACAAAACATGGCAAGATGGTTCACCAACATCTCTTGTGCTGTTTCCACCACTTTAACCCTGAAGAAGACTGTCAAAGAAACACCTGTGGGTGGGGGCAAATGAACAGAGGGGAAATGGAAATGGACCCTGCACTTCTACTTTTGTTAGGTGAGAATTAGCTGGTGAGACGAAGATCTCTTTGTCAGACATGCAACAAAAGACTTGTGCAGCTAATTCCTTTACATCAAGTGGCTGTCTGAGATGCAATGAAAAGTTGGCAGCCTGAGAAGCAGCAGCAGCAGCAGCTCCCTTCCTCCTCTGTTGTGGGCAGGAAAACAGTTTTCCCTGGGATGCCAGCAGGCATCTTCTCCGCACGTCTGCACTTCTCTGTTGCCTTTGAACTTGGCCTTCTTTCCCACCATCCCTGGCTGGCCAGGGCAGCGGTCCTGGCTCACTGGCAGAGCATCTGAAGGGCCGCACCTTCAGTCCAGGGCATCTCCAGCTAAGTCTTGGGTGAAAGACCTTCCTCTGCCTTGGACCCCGGAGAGCCACTCTAAGTCTGAGTAGACAACTAACCTTGGAGGACGGCGTTGCCAGCTCTGGTTCGGAAAATACCTGGAGTTTGGTGGGGGGGGGGTGGAGCCTGGGCAGGGCAGGGTTTGGAGGGGGAGGAACTTCAGAAGGACATAATGCCATAGAGAGTCCACCCTCCAAAACAGCTGTTTGCTCTGGAGGACGGATCCTGGTCACCTGGAGAGAATCTGCAATAGCAGGAGATCTCCAGCCACCACCTGGAGGTTGGCCACCTCATTCTGGTTCAGGAGAAGGCCGTTTCCTGTGCCTAGGTCGCAAGGCATTCTGGGAGGCATAGTACAGGATGTATGGACTACAAATCCCAGAAGTGACTCGGTTCCAGGGTGTAGCTATTGTTGCCGAGATTCCTCTCAAGCTGCGCAGAATGGGCCTTTAGATTTGTGCCGAGAAAAGGGGCGGGGCTTGGGCGGGAGGTTTTATTTGGGGGCGGGGACTGCGCTGCAGGCATCATTCCTTTCCCCCCTCCCTGCCAGTGATGGCTGGCGATCAGAGGGAGCTTGGGGGGCGCCGTGGGCTGCGCTGCGCTGCGCTGGGGGGCTCAATCTTCTCCACGCATCAGCCCCGGGCGCAGGCAGGCCGGCAGGCAGGCAGGCCTGCAAATCAGGACGGAGGGCAGCATCCTCCAGCAGCTTGAGCCCGGCTGCCGCCGCCTTACCTGCCTTGGCAGGCTGCTTAACAAACCAGATGCTGTCATCTGCCTCACAAACACACCCCTGCGCCAAGCAGGCTGGCTAGCTGTTTAAATTTCTACACATTCAGTGTGCATTTATTCAAGTAAATGCCCATCAGACTTTTTTTTTAAATCAGAATCCATTTTTTAAAAAGTTGGGGATCTGCTCTAGAGAAGGGGGTGGGGGGTGGGGGGGGTGGTGACACCCCATTTCACAGCTAGGCAGCCTGCCTGGGTTGCGGACGCAGAACCCTTCCCCCCCCCCCCCCACTCAGAGTTATTTCGCAGATTGGTTTTCTGCCTCCCCAGACCAGCTTGCAGCAGTTTACAGCGAAAACCCCCAAACCAAGGGAGTAAAAAACACAGACATGGCATCAAGACAGTTTTGACTGATTTGGTTTTTATTTCATGGCAGTCCTAATTGGAAATTTTAAATTGTGGCCTTTTATGGGGGTTTTTAAATATAATTGTTACTTTATTTATATCGTAAGCTGCCTTGAGTTCCACGAGTCAGAATGGTGGCTAATAAACGTGGTAAACCAACAAAGTAAAAAACGAGGCTCAAAGAAGACGGCAAGAGCAGAAAATCTAATGCAGGAGGCTCTATGGTTCCCAGCTGGGAGGGAAGGAAGGAAGGAAGGCAGGCAGGCAAAAGGGTGGCAAATGCAAACATCAGCCCAGCTCAGCTCATGAGCTTCCACCTGCAGTTCCCTGCTCCAGCGCCACATGCCCCCTCCCACTGTTGCCCCCCCCCCCCCAGCAGCAAGAATACAGAGCACCACTTGCCCCAGACCGAGAGTTCCTATCTATACCTTGTGGCTAATAGCCACGGATGGACCTCTGCTCTTAAGAACTTAAGAGAAGCCAACGTTGGATCCAGTCCAACACTCTGTGGCACACAGTGGCCAAAAAACACCAGGTGCCCTCAGGAAGGTCCAGCAGTGGGGCCAGGAAGCCCTCCCACTGTTACCCCCCCCCCCCCCGCGCAAGCACCAAGAATCCAGAGCATCACTTGCCCCAGATTGAGGGGTTCCTCTCTATACCTTGTAGCTAAGATCCACTGAAGGGAAGGGTGTGGAATTCATGGCTTTGCAGTTGCGGGGGGGGGGGGGGGGGGGGATAGATTATTATTTTCAAGACCTTCAGGTGTCTGTTCCTGACTCTCGGCTTCTCCAAGTCCTACAGTCAGTGCATTCCATGCAATCGTTGCGCACACACACACACACACCCCCGCTTAATCCACACACAAGTTTTAAAGACTCTCTTCCACTATGCAGGGATCAGCTTTCAGAGGCTCCAGTTTCCCTTCCCCAGTCAGCTGGCTGAGGGTGGCTGTGTGTCGCCGGGAACTCTGCGCTGGCACAGGAACAGTCCCCCTGGCACCCATCACCCTCTGGGCGTGGGAGGGGGGGAAGGAGGAGAGGAGAGGAGGTTGGATTCATACCCCGCTTCATACCCCGCCCTTCACTCCCCAAGGGAGTCTCCGAGCGGCTTACGAACTCCGCCCCCGCCCCCGCAGGCCTGTGGGCTGGGCCTCCGGGAAGATGCTGAGGAGCGAGCTCTCCGAGGGACTGCGTCGCCTGCTCCGGGAACCTCTCGCCTGGCACGCAGAGCCGCCAGCTGGTGGGGGGCACGCTGATGAGACCGGTGCTGCTGGGCCTCCCTCATCCGGGGGCGGGGGGCAGCCCAGTCTCCTGCTGGCCGGTGGGGCTGTGGAGTGGCCGTGGCCGTGGCCCGGCCTGTGTGGGAGACCCTGCTCACTGAGAGATGCTGCTCCCTGCGGGAGGGGCGCCAGGAATGGCGGCTGGAGAGGGCGTCTCGCATGTCGAGGTCTCCCGCGGCAGGCAGCAGCAGGCTGATGCGGACTTCTGCTCGCGTCCCTCTCTGGGCTGCCGTGTCCCGGGCGGGAGACGGTTGAGACTTCTGGCTTCGGCAGCCGCACGGTGGCGCTCGAGTCCCACGCCAGGGGCCTGGCCAGAGCAATGGAGAGGCATTCCGCCCGCCCCCCACGCCCCGCCATCGCAAGGGGAGCCGCCCGGGCAAGTAATTCTCCTCACCCTCGCCGAAGAGTCCTCTTCTGGAAGCAGGGGCAGACCGCTGCTCTGTTTTCTGTGCATGCTGGGCTTAGAGCAAGTTGAAACGCTTCAGTAATTATTGCAGAGTTAACGTTGTTTGCGTTAGTTAACAGGAAGTCGCGTGTTTCTGGGGCCCAGTCTGACCCTGAGAAAAGCCCGGAACCTTCGAGGAGGAGGCCGGAGTAAGATGACCTGACCCTTCAGCCCTGTGACTGGAAATCTGTGTTCCGGCGATTTAGCACATTGGGGTCTTCTTCCTCCTCCCTTTGCCTTGTTGGAGAAGGGGCGCCATTCCTGTAGTGCCTTTTTAGCACGAAAGATGCCGCATCTGGAGCGGGTCGTTTCTGGCGCTGTTTGCCTCCCCCCCCCCCCCCGGTCCGTTTCTAGTAAAGCTTTTCTATTTTCCCAAACAGACCGGGGCTCTCTGACTCAACCTTCGCTTATGTCTATCTCTCTAAGCATACCCTATCAGTGCTGCTGGGCTGAGTGGGCAGTTGGGAGGCCCTGTGCGGAGACCCCTCTCCCCGGGCTTCCCTGCCTGTTGTGGGCGGGGCCGGGGTGGGGAGAGCTCGGTGAGTACCCTCAGGAGGAGAGGGCACAGAAGGTGCCCTCCATAGGCAGGCAGGCAGGCAGGCAGGCAGGGTGAGGGAAGAATGCCCCGGTAGCGAGGGGGGCCTTGAAGCCCTTGGCCAAGAGGTCCCCCTGAGCCCTTAGCTACAGTCAGGGGCCATGCCTTGTTTGGTTTGTCTGTGCCCACATTAGACACCAGGGAGGGTCTCTCTTGGGCTGGCGACCCACCGGCCCTTCTCCCCTCGTGCCACAAGCTTGGCCCGATTCTCCGTCCCGTTACTAGGAGTCACACCTAAGAGCCCGGACAACCTCTGGATCGGCTGCTGACACCAGCTGAGGGGACTTGACTGCCCAGTGGAAACCACCCCCACCACGTGGGCTGCTTGGAGGGGCCCTTTTCTGTGGGATCCTGAGGACCTCTGGGTGGCACCCAGGTGGGAAGTGGTGCACATGGTCGGATTCCAGCAGAGGACTGGGGGGAAGTTCTGGGAACTTGCTGCCACTTTCACCCTGTGACTCTGTTTGCCACCAGTATTTGTTGTTTTATCTGTAACTTTGCTATGTTTTTAAAACTGTAAACCATTGTTTTTATGGTACTGTAATTGTTGGAAGCCGCCTTGAACCAGCTCGCCTGGAAAGGTGGGATACAAATGCAAATAATAAATAAATAAATAATAAACAATAAATAAATATGAGCCCCGGGAGGGGGGGGGGGGCGTGCTCTGTCCCTTTGGGCTGGAAGCTCTCTTGGAGGAGGGAAGGAGGGAAGGCAGACTTCCTGAGGCCTTGTGAGGATCCAGAGTGAGAAACAAAGGGAGGGAGGGAGCAAATGAAGGCTGGAAAGGGGCCTCCTCCTGAGGCCAAGAGAACTTAGGGGCTGTGCTGCAGTGGGAAAACCTCTGCTTGGTGTGCAGAAGGGCCCGGGCTCAGTCCCCAGCATCTCTGGCTAAAAGGACCCGGGAGGAAGTGACGTGAAAGACCACCCCGCGAGGCCCCGGAGAGAGCGGCTGCCAGTCCAAGCAGACAATACGGAGCTCAGTGGACCAACAGTCTGATTGCTCGGCCTTAGCAGCTTCCCCCTGCATGTGTTCGTCATCCACAGGGCATCGCTGCTGTCCTGGGCCCACCAGAGTCTCCCTGGGGCAGATCCCTTTCTGCACCATGGGGGGCAAAGGAAGAGCAGGTGGCGGCCACAGGCTTAGCCCTGGCTTTGGGGCAATGGGAGCCCATCAGTGAGGGTCCTGAGCCTGCAGGCGGCACTCTCTCCTGGCAGTGCAGCTCAGCATGGGCAGGAGTGGGCCCGGCGGAGGAGTGCATCTGAACCCCCCCCCCCAGCTCTTTCCTGACTGTTGGGCAAATGCCCTCCTCTTCCTCCTCCTGGCTCACAATCATCCCAGGAGGGGCTGAATTATTTGTGCCGCATCCCGGAGGAAGAGAGCTCAGGGAGAGGCCTAGGGGGGCTGGTGGGAGGGGTGGCTGTTATGGGGAGCTGGGGGGGGACATGGGGCTTTCATTAATTACTCCCTGCCCACCCCCACCCCAAGTTCAACCACTGAGCTGCATGGGAAGTGGAGTGCTGCTTTCCCTTCCATCTCCCCAGGCCTGTAGCCAGGATTATTTAATTGGGGGGGGCTTTAAATAAGTCAGGGGGCACCCTGCACACACACCCCCCAACCCAAGCAAACACCATAAATAAAATTTAAAACTTGGAAGTCAGGGGGCCTTAATGGTAAGTTGAGGGGCCAGGCCCCACGAGGCCCCACTGTAGCGATGGACCTACGTCTCCTCTGTCTCCCACGAAGGACCTGAGCCAGACACATCTCCAAACAGCCTGATTTATTCATGCCCTCTGAGGGCAGCCCTCGCGAGAGACAGCTCCCCATGAGAGACTTTGCCAGAGGGGCCAGGGAGTGAAGCACTCCCCACTCTGGGGTGGGCTAGGAGGGCAGAGGTGGCGGGGTGGGCAGGTGCTCCGTGGTCCTCTCTCACTGCTGGATCCGGCGGATGGACTGCACCTGGGGGGTCGGGGCGTGGGAGCCCAGTTCCCGGAAGTGCTTGTATTCACCTCCGTGGCAGTTGCTCTCCACGACGTACTGGAAACCACGGTACCCGGGGAACTGGCAGCAGACCCAGCTGGGGAGAAAAGAAAGGAGGCAGCATTAGGCTGGGGGGGGGGGAGGGATCCTGCTCTGAGGACAAACACTGGACTTGGTCAGGTTGTGCCGGGGGCATGGGGGAGAGGCCCGTGCTGCCCTATAGCCCTGCCAGCCTCTCTTATCTTGGCTACTGACCCGAGGCTGGCAAGGCTCAGGGGCAGGAAGCGGGCTCAATGCCAGGCCCCAGAGAGTGCACACGGAGCGCCAGCCCTTGCAGCAGAAGCCAGGCTTTTTATTTTTATTTTTTTATTTTATTTAAATTTATATTCCGCCCTCCCCGCAAGTGGACTCAGGGCGGATCATAAAAGTAGATTCTAAAACACATCAGATACAATATTGCAGAATAATTAAAATCAATTTAAAACAACATAAATTAAAACAGGTTACAGTATTTGTTCCGTGTGCAGAGTTTCCAGGCTGGTGCCATTGGGTCTCTCTGAGATCTGCTTAATCTGGGTCCCGGAGATGGGGTGGTGAAAGCCCTGGCCCAGGTCAAGGCCGGGCGGATGTCCCTTGGGCCAGGGACCTACTGCTGGGGTGAAAGAGGGCAGCCATTCAGACCCAGCAGGGCAGAGGAGGGCCCTCAGGCTGGCACTGGGCCTCTGCAGGACTCTGGATCAGGCCTACCCTCGGAACCATCCTCCTTCACAGACCAGGTCCAAGATCCCCTCTCATTTCGCTTTAGTGTTTCAGAACTGGCATTGCTTCTCCGTGCAAACCCACTTGGTCCCCCTTGCAAACTCCAAGTGGGCTGACCTCTCTCCCCAGCCAACAGTTGGATTCTCTGGACTTGGCCCTGCTGCCAGGGAGCCGGGGGCTCCAAGGCTTTAGCACAGCAGAGGCTGGGGCTGGGTGTGGCCACAGACCTGCAAAGGGACACGGAGGAGTCACCGGTCAGTTCTAAGACCAATGGGCAACTTCTGTGAAAGAAAATCCATGCGGGAGAGGGCAGGTGAGAGAGAGGGATAGATTACCTACTCTAGCTGACTAGATGGTGCTGGGTGCCGGGCGCATGTCCAGCCTCCATTGTGCCAGACGGAGAGATCAGGTGCCTTCCCTTGTGTGCCTGCGAGCGAGGAGAGGGTGAGAGAGGGCGGAAGCAGAGGAAATCGCCCCCAAGAGTGGCGTCCTCCGTCAGAGGACAGGATCAGGTAGCAGGAAGGAGAGGCCGCTCTGTGTGTCCTGACCTCTCTATCTGTCTAAACTCTGTGGTGCCATCTTCTCCAGACCGCAGCAGGTGGCAGCGTCAAAGTCCTCCAGTCCCAACACCAACGAGGGGCAGAGGCTGTCCAGGGGCTCCTGATACTCACGCGCCTGCGTAGACCCGGAGGGAGCCCACCTCGCTGCTGCCCCAGCCCATCGCTTTGAGGGATGGGTAATCATCACTCAGGTCTCCCTTGCGGCCCAGGAAATTCTCCTGCTCGAAGATGGTCATCTGGCTGTCCCGGTGGTTCTACGATGTACGGGGGAGAAGGGGCCACCTTATTCTGGGGCTCTCAGACCTCTGTGGCTCAGGGACATGGACCACCCTTCCGGAGCTTCCCCCTCCCTGCAAGCAGCACCACAGAGCCCCCTGGCTTGGGGCAGAAGAGCCTGCTGGACCAGATAGCCCTGCCCGTGGGGCGGTCCCTCCCTCCCTCCCTCTGGGCTTCCCCTCTGGTTGGCCTTCCTCTGGCAGCCTCCTGGAGAAAGGGGCACATCCACTGTAGCAGGGGAAGAGCCCGGTGGACTGGGCAGCCCCTTGGCATGCTGAGGGGGCTCAGATGTCCACTCCAGTTGTGAGTGACATGGGCGGAGAGGTGGTCAAGAGAAGGCCCATGGGGTGGGTGGTTTTAGTCTCCTCTCAAGCAGCCACCCAAAGGTTTGGCAGGATCCCCCAGCGGAGGAGGGGCTCTCTCTGCAGTTGAGATGTGTCCCCTGAGGCCCCCCCCCCGCCCAAGCCCCGTGCCCGTAGGCCTCACTCACCGCGCAGGAGATGGGTCGGAAGGAGCTCATCCTGGGCACGCAGTAGGCAACGTTGCCGGCCCACGCCTCCCAGCAGGGGTAATCCCCGCGCTCCAGCACAAACTGCTGGCCCTGGAAGCCCCGGTGCTCAAAGCCGACCCACCTGCAGGGAGGAGGAGGACACCAGGAGAGGGGGAGACGGGCAAGGGACGCGATGGTGGAGGAGAGAGCTGGTCAAGACAACAGACAGCAGGAGGGTTCCCAGCTGGGAGTGCTGCTGTGCTGCCAGATAAGGGGGTGCACAGAACAAACCTCAGTGCTGCTGCAGGGGGTGCAGTGCAGCCAGCTAGAGCTGAGCAGAGTTGCAGTCAGAGCACCTCAGTCAGTCCTGAGATAGTGGGGGGGGGGGGGGGAGGTGCAACTTCCCAAAGCTGATCTGAAGCCTGGGGAGGCTTAGGGCGAGGTCGGGGACACAAGCGGAAGGAAGGAAGGAAGGAAGGAAGGAAGGAAGGAAGGAAGGAAGGAAGGAAGGAAGGAAGGAAGGAAGGAAGGAAGGAAGGAAGGGGGCAGCCCAGGGGGATTGCCCGCAGGCATTGGGGGGGGGCACCGGGGCCCACCAGGGTGAGGCATGGGGGAAGCAAGCCACTCACGTGCCACTCTCCACGCGGGCAGAACCGACGCACTCCAAGCCACAGGCTGCAACGTCCTCACACTCCGAAGTGAACTCCTGTTGCCGGCCCTGGAAGGAGGGCTCATCCCAGGCCACGAGCTGTGGGAGAAGAGAAGGGGGAGCAGCAGCAGCAGCAGCAGCACTGGTGGGGGAGGGAGAGAAATGGCCCCTGGGGGGGTCTTGCTCCTCCCACAACATTGTGTGTGTCTGTGTGGACTCCTGTCCCTCTCTCAGGGGAAAAGCCAGGGCCACACTCCCAGGGGTGTAAAGCAGCCACATGCAAGCACATCCACTCCAGAGGTGAAGAAAAGACAGACGGGGGTGAATGAACACAGGCGAGGCCTAAACATGGCCTGCCTGGTGTCGTGCTTTGGGTGTCAGGCCAGGATCTGGAACATGCAGGTCCAACACACACACACCCGCCACATAGATGCATGAGAGGAGAACCTGGGGGCGGGGTCTTCCTCTTTCTTATGCCTCACCTGCCTCTGAGGAGGAGGGGGCAAGGGGAGACTGGCGGGGGCAGGCCCCTGTGGCTCTTGGCTGGGCGGAACACTGGAGGGTCACACCCCCCCCCCAGAGCGGCAGGGTGATGCTGAGGATGCCTGTGTGAGCCGTCCCCTTTCTCCATTTCCTCTTCCCCAAGGGATTATCCCTCTCTTTCATCCTGCCAGGGCAGCAAGGCTAAGGGGGAGTGTGACCCATCAGCCAGCAGGCTTCAAAACCAGGCGGGGATTTCAACCCAAGGCTTCCTGGTTCGTGCCCCGCTGTCTTCCCACGACCCAGGCCCTCGGGCTTCCTAAGGCCTGGATTTGAAGCTGCCTAACCCCTGTGGTAGAAAAGAGCAAGTGTCCAGTGTTCAGGACTAACACAATTTGTGGCAGGGTAGGAGCTCTCATGAGCTACGGCTCACTTCTGTGGCTGCCCATCTTGATCTAATCCATGTTGAAACAAAGAGTTCTCCCTTGTTTGGTCTGAGGGACAGTGACTCTCCAAGGTCCTAGGGAGAGGAAGGCCTTTCCCCGCCTCCTTTTTAATGAGAGATGCTGCTGGCGACTGAACCTGGCACCTTCTGCATGCCAAGCAGATGCTCTGCCAGGGAGCCAGGGCCCCACCCAGCCTTGGAGCAGAGAGGTGTCAGCTGGAAGGGCTGTCTCCGTCAGAGACGCCTGGCCTGGCCTGGAATGAGACACTCCCACTCAGGTTTAACTCTTCCTTTGTAAAAATGGGACTGACGTGGCCCCATTAACAGGGTTTTGTGAAGTTTCCACAAATTATTAAACAGACCTGAGCCCAAGAGATGTTTTCATCTGCCACTCCACACTTTGCCTTCAGAATGTGCTAGGCACGGGGGGGGGGGCTTCTTTCCCACCCCCTCAAAGTAGGGTTGCCAGGTCCCCCTTGGGCCTGGAGGGGGAGGGGGGCATAGGGTGGCCAGCTCCAGGCTGGGAAGCTCCTGGAGATTTGGGGGGTGGAGCCTGGGGAGGGAGGGAGGGAGGGAGGGAGGGAGGAGAGGGACCCCCTCAGCGGCCGGGGAGCAATGCCACAGAGCCCACCCTCCCACGCATCCATCTCCTCCAGGGAATCTGGTCTCTGTCGTCTGGGGGGTGAGCTGTAATTCTGGGGGGTCCCCAGGGGCCCACCTGGAGGCTGGCATCCCAACATCCACACCTGCCCCCTCCCACCTCCTCCTACCTTCCACAGCCTGGAGGGCTTCCCGCCGACTTGGCTCATGGCTTCTGGGCGGCCAGCTGCTCCCTTGGAGGACAGCAAGAGAAAGGACTTCTTGTTGTTGTGGGGGGAGAGGGGGGGCTCATCCCCAGGACGTGCCACGCGGGCACCAGGTGGGTCTGTGGCTTTTGTTCCAGGCAGAGCTGACTGGGGGGAGGGGGAGGCACTCCCTCACTCCCTCGCACCACCCCCGCCCTCCATCGCCCAGTGGGGGGCACCCAAGACTCAGGCAAGGGGCAGCATCCAGTCCCGGTGGGTGGAGGGCTACGCAGCTCCCGGCACTTACTTGGGTGGTCTTCAGCCTGGCCCCCCCTTAGCCAGTTGCTCTTTGGAGTGGCTTTTATACCTCGGCCCTTGCCATCCCAGCCCCCTGAGTCAGCTCTGCCTGGAACAAAAGCCGGTCCCACCGAGGATCAAAGGCTCATCCAGCCGGCAGCCCGGCCTGTTTCAATGCCAGCCGTGGGGCAACAGTCACACACAGAGAGACACGCACCCTCCCAAATGGGCTGTGGGAGGGAGGCTAGATCTGTCAGGCCCAGAACCCATACATTTGAAGCTCAGAGCTTGGCTCTGGGACAGAAGGAAAGAGAGTGCCTCCAGACATGCACAGAAGGCCTCCTCCTCGCCAGTGAAGAGCAACCACAGTTCTTCAGGAGAGCCTAGGGGGTGATGTGCCCAAGGGCACCGACAGGCTGAGGAGGGCGCTGAAGCCGAAGCCCCCACAGTGCGTTGATGGGCTAGCCGTGATTCTGTGGGGCCTGGGTCAGACTACGTGGTCTCTGGAGACCCTTCTGGCCTCCTGACTGTGTCTGCCTCCTGTCTGCCTCTGACGTGGAGTCCTGTAGCGACGGCCAGAGCCGCCTTTTCACCCTGTCCACAATAGGAAGTGTCTGGTCAGCAGGGGCTCTGCTCGGGGAGGGGGGGTCAGACCGTTTTCCAGCCCAGCGGCCTCATTGAGAGAGGCGATTATGGTGGCCTCAGGGGGGGGGGGGGGACTCTGATGAGCCAGCACTTCTGTGGTGTCTGCTGGGGGCTGCCAGCATATAAAGAGCAGGGGCTCCGTCCGCCGGATCGCTCCAGCCCAAAAGGCGCTCAGCAGGCCAGGTAAGGAGCCGCAGGACCTGCCTGGCACCCACATCCGGGGGGGGGGGGATTCCCCAGCGGGTTAGCTGCCAGGGTGGCTGGGCAGGCATGGAGTGGGTTGCCCAGACAACCACAGGAGTGAGAGTCCCACCTGCAGCTCCCTTCCCACTTGACTCTCGCTGCAGGAAGGGCGGATCAGGGCCGTGGGCTCAGGCTAGGGAGCCCCCCCAACCCCCTGCCTTTGTCAGAGCCCCTGGCCAAGGCGCCTGCCAGGAGGAACCAGGGGCCAGTCCTCATTGGTGTTTGCCCCCCCACCCCTCGTCTCCATGAGCCCCAAAGAATCCCCACCCTTCTGCTTGTCCTGCCGGTTGGCCCCAGAAGAGGGGCAAGTGTCCAGCAGTGCCTCCAGCTCTGGCCTGCAGGGCCTGGTTTGGTTGGGGCCAAGAAAGCCCTGCCCCTCCATAGGCAGGGCAAAGGGGTCTTCCGCTGAGCTCCACCCTCTCTCCTCTGGCTGGCAGCGGCTTCCTCCCCGGGGGTTCCAGGCCTTAGAGACCTGTGGCCTCAGCTCAGTTACAGCGGAGCCCTTTGGCATGCTCTGCCGGACTGACCCAGCCCCTTCCCTGGTCTCCCTCTCAGAGAATGGCAAAAGAGAGACTTTGTGTTTCTCTAAATCAGCTCAGCAGACAAACGGGGGGGGGGGGATTTTTCTCCTTGAAAATCCCCCAAAGCAGAGAGGAGCTCTGAGCACCGAGGAGGCTGGTCAAGGGACCAGCAGCCCCAGCTTGGCGGTGACAGTCATGCCTCCCGGGGCTCAGATCCATCTCAACAACCTCTGCCCCAGAGACCTCTGTCCCCTAAATGCCTGCAGGGTCGGGGTGCTCAGGAGCAATGCTCCCTCTAAGCTGGGAGCAAAAAAATTCTACTTTGTGGGAGCTCCTGGCATTCAAGTCGTGAGCCAGCGATTTGGCTGCTGCATAAATTAGTTTGCTCTGGAGCCCATCCTTCCTGAGTGAAGGCAAAAATGTGTGAGCCGGAGGCTAATAAACTGTGAGCTAGCTCACACTAACTCAGCTTAGAGGGGACACTGCTCAGGAGGGCCCTCTGCCCCCGCTCACCTGTGCTGAAAGTGTTCCAGGACTGCGAGCTGATGCTGCTGGAGACAGAGTATGGAGCAGAGCCCCAGGAAGCCAGGAAGAGAGGGGGGGGGGGGGAGAGGGGGGGCTGGCGGGGTTGGGGGGGGGCTGTTCAAAACGCCCAGGCTGGTGCCCCAAAGGTCTCTCTGTCCACCCCTCACCCAGCACGCCTTGCCGTTTCAGGCCTCAGCTGGACACCGCCATGTCTGAAAGCACCACAGCCACCCTGCCCAACCACGGCACCCAGGGGACGGCTCAAGGCAGCCCTCCCCCATCCACCGATTCCCACGGCCTGGCTCAGGAGTCTTCCAGGGAGCCCTTCCGGGTAAGCCAGTCCAGAGCCGAGGGGTGGGCTTGGCAGAGGCCCCTGGGAGCCCTGGAGCCACGCAGGGGCTAAAGTGCGGCAAAGAAGCAAGGCTCGACCTGTCCCCTGGAGTTTCTGGGGCCCTGGGACGGGGTCCCAGACTCACTGCCACCTCTACCCTGGCCCCCTGCCAGGGTCAAGCAAGACCCCCACCCTGGCCAAGACCCACCGCTGAAGCCCCAGACAGGCGGGCAGGAGTGGCATCAATGGATCTTCTTTTTCTATGGATGCACTCTCGCTCTCCCACACACACACACACACACACACACACGCACCCGTAGGCTGCCCCTGTGGCCCACAGGTTAAGACTGCCCCTGCTCTCCCCAGAGATTGCAGCATAGGGGATGAGCAATTCAGTGGGGGAGAGGGCAGCTGGGAAGTGGGGAGGGGGCGGCAGCAGCCAGGCTGGGGCAAGAAAAGATCCACGGAAGGAGGAGTGGAGTGGGCAGCAGGGAAGTCTCACCTGGAGGCGAGGGCCCCACGTTTCAGCACAGCTGCATTCAGCCAGCCTTGAATTCGTGGACTCCACATGGGGGAACACGCCTTCTGCAAGCCATTACCTGCCCCCTGCGGACAAACTTCTGGCCTCGGGCCATCCTCCGGTCCAAGGGGTTCAGCCGGGCTGCCAGCTCTTTGCCAACAGGAAGGACACCAAGAGCCGCTCTTCCCTCACCGAAATGGATGTGTGCATTCTAAAACTGTCCTTGGCCTGCCGCAGTAGCCCGTGGAAGCTCGGCCTAAGGGTGGATTTGAAAATGGGCAGTCTGGACCAGGCTGTGGGCTCCTAGAAAAATCCACTCCGTTTTATTTGATTAGCTGCCTGCCTCCCTTTCACCATAAATGAAATAAATTAAAAATGAAATGACACTTGCCCTTCAAGGGCCCTTGCAATGGGGCATTTGCACAGCTGCCTCCCCTGTGGGGAATCTTGGGGTGTGACTCACTTTGGGGCTGGGCGCTCCAGCTGCCAAGGGTGGCCCCAGTTGCAGTCCCAGCAGGCAGCCACGGCAGCTTTCCCCTTTCTCCCACTGGAGACCCCTCTGATGCGGCTTCTCCTTCCAGATCCTTGTCTTTGACCAGGAGAACTTCCAGGGCCAGCAGAAGGAGCTCACCAGGGAGTGCCTGAATCTGGGGGACCACGGCTTTGACCGAGTGCGCAGCATCGTTGTGACGGTTGGACCGTAAGTGGCATCCGGGGGGGCTGGGGCTGGTGGGCACCTGTCAGGGTTGCCAAGTCTGAGTTGGGAAATACCTGGGGACTTTGGGGGTGGAGCCAGGAGAGGTGTGGGGTTTGGGGAGGGGAGGGGGCTCAGCATGGTAGAATGTCATAGAGCCCACCCTTCAAAGCAGCCGTTTTCTCCAGGGGAGCTGATCTCTCTCAGCTGGAGATCAGCTGTAAAAGCGGGGGATCCCCAGGCCCCACCTGGAGGCTGGCAACCCTAGGGCCTGTCCATTTTTGGAAATTCCACAGAAAGATTTCAGCTCTCTCCCTTGAGCCTAAAAGCCCCCTTTTAGAGAGAGGGACAGATTGCCTTCTCTAGCCGACTAGATGGTGCTGGGTGCCGGGCGCGTGTCCAGCCTCCTCCGTGGTGCCAGACGGAGAGATCAGGCGCCTTCCCTTGAGTGAACTGCGAGTGAAGAGAGAGTGAGAGAGGGCGGAAGCAGAAGAAATCGCCCCCAAGAGTGGTGTCCTCCTTCAGAGGACAGGATCAGGTAGCAGGAAGGAGAGGACGCTCTCTACCTATCTAAACTCTGTGGTGCCATCTCTCAAGTCTGAGGCAGGAGACAGCGGCAAAGTCCTCCACTTCAAACAGCCTTCATGCCCCATCAGCAGAGATCTCAGCCTTCAGTTTGCTCCTTTGTTCTGTCTGGTCCAGACCAATCCCACTCAGCTTGCAGTCCAGCAGCCCAGGTTCAGCACAGTCTCCCGTGTGAGGCAGTTACCTGGTGCAAGGCCTGCGGTTTCCAAGAGCCGGACCTGAGTGAGCAACTCCTAGCAAACTTCGTCCTACCTTGCCAGGAAGCCAAGATCTTCCCAGAAGCTTTGCTTGACCCCCATAAGCCAGCTTTTATGAGCCTTCTTTCCACTGGCTTGCAGGGAAGCAGAGCTTTGGGCGAATCATGAACATTGTTCAAGGGCCAGTTTATTTATTTACTCCAGCTGTGCCCCACATTTCTCCCTGGTGGGGAGGGGACCCAAGGAAGCAGACATCATTCTCCTCTCCTCCACTGGGTCCTCACAACTACCTTGCAAGGTAGGTTCGGCTGAGAGCATGTGACTGGCCCAAGGCTTATGGTTCCCAACTTTCGGGATAGGAAATTCTATTATATTGGAGGCTGGGGAAGTTTTGCAGAGGAGAGGAACCTCCATGGAGTATAATGCCGTAGACTCCACCTTCCAAAGGAATGGGTCCCCCTCCAGGGGAACTGGTCTGTGTCATATGGAGATCTGCTGTGATTTTGGGAGATCTCCAGGTCCCACATGGAGGATGGCAACCCTCACTTCCACGGCAGTGGGGCTCTGAGCCTGGGCTTCCCCCTAAAACCAGAAGACTCCTCAGAGGAAGTCTGCTAAGGCAGCCGCAGTGGGTGCGCCCAGGCCCTACTTGCTGGCAAGTGCAGCGGTGGCACCCCGGAGGAGGAAGAGGCGGCAGGGGCGGGAGGGAGGGACACCTTTCTGGCCAGGGCTGCACAGCGGGAACTCCCCAGCCAGTGTTCTGCTCAGGAGGGCCGGCGGAGCCGCAGCACTTGGAGGAGGCGCATCCTTCCTCAGCTGGCAGCCAGGTGGCATAGGCGCCGTGCAACTCTGGGCCAGTGGGAACAGCGAAGGAGAGGGGGAGCTGCGCAGCCCCCACAAATGGCTCGCCTGCCAACTGCTTTGGAGCCTGTGCCTTGTCTCTTGGCATCTACCAGTGCTGGACACATGAAACTGCCCGATACCGAATCGGACCGCACCCCCCCCCCCCCCCCCGGTCTATCAAAGTCAGTCTCGCCTACTCAGACTGGCAACGGGTCTCCGAGGTCTCGGGCAGAGAAAGGTCTTTCCCATCACCTCCTGCCTGGTCCTTTTAACTGGAGATGATGGAGACTGAACCTGGGACCTTCTGAGTGCCGAGCAGAGGCTCTGCCACGGAGCCCCAGTGTCCTTTTTGCACCTGACACCAAGGCCAAAGTGGAGCTTTCCAAAGAAGTTTCTCCCACTGCATGCATGCTGCATGATGGAACCAACCCCACACGCCGGCCCTTCTCCACATCTAGGGTGCCAAGGGGATAGCCGCGTTAGTCAGCTGTGGCAAAATAAAAGTCAAGTGGCACCTGAAAAAGACGATGAGATATCTGACTGACCAAATCGGCTGTGACCCACATAAGCTCATACCGAAATACCTGCTGTTGGTCTTTAAGGGGGCCACTAGATTTTTGCACCAGCCATTCACCGTTCTCTGACCCCCTGGCCTTTGAGCAGCCCCATTTCAGCAGAAGAGACTGTTCCAGCCTGATCTTTCATGACAGTGTGTGCAAAGCGTTTGTTTTCCTTCTCTCCCTGGAAGGAATGCAGATGTGCTATGCACAAGGACCGAACTGACGAGCTGTCGATTTTGGACTTCCAGGTCCTGAATTTTGTTTTGTCCCACCAGCTCTGCATGTTGTGTGTATGTCTGCTTGCTCTTCGACTGCCAGCATCAATGGCCATTGTTATGAAGGCTGCCTGTTCCATCAGCCTGTGGTCTCAAAAAAAGGGGGGGGGGATTTTAGCAGTTTTCAAAGACCTCCGAACCAACAAAACCTTACAGCTGGAAACAAGTGAGGTCTCTTGGCCTGCTGGCCCCCCTCCCCCCGGTCTGTCTCTGTGTGGTCTTCCCTGTGACTGCCTGCTTGAATCTTCTCCTCCCTTTCTCCAGCTGGGTGGCCTTTGAACAGTCCAACTTGCGCGGCAAGATGTTCGTCTTGGAGAAGGGCGAGTTCCCACGGTGGGACACCTGGTCCAGCAGCTCCTGCAGCGACCGCTTGCGCTCCCTGCGACCCATTAGAATGGTGAGTCGGCAGCAGCTGCCCCCTTTTCCCTTGTCAACTGCCATGGCTTTCCCTAGATGCCCCGCCCGGAAGCTGTCCTTTGAGCCGCAACACAGTGCTGCAGTCCCCAGAGGCCACAGCTCAGAGCTGGGGCTCCTGCTTCAGTCCCCAGCAGTGTTCCCTCCCAGCTGAGTCCACGTGAGCCGGCTCACAGTTTTTTTAGCCTCTAGCTCACACGTTTTTGTCTTAGCTCAGGAAGGATCAGGCCCGTAGCTACAGTGGGGCATTTCGGGGCCTGGCCCCCTGACTTCCTGCCAAGGCCCCCTGACTTCCATCCAGACCCCAGGCCTCCAGCTCTCTGGGCCACCCGGAGGACTCCCTGCCACCACCCCTTCCCCAAGTGCGGCTTGCTTCCCCACGTAGGCAGGCAGAGTATGAAAGCTACAAAAGTGAGTTTTTTAAAAAATTAATTTAATTTTTTATGTGATGTCAGTGCCCCCTGACTTATTTAAAGGCCCCCCAAATTACAAAATCCTGGCTACAGGCCTGGGAAGGATGGCTCCAGAGCAAACTAATTGATGCAGCAGCCAAATTGCTCACTCGCAACTTTAATGCCAGCAGCTCACACAGTAGAATTTTTGCTCACAAGACCCCACAGCTTAGCGGAAGCATTGGTCCCCAGCAAATGATCCACGTCTCCCATTAAAGGATCTCTGGCCTTGCTCAGCCTTTCTCTCCCCCAGGAGAACGGATACTCAGTGGAGCCAACCACAGCAGCCAGAGGGCCTGGTGCTCTGACGTGGCACAAGATCCCAGAGGGCCCTTTTCTGAGTGCAGCTGGGCAGTCCTTGTGGGGCACCCCCCAACCCCGCCTGTGCAATCACTGAGTTCCTTTGCCTGTCTGTCCCTCCAGCACGAGGCCCAGAAACAGAAGATCCTCCTCTTTGAGAGGGCCAGTTATAAAGGCAACAAAATGGAAATCCAGGACAGTGACATGCCGAGTCTTTGGGTGCACGGCTTCTGCGGCCACGTCGGAAGCGTGAAGGTGCCCAGTGGAACGTAAGCCTGTCCCCGGAGTCCAGTCTCTTCCCTTTGAATCCCCTGCTGCCTCCTTCCTTGGCTCAGAAGACCCAGGCAGCAGAGAGGGTGGGCGGGCGGGGTGAATCTGCCCTGTGTCCTCCCCCCCCCCCCCCCCGGTCATCCGATGCAGCAAGAGTTCTCTGCTTGGCCTTGGAGGGGGTTTCCTTTCATTCCATATGATCTGGAAAACAGCTTCCGGGACCAGCCGTGCACCCCCACCCCACCCCCATTCCAGACAGGATCCTTGGGTGGATTTTTAGAAGCAGCTGTCCTGAACATTAGTAGCCAGGCAGAGGAGCGCCTGCTCCCTCTCCCCATGTTCCGAGGGCACCATCCATCCCAGACAAACGGCAGTCCAGGTCGTGGGTTCAGCCATGCTCTCTCATGCCACATTCTGCCCATCTTACGTGGATGTCTTCTTTGCCTCCTCTTCAGCTGGGTGGGCTACCAGTACCCTGGCTACCGGGGCCACCAGTATCTCTTTGAGCGAGGAGACTTCGGGCACTGGAACGAGTGGCTGGCCTTCCAGCCCCAGATGCAGGCTGTCCGCCGCATCCGGGACAAGCGCTGGGGAGCCGAAGACCATGCTCTCCCTCCTGTGGTCCCTCTCAGCTGAGCACACGCCTTCTGCAGCTGGTCAAGTTCTTGCAAGGGGGACGTAAGCATATCGGCAGACCCACTGCTCACAGGACCATCAGGGCGCCCCCCCCCCATGTGGCACCTTGGCATATGAACTTCCTGTGGTGTTATGAACTAAAGCAATAGAAGAGATCGAACGCTTCTGTTTTCCCCCTTTGGGATTTAGTTCTGATGCTATTTATTGAAAGACTGGGTGAGGGGGGCTTTTGGGGGGGAGCTGATTCTTGGATGGAGGAATGACCTACAGAATGTACAAACCACTGTCCCCCCCCCCCCAAAAAACCTTATTCTGATCTGTCCATTAAAGTAACTAAGGGAAGCAGGAGAAGATCTTGTGTGGCTAGTAACTATGATAACTAAATGGAACCTCCATGCTCAGAGGCAGTCAGCCTCTGAATCCCAGTGCCAGGAGGCAACATCAAGGGAAGGCCTTGGCCTCTCCACCTTGTTATTGGCCATCCAGAGGAACTGGTTGGCCACTGTGTGAGACAGGAAGCTGGACTAGATGGACCCTCACTGGCCTGATCTAGCAGGGCTCTTCTGAGGTTCTAATGAAGGCTTCAGCCTCTCTGCTCTGTTGTTGACCCTTCAGAGGAACTGGCTGGCTGCTGTGTGAGATAGGAGGCTGGACTAGATGGTTAGATCCAGCAGGGCTTTTCTTAAATTCTAAATCAATAAGGAGAACCGCTGTTGGATGTTGTATGAGAAGCTTTTCCAAACCCTCAAGCCACCATAGGAAAGGCCCTGCTCCTCCTAGTGGTGGTTTAACCCGCTTCCAAATGCTGGCATCCACAGCAGAACCAAACGCCTGGCATCCTGAAGATCTGAAAGGGGTGTGTGCACTATCCAATCAGACCATCAACCTTGGAGGCATCAGTTTCAGTTTCAGTTTCTGTTTTCTTTCATCTCTCTTTTGTCCAGAGATAAATAGCCTTCCACTTTTCTATCAGGAGAATGGAACTTAAGAACATAAGAGAAGCCAATGTTGGATCAGGCCAGTGGCCCATTGTTAGCCAAATTGCCTTAATTAATTAATAAGCTTGGGAATTATGAATATTAAATGGCAATAGGCATAAAATATAGGACCATACCATAGTCAGGATTCCCAACGCCCATGAATAAACGAGGAGGCTATGTTATTAGAATTGATTTCTTTACTAAATGTTCTTCAAGCATACAAATAACCAAGCATTCACACACACAATACAGAGCTAAGAATACAGAGTTGAAAGGACAGCGACATTTGCATAAGCAGGAATATCACTGGTGGGTAATATGTTTCCTGTCCGATGAGACGAGTAGTTCATGCAGTGAAAAATGAAACACACTAATGGGGAAGGGATCATGAGTTGACCACCAACACACGTGGACTGATTCCCAACCAGCCAAGAATGGAACCAACAAGGTAGGATGGGGTTAGGAGAGGAAAAAGCAAGAGAGTGAGCTCAGGAAGAGCCCACCTTACACAGCCAAATTGTGACCTGAGGCAATGGCTCATGTGGTCCCTGGTTCCCAGGAAGTACTAACCTCTGGATGGCGGCATAAAGGGATTAATAGCTGGGCAACTGGCAATTGATGTGCCGCAGGGAGTGACACCTCTGGGGGAAGGAGTTGAGACAAAGGAGAGAGTGAAGAGAACCAATCACGTAGCAGATCTGGAGCTTTGTGTTAATGATCAGTTGCTTGACAGCGGGCGTTATCTGGATGGGTGGCAGGAAGGCTTAATCGCTGCTATTGTCTTTAGCTAGGCACAGTCTTTTGTTTAGGCTGTCAGGAGGACAGTGCATGAAGGCCAGGGCCTTCGTCTCTGTGTGCACGAAGGCCAGGGCTGTTGGTCTGCATTCTGGAGTTTGTGTAGGGGCAGAAGGCTTCTGTATTCCCGGGTCCACTTCTGGCTTGGCATACTTCTTAGGCACAAGGCTCCCCTTGGCCACAGTGTACACCCACAGTCCAGCATACAACACTTCACTAGGACCACAGCTCTGTCCATGGCCCTGGCACACACTCATCACAGTCCAGCAAGGCAGTCATATTAAAGAGTCTTTGTAATGCCATCTGAAGTGGCTGCATGGCAACCCCATCCAGTCCAACTTACTACTCTGGCTACTCATAAAACAGAGTACAATTGTGGTAAATTTGGTCCTTGGGATGCTGTAAGCACTTCCCCCTCCACCCCCCCCCCAAAAAACCCCACCTTGATTTTGGCTGAGTTCCAGCATGGGTGCCTCTGAGCAGGTACAGAGTATTTCTCTCTCCCCAGCAAGCCTTATCACAATCTGTTTCATGACAGAAACAGTTCATGACAGAAATACTGAACAGGGAGTTCAGTGTGGCCAAGTGCAAGGTGATAACACATTGGCGCCAAAAAGCCTAACTATAAATGCACGTTGATGGGGTCCAAACTGGCGGAGACTGACCAAGAGAGAGATCTTGGAGTCGTAGTACATAATTCAATGAAAATGTCAAGACAGTGTGCGACTGCAATGAAAAAGGCCAGTGCTATGCTGGGGGTTATTAGGAAGGGAACTGAAAACAAATCAGCCAGTATCATAATGCCCCTGTATAAATCGATGGTGCGACCTCATTTGGGGTACTGTGTACAGTTCTGGTCGTGACACCTCAAGAAAGATATTATAGCATTGGAAAAAGTGCAGAAAAGGGCAACTAGAATGATAAAAGGGTTGGAACACTTTCCCTATGAAGAAAGGTTGAAGGACTTGGGGCTCTTTAGCTTGGAGAAACTATGGCTGAGGGGGTGACATGATTGAGGTTTACAAGATTATGCGTGGGATAGAGCAGGTAGAGAAAGAGGTACTTCTCTCCCTTTCTCACAATGCAAGAACTTGTGGGCACTCCGTGAAATTGCTGAGCAGTCGGGTTAGAACAGATAAAAGTCCTTCTTCACCCAAAGAGTGATTAACACATGGAATTCACTGCTACAGGAGGTGGTGGCAGCTACAAGGATGGACAGCTTCAAGAGGGAATTAGATAAACATATGGAGCAGAAGTCCCTCCGTGGCTATTAGCTGCAAGGTATAGATAGGAACTCTCGGTCTGGGGCAAGAGATGCTCTGTATTCTTGGTGCAGGCGGGGGGGAACAGTGGGAGGGCTTCTGGTGTCCTGGCCCCACTGCTGGACCTCCTGAGGGCACCCGGTGTTTTTGGCCACTTTGTGCCACAGAGTGTTGGACTGGATGGGCCACTGGCCTCTCTTCTGTTCTTAGTTCATGGAGGAGAGGTCTATCAGTAGCTGCTAGCCATGATGACTAAAGGGAACCTTGATGTTCAGAGGCAGTCAACCTCTGAGTCCCAGAGCCAGGAGGCAACGTCAGGCGAAAGCCTCAGCCTCTTTTATGCCCTGTTGTTGATCCTCCAGGGGAACTGGCTGGCCACTGTGTGAGACAAGGAGGCTGGACTGGATGGACCCTCAGTAGTCTGCTCCAGCAGGGCTCTTCTGACATTCTGCTCTCTTTGTCATCTGGAACCCAAAATGAATGGTCCGGGCTTCCAGTCACACTTTTCACCTCCTTTTTGGGAAAAGGACTCCAGCTTCTGAGCCAAACTCACCATCCGTTCCGTACTCCTGCCCACAAAGGAACTAGGCCTCCTCTGCAGCCTGGAGGCCTCTGCAGGTGGCAGCAGCGGGTACCAATCATGCCAGCTCCTGCATGCCTGTGGCCGACCCCCCCCCCAACCCCCACAGTCACCTTTCTGCTCAAGGGCCTGGCTGGTAGGCTTGATGGGGTGGGGTGGAAGCCAGTTGCTTTTGTCAGGTCAGGGGAGCACCAGGGCAGGAGAACCAGTTTTTTTGTTTGTGTGTGTGTGTGTGGGGGGGGGTCTTTTTCCCACAGGCAGCCAGGCCTTGTGGGTTACAAATTTAAGCCAAATCCAGATTTCCTCTGATCCCTCTCCCTATAGAAACAGCTGCTGAGCCTGGAATGTCTCTCCAAGGCCGCCTCTGGCTTTACCTCTTGCTCTCGCAGCGCTTTGTGGACTTGGCAGCTGGTTTTGGTGCCCGGTGCCAAAAGGAGAGCCATCCACTGCCAAGACTGGGTGCTGGCACTGCAGGCAGAGCCTTGGGAGCTGGAGGAGGAGAAGTCCGGGCAGGGGCAGGTGGCAGAGCCAGCCTGTCCAGGAAGCTTGGGGAGCCATCCTGGCACAGCCTGGCACAGCCTATGTAGCTGGTTCCCGAAACCTGCGGGTGCTACCCATTCCCAACAAGCTGGCGTTGGGCGTTGGGAATGGCCCCCCTGGGGGGACCTTGGAGACCCACCAGAAGGGAGGCCAGGGAGGGAGGACTCCGGCCACACTAATGCTCCCTCTAAGCTGTGGAGTCTACTTGGTGAGCTGCCGGCATTCAAGTTGTGAGGGAGCCACTTGGCTGCTGCATAAATTCGTCGGCTCTGGAGCCCTCCTTCCTGAGCGGAGACAAACAGGTGTGAGCCGGAGGCTAAGAGCTAGCTCAGCCTCGAGGGATCCCGGTGGTCAGCCGTGTTGGTCTGAAGCGGTAGAACGAATGGCGAGTCCAGTGGGGGCGCCTTTAAGACCCACCAAAGTTTATTTGACGTATGAGCTTTCGGGTGATACAGTCAGCTTAGAGAGGGAGCCCAGGCCCCCTGTCGGCCCGAGGAGCCCGTGGGGAGGGGGTCGCCAAGGCAGGCGGGCGGGCAGGTGGGTGGCCGGGGGGGGGGGGTCTGTGGCGGGCGGAGTCTGCGCAGTCCCTGCCGGGGGGGGGGGGGCTTGAGGCTCCGGCGCCCCTTCCCTGAGTCCGTCCCCCGCTGCCTGCCGGAGACCCGCCGCTCGCTCCGCTGCTCCCGCCTCCCCGACGGCGGCTCTTCCGGGGGGCTCTGCCAAGCGCCGCGGCTCCAGCGCCTGGCCGGGGGGGGGGGGGGGGGGAAGGGCGCTCCGCCAACCTTGCAAGGTCGGCCGGCCGGCGAGGAGAGGGGCGGGGCGGGGCGGGGCGGGGCGGGTGGCGCTGGAGCCGGGGCGGCGGGCGCGGGGCCTTCCGGGGGCCGGGCTAGGGCCGTGGCGGGGCTGGCGGCGTCCTCTTCCCTCCGCCCCCGTGCGCGTGACGTGGAGGCGCCGCCAGCACAGGCCCCCCCGCCCAGCAGCAGCAGCAGCAGCAGCAGCACCGCCAGCCAGCCAGCCAGCCCGCCCCCGCCGCCGGCCCGGGACGCCGCTCCTCTGCGCGCCGAGGGAGGCAGGGAGAGAGGGCGGCGAGCGGGCGCCCTCCTCCTCCTCCTCCTGCCCGGCCGAGAGGCGGTGAGTGCCGTCCCCCCCCCGGTTACCCCTCCTCCGCTGCGGGTCCTCCGTCCGGCAGCCGGGCCAGGGGAGCGCCCCGTCGGGGGCTCCCTCCCTCCCTCCCTCTGCGTCTCGCTCGCCTCCCCCCCCCCTTTCGGCGAGGAGTGGCGGGCGGTCACCTTGCGGCGGTCCTCGGCCTGGTGGGCTCCTTGCCTGCGCCCCCTCCCCCCTCCAGTCAGGATGCCCCGGGAACGCCTGCCCGGCCGGGGGGGGGGGGACTCCGTGACCCCCGCCCCCGGGTCCCGGAGACTGGCCGCCCGGCCGGGCAGGGCTGCGCATGCAGAGGCGCGCTCCGGACTGGCACATGCCCCGGCAGAGGGGCGGCGGGCTCCGCCTTGGGGAGCCGCAGCGGGAGATCAGCTCATCGTCTCAGCCGGGGCCACCCCACCCCCGGGGGCCCGGAAGGCGCCGCAGGACCGAGGGGAAAGCAGACCGACTGGCCTCCGCTGCCAGAAGTCGGGGGGGGGGGTCTCTCTGGTCGGATTCCTCTTTCGTAGAGGGGAAACTGAGGCGAGGGGGGAGTGACTTGGCCAAAGCCACACAGGGCTGGGATGGGGCCCTGGCGGCTCCCTCGGGTCTGGCGCCCGAGCCCTCACCATGGCCTGTGTGCCGCAGGGCCAGCTGAAGGCCACCAACCCGTTTTCAGTAAGGGTGCCCACTTATGGTGCCCAGGGGAAGCTGCCTTCTTCAAGGGAACCAGACCCTGGGGCTACGGAGGTCAGACCAACCGGCCACCCCTGCTGCCAGGCCCTGTAACTGGGGAGGCTGCCAGGGATTGAACCAGGGACCTTCCGCGTGCCCAGCAGAGGCTCAGCCACTGAGCCACAGCTTTGCCGGATGAGGCCAGTGGCTCATCTCACCCAGCAGCCTGTTTCACACAGCAGCCAGGCGGTCGCCCTGGCAGATCAACTGACCGGGCATAGAGGCCAAGGCTGCCCCCTGTGCTGCTGCCCCGGGCTGGGACTCAGAGACGGACTGCCTTCCAACACAAAGGTTCCTTCTGGTTACCTCTCCTCAGCCCCCCTTTGAAAGCCATTGGGACTTGAGGCCAGCACTGGCTCCACTAATGCCAGCTTAGTTGGGCTGAGGTGCCAGGACAAGGATGCTCTGGGCACCGTTGAAGAGACAGAGGCCCTGGTGTGCCTGAAGAGCAGGGGCCTGCTCCTTTGGGAAAGGGTGCATGGGCAGAACGGTCTTTGTGGGAGCGCAGAGGGCTCTGAGGAAGCAGATGAGGTCTCTGAAAGGAGGCTGCTCAATCCACCCCCCCCCACCCCGCCTTCCTGTTGCAGGCAGAGAGAGACTGATGAGAGACCGGAAGCCGGGTTCAGGCAATTCTCGTTTTGCATGATTATTAAAGTGTGAAACCGTCCAGACACCTTAAGTCTCATTTTGCGCTGTCATCAAAGTGTGAAACTGCCAGCATTGTGCAAATGGTTTTTGTAAAAAAACATTCTTCATTTGAGAGGAGAAGTTCAAGAAAATTCTAACTTGGATTTGATCCCCCTCCCAATTCAAATTGACGTTCTGATGCATTTTTTAAAAACTTTATTGCCAAAGGCTGGTGTGGCTGAACTTTGGGGGGGTGGGGGTGGGGGTGGGGGTGGGGGTGGGGAGGCGGGGGTGGGGGGGCCCTCAGCAGTCCAGAATACTGCTTTCCATGTGGCAAGACAGAATGGAAGATGACGGCCATTCAGCATCTCCACGTTGGCCTCCAGAAGTGAACTGTTGCAGGGTTGTTCTTGGTGTGTCTGAAGCCCTCTGTGTGTGTGTGTGTTCTGTAGCAGGCAGGTGAGTTTTAAACATAGCTCTTTTCCTGTTCCTTTTCTCAAATGTGTGAAATAGCTGCTTGGAGCTCTTGTGTCCCGGGCCTGTTCACCAGGTTCCCAGAAAGGTGAGTATCCAGCCAATGAAAAGGATTTCCCGGCTTGTTCGGTGCCAGCAGGCAGAGAGGGCAAAGAAGGATGGACTGCCTTTGGGGAAGAAGGCCCAGCCGAACAAGGGGTTGTTCCCCATGCAGATGGGCCACTGGCCTGATCCAACATTGGCTTCTCTTATGTTCTTAGTAGCGCTGGAGGGCCCGAGAGGGTCCCACACCTCAAAAAAGATATTACAGCAGTGGATGGGCCACTGGCCTGATCCAGCATTAGCTTCTCTTATGTTCTTATGAGGGGACGGCTTAATCCTTGGACCGATTCCTTTGTCCCGTCCCGTCCCCCCGTCCTCCCCCCCCCCCCCCCGTGTAAACAGGAGGCAATTCCTGGAGCTTTCTAGCAGCAGCTGAAGCAAAGAGCTCTTGAGGTGATGCAGAAGAAGGCTCGGTTTGCTAAATGGAGAGGTGGGGGGGGGCTTGTGGGGGGGGCTTGTGGGGGGGGGGGGTAGGGCAGCTATTGGTGCATCTTGAAACATTTCCAGCAGCGCTGGTGTGGAGCACTGCTGGCATTTCCTCCAGCCGGTGGCTCCAGGGCTGCTTGCTCTGAAAACGGGGGGCTGTTCTTACCCGCTGCCCCCCCCACCGGCTATCTGTTTGGTGCGGGTGGAGGGCGCTGGAGGGGTGCTCCTTCTGCCAGGGGTCCTGCCTCCACGTGGGCCTCCTGGTGTGTGTGGCAGTGAAGGCAAGACAGAACGTGGCCCCTTGGGGTCCAGGTGTAGGCCGTTCCTCCGACTGGCCAGCCCTGCACTGAGGGGTGTCCAGCTCTTTCTCGGCCCCCTTGCTTGGGGGGGGGGGGAACAACTCATTTTTTCATTAAAGAAATGCTGTTCCAGTTCATGACCCCCAAAACATCTTGGGAGTTTTAGCAGGATTAAAACAAAGTTTGATTCCAGGCCCGGGGCACATTTCAGACCAACAAAGTTTAATTCTGGGCATAAGCTTTGGTGTGCAGGCACACGGAGGCTTCTACCCAGAATTAAACTTTGCTGGTCTTCAAGGTGCCCCTGGACTCAGACTTTGTTCTGCTGCTTCAGACCAACACAGCTGCCCGCCTGAATCTCTTGGGAGGGCCCCCCCCCCACAGCTGCCGAAAAGTGTCCTGCGTGCTCTGCAGCCCCTGCTGGCCCAGCTCCAGGAGCCTCGAAGTCTTGTTGAAGGAGCCCGTCTTTGTGCTCAGAGGGCCCTTGGCAGCGCTCCGCCGGCTCCTCTCAAAACTCCTTAGCAACCAGCACAACTGACTGTTTTGGAATCCTGATGCTGCCTGCTGGGAAACTTGCTTTGCAAGGGGCATCGTCTGGAGCTTGCCCGACATGGCGGGGGGGGGGGGACTCCTGGCCCCTGGCTGCTCTGACTGTGAGTTCAGCACTCTGCTCCAAGGGGGGAGGATTTGAGCTGCAGGCAGGAGGCCCTCCTGGTTGGGGGTGGGGGTGGGACGGAGGTTTCCTTCCAGGTGGTCTGGAATGAAGGGCAGAGGAGGCACTCCTGCAGGGGTGGGGGTATCCTTTTTCCTGCTGATGCTGCCCAGCTGTGCCTCGCCTGTTGGCTTCTTTTCCTTCTTCCCCCGAGACAGAAGCAGCCTTGGGAGTGGAGGGGGGGAGGAAGAACTGGCCGGTGGGAGAAGGGCACAGCAGCCTTCCCTTGACAGCAGAAGCACCGTTTTCCTCTCCGGAGTGGTTTTCATCCCTTGCTCTCTGTGTTGTTCTTCTTGCTGCCTTTGTGGAACGCTTGTAAACGTCTTGTGTGAAAGGAACCCTTGGCTGGACTCCCTGTGCAAATGGGTGTCTTGCATAGAGAAGCCATGCTATGGCTACGGAACAGAATCCCATGCAGACCGGGGGTGGGGGTGGGGGTGGGCTTGCCCAGGTCTTGAGACCACTGTCTTAACGCCAGGAATGTTCTGAGCCTTGTACAGAGGGCCGGGCCCCTTCCTGTTTTTATGGGGCTAACTACTTGCCTCAGGGTCCTTTTGTGGATGCTGGGCTTTCTGATTTCACTGCTCTTCAGAAATGGATCGTGCCTTAGCATGATGGGGCTGACCTGCACCAGGTTTTTTTAGATTATGAAAAAGTATTTAAATGGCTGCGTGGACTGGAATGGAGCATCCCTTTTGAATTTGTTTCCTGCAGTGGATTGCACCCAGCTCCTGCTTTTGTGGGCAAGTGGGAAAGGAAGCTGGTTTGTGGGGGGGAGGTTGTTTTTAGAGTGATATAAATATTAGCAACATAACTGTATTCATGTACGTAAACAAATTGCTTCAGTTGCAGCATCATGTTTGAAGCAAAAAAAAACCCCTCTCATTCTATGAGAATGTACCATTAATTGAATTTTCCCCCCTCTTTTGCTCATAGTTTGCAATTTAAAAGGTGATTTTTAATTATGAACATGCTTAAATTAACACTAATTCCAAACTTGCCTCACTGGTTCTTCTTTGTGATAGTTATGTGTATTTTCTGTTATTTAGCCAGAGCTAATCTGGTTGCTGCTGTCAAAAGCAGAGCAGGCCGGTGCGATATAACTTCATGCTGTATTTATGAAAAGCGGGAGAGAGGAAGTTCCCTCATGACTGGCTGTGTGGGAAGTTCCCCTTTTCTTTTGCAGGGTGCCAGGGAGCTCCACTTTGCCTTTGGCACCCTCTCTCTTGCACAAGGGGTGGGGTGACCCCCTGCGGTCTTGCGGGCCCTCCCTGCACACACTTCTTGGCCTAGCACAACATGGCTGCCCAGCTGTTGTCACGGCAACAGGTTTCGAAGGAGACCCGTTCTGTCCTGGAGCGTGCCACGGGTTGGCGTAGCTGCTGGAATAAAGGGCGGGTGCCAAGGCCCCAGCGAGTGAGCCTTCCCCCGGGGAGTATCAGCAGGCAGTTGTGTAACCATTTCTCCGAACAGCCTGGTCATCAGAAGGGCGGTCGGGAGCCTCTTCCTCTTCTGTTTGACAGCACCGCACTTGCTTGAACCGTTGCAGGGGCTGGGGCACAGCCAGGCCTGGCTCTCTGGCCAATGCAGTGCCGTTTCTGTCTCCACTCAGTTGCTCAGGAGCCTGTAAGCGGCGATTAAAGATCTGCCTGGAGAAACATTAGTACAGAGGGAGGGGAATTTACCTGAAGAAGAAGAGGCAGGTGCCTTCCAAGCCATTCCCAGGCAGATCAGCCAGACTGCAGAGCAAGCACCTGACCTTGTGGTTTTCCCATTCTGTTCCCTCCCCAGGATTTCTCTCCCATCTGTTTTTGAGCCAAGCGAGTGGTGAGCGGCAAAATGAACTTCCCAGGGCAAGGTGAGCGTCACCCTAATGGGTTCTTCTGACATATATTGGCAGCGGGTTAATGAATATTTGATGCTTTTGCATTCTTGCTCCCCGCATTCCCTTGCACGCGCCATTAATATTTGAACATGTTCATAGCCATAAGACACACCGGACTTGCTAGTTATTGGCATTAAAGCCCTGGAGGGAAATTCGGGGGGGGGGGATTGTGGGGGGGCTTGCTGGTGGTGTCCTTGACCCCGAGGATGGGATCTGCAGTGGCTTGAATGGGTCTGGATTCCCACCTGCGGCTGCCTTGCACACTGTGCGCTGGACTCACCTATGGTGATGCCTCCATGTCCTTCCCCCTGTATGCTCTGAAAGCTCTTTTAATGGGCTGTGTGCCCTCTCTCCGCAGCTGAAGTGCTCCGCACAGTACACCCCTTTCTCATTAAAGCAGCAAGCCCCAGTTTGAGCCAGTCCTCGATCCGATGGACTTTGCGATTCTCTGGACCATCCTTGGGCCGGTCCCAATCCCAGATGCTTTCTTAACTCCGGGGGGGGGGGGGGGTGCCACCCCTGTGAGCAACAAAGCGCCACGGCTGTTTCCCGACCTCTATAAAAGGGCTGTTTTTAACGTCTTTAACTTTCCACTTGTGTTCTGCTCTGCTCAACCCTTTTTAAAAAGCCAGAACATCCTGTGAGGTGAAATGGAGAAACAGGTTGTTTCTTTGGAGCAAGTGGTTGAAAATCCTGGTTGTGTACCTGCGAAACTCAGGGCTGGATGCAGACAACAGTTAGCTGTGCATATTCTGAGGATCTGTTCTGCACAAGTACAGAAAACTGCACAGTTCTGCATGGGACATAAAAACCAGCTTTATGCTTGGAAAACTAACCATTCAGGCCCATCTTTGCAGCCATAAGGGGCGGGAACTGCGCTTTGGCTGGGGCGGGCAGGGGGTGCCAGTAGGATTCTCAAGGACTTGAGCATTGAAGTGCAATCCTTAGCAGAGTTGCCTACTTCTAACCCTGCGGGCTGTAGTGGACTTTGAAGGGTGTCGTTTTGCCTTGGATTAATGCCTTGCTCTTTGGCCCCGCCCCACGCCACCCAGTCTAAGGGCAGCGGAATTACCTTCTTGCAGGCTCAGAAGAGGTGCAGATTAAGAGCAGGGGCATGTAACATCTGCAGGTGGCACACTTTGCGACTCTGCCTTGAGCTCTTGGCTTTGTCTTGGCAGATGGTCTTTGGCTTGGTCTCTTCTTGTCTGGAAGCTGAAAGCGGAGCAGAGACCACGTGTTCCTGGGCCCATGTGGACGGGGAGAGGATGCGGGTGACCATGAAGCGGGTGCTGCTGGGGGTGGCCTTTGCCATCGCCCTGATGGTGTCGGCCCACCTGGGCCAGCAGATGCTCCAGTGCCAGCAGATCCTGGGCCAGGGCTCCAGCCACCGGGGCCTGATGCGGCCGGAGAACGAGGAGCTGGTGATGCTGGACGCCAACCGGGTCGAGTACCGCTACAGCAAAGAGATGCCTCTGATCTTCATCGGCGGGGTTCCCCGGAGCGGGACGACCCTGATGCGGGCCATGCTGGACGCTCATCCGGAGGTGCGCTGCGGGGAAGAGACCCGCATCATCCCGCGCGTGCTGGCCATGCGGCAGGCCTGGTCCAAATCCGGACGGGAGAAAATGCGCTTGGACGAAGCAGGGGTGACGGACCAAGTCTTGGATGCTGCCATGCAGGCCTTTATCCTGGAGGTGATCGCCAAGCACGGGGAGCCGGCCAGGTACCTCTGCAACAAGGACCCCTTCACGCTCAAGTCCTCCGTCTACCTGTCTCGCCTGTTTCCCAACTCCAAGTTCCTCCTGATGGTGCGTGACGGCCGGGCGTCTGTCCATTCCATGATCACCAGGAAGGTCACCATCGCAGGCTTTGACCTCAGCAGTTACCGGGACTGCTTAACCAAGTGGAACAAGGCCATCGAGGTGATGTACAACCAGTGCTTGGAGATCGGCCGGGCACGCTGCCTCCCCATCTACTATGAGCAGCTGGTACTGCATCCCCACAAGT
Source organism: Lepidodactylus listeri (assembly GCA_029233225.1). Lineage (NCBI taxonomy): Eukaryota > Metazoa > Chordata > Lepidosauria > Squamata > Gekkonidae > Lepidodactylus > Lepidodactylus listeri. The sequence goes on from JARCFY010000013.1 coordinate 1,030,737, forward strand.
CCATGCGGGACATCATGGAGTTCCTGGACATCGCCTGGAGCGATGCTGTCCTGCACCACGAAGAGCTGATTGGGAAGCCCGGCGGCGTCTCGCTTTCCAAGTGAGTGCATGGGCGCATGCGCTCCTTCGGCTCCCCTGTGCACTGTGGCAGGGTGGGGACTAGCTCGGGTTGGTGGAGGCAAAGGCAGTTGCAGAGGGGCTACCAGCAGGGTTGCAAGGGTAGGGGTGGCTGTCCCTTTGGTTCCGGCAGTCCACAAGGAAAGCAGCCTGAGGGCCAGCCACTCCTCAGAGTAGCCGCCGGCAACACAGGGGTCTAGACAGGGCTGCTTTCTCAGCATCACAGGCTGGAGCAAAGGAGGTGCCACAGATACACCTGAACATCACACCTGCCTGGCAGATACCTCCTCGCTGGGCAGGACTTCCCAAAGGAAGGCTGCAGTGGAGACGCAGAGTGCTGCTGGCGACTAGGGAACCCCAGCTGGCTGCCGGGGCCAGCTCCCATTTGAATCCGAGGTGGGCATGCTGTCGTCTCCAGCAAGCGGGGCTGGTGAAGCTGGGGGGGGGGGGGGGTTCAGCAGTGTGCCACAGCCAGGGGGAACAGAGGTCCCGGTGGGGCCCGAGGCATGAATCTGCGTAATGAGTTGCCTTAAACGGTTGTCGGTACCCAGACTCCATGTTCAGCAGCAGTGGCCATCTAAAGGGGCCAACAACAGGAGGAGACCATGACCCTTACGCCCTGCTCGAAGGCACCCGGGTGGCCAGTCTTGGAAATTGGGGGGCGGGGGCCGGGCGGCTGGGTTTCCCCACTCTGCCAGACAGATTTAGTGACGGGGTGCTTCCACTTTAGGGGGTGGGGCCCACGTCAGAACAAACTGCCTGTCTTTAAAAATAACTCCCTGCCACTTCCCCCTCCCTAGTGTAAGACACAACCGTTTCTCATCAGTTAACACTCACATTGCTCTGCCGTATCTGTAAGTTGTCCCCCCCCCCCCCCCCCCGGTTCAGCATTGATGAATGTAGACCATTACCGAACAACAGGCGGTCTTTCACAGCTGTTTGGATTCTTCTGCCTTCCGGCCTCCCAAAGCTTCCCCTCCTGGCTCACCCTGTTCCTCCCCCACCCCCACCCCCACGAGAGCCAGGCCCTTCAGCTGGAGAAGGACAGATTTTGAGAGATGCTCTAAGGACCAGCAGGGACCAAGGGAAGGCTTGAGGGCGATGCACTGGTGGTGGCTTGTGTGTCTGCCCTTTGCGGGTGGGGTGGGGAAGCGTGGGAAAGAGGCCTTTGGGGACCTGGCGCTTCTTTCCAATCTCCGTGCAGGATTGAGCGGTCCACAGACCAGGTGATCAAGCCCGTGAACACAGAGGCCTTGACCAGGTGGCTGGGACACATTCCAGGGGACGTGCTTCAGGACATGGCCCACATTGCTCCGATGCTGGCCAGGTTGGGCTACGACCCCTATGCCAACCCCCCCAGCTATGGGCAGCCAGACCCCTTGGTGATCAACAACACCCACCGGGTGAGTGCCACAGCAGCCGCCAGCTCTGACGACGACAGGTTCCAAGGCCTGGTCTTGGAACCGCGTAACTCTCTGGCTGGCACAGGTGACATTTCTTGCCATGGTCCAGTGCCTCCTTGAAGCCTCTTTTTATTGGTGACAGATTACAGCAAATAGTGCTTATTGTTTGGACGAGGAAGTTAGTTGTCTTGATGGGCCTCAGCCAGCAGGAAAAGTTCTCGGCAGTGTGTACTCTTCAAGCGGCCATATCTGGTGGAAGTTAAGCTGGCAGCACAAAGGGGTTCTTCTTCACCAGCCAGGCCTTGACGCATGCCAGTTTGTCTGCTTGAGTGGTGCTCCAGTCACGCTGGCACACGTCCCTGGGGAGGCAGGGGGCGAGGGTGCCCGTCTCCCTCAGAGTACCGCCATCCTTTGTGCCAGCGAGGGGGCTCTGTGGAGTTAGGGACTCTCTTCCACAGCGTGGCAACACCTCCCCATTTAACTAGGATAGTCTGTGTCCAACTGTGGTCAAACCGTAATCGGTCAGTTGCAGCACTTAGTTGTATGAAATGCTGGCCAGGGTCCCACTTCCATTCAGAAGATACATTTATCAGCATTGCTGGTGAATCAGGATAGCGGGCTTTTGAGTGGCCAAGGTCTTTTTCTTCTGACGGTCACATCTGGAAAGAAAGTGTCCTTCGGGCTGCCTTGTTTGGGCAACGGACTGTGGCGGTTGGGAGGAGGCGGATCAGCAGAGCGGGGGGGGGGGGGTCCTCCCTTGTGAGTGTGTGTGTGTGGCCTTCCTGACCCTCCTTTTTTGTTCCCCACACAGGTTCTAAAAGGGGACTTCAAAACACCTGCCAATCTGAAAGGACAATTTCAGGTGAAGTTTCTTGCGTTTCCCTGTTTGCTGCCTCTTTCTTTGAGCTTTTTCTCTCTCTCCCCCTCCAGGTGAGGACCCCTCCTCAGGGTGAATTTTGCTCCCACTGTTTTGTGGTGAGCTTTCCAGTAAAGGTGTGCTGTCCCAGGGGTTTTGTCTAAAGCCCACTCCTCACACACACACATTTTGTAGGTTCCGGGACTTCTAGGGAAGCATGTGCGAGGCCAAGGATAACGAAGGGCCTCCTTGCAGGACTTGTAAAGCACGTTGTGTCCCAGAGAAGAGGGGCTGGGGTGTTTGTGTGTGTGTGTTTGTGTATTGCATGCCTGGCCCCAGCTGAAGGCTCCCAGGCAGCCAGGGTGGGGGGGCCTCTGCCGAATGCGCTCGGCCAGTCAGAGGAGACAGTCCGGAGCCAGGAGAGCCAACCGGCGGGCGGGCGATAAGGCAGCTTCCGAGGTCTGTGTCTTCCGGCTTCCTTTTCTGGCCCAGTTCAGAAGGGCAGAATGCCAAACCTAAGAGGCCTACTGGTAATTATTTTGTTTTGTCTTTTTGGGCATTTTCAGGGGACTCAGAATACTACTGCTTTTCACTGATGAAGTAGGGACTTCCAGGTAGGTACTTGAGCGGCTAGCAAACCGTGCCCCTTCCTTCTCCTGCCAAGCAGCCGCCTGGCATCTGGCTGATAAACTGGATTGCCTCCTGCGCCATGTAGAAGGGGTCTGGGGTGAGTGCCTCTGAAGCACCTGATAACACAGCAGCAGTCTTGCTTTGTCATATCTGGGCCTGTGGTGCTTCAAGGCGAAGGGGCTGATATTTCCCAAGGAGGGTTTCTGGCTTCCTACGTTCTTCAGCTGCTAATTCTTCTTCATGCTCCTCCATGCCCATTTTTATGTCTGAAAGCCTGTCCTCTAACCTGAACAGAGACCAGTGGGGGGGGGGGGGGCGCACACACACACACACACACACACTCTATATTAATAACATGCTTAATTAAATGAATTTACCTTCTTTGCAGAAGTAACTTTGACTTTCTCTCTGCTCAGGTGCCAGTTGCTTCTGGTTGTGCCGAAGATATGAAAATTTGCAAATAGCAAACGTGGAACTCTGTTATCCAAGCATATTGCTTGCTACTGACGTTGCCAAATGGAGCGTTTTCTGTCAGGCATTTTTGCATTTATTTGCAAACTTTGGACATTTTGGACTCCCAAGTCCATCTGTGTTGTTTGGATGCTCTGTGGTCAAAGGCGAAATCTGTGGAAACGAAAGATCTTGAGGCCTGCTGGGGAACATTTTATACTTGCGGGCTGGAGACCTTTTCGCAGGCTCCATCTAAAAGTGTCTTGCAACTTTGGTTCATCTCAAATAACTGTTAACCGAACCCTGTTAGAGTGCTTGTCTTACAGGTGACAATCTGAAACTTGCTGCCCGTCACTTTTATTTGTAATTTACAAAAAAATTAAAAATTAATATATGAGGCTGTCTCCCTTCATATCTTGCCTGGCTTTATTTGACATAACAGATGGTTAATAATGGTCCCAGGTTCAGTCCCCGGCGGCATCTCCAGTTAAAATGACCGTCAGTAGGTCATGTGAAGCACCTCCGCCTGAGACCCTGGAGAGCCCCCGCCAGTCTTGAGTAGACCAGGCTGACTTTGACGGACCAGGGCTCCGGTTCAGTCGACGGCAGCTTCGTGTGTTTTGATACACCTTCCAGAGGAGTTGGGGGTGGGGGGTAACTATAGCTTTATCCTCACAGGGGTGGGGAAAATGCTTTCTGCTGTGGAAATGTTCTCTGTTTGTTCTACATCTACATGCGCCCCCTCGTCCAGCTGATATGGAGCTTCCGGCTGGGTTGTCTCCAGTATGTAAATGACACCCAGCTGTATCTGTTGATGGGCAGGCAGCGGAATACTGCCTGGAGGCTGTGGTTGGTTGGTTGGTTGGTTGGCTGAAACAGAGCTGGCTGAAATTAAATCCATCCAAGACAAAGGTTCTGTGGCTGGACCGGGGAGACTCGGGGCTGGGATGCCTGCTCCCAGCTCTTGACGATGTTAACTGGAGCCAGCTGTCAGAAGCCTGAGTGTGGTTCTGGATGCCTCCCTTTCAGTGGCAGCTCAGGCCACAAATGTGATCAGACTGGCGTTTTTCCATCTGCACCAGGTTAGGCAATTGGTCCCCTTCCTGTCTTGCTCTGACTTAGCCCCAGTGATCCATCCAACGGTCACCTCCAGATTAGACTACTGAAAATTGCTCTATGTAGGGCTACCCTTGAGACTGACCTGGAAACTGCGACTTGGTCCAGAATGCGGTGGCGCATGTTCTCACGGGAACCTCTTTCACATTCAACAGGTGCTCCGCTAGCTTCACCGGCTCCAGACTGAACACTGGATCAGGCTCAAGGTTTTGGTACTACCCTCTAAATCCCTAAATGGTCTGGGACCAGCATACCTTTGGGACTGCCTCTCCTGGTACACCTCCCCCCCCAAAAAAGAGCTCAGTGCTCAATAGATGACAGCCTACTGGTGATCCCTGGCCTGAAAAGTATCCAGCTGCCCTCAACCAGAACCAGGGCTTTCTTAGCCCTGGCCCTGACCTGGCGGAACGCTCTGCTGAGTGAGATCTGGGTCCTGTGGGATTTTATGTGGTTCTGCAGGGCCTGCAAGACAGAAATGTTTTGCTGGGCTTACAGCCAAAGGCAGCAACGGTTCCACTTGAGACTGGCCTCCCTCCCCACCCCGGGTTCTGTGTCGCTTTTTTCTCCTCATCTGATAAATTGTAGGATATTTATTCTCCCCCCCCCCCCCCCCCAGATGCATCCTGTTTTCATGTGCCATCTTTTAGCTGTTGGTATTATTGCAAGTATTATTTTAATAGTTTAATTTTATATACATTGTTTTACAGTTGCAGTTGCTACCCACTCTGAGCCCTCTTGTACAGGGGAGGGAGGGTAATGAAGCCAACAGACAAATAAATATAAATGAGCCAGCGGCAGCCATGGCCAGCGTCCACGCACCTTGTCCATGCACGGCACGCCGCCCCTCCCTGCTCATCATGTTGGTGCAGCATAGTTTATTTACTTCATACCCCACCTTTCTCCAAGGGCATGGTGTGTGTGTGTGGGGGGGGGGATCCAAAGCAACTTTCATTGTTCTCCTCCAGTGTAGGGTGGGTAAGGCACCAAGTCTGTGACTACCCAAAGTTGGCTCATCAAGCTGGGCTGAAGATCTGGATCTGAGCTCCGTAAGTCCAACACCCCTAACCACACCGACTCTTGTGTGACCCTTGTGCCTCCCCCGCAACTGGCAAGGGGCACCTCTGTTCTTAAGCAGCCTGGCTCTCTCCATGAATCGGTTCCTGGTGGGCAGGGTTTTCGCAGGGAGGCTCTGCTGGCAGCTGCCCTGCCATCCCCCACCCAAGGTGGACAAACAGAGGAGGGGTTTTCGCTCTGCTCTGGCTTCATGGGGCAAGCCCTGACCCAGTGGGCCCGTAAGTGGGGCTCAGAAGGAGCAGGCCTCTGGGATGGGGCTCCCCTGAAGGGCGGGGAAAGATCCCCCTCCGGAACCAGCCCACCCACTGCTTGTGAGGAGGAGGAGGAGGACCAGCTTGTCAGGCTCTTGAAGCTGTCTTCTCCCCCCCCCCCCCCCCGTTTTCAAGCCAGGACCAAGCATAAGAACAGAAGAGAGGCCCATGATGGATCAGGCCAGTGGCCCATCCAGTCCAACACTCTGTGTCACACGGTGGCCAAAAACACCAGGGGCCCTCAGGAGGTCCAGCAGTGGGGCCAGAGAACCCAGAAGCCCTCCCATTGTTGCCCCCCCCCGCCAAGCACCAAGAATGCAGAGCATCCCTTGCCCCAGACTGAGGGATCCTATCTATCCCTTGTGGATAATAGCCGCGAATGGACCTCTGCCCCATATGTTTACCGGATAAAGCTGTCCATGCTTGGGGCCGCAGCCGCCTGTGGCAGTGAATTCTACGTGTTAATCACTGGCTGGGGGAAGAACTTCCTTTTATTGGGGGGAAGGGGGGGCGCCCCACAGCCGGGAGGGAGGGCGGCTGTCCCCTGGCCGTGCTGGAAGTGGGGAGACCAAGGAAAGGGGGGGGGGCACCTGCCTCGGACCACCTCCAGCCTCCCTTCGCAGGCCGGCCACAGGGGAGCAAGGGAGCCGCCGACGGAAGACAGCGGAGGGGAGGGGAGGGGAGGGGAGGGGAGGGGAGGGAGCCCTGTTTGCAAACTAGGGTTGCCAGCCTCCAGGTGGGGCCTGGGGATCTCCTGCTTTTACAACTGATCTCCAGCTGACAGAGATCAGTTCCCCTGGAGAAGATGGCTGCTTTGAAGGGTGGGCTCTATGGCATTCTACCATGCTGAGGCCCCTCCCCTCCCCAAACCCCGCCCTCTCCTGGCTCCACCCCCAAAGTCCCCAGGTATTTCCCAACCCAGACTTGGCAACCCTAATTGCAAACACGCTCTGTTTCCACTCTGAATGTCTCCGTCGTTTGCATTGTTTCATCCATAATCTGATTTTGTTTTTAAATACTACATTTCTTGTTCTCATTGCATTTTAATGTCGCAAGCCAGCTTGTCCGGCAAGGCGGGATATAAATGGCAATAAATAAACAAAGAAGCAAATAAATTTATTAAAGCAAAGCAAAGGCCTCGGTTGAGCCACAGGCTGCTCCCCCCCACCCCCCAACACCCACACCCGGTGGCCGGGGCGGGGGAAGAGGAGGAGGAGGAGAGCCGGCCTCTGCCCCCTCCCCCCGGCCACCGAGAGGAAGAGCGGCCCCCGGGTGCTTCCGGGGCGGGCCCGGAAGCGTCTTCCTGCGCAGGCGCAGCAGTGGCCGAGTGGCGCGCTGCCCGGCGGCCGGCGTCATGTCGCTCTCGCACCTCTACGGCGGGGTCGGGGGCTCGGCGGGGTCGGGGGGCTCGGGGGGGGTCTCGGCGGAGGCGGAGGCGGAGGGGGTGGAGCTGGAGCGCTTCGAGGTGACCGACTGGGACCTGGAGAACGAGTTCAACCCCCACCGGCAGCGGCACCGGCAGACCAAGGAGGAGGCCCTCTACGGCGTCTGGGCCGAGCGCGACTCCGACGGGGAAGAGCGGCCCAGCTTCGGCGGGAAGCGGTGCGGGGCCGGGGGGCCGGGCGGGGGGGAGGCGGCCATGGGGAGCCCCGGGGCAGAGGCAGGCGGCGGCAAGGCCCAGCTCGGTTCCCGCCGGGGCAGAGACCCCCACCCCCCGCCCCCGGTCAGCTACGAGCATTAAGAGTTGGGAGGCGGCGGCTGGGCCGCTGCATCAGTCAGCCTGCTCTGGAGCCCTCCTTCCTAAGAGAAACATGGGGGAGCCAGAGGCTAGAAAACCGGTGAGCCAGCTCACACCCACTCCGCCGGGAGGGAACACCGGCTGCAGCGGGATGGCCGAAAAGTCGGGTGGGGGAACACGCTTGGACTCCGGGGGGGGGGGAGGGAGCAGCTGGTGTGGAGACAGTTGCCAGAGAGGGGGGGGTCCCTTCCTCTCCCCCGTGACTGCTGTAACTCCCCCCCCCCCCCACCCCGGCGGGGGCTCAGCCCCTGAAGCTGAAGGGTGGGAGATGCAGGACAGACGGAAGGAAGTATTTATAGTTGGCTTGTGGAACTCGCTGCTACAGGAGGTGGTCAAGGCTGCCAACTTGGAAGGCTGTGAAAGGGGAGTCGCCAAATGCACAAGAGGAGGGGGCTGTCACTCACGGGCCATTAGCCATGATGGACGTCTGCTCCCGCCTCCAGAGCCAGAGATGGCCTGCCTCTTTGTATCAGTTGCTGGGGGGGGGGGGCACAGGCAGGATGCGGATGTTGCAGTTGTGCTGTCTGTGGGCTTCCTAGAGGTAGCTGGTCAGCCCCTGCGTGAACAGAATGCTGGGCTTGATGGACCCTCGGTCTGATCCAGCTGGCTGTTCTTATGCTGACGCAGCAGCAGGCCTGGACGCCTGCCTGCCAGGTTTAGTCCAGGAAGCAGATTTCACCGGTAGGATGCTTCTGAACGATGCCTTTTTAAAAACGGCTCTAGGTCAAAAGATTACTCCGCCCCCGTGAACTTCATCAGTGCTGGGCTGAAGAAAACAGCCGCAGATGAGGTGGTTGACGAGGATTCTGATGAGGATGAGAAGCCTGTGAAGCAGGAGGAGGCCCCCAAAGAGTTTGTGCCGAAGAAGTTAAAAACAGTGAGTCCTTCGAGCCATACATTATTTGCACGTTCTCGGGTTTTCTGGAACCTGCTTAAGGACGTTGTGGAGCGCTAATGATAACTGGCAAAACAAAGCAGCCCTGCTGTGTCAGGTCAAGGCTTCCCCTGGTCCTCGTGTTTCCCCCCAGTAGATCGCTAGGTGCCGTTGGAGCGACCACAACGGAGGCTGAAAGAGGAACCATCCTTAACTGTCGTCCCCCCCCAAAACTGACATTCCAAGGGACTCTCTTTTAAGTCACCCACAAACTTGGCTACTACCCTGCTCACCCCCAAATCCAAAGCTTTTATGAACAAATTAAAGAACACCTGTTTTAATACTGATCCTCCTGGGACCCCACTTCCTACCACCCCTTCACTGCGAGAACTGCCCATTTATTCCTATTCTCCGCTTCCCATCAATTAACCAGTTTTTATATCTGTATGAGGCTGCTGTCTTCTCCCATTACTTCTAATCTTTCTTGGGATATTTTATATGAATACATTACGCATCGTATTCTACATGGTACCAAACCATAAATTCATACAAGGGCATTACAATACTGGCTGTTTCATTTCAGTCTTGTAAGCTTTGCTTAATTTTAATTGCTGGCACACACTGAGTCAACATTTTCTTGAAACTGCACCTCAAGGATCTCTTTTTTGGTCTGGGTGTGCATGTGAAGAAGGGATGTCGGGTCAGGTGGTTCTAAAACGCATCAGTTTAGCCTCTTGCTTGCCTTTTTATTTTTAACAGGGTGGCAACTTCAAACCCAGCCAGAAAAGCTTTGCAGGGGGAACCAAGTCCTTCGTGGACTTTGGCAGCTGGGAGAGGCACACGAAAGGGATTGGGCAGAAGCTTCTTCAGAAAATGGGCTACGTGCCTGGCAGAGGGCTCGGCAAGAATGCCCAAGGTATGGCAGAAGCCTTCCTTCCCAGTTGTGTGGGCTTTTTGGAACTGACTGATGGAGCAGAGAAAGCTGGTCTGTGCCTTCCGGCAGCATTGCCCAGCCTCTCAGATGGGCACCAACTCAGACTGCGGGCATTTGCAACGGCTCTCGTTTTCTTGGGGAGAAGCTGCGTATGCCCCGAGAGATAACTTGTGGTTCTCAGCATTTGTCTGTGGGTGAGCAAGCAGGAAGCAGCACTCCCCAGGCCTGACAGAGCGTTCCTGGGCTTAACTGCTTGGCCAGCTCGGGGAGATGCCGCTCTTTTTGGAGTGAGTGGGAAACCTCACAGGAGCTCCTTCTCCTTGCCCTGGGCCTGTGGAGTCTGGAGAGGGATGCTTGATCGGTGCTGCTGTGGGGCTTTCCTCCCTCTTTCTCCAGGCAGCTTAGGTCACCCCAGTGTTTGCATAGAACATTCCTGAATTGACGGCTCTGCACTTTCTCAGGTATCATCAATCCTATTGAGGCCAAGCAGAGGAAAGGCAAAGGGGCCGTGGGGGCCTATGGCTCAGAGCGGACATCCCAGTCCTTGCAAGACTTCCCGGTGGTTGACTCGGAGGAAGAAGCTGAGGAGGTAGGACATCTCCCCCCCCCCCCCCCCCGGCTTTCTCCTGCATGATGCTGGGGCAGTTTGGGGCTACTTTTCCTTTCAAGTTGCCATTAGTGAAAGTGGTTCTCAGTGGCTGCATCAGAGACTTGCTCTCAGGCCGTGTGTCCAAGAGGCGGTTGTGTTTGGGTGCCTTTGCACAGGCAGTCAGAGGAATCCCCAGAATAGGAACCCATGAGCTGGACACTAACCCAGTCGTAGCAGGGAAGGTGGGGGTCCAGCAGGAGTAAGGCTTGCCTCGTCCTCTCAGGTACCCGGCCCAGAACACACAGGAATGTGGTCCGTAGGAAGAGGAAATTAAGAGATGTTGTGAAAAATGGCAGGGAAGTTGTCATTCAGTTTCGTAAAGGAGAAACAAACTGCCACCGAGAAGAGCACATTCCTGTGGGGAGGGGGTAGTTAGGGATGAGTTGTCCGTACTCACCAGGAACGGTGGCCAAACCTCAGAGAAGTGGTCTGCGAGGCAAGTCCTGCCTGGCGCCCGACTGGAGCCGGGAGGACCTCATCCGTAGCCCTCGTGTGCCCAGTGGGCAGGACCATCCTGGGGCTGGTTTTGGAGATCGCCTGTGAGAGATGCTCCTGCTGAGGCCGGGCCCATTCCTGACTTTATGAACTAGACATTCTTGATCTGTTGAGATGGGTTAGCGATCCAGTGGATCTGACAAAATCAGCTTTTCCAAAAACATCCCCTGGCACCTGCTGCTTTGGAGGACTGTACCACATTGCTCTCACTGCAGCCCTCTTGGAAGCAGTCCGTGATGAGCTCCGTGGACTCCAGCGCCCAGCAAACGGCAGCCTGTATGTGGAAGACCTGCCTCCATCTCGGGCTTTGCTTCCCTTCTAGGAGTTCCAGAAAGACCTCAGCCAGTGGCGGAAGGACCCAGGCGGGGGCAAGAAAAAACCAAAGTATGCCTACAAGACAGTGGAGGAGCTGAAGGCCAAGGGCCGGGCGGGTAAGCAGCTCTCGGCACCTCAGAAGGAGCTGGCGCAAGTGAAGGTGAGGCCAGGGCAGGGTTTCCCAGGTGTGTTCCGACCTTCCTCCTGGAGTTGGGTGGGCTAGGCTGGCACAGGCTGCTCAGTGCTCATGCCTCTGCCGTGGCCCAGCAGAGAAGGCTCTGCGTCCTGGGAGGGATGGAGTCGGTCTTCTTGTGGGGGGACAGTGGAACTTCCTTGCAGTCAGAGCCTTATAGTGCAGGATGCGTGCTGATGGAAGAGATCCCAGAATTGAGAAGAGAGAAGCTGCAGCAGTGCTTGCCTCTGGGCGGATGCAGGGGCTGGGAGGCAAAGTAATTTCAGTTGATAGAGGAGAGTTAAAGCCCCATCAGCCTGCTCTTGCAGCACAAAAATATACCGGTCCAATATCAGAGTTTGTGTCAGCAGAACAAACAGAACTTTTACAGCAATCAATAATTCAGTTTGTATTCTGCCAGTGACACCTTTAACCGGCCTGTTTTGCACCTGCTCTCCCGCCTGGGACCTGCACGCCTTGACCCACTGACCTTTGGCTTGTCTTGGAAGGTGATTGACATGACCGGCCGGGAGCAGAAAGTCTATTACAGCTACAGCCAGATCAGCCAGAAGCACAACATCCCGGACGACAGCCCCCAGCAGCCGCTGCCCCTGGGCAAGGACGCCAAGCCTCCCCCGGCCTTCGCCCTGCCCGAGCTGGAGCACAACCTGCAGCTCCTGATCGACCTCACGGAGCAGGAGATCATCCAGAATGACCGGCAGCTGCAGTACGAGCGGGACATGGTGGTCAACCTGACCCACGAGATCGAGAAGATGGACGAGGTCCTCGCACGTGAGGAGGGGGAGGTCCGTAACCTCAGCAAGGTCCTGGAGACGGTGGAGGAGTGCGAGAGGCGGATGCAGCCCGGCTGCGACAACCCCCTGACCCTCGCCGAGTGCGCCAAGGTCTTCGAGACTCTCCAGGATAAGTATTATGAGGAGTACCGGATGTCCGACCGCGTGGATCTGGCAGCAGCCATTGTTTTCCCCCTGGTGAAAGACTACTTCAAGAACTGGGACCCTCTGAAGGTGGGCGGCCAGCGGGCTCACCTGTCTGGGAAAACGGGTGGTGGGCGGGAAGACGAGTTTGGGGTGGGGCAGAGTCAGAAAGAGGCCAGCAGGGGGAGGGGAGGCGCAAAGCACATGCTGGCAGGAAATTCTGCCTCCCGACCAATGCTCCCTCTAAGCTGTGGAGTCCTGTGAGCAAAAATTCTACTTTGTGAGCGCCTGGCATTAAAGTTGTGAGCAAGCGATTTGGCTGCTGCATGAATCAGTTTGCTCTGGAGCCATCCTTCATGTGCTCAGATGAAAATGTGTGAGCCGGAGGCTAAAAAACGGTGGGATAGCTCACACTGACTCAGCTTAGTGGGAACACTGCTCCCGACCCCCAACAGGGGAAATGCATGGAGTGTCTTCTGGCCCAAGAGGCACCCAAGGCACGGTTCCCACGTGGCCAGTGTCAAAAGAAACTTCCAGACGATCCCTGCAGAGCAGCCAGAATCCTCAGCCAGTCCCCCCGTGTGGGGGAGCGCAAGCCTCCCTCCCATCCCCTCCTCCTTCCCGGGTCCAAATCCGCGCTCTCTGCGCCTTCTGGGGCCTCTTCCCTCTCCAGGACTGCACATACGGCACCGACATCCTGGGCCAGTGGAAGAGCTTGCTGGAAAACGACCAGCTGTTGTCCCACGGCGGGCAGGACCTGTCCTCGGATGCTTTTCACCGGTAAATGGGCTCCCTGTGCTTGTGGGAGGAGTGAGTCCGAGCGGCCCCTCCCCTAAAGCCGTGGGGCCCCCCTAGCTGCTCTGGCTGTAACCTCCCCGAGCCCCTCTGCTCAGGGACACCCAGCCCAGCATGACCCCAAGGGCAGGGAGCTTGGGCAGGATACACCCCCCCCCCCCCAGCGACAGGGTCAGAATCTGGCCCTCAGATCTGGAGAGGAGATGGGAGGAGGGGGGGGGGCGTTTCTTGGTGAAGAGCCAGGAAGAAAGCAGCTGCTGATGTCCCTGCCCTGGTTAAGAGCTCTCTTGCGTGCGTGGCCATGGCCCCTCGCTGCAGCACTCACTGTGAGGTTTCTTTTGCTCAGGCTGATGTGGGAGACATGGATGCCATATGTACGGAGCATCATCGGGCAGTGGCAGCCCCGGAACTGCATCCCAATGGTGGACTTCCTGGACAGCTGGGGGCACATCGTTCCCCTCTGGATCCTAGACAACATTCTCGACCAGCTGATTTTCCCCAAGTTGCAGAAAGAGGTAGAAAGATGCCTCGGTTCATGCTGCACCAGGTTACTCTGTGCTGGGGAAGGTTAATGGGATACCGGGGGTGGGGTGGGCATTGAAGAAGAAGAAGAGATTGGATTTATACCCCGCCCTCCACTCCCCAAGGGAGTCTCAGAGCGGCTTACAAACTCCTTTTCCCTCCCCCTCCCCACAACAGACACCCTGTGAGGTAGGTGGGGCTGAGAGAGCTCTTTCCCAAGCTGTCCTTGAGGGAACAGCTGGTACAGAGCTATGGCTTGCCCAAGGTCATCCAAGCCAGGTGCAAGTGGAGGAGTGGGGAATCAAACCCGGTTCTCCCAGATTAGAGTCCGCACACTTAACCACTACACCAAACTGGCTCTCTTGAAGCCGCTGCAGCGTCCGGCCTGCTGCTCAGTGGAGACGAAAGGGTTGTTGTGGTTGCGCTTCTTGAAGCTCCACCGCCGTGCTGGCTTCTGCTCCAACTTGCAGGTGGAGAACTGGAACCCTCTCACGGACACGGTCCCCATCCACTCGTGGATCCACCCCTGGCTGCCCCTGATGCAGGCCCGCCTTGAGCCGCTCTACTCGCCCATCCGCAACAAGCTGGCCAGCGCCCTGCAGAAGTGGCACCCCAGCGACTCCTCGGCCAAGCTGATCCTACAGCCCTGGAAGGAGGTCTTCACCCCAGGCTCCTGGGAGGCCTTCATGATCAAGAATGTTGTGCCAAAGCTGGGTGAGTGGGCCAGGCCGGGCCGGGGGGGGGGGCGTGTTTTCCTGTGTGCTCCTCCCTCCTGGAGCCCAAGAGGCACAAAAGGGCTCAGGAATGCCGCCTGCCTGCCTGCCCACTGCAGAAGTCTGGCCCGGTGCTTGCAATAAATGGGCCACTCCCCATTTGCCGATTTACTCCCTTGGAGAAAAGGGAGGCCTCCCTGTCCAGGAGCAGCTGCTGAGCTGTCAGCCCCCCCCTCCCTTTTGGCAACTCACCTGGGATTGGTGTGGCCCGGGTTGGGCCACCTTTGGCGCTTCCTCCTCCTCTCTGTCTCCGTTTCAGTTGCTGCTGGTGGCCGGAGGCCGGGGGGGGGGGGGGGAGGACTGGGGGCAGCATAGAAAGACTTGGGTTGCTGCCTCGAGATCAGCACTTGGTTCCTTTGGAGAAGACCCTTGCACAGAACACGGGGGGTGGGGGAATTGTGTCCGTGAGGAGGAGGAGGAGGGAACTGAAGAGCCACTTGCCTGCCTCTGCTCTGCTTTCCAAGTCCTCGGCAGAGCCAGCAATCCTGTAAAAAGCCTGGAAGAACCAGCAGAGCTCCCCCATAATGTCTAGCACCATGCTCTCTCTTCCACACTTGCCTGTAGGGAATTCTTGGGTGCACGGAACGTATTGGGGGGGGGGGGCTTGGTGCTTTGCTGTCAGGGCAGCTCCTGCAGGCGGAGGCGGCTTCAGGGGTCTTCCTTGCTCCCGTAGGTCTGTGCCTGAACGAGCTGCTGATCAACCCTCACCAGCAGCACATGGATGCCTTCTTCTGGGTGATGGACTGGGAAGGCATGATCTCTGCCTCCAGCCTGGTGGGGCTGCTGGAGAAACACTTCTTTCCCAAGTGGCTGCAGGTGTGTGACTCTCTGGCCCTGCCTGGACCCTGAGCGGCACCTGCAGAACTCTCCTTTCTGCCTTGCAAGGAGTTGGCCCCTTGCCCGCTGTCGGCCACTCTTGGAGCTGGCGGGCATCGGCCGGGGGCGTGGTGGTTCCCGAGCCCTGCTTCGGGCTCTCCTGCTCAGAGGCCTGGGCCTGCAGTTTCAGTCTCCTCCTGCCACCCAACCCCCTTCCTCCTCCTCCTCTTCCAGGTTCTGTGCTCCTGGCTAAGTAACAACCCTAATTATGAAGAGATCACCAAGTGGTACCTGGGCTGGAAGTCGATGTTCTCGGACCAGGTGCTGGCCCACCCCTCCATCAAGGAGAAGTTCAACGAAGCCCTGGATGTCATGAACAGGGCCGTCTCGTCCAGTGTTGGTGCGTGAGTCGGTTGTTAACTCTTACCCAAATGCCTCCACTGCAGGGTTCTGGTTTTATACGTTGCATTTGTCTTCATTTCTCATAATTGTATGCTCACCGGGAAGTCATCTGCTTACAGAGCCGCAAGGTGTATACAATCAATACAAGAACAATCCTAACTCCACAGATCTATGATGCGGCCCAAGAATCAAAACGATAATATTATTATTGAATGAATGCAGTCCAAACCCACTGAAGAGACAAAACACTCTTAATAACAACGTGACTTCCGGAGTGTGGTTCACATTTCATTTTTCTTCATCAGGTAATCCTCCTCCTCCTCAGAACACAAGACCCTGCCAATATCTCATGTCAACTAAGACTGCTTTACTTATCAAATTTTTGTTCAAGGCTCCAGTCATCTAGTTTTAATATGGGATAATCATGCTTCTGATGCTGGTAAACCTTTTTCGGTGGATTTGGACTGTATTCAAGAATATTATTATCGTTTTGATTCTTGGGCTGCATCATAGATCTGTGAAGCTAGGACTGTTCTTCTTGCATCGACTGTATGTGCCTTGTGGCTGTGTAAGCAGATGACTTCCTGGTGAGCATATAATTATGAGAACTGAAGACAAATTTATTGATTGATTGATTGATTTCATGGGATTTATATCCCGCCCTCCCGGCCAAATGCAATGTGTAAAAATTTAAGAAGTCTTTATTGAATACAAACAACTTTCAGTCTTTTATGTAGGATTTGTATAATGGTTGAGGGGCCTGTTTCCCATTATTATTTCCTATACGTTATTGTATATTACTGTGGTTTCCTGACTTCCTGCTCCACTGTAGAATCCAGCTGGTGTTGAGCCGTGGGCTAAACGGTGGCTAAATGCCGTTTGTAAGCACCTGAAGTGGTGCTGGTGGAAAGAGAGGCTGTCTTCTCCACCTGAATCTCCTCCAGCGTAGTTGTCAACAGATGCTTTCCTTAGCAGCCAGTCCTTCCCTGTTAGCTTTGCGCGTGAAGTTTTCTTATTTCCTTGCTCAATAGCCAAAGGGAATAGAGACACTGCCCCCAAAGAGCCCTCCCAGAAGTCAGCTCCAGGGGCAAGAGGTGGCTTGCTCCCTCCCCCCCCCCCCCCGGAGCTTCAGGGTCCCGCTGTCTCCTACCCACAAAAGAGAGGCTAAGCAGTCATCCCCCCCCCCCCCCGGGTCCTGAGGCACGCTGGCCTTTTCACTGCTTTCTCTCCTTCCTGGGCTAGGTGGCTACATGCAGCCTGGTGCGCGAGAGAACATCGCTTACCTGACACACACGGAGCGCCGGAAAGACTTTCAGTATGAGGCCATGCAGGAGCGTCGGGAAGCCGAAAACATGGCCCAGCGGGGGATCGGCATGGCCGCCGGCTCCGTGCCCATGAACTTCAAGGACCTGATCCAGACCAAGGCCGAGGAACACAACATCGTCTTCATGCCGGTCATTGGGAAGCGGCACGAAGGGAAGCAGCTGTACACCTTTGGGCGCACTGTCATCTACATCGACCGGGGGGTGGTCTTTGTGCAGGGGGAAAAGACCTGGGTCCCCACCTCCCTGCAGAGCCTCATTGACATGACAAAATGAGAGCGAGGGGCCGGGCCCACTCTGCCAACACGGAGGACTGGCCTGGGACGCCTCAAGGAGGCTGTGGTGCAGCAGCCATGAAGGGCTTCAGACAAGCGCAGCCAGCCCTTTTGTCCTTGAAGGGGTTTCACTGTGTCCATAAAGCAAATCTTATTTTGTGTTAGCAAGCATCCAATCCATTCACTCACAGGTCTGGAGTAGAAGTCAGCTCTTCTGCTGGAAGAAGCTGCCTTTCCCCATTCAAATCCAACTCTTCCTGGAAGAAACGGGGATGCATTTGATGAGTCCCCAGCAGAACAGAGAGCAGGGCTGGAGGCTGGGCTTGTAGGGGCTCTGTCAGGGGTCTAGGGGCTCACGGGCTGGGAACAGACGCTCTGGTGGCGTTGGCCTGGTGTTCCAGACGGACTGTGGCGAGGCCCAGTGCACTCAAGGAGCCTGACTGAGGTGTGGGCACTCAGTAACATTTTTGGTTTGTTTTTGGTATTGTATACAAGTGAAAACGTTACAGGAGAATCTTGACTCCAGTTTATCGAAACCATTTCCTACACTGTTAACATTAGCTGACTCCACTTTATACCGCAAGAAAGGCTGGATATAATTTTTTTCATAAATAAACCAACATACCCCATCTTTGAACTGTATCCTTGCTTGCGTTTAGTTAGACATTCCTGCCATTCTCAGATGCTTACTTACACCTGGGCCGAGACAGGTGTCTGTTGCTATTATGCCGCTTCTGATCTGCTAGAGGCTGTATCAAGTCCGTGACTCCTTTGCTCCTTACCCTGCTCCGGATTTCTAGGCTTCCTGTCTGGGTATCAGCAGAGAGCCTAGTCCTGATTCTGGCCTGCGGAAGCACCTGTTCGGCACTGCAGCTGCTCCGCCAGACTTCTGGCTAGATGCAGGGCAGCGGTATCTGAGCTAGACTGTGGAAATATTTTTTCTTCCATTTATATCCCACCCTCCCTGCAAGTGGGCTCCAGGTCACATAAGACAGGTGACAGTAAAACAACAGAATATTACAAAGTTTAAAAGGAGGAGGCGAATAAGACTAGCATAAGACACTGCCTTGGTAGCAACATGATGATGTACTTCTGAGCAGTGCCGATGACGCTGACCACCGTACACAAAGCCAGGGCTACTATAGGGGAGGCTGAAAGATGGAAGAATTTGGACACCCGCCGCCTCAACTAAAAGCCCCGGGGAACAGCTCCATTTTACAGGCCCTGTGGAATCGCAGTAGATCCCACAGGGCCGATCTCAGGTGGGAGCTTGTTCCACCAGGCTGGGGCGAGGGCTGAAAGGGCCCTGCCCTTGGTTGAGGCTGGTCCGTTGGGCCAGGGACAAGCAGAAGGTGTTGGTCCATTGAGCGCAAGGCTCTACGGTGCACATATGGGGAGAGACGGTCCCTGAGAGATGCAGGTCGCTGGCCATAGAGGGCTTTGAAAGTCAGCACTAACGGCTTGTACTGGATCTGGTACTCTATGGGCTGTTGGTGGAGCACAGGCTGAATGCCAGCCCGCACAGGCGTCACCGTTCTACACCAGCTGTCGTTTCCAGGTCAAGTTCAAGGGCAGACCGATGTAGAGCGAATAACAGTAGTCCTGTGTGGATCACTGTGGCTAAATCCTGGGAAGTGAGATGGGGAATGAGTTCCCGGACCCTAAGAGGCTGACTGAGCAACGGTGGCCGCCTGGGCCTCCACAGAAAGAGAGGCGTCCAGGATAACCCCGAGACTCTTCACCCCTGGCGCCAGCACCAAAGGTGTCCCGTCAAATACAAAATCCTGTTCCCCCTCTGGAAAGAACACAATGGCACAAAAGGTCACATTTTAAAACTGTTTTTAAAACAAACGTACACAGTTTGTGCTGAGATTCGGTATCCCAGAGCAGCTGCCTCTTTCTCTGGCTGGTGCAGCAGCCTTTTAAGCCAAACAGGACTGCAAGCGGCACATGAGGCGGAGAGGAAACGAGGTCCCAGCTGGGCCGGGTCCCTCTCAGGGCTCCAGAGGACCCCAGAGAGGCCAAGCCCGCCTGCCCCCCCCCCAGCCCAGTTTCGTTCTGCTGCTTGCGGAGGACCGAAGAGGAAGCCTCCCCAGAACTCCCACCTGATGCTCTGCCCGAAGACAGCCCTCTGCTTCCGGAACTGGCAGAGGGCGAATTCTACTCCAGTCGGGTGCGAAGCCAGAAGCAAGCTGCAGCCTTGCAGTCGACTCTGCCTCCTGCCCAGTGTCTCCGAAGCTAAGTCACGTCCCCATTTCTGATGATCTCCAGCTGGTCCTCGGAGTGGTAAGCAGGTTCCTCGTGGAAGTGCCAGGTCTCCTCGGGCACCTCCCCCAGCTTGTGCCAAGGAAAGTGGTGGACGGCCGTGTCATTGAAGACATCCAGATACTGGACATGGGGAGGGAGGGCTTCTTCCTCAGAGGCGGTCAGTATCTACCGATGGTCAGCACAGGGCGAGAGTCAAAGTGAGAATGGCCTTTGGTCATGGGGTGGGGAGAGGGGGCCGACCAGCGATCAGTCCTGAGTGACTGGGCAGTTCATGCACAGGTCAACTTCTGCAAGCCCCCAGACAGATTTTCAAGCTCCTCCCCCTATTTCCTGACCCATCTGAACCACTTTTTGTTCCGACTGCATCTTCAGAATTCCCCCATTCCTGAGAAAGATTCACCCCTTCTGGGACCGCCTCTGCAGCAGAGGGCTGCACAACTGGACAGCTGACTGGCCATTCGAGCTGTACCAGTGCCCAGCGTTTCCCCTCCACTAGAGGAGGAGTCAGAGCAGGCTGGCTGTGAGCAAACCAGCAAGGAAGGGGACAGCAGCGCTCTGGCCAGGAGGCTTGCTTTGCTCTGCTACACTCAGCGGCTGCTCAGAACCCTATCAAGGGGGGGCAGTTGCTAGTCCAGTTTCCCTCAAACCAGCAGCTGGAGACTCCAACACTCCTGCTGAACAGCAGTCACCTCCCCCCCCTCCACACACACCCCCCCCCCCTACCTTGGCAACGTAAGCGTAATCCGTTTGGAATATCCTGGTGGGGACCCTGGAAGCCAAAGGGGCAGAAGGCATGAGGGGCTGGCCAGAGAGGCCCCTCCCCTCCCATCAGCTCAAGCCCCTCTGCCCCCCCTCCACAACCCCCCCCAGCTCTGTGGACAAGAGGGAGAGAATGAGCTGTGTGTGTGTGGGGGGGGGTACCTTTCTTCAATTCCCTTGAAACTGTTGCCCACGATGACCATTTGGGACAAGGCCTCCGCTGACCAGTTGCTCCACAGCAGGTTGTTGTAGAGTGCTTTACCACAGTGGACCATATAGAAGACGGTGGGCTCGCCAATGGGACGCTTCCCCTCCTGCAAGCAAGGTCACCAGACCAGGGACTCAGGCCGGCCACCCCCCCCTGGGGCCCTTGTGCCCCGCAGCACCTCCCCCTTGGCAGGCCCTGGTCCCACAGAGGGCCGCTTGGGGCCCTTCCCCGGGCAGAGATGGCACTCACCTCATTCCGCGAGAGGACGGAGAAACCCAGGTCACCGAGCAGCTCCCTTTCCAACGTAGAGAAAGCCGGATCAAAGATGTAGCACAGCTCCTCGGGAATCTGCCAGGGAGGGAGGGAGGCAAAGGCAGCTGCAGCTGCTGCGGGAGCTCCAGGCCGGCTGGGCTATCTGAGCCATGCTCAGCTGGGAAGGGGGGGGGGGGGCGCAGGGAGAGACGCTCACCTGGAGTTCCTTCAGCAGCAGCAGCAGGAAGGCCAGCTGGAAGCGGGCCTTAAAGCAAGAGGAGAAGTTGCCCAGGCCGTAACACACACACCGCAAGCGCGCTCTTCCAGGCAGGGGGGCCGGAGGGCACAGCTGCAGCTCCTCCAAGGCCAGGAGGGCATCTTCCTCACTGGGCATGGACACCTCTTTCCTACGGGCCAGGACTTCTTGCAGGGACCTTAAGAGGATTTCTGGAGCGGGGAACAAGCAGGCCTGACAACACTTCATCCCGGCAGAAACTGACAAGGCCTTGAGCCCTCCCCCTCTCCCCCACCCCAGGCAAGGGCAGGAAGGCCAGCGTAGCCCCCTCCACTGGGCTGTGTTTGTCAAGCCCTAGTTAAGATTTCTTTGGGAACAAAGGGGGGGGGGGTGAGTGTAAATCGAGCAGGGCTGAGAGCCAGCTTAGCAGCTGTCTGCCCCCTTCCTTTTAGCCATGCAGAAAGCCTCCAGAGTTTCTCAAAAGGGTGAAAACAGACTTTGAAACCAGAACTTACTCAGACTTGAATTCCAGAACTCAGAGTCCAGCAGGTCTGCCCTGTGAGAAAGAGAGGGAGGGGAGAAAAAGTAACTCTGGGGGACTCTTTGCATGGGGCGTGGGTGGAAAAGAATCAAGAGCCGAAAAGGTAAGAAAAAAAACCTAGTAGAGGGCCAAAAGATTATCTTACGAGACATTTTTCCCTTACATATTTTTAGATACACAACAGCAACATCTTTTACCACCTGTGAATAGGCACTGGACACACACAGCTTATTCCTAAGAGGCCTCACAGACAGACATCCTGGTCGTGCGCCTATTAATCTCGCTTTGGAAGTAAGCCATATATGGGTTTTCAACCATATTATCAATATAATTCATCACATTACATTTTATGAATCCTTAAACTCACTATTCTTTTTCCACCCCCAACAGCAGTCCTTTCTCAGTCCAGTACTGACATACTCTTGGCCAGTTTTTTGTAACGGGAGCCTGTTTGTGCCTCAGATGGACTGACCTCTGAAGAAGGCCTGACTGGGCCGAAACGTGTCCGGTCACAATAACTGGTCCTTCTGTGCACGCCATGTGTACTTGGTAACCAAGCTTTCATTGGGCCCTTATATGTTTTCTTCTACTTTTCTTTTGTTTTAAAATAATATTTTTATTAAGATGAATTGAAGGATAAGTAACAATAAAACTTTGAGAAATCACATCAATTTTCATAAAATTCAACAGTAATACACTTAATTGAACATCAGTCATAATAAGAAGGAAGGAATTGTTAGCATCATTACTCAAATTATTTACAATGAATGTACTTCCCTTAGAGCTACTACAAAGTTTACAGTATAGATATCTTATGTTGTTAATTAATATAAAGCCATTTGGGTGAATAAATCAGTTTTAAAAACTTTTACCACAGCCGTAATAGAGACGGTGTTGAAGGTATATTCTGCTGCTTATTAAGATATTCCAGTATAGAGTACCACACAGTTACAAATAGAGAGGTAGCTGACGGTCTGTCAAAACACGTAAGATTGTCCGAGATTCTTTTACTTTTCTCAAAATAAATACATGTATTTTTACTTATAACAAGTATATGTGAGATTTTAACTATTGGCCCTCCACTAAATTTCTTTCTTATCTTCTCAGTTCTTGATTCAATTTTACTGGGCTAAGTTTCCCTCCCTCCCTCCCTGTGTAAACTTTGCATGGGGGCTATGAGCCAGGCTATGAGGTCTCCCTGCACGAGGCCAGTGCTCAGCCTGTGAAGGCATAAGAGATCATCACCCTGAGCTCCGTCCCCATGCCATGAGATACTCTAGGTGACACTCCCAAGTGGGCCTGAGCCCCAGCACCTCTCGTTCTAGATGGAAAGAGCAAGCATGGAACAGCAGCTAAGGGACAGAGCTGGGATTCAGAAGGCCCTCTCTGCTCCAAGCTGGCCTTTGCCACAGACAAATGGGAGTGACCGGGTGTCAGGCTACTGTTCCGCAGCTTCTAGTCTGCAATATCAAGTTGTTATTACTGGTCTACTTTGCAGGGTTGCTGTATGTATTGCTGGTAATATGAAACACTTGAGCACTGGGGAGGGCCCATGGCTCAGGCTAACTTAATCTCATCAGCTCTGGGAAGTTAAGCAGAGGCGGCCCTGGTTAGTACTTGAAGAAGTCCAGGATGGAAAACTGCTTCTGAACATCTCAGTTGCAATTTGATGACCCTTTCTACTATGGCTCAGGGGCAGAGCACCTGCTTGGCATGCAGAAGCTCTCAGGCTCCAGCCATCCCCAGCTCAAAGGATCAGGTGGGAGGTGTCACTCAAGAGCCGCTACCAATCTAAGGAGACGGTGCTGACCTCCATGGAACAAGGCAGCTTCATGTGTTCATCTCAATGTCAAGTTTCCCTCTTAGATGGCTTCAGCAATTGTCTCCTGCACCCTTACTTGGGAGGAACAGCAAAGCTCAAGCTCTGTTTCAACGGGCATCCTGCCCCCACAGTGGCCACCCGAATGCCTTAGAGTGAGCAGAAAGGCTGTCAGACACTGAGTTTCTCTGTCTCTGGTCTTGGCCACTCTGGGCAACACCTGCGGAGAGGTCTGCCCACCACGGCCCGATCTGGTTCAGGCAGTGGTGAGGGAGTCAGGCTAGGTTTGGGGACCCCCGGATCCAGACCCCCACGTGGGCACTCAGATAACCAGCCGGCCCTTGGACAGCCACTCTCAGTCCAGGCTCCCCCGCAGACTTGTCACAAGGAGAAGGGGATAACCAGGAATGCCGGCGGGGAATCCTTGGAAGAAGGGTGATGAAAACAGTGCTTGCCATTTCTCCTGAATTCTAGCTAAAACATAACGGAAGGGGTCACCAGGAAACCAAGAGGCAGCAGCGTTAACAGCAGCGTCAAAAGGGCTAACAGTGGGAGGATCAGACCCTTGGTGGAAACGGTGTCTCCGGCCTGAGCGGAACCCCCAAGAGCAGAGGCAGTCTCGCTGCACACACCACCAACAGGGGGCGCTGCAGCCCTGCCTACGGGGGCTCGACCAGCGGGGCCAGACCCGCGCTCCTCCGCCCGCCCTCCCTCCCTCCTTCAGCCCCTCTACGGTAGACTGCTCCTGGCCAAGGACGCTCCACCGGGCCCCTCCTCACCGGGCCTCCTGCAGGCGCCGCCTCTGCCGCTCCTCCTCCGAGGCCCCGTCCCGGCCCTCCCGCCGCTTCCTCCTCCTCCTCTCCCGAGGGCCGCTCCAGGATCCGTCTCCCGCGCAGCGCTCCATGCCGGGCGGCGAGGGGGTTGGGGAGCGAGAGGCAGCCCCGCTTGTCCCTCTGCGGCACTCGTACACAGTAGGCGGGGACACAGCGCCTCCGCCCGTAGAGTTAGGGAAAGGCCAGCAGGGACCAAAGGAACCACTTCCGGCTCCGGCTCAACCCTCCCAGGAGGAAAGACCGAGGGCTGCGTCTGCCAAATAAAAGCCCTGAAGGGCCTTGAAGGCGAGGAGGGCAAAGGGATCGCCCCGTTCCTCCTCCCCCCAGTCGCTTCCGCATGGGAGCCGGAAGTCGTGCCGGTCTTTCAGCGAGTCGCAACTCTTTGGGAAATGCGGGGCGGGGGGGCGTGAGTGTCACGTGTCGGCCCCGTCTTGTGCTCCGCGCGGCGGGAACCCGGAAGCGCCGGCCCCGCCCGCTGGGAAGCCTCTGGGGGTGTGCAGAGCGCCCCTCCCGGCCAGCGAGCGCGGCCTTCCCAACAGCCCCGCCAGGCAGGCCGGCCGGCCGGCGCTCCCTTCCCCTTCGGCTCCAGCCTCGAGTCGCCGCCTCCGGGCCGGTGGGGAGGGGGGGCGCCTGGCGTGGGTCCTCCGCGCTGCCTGCCTGCCGCCCGCCCGATGCCTGGGGAGAGCAGGAGCAGGAGCCCCCTTCGCCTTCTTCTTCGCCTTCTTCCTCCTCGGTGATGGCCGCCCCCTCCGCCCAGGCGGATCCTCCAGCCGCCGCCGCCGCCGCTTGGTAAGGCCCCTGCCGGCTTCGCGGTCGCCCTCCCTTCGGGCCTGGCTGGATGGCCAAGCGTGGGTCAGGGCAGGGGCGGCGCTCAGTCTCCTTCGGTGCCCGGGCCAGCAATGCGCCCTCCAAGCTGGGGAGTCTCGTGAGCAAAAACTCTGCTTCCTGTGAGCTCCTCCTGGCAGGAAAGTTGGGAGCCAGCCGTCCTTCCTGGACTAAGGCAAAAATGGGTGAGCCGCAGGGTAAAAAAACTGAGCCGGCTCAGACTCAGCTCCACTGGCAACAATATTACGGGCATCAATCTGCTCTGGAGCCAGATCCTTCCTGAGCTAAGACAAAGTGTGTGAGCCGGAGGCTAAAAAACTGTGGGCCAGCTCACACTCACTCAGCTTAGGGGAAACAGTGGCTTGGGGGGGGGGGGGGAATGTCTGCCAGTTCTTACCCTCAGCGGCTGTCCCTGGGTGCCTCTGCCCTGACCAAGGATGTGGATGTCTTTCACTTCCTATCTACTGTAGCAGATGTGTGTGGGGGGGGGGGGGAGGTTGCCTTCTTTGGGAAAGTGTCCGAAGTCTGCCGCCGTGTGAGCTGAAAGAAGCACCTTGCCTGCCCATCCAGCATCCAGTCCTCCCCCCACGCTCCGTCCCTGGCTCTTGGCGGCCAGAATGGTGGCTGGGCGCGTGCCTGTTCTCTGCCCCTCATAGGTAACGTGTGGAAACTCCTCTTTTGTTCCCCGGTGCTGGTGCTGTGCAGGTGGAATTGCTTTTTCCTTTTCGATGGCTCCAAGGTGAGGGAAGAAGGGGACCCCACGCAAGCCGGGATTTGCTATTTCAGCCCCCGCCAGGTGAGCACGAGGGGCTGGGGCCCAGCGGCAGCAGTTTGGGACGACTGGGCTCGGCAGGCTCCTTAGGTCAGCAGGCTGAGGGTGAGATGGCCCCGATCCCCAGGCACCCTGCCTCGTCCCCACTGAAGGGTGTCTACCCCCCCCCCTTCCTGGTAGGCCGGGAGCTCCTTGGGGCAGAGGTTCTATGAGGTCAGAAGGGATGGCTAAGCAGGGCCAACCCTGGCAAGTATTTGGATGGGAGACCTCCAAAGAATACCAGGGCCAGGAGGCCGAGGCAGGCTCTTAAGCCACTTCTCTGAATGCCCTGCATGGTCCCGTAGGAGTTGCCAGGGGTCGCCATGAGTTCCAGGCACACGCACGTGCGTGCACACACACACATACACACACACAAATGCAAAAATGCCCAAAGAAGGAACACTGTTCTGGCAGTGGCCCCGGGGAATGCCAGGGCCTCAGTCTCCCTCCTGTTGCTGACGTGGCCTCTCCAGAAGGACAGCTGCTGAGGGGGCTGGGCTGGGCCCTAGGGGGGGCGGGGTGCAGGGCCTTGTCTGACTGTCCTGTTGCCTGAAGCTGTGGAAGCCGTCTTGCCATTCTTGTTCTGGTACTTCAGCTTTAGCGATTTTTTTTCTTGGCCCACGCACTTATTTATCCCTTCTGTGATTTGGGGGTTTGCAAAGATCGGGGGGGGACGCCTCTCTGGGTGCCAGCTCCTGAGACTGGACTTCCGGTCACGGCATCTGGGGTCCCAGCAGGCTCCATCTGCAGTGTCATCCGTGCAGCGTCTCTTCCCCCCTTCCCTGGCAGACGCCTCTGGGTCAGCAGGAGCTGCTGTGCAGCCAGGTGGCAGGCGTGGTCCGCTGGATGGCCGAGATCTCGGGCTCTCCACCGCAGCTCATTCGGCTGAGGAAGCTCAAGTTTGCAGTGCGAGTGGACGGCAGCTACCTCTGGGTGAGTCTCTGCAGGGCAGGGGCTTCGGGGGGGGGAGGCTTGGGGAAGTGGCCAGAGCTGGAGAGGGGGCTCGGTCTCACGCACTCGCACGCCACAGGTGCTGGGCTGTGCTGCCGACCTGCCTGATACCAGCTGCCGGTCCTTTCTGGATCACTTGATTGGGCTCTTCTGCTTCTACAACGGATCCCTCCCTCAGGCTTACAAGGTGAGCGGGGGCAGGACTCCTGCCCGTGAGCTGGCCTTGAGCAGTCTCTTCTGGGGGTCCCCTCCCTCCGGCATTTCCAGCCTTCCGCTGCTTCCGTGTGGCCTGATGCAGGCCCCACCCTAACCGACCGCTTGGAGCTTGCTGCTTTGGCCCCCCATTTTCCCCGCAGAGTGTCTCTTGCTGCCTGGTTCCCCGTGGGAGCTGGCATCCTGGGCTTGGGAACAGCAGACCTTCTGCGTCTTCCTGCGGTTTGTGTCTGCCTCAGGCTCACAGTGCGGAGCAGGCCCGTGAGCACCGCAGTGGGCTTTCTACACCATGCTGTAGACTGGATCGCCACTTTCCCCGTTTCCTTTTGTCTGAAGGGTTACTTGCTTCTCAGCTCAAGCACGGCTCTCTGGAGTGTTTTTGGTGGCGGATTGCTCATGTTCACGAGCGTGTGCCCAAAGTTCTCCAGGCCCTCTGTGGGGACAAGGGGGGGGGGTCTGTTTTCCATCTCATTCTGCATCATGGCTTTGCCCACTGCTTAATTCCCTAGCAAAGAAGGGCGGGGGCTCAAACGTCCCTGGAAACTGCTGGTGGTGGGTAGTGCAGAGAGCCAGCTGCTCTGTGTGTGCTCAGAGACACTTCCTCCTTTGCGGAGAACTTTTGGAAACCCAGAGCCGAGCTCTCCTGGCATGAAGATCAGCTTGCAGGGCTGAACTCAGGGTCCCTCTGGATTTCCTGCAGAGTGTCCTCTCCTGTTGGACAGGAGCCTGCAACCCAGGGCAAGGGTTTCCACCGCCAGGAGAGAAGTCTCCCGCCCAGGGTCCTCCCTGTTTCTCTCCCTGGCTTCTTCTTACATCAAGGCGGTTCAGGGCAGCAAGTTGCTGCTCCCAGAAATCCAGCGTTTTGTATGTGAATGCCCAGTTTGGACAAAGAGTGGTTTTCCGAGGGGGTGTAGAGGGGCAGTGTCCTCCTTGGGGGTCCTTTGAGAGGCTGATGGGGTCTCCGCGTTCTTCTCAGGAGCGACGGTGGGAAGAGCTGGACCAGGCGTGGGAGAGGTACGTGAGGCATGTGCAGCACCACACCAGCGACCTGCACCGGATCTTCAGCTCCCTTTGGGCCGTGGACAAAACCAAAGTAACGCCTGGCGGGACTGGCTCACCTCCCCTGGCTCTTCTCTGCCGTGGCGCTGCCCACGCCCTAACCCTAACCCTAACCCTGCCCTCCTGTCCAGGTGGATCCGCTGCTGCTGCTGAAGGCGGCCCTGATCCTCCAGACATGCCAGCGTGCCCTCCACGTGCTGGCTGGGTGCATTATCTACAAGGGACTGTGAGTATCGGGGTCTGGAGGCCTTGAAATGGGGGCTGGGCTTGTGAGCTCCTGAGCCTTCTGTGGAGTTGGGGGGTGCTGTCCGGCCCCTGCAGCTGGGTGCTGTCCAGTCTGCCTGAGACCAGTGTGGGAGATGGAGATGCCGGGGGTGGGATGCGGACCCTTCTGCCTGCCCACACCTGTGCTCTGGCCTCCAGCGGAGAGAGACCTGCGGAAGCAAGGAGGCCCAGGACGGAACTGATATGTTGTGAATCCCAGTTGTACAGTCTCGGTTCCCCGTAGTCACTTCTGCTTCCTTTCCTTTTCTGTGACTGGCAAATCTGGGCTTTGGGTTGCCGGCCAGATTTCAAGGGAGCAGGAGGAGGGACTCTGAATGAGGGGAGCCTCTGCTCAGCATGCAGAAAAGTCCCAGGTTCAATCCCTGGCAGCATCTCCCGTGGAAAGGACCAGGCTGGAGGGGATGTGGAAGTCCTCCACCTGAGACCCAGGAGAGCCCCTGCCAGTTTGAGTAGACAGTGCTGACCTTGAGGGACCGGGGTGGGGGGTGATTCAGCAGGAGGCGGCTTCAGGGGTCCGTGCCCTGAAACGGGGATGTGTCCGTCCTGCTCTTTGGCCTGCAGGGTAGTGAGTGGCGCAGAGGACTTGGCTGGGGTGGGGGGTGATCCTGGTGCTTGGAGTGATCTTCAGCATGTGCTCTTGTGGGGGGGGGGGGCACTCCCCATGTGACGTAACCCAGCCGCCATGTCACTGGAGGTCTCTGAACTGCACTGCCCAGTCTTTGAGCCCTCTTGCTTCATGGAGGAGGAGCAAGACGTGTGCCCTCCCATCCAAGGAAGTGTGTCCATCCCGCCGTCCTCTCTCCCCAGGGTTGTCAGCACGCAGTTGCCGCCTGGCCTCACAGCCAAGGTCCTGTTGCAAGAGGCAGAAGACAACCCTGAGGTTGGTGCCAACTCAGCAGAGGGGCTGGCTGGGGTGGGGGGTGATCCTGGTGCTTGGAGTGATCTTCAGCATGTGCTCTGCTGCCTTTGTGTCCGAAGAGAGCCTGTGCAGAGCCTGGCTGCGTCCCAGAGGGGTCTCCTGGCCTTGTGGCTGGTGCCGAAGTTCCGGGGGGTGGGGAGCAAGAGGGCAGCTACAGCCTTGCCTGACTTCCCTTTCTCCAGAGCCGCTTCCATCTGGGGCTTTGGTCCGCTAAAACACCCACTCCTTCAGAAGCCCACTCCTTTTTTTAATGCAGAAACGTGTGAATGTACGATTGGCACAGTTCTGAGTACTTCTTTCTTTAGAGAATTTCCTGTTTTTCTTCCTCCGACCTCCCAGTCCAGGGGCAGCTCTTAGCATCAGTCGGTAGAAATTAGGAAAATGCTGCCCCAAACTCTAAAAAGAAGAGAAGTAAGAAGATAATTCATTAAATCAGCAGGTGATGCACTTGTGGGTTTTTTTTTTTTTAAAAAGGGGGGGGGTAGTCAAAGCTTTAGAGCCAAAGTGCAGGCAGCAGAGGAAAGGCTTTCCAGAAACAGCAGAGTGCTAGCCAGTTTCAGAGCAGGCCCACGTCATTAAAGCAGTTGAGTACCACGTCATGTGATTTGGCTGCAGAGCCCTGAAGAGGCCGGGAGTGTGGGGGCCAACTCCGCAGGCAGCTCAGCAGGTCCCAGTGACTGCGGGCTCCTTTCTGTTTCAGGGCCTGCCAGCGAACGGAGGCCAGCTGCAGGATCAGGGTAAGTGGGGGGGGGGGGCTTTGTGCTGGGTGAGCAGGGAGGGGGCATCGCCTGGCAAGGCAGGTTCCTCCAGCCATGCACCACCACCACCAGCAGGGCCTCCTGCAGCCGTCTGCACCAGGGGCCCACCAGCACCGTTCCTGGCACCTGCAAAGTGTTTTTAGAAACTGGGGGAGCCTGGTAGGTGTTAATGATGCTGAGGTCGGGCACAGCTGCCTGATGGCGGGGCCGGCCTCATTTTGCGCAGGGGGTAGATGGGCTGCATTTCCAGAGAGGCCTATTGCTGGGTGCGTTCTGGCCAGTCGGGGGGTCACGGTCTCCCCCCTCCAGTTGATGGAGTCAGTTGTCCAGTCTTGCCTCAGAGAAATTCAGGTCTGTGCGGTGCCTGAAGGAAGTTTGGGCAGCGCTCTTCTGCTCTCTCCCTGGCTTTTTTGGCCCTTCCCTGGCCTCTTTGCTTTGCAGCCAGCTGCCCGGGGGTCTGAGGGTTGACTCATGGCTGTGCTCTGGGTCAGTCTGCTGGGCTTTTCGACCCAGGCCACATGTAGAGGTGGCCGATGCAGCGAGCTCTGCTTGTGGGTGAGAACTGGCATTGGCACAAGAAAAGTTTTCCCATCTGTTTCCAAGTTCCCACCCCACGAGGTGACCGAGCGCCTGGGGTGTGTTTTGCAGCAGAACATCCCCCAGCAATGAGGACGCTCTGCTGTTTGGCGCAGATCAGCTCTCTGAGGAAAGTACAGGGGGGGGGGGCACACTTTCCTACTTACTTCAGCCTCAAAGTCACCCGCTGGGGTGAAGGGAAGTTGCAGAAATATTGTCTTGTGTCTGGCAATGGACTCCTGGAGGCTTTACGCTAATATTTTCTGACGGCAGGCAAAAGCCCCTTTGTTCTTCCATTCCCCAGAAAACATGCAGCTGCCCGTCGAAGGTTCCTGTTTCCCTCAGGGGGTCTGCATCACCCCTGTTCATCTCTTGGAAAGTGAAGCAGCTGCATTGCGGGACTTCCCCCTGGAGTGGATGGCCCGGTAAGGTGGGAACTGGGGACAGGCAAAGGGTCCCTGCTCTGGGCGTCTGCTACTCCCTTCAGGCACGGTATCTGTGCCCTGTGCCACCTTTCACACGCAGGGTTCAGCCCAGAGGTTATGAACTTGATGGGGGGGGGGTGTTGGCACCCACTGGATTGAGCTGTTATGGGGCAGGGGATGGAGTCTCTGGCCAGGATATCCCGGGAGATCCGGGTTCACATCCCCACGGGTCAGAATGAAGTGGAGTAAAGGAGGAATGACCTTCGGAGCTGTTTTGAGTCCCAGCTGGGAAGAAGAGCAGAATACAGATTAAAGCCCTGGCCCTGCCAGCCCCCCTCAGGCATCGGCTGGGTCCCCTGAGGCCTGCTGCTTTCATTTAGGGCGGGATCTGAACTCTGTGCCCCTGGGCTTCAGGCTGCAAAAGCTTTTCCCCTGGATGTCCTGGCTGGGGGGCCACCGCTCAAGCGGTCTTGCCGAGGAGCCTGGGAAGCCAGCCGGGGCCCTTGGCGTTCCCCCTGTCTCCCCCTCGGTGCTGGTCCCTCTGGCGGGCAGCAGCTCTTCCCCAGCACGCCCCCCCCCCAGCAGTCTTTTACCTGGAGGTGCTGTGTCGGGGATTGAACTTGGCACCTGCTGCATACCAGGCTGGCGCTCTGCAGTCGAACCTCAGCCCTGCCCCAAGAGGGCTCGCCCCTGGTCCCTGGAAAAGCTGTCGGCTGGGGTGCCCATGCCGCCCGTGCCTGCAGACCAAGCGCCCTTTCTCACCGCAGGAGTCTGGGAGGGGGACCAGCTGCAGCTTCGGCAGGCACCACCGACAGGCCTGGCGGGGCAGCTTTGGTGAGGATGGTCTTGTACGTCCACCGCATCCGAGGCCTGGTGCTGGCCCTCCTAGCCGAAGAGCAGTTTGCGGAGAGTGAGGGCTCCATCGAGGATGTGGTAAGTGAGGGCGGTCCTTCTTGCTCCCCCCCCCCAGGTAGAGTCCTATACCCCCCCCCCCCCCGAACTCCCTGCCGTGCTGTCAGAGTGACGGCTGAGCCAGCCAGGACTCTACTTTCTGCCCCCAGGAGCCCCCCCCTTTTTAAGGGCCCTCCTGAGACCATCTAGCAGATTCCTGGGGGGGGGGACGGCACCTGACTGGGTCCAAGGAGTACCTTCTCAGGAATGCACCCATACTGTTGGTAGCTGGACTCTGGGTTGGAGAGCCGCCCCCAGCTGCATCCATAACCCCAGAGCTTTTTCTGCACTGTGTGGATGAGTTGACCCAGCAGGGGCCTTCCTTGGGCTTGATGGGGGTCTCTCTCTCTCTCTCTCTTTCTCCCAGTATCACAGCAGCCTGGCCTCGCTGAACGGCTTGGAGGTCCACCTCAAGGAGACCCTTCCAAAGGATGGCCCCACCTTGGCCAAGAGCTCCTATGGCTTTGCACACTATGACTCGATCCAGAACGTTCTCACCGGTGAGGGCTGGCCCAGGCTGAACGGGGCACTGCATGCTGGGAGGGGGCTCAGCCCCCATTACCCTGCAGTGGGGGGAGGCCTCTTTCCTGGAATAGGACTGCTCCCACTACCATTGGGGGGGGACGACACTTGACTTGCTGCCAGCGGGGGGCTGGCCCTCTGCCAAGGGAAGTGATGTCATCTCAGGCCCAACCAAGCTAGAATTGGGTCAGGGGGGTGAGGGAGTCGTAGCCAAGGGGAAGGGGCCGGGGAGGGGGTGGGGGGGGGGGCTGGGTGATTCAAGAAGAGAAATGGAGGGTTCAGGGAACAGCCAAGCTGGGAGAATGTGCAGCTTTAATTCCTTTGGGGCAGGTCTGGAGGTGGAGAGGGCGTCTCCTGCTTTTGGAAGGGGGGGGGGGCGTAGAGGAGAGTGGCACAAGGTGGCTGGGGTCATCGGGCCCCTGGTTTGAATGCCATCTCTGCCTCTTCCAACCCCAACAGGACGAAAATACTGGTGTGCCTTACCAGGGTAGCATAAGGACTTCAGCATAATAATCTGCCAGAAATGCAGCGTAGAACCTCAGCATTGCTTGAGGCCCTGTGAAAGCCGCCTCCTGCGCTGAGCAAGGGGCGCCCTTTCTGTCTTCTCCTCTCACCATCATGCACATCTTTGTTAAAATCCACATGGACAGTATTGGGAGCTGCTTAATTTTGCTCTGTGAAGACCCAGTGGTGGTGGTGGTGAGGCGTGACTTGGGAAAGTGATGGAATTCACACAAACCGCAAGCATTCCAAGGAAGAGGGACGACCACTGCCTTGTCTGTGTGTGTGTGTGAACTTGGCCCTAGTCTCCAGCTGGGAAGGGGCCAGGGGCCTGGGCAGCCTCCCTCCCCCTCCCCAGCAGTGGCCTCGCTCTCTCCTTCCCAGTGGCCTTTCCGCTTGACCGTTGCATTGCTCACTGACCCCCAATCCTCTCCCTCTCCAGCGAACTTCCTGCCAGCTTCTGGCACCCAGGACCAGCACTTCCTGAGAGCCGTGAGCTTGCTCCACGCAGACTTTCACCAGCTGCCAACAGTGTCAGAAATCACTGTCCGGTAAGGGGGTCAAATGGGAGTGCTTTGGAGGCATTGGCGTGGCTGGGGGGCTGTGTGCGAATCCTGGCTTTTAGTGAGCCTCAGCAAGATGCAGCTCTTGGGTCTTGTGGTTCACAGGCAGCACCAGCGCTGGCCGGCTCAGAGCCCTCGGGGGGCATCAGTGTCCCGGGCGGCTTGTTTGAGCAGGAGCAAAGCTTGCCGGTTGCATTCCAGCACACAGAGCAAGGCTCCGTCTGTCTTCCTTTGCTCAGGTTTCTAATTCCCACCTGCCTTCTGCCGCCTAAGGAAAGGAAACTAACAACACACATCAAGTTAACCACTCAGTCTCCCAGAAGGGACATGTCCCATACCAGTAAAGCATGATGCTTTAGTCAACACAGCTGGTCCATCAACTGGCTAAACCTGTGACTGGCTGTTGGACCTCCCTCTCACTTCCTGGGTCACGCGTCCTTGTCACGCTTCAAGAAGCCGTGGATTTCTGAGCAAAGCAGCATGCTGCACTCTCTAGAAACCCTGGCTTGGGTCTCCTGGACACATGAGGACAGAAACGGGTGTTTCAGCCACCCTGGCTCTCGCCCTGACTGGGCTGTGCTGGCTGCGGGCTCTTCCAGGGCCAGCAAACAGCTGGGCTTCAAGTTGTGGGGGCAGGAAGACCCCAGCTGATGAGGGAGGGGCAGCCTGGCACTACCGCCATGCCTCTGGTTCTGGGTGTGGTGTGGTGTGGGGGGGGAAGGCCAGCAGTGCCAGGTTCCGCTCCCGTGGGCCTGAGGAGGAAGGGGTTTCTAAGCTCTCTGCAGACCCTCTTTCTTTCCCTGTCCCCAGCGGAAGGGCTGCTCTTGCCTTCTCTTCCTGAGCTCTGTTGCTTTAGGTGTGCCTGCGGAGGAGGTGTGCTGAATTGCATCCCCCTCCCTGGCCGCCTTGAAGCAGCGGCTGGACAAACCCTGGTCAGGGATGCTCTGGGCTGGTCCTGCACTGGGCAGGGGGCAGGACTAGATGGCCTGCAGGGCCCCTCCCAGCAGCTCTGTGTGATTCTGCGGTTCTTCTGTGCCTTTTGTTCTCCTCCAGCAAGGATCGTCTGTGTTTCTGTGGCTCTGACTCCACTTCAAACCCCCTGGCTTCTTTCTCTTCCTCCCTGGCAGCCAGCAGAAGCACTTTGTGAACCCTCCTCCTGTGCAGATTGCAGACCCCCATGGCTATTCCCTTTGGGCTGTGAACTCTGGAATAACTCCCAGGGGGCGGGGCATTTCACCTGACACAGGAGGAGGAGTCCTGCCTCCTTCACAAAGACATTTTTCCTGCCTCTGGTAGAGGATAAAACAAAATGAGACCCCTGCAGCGGTTGGCTTCTTAGCATACAGCATCTAACATGGCGGTCGTCAAAGGCTTGGAGGACTTTTAACCCCTAAAAGGTTTTGCTTTCATGTAAGGTCCTCCTGAAAGCATCCCTTACTCAAGACTGTGGGTAGTAAAGGTGATCTTAGGAAGATCCTGTAGGTAGGGGGGCTGCTCTGAGATGCGCCTTTATCCAGGACACGAATGTGAATTCGGTTGTAAGTGTTCCTAATGATGCAGGTCCTGTGTGCCTGAAAAGGCTGCGTGTGGCGACATGGACGTCTTTAATGAAAAGATTCCCCCTCCCCCAGCCTAGCCAGGGAGTTCTGAGAGGGCAGAACAGCTGGGGGTGTGTGTGCACTGTGGATTGTTTTTTTGGGGGGAAGGCAGGGCAGCCCTGTAGATTTGACCGTTACACTAGCCAACTAGAGGGGAGTTTGCTGGCATATGTTCCACCAACCCACCCCCCTATGCTGCCACAGGTTGCCCTGTATCTTCCCTGTGCTTATTTGGGGGGGGGGTCCAACAGGAGGGGCCATCTTCACAGCAGTCAAATGGGGGGGGGTGTACAGCAGCAGCTTCTGAGGGCAGCTGGGCTTCGCCTGCATCCTGGCCGAGCTCTTCCCTGACCCTTCTCTTTCTCCCCCCCCCCCCCCCGCCGGTCCCTCAGGAACGCCTCCACAGCTGTGTATGCCTGCCGGAACGTTGTCCAAGAAACATTCTTCCAACAGCTGGGCTCCCCCCTCCGCAACTCAGGGGCACCCAACCCCCAGGACTCTGCCTTCACCCTGCCCTCCAAGGCCAAGCAGAAGCTGCTGAAGCACGGGGTGAACCTGCTCTGAGCCGGCCAGCTGGCCTCCACACACTTTTAGCACTGTGGCAAATGCCTTTCTTTTTTAAAAGCAAGTGGGGGGCGGGGAGGGGGCGTGATTCCACACTGGGGGATACGCCCTGCTCTCCAATGGTCCTGCCTCCTGCCCAGTTGGTGCCTTTGTCCAAGAAAGCACAGCCTTCCTGGGGGGGGGGGGCGGGTTGGCTGGCCTCCCCCTCCCCATGGCCTGGCTTTGGCAGCCACAGGCGGAAAGGGTGAAGCCGCCTGGCCTGGTGGGAGTTGTGCTGTCCTTCCCAGCGGAGACCAAAGGCCACAGTTGACCACCTCCTGGAGGGAGGAGGAATCCACACCCGCAAGACTGCAGACGGCTGTCTTCAAAGCTCCCTGCATCTGCGCAGAGTGGCAGGTGGGGTGCACCTGGGGGTGGGGAGCTTTCAGAGGAGGGCAGGTGGTGCCGCGTAGGGTGGCACCTGGGTCCTCTTAGTGGGGGTGGGGGAGGGGCCGGCCCAGGGCAGCCCACATTCCTCACTCGCAGGAGGTTTAACCGCCGCCAGACACTTCTGTCACTGTGGGGGACCCGCCAATTTATGTGTCCCAACCACTGGTGCCAAATGTTTGACATGGACCACGCGCTCTCACACACACACACCCTTTCCCAGGTCGGGGTGAGAATTGTGAACAGGAGGGGGAAGGGAATGTTTCATAGGGGGCAGACTTCTTGGACCCATGCAAGGGGAGCGCTGAGGTAATAAAAGTTCCCTGCTCCAGCTGAGTGGCCTCTCTTGGGGTTGTCCATGTGACCTTTTCCTTGCACAGATCAGTGAGCTGGAGGCGCTTTTCTGTCCCTGTGGCGGTGGCTGCTGGCGGCAGCAGCACCCTCCCTCTTGCCCTTGGGTGAGCTGGGCTGGCTCCCCTCTGAAATGGAGCCGGGAAGGGGTAGTTGGTGGAGAGTAGCCATGTGACCTCCCCCCCCCCCCCACGCACACGCTGCTGCAGCAGCAGCCGGGCGTGGGTGGCTCAGTTTCCAACCATGCAGTGCTGTTTGCATAGCAACAAAAGCAGGGAGCTCAAAACACCCGCTGTGCCTGCAGCTGCCGCCCGAAAAGCAAGGCCTGCAGCCGGCCGGCCTTCTGTCCGCACTGGCCGCTGGGCCAGAGGGTGAGACGGGGCTCTCCGGCAAGAAAGGCTCTGCTTGCGCAGGAGGCCGCCTGTGCCCCCCCCCCCCCCCAAGGGGCAAGATGCCAGCTCTGGCACTCAAGTCATCCACTCACGTTTTGGTGGCAAAAGCAGGTGACTCGTCCCTTACAACTTAATGATCCACTCTGGGGAGAGAGCAGTCCCCTGCTGGACTCTCGGGTGTGAGGGGTGGTGGCTGCTGCTGCCTGCAAGCGTTCCGCAACATTCTTGGCCCTTGGTTGCCAAAGCGTTTTCAGTGTGGTTTCCCGTGCCCCTTCCAAGACCTCTCTGAGCCAGGCTGCTGCCGCTGCCAACCTGCGTCTCCCGGTTGCAAGAGGGGAATGCGGGAGCAGCCTGTGCTTGGTTGGGGGGCTGCCCAGTGAGTTGGACGCACCGCTCAGATTTGGACTGGGGACTCCCCAGCAATGCTCCCTCTAAGCAGTGGAGTCTTGTGAGCAAAAATTCTACTTTGTGAGCGACTGGCATGAAAGTTGTGAGTGAGCAATTTGGCTACTGCATAAATGAGTTTGCACTGGAGCCGCCCTTCCTGAGCGAAGACAAAAATGTTTGAGCCAGAGGCTAAAAAACCATGAGCTGGCTCACACTAACTCAGCTTAGAAGGAACACTGCTCCCCAGGGCTGCTCTGCTGATGGTTTTCTCCTGGCAGAAGCTTCCATGCCTGTGGAAAGAGCTCGTTCAAGCCGGGAGCCTCATCTGGGGGAGAAGGTGGGGCTCCCACACCCACAGCGGGTGGTTCATTCCTCCCACGAATGCCCGCTTGTAACTCTGTCACCCCCGCGCCCCCCTCCCCTTCCCAGCAGAGAGTCTCACAGACGGCTGCATCTTTCAGCACAAGAGTTTTATTTGCTTGCCTTGGTTGTTAACGGGCACAGAATGGTTCCCAAGCCATAGCACGCTTCACTCAGCCAGGCGGCCCGGCCCAGAGGACCCCTTCCAGCTGCTTGGTCAGTGGGAGGCGTAACAAATCATGCATGGCTTTGTTGGGGGGGGGGGGCTCTTCTCCACCACAAGAGCATGACGTGGGAAAACAAGGTCTGGCAATGATGCTTGAACTGGCCCTCCCACCCTGGCCCTGCACACTCCTCCCAGGTGGGGGGGGGGGGGTGAGCCCCGTGGCTTCCTGGAGCCCAGCCGGCTCCTCTCCCTCTCTGCTTGCCCCCCCCCCCGGTGGGCAGACCAGCTGGCGTTCTCCTCCTGCGCCCAGTCAAGCAGGAGAGGCTTGCCCCCTGCTCCAAGGGCCAAAAATGGGGCAAACAAGGTGTGAGCAAGCTGAGGCAAAGGTGGTGAAAAGGGGTTGGGGCAGCAGGCCCCCCCTTGTTGCTCTGCCCTCCCCCCCAAGTACACTGCAGCCACCAGCAGAATGGGGCAGCAGAAGCCCCCCGCCCTGCCTGGCCACCGCATCTTCCCCACGGAAAGGAGCACAGTTCCCCTGGGGCAGGCCAGGGCGTTGCTTTGTCTGGAAAGATGACCACAAAGGAAAGTTCACACAGCCACATTCAGTGAGGGGGGCTAAGTTCTGGACACAGCAAAACACAGCTAGTAACATAACACACACGACAGCGGCACTGTGTCTAACCCCAGAGTGGTGGGGGGTGGGGGACAGCCACCCTCCCAGGATGGGAAGAAAGAGGCAGGGGGACCAACAATGGTGGGAAATCCGATGTACAGAAACAGGTGCAAGGAGCAGGCCCCACCCCAGGGGTGCGTGTGTGTGTGTGCGCGCGCCTGTGCCCCAGGACAGACAAGAGCAGTGGAGAGGCCGCAGCAAGCTGGCAGCCCCCCTCTGGGCCCCTGGCCCACCCTCCACCCCGCTCTGCCAGGGCAGCCGGATCATCGTCCTGGAGCAAAAATAAAATCGAGGGCCTGGCGCTCTGCTGCGGCGACGTTTGGGTGCCAGAGGTCCACCATGAAGACAACACGGGGGCCTTCTTCCGGTGAACCTGCAGACCGAAGGAGCAGCAAGTGGGTGAGTCCTCCTCTGCCCTCCAAGCACATGCAGCCCGCCCCCAGCACCAGCCCACTCTGGCCTCTTGGCACTGCCAGGCGGAGCCTGGAGGAAAGGCGCCCAGCTGAAAAAGGCAGAACAAACACTCCCCACCCCCCACGCCCTGTCATGCTCATGACCGCAGACTGGCAGCTGCTCTCCGGGGTCTTGTGATCCTTTTAGCTGAAGGGGCCCCGGAAGTGCTCCACTGCTGAGCTGGAGACCCTGACCCTTACGTGTTCCCTTCATTTCCGGAACTGCACAAAACCCCTCTCCCTCCCCGTCTCTCTCTCTCTCTGGAGCTGGGAAAACCTTTCTGCCTGGAGCCGAAGCAGCACCCAAGTGTGCCGGGGCCCACCAACTCCCCCAGACAGAGTCCTACAGGCCAGGCCAGGGACCCCCTGCTCAGTGCAGGAAAGCCGACCATGGAGAGGGGGTTGCAGCTCAGGGTCAGCCCCTGGCAACGTCTCCCTTTGAAGGGTGGGTGATGGGAAAGA
Organism: Lepidodactylus listeri; assembly: GCA_029233225.1. Taxonomy (NCBI): domain Eukaryota; kingdom Metazoa; phylum Chordata; class Lepidosauria; order Squamata; family Gekkonidae; genus Lepidodactylus; species Lepidodactylus listeri. Next base: position 1,069,819 of record JARCFY010000013.1, read on the forward strand.
CCTCCATCTGCCCGAGACCCCGGACAGCCACTGCCAGTCTGAGGAGGCGGCACGGACTTTAGATGTGCCAAAGGTCTGATTCTGTATGACGCGGTGATGGTCTGGAGGGGCTGTGGCTCAGTGGAAGTGTGTGTGGAAGGTCCCGGGTGCCCCCAGTTAAAAAGGACCGGGCAGGAGATGATGAGAAAGACCTCAGCCTGAGACCCTGGGGAGCCCCTGCCAGTCGAGGCAGACTTTCAGCTGCCCCCTGGAGGCAAGCCTGGCACGCCCTCTAGCAGCAGGGGCAGGGACGCATGCCCAAGGGTGGGGGGGGGGAGGGGGGACTTGCCTCCGTGGAACGCCGTGTGCAGGAAGGAGTCGTCAAAGAGCAGGCAGCGCCCCTCGGCCCAGCACTGCGGCTCCCCGCCCACCACCAGTTCACAGTTGCTGGGGGTCTTCAGGCCTGCAGGAGAAGGAGAAGAGAGGCAGAAGAGGCGGGGCATGATGCTGGGCCGGTGGGCCAAACCTCCCAGTCCCTCCCTGCCTCCGGCATGAGCTGACCCTGACCAGCTGCAGGGGGCTGCTTCACTGCCCGCTTGCTGCCAAGCAACCACCCCGCAGGATCTGGCCCAGGGCCCTGCGAGCTCAGCCTGCTGCTGCCTTGGCCAGGCTGGCGCTTCTTGGAGCGGGCATGTGCATGGCACCTCCCGTCGGGAGCAGCTAGACGGTTGGCAGCACCCTTCTGGAACCCGCCTGCCCCTCTCTCTTCCCTGCTGGCGGCTGCCACGGCAGCCTGGAGGGAAGGAAGGAAGGGAGGGAGGGAGCCAGGTCCCACTGAGGGGCAGGTGCACAGCCCAGCCCGCCTTCCTCCGTGGTTGCCATGGCAGCAGCCCAGGATGGACCCCGGCAACGCGCTGAACAGGCAAGGCGGGCTGCGCAGGCTCAGGAACATCGCTCTCTTCTGCTGAACGTGTGCAGACTTCCCTGCCCCAGTTTTTAAAAAAAAATGAGAGAAGAGGATGTCGAAAGTGGAGGCCATGCAAGGGGCAGGACTCCCACCACCCAAGAAGGGGAAAGGGGCCGCTGGCAGCAACGCCTCCTCTTCGGACAACAGGCTGGGAGGCTGGCATGCGTGTGGGGAGAGGGAGGGGGACGGGGGGGGGCACAGCTCCACTTTACTGGCCCAGGGCCCATGAGGCACAGGAAGGGGGGGGGGCTGGGGCTTTCTTCCCCCTGCTGCCCCCCTCCCCCAGGAAACTCGTGCTCTGCCTTTCGCCTCCCCTTGCATGCCTGGAGCTCACGGGGGGGGGGGGGGGAGAGTGCTCAGGCAGAGCCAGCTGGGCAGGGGCCACAGGGGGCAGCCAGGCCTGGCAGACGTACCCAAGTGGCAGCGGATGCGGATGTTGGTGGGGCCGTAGTGTTCCGCGATGACGGTGCCGGGGGTCAGCACAGAGATGCAGGCATTCCCAAAGACGTTGTTGCCCACACAGGTGCGGAGGCTGCCCAACAAGCGGTACGTCCGGGGGCACTTCCGACAGTTCCGGGGCAGGCAGGTGCCCTGGTTGACCAGGAAGAAAGTCAGCCATTCCCCGCTGGGCGTGCTGTTGACCTTCCAGCCCTGGGGCAAGCTGCAGTTGGAGAAGGCCTTGTAGAGCGCCTCGAACTCGCACAGGATGGTCGGGAAGTTCCTCTCCAGCAGCTCCACGTCGTGTTTCTGAGCCTCCCGCGAGAAGTAGGGGGAGCTGGGCAGGTCCGGCAAGAAGAAGACCTCCGGCTTCTGGATGGAGGGTCGGCTGGTCAGGTAGCGGCCTTGTTCGCGGATGCCCTTGTGGATCCGGCCCATGCCCGACCAGGAGTAACGCTTGGCATACTCCTGCAGGTTGTGGTACAGCTTCTGGTTCAGGCCGTCGCTGTGGGCACAGCGCACGCACTCCGGAGAGTGGCAGTGAGCGTAGCCGTTCTGCAGGCCGCTGCCGTCGACACCCTGCATGAGGGAGTTCACCGTGACGTAGGCCCGAGGCTGCTCCCGCCCAATGTGGTAGCAGTACCACACGAACATGGCCAGGAGGAAGGCCACCGTGCCGAGAGCAGTGGTGTTGCAGTCCCGGACACACTGGATCCCAGTGCCAATGAGGTCTCTCAGCCGGTCGAGGGACCCGCTCCACCCCATCAGCCACTCCAGAGACATCTTGGGGGAGGGAAGCTGCTGCTCTTGGGCGTGGGCTGGAGAAGAGTCGAGCTGTCGGTTCAGGCCTCGGGCTCCCCCGCGGCACTCACGCAGCACAAGACGGCGCCACGGGTGGGCAGACACGGAGGCCCTCTGAGCAAGTCAGACCAGCCTGCACCCACTCCGCAGTTGGTGCCCATCTGCCATGGCCAGCCCCAGGGGCATGCCTGCAGAGGCTTCAGTGGGGTTCAGGCTGGAGAGGCAAAGTGCTCGGGCTCCCCACCCTGCGCTGGCATGGCTCTCACACACCAGTCCCAGGCCGTCCGCTGCAGGTTCACTTTTGTGGCCTGGCGGGAGCTCCTTGCCTGCAGCTGCCTCTCCACCCCCAGAACTGCATCTTTCTCCTGCGCGGGGTCCTCGGGGAGAATCCGGGAGCAACAACTGTCACCAAACCAAGCACGAGCGCTCCTCCCAGGGATGGCTCTGAAAGGAACACAAGGCAGATGGGAGCAGTGGAACAGAACCCACCCTGCCCGACGGCAGCGCTCCCACTGATGCACCTCCGCTCTGTGCCCCAGAGGTCTGCTCTGGGTGCCTCGGAGGGTGAGGAGGACAGTCTCCCAGAGAATGTTGAGGCAGGCCCTGCCCCCCCTTCTGTGCCTGCACACACGCAGGCCCCGTCTCCTTCTGGACAAGCAGGTTTTCAGATGGGGCAGGACCAGTGTTCCCTCTAAGCTGAGTTAGTGTGAGCTAGCTCACTGTCTTTTAGTTTCCAGCTCACACATTTTGGTCTTAGCTCAGGAAGGATGGCTCCAGAGCAGACTCATTTATGCAGTAGCCAAATGGCTCGCTCACAACTTTAATGCCAGTAGCTCAGAAAGTAGAAGTTTTGCTCACAAGACTCCACACCTTAGAGGGAACATTGGGCAGGACCCTGAAATTGGGCGCCACTGCCTCCAAGCAGCAAGGCCTCTGCCAAAACCTCCTTCAGCTCTCAGCAAAAAGTGACTGTCTCACTCCGCTGCCTTGAGCGGCACCCCTGAAGGACGCTCCGGCCACCTCTCCACTTCAGGGCCACTGCGGAGAAGCCCAGAGGGAGGCCTCCCTGGCGCTGAACACGCAGCTCTTTGGTGTGCTGGTTAAGTGCACGGACACTCATCTGGGAAAACCGGGTTTGATTCCCCACTCCTCCACTCGCAGCTGCTGGATGACCTTGGGCAAGCCACAGTTCTGGCACAGCTGGCCTTGAAAAAGAGCAGTTCCTGTCAGAGCTCTCTCAGCCCCACCTCCCTCACAGGGTGTCTGTCTGTTGTGGGGAGGGGAAGGGAAAGGAGTCTGTAAGGTGCTCTGAGACTCCCTTGGGTCGACTCTCTTGGGATTGGGAGCCGCCTGCCTGCCTGCCTCCAATGTTCCCTCTAAGCTGTGGAGTCTTGTGAGCAAAAATTCTATTTTGTGAGCTACCGGCATTAAAGTTGTGAGCAGGGGATTTGGCTACTGCATAAATTAGTTTGCTCTGGAGCCCTCCTTCCTGAACTAAGGCAAAAATGTGTGAGCTGGAGGGTAAAAAACTGTGAGCTAGCTCACAGTAACTCAGTTTAGAGGGAACTCTGCCTGCCTCTGTTCCTGCTCTGAGCCCCACATCTTCAGCCTCTGGGGAGAAGAAGCAAAGGGAGGTGGGACTGTTCCCAAGACTCCGGCTCACCCTTGTCAGTCTCCTGCCCACAGAAGGCCTCAGGCACTCTGCCCTCATGGGCTTTGGAAGGACATGGGGTGCCCCTTCTGGAGCAGTGGCGCAAAATGGTCCCTCTGGGGGACAAGTGTGCCCAGAGAGGGGCCAAGCCTCGGTCTCCCCTCCAGCGGCCTTCCTCCTGACTGCGGCTCTGGGCCAGGGTGAAGCTGCCCTCTGGTGGGAAGGAAGGCCCCCATTCCTGTGCCTGCCAGCACACCCCCCCCCCACCCGCCCGCGTCTGCCCAGGGAAAATGGGCTGGTTGGGTGCGGCCCCCCCTTCAGTCTCACGTTTTCTCCCCTTTGCAGAAGACAGAGAGGGGGGGGGGGTGTGTGACGCCTGCACCCCACCCTCTCCCTGCCCCAGAAAGCCCTTCTGCGGGGGCCAGCTCCAGTCAGGAGGCAGGCCAGGCCTGGAACTCTCCCCCCGCCCCGCCCCGCCCTCAGGGGAGCCCAGCATCCTCTCTTGGGCAGCGGGCTCCAAGGAAAGGGCAGCCAGATCCTGGAACAGCCCGACTGGGGAACTGTGGCCACGGCAACGAGACCTGGAGATCATTTGGGGGGGGGGGGGATCATGCAGCCCCCGAGAAAGAGGAGCTGAAGCCCCCGGAACCCCAGGGAGCAGCTGCCCCCGCCTCACCCCGCCTCTGAACTGGAGCCCTTCCTGGTCTCCCGATGAGAGGGGGGGGGGGAGTTCTGATTCCTTGCCCAAGCCCCCCCCCCCATTCCTGGAGCACTGCTGGCTGGCCTCCCCCTCAACCCGCCCCAGCCTTTGGGGGGACGGGGACGGCTCTTGGCCCGGGCTGCCGACGGGCAGGGTGTCTGCGCCCCTTCGCCTCCCGGCGCCCGAGAGCAGCAGCAGCAGTGGGAGCCCCTTGGCCGAGGCAGCGCCGGAGCTCTCCGGGCCGCAGAAGAGGTTATGCAACGGAGGGGCAGCCGCCCCAGAGGATCCGGCAGGGCAGGGCAGGGAAGGGGCCGCCGCTGGCATGGAGCGCCAGGCAGGCTGCCCGACTCGCGAGGAAACCTCCCGTGGCCGCCAAGGGCCCAGGGAGCTGACGTGCCGCGCGTCGGGCCATGTGCAGAGGCCGGGGGGGGGGGGACCAGCCTTGACGCCCAGACGGACGCTTCCGGGCCGAGGAGGGCCGCCGAGCACGTGCCGCCCGCCCGCCGCTCCCGCCCCCCATCCCTCCCGCCCCGCGGCGCGCCCTGCCCGCGCGGTCCAACCTGCTGCGCGGTGCTTGCCCCGGCCGGCTGGCTTGGCTGGCTGCTTGCGGGGCGGAGGGCGCTGCCCGGCGTGGTTCCGGCTCGGCGGCGCGGACGGGCGGACCACAACTCCCAGCAGCCAGCCCGGCGAAGGCAGGCGCGGGAGGGGCCGCCGGTGGCAGCGGCCCGCCCCGCCGAGAGCTGAGCTGCGCCGCGCCTGCCTCGCCTCTCCCCGCGCAGCGCGGCGCGCGGGCCAGGCATGGCCCCCGCCGAAGGGGACGGACGGACTGCCTGCCTGCCTGCCTGCCCGCGGACCGGGCGCCTCGGGGGTCGGGGGGGGGGGGAGGTAGGGGAGTCCGCGGCGCGGGGGCGGGGAGCCGGGCGAGGCACTGGCTGGGGCTGCAGCGGCCGCCTCCGTGGGGCGGGGGGCTCTCCGGCGGCAGCCCTGCGCAGTCCCTTCCCTCGGGGCGAGCAGGCCTCGCTGACTAGCCCCGGGACCTCCTTCCTTCGGAGCGAGCGTGCTTCGGGGCGCCCCCTCCCTCCCGCGCGGCCGGCGCCCCCCCGGGGGAAAGGGGCGGTATGGACACGGCCCTGGGTTCGCCTCGCAAGCCTGGCCCTGCCGAGCGAGAGCCAGCCGCAGAGCGCTTGCGGGGGGACGCGGGGGACGGAAGCGCCGCTGCCGTGGCTGGCGACTGGGAAGGGCCTCCTCGGAGTCCTCCTGCAGCGCCGGGGAGAGGCTACATTCGGACCCGTCGCCCAGCCCCAGAACAGGCAGCGGAAGGAAAAAAGCCCGCGCCGTGCAGACGCTTTTGTTGCGCGGATCCTCAGTGGCAAGAGGCCTGCAGAAGAACAAGGCATTTGTTCCTCACCCTTCGCTCGGAGTCTCAGAGCGGCTTACAAACTCCTTTCCCTCCCCCTCCCCACAACAGACACCCTGGGAGGCAGGTGGGGCTGAGAGAGCTCTCTCAAGAACTGTCCTTCAGAGAACAGCTCTGACAGAACTATGGCTTGCCCAAGGTCATCATCCAGCAGCTGCATATGGAGGTGTGGGGGCATCAAACCCGGTTCTCCCAGATTAGTCGGTGCACTTAGCCCTGCTTCATCCTCACCCCGTCTTGATGCCCACAAACCCTGCTCTAGCCCTCCTGGCAGAAAGACTCGATGTCTTCTTGCTTGCTCTTTTCCTGTTCGGGGGGGGGGGGGGGGGGAGAGAGGTGGTGCCTGACTAGGAATGTGGTGAACCCAAATAGCTGCCCCGGATGTGTCAACCAGACCCATCTTTTTGGGGGGGGGGGGCGTAATTGCGTGTGCATGCACTTGCGAGCCTGGAAGTCCTGGTGACTTCTGGTGACCCCTAGTGGGGCTAGGATGTTTCAGAGAAATGGCTTTGATAGTACATGCCTCTGCATCCCAGCCCTGGTATCCTCTGGAGGTCTCCCATCCGAGTCCTTGCCGGAGTCAGCCCTCCTTCGCTTCCAAGATCTGACGAGATCAGGCTTGCCTGGACTATCCAGGACAGGGTAGCAGATTCATCATGAGCTGAGATCTTGCCTGAGGTACGGGGGGGGGGGGGGGGGCTGCTTGCTGATGGCCCCTGGTGAGCAGCAAATGGAAGGTTTTTACCCCACTCTCTCCAGCACAGAGTTCAGGGTGCCATCATCGGCACTCCGCCTTCTCCATTTTATCCTTACAATGATCCTGTGACACAAGTCAGGCCCGAGATGAGCCACAAACTTCCAGGAGCAAGCAAGGATTCGAACTGGGGGCTCCCCAGTCTGAGTCAACAGTCTCACCACTACGCTACACTGGCCAGCTGTTCTCCTCAGCATACAGAAACATCCTGATTTCTGGTCATGTTCTCCATTTGCTTCCTAGTTTCTAAATGGAAAAGTCCTGGACTCGTTGGTCATCATGGTTGCTCTCTTCTGCGCTTCCTCCAGTTCTGCGAGATCCTTTTTGAGATACAGCAGCCAGAACTAAGCACAGTATTCCCAAATAAGGCAACACAATAGATTTATTTGTTCAGGGTGGGAAGAAATGCTCTTCATCCCAGAATTTCATGCCCCAATTGATGACATTTACCCAGACAGAGACTCAAGGGGTGAAGTACCCGAGCAAAGGGACTGCCAGTCCCTGGGACCACCTAGAGCAGGAAGGGGCCCGAGCACAGCCTCCAAAGGGACAGAGAGATGGTGAGTCTGTTTCCTTACTTCCCTGCCAGCTTGCCTTCTCAGGAAAAGTTCTGGGAAGGCCAGCAGAGGATTCCTGGCGTCCTCAATTGCACCCTCTTGGACTGTGGAAGAAGAGGAGATTGGATTTATACCCCGCCCTTCACTCCCCAAAGGAGTCTCAGAGCAGTTTACAATCCCCTTTCCCTTCCCTTCCCCACAACAGACACCCTGGGAGGTGGGTGGGGCTGAGAGAGCTCTGACAGAAACTGCTCTTTTTCAAGAACAGCTGTGCCAGAACTATGGCTTGCCCAAGGTCATCCAGCAGCTGCAAGTGGAGGAGTGGGGAATCAAACCCGGTTCTCCCAGATTAGAGCCTGCGCACGTAACCACTACACCAACCGTTTCATTGTCCCTAGAATCATCTGCAAAGTTCCATTTCCTGGATTTCTGCAAAAACTCATCTGCTTGTTCAAGTTTTGACTCTGTATTCCTCTTGTCCTCCTTACCGATGGCTCATATTTAGGGACAAGCTCCAATGCTCCAGGCGTGGGTAGCTCCTTTGTAGTTGCACTGCATTATTTATTGTTTAGATTTCTATCCCACCCTATCCTGCCAGCGGGTTCAGGGCGGGTAACTGTATATAGGTTAACAAACATAAAAGCGTTAAAACATAAAATCTAAAACAAGTTTAAGTGAACAGGTAATGGCAACAGGGCAAAGAATTCCAGTGCCTCCTGCAGCTGGCCGTCTTCTAGCAGAGTTGGGTGACAAGAACATCAGAGAAGCCCGTGTTGGATCAGGCCAGTGGCCCATCTAGCCCAACACTCTGTGTCACACAGTGGACAAAACACCAGGGGCCCTCAGGAGGTCCAGCAGTGGGGCCAGGAGGACACTAGAAGCCCTCCCACTGTTGCCCCCCACCCAGAACTGAGAATACAGTGCATCTAATTCCCTCTTGAAGTTGTCCATGCTTGTAGCTGCCGCCACCTCCTGTGGCAGTGAATTCCATGTGTTAATCACTCTTTGGGTGAAGAATTACTTCCTTTTATTTGTTCTAACCTGACTGCTCAGCAATTTCATGGGGTGCCCACAAGGAGTTCTTGTCTTGTGAGAAAGGGAGAAAAGGACTTCTTTCTCCGCCTGCTCTGTCCCATGCAGAATCTTGTAAACCTCGATCATGTCACTCCTCAGTTGTCATTTCTCCATTTATTTATTTATTTATTATATTTATATCCCGCCTTGCCAGCAAACCGGCTCATGCTAAAGTGCCCCAAGCGCTTCAACCTTTCTTCATAGGGAAAGTGTTCCAACCCTTTTATCATTCTAGTTGCCCTTTTCTGCACTTTTTCCAATGCTAGAATATCCTTTTTGAGGTACGGTGACCAGAACTGTACACAGTACTCCAAATTAGGTTGCATCAATGATTTAAAGAGGGGCTTTATGATACTGGCTGATTTGTTATCTAGTCCCTTCCTAATAACCCCCAGCATAGTTTTGGCCTTTTTCATTGCAGTCGCACACTGTCTTGACATTTTCATTGAGTTATCTACTACGACTCCCAAGATCTCTCTCTTGGTCAGTCTCCGCCAGTTCGGACCCCATCAACGTGTATTTATAGGTAGGATTTTGGCTCCAATGTGCATCACTTTGCACTTGGCCACATTAAACCCCATTTGCCACGTTGACGCCCACTCGCCCATCCTCTACAGATCCCTTTGGAGTGCCTCCCAATCCTCCCTGGACAAGGACTCTGAGCCGGGGAGGTTGGAATGGAGTGGAGGGCTGTTGCCTCAACAGAAGTCCTGACAGAACAGCTCTGTTTTGCAGGCCCTGTGGAACTGTAATAGATGCCGCAGGGCCCTGAACTCAGGTAGGAGCATGTTCCGCCAGGTCAGAAAAGGCCCTGGAGGCAAAACAGTCGTCTTTCAGGCCCTGTGCGAATGCCTGGTCCCCCGGGACACACGAGCAAGAGCGGGGCTGCTGCAGAAGGATTCCAAGGGAGAGGATGCTGAAGGCAGAGGCACCACGCTGGGTTGATGTGTCAGAAGCAGATTGGTTGAAAGCCTCGTTGTCAGGGAGACGGCCAGGGCTTTCAAACCGGAGAGTGTGCACGCAGTTGCAGTCGATCCAAGCTGCGTAATGAGTGTGCCTGCGTCGTGACACTGTAGCAGGTTGACACGTGGAAGACTATTGTGTGGCGAGGAGACACAGAATACCCTCTATTTGCCCTCTGTCTCTCTGTCCCGGGCTTCAGGCCTGGCCTGCCACCGGCTAGCCAATTAGCCCCAGCTCTGGTGCTGCCGAGGCAGAGAGATTGCTGAAGGGAGGCAGGCAGGCAGCAGCCTCCTCGTGGGAAACCATCCTACAGACCAGTGCTGGCACTTGCCAGCCATTAGCCTGCAGCAATTGTTTAAAAGCCTCGAGGCCTTTGGATCTCACTGGTTGAGGGGGGGGGGACGCCTGAGCAGCAATTAGCCCCACGGAGTGACACCTCCCGAGGCCTGCCGGGGCACCCACTTGTCCGGCGGGGGGGGGATGATGAGCTTTGCTGTGCTTTGCCTCGCCCGGCGATACTTATTTCTTTGGGGGTCTTTGGATTTGTGTCCCGCTTTTCCTGTCTCCCGGCTTTGTTAAACTGGATCAGACTCTGCATTGATCACAAGTGATTTGTCCTCTTTTGGGGTACCCTGTCTTCGGCTTGGAAACGGAGATGAGCACCGCATCCTAAGAGTCATATTTGACTAGCTTTCTAGCAAGGGAAACCTTTACCTCTACCTATGAAGCTAAAAGTAGCATCCAGCAAGCCCTGATTCTGCAGTGGGACAGACACATTTTTATTTATTGAAGGCTCAGGGCGGGTCACAAGATGTCAGTTGAGCACATAATATATTAAGACATTAAAAGCAAACAATTTAAACAAAGCAGTAAAATGATATTTAAGAGCTAACTTCAGTCGGATCACAGTAAGATGGCAATCACTCAGCTGGCTCGTGATGCCACCTGGAAGATGCTAGTCTGGGTGGTCATTCACAGCAACCCATTTGCCAGTCTAGCTCTGCTGCTGACCTCTTAAGCAGGGGGAAGTCACAATGGGCACGACAAGCACTGCTAAGCAGCACAAACCGAGCGAGTGGTGCGAGCAGGGGAGGCCAAGATGGGTCAGACGTCCGCTGCCTCAGCCTGGCGGAACAGCTCCGTTTTTGCAGGCCCTGCGGAACTGTAATAAGTCCTGCAGGGCCCCTGATCCCAAGTGGGAGGATGTTCCACCAGGCCGGGGCCCTTGCTAAGGCTAGAGAGAAGTCTTTTGGGCCAGGGACACCTCTTTTAAGCACGTCTTTTGTATCTGCATGTTATGCTTTTCGATGCCACCTAGCATTGGAGCTGCTCTCTGCTCGAGGGGCCCCTCTCGGCCACAGCTCATCGGCCTTGACTCCAGTGGAGGAAGCCACAGCACTCCCATCCCCTGCGCACCCTCTCTGCCCGTTGTCTCCCGCCCAGCAGCAGCCTGGCCCGCGTGCATCTGAAAGCAGAGCCTCCCTTGGCTGCTGATTTCGAAGAACTGCTGCAACTCAGTTGACTGACAGCTGGGAAAGGAAGCCAGCTTGGGGGGTGGGGGAACAGTCAGACGCACACGCTGGAGGGGGGAGAGGCAGCTTAGAGGTCTTCTGGGGAGCAGCTTTAACCTCAGTGGGGTTAAAACTGAGGGGTCCTCGCATGTGCACATTTCCCTGCTCTTCTGCAAAGCAAATCGGAACCTGCTTTGGGGTTTGTTTTTTCCCCACAATGAGGCGAGAGGGCTCTGTTTGGTGTCTCCCATCAGCTGAGCTCTCTGGAACTGCAGGGCGTCAGGGATCAGGGCCTGCCAGCTGCCCCTTCTTTGCTAGGCCACCATTTCTGGAGCCACGTTCCATTTGTGGACATTCCTGCTAGCCGGGAGTCCATCAAAGCCAGCAGAGAGAGGCGGGAGATGGGGGGGGTGGCCGGGGGGGGGGGAATCTGCCCCAGGATTAACAGCTCAGCTTCTGCCTGCCTCTGTCTTGCCCTGCAGCCCTGCCAAGGTAGCCCAGATCTGCACCCAGGACTCTGAACCTTCACGCTCCTCCTGGGAAGGGCACAGCAGATCCATCAAGGAACAAAAAGCATCAAGAGCTGCTCAACAGACAGCAGAGCAGCAGGCCAGCCCAGCCCCCCCAGCCCTTTCTCCCCCACCCTCCAGCTGATGCCCACTGAGCAGAGGGCCTGGCCCTGCCTCCTGCTCCAGCCTGGCATCACCTGACAGATCCCCGGGCCCAGGCGACTGCCTCGCCCTCCACAGAGCTCCTCTTCTGCTTGACTCATCCCTCTGAATCACCAGCCAGCGAGGCACCGTAAACGGCTCCAACTACAGCGCAGAGACACACAAGCGCACGTGTACACATCGCCATGGCCAGCACGTCTCACACACACACACACACACACTCCAGAGCAAGAGGCAGCCTTCCTCTGAAGTGTGCCCAGAGCCCACTCAAAGGTTTGGTGCCCCAGGGAAGGGACACTGAGGCAGACGGGCACATCCACAACCCTGAGGTCACTGCCTCAGTAGTCGCTGTGGGTAGGGAGTGGTGTGCGTGGACCCCGTTAGTGGGGGGGGGCCTTACAGAAGACCATAGTCAGCTTGTGGAACTCACTGCCACAGGATGCAATGGCCACAAGTTTAGGGCCAAAGAAAGTGTGACCCTGAAAATCTGGGATGAGGATTTCCCACTGTTCAAGCAGCCGTTGGGGGCCCTAGGAGGGGTAACCCTCCCCCATGCCCTTTTCCTGATTTCCGGAGGGGCTGAGCGAGCCAGTGCGGTGGGGCTGCTCTGAGGACCCCACTCTGCCTGCCCTGGGGCAGCCATGCACTCTCAGACTCGCCAGCCTCACCAGGTTGTTTTGAGGATAACACGGAGAAAAGGAGAATGGGGGCAAGGCTCACTGGGCCCCCCCAGGGGGGGCAGAAAGGTGGGAGACGACCAGTGAAGCAAATGAAGATTTTGTTCCCTGTTGGGCAAGCAAAAGCGCTAGACCTTGGGGGGGGGAGGCGTTTGCAGCAAGACAACAGTCTATGAGGAAAGGGCAGCTCCCCCCTCCCCAAGCAGAGCTGCAGCCCCAAGAAGAATCCTACAGTGGACTGAAGACATTGTGGAGGGGAGGGGGAGGAGGAGAGTCCTTTGCATTCTGCAGCCGGGGGGGGGGGCTCTACACACACCCTTGACCCCCAGCGGCCTCCTCCTCCTCACTGGCCCCCCCACCAAGGAGGGAGCAAAATCCCCCGGAGGGTCACTTGGCACATGCCCCCTCCCCACACCCTCGCCCCCCTCCTGTGAGACTTCTGATTAGATCCAATAAGCCAGGCCTTGTATTTCAAAGCAAAGTCTTTATTCTTAATGGTCTTTCAGGAAACACTTGGGTTGTTAGTGATACCAGATACAGAATGGGGGGAATTGATATACTGTATTCAAACAAGGGTAAAAGCGCAGGTACCAATGAGAATAGAAATAGCAAGCGCCAAAATCTGCTACCGTTACTTTCTCAGGAAAAAAGGCGCATAAGCGGAGCTAAATTCCCATCCCCGGCCCTGTGTGTGTAATCTACATGCATTCCCACGCAAAACACACCTGGAAGAGCGGAGCCCCAGTTGCCCAAGGTTACAGGTGCAGCAACAGAGATAACTGGAGTCTAGCAAAATATTTGAGCTCATTCGGAGGAAAGAGGGGGGAGGGGGGGAGGAACTGCCAGAAGGGAAGCTGATACCGATCTCCCGCCGGGACCTGTAACAGGGACTGCAAAAGGGAAGCAAAACATGACAGGGAACCTGACATCCTGCCTGTCCCAAAATCAACCCCCACCTGGTTTAGAAGGGTAACGTTTATGAAAGGCACGAATCAACCGAGGAGCATGAACATGATCAGCCGCCACCCACTCATTACATTCAGGACCAAAATCCACCCAGTTCACCAGGTAAAACAAATGTCCTCTTTTGAGTTTAAAGTCCAAAATGCTGGAAATCTCAAAATGCGGCTCCCCCTCCTTCATTAGAGGAGGAGGAAATGGAATCTCCGGACACCAGGAGTTTGGCCCAGGGCTTTTCTTCAACAAGCTGTAATGGAACACAGGATGAAGAGAGTTCAGTGATTTAGGCAATTCAGGCTCAAAAGATACAGGAGAAATCTTGTGCAGGACCTTAAAAGGGCCAACGTATTTCCATCCCAATTTCTGGCTCGGCTGCAAGCCGCGAATGTTCTTTGTAGACACATAAACAGAGTCCCCAGGCTCCAACTCCCAACCAGGAGCCCTATTCCGGTCCGCATATTTTTTGTAATCCGCTTTAGCCCGATCTAGCGTTTTGGCAATAAGGGGCCAGGATTCTTGCAGCTTAGTCCACCAAGATTCAAAGGGAGAGGGTGAGCTGTCTCCGGGAGGCAGGATATTTGGCAGTGGGTTACCTTCATACCACCCCCCCCCCCACCGCTAGAAAAGGGGACACGCCAGCAGAAGAGTGCACTGAATTATTGTAGCTGTATTCAGCAAAAGGGAGCAAGTCCACCCAATTATCTTGGTGGTAGTTTGAGTAACACCTCAAAAATTGTTCCAGGATCTGATTAGTTCGTTCGGATTGTCCATCAGTCCCTGGGTGACAAGCTGAACTGAGAGCAGGTTCAATGCCCATAGTCTGTAAAAGCTCCCGCCAAAAGGTGGCAACAAACTGACTTCCCCTATCAGAAATTACACGTCTAGGAAAAGAATGAAGTTTCACCACGTGATTAAAGAACACTTTGGCTAAACCCTTAGCTGTGGGCAATTTCTTGAACGGAACAAAGTGTGCCTGCTTGGAAAATAAATCCACTACCACCCAGATTACAGTTCTCCCTTTGCTGGGTGGTAGATCAGTAATGAAGTCCATGGAAATGTCCTCCCAAGGCCGGGAGGGGGTGGGAAGGGGTTGTAAGAGACCCGGAGGCTTTCCCCCTCGTTTTTTGCACATTAGGCAGGTTTGGCAAGAAGTCACATAGTCTGAGACATGTTTACGCATTCGCGGCCACCAAAACTGCCTCTGAAGTAAGTTCAACGTTTTCAAGTACCCAAAATGTCCAGAGAGCTTAGATCCATGGCAAGCATTTAAGACGGAGAGTCTAAGAGAATTGGGCACCACCAATTTCGAGCCTTTATACCAGCACCCATTGGGCTTATGTTCCAAACCCTCCTCCCCACGCCATTCATCCCGATCCTGCTGAGAATATTCCATTGCGCATTTTGTAATCCACTCAGAGGAGGGAGCCGTGGCGGACTGCTGCTTTTGGCTTCTGGTGACAACAGCCCTGCTAAGTTGCTCAGGCGAGAACATGGAATCGAACACTTCTTCCCTCTTAGATTCATGCTGGGGAAGCCTGGACAACGCGTCTGTTAAGGGGTTAGATGTCCCAGGGAAATGCCGCAGTTTAAAATTGAACTTGGAAAAGAAATCAGCCCACCGGAGCTGTTTTGCATTCAAAGTTCTACGGGTCTGCAGCGCCTCCAGGTTTTTATGATCAGTCCAGATCTCAAACGGCATCTGCGCCCCCTCTAACCAATGTCTCCAGGTGGACAAGGCTAAGCAGATGACGGCTGCCTCTTTGTCCCACATGGACCAGTGTCTTTCAGGACCAGGGTCCAGTTTCTCTGCAAAGGGTACACACACACCCCAGGACATTTTTAAAATCCCTCATGAAAGCGGCTGCTTAGATCTTTCAAAGCACACAAAGAGCAAGTGGTGGTGATGCCAATCTGCAGTCCAGGCAGAAATAAATATCCTGACACACACACACACACACACACACACACCCCCGAAAGAAGCAGGGAAGGGACTCCCTCCTTTCCTCAAAGGGACCCGCAGCCCTGAAGTCCAAGGGGTCAGAGGGTGACTTTCCCCACTGATGATGAATCCAGTGGGCCCTCTGACGCACAGGGAAGGGGGGGGGGGCTCACGCGACTGTCAAAGGCCCTGCTCAGTGACCCCATGCAGAAGCCCCGGGGTAGCAGGAGACCCACCAGCAGCACACCTCAGAGAGCTGAGCCCCCACCGCGCAGGAGGACACCTCACCGAGTCATCCAGTGCTCCTCTGCAGTCGCCCTGAGGCCCTCGACCACGATCACTAGATGGAACCTCCACCTCCAGTGGCAGTACGCCTCTGAGGGCAGGACGCTGGCGATGGACTGCCCCTGGCTCCGCCTGCTCCTTGACAGAGTCCCAGCGCCCGGCAGGAAAAGGCAAGTCCCCTCTCTCCCTTCTCCAGAGTCTAGGAGGGGATTACCGGGGGGGGGGGGGGAGAGATTACAGCAGCAGGAGCTCAACTGGGAGGATTTTCCCCTTCTGCCGCATTTAATCTGGCCGAGGCTGCCGCCCCCTCCTTGCTGTCAGCCCCTGGAACCGCCACGCTCCTCTGCAGCTCCGCTCGCTCTCCCGCCCCACCCTGGGGCCAGGCGGAGGCCGAGACCACCGACCGCCTCCCACTCGACACGCGAGGGGGACTGCTTGCAGCCATTCCAAAAGCGGGTATTCTGCACATGCTCAGAACTCTGCTTTCCACCACTTTAGGAATTCGTCGTGGCCCAGATGAGTCAGCACGCCACGCTCGACTACTCCCTGGGTTCCAGCGCCCAGCAACAGCCCGGCCAGTTACTCTGACCGACAGGAGGACCTCCCCCGCCCCCCCCCCCCCCTTCCAGCACAGGCGGATGGAGTCGGAGCTGGCCAACCTAGGCCAGAGGCCTTCCGAGGCGCCTTGCCTTGGCCTGCCTCGGCGCTGCGACCCTGCCCTGCCCCCGCGGCGCTTCCGAGACCGGGCCAGGTCAGGCCACGTAGCCCCTGAGCAGGACGAAGCAGAGGCGTCGCTGCGGGGCGGGGGGAGGGAGGACTCCGATGAGCTGCATCCGAAGCGGCTTCGGCCGGGCCAGAGTTCGAGGAGCCTCACCGCCCTCGAGGGGCATCGCCCGGCTGCCCTCCCCCCCCAAGGTGCCCTTCGATAGCCGGCCCACGGCTGCCCACCGCGCCCCGTCCCTCGAGCGCTCCCGCGCCTCTGGCTACCGGCGGCCCGGGGAGGGAGCGCGGCCCAGACTATACGCCAGCGGCCCGGCAGGGCAATTCGCCTCCGCAGCTCCCCCCCCCCCCCGGCGGCAACTGTTGCTCCTCCTCCCCCTGCTGCCGTCGAGGAAGCCCTTCGCGGGATCCGCCTTCCCCCGGCTATAGCGGGGCCTGGCAGAGCCGCCTACGGGACGGGCGTGTCGCTAGCGGCTGAGCTGCGTTGCGCTCCGGAGTGGCCACCGGCCTCGTTCGGATCAGGACCAGCCCGCGCCGGGAGCGGGGCTCTTTCCTTCCCCTCCCCTCCCCCCGGCCCGGGTGGCTGTGTGTGCGTGCATCTGTGTCGTGGCGAGAAGGGGGGGGGTTATTGGGGCGGGGGCCCGGGCTCTGGACAGACAGGCATTGAGCGCAAGTGGCGAAGCTGTGCCGGAGAAGGCCAGGCCGCCTCCCTCCTCCGGGTCCTGGGGCGCCAAGCCCCCCCCCCCCCGCCCCCCGGTGTTCCGACAGCCCTCGAGCCCCGCCTCCTCCCGCGCGTGCCGGCTGCCTTCCACCCCCCCGGGCGTCCCCGCCCGTCCGAGGCTCTCTCCCGCCTGGATGGGGAGGCCGATGCCGGGCGGCTGAGGCCATCTGGCGGTGGTGAGCGGCACTGCAGCCGCCGAAGAGGAGCCCTGTCGAGTCCCGGCTCCGCCCCGCCCACCGCACTCGCTCGCGCGCTCCCCGGGCCGCCAGGAGCGCCTTTCCAGCCGCACAAAACTCTGGCCCGGGAGCGGCGAACGCAGGGCTGCTTGGGAGGGAACTGCCGGTCCGACTGCCCGGGGGCGGGGTGTCAGACGGGAGCTCTGCCCTGATGGGAAACAAAGCCCCCCCCCGTCTCGTCTCTGCAAGACATTTGGGCTCTCGTACGGTGTGGGCGGGTGCCTTCCCTGGGAAACTGCCGGCAATCACATCAGACCAAAAGGACAGGCGCAATCTCCCATTGGCCCGCGGGGGGCCTGAAACGAGTAGATAATGTCAAGTGGTGGTCTCATTTCCCCCTTCCTCACTGCATCTTCTTTCCCTTTCCTGAAAGCCCCCATGCCTCTCCTTCCCACCCATCAGACAGCCTACCTTTATCGGCCCCCCCCCCATCTCCAGCTTCCCTTCCCCTGGCAGCCCCTCCCCAGGAAAATGATGGCTGAGTGGGGGGGGGGGGCAGGGACCTTCAAGGACTTGCAGGGGCATTTGACTTTGACCTACACCGCCTTCCCACCTGTGGTTTCCTCTGCCCCTCATCCTAGCATCTCCCATATCCTCACCTTTCCCCTGCTTCCTTCTCACCTTCACACCCACCCACCTGTCTACCTCTTATCTACCCTCATTTTATTTATTGACTTCATTTATACCCCGCCTTTCTCCACAGAGGGGACTTTTGGCAGCTTACATCATTTTCCTCTCCTCCATTTTATCCTCACAACAGCCCGGTGTGAGCTGAGAGTGCCTAACTGGCCCGAGGTCACCTGGGGAGTTTCCACAGCAGAATGGGGATTTGAGGCTGTACCACCCGGGGCTTTTGGCGAGGGGCCGCTGTGGAGCACTAGCCAGCAGCCTGGCCTGGGTGAGTTAGGCGGTTTGGGTAGTATCAAGTTGTCTGGTGAGCGCAACCAGGCTTGGCTCCAGGAAGCCTTCCTCCCAAGGCCAGAACACTAGGAAGGGCCCTGCAACCCTTCCCCACCACTTTTACTGACAGAAGCCAAGCCTGGAATGCTGGCCCAACTGTTGTGGTTGCCGGACAACAACTTCTGAAGGCATCTGTTTATTGAAGCAGCCGGTGCCCCTTTTATCGTTTGTTTGTTTCTTTAAACCACCCAATGTATTTCCCCCTCCCTTTTTAAGATTTCAGATTTTTCTTCAAACTTTAGGCATCTTTCAGGTTTATTGAAAGATCCAGCATTAATTCACTGCCCCATTCTCTGGATTTAAATAACCTCAGATGGAGCACACCTCTCTATTAGAGTATATACACGCAGGAACCCACAAGGGCTTGTGGGGTGAATCTAATTTCTCCCTCCCCCACTATTTCTTTTTTCCCTTTCCTGAAAGCCCTCATAGCTTCTCTCCTTTTCCTCTTTCTTTCTCTCCTTCCCGCCCAACAGCAAATCTATCTTTATCTGCTCCCCTACCCCGCTGTCTTTAGCTTTCCCTCCTCCCACCCCCACCTCAGCAGCCTCTACCTGGGAAAATGATGGCTCAGTTGTTTGGGGCTGGCCACTGGGCCAGGCTATCTTGCCTAGGAGAGAACACTCAAGGACCGGGGCAGGGGGGATGGACCTCACATTTCTCTGTGTCTCCCCCACTGCACTGTTTCCTCTTTCCATCCTCTTGACAACCCTGGTATCCTCTCCCCTTTCCCTGCCTCATTCTCACCTTCACCTTTGAGACCCGGTTTGGCGTAGTGGTTAAGTGTGCGGACTCTAATCTGGGAGAACCGGGTTTGATTCCCCACTCCTCCACTTGCACCTGCTGGATGACCTTGGGCAAGCCATAGCTCTGTACCAGCTGTTCTCTCAAGGACAGATCTGAAAAGAGCTCTCTCAGCCCCACCTACCTCCCAGGGTGTCTGTCGTGGGGAGGGGAAGGGGAAGGAGTTTGTAAGCCGCTCTGAGACTCTGAGTGAAGGGCGGAGTATAATTCCAATCTCCTCTTCTTCTCTGGCATTCATCAACCTAATTTTTATCTGCCTCTCGTCTTCAACTATATTTTTTAATTTACTTCATTTATACCCCACATTTCTCCACTGTGGTGACCAAAGGAGCTTACATTATCCGCCTCACCTCCTTTTTGTCCTCACAACATCCCTGTGAAGTAGGTTAGTCTGAAAATATGTGACTGGCCTAAAATCACCTCGTGAACTTTCACAGCAAGATGGGGATTTTAACTTGGGTCTCTCAGACCCTCCTCTGAAGCTCTAACTGCTACACCACACAGTCCAGATTGTCAGCCGTGTTGGTCTGAAGCAGTAGAAGAAATCTAGAGTCCAGTGGGGGGGGGGCACCTTCAGGACCGACAGAGGTTTCGGCTGCGTCTCTCTCCTGCAGTGGGCCTCTTGAAGAAATGAGCACTGGCTCCAGAAAGCTGCTCCCGGGCCACAAATGTTGCTAGTCTTCCAGGTGCTCCTGGACTCTGGCTCTTTTCTGCCAGCACTCCCCCCCCCCCCCCCCCAGTGTTCAGAAGAGAAGCAAAATAACTCTTCTTCAAGGGGACCTCCACTGTCAGGGGCAGGAAACCGCCGACCACCCCGCCCAGCTGCCCACTGCGGGGGAACAGAGTACTGATCTAGGCAGGCAGCCACCGATGATGATGAGGAGGAGGAGGATGGCTGCTTCCCCCAAAAAGGCATTTTGTCTGGAATTGCCGTGATTTGTCCATTTGTCCAAATGATGTTGTTGCCATTGTTGCAGGACTTTGCATTGTCTCTTAGCCTCAGATTTCAGAGGGGGGGTTACAAGGGAACCCGAGAGAGAGGGAGGCCGGTCCCTGGTCGTTCTTCCCCTCTGCTGCCCTGAGGCTGTCCCTTGGCTGTGTGGATTGCTGGTCTCAGGGAAGCGGCCTTCCTTCCAGAACTGACACCTTCTCTCCAGACGGTGCCACTCTTCTCCATCTCCGCACCATGAGGGCAGGGCAGGCCCTCCTGCCTCTGTAGCCATCCTGTAGCTAGTTAGACAGTGTTATCCTGTCTCACCCCTATCCTGTCTAAAATAGGAGTTCCTTACAATAAAGGACTCGTATTAGTTTTGCAAAGATAAAGAGGCTCTGTGTGTAACTTTGTTTCTTGGCAGCACAGACACGAACCAGAGAGACTTTTGTGTTAAGTGCCTTGAGCACTCTGCTAACCAAACAATTCTTCAGCCATCCTGTTGTGTTTCAGTGTTTTCTCTCTTGCTGTCCTGCCTTTTCTTAGACCTGAATGATGGTGGTTTGCCATTGCGCCTTCCTCTGCTTAGTGGCCCTGGAACTTCCTTGGTGGTCTCCCATCCAAATACTGACCAGGGCTGACCCTCCTTAGCTTCTGAGATCTGTTGAGACTGGGCCGGCCAGCGCCATCCAGGTCAGGGCAGTTTCTTAATATCATCAGTTTAAATTTTCCTCCTTTCCTTCGGCTTTGAGCAGAATTAGATGCCGTTCATTCTGCAGCTGGCCATGTGCTTCAGGAAAGAATCTTCAACTGTCATTTGTGGGAGGGATTGAGCGCTTCTTTTCACTTTGCAGGTGACGCCACTGCCCATTAAAACGCTTAATTAATTGCTATAGCAGCACTATTACAAAATTATCATATTAGAATGAAATAGACAGTGGCTTTGCTTGCAAAGTGAAAAGCAGTGTTTAATTACCCCCGCCCTAAACAATAACTGACAATCAAGAATAGGTTAATAGGTACTGTGGCTGGCTGTACAAGAACGGGAAGTGCTTTGAGTGTAAAACAAGTGAACGAAAGGAAAACGGGAAGGGGAGGGGGAGCCCCTAGAACAGGGCTTGGTGCTGCCTAGACACACGGGGGGGGGGGGGGAGGGCACTGCTGGGCTGGCGGGGGGAGGAGCTGTAGTAGGTGCTTTGTGGAGCCTAAGGGGTTGCCAACTGGGTTTGGGAATTCCTGGAGATTCAGGGGCAGAGCTTGAGGAGGGCAAAGTTTGGGGCGCAGAGGGAGCTCAGTGGGGGTATGGTGCCCCCGTAGGGTCCGCCCTCTGATTCTTCTTTTTTCTCCAGGGGAACTGATCGCTGTAGTCTGGAGGTCAGTTGTAATTTAGGGGAAAATCCAGATCCCACCTGGCTGCTGGGCAATCCTAGTAGAACTCCAGTTTCCACTGCATCAGATTGCATCGAAAAGATGTTCCAGTGTGGAAGCAAACAGTGATAAGACCTGGGAGGATAAGCCAGTGACTGGGTCAAGCAAACGATTGTTTTATGGTCTTTGATAAAATGCTCCCTCCAAGCTGCGGAGGAGTCCTGTGAGCAAAAATTCTACTTTGCGAGCTCCTGGCCTTAAAGTTGCGAGCCAGCAGTTTGGTTGCTGCATGAATTAGTTTGCTCTCTGGAGCCATCCTTCCCGAGCGGAGACAAAAATGTGTGAGCTATAGGCTAAAAAACTGAGCCAGCTCACACTAACTGAGCTTAGAGGGAACGCTGTTGATAACCTTGCAGTCATTTAGACCAACTTCCTCTATGGCCAGGAAGCACTTCCTGTGAGTTCAGTAAATTGACTGGTTAGAGTTGGGTTGCCTTAGTTACTTGAGAGAGCGGTCAGCACTCGCACAGGGGCCTCACTACACCGAGGGAAGCCGAGAGAGGAATTGTGGGTCGCGACCAAGAGTGTGGTGGCCTGGATCATGCATCAGTTGGGCCCAGGTCAATTCAGTGTTAACCAAAGGGGTACACACAGGGTGGGGCAGGGGACTGGCCATCAGACATTAGGCGTGTGGGTTGCCAACCTCCAGGTGGTGGGTGGAGATCTCCTGGAATTACAGCTGGTCTCCAGACTACTGGCAGCCGTTCTCCTGGACAAAATGGCTGATTTGGATGTTTATGGCATGACAGCCTGCCTAAGCCACTCCCCTCTACAGGCTCCACCCCCCCAAATCTCCAGAAATTTCCCAACCCAGAGCTGGTAACCCTTCTAAGAGGGGCATCATCCGGTCCAATCACAGGTGTTTTCTGCTGCTCAAATGTCTATAAATATGTCAACCACCATTTAAAAAACAGAACATGCTTTGGAATAAGATCAGTGAAAGTGAATTCTGGCACTCCTCTCAGAAAGTTGGTTTATCATGTTCAAAAATATTTAATCCCATCAATCTTATAAAAAGAGACATATAAGAACGGGAACAGATTGCCGGATACATTTTTGGCACTTTTTGTGGGTTTCCCCCTCCCTTTCTCTCTCGTTTCTTCTTTGTACCATTACAAATTACAAATACACATTCTATTTCTTTCTGTGTTTTTCTTAAAAATAAAAATAAATAAATAAATCTAAACGTCTAACTTTGACAACCGCAAAAATGCACTGGCCTGCTTCTAAACTAAAACCGACATTAAAAAAAATAATAACAACATTGCCATGGTTACAGTTTCACCGTTTTACAAAGACAGGAATAGCTGCTGGCAGGGACACCGGCTGTTCAGACACCCCCCCCCCCTTCAGCCATTTGTCTGTTCACAGGCATAGTTTGATCGGGACACGGGGTGGGTGGGTGGGTGGGTGGGGAAAGGAGGGCTGCTCAGTACAGCAGACGGGGTCTTGTTGGGTCCAGAGTAAACTGGCCTGTTCCACCAATTCCCCCTTCCCCCTGCAGAACCCCCACCACCACGCCATCCCTCAGGGTTCCCTCTCCCCCCAGGAGTAGCATGGCAGGAAGATTTATGGGCTGCAGTGAGAGGGGGAAGCCAAAAAGAAGATCCATTTTGCTGATGGAAAATTTAATCTGTATTCTTTTGGTGCAGGGCTGTGTTTCAGTGAGTTTTATGCTCCCTCTTTCAGTGCATGATGCCCTGCAAGCAGAGGCTGCCCAGACTGCAGGCTGTCCATAGAGGAGGCCGGGGGGGGGGGGGGCGTGGGGGGTTGTGTCTTGCCCACGCACCAGTCCAGGGTGGACAGGCAGGGGTGGGGGTGCGTCCTCGATGTTCCAGGAGCTCCCTCTTCTCTGAGGTCTGGCTTGTCAAGAGAGGGACTTCCCTTCTTGTTATTCCAACATGGCAAATGATTGATTGACAAGGGACACACAGGACTGGGCCCAGTGAGAAGTTCTCCTGCACAAACGCCACCCCTCTGAGTGTCAGACAGTGGGGCACGAGGTCGGTGTGGGTGCTGAGCTGAGAGCTGCAGATGCTTAGGGGGTTAAGGTTGCTGAGATGATCCTGTGTCCACTTCCGGCTGTGTTCCAACATTCTTTTTAGGAGACAAGGAAGTGAGCGACACAGTGGCCTTCCTTGACCTCACACAGATGCTTCTTTGGCGCCCGCCTTTTCCGGTGCCCAAGAGCTGCCCCTGCCTTCCCTCACCCTCAGCCCCAAAGCCCCAAAGTGGGCTCCTGTGTGCATCAGTCCATGTTCTGGCCTTCTGGTCCTGATCCGTACGTGGGCAGGAGCCCGAGTTCATCAGTGGCGCGCAGGGAGGGGGGGGGGTTAATGAAGAAGACCAGCGGGGAGTAAAAACAGACTGCAGGTCACTGGATGGTCCCTCGCACCCAGGGCATTCTGCTCTGTACTTCCTGACCCAGCAGCCCAAGTCACAGAGCTGATCGTTCTGTTTGACATCCACAAGTCACAAGAAACGGGAGAAGGAAGCTCCATGCCACTTCCTCGCCTTGACGGCTGCGTCTCTCCTCGGCTGCACGGACTTCTAATTTGACACGAATGCTGGTGACCTTCCCAGCTGGCACCACTGCCAGGTTCCAAGAGGGGCGCCTGTGGCACCAAGGACTCTGACCAGCAGGAGCTCTTGATCGATTGGCAGCGGCTGCCAAGCCGTTGCTGACAGAGGGGCCATCGGGCCAGCTATGCCAGGCTTCCAGAGCCACCTTTCTCCCTCAACAACACTGAAAAGAAGAACCGGTTCCCTTTAATGCAGCCATGCTGGAGGGGCAGCGCTGAGCAGACTTCAGCATCCTCTTCAGCAAGCTGCAGAGTCGAGCAGAACTGCCGCCGCCGCCCCCAGATGATGCTTTTGGGATGCAGCTGGAGTTGCGTTCACAAGGGAGAAGAAGATGGACCGGAAGGGGAAAGAAAAGGATCAGCAGGCCCAGGTTGCCAGCTAAGCTCCACTGAAATCCTGGGAGAGGAAAGCACAGCTGTGTCTGGAAAGTCCCCAATGGCCGGCTTCAGATGGACACTTCGTACTCTCGTGTTTCCTGGGGAGAAAGAAAAGCTCTGTCATGCCTGGACACTCCCTAGAAGTCAAAAGGACCAAACTGAGGCTACCATACTTTGGTCCCATTACGAGAAGACAAGACGGTGGGCTTTTCTGCATGCTCATTCTCCTTGCTTGGGTGCCCCTGTTGCTTTGAGGGGTTTTTTTCCTGTTCTGCATATGTTCAGCTTCCTCTAGTGGTCGATCAGATATCATACCCCTTTATGTCCAGCATATCTCCCTGCAGATTTAAACTGCGTGTTTTATGCCGGACATAAAGTGGTGTAATATATCAAACACTAGAGGGAGGGAAGCATGGGCAGAACAGAACCCTCCAAAGCAACAGAAGAACACAAGCAAGGAAAACTGGAATGCAGAAAAGCCCTCACGGGAAAAGGCAACAGTGCCAGGAGAACTGGACGGCAGAGGAGGACCCAACAACTCCCTCGAGAAAGCCACGAGGGCCCTCCGTTTGCAAGGCCTGGGCAAGGCTGCTGACAGCAGGGTGTTTGGGAGGTCATTAATTCATTAATTTGGAAAGACTAGAGGAGGACTGGAAGAGGTCACAGCAGAGCCGGAGCTGTGGCAGGGGCTCCCTCCCCCCGGATTTTCCCACGACCCACCAAGCAACATTTTCTGGCTACGCCCCTGGCTTTGACCATCCTAAAAAGTGATGCTGGGGATCATGTGTGGACAACAGCCACACGAGACAGGGGCAGTAGTGATGAGGGGACTTTGTGAGGCTGAGTAGAAAAGCAGGATGGATCCGCTGTGCTACCTCAGTGGAAACTCTCGTCCTCTGGCTGCCTGAGTCTGAGATGGAAGCTCCCCCCCCCCCCCTACAGACACCTTGTCCTGACTGCAGGATTCCAAAGGAAAGTGACAATCAGCCTAGCCATCTTCCCCAGCTGACTCCCCGCCCAGCCCCCTGCGCATGCCCCCAATGGCAAGCTCCCCCCACATATCATCTGCCTGCTGACAAAGCCAGCCTGCACCTAAGGTGGATTATTTCTTTTAGTCAGATAATCTCCTTGATTAATCAGGTTTGAAAACCTTTTGATCAAACAAATGTTTTCCTGATTTACGGGGCAGCAGATTCCTCCTTTTGGAAAAAAATGTTTAAAATTAAAGCACTTACAAAACCGGAGGGTGTGTGTGTGGGGGGGGGGGGGTGTTTCTCCTGTATCCTTTCTGGGCCTGCCAATTCCAGCCAACCCAGACAATTCCCAGGCTTACAAGTCTCTAATACAGACTGAGAAAGCAGAAGGAACCAAACTGAAGCCCACAGGGATAAGCCGCTCTGCTTAATAATGTATCTGACGTGTTTTATGTTGTTTTATTTATATTGTAAGCTGCCTGGAGTGCCAGTACGGAGAAATAAAATAAAATAAAATCAATAAAATTTAAGCATTATATACCTTCCTTCAAAGCTCAAAGTCACTTTATATTAATAACATATTTTAAAAATTAAAACTAGTAGAAAAGAGCCAGAGTCCAGCGGCACCTTCAAAACTAAAAAAAAATGTGGCCGGGGAGGAGGCTTCCAGGAGTCACAGAGTGACTGCAGCGACTCACTCAGGAACGCTCCTCCCCGGCTACAAACTGTGTCGGTCTCTCAGGTGCTCCTGGACTCTGGCTCTTTTCTTCTGCTACAGACAGACTCACACAACTACCCATCTGGATCTAAAATTAAAACTAGTTGGAAATCTTCTATTAACAACAGGCTCAAAAAGCGGCCCCGAACCCTGGTGTTTTCCAAGTCGGCTGTCCCGACTGAGCGATTCAAAGTCTGTGATGTCCTGTCACTCTCCTAGATACTGGGACTGCTGCAACAACCCCCCCCCCCCCTTCCCGGTCCCGTCTGCTATAGACTGTTGATGCGGGGGAGGGGGGGAGGGAGGGGGGCTGGAGCACCTGAAAGACCTCTGGGAGAGCCAAAAAGGAGGGCCAAACAGAGAGCAAAGGGCAGTGCAGTTAACTTTCAAATGTTGGACTGAAAGAGCCGGTCAGAACTTTTTCCTGCGCATCTCCCCTGGCAGTGCCTCTGCTGGTGGACCAGGGACCCGCTTCTTCGTTTTGCCCCTCTGGTGCCCACCTCTTCCGCGTTGGCGGCTGGCAGAAAGTGCCCAGAAGTTGCCCTGGCAGCACACGGGTGAGCGGGTGGTGCTGAAGCCTCAGATTGCTGCTGGTGGCCGGGGGGGGGGGGGCTTTGCATGGGCCTGGGGGGAGGGGGAGGGGGGAGGCCTGAGCCACAGCTGGGAATTGGGGCTGGGAGCAGAGGGGCGACTCACCCCCGTCTCGTAAATGGGGTTGTCAAATTCCGTCTCCACTGTGATCTGACTGTAGGGATGGGAGTACATGAGGGGCAGGCGCAGGCTGGACGAGTAGCGACACCTGCAGGTGGGGAGAGAGAGAGAGGAGAAAGAAGTCAGGCCAGCCGGACCAGCGCTAGGAGCCGCAGAGGGGAGGGACAGAGCAGCGGTGTGCTCCTGGCAGGAAGTGGCCAGCTCAGCTGCACCAAATACGGGGAAGGATTCTGACAACAACCACTCCAGCAGGCCCCGTGGCTGCGGCAGACCCAGATCAACTCAAGTGGTTCCCGGCTGGCTCTGAGGCCACCGATGCGAAGGGAAAAGCAGACGGCCTCGTGGGACCAGGAGGACACAAGAAGAACAGCCGAGCTGATATCCCCCGAGGCCCACAGCAGCGGCCCGGCTCCCTCCCCCATAACTGCCCCCCTGCCACTCGGCCCGAGGGCGCTCGGATCAGCAGGCCCTGTCCAGGCCTTCCTTCCGACCCACCTGGTGATGTAGACGTAGGCCCCGCCCAGCAGCAAGGAGATGAGGAGGACAGGGATGAAGATGGCCAGCGCCATGCTCCCCCCTTCCAACGAGGTCTGGGCTGCAGCTTCGGCCACTAAGGAGAGAAGGCGGGGAGGGGGTCTCAGTCAGCCGCACAGTTCAGCCCCCCCCCCCCGGCCGCCCTCGGCCCCCTCTCCTGCAGACCAAAAGGGCTGGAGCATGGTCTGGGGAAGAAGAGTTGCCTGCCCCACCCAGGAGTCTCCATCTCCCACGGCACCCTGCAGGCTAGTGGAGAACGTGGCTGAGGAGCTGCAGACCTCCTGTCCCATTAGCAGATTCTGGGAGGCCCCCCCCCCCAAATCATGCACATGCACACACACACACACACACACACACATGGGAGCTCTCTGGAAGGCCTTGGAGGCAGGGGAAGGGGAGGGCCTCTCTTCCTCAGCTGTTTGAGAATCTCCTTGTTTCTGGTGAGGCCTAAACGGGCTTAAAACCTCCCTGGGTTAGTTCCGCCCCTGCCCCGGCTCTTCTGCTGGGGACCTGAAGCCCCAAGACGTCTTTCTGGACCAGCTCATCACCCCCGGCAACAGCAGAAGGCCCAGCCTGGGGCCTGGGCTCCCCTCAGCCAGGCCTGCGCCACCACCAGCTGGACCCAAGCGCAGTGGCAAGACCCTGGGTGGCATCCCCGACCCTAGGGGGAATGCCCCTCCTCCTTCCTTGGGCGGGGCCATTCCCAGGGCAGTTTTCCTCCCAATCTGCCCTGCTGGGAGGTGTGGCAGCCCAGCAGCCCGCAGCCCTGGCTCTGGTGAGGGCAGTGTCAGCAGGGCAGACTCCAGAAGCACCAGGAACCTCTGGGGGGCCTTGCTCTAAGGAAGCCAAACTCGGCAGGCAGGGAGATGCCCCCCCCCCTCCTTGTGGGCGGAAGCGGGAAGCAGGACTTGGTGTTGCTCACCTTCCAGAGCATGCTCAAAGCTGTCTTGATTCACTGGAAGAGAAGGGCAGGTGGGTTAGTGAGGGGCTGGCTGATCCCCGGACAGGCGGCAGCAGCCCCCGCCCCCTCCCCTCCTCCCAGCCCCAGGTACCTTGACAGACAGGGAGGGGCCCGCTCCAGTGGGATGGCTGCCCGAGGATGCACTTGAGGGTGACCTCGCCCAGGAGCTCAAAGCCTTCGTAGCACATGAAGGTCAGCGATTCGCCCGGCAGGTAGAGGCGCTTGTACAGGATCTGGTAGCCGTTCTCGGGCAAGCCCGGGTTGTCGCAGGCCAGGGACTCCTCAGCTGAAGAGGAACACACTCCCGTCAGCCCCATGGCAAGCGGCTCCCTCTGCCTCGGGGCTGTCTCCAGGTCCCCCGGCTAAGATGGGAGGGGAGATCTCCAGTCCGCCAGCCCAAGAGGAAGTTCCAAAGGTGAGTGCCAGAGCATACCCAGAGCTGGGTTTTCTCGCCTGCCCAGTGCAATTGGGTGTCGTCAGGTGGCACAGGACCACACTGATGTGGCAGAGCTGGAAAAACCTTGCGCTGGGGGTGGGGGCAGCAAAGCTGGGAAAGAGGCAGAAATGAACAACTGCTTGGTTCAAAGGAAAGCACTTTGGGAGCTTTGGGGCTTTCCTGGGAAGAATAATGACTGTGGGGGGCAGATAGGGGCCTATAAAATTATGTACCCTTTGGAGAAAGGGGCTACAACTTTATCAAACACCCCCCCCCCATCCCAGTTAGAATTCAAAACTCCTGATTATGGGCAGTGGATTCAGAACAGACAGGAGAATGCAAAATTATCTGATAGAATTCACTGCCGCAGGAGAAGGCAGACTCAGAGGGGGACCACACACGTTCATGGAGGAGAGGTCCATCAGTGACTATGAGACACAGTGGCTGAACAGAACCTCCATTTTCAGAGGCAGTATACCTCTGAATGCCAGTGGCCACGAGGGCAGCAGTGAGGGCAGCCCCTAGCCTCCGAGACCTCTTTATAGGGCCTTCTGGGGGATCTGCTCATCCCCTTTGGAAGAGGCGATGCTGAGCTGTGTGACTCTTCAGCCTGAGGCTGCTGGGCTTTTTTCTCATGGCCACAGGGGGGAGGGGCTCAGACCTCTCCCACTCCCCCAGGTTCACCGCATCACCTGCCGTGGCCCTTTGGGAGCCCAGCACGGAAATCCCCAGTAGCGCTCCCTCCTGATGTGAATGGCTTCTGAAACGATTGCCCGGCCTCCAGAACAGCGTTCCCTGCTTCTGGTGTGTGTGTGTGGGGGGGGGGGGGGCTATGTGACGGTGTGTGTGGTGCAACTGAGGGGGGGGGCCGGAAGAGGCCAAACGAGCACCCGGCGACAGAGGCAAGGGGCCAACGTACAGACACAGTGGGGGAGCCGTGAGGTCCAGATGGGGGTTCCCGTTTCTCGGCTGTAGCAAGTCAGGAGAGAGCTGCCTTCCAGCACGAAGCCTGGACTGCAGGTGTACTGGATTGTGGTCCCAACCAGCAGCACCGGGTCCGAGATCAGACGGGTCGAGTGTTCCACCTCCCCGGGGTCTGTGCAGTACATGACTAGGGAGAAAAGGAGGAGGAGAGGGACACACAGCATCAGTCCAGAGCGGAACCAAAGATCGTAACTGGGCGGCTGAACGTGCCGCCCCTTCGGAATGGCAGTGAAACTCCAGGGACTGTCCCCAGCATGAGGAGAATACAGCCATCCCTTTTGGAGTAAAGGAACAGGGGCTGGGGGTGCTTCCGGGAAGCAGTCTCTTCTGTTGGGAGAGGAGGACTTGGCACTGTCCTTTTGCCTCAGCCTCGGGGCGGGGGGCGTTTACAAGAGAGTCAGATAGAGAGACAGGCAAACTGGGGGGAATCCTTTCGGTTCACTCTTCTGCCTCTGTCCCTTTGATGCACAAACTGATACATTCTTGGGGAGCAAAGTCCTCTCTTCTGACCTCACACTTCCTCTCACTCGCACACACAAAGAAGGAGCATGTTTTCTCTCCATCTCTGAACTCTTCCCTGCATCCATATCCACCCTAGGTCGTTAGAATAGATCCTATCTCTGTCTCTCAGCTATACTGTCTAGAATGGAATTCCATATAATAAAGAAGTCTTGTCAGTTTTAAATCTGACTCCTGGCTCTGTGTAACTTTGTAAGTCTGCAAGCACACTCAGCACCAAGGCTCTGCTGAATGGAGATGCCTCGTGCACACTGCTACACTGGCAGTGGTTCCCGGCTCTACTAAAACCAGAGAATTCAACATCCTCAGGGGGGTGGAAGTCACTGCACATGCAGCACTCTGAACTGTGCTCTCCTTCAGACACTCTTGGGGAAGTGATTCTGAGCGGCTGCTGCCTCTTCCAGCCCTAATTTAGAACCGCGCCATCAGTGGTGGTAAAACACAAATCAAGTCACAAGACGAGCGTATTCAGCCATACACTTGCCTGCATATAAATACACTGGGCTTTTAGAGTTCATCTTTTTGCTTATCAGTCATGTTTAGTAAAACTGGGTTAGGTAGATTTTTCTCACATGAACAAATGAGTTACTTGATTAAGAAGTACTTCTTAACATTTGTGGAGGTGTACATTCTTAAAAGCAGAATATGGCACTCGTATTCTGTTTAGGCTAAGAGACCTAGGGGGCGGCTGTGAGGATGAAACAGAGAAGAAGATGTGACAGGAGCCACTCGAGGTCCCCTCTTGTAAATGGTGGTGTAAATGAAGGAAGTCAGTAAGTAAATGAAGGAAGTGGTGTAAATGAAGGAAGTCAGTAAGTAAATACATGAATAACATTAGGTCTCTGGCTTGGAAAGGTTTTGCAGAGTTTCACAATGGAGAAGTTTCTAGCCCTCTTGAAGACCTCAAAATCAGATGTGATAGAAAGCCGAGAAGGTTGTGGCAGGCCTGGCTGCCGGCAGGTGGAGCCTCTTGGCTCGGCTCAGCCGCTTCTTCCTTAACACTCTACCAGGGTTTTTCAAACGGGGCTTTCTTGAAAGTTTAGCTGGTGTCCTCCCACTTCCCAGCAAGGCGGCCTAGAGCACCCCTGGCACTATGGGGCACTGGCAGCAAGACCCACCAGGCATGGCCTGGGCCTCACAGGGACTCCACAGGGGGTTGAGACAAGCCGCCCCTCCAAAAACACTCCTCTTTCCTGTGGACCATTTCCCCAGGCAGCCCAGGCCGAGCCTTCTCAGCCTCCACGCCAGTGGTCGAGCACAGCCTCAGAGAAGCCTCTTGGGTTTGGGCAGCCCAGCCTGCAGCCAGAGACGAACAGGAGCCGGGCAGCGTCACACCCCACACTTCCCTCCAAGGCTGCTCACGGGGCTCTGGGGGACCTCAGCCTGCCCAGGTTTCCTTCCCACCCCCTCAGCCATTGGACATGCATGACGCTGCCTTCTCCTGAACCACACCCGTGGTCCATCACGGTCCGTCCCATCCACTCAGGCCAGCAGGGGTTCTCCAGGGGGCCTCAGGCCGAGGTCTTTCCCATCGCTTGCTGCCTGGTCCTCTCAGCCGGAGATGCAGCCGGGGATTGAACCTGGGACCTCCTGGCTGCCAAGCAAAGGCTCTGCCACTGAGCCATGGCCCCTCCCATATTTCAGTGCCCAGTAACCCGTAGCATGTAAGGAGCTGGAGCTTCTCCTGGCACAGAGACTGGGGGACGGGGACTGCTTCCCTAGGTGGCTGTCCAGGATGCAGGGGCAGTGCCAGCAAAGAGAGGTGGTGGTGGGGGGGAACCCTTGTGGCTCAATGGGCGGAGCCCATGCCCTGCCTACAGGAGGTCCCAGTCCCCAGCAGCCTCGCCAGTTGAAAAGAGGATCGGTTTGCAGGGGGAAGGGAAGCCCTGGCTCTGCCTGAGGCCCAGGCAAAGGAGGCTAGGCTGGCCTGGAGAGAGACCAAGGGCCCAGAGCTCAGCAGGCCGCAGCCTCATGCATTCTGGTGACGAGAAGAGGCAAAAAGGGGCATGAGGGAAGGGGAGTCGAGAAGGCAGCCAGCAGAAGCCGGCCCACTTGGAGCCCCTGAAAGGCAAAGGAGCCCGTACTTTTCTCACAGAAGGGGGGGTCGCTGCTCCAGCTGAGGTCCCACTGGCAGGTGAGGGTGTCGCTCCCCACGATGTCATATCCTGGATCGCACTGGTAGGTGATTTTGGCCTCTCTCACCAGCTCCGTGTGGGACGTCGTTTTCCAGCCATTCTGAATTTCTGGCAGGTCTGAACATGAGTCATTCCGTGACACTTCTGCAGTCAGAAAGAAACCCTCCGTGAGGAACTCAGAGCTCCCTGTTGCGAGTGTGCGTGTGCGTGTGTGTGTGTGTTTGCATTATCAAGGAGATGTGGCAAATTGCTGCTGTACCGCTGCTCAGTGGACAGCAGCAGCTATATAAGACATGCCACTAGAGAAAACAAAGAGTCCTGTGCCACTCAAAAGCTGGCATGCTCCACGCACACCCCAGTCCAGCTGCTCCAGTGGATGGCAACATTCTACCTGCTTCACTGTGCTGGCGCCTACCGCCGCCTTATGATAAACTGTCCCTAAAGGCGCTATTGGCTGCACTTCTCTGATGTCACAGAAAGTGCACGACATCCAAAGGTGCTGATGCAGGAGGGTTAAGCTGCAGACTGTTAAGATCAGCATAAATGGGAAGAGGGAAATGAAAAATTGATTTAACTGTGGAAAATTATTAAACGGGGTTCAGGGACTGCAGGAACTATGAGTTGGAGAGGATCTGGGGATGCCAACAGGCCTGAGAAACGAGGAGGCAGGAGGGCCCAAAGGTTGCAGGCTTGGGGGGGGGGGCTGTTGTGCTGTGCAGGGGACGGGATACAGACAGGGCTGCCAACTCTAGCCCTGGAAATTCCTGGAAATCTGGGGACAGTTCCTGTGAAATGGGGGGATTTGGGGAGGGGATCTGGGGGTTATCACAGAGTTCACTCCCTGAAGCTGCTGTTTTCCCCAGGAGAACTGTCCTATGTAGTCTGGAAGTGAGTTGTAATTCCAGGAGAACTCCAGGCCCCAGCTGGAGGTTGGCTACCCAAAATGTAGAGGATCCATTTTCCCACCGAGGGTTCAAAGCAACCGGCCAAAGTTTTGATGACAGTTCCCAAGTGAAATACTCAGCAGAGCCAGAAAGGATCCAGAGAGCTCGGGGGAACCCAGTCCCCCCCCGCCCCCCGGTCAGCAGGAGGGCAAAGGGAGAGGGGCCTCCAAAACAGTGCGTGGCGTGGATGTGGGAGTCTG
Source organism: Lepidodactylus listeri (assembly GCA_029233225.1). Lineage (NCBI taxonomy): Eukaryota > Metazoa > Chordata > Lepidosauria > Squamata > Gekkonidae > Lepidodactylus > Lepidodactylus listeri. Next base: position 1,103,039 of record JARCFY010000013.1, read on the forward strand.
CTGGGTGAAAAAGAAAGGCAAACCGCGCCCTCTCGAGGGGCAGAGGCCTCCGGAGTGAGTAGAGGGCATTTCCCGCCCTCTGCAGGCTCTGCTCTAATCACTCCCATGCCCCCCAGGTGGGCGCTGCAGGCCCCCCGCACCCCCGGCTCACCCACCAATGTAGTTCATGATGAAGCCGTGTCCCTTCCCAAAGATGAGCCCGGCTGGGTCGGAGTGGAACTGGATGGTCAGGTCCGGCGTGGAGGAGTAGAGCTTCTGGGGGCTGCTGCTGCCCAGGAACTGCCCCAGGATGTGGGTGTCGAGGTCGTCTCCATCGTAGACTGTGAGGATGTCACTGTCGCTCAGGTTCAGACTGCCAGGGCAAAAGGCAGGAGGGCCGAACCTCAGCAGGGCAGCCTCGCAGGGATGGACCAAGGCTCCCACCCACCTGGCCTCCCCTTCCTGGCAGTGGCCAGCCGCAGGAGGCTCTCCAGAAGAAGGGTGGGTGGGTGATGGTTCCCCCCACACCCACCCATCACTGGCTGGCTCCTAGCACCTGCTCTTCAGAAGCAGACTGCTCCTGGACTGGGAGGCTCAGCTTTGGGCCTTGACAGAAGTGTGCCAGAAGTTCCACGTTTGGAGTTCTCCAAAGAAAGAGAGAACTGCCAGTCCGGGCCGTGGTTCTGCGACATCAATTAAGCCCCACATGCCAGTTCTGCAGGCAACATCCCACTCCGACTTGGCCAGTGGTGCCAGCAGTGCGCATTGCTTCACCCACTGCCTCCTCTCACGCCACTGCCTGGGTGAGCGGACCACTCCCGTGAGAGTGCTGTGGCTCCTGCAGAGCTCCTGGCTGCCAGCAGCCCCCCAAAGACTCTCCCTGCCAGGCCAACAGCCAGTCCACCCTGCTCACAGAGGGTGTCACCCGGCTTCAGCCTTTGTTTGCTCCCCTTTCCACAGGGACAACCCCTTCTGTGGCTCTCACTATCCACTGTAACATTGCACTGGTTCCCAGCTTGCTTTCTGGGTTTTTTAAAGCACATTTTTATTCTTTTCCTTGTAAAGTTATGAGGGGGAATGCGCAGCCTGCACCTTTCCCTTTATAACTCCACAACAAAAAGGCATAGAGACTTACTTTTGGAAAATGAAATCTAGGAGTGAGTACACGGCTATAATAGTTGAGGTGGGTCAAGTCGTATCGGTCTGAAGCAGCAGAACAAAATTTTAGTCCAGGGGCACCTTGAAGACCAACCAAGTTTCATTCAAGGTAGGAGCTTTGTCTGAAGAAGTGTGCTTTGCACATAAAAGCTTACACCAAATAAAACTTTGTTGGTCTTAAAGGTGCCTGACTGGACTCAAACTTTGTTCTACTGTTGTGATAGATTATTATAATGGTTCTATAGTGGTCTACCAATTCCTCATTTTTTCAGAAGCCCCCCCCCCCGAAAGCCCTCCAGGGAATATGGAGGGGGGGGGCTACAGGAGAAGAAGCAGGGGGAATGGAGCCGATGTTGGAGGAACCTATGCAAATTCACACACGCACCCCCCCCACACACACCCAAAAGGCGCATTTTGACGGCGATGGATCCCGCTAAACAAGCCCTGGAGAGAATACAGGAAAGCAGAGGTGGGGGGGGGGGCGAGAAGGAGGACAAACAGAAGAAGAAGAAGAAGAAGAAGAAGAAGAAGAAGAAGACGCCACGCGGAGGCTCCCTAGACGAGCGCCGCTGCAAACAGCCGAGAGAGCGCAAAACTTCCGTGTCCAGATCCGTCCTGGTTCCCGAGGCTGGCCCGCAGAGGGCGCTGCTCTCCCAGCAATGCCAACCGGCTCCCGGGGCGGGCGGAGAGGAGGAGGCGCCGCTTGCCGAGAAGAGTGGTCGTCGCCCCCCACCCCCACCCCCACCCCCCCTCGCCCGCCCGAAGGAGGCAGCCCAACAGCCGGCTCAGGGGCCTCGAAGCCGGCGAGGCGTCCCTCTAACCTTGCGGGTCTCAAAGGTGCTGTTAGGAGCGGGATTCCCGTGACGCCAGCTGAGAAGCCCCCCCCCCCCCCCCCGGCCAGCCAGAGAGGCACCTCGAGAGGCATTGCCCGGGGCCCCAGGTCCGACCTCCAGCAGCCGCCAGGCCGCCCTCCCCCCGGCCGTTTGGGCTGTGGGGTCTTTCTTTTCCTCTGGCCTGAGGGAAGTGGCTGGCCCCCAAGAGCCATGTCCCCGAAGGGGGCTTGGGAGAGGAGCCGCCTCCAGCCCCTCGGAACTGCAGGGTCGGCTTTCTGAGCAAGGCAGACTCAGGTGAGCAGCCCTGTCGGCCCGAGTCCGGTGGCACCTTGAAAAGTGGGATTCTGGGTACCAGTCTTCATGTGCGCAGGCATGCTTCGGAGTGTGTACCCTGGCCTCGCACTTTCCCCTGTCCCTGGGCAAGCGGCTGCCGAGTCGTCTTGCCTCTTAAAAGCGCAGGAGCCGAGCCAGAGAGAAATGCTGGGCAACAGGAGGGGCGGCTGCACCACGCTCTCCTTAAGACTCAGGGCCGAAACCCCATGGGGGCTGGTCAGGGAGGAATCCTGCCCCCTCGGCTGGGCCAGGGATCCTGGGCCTTTGCCCCTTCCCCCCAGAAGGGCTCTTGCAAGGCTCCATTTATTTCCATGGAACTTGTGCAGAAGGACTTCCCAAGGGGAACATGTGTTGGCAACAGGACACTGACCGGCTCCCTTGCTGAAGTCCGCTGGGCCACCCTGGCGCCTGGATACCTGCTTGGGAACCCAGAGGCACTTACAAGCATCTGTGGGGCTTTCAGTGTTCCCTGCCCCCATTCTCTCCCCCCATCCTGGCAGCAAAACAAAGCAGAAGTCCTGGGGCAGCAGCTTCAATGGGCCAGAGGAAATCCTTCTCCACAGAGGTGGAAAGGAAATGGGGGGGGGGGGAGGGAGGAGCTGGGGGCAGAGAGAGGGAGACCCCCTTTGAGCCCGGCCTCTCTGTCTCGTGGGGGGGGGGGGTGAGGAGCAGAAGTCTCCTGGGCAGCTCCACCCACCAACTGCAGCATAACGGTACTGATGTGGCTCTGCCACGGCGCATGCACGACTGGCCTGTTCCCTGTGGACATTCTGAAGGGCAGGAAAAAAGCACACACAGGTGCCCACCCACATGGCCTGCATCACGCAGCCCTGGAGCCCCTGGCAACAGCCACCGATCAGGGAGAGGCACCCAATGACGTGAGTGAGTGGCATACACATAAGAACATAAGAACACCAGAGAAGCCAGTGGTGGATCAGGCCAGTGGCCCATCCAATCCCACACTCTCTGTGTCACACAGTGGCCAAAAACACCAGGGGCCATCAGAAGAGGTCCACCAGTGGGGCCAGAGAACCCAGAAGCCCTCCCACTGTTGCCCCGCCACCACCAAGCACCAAGAAAACAGAGCATCACTGGCCCCAGAATGAGGGATCCTATCTGTACCTTGTGGCATGGACCTCTGCTCCATATGTTTATCCAGTTCCCTCTTGAAGCTGTCCATGCTTGTAGCCGCCACCACCTCCTGTGGCAGTGAATTCCACCTGTTAATCACTCACTGGGGGAAGAAGGACTTCCTTTTATCCATCCTAACCCGACTGTTCAGCCATTTCATGGGGTGCCCACAAGGAGTTCTTGTCTTGTGAGAAAGGGAGAAAAGTACCTCTTTCTCTACCGGCTCTAGCCCATGCATAATCTTGTAAGCCTCGATCATGTCACCCCTCCGCCGTCGTTTCTCCAAGCGAAAGAGCCCCAAGCGCTTCAGCCTTTCTTCCTAGGGCAAGTGTTGCCCCACCTGCCAAAGTGGCCATGCCTGCCCCCGCCACCACAGCCACCACAGCTGGAATGCACCTGGCTTGCTGCACCCTGCAGGCAGAGTCTCCCCTGCCACGCCTGGACTTGCCCGGCTGTGGCCTCCAGCTTGGGGTCCCTCTGGCTTCTCCTCAGGAGCCCCTAGGCAGCAGGAGGAGCCCCTGGGTGTGGAGCCCCACTGGGCGGTGGCTGCAAAGACCGCTTTGGCGGCCCTCAGAGGCAGGCTCATGTCTCTCTGCTCCCCAGCTGCCTTTCAGGCTGGAGGGGCTCAAAGCCACAGGCGGCAGCAGCAGCAGCAGCGAAGGGGGCCACCCCAGGGAGAGGCATGCCAGGCCAAAGGACACCCCCGCCTTGATGGGGTGTGAGGAGCAGCTCTGCCTTCCTCTCCCCTCCACATCTCAACTGCTGCGTCCATCTTGCTCAAAAGGACACAAGCCTCCTTCAGGCTCCAGGGCTGACTCCTCCGCAGGGCCCTGAACCCGGGACTTGGCACTGCTCGGGAATGTGGGGAGCCCATCGTGACATCTGGTGTCCTTTCGAGCACATTAAGCCACAAAGCCAAACGCTCCAGGGCAGAGACTGACTGGGGAAGGCCCCCTTAAGCGCGTCCTCTGTGCCACGGGTGCCTCAGAGGGCCTCAAGCCAGCTGTGCCCCCTCCCCTGGCGCCTTCACCCAGATACTCTCTCGTAGCCATACAGTTCTTCTGCCAGAATCCCATTCACACACACATTATACACAACCACCACCCATGAAACTAGCAGCAGCAGGGAGAACAGGCAGGCAAGGCAGGGGTTCCATTTAGCAGCAGATGAAAACAGCCAAATATAAACAAGCAGATAATTTACCAGGAACAAATCAAGGGATTGTAACCAACTCTCTTGTCAAACTCCCCTCCCCCCAAATCAGGCGGAGTGTGTGGGCTTTCCAGGGAGACACCCCTTCCCTTTCTGTGCAGCTGTAGGGATCTACATGCGGCATTGGAGGTCTGATGGCAGGACCCAGCTTGCTCCTCTAAATGGGCAACTCCTGTGGACACAGTCCCCGAGAATGCTGAGCCGCTGCATTTCACCTGAGCAGCGAGGGTGTTCGTGGCAGCCCACCCTCTCCGCAGGAGAGAAGGAGGGCAGCCTGCAGCAGGAGTGGCCACATCCTTCAGAACAACACAACAGGCTGGGTTTTATCATTCTCTCTGGCCCCTTCTCTCCTAGCCCTGCAACAGCACCCCAGGGCAGGGGAAGCGGATAGATGAGCACAACAAATACACACAAACCTCCTTGTCCCGACAGGCAATGGTTTGCCAGAAATGAACGCACATTTACTGTGCAAAGCAGGCACACCAAGGGGATTAAGGAGCCAGGTTCCCATATAGGAATCCTTTCCCCAACCATCACTGCCTCCGGATGAAGGACCAGAGTGCAAGCCAGGGCAGGTGTCAGTTGAATAGAACTGCTCTCTCTCTCTCTCTCTCTCTCTCTCTCTCTCTCTCTCTCTCACACACACACACACACACACACAAGTTGAACAAATTTTGAGTCCAGTGGCACCTTTAAGACCAACAAACGTTTATTCAAGCTATGAGCTGTCGTGAGGAAGTGTGCCCGCCCATGAAAGCTCATTCCTTGAATAAAACTTTGTTGGTCTCAGAGGTTCTGCTGGACTCCAACTTTGTTCCACGGCTTCAGACCAGGACGGCTGCCCACCTGGACTGACAGGCGCAAGCTGGCATGCACAGAGGTGAGGAATCAGGCATCTCCAGTGAGGTGAGAAGAGCCAGCCAGGAGATGAGATGTTTATTCTCCCGGAGGAGGAGTCACAGCTTCAGCCCGCCAGCACTCCATCACCCGCCTGCAAATTGATTTTCTTTCCTAGCACGCAGGCTTGTTTGCGTGGTGAACTAGACCTCGGGTCCACCGCTGGGGCATGAAAACAAGCCGCTGTTTTATTTGTTCTTCTGGCTGAGAGATCACACTGCAAACAAGTGGCCATTTGTTCCGCCTCCCTCTTCACTTCCTAAAATGGCTCGTGCGGGTTTTGACAAGCTGCCCCCAAGACACCACGGAAACTCCCCCAGTGAACACAGGAACTGAGTGCCGTGAGCCTCCGAGGCCCTGGGGGTGCGCCCCTCCCCTGGGGGCCCCCCTCGAACTGGGTGTGCACAGACAGCACCCGAGGCAACCAACCGCTGAAGCCCAGCAGGCCCGGCTCGGATCTGTGCCTGGGCAGGAGACACCCAAGGGACCCCCCAGCCACCACTCTGAGCACCACGAGAAAAGAGGGTGGGATCTGAAGGCCCCCCCACATCCAGCACCCCTCCCTTGGTGCTGCCAGGGCACTGAGCCCTGCCTTGTTTTGTACCACTGTGGGGGGGGGGGCTTTGAGTGTTCTGCCCACACCCCCAAGATGAAAGGAAAGCCCTGGAAAACAAGAGGTCTGTTTTGCTTGTGTTCAACTTGGGGGGGGGGGGGGATGGAGGTGCTTCATCTAGACCCGGCCTTCCTGTCTGCGGATCAGGGCGCAGCTTCCTCTCAGTTTTATCTGGTTCGAAAACTCTCTCTCCCCTTCCTCACCTTGAGCACATCAATGTTCCATTGGTCTGGGGCCTTTGGACAGGACTGCAGCAGTGCCTGCTCTGCGTGGGACTGCCCTTGAAGGTAATGCAGAAACACTCGCTTCCGCAAAATGCAGCCAGACTCCTCTCCGCTGGGGCGGCACCATGTCGGCAGCAGCCTTGTGTGTGACCGGTTTGTCTCTGGCTGCAGTTCACAGTGGCGGTTTCCCGCTCTGGAGCCCCGGGGAAGAGCCTTGCCCTGGATACTGTCCCTGCTTGCCAGCGCCGGTCTGCTCAGCGTCTCCTTCCAGGGGCCCCTTGCTTGGGGAGGTCCAGTTGGCCTCCTTGTAAATGATGGCTTTCTCTCCGGTGGCCCCGACCCTTTGCCTCGTGTGCCAGGGGCCGTGCAGAGGGCACCTTCTTTGGCACAGGTCAGAAAAAGAAGTGAGGCCCCTCCACGCCGAGAAGCCTTTGGTCCCTGATGAGTTTTTTTACAACTAGGAAGCAAGAGCCCAGAGTTTTTCTGCGGAGTGTCATGCTTCAAAGACGCAGAATGTAATTTTGAAAAGCAAACAAAGCACGGGGAGGGGAGGGGAGGGGAGGGGAGCTGAAGCCTCCCATTCTGAGAGGGAGGGGGAAGGAGCAACCCGGCCCAGCCGGCAGGCAAATACTCACAATTGGATGTCCAGGAAAATGCGCTTCTCCTCCCCGACGTGAACCCTCCAGACACAGTCCTCGCCCTCGGCATAGGGCCCCGGCCAGTTGGGAGAAAGGATGACTCCCGCCGCAGTAGAGAGCTGTCCTCCACACATGGCTGCAATGTCCAGAGAGGCCCAGGTAAGCTTCCCAAGGGGTCAGCTGGGGGCCGTGGGGGGGGGAGGCTTGCCCTCTGTGTGGTGCCCACCAGCTGCACGGAGGGCCTCAGGATGCCCCAGAACCGAGGGGAAGAACCAAGCGCCACGGAGCAGGGGTCTGCAGGCAAAGAGGCTTTCCCTTTACGGGCAAGAGGGCGTGCCCTGAGCTGGAGAGCCCTGGCGAGCCCCAACTCATCCGATCCTGGCAGCCAGGCAGGGTCAGGAAAACCCTACGGGGGGTGGCCCAAAGCCAGCTGGGAAGGGGCAGAGGAACAGGCCCCTTGTTTTCAAGCACCCTCACCACTTTTGATACTAATCTGCAGTAAGTTCTGAAAAATGGGCCTTGCCAATTTTCAGTGTGATTCAGAAAGAGCCAGCTCTGGAGAACATCGACTGGCTAAAGCACCACCAATGCACACACCAGCCAGTGAGCGGCCGCTCATTGACGCAGGAAGCCCTGCTCAGCAGCAGTCTGGAGCCACGAAGGGTCCGGCACTGCCCATGACCCATTTTAAGATTACAGTAGGTACAGTCTGCTTAGGATCTCGGGGGGGGGGGGATTAGAGGGAACATTGACACCAAGCCCAACTGTTTTGCAAGGGTGCTTTTTTTTTGATAAGGTGAACACAGAAACATCACTTCAAAATGTATGTGCAGGTGCTCCAGCAGCAAACAGCTCCCCCAAATCGTGGCACCAAGAGGTGCATCGGCGTTTGACTTTTTGATGTGCAAGTGTGTAAAGCAAGCCCAAGTCCCAAACCACTCCATAGGTGAGATCACCCGCTGCACAAATATGAAGTCTGTTATCAGGGGCAGGGGCCCTGGCTCAGCGGTAGAGCCTCTGCTTGGCAGGCAGACGGTCCCAGGTTCACAACCCGGCCGCATCTCCAGCTAGAAGGACCGGGCAGTGGGTGCTGAGAAGGATCCTTTTCTGCCTGCGACCCTGGAGAGCGGCTGCCAGTCCGAGCAGACAAGACTGACTTTGATGGACCGGTGATCTGATTCAGTGTAAGGCCGTGTCCCGTGTGTGTCGTGTTCACCGCAACCCACCCCCCAGCACTACTAAACTGCAACCCCAACCCTGAGCCTTTCAAAGCCGGGGATGGGGAGTCTCCCCCCCCCCCTCGCGTGCGCTCACCTCTGCAGAGGGGCTCTGTGTCATTCCAGTAGGGGTCCCTGGTGTTGATGCACTCAATGATGGCCGGTCCTTGCTCCAGGGAGTGCCCCGGGTCGCAGGTGAACTCCACAACAGTCCCAAGGTTGTATGTGGGGTCAGAGGCGGTGAAGTTCCCATTCTGGATATAGGGCTCGTAGCAGTGGCCTTTCTCAAAAGCTTAAAGGAAACAGAAGGACAGAAATCAGAGGGGGAGGAGAGGGGGAGGAGGAGGAGGAGGAGAGAGAGACAGACAGACAGACAGACTCCCTCTTTGCCTCCCTTCCAAATCAGCAGCTGCTTATACTACATACAAACTGCTGAATGTAAATTCTTTCCCTTAAAAGATTCTTCGGTGCTGCAAAACCCATAATGTAGTAATTAGTGGGTTGATTTAGGAGTCTGCATAACCAATGCTTAGCTGCCACTTTTCACAATGGCATTATGAGGCGCCAAGTGGGGAGCGGTGGCCTCGCCCACAGACGCTCCCGGCGGTGATTCTGAGGCCAGGGGTCCCATCACACCATTGGAAGGAAGGCAGGGAAGGGCTTCAGAATCAGGCAGGGAGACAGCAGCACCCTCATTCCGTTGCCTTGCCAACTGCCAGCCATCCCCCCCCCCCCCCACACACACACACAGAAAGTGGGGTTTGCACCAAGGCTGTGCGCCGGACCCGGTTTTCCTGCTGCTTAAGGGGTGGGGAGAAGAAGGCAGCAGGGCGCTCTCCAGGGTCCTGCAGGACTCTTCTCCTCACTGTCCCCTGGAACCGGGCTGCTGCTGCTCCCTGCGACCGACCGACCGGGTGCTGAAGGAGGCCTGCTGCAGCTGAGCTTGGGGGCCGCCCTCTGGGACAGAGGGGCAGAGGCCTAGCAGTTGGCACTGGGCAGTGGAGGAGGCCCAGGCAAGGTGGGTGAGCTCACTGGGGGAAGTGGGAGCTGGAGAGACTTGAAAGAGGAGAGGACTTTTTTTGGGGGGGGGGGGTCTGTTCCAGAAGGAGGAGGAGCATGATTAGTGGAGGGGGGAGGCACAGAGAGACTGGGAGAGAAAACAGAGGGGGGGGCGAGGGCCCAAGAGCTGGGGAGCTTCTGCAGCGGAAGAGCAAGAAGGGGACCGGAAGAGTGCCGGGGCAGGAGGACGAGAAACCTGAAGCCAGCACAGAGAGAGGTCCTGGAGCCAGGGCTGAGATCTCAAGGGGGGAGGGTGTGGGGGGGGGGGAGGGGGGTTAGCAAGAGGAACCCTAACTGGAGGGGAAGCATTTGGTCTCACCCCACCCTCCTCCGTGCTCCCACCAGCTGCTCAGCACAGCCTTTCTCCCTCACTGGAGAGGAGGGGAGTCACTGGGGCTTCCTTCCCCTGCCAGCTCCAAAGGCCAAAATAGTTGCAATTACGAAGGTGGCAGCAGAAAGAATGCTGCCCTTCTCAACCTCCCCAGGAAAGAATGCTCTCTGCCCCCCCCCCCCCGCTCCATCCTAATTAAAAGCAGGAGCCGCCATGATTCGCAGCCAGAGGCCAGCGCCGCCGAGAGAGCCTTCCGCCCAGGACCCATCACTCAGCGCGACTGCCGCCTTGTCACTGGGATCGGGGGAGCGGGGTGACGATAAGACTGAAAATAGAAAGCCAGGCCGGGAGCTGTAATTGAGCCAAGGATCTGGGCCTGCAGCCAAGGAGGGAGGCGGTTGGTTTCTCCCTCACTGACTGGGGAGGGTGAAGAACGGAAAGGGCCCCGCTCAAGCAGGCGGCTCCCTTGACTCCCCAGAGTGCTCAGCAATCCGGGAAGAGCTCCCCAGGAGACTCAGCCTGGCAGTCGCACCTCTAATGTCGCATGCCTCGGCTGGCAGCCCTCAAATATTCCTGCTCACGAGGAGGCCTGGGATATGGGATTGTGGCAAATGCCATCCTGACCGAGGGCATCTGAGCAGAGGGATAAACCCGGCCCAACAATGGGATGGAGGGGGGGCTGGCTCCATCTCATTTCTGCACCACGTAATGTGTTGTATGAAGGCTTCTGCTGTGGTGGTTCCAGACTTCTAATATCCACATGCATTTGGTCCCGTTTTGTGGACTGTGCTGACTTACAATGTATAACCCTCCTCGAGTTCCTGTGAGAAAGGGGGACTATAAATCACCTAAATAAATTTTTTTAAAGTCTCCTGGCTCTTCTTTGAGAGCCAGGTGTAGTGGTTAAGTGTGTGGACTCTAATCTGGGAGAACTGGGTTTGATTCTCCACTCTTCCTCCACTTGCACCTGCTGGATGACCTTGGGCAAGCCATAGTTCTGTCAGAGCTGTTCTTGAAAAAGAGCAGACTCTGTCAGAGCTCTCTCAGCTCCACCTCCCTCCCAGGGTGTCTGTTGTGGGGAGGGGAGGGGAAGGGAATGGAGATGGTAAGCCGCTCTGAGACTCCTTCAGGTAGTGAAGGGCGGAGTATAAATCCAATCTCCTCCTCCTCCTCCTCCTCCTCCTCTTCTTCTTCTCTTAAAGAGAGACCCTCACCCCCTGGAGCTTAACTGGCCTGGTAACAAGACGTGTACATCCTTGCACACTTTTGGCACTCGGGACCCCCCCCCCCGGTGTCTTCTCTCCAGTCCTGCAGTGCCCCTCCGGCCCATCCCAGGAAGTAGGGGCTGCCCAGAATTTTAAAAACAGCCCCAGAAAGCCCCCCCTCAAAGGATCAAGAGAGAGGCAGCTTGCCCCACCCTCACATAGGGGTGGGGAAAGAAGGAACAGGCAGCCTCTACCTGTGGCCGGCTGCCCCTTCCCCCCCCCCCCCGGCAGGGGCCTCAGGTGGATCAGGCGCTCCCACCCCCCACCCCCCACCCCCGGGCCACACACTGCTTTTCTGCCACTGGACAGGATGGGGAGGGGAGGCCGTCAGTCCACTGGGGGAAATCCTGGTGTCCCTAATAGCCAATCTGCTTGACACAAACGGGGACACGACCTGCCAGGGTGGCCGATCAGTTGCTAATAAGGGCTGATCTGGGATTATACCAAGCTCGGGCAGCACCCAGGACAGAAGTGGCAGAGTGGCCCTCTGTGCATGTTTCTGTGAGGCAAAGCGCGGCTTACGTGAATATCTGCCGTGCCTGCGACAGACCAGACCATTCCAGAGAGCGACTTGCATGGCTCCCCAAGGAATGCCAGTCGGCACCCGTCACGAAAGGCCCCAGACTCCAGGCAGCTGAGTCTGAAGGAGCTCCCTTTGACAGGGGCAACTCCAAAAGGACCCCCCCCCTGAAGGAAAGGAGAGCCAAAGGCCTCTTTTGTCCCACTCCTGCTGATGGTTCCCCTTGGCTCTTCTGAACTCTGGCCGCATCATCCGGCCCCTTTGCATTCACCTGGGAATGGAGGCGGTGAGGGCGAGGGAAGGCCAAGGGTGCCCCTCTCCCACTCCCTGCCCCCACCTTCCCAGGGGCCTCCAGGGGACTGCCGTGCCCTCACCTGGGCCCACATCACCCTGCCAAGCCAACTGCGGCCCGTGCCTCCGGAATGGGGCCTGAGGCCCAGGTGATCCCTCCGGAGCTCTCCGCTGAGGTCCAGAAGAGAGATCCCAAGTAACTGAGCGGGCTTTTCAGAAGGAACCCTGGTACTGGATCCAGATAACTCAGGAGAAGCCTTGCAGCCAGCCTGCTGGGTGATGCCTGCCTGCACCTGTTTCGGGGTGTTTGCTTTAAGCAGACCGCTTGCTAAGGGTTACGAGATGTTCCCAGCAGGAGTCTTAAGAAGGAGCAGCCAGGAGAGGCCATTGCAGGAGAGAAGCAGCTCTGCAGCCAGCTGGAGGAAGGACGCCCTGCTGGGGGGGGGGGAGGTAGGGACACTTTGTGGAGGAGCTGAAACTGCCGGACAGGCGCCAGGCTATGCCTTTGGTGGCTTCTTCCCTCACCCTCCCAGCTCCCAGGGTACCTCTGGCCAGACAGCCAGGATGACACCGAGGCCTCCACCTGCACCCCATTCCGGAAGGGAGAGGCAGGAAACAGCACGCGGGAAGGGGGGGGGGAGGCCCTGGTGTGCCCAAAGAACCAGTCTGGTAAACAAGCTGGTGTGTCAGCCGGCTCCTTTACTGGCTGTGCCAACTGGAATGAGATCTTCGTGGCCCCTGCCTCCTGGTCAGAATGGACACCAGCTAACTTTCCTCCTCAGAGAGTCGGGGCCAGCAGAGCTCCAGCCAGGGTCGGAGCAATCAGCGCTGGGATTAATTGCTTTAATCTGCTGAGCTCAGCAGCAGACATAAAATGCCCCCTCAAGCCCCCACCCCGCTGGCACTGGGCAGGCCCCGAAGCAAGGCAAAGGGAGAGAGTTACCTTCAAAGCGGATGTTGAAGGCCGGGGCTGTGCTGGGGTCGCCGGAGAGAAACTCCACCCGCAAGGAGGGGCCTTCGCTGATCACCCCTTCGAAGGGCAGGCTGCTGCTCTGCTGGGAGTCGTAGAGAACGAGGGAGCGGTTTGTCTCCCCACTATAGATGACCACTCTGCAGGGAGGGAACCAGAGGAGAAATGCGCTCTCAGCCGCTGGGCTCCGGAACCTTGGGGGGGGGAGGGGGCAGCCAAGGACGCCAGATGCCCCGGGGCGAGAGGGCAAGCCACAGCAGGAAGGGAGGGGCAGCTGGCCGGCCACTGCTGATCCGAGCTGGCCTTGCACAGCCACAAGGACACATCTGGTGCTGGTGCTGCTCCCGGATGCGCTGTCCTTGCAGGGGATGATCCCAGACTCTCTCCCCACCCCCCTTTTCATCCTGCTTCCAAATCTCCAGTGCTTATCCCCCAGCTCTCCTTGTCTAGTGTGAATTGTCCTTGGGACACCTGCGACTGTCCCTGTTTGGTCTTTCAGGGGATCCAGACTGGCACGGGGGGGGGGGGGGGCGGCAGAGGCTTGCCTCAAAGGCTTGCAAAATGCCACCATCCCAGGGGAGAGCCAGTTGCCTCGTGGAAAAACAACCCCCTCTCTCTCCTCCTTCCTCAGGATTCTCTCCCAGGCCAAACGGCTCCCTCCTTCTCCCCATCAGTACCAGTCCTTTGAAGAGCAAGGGACTAACATTGCCTCCCCACACACACACACACTTCCTGAGCAGTCCTGTGTTTCCTCCCACCCCCCATGACAAATCCCCTGGCTTCTTGGCAACCTCCAGTACAAAGCTCTTGTTTCGGAGGAATTACACGCACAGAGGCTCCCTAAGCAGCTCCGCCGTTGTCTGCGGCGGTCATAAACAGGTGTTTTACTCTTGGATTTCAGCACAGTTCATAAAGCTGCTTTATTGTCTGTTTCCAGGCTGGGTTTTTAATGTTCCTTAAACCTCTGCATCAGTCTCCTCAGTGTGTGCCGCCTTCTGTTGTGCGGGAGGCCAGGGGGTTTGCTGGAGGGCCCAGCCTTGGGGGTCCTGGTGTTCTCATTCGGGAAGTTGCACCCATATTGCAAATTCAGAAAAACATTTTATAGAACTGGATAGAGAGAGAAACTTTTCAAGTTTGCAACAAGTCAGTGGTAAAGCTCTGCCTGTACAGGGATCTGGGACTGTTGTGACACATGTATTGAATGCCTATGGTGAAATTCAGGATGTGACACTAAAAGATTGCATTTTTGTCCCAGAAGCCACAACTAGTCTGATACCTACTGAGATAATTATACAAAATGGTTTTGAAGTTAATCTTAAAGAGGGCCAAGGCAGAATTTGGCATGAAAATGGCATTAATCTTATGGTTGAAGAACATGATGGTTTTCATTACATAAGAGACATTGCTGTTGCTAATGATAATAAAGGGGACACTGAAGGACCAGCGTGCCGCTCTAGATCACCTGAGTGTGACCAGAAGAAATGTGTCTACGGGTGGCATGTAAGGCTTGGACACAGGAATGAGAAAAGTGGGCAGAAGCAGTTGAAGGACTGTAATATCAATGCTGTTGAATGTGATATGATGAAAAATGGTTGTGACGCATGTTTGAAATCAAAAGGCACAGCTCCTTCTTACAAAAGTCAACCTCTCAAGCCAAATCTAAAGTTTCTAGAGACTGTCTACTCAGATCTTGTTGGTCCAATAAAAGAATCTGCTGGAGGCAGCAAATATTTTCTCAGTTTTATGGAGGCAAAATCCAGATATGTCTATACATACCTACTTAAAAGCAAAAGTGAGGTACTTGACAAGTTTAAATGTTATGTTGCAATTGTCAAAAATGAATTTGGCAAAGTGCCAGAGATGCTATTTACAGATAATGGCACAGAATACTGCAACAAGCAGTTCCTAAGATTCTTGCAGCAAGAAGGAATTGAACATAAGACTACAATTCCTTACTCACCACAACAAAATGGAAATACAGAACACTTAAACAGAACCATTCAAGAAATGGCGCGTTCCATGCTGGTACCGTCTGGACGTTCAGAGACTCTGTGGGCTGAAGCAGTGAATACAGTCGTGTACCTTCATAACAGAGTTCCCTCAAAAGTCACAAACAAAAGTCCTTTTGAATTATGGTACAATAGAGTGCCTGGACTTAAACACATAAAAGCCTTTGGATCTAAAGTTTATGCCCACATACCAAAGGAGAGAAGGGGCAAACTAGACCCAAGAGCAGAAATTGTATCCTACTGAGGTACGCTACAGGAGGAAAGGGGTACAGAATCTTAGACCCTAAAACTTGGAGAATAAAGGAAAATAATGTGGTACATGTTGATGAAAGCAATATCCTACAAGCTTCTAACCTAGCTTGAGTCCACCGTGCAACCCACACAGGAATCTGCAGAAGTTTCCTTTAACAGCTTGTTTGCTTGGCAACCAGCAGGGGCCACCTGTGAGCAGGCAGGTCCATCTCCACAAGAGAGTTCTCGCTCAGAAGGGGAACCCGGAGAGGCTACGCCAAGACAAAGGGACACAAACACTGTGAGACAGCCAGCAAGAAGCAACAGAGGAGTACCACCACCTAGACTTGGAATTTGTGCAACTGTGCAACCAGAAGAGGAATCATCTGAAGGGAAGGACATCAAAAGAACCTACACAATCTTCAGGACACTTCTAAGCATAGCCACCTCAAGGGGCATGCGTCTGGAGCATCTGAATGTCAAAACAGATGACAAGCTGACTAAGCTGTTACAGAAACAGAAGTTTCAACGAGGGAAAACAGAACCTTGCTCGTTCACAAGACTTAGAAATGGACATTATCAGTACATACTTATTCATGTTGATGAACTGATTATTTGTTGCCAAGAACAAAGAGATGTACAAGAAATAGCAAATAAGCTGAACAAGGAAGTTGAAGTGAAACAATTAGGAACTTTAAAGTACTACCTTGGAATAAAAGTTGAAAGAACTGAGGATGGAAATTTATTTATTTATTTTTATTTATTTATTTATTATATTTTTATCCCGCCTTGCCAGCGAACCGGAAATTTTCTTTTGAGCCAAAAGCAAAAGATCACGGACTTTCTTGAATCTGTGGGAATGAAAGATTCCAAACCTGTAAGCACTCCGCTTGAAAAGGACTACCTAAAGCTTACTGATGGAGAACTGCTTAAAGACAACCATGGATATAAATCCGCAATCGAAAGGCTCTTGCATCTGAGCCCAGTCTGCAGACCGGATATAACTTCAGCTGTTGGACTCTTATGCAGAAAGACCAGTTCACCAAATGTCTATGACTGGAAAGCTATAAAGAGACTGGCGAGATACCTGAAAGGAACTTTGGACTACAAACTTAAAATCTCAGCCTGTGATGACCCAAGACTGAGAGGTTTCATGGATGCCAACTGGGGCAAAGACACACCTGATGGAAAATCTACAAGTGGGTATTTGTTCTTTTATGGAGACAGCTTGATTGAATGGACTAGTGAAAAACAGTTCACCCTGGCTCTGTCTACAGCGGAAGCAGAGTGTGTATCTGCGAAAAGAGCCAGTTATGAACTGTATTGGATTATTCATCTGCTGAGAGACTTTGGAATAGATGAACCGAGACCAATAATACTGTATGAAGACAATCAAGCTTGCATCACTATCTGCAAAGGTGAGAGCTCCAAATCCAAGAGTAGGACCATCGCCCTGCAGTTTAAGTACGTGAAACACCTGCAAGACCAAGGACTGATGGAACTCCACTACTGTCCTACTGAAGAGATGATCGCTGACAGACTCACCAAGCCACTCACCAAGGAGAAGTTCGAGATTCTTCATGAAAGTTTGAATTTGTATGACTTCAGTGTTGTAACTTGAGAAGGGGTGTTGGGTATAGCACGTTAAAACACTTCGGTGTATCTGCTGGGTTGCTGTGGTTCTGTATTGGTCATGGTAAGTCACATGTTTGTTTGTAACCAATCTGTGTACACAACAGTTTGCCCGGGGAAACTTTGTTAGGACCCTGACTCCCTGATTGGAAACCAGGTACCAAGATGTTTGCATTTTATGGTTCCTTTCCTCTGCCTTTGTTCTGGCTTCGGGGGAAGTCGCCATCTCTCTTGCTGTTTGGATCTCTCGCTGTAAGGATGTAGAATCTAGCTCTGTTGTTATTTTGTATCCTGTTTACCTTTTCCCATGATAGGCGTATAGTAAACTTTTACCTTCTAAATACACACATGGACTCAGACTCTTAATGCTCTACAAAGCTGATGCTTTACTATTTTACTCTGCTGGGAACATATATTCCCTCACAGGAACACCCAGCACCTGGGCTTCTGGGGGGCGAGGAAGACACAAATGTCCGCAGAGGTGACTTACAGGTTGGGGGAAATGTTGAAAGATCACACTTAGGGGTTTGTTTACTCCATTTCTGCCCTGCCTTCCTCCCCTGTGGGGACTCAAAGGGGCATTCTCCTCTCCTCTATTTTTATCTCACAACAACCTTGTGAGGTGGGTGAGGCTGACAGCGTGGCACCACCCAGCAAGCTTCCATGGCAGTGCTCGGGTTCAAATTGGGGCCTCCCAGATCCTTTCCTGACCCTTTAACCATGGTGCAAGTAGAAGGCTTGGCCAGAGGAGGGTCCTGCAGTGCCAGCGGGTCACACCTGTCTCCCCTCTGCCATTCTGTCCTCCAGACAACAACAACTGTGTGCGGTTGGTGAGGCGGTGGGATTGTGATGGGCCCAAGGTCTCCTGGCACTGTGGTGGAGCGGAGATTCAGACTCAGCTGCTCCAGGCCCTAGTCTGACGCTCCAGCCACCAGGCCACACCAACTGCCTGTGCAAAGCGACAGGTCACCGAACCTGCCCCTCAGCTAATTCCAGCCACCCGCTGTGAGGGGCACTCTGGCACACCTCCAGGCCCCTCCAGTTTGGTGGGTGCGTCATCCCTTCAAGCAGAAAGCATTTCCCAGCCTCCAGCCCAAACCTCATCATTCACAGGTCAAACACGGTTTGGGATCTGTTTTCCCCCTTTGGAGATTACGGCCAGCTCTCTGCCCAGCCCAGCCCAGCCCCGGTGTCCTGCCCGACTCCTCTGTGGGACTCCAGCACTTGCAAGAGCCACAGAGAGAGTCCCACTGCCAGCACTCAGGGGCCGAATATTGCACAGGTTCTGGAATGGGGCCCACAGAGCCACCAAGCAGAGGTCTGCCATCTCTCTGGCCTGTGGCCTGTGGCAGTGGGGTCATTGGAGCTCCAAGGGGACTAGAGCTGTGGGTCCCTCTCCCATTTGGATCCCAGGCACGTCAGGACCAGTGGGCGGCAGCACCTCTCTCACCTTTGCTTTCCTCCCAGCAGCAGCCGTTCAAAGTGCAGGTGCAGCTTCTGCCCTTCCGGCGCCCGGAGGGTCCACACGCACAGCATGCTCTCGCTGTGGTTCTGCGGGTGGGTGGGGGCCAAGATGCGGCCAAGGGTGGCATTCTGCACCGTCCCCCCACAGGGTGCTGCAAAGCAAGAGCAGGGGAAAGAAGCATGGTCAGGTGCTGAGCTGGCTGTGTCAGGCGCCCCAGCCCCCCAACCCCTGTCTTTGCCTACCTGAGCAGATGGACTCAGGGGGGCTCCAGTGGGGCTTGGAGGCATTGATGCAGGTCTGGACTTCGGGCCCCTCCAGCTCATAGCCCAGGTGGCAGTGGAAGCGGGCTGTGGCCCCCGGATGCAGGCCCATGACGGTCACCTCCCCAAAGTCTGGTCTCCGGGGGAAGCTGCAGCTCAGCATAAACACTGAGAGAGAAGAAGGAAGGTTTCAAGCACTGAGGTGTTCCCCCCCCCCCCGTGCCTGGAAGGTGCCTCCTGGGACTCTAGTCCTGGCTGCCAGCTCTGGGTTGGGGAGTCCTTGGAGACCCCATCCGCAAAGCCCCTCTTGGGCCCCCGCCCAGCCCGAAGCAAAGCCCACCCCCCTTCCCAGCTCCCCACAGACAATGGGCATGGCACTGAGGTGGGGACTGCATCCGTTGACTGCAGGGGGGGGACAGAAGCCGGTGGGGGGGAGGAACTCTACCACAGGATCCTACCATTTATCTTCAGCTTTCTGGGTATTGCTGAAGCATGGCCGGTTCTTGACCATTCTGCTCATGCATCTCACGGTGAAATGCCACAGGATTGCCCAACTGTTCTTGGAGATCCTTGACATTTCAGCTCAGCTGTAGGTAGGACTCCACCATGGCGGATTCCCCTCCTTGCAAGCCCGGGAGTCCATGTCCTCCTCCTCCTCTGCTTTACACCTTCCCTCTTTTATCACTATTATTTTTAATGCCAGTTAATGTTTCCAGTCAGCTTCTGAGCCTCCCCTTTCCCAAAGCCCAGGCTGCTGGGGTCCCTCTTCTTTTATAGAGGATACGTTAGTCTCTCACACCAATAAAAGGCGAGTGGCTGCAGATATAAACCACAGACCGGGGAAATGTTCTGGAAAGGTTTGCAGGGTGCAGCCTGTGTGAGGATAGGAAAAGCAGAGTCTGGCAGGGGCTGTGCACGGCTCACCTGAGCAAATAACAACCACACCGCTGGCCGGGGAACGGGGCCAGAGAGCCTCCGGCTGACAGGAGCCAGATGGAGCAATTAGTTTGCCTCTAAAGAGACTCTCTCTGTGCTCCCCCCCCCCCCGCCCCGCCCCAGTGGCCTTCATTGGGAGAAAGGGAGGAGCTTGGAGAAAAAGACAAGGATCCTGCCCCTCTGCCTCTTGGAGTAAGCAAGGTCAGGCTGGCTCAGGCTGCTGGACTTTCTCCTGGCATGAACAAGAACCCCCTGACCAAGGCAGGACTGCAGCCTCTCTGCCCACTTCTGGGCTCTTGTCTGCACAGACAGCGACAGGAACCAGGGAGGCGGTGGGACTGAGGCTGCCAGCTTCCAGAGGGGGAATCCACAACAGGAGGACCACGGGGGAACAGCTAGAACTGCAAAACCACAGCACCGTGCGGGATTACATTTAGATTGTTGGTTTTGTATAAATCAAATTTCAAATATTTTAAACAAGCAATAATATATTTCACTTCTCACAGATTCAGCTTAAGTATTGAACAACAATTATACAGAAGATAATAATCCAAAAAAGTTAATAAGGCGTCAATCTCATCCAATATTGCTCAAGGATTTATACAGATGACGCTGAAGTCTTAAAGACGGCGAAGACACAAGGTTGGCAAGACAAGGAGAACCGGGGCAGCCTCGTCTCTGGCCCCTCCTTCAGGTCTGACAGCATCAAGACTGAATATATCTACAATTCTATCGTCATTTTCAACTGTTCACATATAATTAGCAGGTTCCAAATGTTTTCGGATATTTTCATCAGATACAGCAATCCAGTGACAGAGGGAATCACCAAGCAAGGTTTCATGAGCGAGGCACGCAGCCGAACAAGTGTCTCCACTGGCAAGTCCCTCCATTCCTGGATGGCTGCATCCGTCCCCTCCGCATGATGCTGCCAGCCAGCCAGCCAGAAGCAGGGCCTGCTCAGGTGTGGCTCTGTGGTCACAAACCTCACTCCCCTTCTGCCAGAAGTGCCCCAGGCTGGCTGCGGACTGAGCCTGTGCAAGTTGCTGCTGGCTTTTCTGGAAGGAGGTTTGTGAGCATGTTAGGAACAGCCCATAGGGAGCAGGAGGCCGGTTACTGGATCCCGTTATTGTGATTTAAAAACTTCCATTATACTGCGGAAACTAGCCAGGTTATTCTGCCCTCATTTTAGCCTCACAGCCACTCCATGAAGTCAGTTTACATGCCCAGGGAAATGCTGATTGCCACTTTGGGGCCAGGAAGCATTTTTTGTCCAGGCCTGGAGGGTCCCCCCAATCTGCTGGACATAGAGCAGAGGTCACTGGGGGGTGTGGGGGAAAAGGTAGATGTGAATTTCCTGCATTTTGCAGGGGATTGGGCTAGATGGCCCTTCCATGAGTTAAGCTGCCAGATTGTGGCATTCTAACAGGGGACCAGCTGGGCAGGACAGGGCTGTGAACCGGGTCTCCTCGATCCAAATTTGCCCTCCCCCATGATCCCCCTGGGTAGCCTGAGAGGTGCTCAGTGGGGTTTTCGGCTGCCAAGCAGGGCAGGAAGGAGAAGCGCTCTCTCTGCTGCATGGGCCACAGTCTCCTGCGCCTCCTTCTGCCCCCTCTCTTTCCGCAGAACACGCCAGTCTCTTTCCTGGCAGTGGCTTTGCTGTCTTCCGCCGGGCCTCCACCCATGGCAGAATTTCATCCTAGGGGACCATTGTGGGAATCACATTTTTAATGTTCCCCTTGGTTAAAGTGAAAGCATTCCCTGCCAGCAGAGAATCAGCACAGCAGGGCACCCACAGTGCTACACTCTCTTCTCCCCGGTATTGTGAAGTTTTTACTTACACAACGGGGGTTTGTTGTATGGAGGAGAACACAAAGGTCTGGCCGCCGGCCACAGTTACAGTCTCTCCTGGCAGCTCAGGATCCTGCCACCCCGCTGCCCTGTGCAAGCAGACCAGGCGGCCACAGCTGGACGACGAGAGAGCACTCTCCCCAGTGCTCTGGGAGGAGGGAGCTCCGCTTGGCTGCAGGAGAAGCGCACGTACCTTGGTAGTGCAGCTGGAAGGTCCCAACCACATCCTCGGGGAAAGTGCGGAAGTATACCGAGATGGTGTTGGTCGGACTGCGGATCACCTGGCCCTCCACCAAGAGCGTCTGATTGGCCAAGATCACCAAGTTGTCCTTGTCCACTCCGCGGATGGCGAGAACTTCTCCCTCGGACAGGTTGACACTTTTCACCTGTATGTCAGAGAGGAAGAAAATCCACGAGGAGGCTGAGTCTGGCGGGGCCCTGGAAGGTCTCAAGCAAAACATGTCCTTCACGGAAAGTGACGGGGAAAGTAATGGGGCCGTGGGTCAGTGGTAGAACATCCACTTGGTGTGCAGAGAGTCCCGGGTTCAGTCCCTGGCGTCTGCAGTTAAAGGGACCATGGAGGAGGTGATGTGAAAGACCTCAGCCTGAGACCCTGGAGTGCCACTGCCAGTCTGAGTGGACATGGCTGACCGTGAAGGACCAGTCGTCTCATTCAGTCACAGGCAGCTTTGTGTGTCCTCATATGTAATAAATATTCATGAGATTGCACCACACTTTGAGGGATGTCACTTGTTGCACATCTATCTGTCTACCTAGCACATCTCTATCCTGCCCCGTCTCCAGGGAGCTCATGCAGCCCCAGGACAGGCCGCCCAGTGAGGGAGGATCTGCACCCGGGTCTCCACAACCTGGCACTGAGACCATTAAAGGACATTGTCTCGTGGTCTTTTGGTTAAGAGCCTCAGAAGAGCCCTGCTGGGTCAGACCAGGGAGGGTCCATCCAGTCCAGCATCCCATCTCACACAGTGAAGAAGAAGAAGAAGAGATTGGATTTATATCCTGCCCTTCACTCACTTAAGAGTCTCAGAGCGGCTTACAAACTCCTTTCCCTTCCCCTCCCCACAATGGACACCCTGTGAGGTAGGTGGGGCTCAGAGAGCTCTTTCCCAAGCTGTCCTTGAGGGAACAGCTGGTACAGAGCTATGGCTTGCCCAAGGTCATCCAGCCAGGTGCAAGTGGAGGAGTGGGGAATCAAACCCGGTTCTCCCAGATTAGAGTCCACGCACTTAACCACTACACCAAACTGGCTCTGTGGCCAGCCAGTTCCTCCAGAGGGCCAACAACAAGGCAGAGAGGCCGAGGCCTTCCACCCCTGAGAAGAACCTCAGAAGAGCCCTGCTGGATCAGACTCGTGAGGGTCCACCTAGTCCAGCATCCTGCCTCACACAGTGGCCAGCCAGTTCCTCTGGAGGGCCAACAACAGGGCAGAGAGGCCGAGGCCTTCCTCTGAGAAGAACCTCAGAAGAGCCCTGCTGGGTCAGACCAGTGAGGGTCCATCTAGTCCAGCATCCTGCCTCACACAGTGGCCAGCCAGTTCCTCTGGAGGGCCAACAACAGGGCAGAGAGGCCGAGGCCTTCCCCTGATAAGAACCTCAGAAGAGCCCTGCTGGGTCAGACCAGTGAGGGTCCACCTAGTCCAGCATCCTGCCTCACACAGTGGCCAGCCAGTTCCTCTGGAGGGCCAACAACAGGGCAGAGAGGCCGAGGCCTTCCTCTGAGAAGAACCTCAGAAGAGCCCTGCTGGGTCAGACCAGTGAGGGTCCATCTAGTCCAGCATCCTGCCTCACACAGTGGCCAGCCAGTTCCTCTGGAGGGCCAACAACAGGGCAGAGAGGCCGAGGCCTTCCTCTGAGAAGAACCTCAGAAGAGCCCTGCTGGGTCAGACCAGTGAGGGTCCCTCTAGTCCAGCATCCTGCCTCACACAGTGGCCAGCCAGTTCCTCTGGAGGGCCAACAACAGGGCAGAGAGGCCGAGGCCTTCCCCTGATAAGAACACAAGAAGAGCCTTGCTGGATCAGACCAATGAGGTCAGACCATCTAGTCCAGCATCCCATCTCACACAGGGGCCAAGCAGTTCCTCTGGAGGGCCAACAACAGGGCAGAGAGGCCGAGGCCTTCCCTGAGAAGAACATCAGAAGAGCCCTGCTGGATCAGACCAATGAGAGTCCCTCTAGTCCAGCATCCTGTCTCACACAGGGGCCAGCCAGTTCCTCCGGAGGGCCAACAACAGGGCAGAGAGGCTGAGGCCTTCCCTGAGAAGAACATCAGAAGAGCCCTGCTGGGTCAGACCAGGGAGGGTCCCTCTAGTCCAGCATCCTGTCTCACACAGGGGCCAACCAGTTCCTCTGGAGGGCAACCACAGGGCACAGAGGCTGAGGCCTTCCCCTGAGAAGAACACCAGAAGAGCCCTGCTGGATCAGGCCAGTGAGGGTCCATCTAGTCCAGCCTCCTGTCTCACCCAGCGGCCAGCCAGTTCCTCTGGAGGGCCAACAACAGGGCAGAGAGGCCGAGGCCTTCCCCTGAGAAGAACCTCAGAAGAGCCCTGCTGGGTCAGACCAGTGAGGGTCCCTCTAGTCCAGCAACCTGTCTCACACAGTGGCCAGCCAGTTCCTCTGGAGGGCCAACAACAGGGCAGAGAGGCCGGGGTCTGCCCCTGAGAAGAACCTCAGAAGAGCCCTGCTGGGTCAGACCAGTGAGGGTCCCTCTAGTCCAGCATCCTGTCTCACACAGTGGCCAACCAGTTCCTCTGGAGGGCCAACAACAGGGCAGAGAGGCTGAGGCCTTCCCCTGAGAAGAACCTCAGAAGAGCCCTGCTGGATCAGGCCAGTGAGGGTCCATCTAGTCCAGCCTCCTGTCTCACCCAGCGGCCAGCCAGTTCCTCTGGAGGGCCAACAACAGGGCAGAGAGGCCGAGGCCTTTTCCCTGATAAGAACATCAGAAGAGCCTTGCTCGATCAGACTATTGAGGGTCCCTCTAGTCCAGCATCCCGTCTCACCCAGTGGCCAGCCAGTTCCTCTGGAGGGCCAGCGACAGGGCATAGAGAGGCTGAGGCCTTCCCTTGGTACTGCCTCCTGGCTCTCGGATTCAAAGACTGACTGCCTCTGGATGTGGAGGTTCCCTTCAGTCACCATAGCTAGTAACCATTGATAGATTTATTCTCCATAGAGTGTCCCAGGCTGGAGCAGACAACCCTAGATGTCATGGCACAAGTAAGATGGGCACTGCTCTTAAACTATGACAGGACAAGCCCCCCTCCCCTGAAATCGACAACTTTCGTCCTGTTTTTTGAGGCTTCAGCAAAGCAGGGTTCTGGGCAGGATCCTTGGGGTTCCCGGTTCTGGGGATTGGGGGGGGGGGGGGTGGCGCCTGGGGAGAGCGGGGTCTGAGGAGGGGAGGGACTTCAGTGGGGTACAATGCCATAAAGTCCACCCTCCAAAGCAGCCATTTGCTCCAGGGGAACTGATCTCTATTGTCTGGGGTGGGAGATCTAATAGTGGGAGACCTCCAGGCCCCACCTGAAGGTTGGCAACCCTAAGAATCTTCCATGGCCCTGCGAGAGATCCCAACCCCCACCGCTTGTGCTGTGCCAGGCAGCCTCTGGGGGATGCAAACAGTCCTGGCTGAGCCCCCATCCAACCAGCCATCTTGCCGTCGCTGGGGGCAGGGGAGAATTAGCAGAAGGCCGATCTCCTTGGAGACACTTAGGACTGCTGGCAAGGGAGCCTGCCTGTCTGCTCTGGGAAGGGGCTCCTGCCTGGGATGCCTGCTCCTCCCCAGAGCAGAGCGGCAATTATGGTTGGGGGGCCGGGCTGGGCGGGGGGGTGGGGGAGAATCTGTCCTGCTGCTGCTGGCTCTTGCAGGAAGAAGGAAATCCATTTTGCAGCCCTTGATGCTGGAATCAGCTTAACAGTTTCTCTTTCATTTTTAATCCTTTAAGCGGGAGCGATATGGCAGGGGTGACCCTGGTAATCGCATGGCGATGGGAGCTCTTTGCACCGAGGCATCTGCTGCCAAATCCACTGCCGCCCCCCCAGCCCCAGCCCCAGCCTCTGCCGTGAGCCTCGCCCGGGACCACTGCTCGCAAGGAGTCCCCCTCCCCGCCTTGGGAGTCCCCCTCCTGTGCTGCCCTCCCCAAGGGCAATGGCCGAAGGGCCCCCCCTTGCATTTCCAGAGCCTGTTGGGCATGGCTTGCATTTGGCACACTGTCTGAGGGCCTCTGGAGAAGCCCCTGCATCCATGGCCCTATAGCATTTTGCCCCCCCCCCCGCCGCCCCATTTACTTTGGCGGGAGCTCCTGTTGGGGGCGGCTCCGAGCAGCCTGGCAGCTACTGGGGGGGTGCGTGCCCCAAATGCTGCCCTCCAGAATGGCTTATAGGCTCAGGCTCACGCCTGCTCTGCTTCTGTCGATGACGCCCGTTCTCCTGTGAAGCAGGCAGGCAGGCCTCCGGTGAGCAAGAAGAGCCCACGGGCATGGCGCACCCACTCCTTGCTTGCTTGCTTGCTTGCTTGCTTGTGGCAAGTCAGAGAGGAGTCAGCTGGCAGACCCAGATCAGCTCCAAGAATGTTCTGGTTGTCTGGAGAAGCTTCCACAAATGGAGCCAAGGGGGCTCGGAAAGGGGGGAGCTAACTTCCTGCTCCCTTCTGTCTTGAGCTGGGCTGGGGAAGGGGGAGGCTAGAGCCCACCCTCTGGCCAAACATTCACTGGAGATCATCGCTGGGTGTGGAGATCCCTGTGACCAGCTCTTCACAAGAAGGGGAGAGGCAGCTTTCTCAAGTGCCCGGCTGCCATGGAAGTACCTGGCACTAGGTCCCCATGGGAGGGCCGGAGTGGGGAGGCTGAGGGGGAAAGCACGCTGTGGGCCCACAGAGGCGCTTCTGAACACTGGACTGCTTTGCGCGGCCCATTCAGAGCTTGCAAAGGCTACGGGGGTGGGAGGGAGGGCAACCCAGACCTGGGGAGATCTGGCTGAAATGGAGTGTGTGTGAGAAATGCATCCGGGCGGGAGGGGTGTGCCCCGCGGCTGCAGCCCCCCCCCCCCCCAGCCTTCCTACCTGCAGCTCCACCCCATATCCGGTGTAGACCGTCACGTTGTAAGTGCACTCCAGGAAATTGTTCCGAGGCAGTGGCGGGTAGTCTGTTGAGTCGATGTATCCCTCTGGCTCATAGAAGTTCATGCCGCAGAGAACTGGAGGGAAACGCTGTGTGAATGAGCTGGACTCCGACCTGAGATCCCTCCCGAGATTCTTCCCATTCATCTCCCTGTGCAAACCGGAGACGGAGTCTCCTGGGGGGGGGGGGGGACCCGACATTTCGTGTAGCTTGTCATGTAAACTAGATACTCCACACCACACGTGCATTATGGAGAAACTTGCTTGAACTCACCTTGGAACATTACCAAGTATCATTATATTTAGGATTGTATTAATCTTGCATTATAAATACAGATGAGCACCGTCCTTGTAATAACTAACCCGCCTTGAGCCGTCTCTGGACAGTCAGCTTATCAGTTTTCCAATCAATAATAGCTACAAGGTATTCTTTAATAAAAGAGGGGGGAAATGCATTTATTGAGTCCAGGGCCAAATTTCTAGCAATGGGCCACTTCCTGTGAAACTCTTTCTTGTGAATCCCTGGCTCAGGAGGGGGGCAGGGGGGAGCTCTTCCATCCTGCAGTGCAGCTCTGCATGGAGAGCAAGTTGGGCGCTTGGTGGCCCCCCCTCCCCATGATGGAAGCT
Source organism: Lepidodactylus listeri (assembly GCA_029233225.1). Classification (NCBI taxonomy): domain Eukaryota; kingdom Metazoa; phylum Chordata; class Lepidosauria; order Squamata; family Gekkonidae; genus Lepidodactylus; species Lepidodactylus listeri. The sequence goes on from JARCFY010000013.1 coordinate 1,129,847, forward strand.
CTGATGGAGGCCCTCCTCCATATACCACTCCTGGATGAGGCCAAGTCTGCACAGCTGGTGTCAAAACTAGGGATGCCAGGAAGTTCACACCTTACATTTCTGGCTGGCAAAGGTACCATTTCTGACAACTGGACAAAAGCCGAGCCTTGGGTCTCCTCACCACAGTCCAGCTTGTGCAGCTGCCAAACAGGTTTACAGCCGTGCAGTATTTGTGGTTGCTAATGTTTGGGGCTTTTGATGACGGATCTGTGGCTGGAATGACCGTTTTGCTCACTGTTTATTTAAACAGTTGGCTGTGGAGAAGCACACAGTGATGGCAAACAGTGTGAAGTGTCTATCATTTACAGGCTGGCCTAAAGTGAGGCGCCTGGTGGTAGGCATGCACAAAAACCGTAAAGAGGTGTCTTCGTGGCTGCAGAGGCTTCCCCAGCTGGGACAAGCAGTCTGGGGACGCCCCTCCCTTGCTCAAGGATCCTTCAGAGCTTGGAGGAGGGGAGGGGAGGGGGTGTTGTGGTGGATGCATGTAAAGAAAGAGGGGAGATAAAGGGGGGAGCAGTTAGACAGAGCTGTGCATTCACTGGAAATGCTGGCGAGGGGGGGGGGTTCTTGTTTTCCCTGGAGCTCTGATGAGTATTGGGTAGGGGTGGGTCAGCCTTGTCTCTGAGCTTCCACTCCAACTGCGCTCCAGTTCTCTTCTTCTAACTAATGAAATGTTGAAAAGATACCTCCAGGGCGCTCGTTCTCTCTCCCTGTCTTTCAAAATATGACCGCAAATATCTGACAGGTTCCTTGAAAGGAACATGGGTGAGAACTCAGGCTCCCCTCCCCTCTTTCCAGCCCTCTCCCTCCCTCTGCTGGGACGGTGGGGGGGGGGGACTCCCTCTCTGCCAGGGGCACATTGCAAGTCCCCAGACCAGGCCCAGAGCCAGGGTTTTTTTTGTCAGGGGTCATTTACATTTCTTAGGGGGCACAAGTTAATTAATGTTAATTAATGGCTTAAATATTTTTAAATGCTTTCTGGCATGGCTTTTGTGTGTGGGGGGGTGTCTTTTAATTAAGGGGGCATAGCCCCAAAATGCCCCACTGTAGCTACGGGCCTGCCCTAGACCCAGGGTCATCTCTTTCTGCCCATGTTTCAAGTCCCCTCACAGAGTCTACCCCCATTTTATTCACCACCCTTTCCCTTGGAATGTCTATAAGCATTCCATAACATCACAGAAGCTCAGTCAATGACAAGGGCCCTTCAGACACCTCAAGGGACAACCTGGCATTAGCCTAAAAGGGCTGGAAGCTGATGGGCTGGGGGCAGCAGAGCAACTGCCTTGCAGGGTGCTTCAGGTCCCCTCCCCAAATTAAGGAGATCCTTCTTGTCTGCTCTGCCACTTGTCAACTCCCTTCTGACTATTTGTTGAGCTAAATATTTATTCCCTGCTTCTCCTGAAGCTAACCAAAGCAGCTTTCAAAAATAAGCAAATGTAATCATCATGAAACAGCCAAACCAGTGTTAGAAAGACTAAAGTTTTAATGTCTGTTGTTTTATTGTGGACTTGGTCCACTAAAATGTGTAAGCCGCTCTGAGCCTGCTGTGCGGGGAGAGCGGCCTAGAAATTGAATCAAATTAATTAATTAAATAAATAATACTGGCACCCCACCCCCGCTCCCAGGCCCCAAAGTGAAAAAACTAGCCCATGAACAGAGAAAAGGCAACTGAGTCTAGGCTGAGCTGCGTGGCCCCGGGTGCAAGAGCACACCCTTTCCTCCTATCCACGAAGACCCAGAATAGGTCCCGGGGGAGGACAGGTGCCGACATGCAGGGAAAGGGGGGCCCAAGACCCACCCCAAGTGTGGCAGCAGTCAAAGGCATGAGGGGTTGGCAAGGGGGGGGGTCAAGTGGCTCCCTCAGGGTGGGGCTCATGGGGCCCTTGGATTCGATGCCCATTGCTGACTAGCGGTGACAAACAGGTGGGCCAGAAACACCTTACCTGGCGAGTGCTCCGTGGAAATCACTGTGGTGGTTACGATGGTGGAGGTGGTGGTTTCTTGGCCCTCCTCAAAGGACACTCCCTTTGCTGGCTCTGCCGCCTCCTCCTCCTCCTCCTCCTCCTCCTCCTCCTTGGTGCTTTTGGCTTCGGGGTGCACCAGGCTGCTGCCTCCCTCGTCTTGATGATGGACCTTGGCGTCCACCAGGGCTGGTTCTGCAGCTCCCGGGCCCTGAGGCAGCGTCTGGGAAGTCATGGGGCTGACCGTGAATGGGGAAATCTGGAGTGGGGAGTGGCTGGTCACCCCACGGCCCCCTTTCCCGCTGCCACCGCCCCAGAATGCCAGTTCAGGCACCGTGGGCTTCCCTTCATGAGCGGCAATGAGGATGTCTTCTGGCGTGTCCAGACTCTCCACCGAGACGAACAGCCTGGAGCTTGGCATGCTGGGACGGGGGGCCGCTTGGGGAGCCCTGGCAGTGGCCATCAGGAGTCTCGGCTGCTTCCTGGCGGCATTTCCTTGCTTTGCAGAGGGGGGCTTCTGCTGAGAAGAGAGAACAGCTTGCCTTGTGTGGGAAGGGAGCTGTGAGGAAGACCTCGCCTCTGGGATGGTGACGGGATCCCTCCGGGACGAGGTTTCCATCTCAGTCTGATGGCCGGCCACGTCTTCTCTGGCCTGGACCAGGCCTCCTGGGGTGGGGGGTCTGGGCCCCACATTCTCTCTGAGAAGCGTGTTGTTCGCCACGAGTTCCTCAGAGGGGAGCGGGTACACTTCAGAAGAGTCTGTCCTTTCCCCAGCTGTAACAAAAAGAAGGACAAGAGGTTTCAAAGATAAACATGCATTAAGGTGTTGGTGGTCAAAAACTGGCCAGACTCTTTCCAAGCAGGTTTGCTTTGCTTTGGCCTGTCTGCTCTCCTCTCAAGAGGAAACCAGGGGGTGTGATGGGTTGCTGAAAGCGGCCTCCTTGCCGGAGGACTGGGAAGCGGCAGTTGCTGCTCTGACTATCAAAGAGAGGTCCAAAGAGGATCCGGGGGATTTACTGGCCAAGCAGCCTAACTTCTGTCCTGGGTAACTCCTGAGTAGAAATGGTCGGGGGTTAAGGGGTGCTGCTGGGCAGGATCAGAGAAGCCTGGTGTTATGTATTGACCATGCGGTCGCCATGTGCTCTCTTCATTGCGACCGCATGGCCAGAGCACATGGCCAGAGCATGGCCAGAGCACATGGCCAAGAAACTACCTGAGCTTCAGCCAGGTAGAACAAAGGCCAGGTGGATTCAAACCGGCCACCAATCCTGTACCTAGGTTTCTCCCAGGGAACCTATGAAATGTAAATAGACTTCTAATAGCCTATCAGGCCAGTTGGGTGAGGTCAGGGGATTGTCCCTGACCAGCATAAAAGGAGGGCTTGGAGCCCTGGGTTGTATGCTTCATCCGGACCAGCAATAAAGATCTAGCTGTTTCACTATTCCATGGACTCCCGACTCCAATACTTATCAGTGGCGACGAGGATGGGATCCCGATGAGCGACTCTCCAGCAGACCACAGCAGCACAGCGAGCTCCGTCCCGCCGGCCGCAGGCATCTCCGAGCTCCAGCGCTCCAACGCCTCGCCGCAAGCCGCTCTGAGCCCAATCCTCCGGCACTAGCCAGCGCCAAGCCTCAGCGCTCCCCGGCACCGCCGCAAGACACGAGGACATCGCTCAAACAGCCGCCGCCGCTCCTGCTCTGGTAAATATGGCAAACGCTCCGGGACCAATTACCCCTTTCAATACGTCTCGCCCCGAGACGTGGGAGTCCTGGCTCAAGACGCTGGGTTGTGCCTTTAAGGTCCGCGGAATCACAGATGCGGACCTGAAGAGTGCCTGGCTCTTGAGTTCCGGAGGGGTGGAGGTCATGCGGGTGGCCCAGAACCTACTAGCCCCGCAAGACCCCACCGAGGTGTCTTACGACGTGCTCACCAAGACCCTCGGCGATTACTTCGCCCCGAAGCCATCAAAACTGGCCAGGCGCTGGGAGTTCATACAGCGCCAGCAGCAGCCGGGGGAGTCAGCCGCCACTTTCCTGGCTGAACTCCGTCGACTAGCCGTGGGCTGCGAATTCCGCCACATGGATGACCACGTGGAGACCGCCTTCATGGGAGGGGTCCGGGAAGCCAAGCTCCGCCGGCGCCTCATTGCAATGCCGGAGCCAACCTTGGAGAAGATGCTCGAAACTGCGGCAGCCTTCGAGACAACGCAAAAGGACAAGGCAGCCACCAAAGTCCACCAGGCGGCTCCTCCCGAACCCGACTCAAGCGAAGAAGAGGACGTCCACCAGATGCAACCACGCTCGAAGAAGGGTGAGCCCGGCGTCCCCAGGCTCAAGGCCCGGCGCCCAGCATCTGTCTCTGTTCCCTCTCCTGCTTCCCTCAACAGGCAGGCCCCAACGTGCGCCAGCTGTGGGGACCCCCACGACAGACGGACATGCCGCTTCCGTGATGCCATCTGCCGCGCCTGCGGGAAAGCAGGACATCTCGCCCGGGCCTGCCGCCTGAGGAACAGCCACCGTGCCCCAGCAGCGAACTTCGAAGAAGTGGGTAGTGTCGTTCCCACGGCCACGGTAATGAACTTGCCTCAGCCCATCCCGGGCGCAATTTCCGTGTCTCTCCGAATAGAGGGAGTTCCTTGCTCCATGGAACTGGACTCAGGGTCAGCATATTCAATTGTGTCCGCAGCTACGTTCCGCCGCCTCTGCCCGAAGGGGGCACGCTGGCTGCGGCTGCCGGCTGGGTTGGTCCTCCGGGACTTCCAGAAAAACCCAGTGGCTATTAAGGGGCTAGCCAGGGTCCGGGTCCAGTACCATGCCTTTAATGGCCTGCTGGACCTTCTCGTGGTGGAGCGCAATCTAACCAGTCTCCTAGGTCGCGCCTGGTTCAAGCCGCTCGGAGTGCAGTGGACCGGAATACACCGCATGGGCTCTACTGACTTCTCATCCATCTGCGAGGAATTTCCCGCCGTTTTCGATGGCTCATTGGGCTGCTACAAAGGACCCCCGGTTTCCTTCGACCTGGACCCGGCAGTCCGGCCCATCCGCGTGGCCGTCCGCCGGCCACCACTCGCCTTCCAGCCCAAAGTGGAGGCAGAGTTGGAAAAGCTCGTGGCACAAGGGGTGCTCGAGCCGGTCTCCCACGCCAAGTGGGAGACTCCCATTGTGACCCCCCTCAAAGCTAACGGGGAAGTCCGCATCTGCGCGGATTACAAATGTACAATTAATAAGGCATTACAGGACCACGCGTACCCGGTACCGGTGGTCAGCCATGTTCTGGCCTCCCTCGCGGGTGCCAAAATATTTGGAAAATTAGACTTGGCCCAAGCCTATCAGCAGCTTCCCGTAGACGAAGCAACGGCCGAGGCACAAACGATTGTGACTCACAAGGGAGCGTTCAAGGTAAAACGCCTCCAATTTGGGGTCAGCGTAGCACCTGGAATCTTTCAAAATCTAATGGATTCTCTCCTAAAAGATGTTCCAGGAGTGAAGCCGTTCTTCGACGACGTCCTCATCGCCGCCCCGGACGCCGACACGTTCGCAGCTCGCCTCCGGATGGTGCTGCAAAGGTTCCAGGACGCGGGTCTCAAGGTTCGAAAAGACAAGTGCACCCTGGGAGTCTCCTCGGTGACCTTCTTGGGGTTCCAAGTCACCGCAGACGGCATTCACCCTACAAAGGAGAAGGTAGTGGCAATTACAGGTGCACCCCGCCCGTCCTCAAAGGCGGAACTCCAGGCGTTCTTGGGACTTGTGAACTTCTACCACGCCTTCCTTCCGCACAAGGCGGCGGTCGCTGAACCCCTGCATCGTCTCCTGGACAAGGGAGCGGCTTGGGCCTGGGGTCCCAAGCATGATGCAGCCTTCCGGGCCGTCAAAGACTTATTAATTTCAAATGCGGTCTTAGCGCATTTCGATGAGAGGCTCCCTGTCATCCTGGCCTGCGACGCATCCCCCTACGGCGTTGGGGCGGTCTTGGGACACCGGCTACCCAACGGAAAGGAGGTACCAGTTGCCTACTACTCCAGGACCCTGTCGTCGGCAGAACGGAACTACGCCCAGATCGACAAGGAGGCCCTAGCAATCGTAGCTGGCGTCAGGAAATTTCACGACTATCTCTACGGACGGTCATTCACCGTGGCCACAGATCACAAGCCGCTGCTGGGTCTCCTTGCCCCCCACAGGCAAACCCCTCACATGCTGTCCCCGCGGGTCCTGCGGTGGTCAATTTTTTTGTCAGGCTACTCCTACGAATTGGTACATCGCCCGGGGAAGGCGATGGGTCATGCAGACGCCCTCAGCCGTCTTCCCCTCCCGTCCTGCGACCCTGATCCGGCTCCCGCTTTCCACGTCGCGCTCCTAGAGGATCTACCGGAGCGCCCCGTACAGGTATCAGATGTGGCCCGTCGCACGCGGCGGGACCGCATCCTTTCCCGTGTCTCAGACTGGGTGGGAAGGGGGTGGCCGGAAAAACCGGGACCAGATTTTGCCGCTTTCACGGCACGCAGGCACGAACTATCGGCCCACAAGGGATGCCTGCTATGGGGATCTCGAGTGGTGATCCCCGGGCCCCTGCGGCCCCGAGTGCTAGAGGCCCTCCACGAGGCTCACCCGGGAATTGTGCGCATGAAAGCTCTGGCCCGGAGTTACGTATGGTGGCCAGGCCTGGACAAAGACATTGAGGGGCGGGTCCAGAAGTGTACCAAATGCCAGGAGTCACGGCCAGATCCGCCACACGCTCCTGTCCGATCCTGGGAATCTACTAACAAGCCCTGGTCCCGCCTGCACCTAGACTTCGCGGGACCGGTCCAGGGCCGGTTGTTTCTTATCGTTGTTGACAGCTACAGCAAGTGGCTTGAGGTAGTGCCGGTAGCTTCGACCTCCACCAACGCTGCCTTAAGAAGTCTCTGGCCGATCTTCGCGACACACGGAATGCCAGAAACTCTCGTGACCGACAACGGGACCGCCTTCACCTCCGGCGAGTTTCAACGGTTTGTGGAAGCCTGCGGTCTGCGCCACATCCGCTCCGCTCCGTTCCACCCCGCAACCAATGGCCAGGCCGAGCGCATGGTGAGGACAACGAAGGACGCGTTAAAGAAGATGGAGCATGGCGACTGGGAAGAGCAGCTGTACAAGTTCCTGTTCTGCCAACGGAACACACCCCACTCAGGGACCGGGCGCCGGCCAGCCGAACTTCTGATGGGAAGACGACTGGGAACCGTCTTGGACCGCCTACATCCCGACCGAGCAATCGAGGGGAACCCGACAATGGAGGACCGGCCAGCTGCCCGAGGATTTGCTCCCGAAGACCCCGTATACGCAAAGAACTTCGCGCGGGGTCCAACATGGCTCCCCGCGAGGATCGTCCGAGTCACAGGGCCTTATTCCTATGAGGTCCTTACGGAAGATGGCGTAGTCTGGAAACGGCACATTGACCAGATTCGACGCCGTACCCAGAACCACGATGATACCCAGGCCCCCGAACTCCCTGCACCAACAGACCGTGACATTGACACGACTCCAGAAGCAGCGCCAGACCCTGATCCAGAGACTGCGGAGATGCCGCTCCTGCCCGCGGACGAAGCAGTCGCACCATCCACACCTGAACAACCCCCGAGCAGACAGGCCCCGCCAGCAGAACAACTACCCACACCGCAACCTGCCGACACTAGCAACACGCCCCGCCTTACAACCCCCCGGCGCTCTGGACGTGAGCGCAGACGCCCGGACTATCTCAAAGACTATGTGTGCAGAGGGGTTCTGGACTATGGGGGGAGGGGTGTTATGTATTGACCATGCGGTCGCCATGTGCTCTCTTCATTGCGACCGCATGGCCAGAGCACATGGCCAGAGCATGGCCAGAGCACATGGCCAAGAAACTACCTGAGCTTCAGCCAGGTAGAACAAAGGCCAGGTGGATTCAAACCGGCCACCAATCCTGTACCTAGGTTTCTCCCAGGGAACCTATGAAATGTAAATAGACTTCTAATAGCCTATCAGGCCAGTTGGGTGAGGTCAGGGGATTGTCCCTGACCAGCATAAAAGGAGGGCTTGGAGCCCTGGGTTGTATGCTTCATCCGGACCAGCAATAAAGATCTAGCTGTTTCACTATTCCATGGACTCCCGACTCCAATACTTATCACCTGGGTTCAGATCCCTGCTAAGCCACAAAGCACACTGGTGGCTTTGGGCCAGTCTTTCGCTCTCAGCCTGATGTACCTCACAGGGTTGTTGTGAGGAGCAAACTGAGCAGGAGGGAATCATTTGCAGAAAGAAAGAACATAAGAACGTAAGAGAAGCCAATGTTGGATAAAGCCAGTGGCCCATCCAGTCTGTGTCACACAGTGGCCAAAAACACCAGGTGCCCTCAGGAGGTCCACCAGCAGGGCCAGAACTCCAGAAGCCCTCCCACTGTTGCCCCCCCCCCCAAGCACCAAGAATTGCCACAGATGGAGAGATCCTATCTATACCTTGTGGCTAATAGCCACGGATGGACCTCTGCTCCATATGTTTATCTAACTCCCACTTGAAGCTGTCCGTACTTATAGCCACCACCACCTCCTGTGGCAGTGAATTCCACGTGTTAATCACTCTTTGGGTGATTATTTATCTGTTCCTTTTATCTGTTCTAACCCGACTGCTCAGCCATTTCATGGAGTGCCCACAAGGAGTTCTTGTCTTGTGAGAAAGGGAGAAAAGTACCTCTTTCTCTACCTGCTCTATCCCAGGCATAATCTTACAAACCTCAATCATGTCACCCCTCAGCCGTCGTTTCTCCAAGCTAAAGAGCCCCAAGTGCTTCAACCTTTCTTTTATTTTTTTAATTTATAATTTTGTTGATTTTTTGCAAACAACAACAAAATATTATGCTTATTTTGATATAGCTAGAAGTGAAATAACAACAAATCCTCCTACGAAAAACAAACAAGCAGGGATACAGGTCCATTGTATTGTTAACCTTTCTAGTCCCTTAAGCTAAAAGTGTGACACACGTTGGAAATACTCGTCTTTAGGGATAGCCGCCCCCTCGATCAGGGACTCCGCTCCTGGAAACCACAGGGCTGGAGCGTTTTTTTGATGATTCCCTGTGTTGCTATTACTCCCCAGTGGAGACGCTTCAGCCTTTCTTCATATAGGGAAAGTGTTCCAACACTTTTATCATTCTAGTTGTAGAATACAAAGTACAACAGAAAGGCAGGCGTTCCGCTGCCCGTCTTCTTCAGCTGAGTGTAAATTATAAGTGCTGAGTGAGAAAGGTGGTTTCCGCTTGGGCCTGCTTGGGCCTGGGTTGTGTTTTCAGCTCCTGTCTTTCCACCTTCTCTTCTTTCCAGGCCAAAGTGAAAAGGGACATCCTGCTAAGGTCTGCCAGCTCCTACTTTCCGCATGAAATCTGAGCCTGGGGGACTCTTGCTGGTTATTTCTCCTGCCCCGGTGGAATTCTGCTGGGGTCTGAAGTTTGTTTACATCGTTCTGTTGCTGCGAAATGCCTTTGAACTCCCCCTTCCTGGAGCCTGGAACATGGGCTTGCGTGGCAGCAAAGCCTTTTGATGAGGGAAGCTTTAGAAGTCACCTCCATGGAGCACAGCAGGGTGGGGGGGGGGACAGTTCCCATCAGCTCCCCTGCCTCAGTGTGGAAAGGCAGCCGTGGAAGAACTCCACCATTTGCAAGAAGCAGCGATAATTCCAGGTTGATCAGAGAAGTGCCGGGGTAAAAAAAGCATCAGAAGTTCTGTGCCGATGGGGTTTTGGTGGGCTGTTCACCAGCCGCCTCAACAGTTTTCAGCGTGCCCCCTGGATTCCAGAGTTGCTGGCACGTTCAGTGCATCTGCCCGCCCACGCAGCTCCTCACGCTCATTGAGCCAGGATGGTTGGTGCCCTTCCGAGGCGGCTGGGTGGGCCTGATGCAGAACCCTCCAGTGTGCTTTGGGAGGGGCAGGGAAAAAGCAATTGCTGGTTAAAATGGGTGACGCGATGCATGTAATGTGTTTGGGGGCTGGAGATCTCCCAGAATTAAGTCTGCTCTCCAGACGACAGAGATCAGTTCCTTGGAAAGAATGCCAGCTCCGGAGGGGGGACTCTATGATATCACATCCCTCAGGATCTCCTTCCCTTACCAAAACTCCACTACCCCCCAAACTCCAGGAGTTTCCCAAGCCAGAGCTGTCAACCCTCTTTCTCACCACACATTCATTGGCCACTGCATTTGGTAGACCCAACAGGGTCATTAATGAGCTTTTTGGACTTCAGTTTGGGGGCAAAGTTCCTCTCCAAAGGCTCCTAAGTAAATTTGGCAGTCAGGGATAAGAGGACAATTCCTTGCACGGAGTGGAAACTAGGAACAACCGGAAGCAAGCAGGAATCCAGGGGCCATTCTTGCAGGGGAGGGAGGGGAGCAGTGGGGCCCACAAGGAATGGGCTTAGGATTGGTGCTCCTCAGCCTGTTTATGGATGGCCTGCGAGTGGCATCATCGGATGCTCTAGAACTTTCAAAAACTCTGTGATGAAACCAATGAGTTTTTGAAGATCCTATCACATCCATGAAGTCACTCCTGAGCTTTACTGGCTTGTGACTGGCCCAAGGTCACCCAGCAAGCTTCAACAGCTCCAGTGGAGATTTGAACCTGGGCCTCCAAGATACTAGTCTGACACTCTTAACCACTAGATCACACCGGCCTTTATAGGTCCCTTGCCATGGTTCCATGGGCTCGCAGCCGTACCTGATGGCTTCATCAGTTTCTTGCTGGTTTGGTATATTAACTGCGAGTTCCTGCACTCTTCAACTGTCAGCAAACTCTGTTTGCTCACGGGTACTTTAATCTTTGAGAGTTAATTGAAACCCAACAACGTTTGAGTCCAGTGGCAGCTTTAGGACCAATAAAGTTTTAATCTGGGTATGAGCTTTCCTGTGGAAATCCATCAACATGGCTACCCACCTGAATGTATCTTCATGAAAGGCACCATATTAAGTCACATGGAAAGAAACCCAACAAAAGCGGATACCCAGAATAAAGCTTTGTTGGTCTTCAAGGTGCCCCTGGACTCAGACTTTGTTCTGCTGATTCAGACCAACACGGCCACGCACATGAATCTAAGTTAATTGAAAAAGTTACAGAAAAGTTGGATTAATTGCTTTCTAATAGAGGCTAAGAGTTAAAATTGACCTTCTTGTCTTGTTTCCTCAGATGTGACTCATTAGGGGCCCCGGCTGCCTGGCTCCTTTGCCCTAGCCTTGGTGGTCTCATATTTAGTTAAGAACCAATCACTTCTCTAGATAGTAATCGCTTGATTGAGATAGAAGAGATTTAGAAAAAGATAAGGCTGATGTTTTTCTATTAAAATGCACTGCCATGATAAGCAGATCAGATTTCTCTGAATGGAAGCCTTGGAAGAAGATCTGGGGAGATTTGTGGGCTTGTGTGCTTTGGGCTTGTTGATAATCCCTAAAAGCAGCAAGACAAGAACCTGAAACCTGGTTTGCCTTTAAAAATATTGCTCGCCATAATATGATTAAGCAAAGTTAGCAGCTTTGATCAGTTTAGCACTTGTTTTTACAATAACTGTAGGGTTCCTTTCCGCATGCCTCTGCTTCTTAATGCCTTGCAGGATAAAGATAAGTATTTATTTTTCCAGTAAAAGAGAGCATCTCTGAAGGTTTGCTGGTTACACCTGAAAAAGCAGAGCTCCCACCTGTGCACCTGAGGAAGCGCGCCCAGAATGGAAGGTTGCTGGCCTGAAAGCGCCCCCACAGGGCTCAGGCTTTGTTTGTTCTCACATCTAGCTTGTTTGTATTCTCAGATTTAAAGGTTGGTTTTCTTTGTTTTGCTGTCAAATGGCAGCCAACTTACGGTGACCCCTTCGGATTTTCAAGGCAAGAGATTGTTTGCCCTTGCCTGCCTCTGCATAGCAACCTGGGACTTCCAAAATCTGATGAGATTGGGCTAGCCTGGGCCTGTTTTGCATGTGTCCAGCCTCATGGCTTTCCTTTCACTGGGAGTGCAGGCAGCTCCTCCGTTTCAAGGGATCTGTCTGCTGCAGGGGCGTCAAGTTTTCAAAATCCGGGGAGGACGGGACGGGAGCTCTTCTGTGTGCACGCGCTTTGCTGGGACCATGTTCCCGCCGCCGCCGCCTCCCCCCCCCAGGCCTGACCTCTCCTGCTTTCGTCCCTCCCTCCGTCTGTCCAGGGGTCAGCTGGGCATTTGCTTAGCTGGCCCCTGGACGGACAGAGGGAGGGATGGAGTGGCTAAGCCGGGAAGGGGGAGAGGCGGCAGCGGCCCTAGGAAGGGCCCGGGGAGGTGCGGCGGAGGGCGCACCATTTCCCCGGGGGGGGGGCTCAGTCCCCCCCGGGAAATTTTGGGGGTGGCTCGAGCCCTCAAGCCCCCCGTAGTTGACGCCTGTGGTCCGCTGACTTTGACTGCACCCTCTCCACTGCTTTCAAGCAAGTTATTCACCAGTCTCTTTTTACCTTTGTCTTTTCTTTTTGGAATGCCATCTTTAAAACAAAGCTCCCAGAACTCTGCCTGAGTGTTTAATGTCTCAGCTGTGGTTGCCCGTGCCGTCGGTGGGCTCTCCTTGGGATGAGGGTCCTCACATTGCCACGGGCATCAAGGGGGAAGGGGGGTGCCCCAGGCTCCTTCAGGTGAAAGACCCCCCACCATGGAAGAGCATCGAATGACCAGACCCCACGCACTCAGGATTAACACAGAGGGGCCACAGAGAGCGGCGGGGGGGGGGGGGGGGGTAAGAGGGTGTGCCAGACAGTCGGCTGCCCAGGAAGCAGCTCCTCAGCCAGTTCCCCCTCCCACCTCCACTGCAGCCCTCCAAGGCCATGGAGACTCTTCTTGAGAAAACAGACATCTGCCGAAGGACACTCGGAACGTGTAGAGCAAAACAGGCGGCTAAAAGGCATGACGGCAGCAAGGCAAAACACCAACCGAACCAAAGCAAGAGCTTAAAAGAAGCCAGTCCTGCTGGCACAAATAGCACAGAGCCTCCCGGGAGGGTGTTTGGAGCCCCTCCTCCCCTGGTGGAGTCCGTAGTGTGGCCCATTGGCAGGCAGCCAGGGTGACTGAGCAAGGGGACCAGTCTCCACAGCCGAAACCCCAGCAGAAAGCAGGTGGCTGCGTGATGCACCAGCCCCCGTCTCTGGGGATATGGCCGAGTTCCGGCCCCAGAACCCACGTCTGGTACACAGGGGTGTTGCTGCATCCATCTGGGCTTTCAGCAGCCAAAAGTAAGTTCCCTTCAAGGGAACAAGTTTGAACATCTCTGATCTGCCCGTTCAGCCTGGGAGGAATGGGTCGGTCAGGAGCCGGCCTCAAGAGGCATCACAGCCAGCAAAGAAGGCTGGCCCATCTGCTCGCCCCAAGAAGGAGCCCCCCAGCCCTCTCCTGGGAGAACATTTGCCTGTGGGCACAAGGAGGGGTCAGTGAGGGCCACTGAAGGGCACAATCCCCAGAGGCCCTCATAAAACTGGAGCCAGCCACAGACCGCTATTTCATATGGTGTATGGAATTTAAAATGTCAGGCTGGCTCTAAACAAGGGCCCTGGGTGTGACCTAAGGCAGGAGTCAAGCCACCTGGGGGGCACGCGGGCTGCCCGGCCCTCTAGCAGCAGCCAGAGGGGACTCCTCTCCAGATGTTGCCAGCAGGCATCCAGAGGCGGTTCCTGGCTCCAGGCAGCATCTTCCGTGCACACTTGTCTTGGATGCTCGCCAAAGCTGCAGGTGCTGGAGTCTTCCTCCCCCACTGGAAATGGAAGGGAGAGCTTGCAATTTCCTTGGCAAAAGCTGCTTTATCTCATCACTCTTAAGAACAAGATCATGTTGCCGCAATTAATTGCACAAACACCAGGCGAGAGTGGGGGTGATCATCAGCGAGCAGGCAAACGGTGATGAAACCGGCAGATTCCCTGCGAGGCCAGGAGCCGGAGAACTTGCTGGGCATTCAGGAATGAGCAGAGAATCCACACAAGAAAGGCAACAGATCTCTCTCACCCTCCTTTTCTTAAGACCCCAAAAATGTCCTTTTGTGTCCAGGGATGGCTGTGCCAAAAGAGACACCGGTCTCTCTCCTCAGCCTTGCTCAGTCCCTGAGTCCTACCCTGTGCGCTGAGCTCATGCTGCGAGTCTCACCAGAATGAGGCCCTCGGTGGAGCTTTGAGGCTGGTTTCTGATGGGCTTCTCAGGTGGCTGAGCAGGGGGGTGGGGTGGGGTGGAGTGGGGTGGGGATGCTCCTCTGAGCCTGAGAGACATCCACTCCAGGAAGTGCGTGGGGGGTGGGGCTCCAAAGCACTGGCAGCCAGGGAGGCTTGGAGTGGGGGACTTCCACAACAATGACCCACGTTTTGCTGGAGTGTGATGCAGCCAGTCTCTGCGTCCAACACCGGCCCCCTTTTACTGCTTGATTAATTGGAGATAGCCATCTTCCTCTCTCAGCTTTATTCCCCTAACAGCTTCCGGATAATCAAAATACCAAACAGTTAAAAATACAACAGGAATCATAAAATAGATAAATGGCATCCAATAAAATCAGAGTGCAGCATCAAAGGGCGCAATCAAAGCCCTCTCAAACAAGATTGCGGGGGGGGGGGGGGGGGCATCGCACAAGCACAGGTTCTGGCAGCCAGCAACGAACTGCACGGGGCCAGAGAAACTAACAGGGCACTCGGCCCAGGGAGGGGGGCATTTCTCTTCGCATCTCATGTTCAGCAAGCGCGGTGCCAGGGGAGGGTGCAGTGGTGGAGGGAGTTCCACAGCTGCAAGGCCCAGTCACTGGTGCTTCGGGAGTCCGCAGGTGGCCTTCTTGACACCAAGAATCGTCTACTTCTTTTGCTTCCAGGGGAAACCCACAAAAGGTGGAGGGGAAAGTTCTCCTGGGCCTCTTCTTGGTACAGTCAGCTCTGAATTTCAGCCAGTGGGGCAAGAGGCACCCAGGCCCTGCTCTCCAGGAGCTAGCTCTTGCATAGACACCTCCGGGTTCCTACCAGCCTTTACCAAAAAAAATCTCACACATCTTCTGTACAGCATCGCACAAGCACAGGTTCTGGCAGCCAGCAACGAACTGCACGGGGCCAGAGAAACTAACAGGGCACTCGGCCCAGGGAGGGGGGCATTTCTCTTCGCATCTCATGTTCAGCAAGCGTGGTGCCAGGGGAGGGTGCAGTGGTGGAGGGAGTTCCACAGCTGCAAGGCCCAGTCACTGGTGCTTCGGGAGTCCGCAGGTGGCCTTCTTGACACCAAGAATCGTCTACTTCTTTTGCTTCCAGGGGAAACCCACAAAAGGTGGAGGGGAAAGTTCTCCTGGGCCTCTTCTTGGTACAGTCAGCTCTGAATTTCAGCCAGTGGGGCAAGAGGCACCCAGGCCCTGCTCTCCAGGAGCTAGCTCTTGCATAGACACCTCCGGGTTCCTACCAGCCTTTACCAAAAAAAATCTCACACATCTTCTGTACAGCAAGAGCACAGTGACAGCTTCTTACCCTTCTCCTTAGCTGCATCTGCTTGCCATCTCTTGAACTCAGCTTCTGATATGAGAGCGAGAGAGCGAGAGAGAGCTTGTGCATTCCAAGCAGCCAGTCAAAGTGAGAAGCGCCATTGCACAAAAAGTAACCACGCGCTGAAGAAACAGATGGACAGGATTCGGATGGAAAGGGCTGGGGCCAGTGCTGAGCAACCGAGCAGACAGACAGCGTGATCCGCGAGGAGCACGTTGCAAGAACCGGGGTTCTCTTCTGTCTCCGGGGCCAGGCCACAAGTGCCAGCTCTGGAGGGAGCTCAGCCCCCTGGAACTGAACCACTTTTGACAGATGCAGAAAGACTAAAGGGAAATAAATGGGTTCTATCTGGTACCAGCTTCTCATTCAAAAAATGGCTGAGCCAGAGCAGTAGGTCACAGCAAGAGGTGATGAGACCCAGGCAGGTCTGGATCTCTTCACCAGGAACCAGGAGGGAGTTTGGGGTGTGCCCACTCGGAGCCATCAATCTGGCGTTAAAACACTGTGCATTCCCCCACCCACCCACCCCCGGCAGCTTCCTCCCTCCTTTTCTTCCCTGTGGAGCGCCTGGGTGCTGACAGGAGAGGCCTGAAGTGTATTCCTCCTGCAGCCAGTAGGAGGAGACATTCATTTATTTTGTCAGGAAATGGATCACAGACATTGGGGGGGGGGACCCTTTTATGAGAAAGGGAGTAAAATCATTTCTGAAACAGAAAAGCGGAGGTGGAAATGCCTATCAGGGTTGTCTGAACTGCCAGTGCGGATTGCTGTCTTAAAGCGGATGTTGCTATTTAAAAGACTGTGCCACGCTTCTAAGGAAGCCGACTAATTCCTTGTGAGGTCCTGGCATCTGAAATGCACTGCGATTGAGTCCCTCTTGAACAAGCCATGAAATGAAACGCATCTAATGAGCTCTGCTAGAACAGCTTTGATTTCCTGGAGGCCCTCCTCTCTATCCCCTCTGCAGAAGGAGATCTTCCAGCCGGAAGGGCAAGCCGGCAGGGGCTCAGCTCCACCGGGGATCCAAGCCAGAAGGGAGCCAGCCGGCTGGGGCTGGGGCTTGTGCAGCACCAGCTCACCTGGGACAGAAGGAAAGGAACACCTTACAGGGACTTCTTCCATGGTTATTGCTGGGAATCCAGGTCTAGAGAGCAGCGGGACAGCCAGCGAGAGAGCCCAGCTGAGCAGAGGAGGGAGGGGCAAACCCATTCATTCGGCAGCTGAAACCTCTATGCAGAGAGGCAGTCTGTCTCAGCAGTGTGTCTGGGGAGGGGCAAATGATGGGGTGCGGTCCTCCCTGGGCCGAGAGGCACCTGGATGTTGGATGGGCTGGAGCTGGGTGTGATCCTGACCCAACCAGGCAATCCTTGTGTCCGAGGGGAAGAAATGGTGGCAGGGCGACGCCACGTTGAGCTGCAGAGAGGCGGGATGGAGAAAAGCCCCGTGTGGTGCGGAGGACACGGGCAGCTGCTGTCGGGCCTGGCACTGGGAGGGGGGCTTCTTGTCCGGGCCCTTGCAGGACGTCCCAGAAGGAGGCAGGGCAGGGGGGGGGGGGAGTCGCTGGCTGGCTGTCCCTGGCCTTGCATCGCCTTCCTACAGATGACTCATCCAAGCTGTTCCCGACAAGCTGATCCGAGCCACACACTGTGACTGAGGAGGGCACTTAAGACACGGCTTTTTTGGTTTACTCAGAGGGCTCAGCAGATTTGAAAAGGGATGTCAAAATAAAAGGCTTTAAAAATAATGAACATTCCCTTCCCTTAAAAGGGGAGAGGCCTTCTTCACACTTTACCCTTGGGCAGGAGGGAGTGCCGAGGTACCTGGGCTGAAATGCGGAGACCCTGCTGGAGGCGTGGGGAAGACTGAGAGTCACCACAGCAGGCCCCCTTTTTGTTTGAAATCCACCAGCTGCAAGGCACAGGGCCAGCTTGTGCCCTTGGCAACCTGCATTTAGCCATTCAGGACCCTGCAGAGCCTCTGCTAGCCAGGCTCTGTGCTGAGCAAGGCGGGACACAGGAAGAGCGGGAGGCTGTTTCCACATTGGTGGTTTGCCCTGGTTCCAGTGCTGCTGAGAAGTGGTTCTGCCCACTTCTCCGCAGCATCTGTGGTACATTCCTGCACCTGCCAGGGTTTCCACAT
The DNA here is from genome assembly GCA_029233225.1 of Lepidodactylus listeri. Taxonomy (NCBI): domain Eukaryota; kingdom Metazoa; phylum Chordata; class Lepidosauria; order Squamata; family Gekkonidae; genus Lepidodactylus; species Lepidodactylus listeri. The sequence goes on from JARCFY010000013.1 coordinate 1,147,471, forward strand.
CTTCCATCTTCCTCAAACCTGCTTTGCTGCAAAGTTTTGGGGAAGATCACAGGAAACCTACGCATGCAGGGCAGCCATTTGTACTGTTCTGTACTGTGTAAAGTTCTGGTCGCCGCACCTCAAAAAAGATCTTACAGCATTGGAAAAAGGTGCAGAAAAGGGCAACTAGAATGATAAAAGGGCTGGAACACTTTCCCTAGGAAGAAAGGTTGAAGCACTTGGGGCTCTTTAGCTTGGAGAAACAATGGCTGAGGGGTGACATGATCGAGGTTTATAAGATTATGCATGGGCTAGAGCCGGTAGAGAAAGAGGTACTTTTCTCCCTTTCTCACAAGACAAGAACTCCTTGTAGGCACTCCATGAAATGGCTGAGCAGTCGGGTTAGAACAGATAAAAGGAAGTACTTCTTCGCCCAAAGAGTGATTAACACGTGGAATTCACTGCCACAGGAGGTGGTGGCAGCTACAAGCACGAACGGCTCAAGAGGGAATTAGATAAACATACGGGGCAGAGGTCCATCAGTGGCTATTAGCCACAAGGTATAGTTAGGAACTCTCGGTCTGGGGCCAGGGCTGCTCTGTATTCTTGGTGCTGGGGGGGGGGGCAACAGTGGGAGGGCTTCTAGCCCCACTGCTGGACCTCCGGAGGGCACCTGGTGTTTCTGGCCACTTTGTGCCACAGAGTGTTGGACTGGATGGGCTACTGGCCTGATCCATCCCTGGCTTCTCTTATGTTCTTTATGTTCTTATTTTCCCTGGCTGTCCCCACAGCAGCCACTCCCCACACCCCCACCCAAAGACCCCTCCTTCCTAACATAACTGAACCGGGAGGGGGGGCAAATAACCTGGGTGCAAATTGTGGAGCTATGCCTTCCCCCTGGAACCTCCACAACAAAAGCGCAGGGGTGGGCTGAGAGGCAACAACAGTCCTGAGAAAAGCCCCCCCCCCAAAAAAAGAAAAGTGAGAGAAGAGAAGTAGGCTCTGCCCTTACCACACTTTCTCTCCCCCCTCTTCCCATGGCCTGCCCAGCAGAGCCACAAACCCAGGAACTAAACCCCGCGGCAGACTTGGATGCCAACTTTGTATCTGTGTCCCCTGATTCTTTCCCAGAGGGACCGGTCTGCTGGTCCTGTGTAGTCAGGAGGAGGAGGGTGCATGTCAACACAGATGGCCTCTAGTCAGTTGGACCGGGGGAGGGGGGGCACGTACATGAACCCAGGATGGTGCGGCCGATAGTGCTGAATCCTGTGGTCCACGAGAAAGAATCCATGAACACAAATCGGACATAAGAAATCACAGCCTCTAGAGGCCCGGGGGGGGGGGGGGGGAGACATTTCTATCTTCCTGAAATACTCTTCCAGACATGAAAGTCACTGCTCTGCCCATAAACAGATAGCTTCCAAGGGAATATAAAAACATGGAAGTGCTGAATTAGAACGCATCCGATATTACACCCTTGTCTCTCCCCCTGGTCTAAATGGCAGCTTGGACTTCCTGGCTCACGACAATCTCTAACGGCTCCATAGCAGCCACTCTGTAGAAATTTTGACCGGCTGTTCTTAGCATGTTTTACCGGTCTGTAACTTTATACCAGGACCTGTACATTTTCATTTAAACTTATCACTTATCACCTTGCTCATCTGTTCAAACCTCTGACCTCTCTCATCATCCATTATTTATAACTGCAAATTCTGTGTCAAACATGCAGAGAACTCAGACTTTGAAGTTCTATAACTGGATTGACACCTCACCTTTCTACCTCCTTTTTCCCAGCACAGATTTACACTTGAAAGATCCATGATGGGATTCACCCTACGCCTTCCCTCCCCCTTCCCCTCTTCTCATCTTCCCCTCCTGCAGCATTCCCAACTCAGTTCCCACTTATCTGAGGAAGTGGACTTGTTCGTCCTTAAGGTTCCCCTGGGGGGGGGGGGGGTTGCAATCAAAGTTGGCCCTGGCCGGGCCAGCTAGCCTGCTTCTGCCGCTGTGCCAGTCAGCAAGCGTGGCATGACCCAGAAATGGGGAGGGGGGGCAACGTGGACCTTGGACAGGGCCTTTCCGCTCCTCATACCAGCCGCCATGCTGCAGAATGACTGAAGCGCCACTGAAGCAATGCAGGAAACGAAATGTTTGGATGACCGGAGGGATGTCCCTGTCTGGCCATGCTCTTTGGAAACCACCTGGAAAAACAGCAGACGAACTGCAAATTGCAAGCCCGTTCCTCAAACACTACACAATGTTTGTGTTGACTGAAACATAATAGTAGTAATAATAGTAGCAATAATAGTAATAATAATAGTGGTGGTGGTGGTAGTAATAATAATAACAACAACAACAACAACAATAACAATAATAAATAACAGTTGCAAAACGGTATGGCCCCATTTTTCTGTGGCTGTCCCAGATCTCATCTGGTCTCCTGCCCCCGCCCCCCACACTAGGCAGATTTCTTTGGTTGTTTCAATCCTGCTGGGGCGGGGGGGGGGGGAGCTGCAGGGCTTGCTGCCGGCTGGGCTCCCCTGCTGCAGTCAACCAGGTGTCCTTCGGGCCCTGTGAGTCCGTGCGGTGCCAGGCTCGAGTCTGAGAGACCCAGGTCCAAATCCCCACTCTGCCACGGAGGCTGGCTGGGTGATCTTGGGCCAGCTGTCCGCTCTCGGCCTCGCAGGGATGTCGTGAGGATCAAACAGGAAAGGGGAATGAGGGAGACCACCTTGGGTCACCATTTGGGAAACGGGTGCGGGGCATAAATGAAGTAAGACTTCAGAATAAACCGAGACTCATTCTTGCGCTGCCCCCCAAGACCAGCACTTCAGTCCAGTCAGTTTGGAACATGTGCCAAGAGGACAAAGGGGCAACAGCGGCGCATGCACGCAGTCGCCTGCTGGGAACATCTCACAAACACACGCGGAGCTGCCTTGCCCTGGAGCAGACCCCCCTCGGTCCATCAAGGCCAGTCTGGTCTACTCAGGCTGGCAGCGGCCCTTCCTCCAGGGTCTCAGGCAGAAAGAGGACTTCCACCTCACCTCCTGCCTGGTCCTTTTCTAACTGGAGATGCTCAGGAGCCCTGAGCCCCTGATCCGGGCAGGTGAGCCCGGTTTGCCTGGGTGGCTGGGCACTCTGCCTGAAGGCAGGAGGAAGGGAAAGAATACCCTGTCTTGCGTTCAGTCTGAGGGGGGCTGGCAGCTCCCTGCCACACACCTGGAGCTGTAACCGCAGCCAGGGCCTGAGACAAAAGGCTGACGGATGGCCCTTCATGCCCACACTTCCATTAGAAGCATCAGAAGCCTGGCAGCTCAGGAGGAGGCGGAAGTCCCCCCACTGTTTATTCGGAAGGCTCTCCTTCCCCTTCCTCCTGGACGGCTGCTTTCTTCCTGCTGTGGTCCCTGGCACTCCTTTCTGCACCCTTTCCTGCTCTTGCAGGAACGGTGTGTGCGTGTGTGTGACATTTGATGGGACAAAGGGGGTGCGACTTCTGCATGAACGGTTTCCACCACAGCAAGTTTTCTCAGACCAGAGCTGGCAAAGATCTTCCTCCTCGAGGCTGATGAGGCCCAATTCCACTGCAGAGGGGGGGTTTGCAAATTCTCCTGAGCCAAAAGGTCTGGATTCCAGTTGGGGGAACATCTGTCTCCTCATTGCACATCTCAAATGAAGCCACCAGAAAGAGCCAACTCTGAGGTTGAGAAAATCATCAGTTCTGTCAAACGCATGTCCTCTCGTGATGCGGTGCGGGTGTGGGGTCTGGAGGGCAGGGGGAAGCTGGGGTGGGGGGAGGTGACTGGAAAACATCCCGGTCCAGCTCCAGTGCAGCTGCCCCCAGCCAGGCCTGATCTGGTCTGGTCTGTGCGCCACGTGAGGCCAGGCGAAGGAGGGCGGCTGTCAGCCGCACTCCCCCTTGCCACTAGAGATGGACGTTTTGTATGCCATGGCCACGGCTAGGCAGACACCCAAAGGACTTTGGCCCATGTGGGGGGGAGGGCATCACTCCAGGGGCAGCTGAGTCCTTGCCACAGTTGCTGGGCACTTCCAGACGACCCAGAAGCAGGAGACTGGGTCTGGAGGGCACAGGGAGACTCCAAGAAGGCTTTGCACACAAAGAGCGAGTGGCTGAGGTGTGGGCTTTGCGCCCTGGCCTGGATAGCCCCCGCAAGCCTGCTCCCGTCAGGTCTCAGAAGCTAAAGAGGGTTGACCCTGGCAAGGACTGGGATGGGAGACCTCCTCGGAATACCGGCATTCAGGAGGCGGGGGCAGGCTTTACTCAGCCACCTCTCTGAATATCCTCCAGGCCCCCAGCAGAGGTCAGTCACCAGAGGTCGCCAGGACTTCCAAGTGCACACACACTCACCATGCATACACACACACACATTAAAAAATACACCCCCCAAAAAAGATGTGGAATTTGCTGCCAGAGGATGTGGTGATGGCCACAGGAATAAACAGCTTGAAAAGGGGATTAGACAGATTCATGGAGGAGAAGTCTATCAGTGGCTGCTAGCCATGGTGACTGAGGGGAACCTCCACATTCAGAGCCAGTAGACCTCTGAATCCCAGAGCTAAGAGGCAAACTCAGGGAAAGGCCTCGGCAGAGGAACTGGTTGGCCACTGTGGGAGACAGGATGCTGGACTAGAGGGACCCTCCCTGGTCAGATCCAGCAGGGCTCTTCTTGCGGGGAACGCCTAGGCTGAGCACCCTCCGCTCTCCTCCCTCCTTTCCCAGCAGCTGCACAGAGTGAAGGCCAGGAGCCCAGCTGTTCCCCAAAGAGCCCCCCCCCCCCCCAGCCATCAGGACTCTCCTCATGTGCTGCCTCCGTTGCGGCCTGAAGTTTCTCCCACAGGGGAGCTCCGTCTGGAGCCTGAGCCACGGAGTCCGTTGCCTGCCCTTCTTGTGATCCGCAGGAGGCCCTCCACGTGGCGGGACGGGGGGGGGGGGTAGCCAGTGTGTCACAGTGGTTAAGAGTGGTGGACCGGTATCTGGGAGGAGACCCAGGTCCGAGCCTCCAGTCTCTGTTCGTGCCATGGAAGCTTGCTGGGTGACTTGGGGCCAGTCACACCCTCTGAGCAATGCTCCCTCTAAGCCATGGAATCTTGTGAGAAAAAATTCTACTTTGTGAGCTACTGGCATTGAAGTTGTGAGCAAGCAATTTGGCTACTGCATACATTAGTTTGCTCTGGAGCCATCCTTTCTGAGCTAAGACAAAAATGTGTGAGCCGGAGGCTAACAAACTGTGAGCTAGCTCACACTAACTCAGCTTAGAGGGAACACTGCCTCTGAGCCAGAGCTACTTCGCAGGGTTGTTGTGAGGATAAAGTGGAGGAAAGGAGAAGGATGGAAGCCTCTTTGGGTCCCCATTGGGGAGAAAGATGGGGTATAAATGCATTAAATAAAATCATCTGGGAGCTCAGCAGTTCCTTGCTGCGGGGGTGGGGGTGGGGGATAACTTGGCTGTGTTGCAGGGCCCGCACCCGGCCTGTTCTCCGCCCACAGATGACTTTCCTTCTCCTCTCTCTACTGATAAAAATGCTGCCCATTTGTCATGCGCCAGGATGCTTGTGCTGGCCCCCACCCACCACCGGAGTGATGTCTAATCTTGGCTTCGACTTGCGCCAAGAATGGATCTTCTGTTTCCGCTTATCTCTTGCAAACAAGTCCAGGGCTGCTTCGGTATCTCTGGAGCGTAATCAGAAGACACCTCCTTGTTTCATAAATGCTGCTGCTGGGGAGGCCAATGTTCCCAAGCCCCTAAAACCTTCTGCCTTCCACCACTCCATCAAGTCTCAAACACACCCACTCCCAGCTTGCTTAGGACCTTCCGGGTTGGGTTCACAGACCAGGAAAACATGGTTTCCAAAAGGAGTACCAGTGTGAAGGGGATGCACATTGGGGAGGGGTGGTAAAGAAAGGATTAAATTGTGCCATGGATGTTCTACCCAGGGGCACAGTTGGGGTAGAATTCGGTTTCCTCAGAAGATGAAGATGATGGCAAAAAAGGCACCCCCCCCCCATTCCAGAGGGGGACCGCAGGGAGCCTTCCCTCCCAGAGGATGGCCGGTATGAAGCAGCATAGTCACCAGCTCCTGTGCCCTGGGGAGGGCGGGCTGGAGGGTGGCTGGGGGCACAACTCATCCTGCAGACGTGGGGGGACCCCCCTGCCCACCTTTGGCTCTTTGGCTTACCTCCCAGATGCACACAGCCCCTCCCCAGCTGTCGCTTCTTCTCTTTTGGCATTTTTGATCATCATTGTCCTAAGAGCATCATCATCATCCTAAGAGCCGAGAATCTTGATCAGTGTAACCTGTGACAGGAGAACCTCTCTCCATCTATGGGAGGTAGGGCAGGGGGAGCCCCTCCTCCCAACTGGCAGTGGCACCCCTCCTCACAGCAGTGTCAGAGCAGCGGAGCCAGGGGGACAGGCTGTTTCTTCCTGGAAGAGAGGGCCCTGTTTCCACCGGCTGCAGAGGTGCCTCCCGCGAGGAGCTGTCCTGACCCTTGACTCTCTTCCTCTCCTGCTGCCACGGCGTAAGAAAGGGGCATTAGGAAGGACACCAAATGGATTCTGTGTGGGAAGCAGAAGGGACTAGTGTCCGAGCACGTGCAGAGTGCTTTCCCCTCATCAGAGAACAATGAAACAAGGCTGCACACCTCAGAGGTTAGGGGATGGGCTCCCAGTTCATCCCGTGCAGCATTCAGCCTGGCTGGAACCCCCACCCCCACCCCTTTCCCTGTCAGTGGTGTGCGCCTTGGTTCCTAGCCAGTGCAGGCTGCCTGTTTTGCATTCCCCTCCAGCCCAGCAGGAAGAAGCGGGCAGAAGCTCCGCGCGGCAGCCACAGGGGTACGCTCCCCCTCTCCCCTCTCGCTTTGCAGAATAAAAGGAGAATTCTGAAGCACAAAGAATCCATCCGGAGAGACTCATTGAATGCGACAATAACAAGAGCCATTTAATTCAGAGAGTTTTAACAACCCTCTTGCAAGGGATTTATCTCCCTTGGTCCATATTGGCCACCATGTGTGGCAGAGGCACACCCCCTCGCCCTTGATTGGGCCAGATGAATTATTTTGATAAGTCTATTTTTTAAAAAACAACAACACCACACCAGGCTGCCAAGAGCGGGCCCAGGTAGCTCCGCATGTCAGCCGTGCTCTGCCGGTACCATTCCGGCCATGCAGAGACTCAGGGAATCTCCCCATTTAATTATTTTGTTCTGAGGGAAGGCGGAAATAGAAACAGCCCCCCCCACCACCACCGCTGCTGCCTTGGCAGCCAAGTTAAGTGGGAGCCTTCCAGCATTATTTCCAAGGTCACGGCCATTCAGTTGATCTCTGAGCCCGGCAGCATTCTGGGGTACCCATTCGGCCAACACTCCCACAATGCCTTCGCTTTGGGCGGGGTGGGGGGGAGCTCAGAGTGGCATCTCCAGGATCCCCAGGCTGAAGTGTATTCCCCGGCCTGCACAGCCTGACAGGGGCCAGCCACATGCCTCTGGGAGCCCTCCCTGGGATGACTTCTGCCTGCAGTTTGTCCCCGGCATCTGGCACCCAGCAGAACACTGCCTCTGGACATGGAGGTTCCGGTCCGCTCTCTTGCGCAATAGCTGTTGATGGGTCTGTCTTCCAAGAGAGAGGCTGACGAGGCCAGGGCCGGGAGGGCAATAACAATGGGACAGGACAGGATAAAAACAGAACAGGGTAGTTGCCTTCAGGACAGCATATCCGTCTCCCAGTTCTTTCCTGGAATGGGGAAGAGACCAAGGCCACCCAGCCAGCTGTGTGGCTGAGCAGGAACAGACCACCACCACCCTACTGCTGGGCCAGCCCCTGAGCCCCTGGTTGCCATGATTCGTGTTAGAACCTCGAGTGATTCAGCTCACATCCTGTCCACCAGCCATGAAGAGGGAGCCAGCTTTTCAACAGACTCCTCCTGCATCCACCAGCCCACCTGAAGCCTGCAGCCAGTGGTGTCAGCTATTCCTCCCCTGGCCGTAGAGCACAGCATCCTTGGCTTTCCTTGCATGCCCATTCTCACCCCAGACAACTGAATCTTCTCCACCACTACATCCGTGCTGCGCCGCTCCTTTGCTTGGCACACAACCGTTTACACAGAGAGTTTGTCACTCCAAAAGAAGCTCATAAATAAATGCTGTTTTTTAAAAAATTCTGCCATCCAGAGTTCAGCCCAGCAGTCCCTCGCAGCATGGATGGCTGCCAGTCGGCTGAACCGGCTTTTGAGTGGTCTGGTGCCAACCCACACTGACCCGGCGGATGGCTCGTGTCCGGTTGAACAGGTCTGGTGCACACTTCACACTTCTCTCTACTTGTCATGGATCTCGTTGATCTCATGGAGTCTCCCCCCCCCCCCACCACCACCTTCTAGGCCTTTTCACTCAAAAGACACCAGGGCAACAACCCCACCTGGCTTTTTTGACTCTGAGACAGTTGCCAAGTGGAGATTTCCCTCTCCCTTGGGAAGAGGCATGCATGATCCTTTCTCCTCCTCTTCTCACCATCCCAAGCACAGAGGCTCTTGCCAACACCAGCAGCGGAAGGCACCCCCCTTCTCTGGCAAGGGGGGTGGGCACTGGCCACAGTCTACAAAGTTCCCAACCAAGAGGCACGCAGCTTTCCTTCCACCAGCCAACCAGCAGATCTCCCTGAAGCTTCCATTGGCAGTGGCCATGAAGCACCCACGCTTCTCCTGGCACTTTCCTGGCCTCCACCCTTGCAGCCAAGCATCTCCCTGTAGCACGGTGATGATCTTTCTGCCAGAGCCTCTGAAATCCCTTCTTTATTTTCAAAAGGAAGTCTTCAGCCCCTGTCATTAAGGAACTATAAGGGGAAAGGCGTATCTCCTGAACAGAAAGAACTAGAGATGTACTTTTTGTTTTAAGTGAAAGCTGGGAATTCAGAGAAACTAGAGCATTATATTGCTATAGTAACCTATCAATTGCTTATTCTGATTTTTAAAGCCTAAAGTAGCCCTCGAGTGGGTTGGGGGGGGGGGGGAATAGCGGCTGCTGGGGAGGGCTGAAAATGTACCCTTTCCTGTCCACACCACCTAGAAACACATTTTGACCAAACTGTTTCCAAATAGATTGTCACAAACCTGCAAAACAGGTGAAAAAATGGAAAGAAGAAGGCAATTTAGAGGTGACATCATGTGGATACAGACCTAAAACTGGAGCAGAACCTCTATGGTGGAAGCAGCCCGTGTGTGCCCCACTTGGAAACATCCAGAGACCGCTGCGGCTGTAGACGGGAGGCAGCCTGATCCAGAAGCTTTTGTTAGCCATTCCATCTGGATCTCAGGAGCCTGGAAGGTTATGCCAGGGAAATGTTTGCATAATGGCACCCGGGAATTCTGCGAATCTCACCTTACTAGTTGTGTCACCTGTTCTGGCTCCAGCGAGCCCATTGATTTTAAATCTTCGCTGCTGAAATTCTGTCACTACAGCTGGACAGCTTTAACTCCACCTGTGTAAGCCAAGCAGCTGTTCTACACCTTTGCTTCTGTGCAGAGCCGCCAATATCTTTGTGCCAACTTTTAGGCAAATTTCCAGTCACTTTTGCCCTGATTTCAAAGCCTCAAACCACTTTGCACTGCTCTCTTTTCTCCAGTGACAAGCAACCTTTACATCTTTTGCTTCCCCGTTTTTAAATGAAGCCTTTCCCTAAACGTTTTAAAAATCTGCCAGGATGTCCACACATCTCCAGCTAGCCTGTGTCTTCCTAGGATGGAAGCGGCATGGCCCAGGGGAACTCAAGGAGGAGCAAAGGATGGCCCAGCCCCATAACCCCAAGAGTTCCAGCTCTGTCCTGGGGCTTATGGGGGCAGGCCGAAGGCAGGGAAAGAGGTCAGGGGGAGGTTGTCTTATGCCAAGTGGCCCCCTTCAGCCACACACATTGCAGAAGGGAACTGAGCTGGTGCTCAGCCGGTGCCCACCCACTCCATTCTGTGTCCCAGGCTGGCTTCTGGCCCAAGCTTTGACACAAGAACTGGAGGTTTTGGGCAGCTGTTCCAGAGGCAGGTGGGACCTGAGGCCCACCCAAGCACCTCACTGCTCAAAGAACTGCCTGGTACAGCCAGCAAAAGCAGTGGCCAATCAGAAGCCCTGCTGGGGGGGGGGGGTTCCACCCAGCTCCACTCAGCTTTGTAAAACATTTGTTGGGCACCAGGAAAGATGCTGGTGGGTGCCATAGCAGATGCTGGCACCACACTGGAGACCCCTGGTCTAGATGCTGGGCCCCTTTCACTGCAGATCCCTTTGTCATCAAGCCCTTCTCCATAGCGTCCTCTAAGACAAGACTCAGAGAGCCTCTCGGGCCACCACGGCTTCAAGCCTCCCCCCCCCCCCCCCGTCCTGGTTGCCAGGAAATGAATGGAGGCCCAGTGCGCCCCCTGTGCCAGCCTTGGCTGAAGCCCGGGGCGGCGGCGGGGGGGGGCTTGTTTGCTTGTCAAGCAGAAGCTGTCCCCCCCCCCCCCAGTCAGGGGCATTCCTGGCTTCTGCTGGGTCCCTCTCCTGCTGGACCAGCTGCCTCGCTCTTCTTTGGCCAGAACGTGTCCTCCTGCCCCCCCCCCCTCCAGCCCGAACCTGGCTGCTGGTTCAAGGAGGGAGTCAGGCAGGGGCTTTGTGGCACTGAAGGCGCAATGGGGGACGGAGGGCAGAAGCCCCTCGTTTCTGTCCCAGGGGGCATGCCTCTCTTCTGCTGCTCAGCTCTGAGAAGGCCCCCTTGGCACCCCCTGGCACCAACTCCCCCCACCTTCTCAGAATCTCACAGGGCCTCTTTGCCCTGGCTTTTAAGCCCCCTCTGCAACCTTCTCCTCTCTCTCTCTCTCACACACACACACACACACACACACACACACACACCCTGCCTGTCTTCTGGCTGCTGCTTCCTTTCATGTCTTGAAGGGAAACTGACTGCCCCTTTCAACTAGCAGCCTCCCAGGAGACTCTTGTATGGAAACTGCTGCAGTGGACTCACAGATGTCACCATGACTAACCCACTGCTTTAAAACAAGATACAGGAGGCGTGGCGTTATTTAAGTAGGGTGGTCACTCACGGGGTCTGCATTCACCCCACTGTGTCCCGTGAACACTTCTTGCTCTGGGATTGAGCTCCAGGAAGACCAATCACAGTGTGCTTGTAACAGCAGGCAACTGAGCACAGCACTGGCTGGCTGGCACCCATGACGTCACAGTCCCACCCCTCCCCACCCCTGGAGTGGTTTTGCGACACGCTTTGAATTGTGCTTTTTAAGGAAACAAGACAATGCATGCATATTTAAATACATAAACATGTCTGCAAAGATTAAAAACAAAACAAAGACAGGATCTGCCAGTCTGCCCCTCTGCAGCTTTTCTCCTTGGGATTGAGAACCTTCTTCTGCGGAGCAGGCCGGCCTCCTGGCCCGTCTCTCACGGCCCAGCTCTTCCCAGGCCCAGGTCTATCTATGCCACACACACCACCACCACCACCAGCACCAGCACCACCCCGACCCGGGTGGGGGGGCTGTTTCCTCACCTACTTCCTTTCCAGATGAATCGGTGATGTCTTTCCAAAGGCCGTCTTCCCTTGAGGTTCTGTAGTGATTCACTGCACTTTGACATTTGTCCTGGCAATGTCCCCCCCCCCCCCCGTCCCCGCCTGCCCAGATGGGCGGTCCTCTCATTCTTGACAGGCCCTTCCCAGTCTTTGTGCAGGAAGGGTCCACCCCCCCCACACACACACCGCCTATTCACAGAGGGATGCGTGCCACCTGGCCCTGACCACGCCAGCCACAACCTGAATGTTGTTTTGCTCCTCAGATTAGGAAGGAGGGATTTGTGGCAGGGACCCCTGTTCAGCGGCTGCCTCTGGTTTGCCCTCCCCATATGCCTTCAACAAACAAAGTGAGGGGAAAGTGCTGCACTTGAGAAAGCCGCGGGGCATAAACTACAGCCGCCCCACCATCCTAAAGGTGAAGGTTTCCCTTGCTCAGAAGCCAGTCGAATACAACTCAAGGGATGCAGTGCTCATCTGTTTCCAAGCCAAAGAGCCAGCGCTGTCTGAAGGTGTTTCCGTGGTCATGTGGCCGGCATGACTAGATGCCGAGGCGCACAGAACACTGTTACCTCCCCACCGAAGTGGTACCTATTTATCTACTTGCAATTTCTTCCTTTCAAACTGCTAGGTTGGCAGGACTGGGGCCAGAGAGGGGAGCTCACTCTGTCATGCAGCACTCAGGTCTCAAACTGCTGAACTACCGGCCTGCAGTTCAGTGTCTTAACCACTTGAGCCACCAGCCTACCAACCATCAAATATTGTCAAACACCACACCAAAAGCCATCAAGGGCTCAGTACTGCAAGCCCAATGGCTATTAAGTCCTGTGAACTATCAGGTAATGAACATCAATGGATGGCAGAGCTTTCCTCCAAACATTCAAGGGAGGAACGGCAAATATTCAGATACCCAGACAATACCTGTTGAATTGTTAGAGGAGTTTGCGAAAATCCAGCACAAACACCCCCTCGCCCCTTCTCCAAGATCAATGTGGGAGAGAAAAGCAAACTCCCCTAACATGAATATGCAAAGCCAAAATTTAAAACATAGATTCTCTTAAGAAGTCAACTGGGAGCCATTTCCAGGCTCGACCCTCTAGAGACTTTCTTGGCCCTTCCAAGGACCAAAGTCCCAGAGCCAAAGAGAGCCGCCGAGCGGCTGCCCACGCAGAGATCCCTGTGCAGAACGGAGGTGTCTCCCTTGCAATCTCTCATTAGGATTCCCAGAATCAGATAAAATCCGGCCAAGCAATCTCCTTGGAGAGTGAGAACAATTAAGAGGGCCTCCCATGGTGCCTTTTGATGGATTCAGCCCCCCCCCCCCCGTGACTCCCCCCCCCCCCCCCGCTGAATCCTCCATGACCCTCTGATTCCCAATTCTGCTCAGCTGGTCTTAATTATATCAGGAGGGATAATGAGAGGTCTTCCTAGGGGAAGTGAGTCAATTCGGGATGGAAACGGTGGCCAGAGAATCACAAAAGGGGCCGGGAGGTCCAGTGGCAGCAGCAGAGGCTGTGCAGGCTCTGGTGGTGGTCCCAGCCCAGCCCCTCCCACCTGCTGCCCACAAACTACGCTGTGCAGGATGCAGGAGAGCCGTGGCTATCTGCCGCAAGGAGCAGAGGACCCTGGCCCCCTCCTCCACGTGGGGCTGCCCTGGATGCTTTGCCCCCTTCCCTCTGAGACATGGCTGCTGCTCCTGGGATGACTGCCACACACAGGTGGGCGAGGGGGCACGTCTCCTTCCCTGGCGGCAGCATCAGGTGCTGACTCACTTGTGGGAATGAGCAGCTGCAGAGCCCCCCCCCCTCCTCCTCTCCCTGCCATCGCCACAGGCACCACCAGGTGTGGAACCAGGGCACGTGGCACCCACTTCGCCTGACTCACTGCCCCCCCCCAGGGGGGTGTCACCTGGAGCTCTTTGCCAGGATTGCAGTGTTGGCCTGCCAGGACAGCAGCCCCATTCAAGTCCAGCTGCACCCGAGAGACCAACAGGACTGGGGTGTGGGTGTGGGTGTGTGTGAGAGAGAGAGAGAGAGAGAGAGCGCGCACTTTGGAGAGTCAGACCTGAGGAAGGGCTTTGATTCTCCAAAGCTCAGACCCGGAAGGTTCTGTTGGTCTCTCAAGTGCCACTGGACTTGAATTGAGCTGCCGGAGCTGTTTGCTGCCCAGTTCTCAGCCCCCCAGATTATCCCCTGGCTGAAGTCCCAGTCAAAGAGGGGTCAGAAGGCCCCCCCCAGGCCCACAGCTGCTGGCACCTCCTCCCTGCCCACCAGGTGACCCCCTGCCTTTCCTTTGCCTTCGTATTTCAGGGCCAGCGGGGTGGGGGGTGGGGGTGGGGGGCCACTGTTGGAGACCAGACTGCAGCACTCAAAGCCTCCGCCAGGCAGCCGCCCTCTTGGGGTCTGCCCAGCAGGGAGCATCTGCCAATGAGCCTTGGCCACCAGGTGGCCGCTGGCAGGCACACAGACGGGCCGACCAGGCTCCTGTCCCTTATTAGTTGGGTGCGAGCTCCACAGCGGTCTCTTTGGATTCCCTCTTGCTCCTCCCGACGCAGCGGAGGGGCCAGGTGTAACATCCAGGTGTGACATCCCTGGCCTCCTCCATCCTCCTCCTTTAGTCCCTTTCCTGGCCCCTGCCCCGGCCCGCCACCCTCAGAGCAGGTGAGCCCGGGGGGGTTGGTGACGACACCGGCCTGCGCTCCATTGAGCTCCGGCCAGCCAGCTTCTTTCTGGTTGATCTCCAGTCATCGAGGTTCCCTGCTGGCGTCTTCCATGCCCTCCTTTCCCTGCTGGGGTTCCGCAGCCCAGATACTGGGGTAGAATTCTGGGGCCCTCGAGGAATCTGGCCCAGGGGTTGCCCTTCGGTTGTCATTGGGGAAAGGCTCACCCAGGCCCCTCCATTTCTCCCGGGGGGGTGGGGGTATGGCACCCCATCTTCGACCTCCTCTTCCCGGGTGGGGGACAGCATGCGGGTTGGGGTCACCGCCCCATCGTGAGGGATTTCCTCCAGGGGGACTGCTCTTTGTTGCTTGGAAAGAAGTTGCAATATGGGAGATCGCCAGGCTCCACCTGGAGGTTGGCAATGCCACGTGGAACCGGACCGGACGGTGTGAATGGAGGAAGCAGAGATCAGTTTATAAAGCGGTGCTGGTTCCTCAGTGGGCCCCTGGGCTGTAACTCTCTGCAGGCTGCTGGATAAAAACCGGGTCTGTGTTGTTTCGTTTTGATTGATCATCCTCCCAAGAGAAGTTTCCCAGGAAATGGGGCTAAGCAGCCCGATCCGTCTCCATGTATTTGCATCAGAGCAAGAACCTTTTCTCTTCTCACCCTTTGCCTGCCTTTTGCACTCGAAAAGCTGGCCCGTGTTTTCCAGCCACAAGACTGACTCCAGCAGAGCCGGCGGGAAACCGGAAAGGAAAAGAGCTGACCCCCCCCCCCGCCTTCCCGGCAGGCAGCAAGTAGGCGGATCAGAAGAGCCAGTGGGGAGCCCAGCTGGGCCTCATCTGCCTGCTGCCCACATGCTCTGCTCCACCACAGCGAACCGTGTTTGCCACCCATGGGGCACACCACCGGCTCCGTCGGTGAAAAGCACTGAGGTCGGAGATGCGTTGAGTGAAAACAGCTCACAGTTTATTGATAGGTCTGAACGAGACTAGTCTGCTGGACTCGCAAGTCCACTTTTTATCCCCATTCTTGACCGCACCCGTGCCCACACCCAACACCCGTGATTCGCTATTTACAGTCTCCCTGCACCCTATTGGTCTGTCCCAGGGTGCACACTCGCTCACTGGTCCCTTTTAGGATCCAGGGAATCTATTGTCTCTGGAAGTGGAGCTCAATGGAGTGGAGCTCCTGGCCACGTGTTTGGCCGACCACGTGTGCAGTTCCTCAGCCAGAACAGAACAGTTGGTATTTTCTGCATCCCCCCCCCCCCTTTGCTATTTCTTCATTATTGTTACAGTAGGTAACTCCTCTGCTGGCTTCCCTGCAGGCGTTCATCTCTCCCCATAGCTGTTCTTTTAAATCAGTTTTAATTAAAGGTAAGGCTATAACCAGGAGGATCAAGCTAAAATTTTTGCTCCTCTCTCTTCATACAAGGACTTGGGGATGGGCCTCACCCAGTCAGGGGCATAGAGTTTTGGAAATCCCGGGGGGGGGGGGGGCTCCTTAGCGCTTTGCACACGCGCTTGCTGGGACGATGTTTCCACCCCCCTCCAGGAAACCACCCCGCTTCCGCTGCCCCTCCCATCTTTGCTGGCCTGCTCTTCCATGTTCCACTTGGCCTTTGTGCGACTGCAAAGGGACCCTGCCACCACCGAGTCCAGCAGCAAATCTTTACCAGTCTGATCCCAAGCGGCATTTGGTGAGAGGAGAGCCACAAGCCACAAGCCGCCACACGGCCCTCTCGCTCTGGGGTGGGGGGTGGGACACGCAGTGTACTTAGGCTCCCGCATGACAAACACCACTTCTGCTCTGCTATTTACCAAGATAAATTTCAGACAAGAAGCTGAATCAACAAGGCCGCTGAGCAGAGGCAGTCGGAGCCTGTGCTGAACAAGGGCGCCCACTTCCATTCCCGTGCACCGCTGAGGGGCAGCCACTCTGGGTCCGTGCATGGGAGGTCGGTAGCCCCAGATCTCCCGCTCAGTCTGGGAGCCGGCTGAGTTGCGCTCCTGCCGGGAAGGAAAGGCATTCTCATTCACTTGAGCCAAGAGGGATCCATATCGCCAGCACCTCATGCCAAAAAGGTGGCAGAGTCAGTCCAAAGGGATGATGGTGTAAACGCTCAGGGGGATATTGGTAGGAGCACCACAGAACTTGGGCATGAGGGTAGGATGGTGGAGGAGGAGGGCCACGTGTGGCGAGAAAGGGGCCAAGGGGAGTTGGTGAGGGAAACACACGGTAGGTGTCGGTCTGCCAGTGCTAGAAACCTCCCTGCCAATGGAAATGATGTCATGATATGGGGTGACTTCAACTACCATCCTGTTGACTGGATAAACATATGCTTGAGTCATGCTGTAGAAATGAGATTCCTCCTGGACACCACAAATGCCTGTACTGCTTCCCTGTCAGCAAGAAGTGTGTAGCAGCCCCCCCCCCCGCCCCGGCCACCACAGCTGACACTTCCACCTTCCCCCTGACACAGCGGGGGTGGCCAGGCAGGGGGCTCTTGGCTCTGGCGCACTGGGTCACTCGGGGGGGGGGGGAGGCATCTCAAGATGAGCATCAGTGCTGGCAAAATGTCCCACGCGTTACTCCATCACAGCCACTCCAAGTCACAACAGGTTGTTTAAAGCATCCCTTGAAACACAGCACTGTTAAACAAAATGAACTGCAAATTGTTGCATACTGGTAACTCTGAGGGAACTTAAATGAACCTGCCTGCTGCTGCACTGCTGCAGGCCTAGCTGAGCGCATGGGTCTCCTCTGAGAGGTGCTGCATCACCAACATGTTTGGGCAGGAGTCGCAGAGCCTGGCTGCAATGGGATCTGCTCTTCTTTCTCCACAGCTCAGAGTGGTGCTTAGGGGAGGCAATCCCGCAGCTCTCAGAAAAGAGCTGGGCACAGTTTCACTGATCCCTCTTAAAAATCAAGACAGAGATTCCTCTCCTTTCCCTTTAATCAGCAGCTGAATAGTATTATACTGATATACGTTCTGGTTTCCACACCAAGGAGCCAGGCAGGATCGAGCCCATTCATGTCCGCCCCCCCCCCCCCCCAGCAGGCGAGCCCTGGCAGGAAGGGTGTAGGGCGCAGTGGGAGACCTCCGTGCCGAAGGAAAGGGGGGAGGCAGAGCCTCGGCAGCCCCTGGATACTTCTCTGCAGAAGGGCCCCCTCTGCGTGAGGGGCATTAAGGAGGAATCTTTTGCATGAAAAGGATGGGGGTCCTCTCATTTGGGGAGAAGTCCAAGCTAAAGCCCGATCGTAGCCTGTGTGAGGGACCCCCACCGTGGGGTAGTGGTTATAAGGCTGGAGTTGGGCCCAGGAGACCCAGGTGGAAATCCCCACTCTGCCACAGGACTTCCAGCCTAACCTGCCTCACAAGGTTGTTGTGAGGATAAAATGGGGGAGAGGAGAATGCTGGAAGCTTCTGCAGATCCCCTCCCTATCAGAGAGGAAGGCAGGGTATAAATGGAGCCAGTAAATGCATGAAAGGCTGTTTTGGAAGGGCTTGATCCGAGTCCAGGAGGGCCTCAGAGAGCAAGCGGAGCTGCTGGCTTTGACTCCCAAAAGCTCCTGCTGCAAAGATCTTGTCTGTCTTTCAGGGGCTCCTGGGCCGGACTCCAGCTTGGAAACGGCTTTCGAATGGCATCTCTTTGGCTCTCAGAGTCCCTTTTGCCACTTTGTTCTAGTTTCATTTGTAAATAAGTGGGTGGGCTTCTACAGATCTGTTCCCCTGTTGGGGTGCTTTCCTCTTGCCCAGAGAGCTTTCCCCCTCTGTGACACCCCCCCCCAACCCCTCCGTCTTGCAGGGCAGCTCCGCCCCTCAGAGCTTTTGGCCCAAGAGAGATCCGGGGAATGTTTTCCTGGCAAGTTTAGGGGGCTTGCAAATGCAGGCCCCTCCCGTTCCGCCCCTTAAGTCAAAGGGCCCCATTGGAAAGCCTGCCCCGTGCATATTACAAATGGGGGGGGGGCGTTGTCCATCAGGGACACAAACTAGGAAGGTGGCCAGTTTACAGCATCCTGTTTTTTCACCTTGACAGCCCTGATCAAAGAGAAGGGAAATGATTGTGACTCCAGCAGTTGTAAAAAGCCTAGAAATAGCTGAACAGGCGGGATTGCTTGGGGGAAGGGAGCTAATCTGTGTGCTGGTTATGTTCATAAAAAACAATATGAAATTGCAGCAACCTCTCTATCCCTCGGGGCTCCTGGTTGGGTGGCACAGGAGGGTAACCTCCCAACCAGGAATGAACCCCAAGAGCTCCTGAGAGCCTCTTAAATTGATTTATTTGTTTATTTAATTCGATTTCTAGGCCGCTCTCCCCGCACAGCAGGCTCAAATAGGATTGTGGGTGAATTGGGGGGGGGGGGGGGGCCTCTTACGTAGTTTTCGGATATTTCAGTTGGCATCAGCAAAGTGAGGGCCAGGCCCTTGGAACGTCATAAGTGAAGCCAGGGACTGGAAGGAAATTAAGTGTGTGGGGGGGGGGCAGTTTCCAAGGAACACCTTCTGCACTGCAAGGTATCCACCAAACCGTACATCAAGCATCCAACTTTTCCAAACTCGCAAGCGGGGGTGGGGGGACAAGAAGCACCTGCTTGCCTGGACCATCCTTCAAATGCCATGAACCAGAGCCCTCTTTCTGTAATCTAGAGAGCAGAATTTAGAATTTACTGGGGATTTCAGACCTTGAGATAGGATGCTGGACTAGATGGACCATTGGTCTGACTCAGCAGGGCTCTTCTTATGTTCTTATGTTCTTTTAAAGGGTTAAATCTTCCCAAAACAATAGCTTTAAGGGGGCAAAAATGCCTACTAAGCTCTCATGAAACCACCATCTGAGATCTCAGTATTCATTCTGGGGGTTGCTAGGCAACCACAACAATATTACTGAGCCCTCCAAGTCTTGGTTTCTGTAAAGCAATGTGATGCAGGAGGGGACTGGGGGACTGGGAGGCCAGAACAGCCCCCTATCATGCCCCTACTGAAGGAAGACTTGCTGGGGACAGGCCTAGTGGCAGCCACCAACAATTCATCCAGGCTTGGTCCCAGGGACTTCAGCCGGCCCAGTAGCAGCCACTGCACAGCTCATCCAGGCCTCGCAGTCTGTGCCACCTGCCAGACTTTTCCCATGGAGAGGCTGCTGGTGGAGGGAAGGAGGGAAAGCTGAAGATGGGAAGCGGGATAAATGTAGGCTGGCTGGGGGTGGGAAGGAGAAAATGAAGCGGGCAAAGGGGAACAGCTATGGGGCTCCCAGGGAAGGGAAAGAGGAAAGGGTAAGGGGGGAGATACAGGGGGAAATGAGATCCCGCCACCACCAAAGCCCGGCCAGTCTCCTTCTTCAGACTGCAAATATATTGTATAAAGAATAAAAATGGTGTTCCTGATAAAGGACTGCGGCATAGTATTAGCCCTGTAGCAATGGCCATTAAAGGCAAAAAACCTCATTTTAATAAGCCATCCTACCTGACAAAGATTTGCAGATTTCTCAGAAAGAGCTGCAGCGTCAGAGCGCAACAGATTTCATGGGGGGAGGTGGTCAGAAGTTTTGGGGGCTACCACTGCAACTCTGGCCTCTGACTATGATGGAATTTGAAAGCAGAGTGTCACCACAAATCAAGTGTGTGCGGGCACTTGACAGAATGGCCTGTGTCTAGGTCTCTGGGCCCTCTCCAGGGAGACATTAAATCAGAATTCCGCACCATTCTTATACTGAAGTCTGAACAGACCTCCTGGAAGGCAGCGTTCTCTGCTCTCTACTCCGCTGGAATGCTGGAAATGGGCAGGTAGCGAAACGGTGTTGGTTTGGCTCGGGATCTCCCTTTGCCTCTGCTGTGTCCACAGACACCTGGACACCAAAGTCCAGAGCAAAGGCAGCAGGGCCGACAAAGGACCGGCAAAAGGCCTTATGTGAGATGTGGCAAATGCCCCCAGTTGCCCATGCTGCTTCCTGGAGGGGGACCTTTCACTGAGGGACCCCATCTGCCAGCACCTGTGTGAACAGAAGGGGAACAATTGCAGGCATCTCTGGACTGGGGGGGGGACAGGGGGCAACATGCAAAAAGGCTGTGTGGATGTACCTCTAAGGGGTGCCCTCATAACAGATTGCTGCAGCAAAGCTGGAGTGGGGAGATATCTGCCGTTGGGGGGCTCTCAGAGACAGAGTTATTTAATTAGCACATCTTAATCCCACCCTTCCTCCAAGGAGCATCATTCTCCCCTTACCACCACTGTGGCAGAGAGAGAGAGAGAGCACTTCCCGGGCAGGGTGGGGGATTCAAACCTGGGTCTCCCAGCTCCTAGTCCAACACTCCAGCCACTGCCCCACCACACTGGTTTAAATTGCAGCAAGAGCCCCCCCCCCCCCCCCCGCCTGCCAAGAGTATTTCCCCTGTTATCCCTGCCACAACTGCATTTGTCCCTGGCAGTCATCTCTGCCCTGCTTTGGTCCCTTTGGCAGGTGCCACCACCCAAGAGCCGTCCCGAAACAGGAGTGCAGAGAAGGGGCCAGACAAGAGAACCTGGGCCTTTTCTCCATCCAGCTCAACGAGGCTCCCCAGCAACGCTCCCTCTAAGGCATGGTGTCCTGTGAGCAAAAATTCTGCTTTGTGAGCTACTGGCATTACAGCTGCGAGTGAGTGATTTGGCTACTGCATAAATCAGTTTGCTCTGGAGCCCTCCTTCCTGAGCTGAAACAAAAATGTGTGAGCTGGAAGCTAAAAAACTGTGAGCTAGCTCACACTAACTCAGCTTAGAGGAAACACTGCAGTCTCTGCCCACCCAAGCACAACATGAGACCTTTGGGATGGAGGTGCGGAGGGCTGCCTTTGGGGTCCCAGGCACACTCACACTCTCTCCTTGGAGGGAGGGAGGGCACAGTAGGAGAGATCCTCTGCCCCCCCCCCCCCCGCCTGTCCCTCTTGCCCCGGAGGCTTGCTTTGTGTTTAAAAAGATGAGGTCTCTCCACTAAGGAGCTTACCTCATCCATTAGATCTAATTTAGCCTGTCTGGCTTTGCAATTTGGTCTGCCGCTCCCCGCAGATCTGATTAGACAAGAGAGCAGTCCTGGACGAAACCCAAGCGGAGCTCTGTAGCTGGAGGCAAGTGGTCACCTTCAGCACAGAGGAGGAGGAGTCAGAGGTCTTGGGTGGAGCCAGGGTTCTGGGGTGGAGCCAGCAGAGTGGTCTGGGATGCGCGCACACACACAGGCACTTCATCCCCCCACCCTTCAAACCCTCGCGTCTGTTACCAGCTGTCCTCTGCTTGGATGCACCTTGCCGTTCAGCCACCTGTGCGGTGAAGAGCTTTACATAACCTGTTAAGTGTGCATCCTCCACACCAGGAGAACATACAAACCTCAGAAGAGCCCAAGAACCCCTCAGGCCCAGCATTCGGTTCGCACAGTGGCCAACCAGCCACTCCCAGGAAGGCCACCAACAGGAAGCCAGCAAGAGCGTCTCCTGCCCCCTGTGCTCCCCAGCCACCGAGACAAAGAGGCGCGCCCCCTCTGGTCCTGGAAGGAGTGGAGATCCCTCGGGGCTAGGAGCCCCTGACAGCCCCCTCCTCCTTGGCCCACTCCCCTTTTAAAGCATTCCAAACTGCCAGCCTTGACCACATCCTGCGGCAGCGAGTTCCACAATTTGACTCTACACCGTGTGAAGAAGGGCTTCCTTTTGTCTGTCCTTCAGCTCCGTTGGAGGACCCCCTGTTCTGTGCTCCAGTATTGCCGCGGGGCTGTTATGGCCGCTCTCTCCGCACCCTGCGTGACTTTAGAGACCTCGACCGTGTCTGGAACGACAAGGGCTCAACCAGGCAGCCGGCAGGTGGCGCCACCTCCTCACCACTGCCTGAACTGCTGGGACACTCCAGGAAGCTGGCCAACCCGCGGCTACCTGCTGGGATGCTGAGACCTGGAGCAACTGGGGGAGGGGAGGGGAGGGGAGGGGCGGGGGGAACTTCACACCCTGCTGGGTGCGGCGAGGCAGGAGAGAGATGGTGGGATGCATCTCACAGGGCCCAAAGGTGGGAGACACCCCCCCTCCCCCAGCAGCGGATGGGTAGGAAGAGCTGGGTAGAGTTTGTTACACTTGAATCCCCACGGAGAAGCCCAAATCTTTGGCATCTGCCTTGCTCGCTGTTGACTTCCAGCCAGCAGTTGTGGAGTTCTGCGCTGCTTGTTTTGTCTTTCGGGATCCAGCCTCTGCGAAAGCGGGCAGGGCGCAGGGGCCGAGGAGCTCTCCCGCCTTCTCCGCCTCTGGCTGTTTAGCAGCTTACAGGAAGCAGCTAATGGAAAAAGCCTTTGGGGCACACAAGAGGAGCAAGGGCTGTTTTAGAACCAACCAACCCGCCCCCCCCCCCCCCCCGCAGAGTGGCCTCCTCTCTCTCTCTCTCTCTCTCTCTCTCTCTCTCTCTCTCTCTCTCTCTCTCTTCAAGGTTAATCTCCTGGCAAAGTCCTGCTGCACACACACACACACCCCCGCTCTGCTCCTCCTCCTCCCCCCCCCCCGCCATACCGCAGCCGAGTTCTTCCCCAGGGGGCATCAACCCTTTTCTCGGGCCCAGGAAGAAAGGGACTGGCAGCATCTCCCGCCCTTCCCGGAGTCTTTTGTGTGCATCCCTTTATAACGCTTCTGCGCTGGGGTGGAAACTGCCTCCGATGCCTTGGCTATTTCCAGACCTGCTTCGATTGCTGCCAGCAGGCAAACTTGGCGGCTTTGGGGTCCGGTCAGCAGCAGGGCTGGGAGCTGCCTGCCGCCGCAGCCCTTCCCTCTCCTGCCTGCTTCTGAGACTCCAGGCACCCCCCTCCCTCCCAATGCCCCTTTCCTGAGACCCGGCCCACTGCCACAGAAAGGACCTTGGCCCCCTCGTACGGGGGGGGCAGGGGGGGCAATTGCCTCATCGGTAGGTCTGGAGGCCGGACTCTTGAGTCAGCCCCCGGGGTGGGGCCTGGGTGAGCAGAGCGGCCCCTCCTTCCTTGCCCTCGTCATCTGGCCGGCCCTGTCGGGGCTTCTTCGGTAGGGAGGGGTCCCCATTCTCCCCCCCCCCGCCACCTCCTGCGCCTCCAGCCCTTGGGGGGGGGGGGGAGCCCAGCAGCACCACCCGGATCCAGTCCTTCCGCGAGGGCTTCTTTCTCTCCTCTCCTCTCCCCGGTTATTAACTGTGCGGCTCCATCCTCTGCGAGCCTCGGTCTTCCACGCACCATTTAATAGACCCAAAGAGTCACGGCATTTGCTCTCCTCTCGCAGAGACGGCACCCTCGTGGGCGGCGGAGAGAGCGACCGGGGAGAGCGCAGGATCCCGCCCGGAGCTGAGGGCGTGCTGCTCGGTCGTGGCAGGGCCTCGCCCGCGATCATTGCCGCCGCCGCCGCTGCCGCCAAGCTCCGGAGCCGCTCTCTCCCCGGGAGGCAAAGGGCGCCCAACTTCCGCCCAGCACAGGTGGCGGCAGAAAGCCCCGCGCGGCCCGGCCCCCTCCCATCCCAAGGTGTGCTCCGAAGCAGCCAAGAGGGCTCTCGCGCTCTCTGAAGGAGCAGAGCCCAGGGGCCCGCCTGAGGATGAGGGCCTGTGTGTTTGCCAAGGCCTCCCGCAGGGGGAGGGCCGGTGGGGGTCAGTCGCCATCACTGCTTCCTGGTCACCGACTTTATTTTTCCTTCCTCAGAGTCACAGTTTTATTCCATCCTTCCTCCAAGATGCTCAAAGTAGACATAGATCTCCCCTCCTCCATGTTATCCTCACAACAGCCATGTGAGGTAGGCTAGGAGAGAACAACTGGGGACCCACTGTCGCCCACTGCTGAGTGGCTCCCACTCTGGACCCTGATCTCCCAGTCCAAGGCAGGGACTCCAGCCACTGCCCCTCACAGAAAGGTCTACACCTCCTCCCCTTGGCCCACAGGCCCACAAGTAAGAAGGCTGGGCTCACACCTTCTGCCCTGAGCAGCGCAGGCTGTGGGGGCGTGCCTGGGCCAGTGTAAATGGGGCTCACGTCAGGGTCTCGAGCCCACTGGCAGCCGCGCTGGAGTCACCTGGACACCCGCCTTCTGCCCAGCTTCCCTGTAGCTGCTGTGAGAACAGATGTGGAGCCACCGGAAATGCATGCTGGGACTTCCTGCCTCCCATTTCACAGTTAGACACGTCTGCACATTTTGTCCTCCTTGTGTACCAAACCCCGCTCTGGTCTTGTATTCACCACCCACCACATTGGTTGGGTTCCCTGTCAGTGGATTCCGCTGCAGCAATTCTGGGTTGCAGAGTTCTCCAGGAGGAGCAGGAAGAAGGGGGAGAGGGACGGGGGGGGGGGCTCAGGGGAGGGCGGCTCAGGTGGCCTTCCTGAGGAAGCCGTAGCATCACCCCACCCCAGGGGAGAAAGCCCTGCCTCTTCAGGAGGCCGGGCAGGCTGACCGGGGGAGGGGGCTCTCCTCCTCTTTTGCACCCCCTGTCCTGCCTCTGGAACCCCCTGCCCTCTCCTCCCACCTGCTGTTCCACAGTCCCCAAACACTTTTCCCAGTGGCTCCTCCTGGTGCTGAAGGGTCTTTGTGGGAGCGCCATTTTCCTTTCTAAAAGCAAAAGAGACAGCAGGGGAGGGATGCTGGCTTGTATATACAAAGCAATTGCCTGTCTGTCAGTCAGCAAAGTTCGCTGTACGGAGCCCTGTAGCCACAAGAATCTCAAGACCCCAAGCAAAGGTAACAGGAAATCAACTGCATGCCGTGATCCATAACAGGCAATAAAGCAATAGCAATAAACAGCCCTAAAACTGGGGAAATGTCAGCAGGTAAAATTCCAAATGATTCAGTTTAGCAGCAAAAATGAAACAAATAAGCAAATTTTTAAACAATTGTTTTGTTCAGCAGAAACAAAACCCCAGACAGTTTATCGGGGGGTGTGGAAAGCTGAATACCCACAGCCTAAAGCTCAGCAGAGAAGACACGAGACCTGGCGTGACAGTGGGGAAGCCATTTTGGAGGAGGGCTGTCACCACACAGAAGGCCCTGCCCCAGAGGGCCACTCCCCTCAGTGGAGCGGTGCCCATTCTGTGGGGTCTCTGATGCTGAGCTTAATGTTTGGGCTGGCTGAATGGGAGGAAGGCAGTGCTGAAGACACTCAGGAATTAATTGGCAAGAGCCTCTGCTGCTCTTTGAAGACTGAGAAGTTCTCATGCAGATTTATTCATCATCATCATCACCTCTGCATGCTGAACTACTTGATGCTTTCAGGCAGTCTTCGAAGGCAGACCCACAGAGAACACATTGCGGTATTCAAGACTGGATATGAGCGGAGCATTTACAGCTGTGACCAATTCTCATTTTTTCCCAAGAACAGAAAGAGCTGGCAAGCCTGTTCAAATTGATTCAAGGTCTTACGCACCACAGACAAGACCTGCATATCCTCAGTGATGTATCTGCTAATCCCCCATCCCCCAAGCTGCCCACCTGGTCTTTCGGAAGGTGCGCAGCCCTCACCTTTCCAAGACAGACCAACTCCCTTTGCCCTGCACAGGACTGCCAGCCACCTTCTCTTCAGTTCATTGGCCATCAGCCAGCCCCTGGCAGCTCCCTGTCCCAAAGGCCCACCACCTCACCTGGTGGCAGAGGAGGGCTGGTGCCTCTCCAGGTGATGGCTCTGAGCCATTTCAGGCCCCAGCACAGGAGACAGAAGGAGTCCTCTCCCCCCCCCCCCCCCCAGCTCCGACTCAAATCAGGCTGAAAGAGGCCTTGATGTTTCATCTCACAGTCACCACTCGTGAGCCCCCAAGCAAGCCGACGCTGCCCTCTTCCTCCAGAGGAGTCTCGCTGCTGCCTCCCTGAAGGCTGCTGGAAGGGCACTGGAACCTCTGCAGCGTCACACCCCTTGCCAAGCAAAAGTGAGCCAGGAGACTCTCAGAAGTGAGCACGCACCCAACCCCTGGACCCCCAGGACTGCCGCAGGTGACATTCATCCTGGCCCCTGAGCCTCACCTGCCCTTAATGCTGAGTCTAGGAGCAGGGGGTCAGCAGAGGGATGCTGAAGGGGGGGGGGGCATCTCTTACTTCACTAACTGGAGGCAGGCCATTAAACCCAGGAAAGTGTCCCTGGGGACCTGGTGGTTATATATCAATGGATATCAATGCCTTGTGGGTGGAGGGCAATTGCCTTCCCGGTCCCTGCCTGCACACCTGCTGACCCCGCAGGATCCGGGAACCCGGTGGGCACAGCCCAGAACAAGCTCTCAAGAGGACCGGCCCACACAGGATGGGTCTGTTTCCTTCCCTGAGTCTCTGAAAAAGGAGGCTTCTAGTCTCTCTCCTTTCTTAGCTTGCCGGACTTCAGCAGGGCCGGCGCCTGAGTGGGGCTACAGAACTGGGGCCGGCATCAGACCTGCTGCTGATCACATGACTGAAGGTGGTCTTTGCTGTTCTCTCTCCGGCCAGGGGGTGCAAAGACCCAGGGATGAAATGGGACAAGCTCCTGGCACTCTTTGCACTTCACTAACTGCCCACTTTTGTTTAATCACGGCAGCCTCTTCTGTTTCACGGGGATCAATAAAAGAGCCCTTTCCACCAGACCTGTAAACAGGCGAGACCTTAGAGGAGTCCCAGGCTTCCTTGCGCTCGCCAGGGGCCTTCGTGGAGACTCAGAACCCACCTTGAACTTAAACCTTTGCTTCATGGCAGGACTGAAGCGGGACAGAACTGAGCTTAGCCTGGAAGATGGGCCCCGACCTTGACTCAGCTGATCTGGCCACACAGATCCATGCCACGGTAACCACAAGGCTAGACTACTGTAACGCGCTCCACATGGGTCTCCCCTCTGAGTCAGCCTGGAGATTCTGGTTGGTGCAGAATGCCATAGCTCAATTTCTCTGAGGAGCTAGGCAAAGCATGCCCACCAAACCTGTTCTGCAGCCACTCCAGTGGTTACCAATCAGTTACCAGGTACTGGTTATCACCTACAAAACTCTTACTGGTCTTGGACTCATATACTGCAGGACCACCTCTCTAAGAACACCGGAGAAGCCAGTGTTGGATCAGGCCAGTGGCCCCTCCAGTCCAACACTCTGTGTCACACAGTGGCCCAAAACACCAGGTGCCCTCAGGAGGTCCAGCAGTGGGGCCAGGACACAAGAAGCCCTCCCACTCCCCCCCCCCCGCCAAGCACCAAGAATACAGAGCATCACTTGCCCCAGACATAAGAACATAACAGAAGCCAATGTTGGATCAGGCCAGTGGCCCACAATGCTCTGTGTCACACAGTGGCCACACCCCAGGGGCCATTAGCAGGGCCACCAGTGGGGCCAGAACTCCAGAAGCCCTCCCACTATTGCTCCCCTAAGCACCAAGAAGACACTGCCTTCTCTGTTGTGACCCCCCCCCCCCGTGAAGGTCAGGAAGGCTCCCACTCTCCTGGTCTTCCGCAAACTCTGCAAAACTATCCAGCGGGGCACTTTTATACAGGTTGAAGGGCTTTATTATAAAGGAATGGATCAGGAAGATGCTTTAATCAAGAGAAAGGGACGGTAGACTATACCACTGTGCAGAGCATGAACTATCTGCTGCTGTCTGCATTATCCCATGGGGTGATTTCTGCATTGCTGAGCCTGTCTTTTCAGCACTTATGTTCTGTTTCAGCTTTGCTCCAGATTTTTACTGGGTTTTAATTTCTGCAGTCCTAACCACATTCCACTGCTTACTGGCTGTCCTGTCCTACTGACTCCTTGATTTACTCTGTGTAATTCTCCTTGGGTCTCAGAGAGAAAGACAGACGCTAAAGAACGTAAGGAAATAAAATGAACCCAAGCCTGTCAATTGTATTTCCAAGTTAGGATCTCAGGGCTCCATCGGACCTTGGGAGAGCCTCTCTGGTGGCACGTAAATGGTAGGAGCAGGACCTCCAGCCGAGGGAAATGACAGAGCAAACTTTGAATCTAGTGGGTTCCCCTGTGCTTATACCCAAAAATAAAACTTGGTTGGTCTTAAAGTTGCCCCTGGACTCGGGCTTGGCTCTGTTGCTTCAGACCAACATGGCAACCCACCTGGATCTGTTTTCAAGGGAAACGCTGTTGCTGTTTCTGATTCAAATGTGGAGGCTGCTTAAGGAGACGGGAAGGGGCGGCCGTCAGTGGATAATCTCAAGAAGGGACAACAGAAATCTAAGCTGAATTCCTTGTGCACTTAAAGGCCTTGGGAGAAGTCCTCTCTTGCTGATAGACCAGGAAGGCAGCTCAGCCTTCCCAGTGCAGGGTTTTGGAATTGAGGTTGACTTCAGCTGCCCTCCAACCTGACTGTCCTCATCAGTGTACATGAGATACCCTTTTAATTCACTGGGGCGACCTTGGGCCGGTCACACACACTCTCTCAGCCCAACCTACCTCACAGGGTTGTTGTGCTGATAAAATAGAGGAGAGGAGAATGATGGCAGCCCCCTTGGGTCCCCACTTATTGGACAAAGGCGTGTCTCAGCAGAAGACATGGCTGCTGGGTGTGGTCCACTCTGGGAACCATCCGAGCCCGTGGCCTTGAGGACCCGAACATCACTGGAAATGAGCTGGCCAGGGGGCAAAGGCCTCTCTCTGCCAATGCAGCTCTGAATTGCAGGGGATGCTCTGCTGTGGCTGAAGTCCTGCAGTCTGGCCAGAGCATCAAGCCAGTGCAGTGCCCAGGGTCTCCAACACATCCACACATCCCGCTGTAAGCAGCAAAGTCCCAGTGCTCACGAGGAGGAGCAAGCAGCCAACCTGACCTGCAGCACCAGCACACAGGGCGGAAACTGCCCCCCCCCTCTGCTGGGCAACCTGCCCCCGTTTGGGTCCGGGTCTGAGCTCCTGACAGGGCTTGTTTGTTCAGAGGAGTACCTGGGTGGGAGGGAGGGTGGGCGGGTCCCAGGAAGGAGGCTCTGCAGCGCTGGCTAGCCATAACAGCCTGTGATACCCATGAGGCACCCTGGTGGCTTCCACCCCACAAGAGCAGCCTCCTTCTCTCTCTCTCCTGCAGGCACAGACACACAAAGACTCTTTGCAAAGCAACAGGGAAGCTGGCTGGCTGCCTTGCTTCCAGCAACCTGCTTGGCTGCAGCCAGGATGGAGGGGGCCCGCGAAGAAGAAACACCTTCTGCGCAACCACGTTGGTGCCCGTCTCCTGCGGGTGAGGGTCGAGCCGCAGCCTCTTTGAGGCTCCGCTTTCATCCTCGAGAGCGGCCGGCCGGTGGATCTCGAAAGCTGGCCTGAGGGCTCTTAAGAAGGGCCCAGCTGGCGGGAGGGGGCTTTGCCCTGTGGCCTACAGGCAGCTGGCTGGCCGAGTGGGAGGCGGCGAGGCTCTGTGGAGCCCAGGAGTGGGCTTCCTCATGGAGGAGTTTATCTAAGTGGTTCTGTGATGCGGCCGGTCAATAAGTCCTCTCCACAAAGTCAGAGTTGCCCAGGGAGACCAGTCATAAAACACGAGAGCAGGCAATGGGGATTACCAAGGGCTGCTCATGCATTCAGCAGAATGGGACGGCGGAGCTTTCTGGCAATGTCCCTCCTCAGGCTACAGACCGGCCATTTGCACCCCCCCCCCCCACACACACACACTAAGTCTCCCTGTCTGCAGGAAGGCTGCCCTGGGCCCCTCCACTGGTCTTCTGGAGGTGAGGGTTTTCCCTTTATTAAAGATTGGGAAGCAGTCAAAGAAGCAGCCCCTTCTGTTCAGAGGAGGTTTTATCCCTGGATTGTTCTGATGACTGTGAACTGAGCCAAGGGCTGGCAAGAACGGGGCGGAGATGGGTGGATTCGGAGAGCAGCACTCGGCCATCCTCATCCCCAGCACTGACCCCCCCCCCCCCCGCCTCAGTCACTTTTTCTGCCATCGGCAGTAATCACTGGGACAATGAAGAATGTTTCTCATTCCGGCTCCCAACACATCCCAGGAGATTTAAACAAGAGGTGGCATTCGGAACTGAACCCACCCAGGTGGGCCCAGGGAGAGCACCCGCTTGCCCGGCCCTCAAGCAGATGAGAGAGAAGCAGCGCCCACAGCATGTCCGAATGTGCAAGGCGGGACAATCCCCCCCCCTCCCCAGTATTTGCTTGTCTCTGATCAGGGAGGGGTATTTTGCAAAGCTGGTCTGGCAAAAATGTTTGATTATAGATTGATTTTTTGTTTGATTACAAGAGTCGGGACCGCGAAGCACCCCGCCCGTCTGCTGTGGGGATCCGACCCGGTCTGTCTGCTGTGGGGACCCTGCCTGCCACCCGTCTCCTTCCCCTTCTTGCAGGAGAGAAACGTGCTTTGGCCAGACAAATGTAGGGGGACCCGCCGTGGTATGAGAGCCGGGCTTTGGCTCCCCCATTTGCAATGGCACTCAAGGAGCCCTGGAAAACCACCGCCCGCCTCTCAAGAACTCTCCCCAGCCGCGGCTGCCACGGGAAAACACGCCGTGGGGATGCGTCCTTGGCACCGGACCGGAACCAAGGCCAGCCGATCCGTTTGTCACGCGCCCACCAGGGACAAAGGCTCCGCTGTTGGTTGCCATACTGCCCCCTCTTTTGGGGGTCTCTTTTTTGGGGGGAGGGGTATCGCTGCGGGCAGAGGGCGGGGCCCCCCAAAGCCTCTCCTCCTCTCCGGGTCTGTCCCGTGGGGGCGCCTCCTGTCTCTCCCCGCTATGAATCAGAACTCCCCCCCCCCACACCACCCCCGTCCCCAGCCCTTCCCCCGGCGAGGCACGTGGACCCCGGAGGGGGCGGGGGGCAGGCTTGTCTCAAGGCCAGCGGCTCTTCTTCAGCGGAGAGGGCACGTTTGCCAAAGGAATCGGGCAGGAGCGCCGAAGCCGCTTGCCAAGCTGCAGACCGATCTGCGCCCGGGGAAAGCCCGCCGCCCGGAGCGCTCTCTGCCGCTGTTCTGCAGCGCTGGATGGGACCTGCCCGGCCCTGCCTGCCCAGGGTCCTTCCGGGGGGACGAGGAAGCCTGCCGCGGGCGCGAAGGCGGCTCCTTCTCCAGCAGGGGCCGCGCGGGGCCCCCCTCAGCGCCCGGGGTTCCCCCCGGGCTGTTCCCCCACCCCTGGCCCGGGCCCTCGGAGGGGGCGCCTCCACACCCGCGCCGCGCCAGGCCGAGCAGCGGAGGCCCCCCGGAGGCTGGAGCAGGAGGCGGGGAGGCCCGCGGGCGGCAGGCGAGGAGGACGCCCGAAGAGCGGCTGGGAGCTGTCCGGCGCCGCGGTGCTGAAGGGAGGCGGGCGCCCGGGGGAGGGGGCTTCCCGTCCGCTCTCCGGCCCGCTCCCTTCCCCGCCCGTGCTCCGAAAGCCGGGGGGGGGGGGGGTGCGGACAGGGGGGTGCGGTGGAAACCGGGGATCCGAGGAGGCCGGGAGGGGGGCCGCCGGGTCGGGGAAAGTGGCCGGGGAAAGAGGGGAGGGCGGCCACGAGGCGCTGCCCCGCACGCGCTTTCTTCTCAGCCCCCCGCCCCCCCCCCCAGTTCGTGAAAAGTTGCTCGGCCTTGGCATGAACACGCGTGTACACCCCTCCAGACGCACAGACTCCTGCCTACCCCTGGTCCCGAGGCACGGAGAGAGGACGGCGCACCAACACCCTTCTCCCCCCGCCCAGGTCCTCCCGGAGAGGGGTCTCGCCTCTAGCGGGAAATCTGAGAGGAGCGGCGGACGAAGGGGGGGGGCGCCGGGGGCTGCTGCTGCTTCTCCGCCGAGGGGTCTGCGCCCGGGGGGGGGGGGCTGGTTCCTCCCCAGAATCCCCTTTGCGCGCGGCTACTCCGCCTTAAGAACAGGCTCCCGGCGGCGTTTCACCAGCAACGGAGCAGTCGGGCGAGAGACACCCCCCCCCCCCCGACTCCCGAAGACAGCCGGACCCCTCCCCTGCCCCGACTGGGAAGTCCTACCTGGGGGGCGCCTGGCCGCGTGGCTGTCCAGAAGGAAGAGGAGGAGCAGGGCGAGTCCTCGGGGGCCCGGCATGGTGCTGGGTCCCGATCCGCTCTCTCCTGCCGCCGGCCGAGCCAGCCGCCCTGCCTCGCCTCGCCTCCACTCGCCTGGCTTGGCTTGGCTTGGCGGCTGCGGCGGCGGCTGCTCCTCCGTGGCGAACCCGGACTGGAGCTCAGAGGGGAGGAGGGAGAGACGGAGGAGAGGCGGGCGGGAAGAAGGCGGGCGGGCGGGAGGGAGGGCCAGGCTGGCCCTGCCCTGGCAGGAGCTCCGCCTCCGACCCCCCCACCATCTTATCCTCCTCCCCCGCCCACCATGGTGACTTGCC
Organism: Lepidodactylus listeri; assembly: GCA_029233225.1. Lineage (NCBI taxonomy): Eukaryota > Metazoa > Chordata > Lepidosauria > Squamata > Gekkonidae > Lepidodactylus > Lepidodactylus listeri. Next base: position 1,179,863 of record JARCFY010000013.1, read on the forward strand.
GTCCTCCAAGAGGCCCCGGAGGGAAGCTCCCCCGGATGCCAAGGCACAGCTTGGGAGGGGGAGGGGAAGCTCGAATCCATAGTGCCGCTGAGCGTGTGCAGAGTGCCTTTTGCTCAAGGGAAAGGGCTGTTTTCCAGTCTGTGTCCCTGTCTGCCAGCCTCTCCGGATCCTACCCGGCCCTCTCTTCAAGATCAAGAGCAGCCCCTGAGGGAGAGCTCCAGCAACGCCCTGCTTAGACCCGTCCCCCCCCCCCACAGACACACACTGTGCCATGCCCCAGCTAGCATTTCCCTGGGCTTCCTAGACCCCAAGGGTCGGCCTGTCAGAGTGTCTCTGCTGCTGCCGGAGCCCTCAGACCCCCAGGGAACCTTTCCCTGCACCCGCCAATGGTCTTTCTTTAGAAACTGGGCGGGGCCGGGTGGGACTGGATGCAATGCTCCCTCTAAGCCCAGTCTTGTGAACAAAAATTCTGCTTTGTGAGCTACTGGCATTAAAGTTGTGAGCCAGCGATTTGGCTACTGCATGAATTAGCTTGCCCTGGAGCCATCCTTCCTGAGCGAAGACAAAAAATGTCTGAACCAGAGGATAAAAAACTGTGAGCTAGCTCACACTAACTCGGCTTAGAGGGAACACTGGACTGGAGGTCTGATGGGCTGTGCAGCCTTTAAAAAGTGGCTTCAGCAACAGCCCAAGTTGGCATCTGTGTGTCAGTGAAGGGAGCACGCGGGGAAATACCTTTAAAGGAGATGCTACCTCAGCAGCACCTTCTCTCCCAAAGACCAAGCCAGGGCTCAGGGCACCTTCAGGATGGATGGATGGATGGATGGATGGATCTTATTGAAGGCGAAGGGGCCCCCAAAGGTCTTGATGGCCAGAGACTCACAGGGCTGCCTGCCCTGCCCCTTCAGGAAAGCCAGGGACCCCCAGCTAGGCTGAAGGCCTGGAGCCCCGGGGCTGCACTGGGGCATCTGCAGGGAGGCTGGCCTGCATGGGTCACGGGCACAGAGCTCCTGAGCCGGGCCACAACTCCCCTTCTGCCTCTCCCGCGGGTTACCTCCTCATCCTGCACAGATGCAGGGGTTGGAAGGAAGGCAGGGGTGTGACCCGACCCAGCCAAGACAGCTTCTCAGGATGTCGTGGAAAGCCACCCAAACAGTCTGCAGTCTGGAAATACATCTATGAAATTACATTATTTTTTCTCTTTCTTGCCTCACTGTGGGCAGATCGTGGCCACGCCAGTTTAGTGTAGTAGTTAAGTGTGCAGACTCTAATCTGGGAGAACCAGGTTTGATTCTCCACTCCTCCACTTGCAGCTGCTGGATGACCTTGGGCAAGCCATAGTTCTATCAGAGCTGTTCTTGAAGAAGGGCAGGTTCTGTCAGAACTCTCTCAGCCCCACCAACCTCCCAGGGTGTCTGTTGTGGGGAGGGGGAGGGGAAGGAGTCTGTAAGCCACTCTGAGACTCCTTCAGGTAGTGAAGGGTGGATTATAAATCCAGTCTCCTCCTCATCCTCCTGTTTCCAGGCCCAAAGATGCTGGTCTTCTTCAAGGCCCTGTGTGGTTTGGGACAGGCATGCCTGAAGGACCACCTCCTGTCCTGTGAAGGAACCGCCCCCCCTCCCAGCCTTGCGGTCTCCTCCTTCGGAGGTCCTGCTTCAGATGCCCCCTCCCCTCCAGAGGCCAGGCAAGGGGCACCCCAGAACTAGGGAACTTTCTCCCCAGGAAGAGTCGTCTCTTTATGGTCACTTCTTCATTTTGACTGGCCTTCCCTCAATGATCCCTCCTCCCCACCTGACATTTTAATCACTGTTTTTCTGGGCTTTCATTTATGTATTTTAGTTTGGTTTTAAGTTTTTATGCAGCTGTTACCTGTCTTGGTGTCTCTGCTGGGGCAGAGAGGGGGAGCGCATATCCCCACCCCTCTGGCATGGCCTCCCCCCGGGGTTTCGTGCAAGGAGAGAGTGAGAGGACCGTCTCCTGCTGCCGCCTCTCCTGGTCCTGGAGGCCACCCTGGGGTGGATCTCTTCAACTCCTGCCTCCCCTCCAAGGAGCCAGGGCTGGGCAGGGCTGCTCTGCTGGCACCCGGGTGGGAGGGCGGGAGGGCTCTCCCTGTGCAGGGTGGACAAGGGACCTTGCTCCAGTCTTGAGGTGCCACAACAGGGGAAAGAATCCCCTGCCTGTCCGGGGGATGATGCCGGGAAAGTGAAACCCCACCCCCACCCCAGGCGGGCTCTGGCACTCATCATGATATCAGCTCTGTTTGTGCGGCCGTCTAATAAGTCTGCATTACTGGGCTGGGTCCCCCCCCCCTTTTTTTAAAAAAGCAGCAGCAGCAGCAGCAATTGTGCTGATTTCAGTTTCCTGAGCAACAGGCATCACCCAGTAGCATCACGGAGGGTGTTGATGCCAAAGATGACTCGAAGGGGAAGACAGCGGAGCTCTTGTTTGCACTCAGAGCAGGAGTTCCCTTTTGCCTGGATTTCTGCAGAAGGATGCTGCTTTTATGCACTGGGGGTGGATTGGGGGATTGCCTGCAGCTTTTCCAAATTTTGAGCAAAAGGAAAACAGAGGCTGGGCCCAGGGCTGTGCTGGCATCTCACCTGGCAGCTCAGGGGTGCTGGGAGGGTATGGGAAGGGCTGTGGCTCAGCAGCAGAGCCTCTGCTCAGCATGCGGAAGGTCCCAGGTTCAATCCCCAGCACCTCCAGGTAAAAGGAGCAGGCAGGAGGTGATGTGGAAGACCCCTGCCTGAGACCCTAGAGAGCCACTGCCAGCCTGTGTAGACCACGGGTGGCCAAACTTGATTAACTTAAGAACCACATAGAATAAACATCAGATGTTTGAGAACCGCAAGACATGAACACACACGTTTTTATTGAAAAATATGCAAATTCACATGTTAAATTAAAGAGACAAATGACTTCTCCCAACCAACCAGTGTGTGTGGGAGGGGTAGCTTTGAGAACGCATTTAAAGTTAAAGTTGCTTTCTTTCTTTGCTTCCCCCCATCTCAAGCCTACCCAGGGAGGGGAACACTGGCTGGGGAAGGAAAGACTGGTTGGGGAGGCATACCACCCCTTTGCTTCCCCAGCTGCCCTGCCGGGAGCCCCACAATAGGTGTGAAAGAGCTGCATGTGGCTCCCTCCCGAGCCACAGTTTGGCCACCCCTGGTGTAGATGATATTGACCCTGATGGACTGAGGGTCTGATCCAGAATACGGCAGCTTCATGTGGGTAGACAGCAGAGTGGTGGAAGCTCGTCCCCCCTCAACCCACCTCTCCTTGTCTTCCCAGAGTCTCAAGACTTACAGACAGCTGAAGCTGCCACAGCAGCAGCAGCAGGAGGAAAGCTGTCAGCAGGGCCCAGGGATGCCATCTCACACAATGCTTGGGGCCACGATGAGGAGTCCTGTAGGCACCCGAGAGGGACTCTTCCCCTGGCAGCGCTTCTGCATTCATTGTTTCAATCCCTGCTTGCCTAGGCAGGAGAAGAGAGACAACAGCAGGCAAAGGCAGGACAGACAGAGATAGACAATCGATAGCCTGGGCACGAGATGCTTTGCAGTCCTTGTTCCCGTAGGCAAAGCCAACAGCCTGGCTCGCTTGCTGGGAAACACGGACCTGGGGACTGGCAGGACGGCAAGCCCTCCCTTCCGCCTCTGCCTCTGAACTGCCTTCACAGCAATTCTTCTTTAAACAGCCATCCTTCCTTCTGCCCAAAAAGTTTTCATGGTCTTCATGTGCACAGTGCCTAAGTAGCCGGTGAATGTCAGTGCCATGGTAACCAAGGAGGAGTACTCATTTGGGGCACATTTGTGAGAATAGCCTAAGAAGTATTTTTTAAAAGCCTGTTTACATCTGGCGAGTGGTCCAGCAAGTCCACTCGGATGAATAAAACTTGCAGAAGAAACGGGAAGCCTCGAGCCTCCAGGCCCAGACGTTCCTTTGAGCAGAGGTCCATCAGTGGCTCTTAGCCACAAGGTATAGATAGGAACTCTCAGGCTGGGGCAAGGGATGCTCTGTATTCTTGGTCCTTGGGGGTAGGGGGCAAGAGTGGGAGGGACTTCTAGAGTCCCGGCCCCACTGCTGGACCTCCTGAGGGCCCCTGGTGTTTTTGGCCACTGTGTGACAGAGTGTTGGACTGGATGGGCCACTGGCCTGATCCAACACTGGCTTCTCTGATGTTCTTATGACATACAACCCTGCAAGGAAGGAGGTGAGTACAACTCTTGCTGTTTTTTTTTCTTTAGAAAAATTGAATCTAGCCTTCCAGGGGGGCATTGTGGGTCGGTGCCGGGGGGGGGGGGGGATGTCACTTGTGGAACTCATGACGCTGCCTTACGGTGTGTCAGACCCATCTTCCAACAAGGTTAGTATTGGCTACTCAGACTGGCAGCAGCCCTCCGACATTTAACCGGCTGCTCTCTGATCCTTTGAGCTGGTGATGCCAGGGATTAAACCTGGGACCTTCAGTATGCCAAGCAGAGGCTCTGCCACTGAGCCACAGCCCCTCCCAAACACGTAAGTGAACTCATGAAGCTGCCTTGTACTGAATCAGACCCCGGGGCCAACAAGGCCAGCATTGCCCATTTGGGCTGGCAGAGGCACCCTGGGCAAGGGGAATTGCCCTCAAGGCAGCCGGTGGAAGGATTCCCAGGACAAGCTAAGGATCTGGGTTGCCACCGAGGCCTGTGCTCCTGACAATTCCCAAGGAGGGCCCGTGGTGTGCTCTGGCCCAGCAGTGGACGGTCTTAAACCCAGCCTCCAAAAGCCATCTCTCTGAGCAGGGAGCAGCAGAGTGAAGATCAAGAGCCACTGTAGCGAAGTGAACGAGGAGGAACTGGGGCAACCAGACTCAAGTACTTTCCACAGAGAGCGATTCCGAGGTGTCATTTGCTGCCAGGGAATGTCGAGATGGCCACAGGAATAACCAGCTTGAAAAGGGGATTAGATGGATTTCATGGAGGAGGGGGTCTGTCAGTGGCTGCCAGCCAGGGGGACGGAGGGGAACCTCCCCATTCAGAGAGGCACCAAGCCTCTGAAGCCCAGGGCCAGGGGGCAGCATCAGGGGAAGGCCTCAGACCGCAATGCAGTGCACCTGACGGTGGTCCTGGGGATTCGAAATCTGATGTATTAAGAAGAGGATTAAATTTCAATAATTTTAATTATATAGCACAAATCAATTAATATAACTTATACATTTATTTATTGAGACATTTATATATATACAGGGGTCATTTCGTAAAAAAAGAGGTGCAGGAGCTCATTAGCATAACTCATTTGCATATGCCACACCCCCTAACATACCGGAAGTGTGTCAGAGGCAACACCCACCCCTCAGGCTCCCCTCCACAGGTGAGTGAAACTGACCTGCTCTTCCTCCATTCCCTTCCCCATTCAATACTTTGTGCAGTAAAAATAAGCGTCAAGAACACACCCTCATTCTCTTCCTGCTCCCTTGAAACCACCAGGTTTCAAGTAGACTTGAGATACCCAGGACATGGGCACCATCCATCCCTTCCCCTTCCCCTCCCCACAACAAGAGACCCTGTGAGGCAAGTGGGGCTGAGAGAGGTCTTTTGAGAACTGCTCCTGAGAGAACAGCTCTGAGAGAACTTGTGACTGGCCCAAGGTCACACCAGCAGCTGCATGTGGAGGAGTGGGGAATCAAACCCGGTTCTCCCAGATTAGAGTCCAACTCCTGACCACTACACCAAACTGATGGGGTGGAAGCTGCTGAAGGGTTGGTGAAATTTCTCCAGTACTCCAGTACACATGTGCTATGTGCCCAGATAAAAGATGGTATACTTAGAAAATTTATATGCCACCTTGAGCAAGTCTCTGGAAAAGCAGCACACAGTCATAAAAGGAACAATGATAAAATTATCAATATTAAAACAAAACATTAAAATCAAAGACCCTAGCAGGGCTTTCCCCGGGGCGCTGCGCCTCTGCACTGCTTGGGGAAGCCGAGGAGGGGGCAGGGCTTGGTCATGTGCCCGCCCCCTGGGCTTCTCACTCCCGGAGCTGCGCTCCTGTGCGCTCCTGCTCCAACGGACCCCTGTATATATATATATATATTTAATCAAGCAGAAGGTTGATACTAAAACCAAAGGAGAAATACCAGTTATAAAGCTTAACAAATAGATAATTGACATTAAGCATTATTACTTATACAAATCAATTGTGCTGCTAAGTAAGCTGAATTAATTGTTATTGCAAACCTTAATTTAAAAGTTAAAAACAATTGGCATATTCTATAAATTACAGCAATTTAAAACACAAGACCAAACACAAAATTGATTAGCCTTTCAAAGGCACCTTCCTTTGAAGTTTAAAAGTGTGCAAGTGTATAAATATAAAAGGAGTAATCAATCACATTCAAGTAAAATTGGGACAACAACATGATTACAAAGCTAAAAGTCATAACTCTGAATGCAAAAGGTCTAAACAATGTTGTTAAAAAACAACGCATACTCGCAAACGTATCAAAACTAAAGGCAGACATAGTCTTCCTGCAAGAAACACATCTGTGTGACACCACTAAATCCATCTTAAAATCCAGCTGGATACAAACACAATTCCAGGCACCGGGCTCCTCGAAGGCCAGAGGCGTTGCTATTCTACTCTCAAGAGCAATACCCTTTAAACACAAAGCCACAAAAATAGACCCAAATGGAAGATTTATCTTTGTCAAGGGCACACTGGAAGATAGACTAATCACACTAGGATCTCTATATGCTCCCAACTCTAACCAAATAGAATTTATAGAAGAAACATTAACAACACTGAACCTCTTCCAAGAGGGGGAAGTTATATTGGGAGGAGACCTGAATCTAATAATGAACCACGAACTAGATCATTATAACCCCTCTACAGCTCCAACTCAAAGAGGAAAACAAGATACAAAATTAGTAAATCTGATAAAAAAATTCTACCTAATCGATGTCTGGCGCACTAAGCATGGAACAGAGAGGAATTACACTTACTATTCCCCACGCCACAACACACACACTAGAATCGACTATATACTAACATCAGACTCTATGTTAAGCAAAATGTCAACATCAGAAATAGGAAATGCATGTTGGTCAGACCATGCATGGGTTTCAGCCTCATTCATACTCAACCCAACAGTCCACAAATCAACACAATGGACAATGAACAAAAGCCTACTATACTCAGAAACACACTCTCTAGAAATAGACTCCCTCATCCAACAATATCTGAAAGAAAACACTACCGACAACACCTCGCCAGCGATGAGATGGGATGCCCTCAAAGCAGTCCTGAGAGGACAACTAATCTCTATGTCCACCCATTTAAAAAAACAAAAATCAGCAGCGCAACAAGGCATCCTAAAACGCATCACCTACTTAGAAGACCAACATAAAACAACAGGAAGCCCAAAAGTATACAAAGCACTACTTGCAGAAAGAAAACTATTGGAAGCCTTGGAATGCACCCAAATACAGAAAAATCTTCTATACTTGAAACAACGACATTGGAGCAAATCACCTAAAGCTCTACGAATACTCTCTTGGAGAATAAAGGAAAGAAAATCAGCTACAACAGTTCCTTCTATTACAGACAAAAAGGGCACACAACTATGAAAATCCAAGGAAATAGCTCAATGCTTTGCAGATTTCTACAAAAACCTATATTCCTCCAAAATGCAATCAAAATCATCGATCTCAGAATATCTTGAATCTAATACAATTATAAAAAATATCAAAGAAGAACATAAAGAAGCTCTAAACAAACACATTGAGCTACAAGAAATATTAGAAGCCATCAAAGGATTAAAAAATAATAAAGCACCAGGTCCAGATGGCTTCCCACCAGAGTTTTATAAAAAATATGCAGCACTCCTGGCTCCAATACTCCTGACAACTTGCAACCCCTTACTAGAACTAGGAGATATACCTCCTTCATGGCAACTGGCCACCATAAGTGTAATCCCAAAAAAGGGCACAGACCTGACATCTCCAGCATCATACCGTCCAATCTCCCTATTAAACTACAATTACAAAATCTTAACATCTATACTGACCAAAAGACTTAACAAATTCATAACAAATTATATACATATGGATCAGGCAGGATTCATTCCAGGCAGAGATATTACGCATAACACTATCAAAACATTGAATATAGTTGATTACTGCACCAAATCTAAAGAACCCTCTTTACTGCTCTCACTAGATATACAAAAAGCATTCGATTCCTTAGAACATAACTACCTCCACTTCTTACTCAACAAGATGGACTTTGGGGAAAACTTCCAACGACTAATACGCAGCATCTACCATCGCTCTTTCGCAAGAGTACGGGTCAACGGAACACTATCTGAACGCTTCTCATTAGCTCGTGGTACAAGACAAGGATGTCCACTGTCGCCAATTCTATTTGCAATAGCACTAGAACCAATAGCCCAACAGATCAGACAAAATTCACACATCCAAGGACCCTGCATAAGAGGGAAGACCTACAAGATCAGCATGTTTGCAGACGACATGCTACTTTATGTAACAAATCCAGAAAAATCGCTCATGCATCTTCAGGAAATTCTAGACGAGTTTGGCAAGATATCTGGTTTAAAAGTAAACACATCAAAATCCTCTATCTTACCCCTCAACATAACACAAAAAATAAAAACAGAAATTACTAAGAAATATGCCTATCACTGGTCAAAAAAATATCTTTCATACCTAGGAATTAATATAACAACAAACATGAAAGAACTCATACAATATAACCACCAACAAAAATTTCGAGAAATTCAAGCGGACCTCTCAAAATGGAAAACGCTACAACTAACATGGAATGACAGATACCATCTAATCAAAACATTCGCTCTTCCTAAACTCCTATTCCTATTTCATACTATTCCTCTAAGAATTCCGCATAAAAATCTTAACCACTGGCAAACCACTTTCAATAACTTCCTATGGCAAAGAAAACATCATAGAATAGGATTCTCCACTTTACGCAAAAATAACACTCAAGGAGGACTCAACTACCCCGATGTCAAAAAATATCACAACTCATCCATACTGGCCACTGTGGTTAAACTTCTAAGAGACAAAGGAAAAACAGACTGGAACAACACATTATTACCACCAGAGAATACAAATAATATGTCAGAACTGATATGGAACAAAGCTGAACACCGCCCAAAAACAGTCCACAAACAAACACTACTATCAAATATTCTTAAAACTTGGGACGACCATCGAAAAGTGCTAACACCACCTATATCGAGGTACTCAACCTTCATCCACCAATCTTGGTTCCCCCCCAGGAACAGAATGGGGCACCAAGTCAGTCTGGCACCAAAACAATGTGACAAGATTAATAGATATATCCACTAAAACAGATATAATGCAAAAAGCAGATATTGAACAAAAACTAAATAAATACCTACAACTGAAACATATGGCCTTACAAATCAAACTTCGGAAAATACTATCAACCCCACGGACAATATTTGAATATCTCCTGGAAGGAACTCCTTCGGATAATAAAGGGCTAATCAGCAGAATCTATAACATCCTAATCTGTCTTGGAAAACCAAAAACATTACCATATCAAGATTCCTGGCATCGAGATTGTCAACAGACCTTCTCAGAAGAACAATGGTCGATGATATGGACAAAATCATTAATCAAAACACCATCAATAACAACCAAATTACAAAATTTCAAAATTCTAACGAAATGGTACCTAACACCTACCAAAATCAAACAAATATCAAACACACAATCCTCCAAATGCTGGCGCGAATGTGGAGAAGAAGGCTCCTATATACACTGCTGGTGGGCATGTAAGATTGTACACACTTTTTGGGAAGATGTAATAACTCAAATAGCCAAAATAACTAACTATACGGTCCCTTTAAACCCAGAAACTATATTACTAAATATGTGGCACGAAGACACTATCTCTAAATCAACGAGAGACCTGATCAGTAGTTTATTAACAGCAGCAAAAACAACAATAGCGCAAACCTGGAAATCCACACAAAAGATTGAAAGAAACCTCTGGATGAAAAAAGTATGGGATCAGTTTCTAATGGAAAAAATAACATACCGACTACATCAAACAGAAATCTACCCGAAAACTACAAACTTCATAGAAAAATGGTATCTTTTCTATGACTATGCTGTTAAACAGGAAACACTGCCACAAAACAAATTTTGTAAAGATCTAATACTAATGTAATACACTAAATCTTTACTCCTTACAAGAAACACTTGCACACTATATAACACTCAATCGTGAACAACCCAATTCAATGTTAAAAATACTAGAAATACAACTACTAGATATATTGGAATAACCAAAGGTTAGTATAAGAAAATAGGAATAGGAATAGGAAACTGTCTATTGGTAAATTGTTAAATGCTTTATTTTAGATGTCAACTATTTTTGAACAATGTAACAGCTATGTAAACAACCACCTATGCTGTATGTTATATAAATATCAATAAAGTTTATTTATTTAAAAAAAAAAAAAAGAAGAGGAGAGGCTGTGATCCTGGTCCCCCTGCCAGCAGCTGGGCGGCTTCCTGAAAGAGCTTCCGTTGCCTCCCCACGATCTCTCAGCCTGGATCGCCCCTGGGGGTTGATCCCGGGACCTTCTGCATGCAAACCTGGCAGGGGTTCTCACTCAGGGAGGGAGGGGGTGACTCCCTGCTTGCTTCCAAGTTATCCCCTGCAGGGAAAGCTGCTCAGCCCCTTGGGAAGCCCCAGACCTCTCAGCCTCCCCTGGCCTGCTGCCCCCCCCCCCCCCCACATTCCTGGATGAATCTGACCAAGCAGGCTGGAGTTCATGGAGTTCCCTCCAGTGTCTGTCAGACCCCAGGCTAGCCCCCCCACATGCACATGCACACACACAGAGACTTGTATCCCTCTGACCTAATGTGGTTGGCTTTCACCAGCACAGCCAAGAGTGGAGCCCCCACCCCCACCCCGTCACTTCTGGCCTCAGAGCTCCTGGCCCCCTCCCACACAGGACGCAGGCCCAGGCACGTCCTCTCGGCTTCTTCTTTCCTTTCCCTTCTCAAGTGACACTTCGTTCTCTCCCCCCTGCAGGGAATCTCTGCAGTCAGGAGCGCTCTCGTTTTCCGGGGCTCTGCTGTGCGACTGAACGTCTTCCCAGACTTGATGGCTTCATTGATTCGAGAGTAAAACGCCTGACAAGAAATCAAATCTAGTGTTTGGAAGTTTCCGACAGAACCGCTTATAGATTTCATACCTGCTCATATGAGCAGGTATGCCTCTGCCTCCTTCTGGCTGCTGGAGTCTGGGGGAGGGGAGGCCAGTCACAGAGAGAGAGAGAGAGAGAGAGAGAGAGAGTGTCTTCCTTGGGCAGAGGGTCTCAAACAGCCCGTCCCTCCTGGCTGCAGCCAGGACCGATTCTCCAGCTTCTCAGCGGCCTACCACTGGCTACTCGTCTGGCGACTGGCTCCTCGCCCTCGGATCTCCTTTGACTACATCCCAGAAGGGTGACTTTTGCTCTCTGTTGCTTGCAGCAATACCAAGACTCCTGCTTTCTTGCAAGATGGATGCGAGGACTGACCTCTTCGTGGGGCGAGGTGGCAGCTGAGGAACTCTTCCTCCCACCCTCTTCTTGGGTGGTAGAACTCCAAAATGGCCGGGAACTGAAGCCCCAGAAAGACTGCTGCACACAGGAGTCTGGCCAAAGGGCAAGCCTTTGCAGCTAGCTGCCCTGTAGCAAATCAGACCAGTAGGCAGCTCCAGCTCAGCATTCCCCCCCCCCCGCTGCCCCGACTGAGTGGCAGGGGGTCTGGCTCCTTCCCCTTACTGAGGTCCTCAGACTGGAGAGGCTGCTGGGGATTGAACCTGGGACCTTCTGCACACAGAGCTGGTGCTCTGCTGCTGCGCCACCACGGTCCCTGCCCGGGATCTGTTGACAGTGATGCTCCCTGTTGAATAGGTGTTGTCTGACGTGAGCCTCGCAGGCACAGGGTGTGGCGCTGCCTTGGCTGCAGCCCCGAAGCTGTGGCACTCCTTGCCTCTTGAAGTTCCGTCGGTCCCTCCTGGCCTTCTGGTTGCAAGAAGTGCCATCCTGTCACAGCCAACTAATGACAACCCTGCGGGGTTGTCAAGGCAGGAGAAGTTCAGAGGTGGTTTGCCCTTGCCTGCCTCAGTGCAGCAACCCTGGACTTCCTTGGAGGTCTCCCACCCACGTCCTAACCAGGGATGACCCTGCTTGGCTTCTGAGGTCTGATGCGATTGGACTGGCCCCTGGCGAACCAGCTGAGGCCTCCTGGTCTTCTGGTGACCCATTCAGACCCACTTGCTCCAGGTGGCCATTGGCACTGGGTGAGCTTCTTTAATAGTAGGACATTTGTATGTAGAAGGTCCCAGGTTCAATCCCTGGCTCCCCCCAATTTAACGATGATCAGGTAGGCGGAGGGGTGAAAGACCTCCTCTTCTTGAGCCTCAGACTGGGCACTGCGAGTCAGAGAAGACCAGGCTGGCTTGGAGAGGCCAACAGTTTGACTCAGGTCAGGAGAAGGTGGCTTCCCGTGCGTGTCCGTGATCCGACTCCCACTGCTGCTGACTGAATCTTGTGGTTCGTCCCCTCTGGAAACTCAGCCTGAACAGAGGGGACTGGAACAAAGGGAGCTTCTGCCCAGCCTTTCCCCTCCCCTCCCCTCCCTTGAGACTGGGGGCCCTGAGGGGCAGAGCCCTGTTGCCTCGCACTTGGCAGCCGGCCGTGGGCACCGGTGGCTCTCCGGGGGTGGCGGTGGGCTGCCTGGGGCTGCCCTGCCTGTCGCCTGACTTGGCCTGTTGTCTTACTGATGTTGTGGGTTTTTTCTCTGTTGTAAACTCACTCCTATGTTTTGTGAGCGGCCTCGTTGCTTAATGAAGCAGCAAAGCGGGACAGACAAATACAGGAACAAGCGGGGGGGGGGGGGGGGAGGCCCTCTTCTGCCTCTCTAGCCAGGAGCCGGGTGCATCCAGGTGGCCCATGGGTGGGGGTGCTGCTTTTCCTGGAGGTCTGCTGGGATGGGGGCCGCTCTGTCCCACCCCTCCCAGGGCCAGTTCAAAGGGCCCCATTACTGAGGAGAGGAGCCCAGAGACCTCCAGCTGACTCCGGCTCGCGCCTCCCAGGGGGATGGATGGCACCGTGGCGGATGGCGCCACAAACAGCAGCCTGGCCTGGATGTCCGAGCAAGGGCTGCAGTAGCGTTGGCCCTGCAGCTGGAGGCCAGAGTGGGGCTGAGGATGGGCTGTGGGGACCCCAGATTCAACCACCACCACCCCGACCTACCAGGGAGGAGCACACAATCCTTGCTTCCTCTCCTTTTGTGCTCAGCCTGTTTCCTTCCTATGGTTTCTTTTCTCTGTTTCCACAGCTGGCTTTTGTGTATTTGCTTGCACTGCGCCTGCAGGTTGTAAGGTTGTCACAAATAATATTGAAATCTGTGCATGGAGACAGAAAACAGCAGGGAAGCAAAGAATCTCCGGTTCACCCAGAGGAGAATCCCTAAATCCTCCCTGTTCACTGGGTCTCCTGGGGCTGCCTCACCCACCGGCTCGCTCGGCTACTGCCCTGTCAGCAGGGACCGGGAAAGGGCGGCTGGGCCCACAAGCCAAAGGATCCTGTTCCCTCTCGAGGTGAATGAGATGCGGGGGGACACCGGCTCTGCAGCTCCACGGAAGCAAGGCAGGCCCTCAGCAGCCGGCCAGAGCCTGGGCCGAGGAGGCTTGGCAGAGGAGCCTCTTTGCCTTCAGGAAGGGGCCAGACCCGCCCCACCACCTGCCCCTCTGATCAGGCCACCCCCAGGCTCCTGGGCTCTCTTCCAGTGGCTGGGAGCTGCCGGGCCTCTCCCACCCACCCTCGGCCCCCAGGTCTGGGGCATTAAAGTGGGGCCAACTAATGAGCAGGGTGAACGATCCGGCAGCTGCCTCAAAGAGCGGCCCGAGGTGGCAGAGCCATCCAGCTGGGCTTTCTCTTGCCACCAGTGCCAGGGAAGCTTCCAAGGGGAAGGGCAGCCTCTGTGGTTTAAGGTACACTGCTGAGAACATGGAGGTTTCCATGATGAGGTTGCAGTGGCAGCTCGTAACAAATGACCTTGTCTTGGTCTGACCTCTGAGCGACATCATCCCTGAAGTTATGCTTTGTGAGAAATAATACTTCCTTTGGGTGCCAGCTGTGGCACAGCGGTTAAGAGCGACGGACTCTAATCTGGAGAACTGGGTTGGATTCCCCACTCCTCCTCCTCCTCCACATGAAGCCTGCTGGGTGACTTTGGGCCAGTCCCGGTTCTCTCAGGATTCTCTCAGCCCCGCCTACCTCAAAAGGTGCCTGTTGTGAGCCAGTTTGCTGTAGTGGTTAGGAGCACGGACTCTAATCTTGGAGAAACGGGTTTGATTCCCCACTTCTCCACACACAGCCAGCTGGTGTGACCTTGGGTCAGTCACAAATTCTTTCAGAGCTGTTCTCTCAAGAGCAGTCCTCGAAAGAGCTCTCTCAGCCTTACCGACCTCACAGGGTGTCTGTAGGAAGGGAAGGAGATTGTAAGCCACTCTGAGAGTCCAAGGGAAGGGTAGGGTATAAAAACCAACCCCTCCTCCTCCTCTTCTTCTTGTACTATTAGTGGGGGGGGGGGAATGGCCTACAGGCAGCGAAACAGAATCCCGGCACAGGCCTCCTTGAGCCGTGGCTGAACCATGACACTCTGCGACGCTGGGCTCTTTGAAATGGCCCAAAGGCTGAGCCAAGGCTTGCAGTGGCCCCTGCAGTCCTGCCCGGCCCAGACGGCTGGTCCCTAATTCCTACCCCATCTTTTCAGAACATTTTTGCATGGTCGTAAAAGCGGATTTCCCAGCAGCAATGTGCAGGGACTGGGGAAGGAACTCCAGCCTTTTGGCACAAATCCAGGCCAGGACTGAGGCTGAGCATCAAACTCTGGGACAGAGTGGGCACAAGGAGAGGACGTGGGTGGAGCTCCAGCGTGGCTGAGCAGAAAGCGAGGGGCCATGCGGTGGAAAAGAAAGACGGGCTGCTTTAATGTGCTGAAAATGCAAAGAAGCATCTTGACAAAGCGAAGTGTCTCTTGCTGCCCACCAAATGTGAATCTTTGTCTGCCTCACTGGCTGTTTAATATGCGCCATTAACCCATCGCCTGCCCTGAGGAGAGCAATGGTGGGGAAGGTTCAGAGACTCCTGGTAAATATTTGCAGAGGAAAAAGAGTTTGGGGATGGGAGGGGCATGCCCCTCCTTGAGGGTTCTTGGGGACCGATGGGAAAGCACAGGCATTCTGTGAAGTCACACCGGCTCGGCCAGCCCAGGCCAGGGGGTCTCTCCCACAAGAAGGAGGCAAGGGAGGGGAGGGGAGAGGCCCACGCTCCGCTGAGCCAGCACTGGATTGAAAAAGCCTTAACCAACCAATCATTCGAGTCTTAGTTAAACTCTATACTTATAAACAAAAATTATAGTGCTAAAGAAATAAAGCAGACTTTGTCTTTGGCTTGTGGGTGTGCCAGCCAAAGAAGTGTTCCTTACACTTGATTTGTGGACTGATTAATGGGAGCACAATTTTAGCCAGTTTAAGAGCTTTTAATTGATTGATCCTCCCTCTATGTGGCCAAACGGTGGCAGCCCAACTTTGATGGATTCTTATTCTGTCATCTGCACAAAGCCTTTCAGATGGTGTGTGTGTGTGTGTGTAAATTTGCATGTATAATTACCAGCTAACAATCTTTGGGGGAGGGTCACAGGTTCGCTTTGCAGACTGCAGGTTCCTGTTGTCAATTCTTTGTGTGTGCATGCACATGTGCCTGGAAGTCTTGGTGACTTCTGGTGACCCCCTAGTGGGGCTTGAACATTTCTGAGAGGTGGCTTACTATTGCCTGCCTTTGCATCTCAGCCCTGGTATTCCTTGGAGGTCTCCCAACCAAGTACTTGTCAGGGTCGGCCCTGCTTTGCTTCCGAGATTGGGCTTGCCTGGGCTATCCAGGTCAGAGCTCCTGTTGTTGATTCACACTAGCCAGCTCATACTCTCCAAGCATTCCCAGGATGCTTTGCAGCCCTGCACTTCTGGGTTTTTTTTGACAGGTTTCTGTGACCCTTTCCAAAGCAACCTTCCCCCCATCTTACTGCCCAAGGAAAGGCCTTGGCAACTGAGGCACAACCGACATTTGAGCCTTCTGAGAATGCTGGGCGGTGAAGTGACTGCCCAGAGTCACACAGTAGCATTCAGGGAGATTTGGTCTCACCCAGTGGCCAGCCAGTTCCCCTCAAGTGCCAACAACAGGGCAAAGAGGCCAAGACCTTCATGAGAACACAAAAAGGGCCCTGCTGGATCAGACCAGGGAGGCGCCATCCAGTCCAGCATCCCATCTCCCACAGTGGCCAGCCAGTTCCTCTGGAGAGCCAGTAACAAGGCATAGAAGCCGAGGCCTTGCCCTGAGGTTGCCTCCTGGCTCTGGGGTTCAAAGAAGAAGAAGAGAAGAAGAGATTGGATTTATATCCCGCCCTTCACTCACTTAAGAGTCTCAGAGCGGCTTACAAACTCCTTTCCCCTCCCCTCCCCTCCCCTCCCCACAACAGACACCCTGCGAGGTAGGTGGGGCTGAGAGAACTCTTCCCCAAGCTGTCCTTGAGGGAACAGCTGGTACAGAGCTATGGCTTGCCCAAGGTCATCCAGCCAGGTGCAAGTGGAGGAGTAGGGAATCAAACCCGGTTCTCCCAGATTAGAGTCCGCACACTTAACCACTACACCAGACTGCCTCTCTGAACGTGGGGGTTTCCTTTAGTCACCAGGGCTAGCAGCCACTGCTAGTTATACCCTCCATATCCCCTTTTAAAGCTGTCTGGGCCTGTGGCCACACTGACTTGTGAGCCATTTCCTGAGCTACAAATCAGCTGGGTTCCCCGGCTCTCTTCTTTCCAGACCAAGGCACGGCTCTTTGTGCCATCTATTTTTTTAAGTGGCTTTGGAGGTGCTAAAATCAGCACTGGGGTCATTCTGATGTACTGGAGGGCAGTCAGAACTGGGCCCTGAATCCTAAGCGAAATTCCCCTATGGCCCAGTTAGGGTCTGTTTCTATTATTTTATTGACTGATTGATTGAATTTATACCCCGCCCTCCCAACCAAGGCCGTCTTATGGGCTGTAAGTCTCCCTTGGTTAATGGAACAGCTTGTTGTTGTGCCAGTCTGAAGCTTATAAATAAGAAGGAGGTTTTAGTAAGCAAGAAACTGGTGGGGGCGGGAAAGATCTGCCTTCCCAAGCACAAGTGGCGAGCATTGATATCAATTACCACAGTGACTGGTTAAGGGAGAGAGAGAGAGAGAGAGATTCTAATTTCAAATTTGCCCCCTCACCTAAAGAAAACCCTTCTGGGCCCTAGCAAGAACCTCTCCCTTTCTGACGTCTTAACAAACGCTGTTTCTCAGAGGCATCAGCTGGGCCACGGAAGGTGTGGTGGGGCCGCCTTGAACACTGGCTTGTCTCTAGGGCTACAGAGACAGGAGGGCCACTCTGAAACCGCAGTTCCCATGGCAACCCCATCACCATGCGAATTGGCAATTAAAAGGACATGGACCTGTCATGGAGAGGCACAGACAACAAGATGTCTGGGCTGTTAAAAAGTAGGGCAGCTCTCTTTCCCCCTATACATCCTCCCTGCTCAGCTTTCCAGAATCACTCCCATGGAAAGAATGGCCAGGACCTGGGGGACAGAAATAAAGGCACCCGCTGGGATGATGGGTAATTTTCAGGCAACAAGACCCGTCCCAAGTAAACCTCCCATCAAGAGTGCTCAGGTGCTGAAGAAGGAAAAAGGGACCTTGGACTGGACCCCACCCCCTCCTGCAAGCAGAGGGGCAGACCCAGGCCCAGAGCTGAGCAGGGGGGTTCCATGTGCAAGTTCACGCACACACGTTTCTGAGGGCTAATTGGGCAGGGCGGGGAAGGGCACAGAAGAACACAGGAAGCTGCCTTATACTGCATCAGACCAAGGTTCTTGCTTTCCCAGAACAGCAATCCTCCCCCCCCCCCAATAAAAGAAACAATAGAAGGCAGAATTGGTAAGTGCAGCTCTTGATACTGTTGTCAAGTTGCTCCTTTCCTCCCCAAGTCACCTGGGGGGGCTGATGCTCAAGGACAGCTGCAAAGACTGAAGATGGCAACTCTGTGAAAGAGGGGGGGGAGGTGCACAGGGCTCCTGCTACTCACACAAGGCTTCTCTTGAGCTCTGGGAGGAAACCACAGCTGGCTGCCCAGGCTCATCTGCATTGCAAATCCCTGCAGATGTGCCTGAGTGCTGCTGGTTAAGACCCCTCGGCTTCTCTCTCCTGTCGGGGAGAAATCCCGTAGATGGACTTCTCTCTCCTGCTTGGCTTCTGCCCTTCATTAGCGAAAGGAAGCCGGGAGTGGAGAAGGGAGCTCAGATGAGTAAGCCTTTCCAAGGGAGCCAACTCACCCTTCCACTCCTGCCGCTTCTGCTGAAGGGAGCCTTCCCGCTCCAGAGGCGGTTCTCAGCAAGCCCAGCACAAGAGGCACCCTCAAACCAGAATGTGTGGGGCTGTGCCGAATTCATGGTGCTGGAAGCGCTCTGGGGGAAAGGGAAGGGTCTCGTCTGCAGCCTCCTAGAAAGAAAGACAGACAGGCAGGCAGGCAGGACAGGACAGAACAGACTGGCTCAGATTTGGGTACGAAAACCTTTGCTCTTCATTGCTGGCATAAAGAAGGGATCACCCCCCTCCCCAGCTTCAGGAAAGGACTTTGCCTTATTTGAGGGGAACAAAAGGGATCCTCCTTTCCTGCTCTGTCTGCGTCTTTCCAGGCCATCCACAAGCCTCAGTAGCCACCCATCAAGTTCACTGGCCAATCTGACACCCCCGCCCCGTGCACGCAAAATCTTCCTGTGCCAGCTGTGCAGCCCTCTGCACTGTGGCCTTTGTCCCTCTGGGAACTGGTTCAGAAAGGCAGGATTCAGAGTACATCTGGAAGAGGAGGGCAGCCGCATGTGAGGTTTTAATCACCTGCGCTATCAGTTTCGTGGTTCCAGTAAAGGAGCTGCTCTCTAAACTTGTTTCTGGTGGTCTTAAAACACCTCCTTTTTCCTTTTCTTCAACTATAAGGGCTCCAAGAGGAATGGAGGCAAGGAGAGAGAAGTGGAGAGGGGGAAGGACCACTGGTGAGGAATGCAAGACTTTTGGTGGGGGGGGGGAGCCCTGGGGGTTTCTGAGGGATCCCCTGGCTGGGGGGGGGCTGGCTTCAAAGCGCTCCCTGGCAGAGAGATGCCAGCCAGTACCAGCAGAACCTCCATCTTGAATGCTCTCCAGTAAGGGGGAGGCAATCTGCAGCTCAAGCACACACTCCTCTCCCAAAAAAAGATGAGGCCCTTGTCAGCACTTCCCAATCATCCATGGCCCACCTGGCTCTGTGCCGGTGATTTTCCGGCACAGAGCCAGGCTTGGCTTTAAATGGGAGCTAATGAGGCCCCAGTTCTATGAGGGAAGAGGCTCTGCAAGTTGCTTTATCTGCAGTCTTCAAATAATATTCTGACTGAGGGACTTTTCTTCCCACCTTCGGCATGGCAAAAACTCCTGAGAAATGTTTTCCCTCTGCTTGCTCAGGACAGATGTCTGATCAGAAGTGGGCAAAGGTCAGCCAAGCACAACCTTCTGCCAGTTTCTGATTCACAAGGAGCCAGAATTAATCTCTTGGGAAAGGGGTTATCTCAGATTCAGAACGTTTCCAAATCTGAATGGAGAAATCCACAGTTCAGACACATTCTTATTGTAAAAAAAAATGCAAAACTTTGATATAATCCCTATTTGATTTGTGCCCCACTTTTCTCCCCAATAGGGACCGACTGTGACTTACATCAGTCTTCTCTTCTCCTTTTTATCCTCACAACAACCCTGTGAGGTAGGTGAGGTTGAGAGTGTGTGACTGGCCCAAGGTCACCCAGTGGGGTTCCCTGGCAGAGTGGGGACTCAGCTCGGGGCCTCCTGGGTCTTTCTCTGGCCCTTTAACCACCACACCATACCGTGCTGCATACACTGAAGGGGGTACAGCTATTTAAAGCTCTGGCTTTAGGAACTAGGTTTCATATTCAGCTATTCGGTGCAGCTCCTGGAAACAAAATGTTTAATTTTATTGGCTCAAACTCGGAACATCCAGTGCTGAAAAACGTAAGGGCCCCGCTGGGTGGGACCAAGAGTTAGCCTAGTCTGGCATCTGGCTTCCCCTCCTGGCTGGGCCAAGGGCTCCCTTGAAGGCCCCCCAAGCAGGGCAGGAAGGCAAAATCCTCCCTTCCCTTCCACCCCCCCCCCCAGCCTCGCCATCTTTTATCTACAGTCTCTCTGCCTCTCTTGCGCCAGAGAACTGGGTGGGGCCCATCTGATGGACGCCTGCCAAACTCCTGGCATGTGTGCATCCCACTGGCTCCTGTGCAGCCTCTGTCTCAGTCACACCCCCTGCTGCCACCAGCTGCAGGCACAGAGAGGCACGAACTGTTGCTTTGTCCTGTTGCTGAGTGGAAGGCCGGCACCCAGGAAAGGGGGGGGCTGTGGCTTGGCCGAAGTGCCTCTGCTCAGCACCACAAAGCTCCTCCCTGGGGCAGGGCTTGGCGGCATCTCTTGCTCAACAGGTGAGGTGAAAGGGGCACCCCGAGACATACACACACACCCCGCGGGGGGGGGAGCTGCCTCCAATCTGAGGGGAGGACACTGACCGCCTTCTGACCCAATAGCACCAGCTGTTGGGAAGGGGAACTTCGAGCTGACCCCTAGACCTTGGGCAAGTGGAAGGCACCTGTCTCAGGGGTCCTTTGACAAGAGGGAAGGCAGGCGTAGGCTCTTCTTCAGGCAGAAGTCATTGTCCGTGGGGTGTGCTAGAAGTGGAGGACTTGGCGCTGTCTCCTGCCTCGGACTGGAGAAGATGGCACCAGAGAGTTTAGACCGATAGAGAGGTCAGGACACACAGAGCATCCTTTCCTTCCTGCTATCTGATCCTTTCCTTTGAAGCAGAATGCGACTCTTGGGGGCAAGACAGGCATCCAGCATCCAACACTAGCTAGCTAGAATAGGTAATCTATATCTATCTCTTACCTGCACTCTCAAGCAAGTATTTCCTTTAATAAAAGTTACTTATTAGTTTTTGGAGCTGACCGCTGACTCCGTCTGACTTTGCAAGCCTGTTGCCACACCCAGCCCCCCCCCCCCCCCAGCTTTGCTGCCTTTCAGCCTTTGTGCTTCACTCTGCTGTATTTCTCGTGGTTCCCTGGCAGTGCCTAGTCCAGTGAATCCAACAGAGGGGTCGGGGGGGTGAGCGGCGGTGTCTTTCGCAGCCCGGGGCTGGCGGCCTGTGGGAGCGAGGGGCGGGGCGTTCCAGTTGGAGCTGCTGCGTGCTGGCCCGGGAACGGTCGGGGGAGGGGGCTTGGGGAGGGCGAGTCCCCAACTGCCACAGCCGCGGGGAGGGGGGGGGCGCTATGTGTGCGTGCAGCCGCCCTGTCCAACCATCCCGCCGCCCTCCCGCAGGCTCTCCGGCTGTTTCACCCCCAGGCCGTGGCGTTCTTCCCCCTCCAGCCCCACAGCCTTCTTCCCGCAGGCCCGGGGAGCGGCTTCCTGGCCCCTCGGATCGGCGCACCGACACGGCCGGAGCTGCAGGGCAGTGCGCTGCGCCGGGTGATGCTTCCAGCGCGCGGGGGGGGGGGCGTCAAAGGCCCGGGGCCCTGGTCGAGCCTCCCTCCTGCTGCTGCGCCCGGCTGCCTGAGCGAGGAGGACTCTGGGGCGCGGGGCAAGCAGCCTGCAGCCGGACCCTGGACGGGGCGGAGAGCGAGAGGACTCGCCTGGCACTCCCCTGCTGGGCCAGCGGGCGCCGCGGCCTTCTCCAGCGCCAGGCGGCCGGGACTGCGGCTAAGCCAAAGCCCAGGGGCCTCTCCGCTGACCCCGGCGGCGCTCCCCAGGGCCCCTTTCCCGGCCGGGCCCTCGTCTTCGGCCCCTGGTGGCCGGGGGAGGCACGACGCCTCGGGGCCAGGAGTCCCCCCCCTCCCGGCTCGCGGTCTGCGCAGGGTCCGAAGAGGGGGGGGCTGCTGGGCGCAGGGCGTGGCGCTGGAGACTCCCGCGGGGGAGCGCCCCGGAGGAGGAGGAGGGCGGCTGGCTGGCTGGCTGGCTTGGCCTCCCAGGGAGGCTCTCCCCCCCCCCCTTCACGCCACGCACGCGCAGAGACCCCCTGGGGGCCCGTCCGAGGGAAGGCGCGTGCACGCGGAAGCTCCGGCCGGGGAGGGACCAAGCCTGGCTGGCCAGGCCTCCCTCCCTCCCTCCCTCCCTCCGGGGCCTGCCGGGACTCCATCTCGGTTTCCCCGAGAGCCGTGTCGGCGCCTCCCTTGCCGGGCAGTGAGTAGACCTCTTCCCGGGCCCGGCTGGAGGAGGAGCCCCGCGCAGAGCTCGCCGCCGCGGCCACAGAAGCCAGAGCGGGAGGGGGGGGGGAGCGGTTCCCGCGGGGCCCGGAGGTGCCGGCCCCGGCTCTGCCGCGGAGCGCCTTCCCGTCTTCCGGAGAGGCTCAGGCCGCCCGCCCGCCCGCCGCCTCTGTTAAAAGGCCGGACAGTGACGGCTGAGCTCCTGACTCCCAGGCCGGGTACGGGGCGCGGCGCCGCCTGCACCCACGCCCGGCCATCCCCGGCCGGCTGGGCGAGGAGGGAGGGGACTCCCGCCACCGCCGCCCTCGGAAGATGGGAACCGGCGGACCGCGGCGGAGACTCCCCTGAGCAAGGCGCTCCCGGAGCGGCTGGAGGAGCGAAGCCTTCCTCGAAAAGTTTCCTGCCTTGAAAAACAAAACACCCAGCTGTTTTGCCAGACACGTAAAAGATTATCACGCACAGATTATCACACACATTTAAATCCGCCAGGGGAACTGTAGCAAATGGTAGCCTAGCAGCTCCCCCTCACGCCAAAGTTCACCCGGACAAAAACGATCCGCACAGGCTCCCCCCCCCCCCGCTTCCTTTCCTTCTCCTGGAGTCCTCCCCCCCCCCCCCCCAGGCCCGCTTCTGCATTAACAGACCTTTTCCTCCCCCTCCCCCAGTCCCGGTCTGCGGTCTGCTGAAATAAACATAGCTGCCTCCACCCCCCACCCCCGTCAGTTTGCTTGGAGATAAGTGATGGGGAGTGGGGGGGAAATACCTGCTCCAGAGCAATGCGCCCTCTAAGCTGTGGAGTCTTGTGAACTCCCGGCATTAAAGTTGTGAGCAAGCGATCTGGCTACTCCATAAACTAGTTTGCTCTGGAGCCCTCCTTCCTGAGCTGAGACAAAAAATCTGAGCCGGGGGCTAAAAAACTGAACTAGCTCACGCTGACTCAGCTTAGGTGGAACTGGGCTGAGGAGCAGTAGGTCTTGGCCCAAAGAAGATGGAGAGAGGGGCAAAAGTCCTGTTTCTCTGTTTAGCTCTCAGTGAAATAATAGTGATTTATTACACGTGTAATATTGAAAACGTATACATTTCATAGGAGTTTTATTTTTTTTTGTCAATGGAAACAGCAAAAGGCAAGAAAATGATTCTCAAATTCAATTTGCAGAAGGGGGGACAAAATTGAAACTGGGCATTTGCATCACAACAATAGAAATGAGAGATTCGCACCCACCCCTAGCAGGGAGAAGAAGTTGCTGTGTGGAAACAGCAGTGCCTGAATATGTGCAAATCTCTGGGAAATTGGTGGCTGGCTGGCTAAAGTGGTCTCCCAGGGGGAAGGCATCTGCTCCCCAAAACTTCTGGAAGGCTGAAGTGTGCTGGTAAACCCCTGGGGCTCAGGAGCCACCGGGGGGGGGGGGGGGGACACAGAAAAGTACTGGAAGTGGCCAGCTGTGCATCCCTCCGTGGCCCCCGGTCTTCCTCGGGCATCACCCAGATTCACCTGTTGTGAGAGTTGCCCACAGCACTTCCAGTACCCCCTGCTCCTGGGCTTTCACTGCAGGCTGATCACAACACTTTTACCATGGTGATAAGAGGGGCAGAGTGGTGTAGTGCTTAGAACATCAAACTAGGATCTGGAAGCCCCAGGTCAGAATTCCCCCCTTGCCTGGAAAGGCTGCTGGATGACCTTGGGCCAGTCACGTCCTCCCAGCCAAACCTACCTCTCAGGGTTCTTGTGAGGATAAAAGGGAGGAGCGGAAGATGATGCAAGTTGCTTTGGTCCTCCCCCCTGAGGAGAAAGGCGGAGTAGAAATGAAGCAAGCAAGCAAAGCTATGAAGCAAGCAAGCAAACCTATGCAGGCCGTGAGGAGCTTTGCCTTCAGGTCTTGCTGCTGAGCCGGTCCCAGGAGCAGGCCAGGCCTCTCTTTCCTGGTCAGTTGGCCACCCCTCCAGCCCACAGTCCTAGGAACACATCTGGGGCTGCAAGGGATCGACATCTGGGTGTCCCTTTTGCTGCCTCAGAAGAAGGCTATGTGGCCAGTTCAGGGGAGTGGATGACGGGAGCCAAGGTGAATTCTTTTGTCAAGAAGCAGTGCCTGTTTCTGTGGCACCTCTTTATTTCTTTGCAGGCTTCCTTGGAGGGTGACTGCCAATCACACTGTGACACCCACGCCCTGTCCAGAAGGCAAAGGCTGGCAGTGCCCCCAAAGTGAGGCAAGAAGGAGCCTGGGTGGGTGGCATGCCCCATCCCCACTCAAGGCCCACCTGCGACAGCATCTCACCCAAGAGACGGCAGCTTTCCGCCTGGGAATGCTGGGAGGGACACGCGCTCTGCCTGGGCTCAGAGAAGCCAGACTGCAGCCCCCTCGACAGCCATCCCATCCCCTCCCCTCCCCTTCCCTTCCCAACATGACCGAGAGAGGTTCCAGCACACAAACGGGCCACAATTCTGCAAAAGCGTGTGAAGGAGGCCGAATGGCCTGGCATCTAGGAACCAAAGGGAGCTTTGCCTCTCCAGGGCTCAGACCCCCCCCCCCCCCCAAAAAAAGCCTGGCTGGTCTCTCCGGTGCTGCTCCTGTCTGGAGCTCCTCTCCTGCAGGCCCCTGCAGCTGCTGTTCCAATGGCCTTCATTTTCCTTGGGGAGCCAAGCAGGTGCCCAGCGGTCAAAGACTTGCTGACAAGTGGACCAGGCAATGGCACAGCCACAACGGGTGGCTGGAGAATGTGTCAGGGGCTTGAGGGGACAATGGGAGGGGGTCTTCTGTGGCCAGACCCTCCCCTTCCTTTGTAGGCGGCAGAATCAACTGCACAGCACTTGGAGATGACGGAGCCAAAGACGCAAATCAAAGGAGAGCGTGCAAACCTGTCCCACTGAAGAGATTTATGGGGCTTGTGGAGTTCAGGTTTCCTCAGCAGGGGGTTTGGCTTGCCTGAGTGCAGGATTTTCATTGAATACCGTTTGCAGAATGGCATGCAGCCCACCCCGGGGGCCCTGGCACCCTGACACACAGCCGCCACCGGCCAGAGCCTTTCTGCGGAGCGAGAGATGCAAGCCAGACCCCACTGGGGGACCCAGAGGATTCCACTGCGAGGGAAAGCCTTTCCTAAGCCTGAGTCCAACTTGGGAGCTCCTGCCTAGAACAACCAGGGCCTGTTTGCGAATTGTGCTTCGGCTGGTGCTCAGAGAAAGCCCGGTAAGGGAGCCTCCTCCTCCTCCTCTTTTGGCCATCTCTGGGATGGCTTCTGCCGGTCTCCCTCCATTTGCCTGCTGGGCAGAAGTCACCCAGTGCTTGGCTGGCCTGGCCAGATCTTGAACCGCCTGATGAACAGATGGAGCTCAGAGAAAGGGACCTTTTGCTGGCCCAGGGCAAGTTACGCTGGGAGAGGATGGTTGAGTCACAAGAGTGAAAGGAATGCATTGCAGCTTTTCATTAAATAGTGCAAGATGAAAGATGCATGAATGTGTAATTGCTTGAGTGTTTAGGGCCTGTAATGTGGTGGGTTTTCAGCCACTGCAACACACTGCTCTTCTCCAGGGGCAGAGCGGGGCCGGCCTGACCATTCGACAAATCTGGGTGATTGCCTCAGCTGCCAGATTTTGAGCAGTGCTAAAAAGGACAAGTTGAGTCTCCTCCACTGGCTTGAAGGGAAGTTCACCAATGCATTCGCTAGCATCCAGGATCTTTTCCATATCTGCTGTCCTACAGCTGCCATGATGGAACATGGAAGGCTTCGTAAGAATTTAGTTTTATTTTTTACACTTCTTTTGAATGCCCAGTAAGGAAAGCATTAGTTTCAGACTTCACTACTGCTGAACTGATTTTTTTCAAGGGGGGGGGAGAATGTGGAGCTTCGGCAAACAGTGGTGACAAGAAGGGAGGAAGTTCTAGAACTTATGGAGAAACTGCAAACTAACAAGACAGATTCAGGGGGCAGCCATGTTGGTCTGAAGCAGCAGAACAAAGTTTGAGTCCAAGGGCACCTGTAAGCCCAACACAGTTTATAACACAGTGGACACACACTTCTTCAGATGCAGGCAGACTAATAGAGATCACCAGGACTAGACAGTATCCATCCTCAAGTTCTCAAAGAACTCAAATGTGAAGTTGCTGATCTTCTAACTAAGATATGCAATGTGTCCCTAAGATCAGCCTCTGTACCGGAGGACTGGGGAGTGGCCAATGTAACACACTTTTCTTTTCTTTTTTGAAGGATCCAGGAAATTGCAGGCCAGTTAGCTTAAACTCTGTTCCAGGTAAATGGAGGGAAAGCATTATTAAAGAGGCAGTTGTCAAGCATACAGAAGGACAAGCCCCGCTGAATTAAAAAACAACATGGTTTTTGCAAAGGTGAGTCCTGTCTCACCGATCTTTGAGAGTTCTTTGAAAATATCAATAAACATGTGGACAGGAATGAGCCAATAGGCATTGTTTATTTGGATTTCCAGAAGACTTTTGACAAAGTCCCTCACCAAAGGCTTCTGAGCAAACTTCGGAGTCGTGGGATAAAAGGACAAGTCCTCTTAAGGATTGGAAACAGGCTAAAAACAGGAAGCAGGGAGTAGGAATGAATGGCCAGTTCTCCTGTTGGAGGGATGTGAGCAGTCTGGTCCCTCAGCGATCAGCTTTTCAGTTTTTTCCTAAGTGGCCTGAAGGACCTGGGATGAGGGGTGAGTAGGGAGGTGGCCAAGTTTGCAGAGGACACGAAATTATTTAGGTGGTTAAAACAAAAACAGATTGTGAAGAGCTCCAGAAGGATCTCTCCAAACGGGGGGGATGGGCATTTAAATGGCAAATGAGATCCAATGTGAGCAAGTGTAAAGTGCATATCGGGGCAAGTAATCCCAGCTTCACACATACACGGATGGGACCTGAGCGGGGTGGCGGCGGAGAGCTTGACGGAAATGTCAGCCCCGTGTGTGTGTGTGTGTGGCTGCTGAGAAGGAGGCAGATTTCATGCTGGCCAAAACAAACAGGAATGGAGAACATAATAAATCTGTGGTGAGACCATGCTTGGAATATTGTGCACCGTTTTGGTCACCACACCTGAAAAATGATATTGTAAAACCTGAGAAGGTGCAGAAAAGGGCATCCCAAATGACCAGCTGCCCTGTGATGGCCGGCTAAAATGCTCAGGGCTGTTTAGCCTAGGGGAAAAAAGTGGCTGAGGGGAGACATAACGGCAGTTTAGACAATCGTGCCTGGTGTGGAGAGAGTGGGCAGGGAGAATTTCTC